>CM066032.1:1285388933-1286648776 GCA_033557465.1 Ichthyophis bannanicus
CGCCTCTAACGGAAGTTGTTTACCACTTCCTTTGGAGGCGGGACAATGCTGCACGGAGCCCGTCAAGACAGGAAGGGCTCCGAGATGATTTTACAAGCACAGCCGCGGTTCCCTAAGAGGCAGGGAGCCGCGGCTGCAGAAGGAGGAGTCGGTGAGTTTGCCGCTGCCGAGAAGTGGACTCGGCAGCGGCAGCAACTTATGCGCAGAGACGTTGACTCGAGTATAAGCCGAGGGGGCCGTTTTTCAGCACAAAAAATGTGCTGAAAAACTCGGCTTATACTCGAGTATATACGGTACTTAGTAAGTAAATATATGAAGTTTATTTCTAAGCAAAGGTCTGAACAGAATTAACTCTTTCTTAGGTTTAGTCAGTCTGATAGTGTACACCGCCCTGTACAAAACAAGCTTACTTTCAGTCCCTCCTCTGATTCTGTAAAGAATCATTCTCAAAGTAAGGAAACTCAGACATTGCCATTGAAGCGGAATTAAAATTAGTTTCTGGGTCAAACTGTAACATCATTGCAGGGGTCAGTGATTTCACTGATTTCTTACAGCAAGCTGATAGTACACAAAGAATTAATGCTCCTAAGATGAGAATTCCCAAAATGCCAAGCAAAGAAGCTAATAAGCCTTGCAAAGGCCTGGATAATGCATTCCAAAATGAAGAAACGGAATCAAATAGAGCTGAAAAAGAACTTACATAATTATCACTTGAAACAAAAGTACGGTTTCTGACTTTATCCAATAGGCCTTTTACTATTTTTCCATTATTATCAAGCATACTACAACAAAAACCAACTATTACTCCACACACACCATTTTCCTTTACTAGGAGATAGTCTAAAGCCATTCGGTTCTGGGCAGCATAAGCTGACACTTTATTTACAGCACCTTGCAAAACACTAATTGCCTCAGTGAGGTCTAGAGCTGTAAGTTCAACAACCGCCTGTAGTCGCATAATCTGGGTACCATATTTTCTAGTGGGTGCTATAGCTCCAAGTGTTGAAAGCCACACAGTACCTGTGAATGTATCTATTTGAGATTCAGTTAAAGGTTTTGTAGTGTCTACCAGGTGTTGAGCAGCCTCTATGGCCTTATCCTGTGAAGAAACATCCCTTTTTCTTCTAACAAAAGTGTTCAGGGTTGATAATAAAGTAATGTTCTGGTAAGGTACAAATCGCCATGGGGTATCTAATTGGGCTATATAACAAGTGTAATGGCAAACGCTGTGAAAAGCTCTTATTCTATCACTCACCCACAGAAGGAAGACTCACAGACAGGCTGGAATGCAAACAGGAACTTTTAATGTGCACACAGGATCAGACAGAGATACCAGCAACCTCCATAAGAGTCTGAGCCCCGAGGGACGTCCTTCAATGCCTTAAATACAGTATAATTTCAAACTCATTCTGTAATCCCATTTGCCACAGGTATTTCTTGTCCACCAATCAGCAGCCCCTGGGGAAGGTGCCTGGGTGACCTGTCCAAACCGGTGTGCTCTGGTCTTTTGGTTTCTGGGCTAGGGGATACTGTGCTCAGACCTGGAGTGGGGGAAGGGTGTCGAAAGAAATAGCAGGCTGATTACCTCATGGCTTGCGGGGGAAGGGTCAGGCTGATAAGAGCCTCATGGCTGCCTCACTCCCCCCTTTTTAAGTGAGACCTCAACTGCTAGAAGCGGTTGAGGGCTGTATTACTGGAGGCAAGCCGCAGAGGAGTGTACTGGGTCAGGGCCATAACAGTGGTAGCAGCCTTGCGTTCTACCAGGGTGTCGAGGGTGGTGGTAATGGAGCGGTGGAGAATGGGGATACAACATGGTATGAGGGCACATACTAGGAAGAGAAGGAAAACTCCTATAGCTAGGGTTTTAAGGCCCCCCAACCAACCAAACAATTTGAAGAACCACCCCGTCCCCAGTCCCATGGACGGGTCTGAGATTTGCTTCGCTAAGTCACGTAGGTCTTGGATTGAGCGTTCAATGGACACACTTTCATCTGTGAGGTTAAAACAACACATTCCTTCGAATTCCTCACACCCATGGTTGAGGCGTAACAGCAGGAAATCTATGGTCATTCTATTTTGTAGAATTGCTGTACGTAGGCTGGACAGCTCGTAATTTATGGAAGCTAGTATGGTTGAGGTGAGGTTAATGGTCTTGGCTAGGGAGCAAGCGAGTCGGCTTACCTCCAGGGAGTTGTGTAGGGCGAATCCAGGTGTCCCAAGGATTGACACTGACAGCCCAAGAGCTGTCTCATCACTGTAAGGCTCCACGTTTGAGTTACAGGTCGAGGGCATGGGGGCAGAGCGGGGATAACTGGGGGGCCGGACGAAGGCAGCAGTTGTAAGCCTGGCAAAAGTGCACGGACCACCAGTGGCATTTGCAGGGACGTAAGTGTACGTCATTTTGCCACATACTAAAAACCAGCCTAAGGGAAGATACATTTCTGAGTGTGAATAGGATACATTTGTAACAGAGCTGCATGATAACACAGTATTTGATACATTGTTTCCTCCCCTCTTGGCATTGACAAAAAAGAAACAATCAGTAGCATTTAGAGTGGAAACTACCTGTAAGGAAAAAGGGACTTGGTTGAAAAGTGTAGAAGTCGGTCGGGTAACCCCAATATGGTAGAAATATATTCCAGGTTGTTTACAGTTTAAATTAGCATGCATAGTGAAGTTCTGCATCTCACACAAACTAGACGGTACAGCAATAAGAGAGGTTTGTAGAGAGTTTCGTATACAAAAGTTTGTCATGTTCAGAGCAGTTTGGGCGAGTAATACTGCTGTGTTAGTAGTCTCTGCACTTGTTGGAAAACGGGCCCATGTCAGGGAAACGAGTAAGGCTAGGGCACCGCTCCTCATTCTGCTCCCGGCCCTGGAAAAGGGGGTCTCGTAGATCAGTCTCTCCGGGGTCTCGTCGGCAGTCTGTTAGAGCCCTTTACTGGGCAGAAAGGTCCCTCTTCAGTTTCAAACGCAGGGGTTGATCTGGAATCGGGACTGCGGTCCAGGCTGGAACAACTTCTGGTGCAGCGGCCTTGACACGAGAGTGATGGATCCACGGAGCGACTTCAGCCACTTTAACAGCCGTGGGGGTGGTCAACAGAACAGTATACGGGCCTCGCCACTGGGGGGTCAATGGGTCTTTCTTCCACTCCTTGACCCACACCTGGGAACCAGGCTGGTGCGTATGGAGCGCTTCAGTCAGGTTGATGGGGAGTCGCTCCTGGATCCACCGGTGCAATTTCTGCAATACAGAACTGAGAGCCGACAGTTCCTGCCGGGTTATTTCTGAACCTATCTGCATTAAATCTCCATGGACGCCCTGTATGAGGGGTGCAGGGCGATCATACACAGCTTCAAAGGGGAAACACTGATACCCTTTCGTGGGGCTGACCATATGCGGAGCAGAGCTATAGGGAGCAATTGGGGCCACTTCAGTGAGGTTTCCTGACACAATTTTGCTAACTGGCTCTTTATGGTGCGATTCATGCGTTCTACTTTCCCTGAGCTCTGCGGGCGGTAAGCTGTGTGTAGCTTCCAATCGATCTGTAAGGCTTTTACTACCTGCTGTATCACTTGGGCCACAAATGCAGGTCCATTATCAGATCCCACTACTACTGGAAGCCCAAATCGGGGGATGATTTCATGCAGCAACACCTTAGTCACTTCTCTGGCTTTTTCTGTGCGGACTGGGAAGGCCTCCACCCACCCCGTGAAAGTACAGACCAATACCAGCAGATACCGGTACCCATTTGCTCGGGGCATTTCTGAAAAGTCAACCTGGATGTTTCCCATAGGGGTGACCCCATAAGACTGGACCCCTGGGGGTTGGCTTGGGCCTTGACGGGCATTGTTTTTAGCACATGAGGTGCATTGTCTAGCAATTGCAGCTGTCAACGAGGATAAGCAAGAAATGAAGAAATATGGGCGGAGGGTAGTTTCCATTGCTGTCTTGCCCATATGAGTGGCCTGATGAAAGGATGATAGGAATGCTGGGGCAAGGCTGTCTGGGATGACTATCACTGGAGCTGTCCCTGTTCTAGGTAACCTTATCCAACCATCTGTGTGTAACACCCCACCCTCCTCCTGACAGAAAAAATCTAGCTCTCGTGTAGTGTACCTCTTGGCCCATTGGCTTAGTGGGACTGGAAACAGGGGGGGTTCTAGATCCTGGGAGCTCTGCGGGAAAGACTGGGACAAGGATGTGGTTGCTACTCGCCGGGCTTCTGCATCAGCCCGTCTATTTCCCTTAGCTATTTCACCGTTCCCTTTCTGGTGGCCTCTGCAATGCATTACGGCTACTGTTTTTGGACGCCAGACTGCTTCTAACAGGGCCAATATCTGGGGGCCATTCTTTATCTCAGAGCCAGCTGCAGTAACTAACCCTCTTTCTTTGTACAGGGCCCCGTGGGCATGGAGAGTGGAAAAGGCATATCTGGAATCTGTGTATATATTTACACGACTGTTAGTCCCAAGGGTTAAGGCACGGGTAAGGGCAATGAGTTCCGCCTTCTGTGCGGAGGTTCCAGGGGGCAAAGGCTGTGCTTCAACTATTTCTTCCATCGTCCATCGTCACCACCGCATACCCCGCACACCTGCGGCCCTCCAGCATCAGACTGCTCCCATCTACGTAGTAGGTCTCATCCGGATTGCTTAACGGCACATCTGTCAGATCAGGGCGACTGGAGAAGACTGTTTCCATCACTTCCAGGCAGTTGTGATCAGGTGGTCCCGGGCCAACAGGCAGGAAAGTAGCAGGGTTCAAGGCTTGGCTGGTAGTTATCTGCACCCTGGGATTTCCCCATAACATGCTCTGGTATTTCAACATTCGGGAGCTGGTGAACCAGTAACTTCCTTTATGCTCTAGCAATGTTTGGACTGAATGTGGGACGGTGACTAGAAGGCCTTGGCCCATGGACAGTTTATCAGATTCTTCCACCAACAAGGCTGTTGCTGCTATTGCTCTCAGGCAAGGTGGCCATCCCTTGGCCACTGGATCCAGCAGTTTTGACAGGTAGGCGACTGGTCGTGGCCAAGACCCCAGTTGTTGGGTCAAGACTCCCAAAGCTGTTCCTGCTGCTTCGTGCACATAGAGGGTGAAAGGCTTGGTGACATCCGGAAGGCCTAGGGCTGGTGATGACAGTAATGCCCTTTTCAAATGTTCGAAGGCCTCCTGTTGGTCACGACCCCATTCAAGGGGGCTCTTCTCTGGGCCCTTTGTAGACTCATAGAGGGGCTTTGCGATCTTTGCGAAGTTGGGAATCCAGATACGACAGTACCCAGCTGCCCCGAGAAAAGCACGTACTTGCTTGCGGGTTGTTGGCACTGGGATCCGGCACACTGCTTCCTTCCTCTCATTCCCCAACCGTCGGCTTCCTTTTGACAGATGGAATCCCAGATACTTCACTTCCGACTGACATAACTGAGCCTTTTTTCTGGAGACTCGATATCCCGCATTGTACAGGAGTTGGAGAAGTTCTGTGGTTGCCAATACACATTCAGCCTCTGAGTCAGCAGCGATTAGTAGGTCATCAACGTACTGCAGAAGTACTCGTCTGCCGGGCTCCCCTGGAGGGAAACTAGCAAGATCTTGGGCCAATGCTGTGCTGAAGATGGTAGGAGAGTTCTTGAATCCCTGTGGTAAACGAGTCCAGGTAACTTGGGACTTTCTGCCAGTAGCAGGGTCCTCTTTCTCGAAAGCAAACAGGTGCTGGCTTGCAGTAGCCAGGCGTATACAAAAGAAGGCATCTTTTAGATCCAGTACTGAGAAGTGAGAAGCAGTCGCCGGGATGAGGCCCAACAGTGTATAAGGGTTTGGTACTACTGGATGCAGAGTCACAGTGGCCTCATTGACACGACGGAGGTCCTGAACAGGTCGATAGTCAGTGGTTCCAGGTTTTCGGACTGGCAGCAAAGGAGTGTTCCATGCCGATTGGCAGGGCCGCAGGATACCATGCTGTAGTAGCTGCACCAGATGATGATGGATTCCTTCTACAGCTGCCCGCGGCAGCGGGTATTGTCGCACATGCACCGGGGAGGCTCCCGGCTTCATTTCAACACATACGGGAGGGATGTTAATGGCCATTCCGGGGGGGTTTCCTTCTGCCCATACTCCAGGGGGCACTGATTCCCACGTAACCAGGGTAGTCACATCAGATTTGGGCCTGTTCTCATATAACCGCCATTCTTCTTCTCGGGGGACGGACAGTACCAAAACTGTTGGGCCCAGGCTGGGTATTTTGAGCTCAGCCTGGCCATCAGACCCGAATGAGATTTGGGCCTGGAGTTTTGCCAGAACATCCCGACCCAGCAAGGGTATGGGACATTCAGGCATATACAGGAACTGGTGAGTGATGGTCCGTCCCCCCAACTGGCACGTGCGGTTTTGCAGGAAAAGTCTCTGGGCCCTCTCCCCCGTAGCTCCCACAACAGTTACTGACTGGGAGGAGATCGGGGCTACTTGTTGGGTGACCACTGAGTGTGTTGCTCCGGTATTGACCATGAATTGCATTTTCCGGTCCCCTAAATTCATGTTGACCATAGGCTCCTGGGGACCTAACAGAAACTTGGAGCCCGGTCCGGCCTAGTAGTCATCCGGGTCATAATGTTCCATAGCTGCAAGGCCTTCAAGAGCTGGAACCGGTGGAGGCGGGAAAGCATTATGCTGATCTTGCTCCCGTGTAGTTCGTACGGGTGCTCTTACACCTCTCGTGGATGGATATCTCCCTCGCCTTGTGCTACGATTTGGACAGTCATTCTTCCAGTGTCCCTCCTTTTTGCAGTAGGCACATTGAGTGGGGCTTAGGGGAAACCTCGGCCCCCCATATCCGCGTCCTTGTCCCCTATTTCCTCCTCTGGCCCAGGCTGGAACTGGTGGTCGCTCGGCTAAGGCGGCTGCTAGGAAGTCTGCCTTTTTCTTCATCCGGCGCTCCGACTCTCGCTTCTGCTCCTGGTCACGATTTACATATACTTTTTGTGCCACTCCCATCAATTGTGTTGTATTCATGCCTGCAAACCCTTCCAGTTTCTGCAGCTTCCGCCGTATATCACCTTGTGCCTGAGCCACAAAGGCATTATTCATCATCTTAAGATTGTCAGGGTCCGCTGGATCGTAGGGGGTGTATAATCGGTATGCTTCAGCCAGACGCTCATAAAATACCGCCGGACTCTCATCAGGAAGCTGGAGAACTTCTGCGGTTTTACTGAGGTTCATAGCTCGTTGCCCCCCCTTCTTTAGGCCTTCAAGGAGTGCAGTCCGGAAGCGAGTGAGAGCCGCTGCTCCATCAGGGTCATTCGGGTCCCAGCAGGGGTCTTTATTCGGGAAATCTGCCTCTGCCCGCTGCCGTGGATTTACTTCTCCCTGATGGGCATGATGTTTCTCCAGCCACTTGAGGGCGGCCCGTACAATGCGCGCCCGTTCTTCTGTATTGAATAAGGTGGAAAGCAATTGTTTAATGTCCGACCAGGTAGGCTGGTGTGTTTGCATAATACTGGTCATAAGATCTGTCAGTTCTTGGGGCTTTTCAGTATATGAGGCATAGTGGGTTTTGCAGTTGAGCAGGTCCGTAGTGGAGAAAGGGACATAAATCAGGCTTGATGGTCCCACTGCCACCTTTCCAGTAGCATCAATATACGGGAGCCCCTGTACTTGTCGTAGTGGTAATTGGAGATGTTGCGACCGCAGGCGGTGGGCTAACGGGGGTGATGATTCTGGCCCAGCCCCTGTGCTCTCGGGGGAGGAGATGGTGCCACTGGGGGTGGCACCAGATGTGAGAGGGGAATCTGAAGATGAGGGGCCGGAGTCTGTAGAACTTTCCCTAAATCTGGCATCACCCACCCCAAGAAGTCCTGACCTTTCAGCTGTGGACGGATCCTGCTGTGGTGCGGACGGGACACGGGGTTGAAGTAGAGGGAGGGGACGTGGAGGAATATCGGGAGAGTCCCGTCCCTGGTAGATAGGGGCGGGTGTCCGTCCCTTTTGGCGACAGATGGCCGCCACCATTACTCTACACTGATCCTCGTGACAGCGCTGGAGCCACCTTGGTCTGAGTTGGCATATGGCCAGCCATGAGTCAATATATGGGAACTGGTCAGGGTGCTCTTTTGCTACAATTTGATGGACCAAGGACACAGTGGCCAAATCAATAGACCCCTGAGGAGGCCATAACTTAACTAAGGCTGGCCATTCCCTCTCACACAAAAGGGTTAATCTGGAGGCGGAGAGAGGTACCCCGTAATCCTCTCTAAACCCAGATTTAAAATTGTGAAGCATGCACTGTAGGGGCGTTTTCACTTTAGACTTTCCCGACCCCATGCTCTAATCCTAGTTCAATAACTAAGTACAGTATACAATGTGGACCAGATCTTCCAACCTAATCTCAATTCAGGGGAAAATGCAATTTACAGTAAGAGAAAAATATGCAATTTACAATACAGATCCTATCTAGACTTAATCCAGGAAAAATATACAATTTATAATACAGACCCTATCTAGTCTTAACTCAGGACAATTAATACAACTTACAATATAGATCTTGGTAATTTACAAAATATATATATACTCAGATGTGGTTTAGATAAGTTAAAATATATATATATGCTAGCTATTCTTAAAATGTCCACCAGATGGAGCTCCAGGATCACTTAAAACACGAGGAATAGTAGTAATTACAGCTAATGTCCACTAGATGGAGCTCCAGAGTCGCTTCAAGTATATTGGAGTGTAGCTTACACGTGGTCTTTTCAAGATGGCCGCTTCCACATGTGTTCCACTGCCCGATTCAGCTCTGGATACCTCCGGACAGACTCAGCTGTTCCCAAACTTCAGAATTGGGTCAGCCGGGCCTCAAACATGCGGGAGAGGAGGAGAAAAATGCACTTTTAAAATCGGGGAGCCAGCCGGACCTCAAACATGGGGGAGAGGAGGAGAAAAATGCACTTTTAAAATCGGGGAGCCAGCCGGACCTCAGCACACAGAAAACAGCGCACCGGGGAAAATAATTAAAGGAGGAAAGCCACCGGGCCTCGGCACACAAAACCTACAAAAGGAGTACTTTAAAGAAGCCAGCCGGCCCGCGGCACACAGAACAAGGACGGAACAGTTTAAAAAGGGGCCCGCCGGCCCGCGGCACACAAATTACGGTCAGTACGATTTTTTTTTTTTTTTTTGCTTGGGGCAAAAATAATTTAATAGCTTTTGGCAGCGCTGCACTCTTAATACCCTTTAAAGGGGCTCAGCGGTGCATCGGGACAGCAGGGAAAGGCAGAAAAATTCAGCGGGTCAGCAGGGGGGCTCAGCGGTGCATCGGGACAGCAGGGAAGGCAGAAAAATTCAGCGGGTCAGCAGGGGGCTCAGCGGTGCATCGGGACAGCAGAGAAGGGCAGAAAAATTCAGCGGGGGCTCAGGGGGTCACCGGAGCAGTACCGGGAGGTAGGGGACCTCAGCGGGGGCTCAGCACAGCACCGGAGCAGTACCGGGAGGCAGGGGAATAGAAATTTAACATTGGGAACAGAACAGCACGTGGGGGAAACTGAAATTTAACATTGGGAACAGAACAGCACAAATTAACCGCGGGAACACAACAACAGCATGGGGGAGCAGAAATTAAAACAGCGGCAGCACATTATAGAACTCTCTCCTTGCAGTCACGCTTCAGATAACTCCCCACAAGCAGAAAGGAAAGAAGAGAAGCAGCGATCTAATTCTTAGCTTATCAAGTGCTATATTTTGGTTGCTTTTTTTTTTTTGGCAGCGCTTTTAAGAGATCTCAGATTACTGCAGTTATTACTGCAGTTTCAGATTACTGCAGTTATTCAGATTTTTACCGGTATTCAGATACAGGACGAGCAATGGCTTCAGGGCCACTAAGGCCCCTACTAGGACTGCTCGTGCAGTTGATCAGGCTGCTACAGGTTCCCAGAAATTACCAGGACTCACAGATAGAGTACAGAACTAGCCCCAAACAGTAAGGTAGCAGTACTCACCAGAACTCTGATCAGACAGGAAGTTTGGATGCCAGTCTATCCAGCTGGTTTTCAATCGGGGATTCAACCGCAGGGACCGACTGTCCAGACAAATCAAGGTGTCCTTCCGAGCACAAAGTGGCCCGGGGTCGCCAAGGACCGTTAATCACCTGGGGAGGCCGGTCCCTGACTGGTGGAGGCCCAGACGCTGCAAAAGCAGAAGTCTTCCCACCGTGGGTGTGATGAGAGAGGCTTTTCTTTTAATATTTCCCGGCCAGTGCACCAAAATGTAATGGCAAACGCTGTGAAAAGCTCTTATTCTATCACTCACCCACAGAAGGAAGACTCACAGACAGGCTGGAATGCAAACAGGAACTTTTAATGTGCACACAGGATCAGACAGAGATACCAGCAACCTCCATAAGAGTCTGAGCCCCGAGGGACGTCCTTCAATGCCTTAAATACAGTATAATTTCAAACTCATTCTGTAATCCCATTTGCCACAGGTATTTCTTGTCCACCAATCAGCAGCCCCTGGGGAAGGTACCTGGGTGACCTGTCCAAACCGGTGTGCTCTGGTCTTTTGGTTTCTGGGCTAGGGGATACTGTGCTCAGACCTGGAGTGGGGGAAGGGTGTCGAAAGAAATAGCAGGCTGATTACCTCATGGCTTGCGGGGGAAGGGTCAGGCTGATAAGAGCCTCATGGCTGCCTCACAAGTACCTGACCAACCTCTGGGAAGCTCTGTATATGCAAACGTACCACACACAAAATAATCTCCTTCTAAAGCCACTAAGCCATCTTCCAAGATTGTCAAATTCTGAGGACAGGATGTAATCTCCAGGAACAAGCAGGAATAAGTCCTCACATATGGGTACGTCGGTACCGACGGAGCCTGAGCGGGAAAGCTCCCCAGCTTCCCAGAAGGAAGCTTTTGGGGCCTCCCACTGCACATGCGCACTGCCTTCCCGCCTTCCTGACCAGCTCTCCTCAGTTTCTCTTTTTCCGCGGAGCCAGCAGGTCGTGTTCCTGTCACCGCTGAAGAAATTCTTATTTTAGTTTGTTTCTTTAGACCGCGTACCTGCCTTCCCCATACCGAAACCGGTACCGCCGGTCTTTCTTTTCTTTTCTTTACAAAAAAACCCCAAAAAACTTTTATTTAGCAACTTGGTGACTTCGGTTAGGCCTCAGGCCTACACAAATTCTCCTCATGGAGAAACCAGCCCCTGGTTTCAAGAAGTGTACCAAGTGTAGTGCTGTTATTTCAGTCACAGACACCCATTATTGGTGTCTTAAATGTTTGGGACCTGACCACTCCATTCCGGACTGCCCATCCTGCTCCCAAATGTCTAAACGTGGTTTGCAGAACCGGGCCAACAAATTCCATGTGCTGTTTGCTTCAGATAATCCAGCATCACAGTCATCCAGGTCTTCCTCTCCGGATGGATCTCAGGTAACCAAAACTTCTTCGGGCAGGTCCTCAAAGAGCAAATCTCCTTCAAAGCATCGAGAGGCTCTCTCTTTTGAATCTGAGGACCATGCCCCAGCCAAACAACCCCGGCGGGAAGCTCTGACTTCCAAAGCTCCAACTATGGGGTTACAGGTTGACATTGATGGCACGGCCTCGACCGATCACCTGTTAGACTGCTCTGGGGTACCGGCCCATACCGGTACCAACATCCAGGCAGCAGTGGCGTCTATGGACAATACTGTTCAGACCATGCAGCAGGCCATGCTGGCTTTTATTAAAGCTGCGACGCCCGCGGTACCGGGTCCGGTTCCGGTATCGTCTCCCATACCGGAACCGAGACCATCGACTTCCAAACGCAGATCGGTTCCGCATGCCGGATCCGGGTTTTCACCCGATACCGATCCCATACCCGGTACGCCCGATGTCGATACCGATCGGTATGCGTATCGTGCGTTGGAAGCAAATAGAGAATACTCTGATTCTTCTGAGGATTTTGACTCCTCTGAGGACTCTGATGAGCTGTCTCTAGTTCTTCATGAAGACCCCTCTTCCCCAAAGAGGAGAATGTCTCCACCAGAGGATTTGTCCTTTCAAGACTTCATTATAGAACTAGCTAAAGGACTTTCTATTACCACATCCTCTGAAAAAGAACCTAGGTCAAAGAAATTGGATATTTTAGGATACCCTAAGGTTCCTAAAGAGGCAGTCACCCTGCCTATCCATGAAATCCTTCAAGAACACTTGATGGACTTATGGGAGGCTCCTCTAACATTGTCTCCTTACTCTCGTAGGTTGGACACCATGTACCAGGTCCCTCCTTCTCCTGGGTTTCAAAAGACTCAGCTGCCTCACCATTCCATTGTGGTGAAGTCTGCGCTGAAAAAGATTAAGAGCACCAAAAGGCACTCTTCTACCCCTCCAGGGCGACAATGTAAGACCCTAGACTCTTTTGGCAGGAAAATTTTCCAGGCTAGTATGCTTATAGCCAGGATTAATTCTTACAGTCTGTATATGGGCATGTTTCTCAGGGAACTTGCCCTAAAGGTACGGCATTTTGCCCCCTTTATCCCTGAGGATAGAAAGGAGGAGTTCATTTCTATAGTGAAACAGCTTCTAGATGTTTCTAAGTTCTCCAACAGAGCAGCCTTTGATTCCTTTGAAGGTGCCGGTAGAGCTTCGGGCATTGCCATTGCAGCCCGATGACTTGCTTGGCTCCAGGCCTCTGACCTAGAACCCTGGGTCCTGGATGGCTTACGGAATCTGCCCTGTACAGGTGAGAACTTATTTGGTAAAGACTGGCAAATTAAAGCCACTCAAATGGACGCAGAAAATGCTACCTTAAATAGACTTTCTAAGTCTACCTCTACTCCTGCCAAGAAAAAGTCTTTCAAGAGGCCTTACTACAAGAAGGCCAGATTTTCCACAAATACTGGCCAACAATCTTCTCAGCCTCGCTTTGCTGCTAAACGTCAGCAGCCTAAACAGGGAAGATCAAAGCCTGCAGTGTCTGCCACTCCTCAGCAGGCTCAACCCCCTCAGGGGTTTTGACTTGCCCCTAGAGAACTTAACCTTTTTGGCTCTAAAACAACCAGAGCCCCTCACCATTCCCGGAAGGTTAGCTCACTTTGCTCCCATATGGGGGCAAATTACATCAGAGCAATGGACCCTCTCTATCATCAGGGAGGGTTACAAACTTCATTTCTCCAACCTTCCTCCATATACCATGCTGAGGCATTTCAATTCTCCCCCATCTCTCCTGAGCCTGTTGGGTCAGGAAGTCTCTTCTCTCCTTGCCCAAGGGGCAATAGAAGAGGTTCCTCTTCTTCAACAAGGGACAGGTTTCTACTCCCCTTATTTTCTCATACCAAAGAAGACAGGGGGATTCAGACCTATCCTAGATCTGAGAGAATTGAACAAATTTCTGTACAAGGAGAAATTCAAAATGCTTTCGCTAGGCATTCTCCTTCCATACCTTCAGAGTCAGGATTGGCTTTGTTCTCTAGATCTCAAGGATGCGTACACACATATACTCATCCACCCATCCCACAGAAAATATCTAAGATTTCTGTTTCAGGGAAAACATTTCCAGTACAGAGTACTTCCCTTCGGTCTAGCCTCTGCTCCAAGAGTGTTCACCAAATGCATGGCAGTGGTGGCTGTATTTCTAAGAGGTCTGGGAATTTTTGTATTCCCATATCTGGACGACTGGCTCATCCGAGCTCCATCTCAGTCAGAGGCCCAGATTTCCCTGGACCGCACAAGGCACATTCTGCAGTATCTGGGACTGGTGGTAAACCTTCCCAAGTCTCAACTTACCCCTACTCAGTCTCTGGAATTCATAGGGGCCCAGTTGGACACCTCCACTGCAAGGGCCTACCTACCTCAAGTCCGGGGCCAACGTCTGATGTGCTTGGCCTCCCAAGCTCAATCCAGCAGTCACTTGACAGCCAGAGAAATGCTACGACTTCTGGGCTACATGGCCTCCACGGTACACGTGGTGCCCTACGCTCGTCTTCATATGAGAGCAGCTCAATGGACCTTGGCCACCCAGTGGACTCAGGCATCAGGAGCGCTCTCCGACCAAATACTCACCTCAAAGCGTCTGTTTTGGTCCCTCCAATGGTGGATGTCCACCAAGAATCTGTTGTTGGGGGCCCCCTTCCAACCTTTGTTGCCCCAAGCAACCCTCACAACAGATGCCTCCCAAACAGGGTGGGGAGCCCATCTTCAACACCTCTCCACTCAGGGTACTTGGTCTCCGCAAGAGACCACCCTTCACATCAACCTCCTGGAACTGCGAGCAATCTTCTTTGCCCTCAAAGTCTTCCATACCCTCCTAGTCAACCTGACCGTCCTAGTCCAGACAGACAATCAGGTGGCCATGTTCTACATAAACAAACAAGGAGGGACAGGCTCTCTGTCGCTTTGCAACGAAGCTCTCAGATTATGGGCCTTCGCCAGAGAGCATCAAATTCATCTTCTGGCAGTCTATCTTCCAGGGGTTCAAAACTCTCGGGCAGACAGACTCAGTCGAGTTTGTTTATGTTTATGTTTATTAAAATTCTTTCTATACCGCCCCATACCAATGGCGTCTAGGCGGTTTACAAGTTAAAAGAATAAAATACAATACAGGCCGTCAGAAAAATGAAAAAGAACGCCAATTAAAATCATTAAAAGGACAGAAAAGAAACAGAGGATATCAAGCACAGCAAAAAGAAAACATCAACAAGAGGAGGGAGAGGGAGACAAAGACGGGGAAGGGAGGTCAAACGCCAGACAAAACAAATGGGTTTTTAGTTGTTGTTTGAAAGCTTGGTATGAGTGCTCTGCACGACGGGGGGGGGGGGGGGGGGCCCAAGCGAGTTCCAAAGCCTAGGACCCAGAAAATAGAAAGCCGAAGAGCGTGTTGACTCCAGGTGAGCTTGAGAAGGAGAAGGAAGGGCCAATCGATTAACGTGGATAGAACGGAGCAGGCGATGAGGAGTGCGGAAATGAAGAAGATCAGCAAGGTAAAAAGGGGTACCTGCGTGAGTCACCCTGTGCACAAACGTGAGAACCTTATACTGTACCCGAAAGGAAACCGGTAACCAATGATGGTGCAAAAGTAGGGGAGTGACGTGGTCATAACGGGAAGCACAGGATAGTAGACGGACAGCTGCATTCTGGACACGTTGTAAACGGGAGAGTTGAGATTGTGGTAGGCCAGCTAGAGAAACATTACAGTAATCGAGTCGGGAGATTATAAAAGAGAGAATAAGGGTAGCAAAAGCAGAGGACGAAAGAAAAGGGCGTACAGACCGAAGTTGTTTGAGGGATAGAAATGAACGTTGAACTATGGAAGTGATGTGTTCTTTGAATGAAAGAGAGGAGTCGAGAATAACACCAAGATACCTAAGAGAGGAGACAAGAGGAATGGGCTGGGAAGAGAGGGAAGGAGCACAGGTGGGGGAAGGGCTTCCGAGGGTAAACCATATGGCAAATGACTTAGTAGGATTAACCTGAAGAAAATTAGAGGTGAACCAAGAAGCAACAGCAGAGAGACAGAGATTAAGAGGAGAAATATCGGATGTATGTGAATCAGTGTGGTGCAGCAGTAAGATATCATCCGCGTAATAGTACGCAGAGATACCAAACTGCTGGACCACAAGTGCGAGAGGAGCCAGGAAGACGTTAAAAAGGAGAGGAGCAAGGACAGATCCCTGAGGCACACCACAGGTAAGGGAAGTGGAGGGCGAGGAGGCAGACCCAACAACCACTGAAAAGGAACGACAGGAAAGAAAAGAGCGGAACCAATGAAGAACAGTCCCAGAGAGGCCAGCATCGTGAAGACGAGTGAGAAGGGTGCAGTGATCTACCAAATCAAATGCTGCAGAAAGATCGAGAGAGACAGCAAGAGTAAAGAGACCACGATCGTGAGCAGCATGCATCTCATTAAGAAGGGAAAGAAGAATAGACTCAGTACTGTGACCAGGACGAAAACCAGACTGCCGAGGGTGAAGAGCAAGAGAAGCCTCAAGGTGAGCAGACAACTGAAGAAAGACAAGTTTCTCGAGAAATTTAGAAAGAAAAGGGAGATTAGAAACAGGGCGCCAGTTTGAAAGTGCTGTAGGATCAGACGTGCGAGACTTTAGAATAGGACGAACAGTAGCGTGTTTCCAAGGTGAAGGGAAGAAACCAGAAGATAAACTAGCATTAAAAAGAGACAGAATATAAGGAGAAAGAAATAGGGAGGATTCCAAAAGCCAGCGGGAAGGAATTGGATCAGCAGGACATGTGGTCTTTCGGATAGAGAGGAAAGTGGTTTGAAGAACAGCTGGGGAAATCATCTCGAATGAGGACCAGGAGTGAGATAAGATAGGGACAGAGGAGGGAGGAGATGAAGAGGGCAGTGGAGAAAGTGGAAAGGACTCTACTACGGGGAAAGGGGGAGAGGACAGGAAGGGAAGGACTGACGAAGAGTCTGGACTTTGGAGGCCAAAAAGGAGGCAAGGGAGGAGGGGTCAGGAGAAGCAGAAGAAGGAGGAGGGAGGGGAGGGAGAGCAGAATGGGATGCTGTAAGGGAACGAAAAATAGTATAAAGTTGCCGAGAAGAGTTAGAGGAGGAAGAAATAAGCTTAGAGTAGTAATCGCGCTTTGCAGAGTGGAGGAGAGTGCGGTAATGATCATGACAAGAGCGAAAATTATGGAGAGAGGTGGGGAAGGGGTGCTTACGCCAGAGGCGTTCTGCCCTACGAAGATATTTCCGGTGCAGAAAAAGACCAGAGTGAAACCAAGGGTGCCGGGAACAGTGATGGGAAGGTAAGTGGGTGCGAAGAGGGGCTATGTCATTAAGGGCAGCAGACAGAGAAGAATACCAGAGATGAGCTTGGGTATCAACAGAGAGAGATGCAAAGTCACTAGGGAATAAAGACGCAGGGGGGGGGAACTGACGAAGTGTATCAGCAGTGAGCTTACGGGTTGGTGGAACAGAAGAAGAACCAGAACCAGAAGCGCGGTGGGAAGACGGCAATGAAGAGTCTGAAGAACCTGACGGAGGGGACTGGATAGGAATAGTAAAAAGAAGACAAAAATGGTCGGACCAAGGAAGGGGCAATGGGGAAAGAGAGGAGGGGGGGATAGAGGAGGAATCAGACGTAATGATGAGGTCGAGGGAATGGCCAGCAACATGAGTGGGGAAAGAAACAAATTGACGCAGAGACAGATCAGACAGCAGAGTGAGAAAGGAAAGGTCCCTTGTTGAGGAGGGTAGGTCAGCGTGAACGTTAAAATCTCCCAAGATCAGTAGATTCGGGTAAAGAAGTGAAGCTTCAGAAATAGTGGCGAGGAGAGAATCCCATAGAGACACGGATAGAGAAGGGGGGAGCATAGATAAGAAGGAAATAACACTGGTGAGGAGAGGAATTTAGACGAAGAAGCAAAGATTCAGGGTAAAGTAAAGAAGAACTTCCGTGAGGAGGAGAGAAGGGCGATATACCACCGCTACACCCCCTCCATTCCTACCCCGGCGAGATGTGGATAAGAATGAGTAACCAAGAGGGAGACAACGATTAAGAAAAGATTCCTCGCCTTCTCTCAGCCAAGTCTCGGTGAGGAAGAAGAGGTCCAGAGTGTGATGTGTCTTAGACTGAAGAGATCTACAGTTTAGCAGAGCGAGCTGTAACAGCATGAGAGAGGACGGAGAGAAAGATGAAACCGAGGCTGACGGGCGTGTCTGCGCCAGTGAACAGTATGTGAGGTTAGAAAGCTGATGTGTCAGAGAACCAGAAAAAGCGGAGGCAGACATAGCGGGGCGCCAGCCCCAATGAACAGGGATAGCTGACATAAGAAAAAGGAAAAATAACAACAGATAACAGAAACACACCTGAAAACCGTTAAAGCCTCCCCCGCAGGATGAAACACGCAGGGGAGGAGAAGGACGACCAGAGCGAAGAAGGTTTGCAGACGAGGTCACCGAGCACGCTCTAAGGGATACTGGGCAGCTAGGGAACTCAGACCTCTCGCCCCGTCTCTCGCCCCAAGGAGCTCATCCAAGGAGCAGGTCGTGCTCCTTGTGCGCGCTACTTCGGCGCGCGCCTCTGCGGCGCGGGCCACCGCACCGGAGCTGATGTTATGCACGGTGGGTCCCCGCGTCACTTCCGGTGGGAGGAACCAGGAAGGAGGGAATGCAGCCAGTACCTGGGGAGACAGGGAGACACGATAGAGACACTGCAGGACAGCGAAACAGCAAAGCAAGCAGCAAACAGGCAACAGCAGGCAGGTAACAACACTAGCAGGTGGACAGCAGAGTTCTGCTTCCACACGAATGGTCCCTACATATGGACCAGATACGCAGAATCTTTCAGGAATGGGGAACCCCGGACATAGACCTCTTTGCAAGTCCGTGGAATGCCAAACTTCCCCGGTTCTGTTCCAGGAATCCGTGTCAGGGAGCTCAGGCCAACGACGCCTTTCTCCTGCATTGGGGTCAGGAATTCCTATATGCCTTTCCACCCATTCCTTTGATTCCCAAGACTCTGTTCAAACTCCAGAGAGATCACGGATCGATGATCCTCATAGCTCCACGCTGGCCACGCCAAGTGTGGTTCCCTCTACTTCTGCATCTCTCCCAGGGACCCTCTCTGGACCTGGGAGCTGCGCCAGACCTTCTGTCTCAGGAGGAGGGGACTTTGTGGCACCCAAACCCCAAGTCCCTACACCTCAGAGCTTGGTTACTGAAGGCCTAAGCCTTCATGACTTCAATCTTTCTCAACCAGTGAAAGATATCCTTCATGCCTCTAGGAAACCCTCCACGAGGCGTTCCTATGCTTTCAAATGGAAACGCTTTTCCATTTGGTGTGCTCAACAGGGTCTTGACCCTCTAGCACTTCCTTTGAATTCTCTACTAGACTATCTCCTGCATCTTTCTAATGCAGGCCTTAAGACGAATTCAGTAAGAGTCCATTTGAGTGCTATTGCAGCATCCTTAAAACCTATAAATGGACAACCTGTCTCCTATCATCTGCTTGTCGCAAGGTTCATGAGAGGCCTGACTCTAACTAAGCCTCCCATCCGACCTCCTCCGGTAGCATGGGACTTGAACCTAGTTCTTGGTCAGCTTATGAAGCCACCTTTTGAACCGTTGGTTTCTACCTCCTTGAAATTTCTTTCCTGGAAGGTCCTTTTCCTTATTGCAGTCACTTGGGCTCGCCGCATCAGTGAACTACAGGCCTTAGTGGCTCATCCACCTTATACTAGGTTTCATCATGATAAGGTGGTCCTTAGGACGAATCCCCACTTTATGCCCAAAGTGGTCTCGCCTTTTCATCTTAATCAAGAGGTATATCTACCTGTCTTTTTTTCCGGCTCCTCATGCATCCAGTGCAGAGAGGAACCTTCATACTCTAGATTGTAAAAGAGCTCTTGCCTTTTACCTCAACAGGACTCAGCCACATCGAAAGTCTTCCCAACTTTTTGTGGCTTTTGATCCTTCTCATTTAGTACTTCCAGTCTCCAAACATACACTTTCCAATTGGATTGCTCAGTGTATTTCCTTTGCTTACCAGAGTAAAAACATTTCTCTGGAAGGCCATGTCACAGCTCACAATGTGAGAGCCATGGCCACTTCTATGGCTCATCTTCACTCTGTATCCATAGATCAGATCTGTCGAGCCGCCACCTGGGCCTCGGTTCATACCTTCACAGCCCATTACTGTTTGGACAAGGACTCCCGCCAGGATGCCTTGTTTGGTCAGGCTGTCCTCAAACACCTGTTCCATACTTGAACAACTCCTGCCCACCTTCCCAGGATGGATGCATGAGATCCATACGAAGATGGCGAACCCTTGGAAGGGGATCTCCCAGGCATCTTAGCTAGGGAATCCCCATATGTGAGGACTTATTCCTGCTTGTTCCTGGAGATAGCACAGTTACTTACCTGTAACAGGTGATCTCTGGGAACAGCAGGAATTAGTCCTCACAACCCACCCACCTCCCCTAGGAGTTGTATCTTCTATCTATCTTCCTTTCCTCTCTCTATTGTCTCAGTTATAAACTCGAACTGAGGAGAGCTGGTCAGGAAGGCGGGAAGGCAGTGCGCATGTGCAGTGGGAGGCCCCAAAAGCTTCCTTCTGGGAAGCTGGGGAGCTTTCCCGCTCAGGCTCCGTCGGTACCGATGTACCCATATGTGAGGACTAATTCCTGCTGTTCCCAGAGATCACCTGTTACAGGTAAGTAACTGTGCTTTCCGGATACAATTATTCAAAGCCCACTGAGTCATGACCATTTCATTAAGTCCTCCAGACAAATTACGTTTCCAGGGATGATAATACCCTAGTAAAGGGAAACTCCAGTTAGGTGTGCCTAAGTCAAAACTAGAGACATTCAAAGGGTAGCCAGAACTATTATATTGTAGTAATTTATAATCATGCACCTGGTTCCCTTGAACTGACAATAATTGTACCACTGAAATATAAGAGTTACCTACAAGGGACTTCTTATACCAGATAGAAGAATTATGCAGCATTACTATTCTACAAACATTCCATGGAGTGTCTCCTACCTTTTTTCCCTTATCCTGAGCCATAAAACATATTGGAGGATGTTGTAGAGGCATAGGACTAACTATTCTAGGTTCTGGGCCTGTATGAGACCATTGTACAGAAGTCAGATTAAAGGCTATGTCACGAAACTCCTCAAAGGTCTTAGGCCTAACTCTAGGTAGGAATCCATGCTGAGTAGCTGTCACATATGGAAGACACACTGCACAATCTGATAAATTGAAGTGTTTTGTCACTGAATGTACCTGTGACTCAAAAATATTTGAATATTCATCATAACATTCCCAAGGTTCTAACTGCAACACTGCTTTACTACTACTAATATGCCTCAGCATAACTAAGATTAGATATAAAAACATTCTTAGCAAAGGCTAAATATCTAAAACTATAACTGCTTCAAACTATACTAAATCAAAACTGAAAATATACCTACTCTTCTTAATACTCTCCTTTATATGATGAGGGTATAGACTGTAGCTAGGAGTAGCCTCTAAGGCTCAATAAATGTATGAGGTTAAGTAGAGGTTAAGTACCTAAAGGTCATTACATATATATCAGGAAAAACACTAATCTAATATGACCTCATCCCTCTAAGCAATACTATAAATGCCAAACAAGAGCATTTTGCATGAATTGTCCATTCAGAATCTACTTAATACAATAATCTTTTTCTGTGATGTCACCAGTCTTTTCACTGAAAGTACGTTAAACCATAAAAAAATCTTTTCTGCAATATCACTGTTGTCCGAGAAATCTGCGTTGTATCTCTTGAATCATGGATGCGGGGAATCTTCAGAATCTTGTGAAGGAGCCTTCTTACACTGCGTAAGATGTATCCAATGGGAATGTCCTTCCACCTTACAGGCTGAATAGCCCACCAGAAGTACACGAAATGGACCTAGGAATTTCGGAGCCAGAAGTGTCTTTGGATGCAAATTCTTAATCAGGACCCAATCCCCTGGTTTCACATCCGGATGGGATGATTCTGGAGGAGCATCGTGTTGAGGATTCACCTTCAATAAAGGGGAAACGGACAAGGCTGAGTGCAATCGTGCACAATAAGTCAAAATATCGCTGCGCAACAACTGGGGGTCTGTGATAACTGCCAAGGCATGTGGAGAAGTAGCTGGACGTCCAGTAACTATTTCATATGGTGTCAGACCTCCTCGAGTGCGCTGGGGGGAATTATGCACTGCCATAAGGGCAAAAGGAAGGGCTTCTGTCCAATCTGTAGCCCAATCCTGTGTCATAGTGCGCAAGAATCCTTTGAGGGTCCTATTCATCCGCTCCACCTGGCCAGAGCTTTGCGGATGATAGGGCATGTGGAACTGTCTTTTTACACCAAACCAATTTTCAATATCCTCCCAGACACGTGCAATGAAGGCTGGACCCTGATCAGAAGAAAGAACAAAAGGTACACCCCAAACAGGAATAAATTGAGTGAGCAACAATTTTATGACAACCCCAGCTGTCATACTGGTAGTGGGATAAGCCTCCACCCAACCAGAGAAAAGACAAGTGATCACCAACAAATACCGCCTCCCTCCTCTAGCACAGGGCAAATCAGTAAAATCAAGCTGCAAAATAAGAAAAGGGCCAGAGGGCTTGGGAAGGGCAGCAGCAACCTTCAGAAGGGGCCCCACCCTGCCAGCCTGCAAGCACTCCAAGCAAGCAGCATACACGGCCTGTGCCACAGAAACAAACTTCGGGTGATACCACAAGACTGCAAAGGCATGAGTCATGGCTGCAGCGGATAAGTGAATTTTATGATGCAGGAACAGAGCAAGTGGAAACAGAGTCAGGGCAAATGAGCAGGTGCTCCTTCTTCCAGTAGCCCTGAGTATCACAGGATGCACCCCAGGAAGTCCATAGAGTTTTGGTATCAAGGGAAGTGTCTTTATACTGCTGCAAAAGAGAGGACAGGGAGAACAAAGTCATGTTAGAAGGCTTTAAATACAGCAGCGTTGGTGACACTATTGCCTGAAGAGCAGCCTTCTTTGCTTCTTGGTCTGCAAACCGATTGCCCTGCGAAACAAAATCATCAGCAGAGGAATGTCCTTTACATTTCAAAACTGCAACCTGTGCTGGCAAAAGAACAGCTTATAACAAGCGGTGGATATGGTCAGCATGTTTCATTGGTTTATTAGCAGAGGTTAAAAATCCCCGTTGCAACCAGATATTACCAAAATCCCACAGCACACTCATTGCATAGGAGCTATCTGAATATATATTCGCCAGAAGATATCTATTGAGTTCTAGAGCACGCGTCAACGCAAAAGCCTCTGCTAACTGAGCACTAGAAAACGGCAAGGAAGCTGATTCAACCAATGGTGGTTACGGCATAGCCCACACGAAGCTGTCCCAGTTCATCTCTGAAGGCAGAACCATCCACGAATAACGTTACATCTGGCGCTGGCAGAGGCACAGGTGAGAGGTCAGGCCTAGCACGGGAAGAAGTTAAAATACTTTGAAAACAATCATGGGACCCATCCTCCTCCACCAGATCTGCTAAAGGAACCAGGAGCGTAGATGGATTGCATATGGATGTAGTATATATTTTCACATGAGACTGAGAAATAATCAATTCCAGAGTCAATAAACGTGTGGAAGATAAAGGTTGAGTTTTAGTTAAATGGAGCAACCTAGAAATGGAATGTGCCACATATACCTCAAGAGGGTGCTGTAACACTAAAAAATCTGTACTTTTAATAGCAAACGCCACTGAAATCAAACTGCGCAAGCAGGGCGGGAGTCCCAAAGTCACTGAATCAAACCGCTTTGAAAAATATCCTATCGGCTTGCGACCAGTTGGAAATGCTTGCAAAAGCACACAGGTAGCAGAAATATTTGAACTAGCCACATACAATTTAAATGTTAAAGAATAATCTGGAAAACACAAGCAGGGAGCAGAGCTTAGTGCAGTCTTTATATTTACAAAAGCTTCCCACTGAGATAATGTAGGTACAATAAGACCCTGTGGACCTTCTTTCCCAATCAATGCATAAAGCGGAGCTGTAAGGTCTGAAAAATTAGCTATCCACTGTTTACAGAAAATCAATAATCCCAGAAATCTACGTAATAATGCCGGTGTTGCTGGGAAAGGTAATAACAAAATTGGTTTCAATCTAGCAGAAGTAATTTCACGTCCAGCTGGAGTTAAAACAACACCCAAGATAGTAACATTTTGCGATACAAATTGCAATTTAGACAGATTGACGTTTAATCCTAATTTGGCAATATGAGCTAACAGGGATAATGAGTCTGCTAAGCAGATCTCATAACTTGGTGAGCATAAAAGCAAATCATCCACATATTGAATTAAAGAGGACTGGTCAAGCCTTACATCTAATAACGCAGTTCTTAGGGCCTGCGAGAAGTACGCAGGACTATTTGTATAGCCTTGGCATAGTCTAGTCCATGTATACTGCTGATTGTCAAAATGAAAAGCAAATAAAAACTGATTTTCTTTACTAATTTTCACTGAAAAATAAGCAGAACTCAAATCTACAACAGAAAACCACATAGAATTTGGAGGTACCTGTGTCCAGATATCATGCGGATTTGGTACCAAAGGAAAGATTGGCAAAATTACCTTATTTATAGCTCGCAGATCTTGCACAAATCGATAAGTCTTACCGTCAGCTTTCAGCACAGGAAGAATTGGGGTATTACACGGTGACATAGTAGGATAGATAACACCTTGCATCTGCAAATCTTCAATAACCGGTCGAATTCCATCTATAGCAGCTGCTGACAGTGGATACTGTTTGAGTCTTGGAAGTTGTACACCAGGTTTTACGGTAATCTTCACAGGAGGAATAGAGAGACAACCGACATTTGATCCAGGGGCTGCCCACAGAGTAGATGGAAGCTGTTCGAGATCAGGGTGAATAGCTGTGACATCCGCAGGAGACTGCACTTCAGAGAGAGAATACAACTGAAAATGTAACTTTCCACTCATCCATGATGTGTTGCCAGAAAATCACGACCCAGGAGATTTACTGGTAATGTGTCTCCTACCAGGAAGTTAGTAGGGTATACAGTCTCTCCAATCTGCAAAGGCAAAGCTTCAAGTTTACGGTGAGGAATTATCTTACCTTCGATCCCTTCACTATCGGAGCATGTGTTAAAAGAGTTTGATAAACAGCTGGCAGATCCTGTAACCGCAGCGCAGATGTCGTGGCTCCTGAATCAATAATAAATTTCACAGTAGAACCTCCCAGTTTAGCTTCTAATTCACCCTGAGAAGTTACATTCGGACTCAATAATAGTCATGCCTCCCAAGAATCACAGTCTTCTGGGTTAGAAAAACATTGGTATATAGGAGTAAACTCAGCAGGTGGGGGAGGAAGGCACGCAGCTTTCTGGCCATCTAAATTCCGATTCTGTGGACAGTCTCTCTGCAAATGGTCACACTTACCACATGTATAACAAGCTTGCATTCCTCTAGCTTGTCCACGCCCGCGCTGGGAAGAGCCTTGCTGATAATTGCCATAGTTTCTTCTGACCTTGCCCCTCCCCCGTCCTGGATGCATAGAAGCAATTTGTAAATTAAGCAGTTTAGTCTTCACATCTAATCTGGCTTGTTGTTCCTGTAATTCTTTGAGATATTTTAATTCACTGTACCGTGCCCCTTCCAAAATTGCATCAGCTGATCTAGCAGGCCAATCTATTATTGAAGTTTCCAAAATTTCTTTTATTCGTGAAATCAAACCATTTACAAAAATATTAGTAAATCCTGAAGGTGTATCCTCTGTTTCGCCAGAATAATCTCTAAAAGCTAACATACACCTTGTGTGGAAAGCTGTAACTTTCTCATTCTTTTCCTGTGTTAAAGAAGTAAGCTTTGACCAATCCCTCACAGATTTGCATGCTACTTTAAGAGACTCTAACAATTTCTCTCTACACAAAACAAAACTATCTCTTTGTGCTCGGTCTTGAAAATCTGTTACAGGGTCTGTTTGTGGCCATACCCAATTATCATCCCTGATGGGATGAGTCACCTTATGAAAATCGGCTGGATTAATAAAAACAGCTCTAAGCAGATTATCTAGATCTGCCCAAGTAGGATTATAACTATTAATTATTTGAGACCACAAAGACACAAATCTGCCTGAATTGTCCCTGTAATCAGGAAATGTTTTAGCTAAATCAAATACTTCTTTAGGACTCCAATTTGCAGGCATAGTCATTGCACCTGTAGGACCTGTTGGATATACACGAAAAGGATATGTAGGTACTGTATCTTCACCTTCAGACTTTGCAGTTACAGAACATGAATCATTATACTGACGTAAAACAGTCTGAAGCAAACTTATATCACTATATAATTGGTCACATTTCTGCTTATAAGTAAAAAACAGCTTATCCAGATCTTTTTCAAAAGCATCAATAAGCTTACTAGAAATCCCCAATTCCTTTGTAGCAGAAATATTATTCCTTACTATTTTCTTTAAAGATTCTATCATGCGTACAATATTGTCTATTTCACGGCTAAGAAGTGCATCCACCTCTCTAAGTTGAGAAATATTATAATTACTATAATCTCCAATCATTACATCCCCCAATATCTTTTGTTTATTACGTATCTCTTCTCATAATTCAGCTGCACGAGTGACTCTTCCCCTTTCAGAAACTACATGACTCTCAGAAGAAACAAGGGGAGACATTGGGGATGCCCTTGGGGCTATTCCAGCTCCAATTACCAATGCAGCCACATCTGCATCATATTCTGGAGAAAGAACGGCTGGGAACTTCCCTGCCTGTTCATTACCTTTCTCTTTTTCTTTCTCCTGTGGTTCACTCGCTTTATCAGCATTTAACACAAACAATCCATTTTTCATATCATGTGCCATTCGTTGCCACCAATTAAACACTAGTCCTTCACGGGCATCACATAATTTATGTTTAGCCTGCAAGGCACATTTCAGATAACGAAGTCTATCTGTAGAAAATGTTCCCTCCAAAGGAAATTGTAAAAGCACATTATCATTAGTCACTGCATGCCAGTGTACAATATAATCAGTAGCCAGATCCCCATACTTCTCACGCATACAAAAAGAAGGGCTACCTTTCTGAACAGCTGAAACCTTAGCTTTGTCATGCCATTCACGCAACTGAGATAACTCACGTTTACCCAACAGATTGCTGTCACCATACAATACTCACAAACACCTTCCGCCCTTGCCAGGAATGGAGGAATCTGTTGGTGCCGAGTCACGGAAAAAACTGTGGGCTTAGACTAGCCCCCCCCCCCCCCCTCACCAGCAACCTTGCAGGGCTCTTGGAGCTACAGAAGTCTACATTCAAAACAATGGGAAGGTAATCAAAGACAGCAATAAAATACCACACAATTCTATAGAAATACACCAAAGCTTTGTGGAGAGAAACAACAGAACCAAGTTCTCCTTGTTTACTCTAACTACTAGCCATGGTTCACTTTATTTATAAGGCTCTTTTGGATGATACAGCATAATTTCACTTTATTATTACACGTCAATTATTACGTCTTTATCACATCATGGGTCAACTTCTAATCAGTGTAGGTCAGTATGAGGAGACATACATGGATTCCAAGACATAACTGTTTACTGCTGACTAGATCGGTGTGAGGAGACATACATATATTCCAAGACATAACTGCTTGATATCTAATAATTGTTTACTGCTGACTAGGTCGGTGTGAGGAGACATACACATATTCCAAGACATAACTGCTTGATATCTAATAACCCTGAGACTGCAAGGCTAGAGTACAAGCTGCCCTTTTTCTTATCTACAGGACTTGTGCCTCTGCACCTACTTAGTAAGTAAATATATGAAGTTTATTTCTAAGCAAAGGTCTGAACAGAATTAACTCTTTCTCAGGTTTAGTCAGTCTGATAGTGTACACCGCCCTGTACAAAACAAGCTTACTTTCAGTAATAAACATCCCGAAATCCAATCTCACCCCTACTCAATCTCTGGAGTTTATAGGGGCTTTGCTGGATACCACAACTGCAAGGGCCTATCTTCCTCAGGCTCGTTGCCTACGCTTGGTGCAGTTAGCCTCCCAAATACAGTTAAAGTCCCATTTAACTGCTCGGGAAATGTTACAACTCTTAGGCCACATGGCATCCACCGTGCATGTGGTTCCATATGCTCGCCTTCACATGAGGGCAGCTCAATGGACTTTGTCCACCCAATGGACTCAGGTTTCAGGTTGCCTGTCAGACAAAATAGCAAACTCCAGTAGCCTTTTTTGGTCTCCCCAGTGGTGGAAGTCCTCTCAAAACCTGTTGCTGGGGTCCCATTTTCAGCAGTCACTACCCCAAGCAACCCTTACAACAGATGCCTCTCCAATGGGTTGGGGAGCTCATCTGCAAGATCTCTCCACCCAGGGCATCTGGTCTCCACAGGAAACTTCTCTACACATCAATCTCTTGGAACTCAGAGCAATATTCTTAGCTCTCAGAGTGTTCCACTCCCTGCTCAGCTACAGGACAGTCCTCATCCACACGGACAACCAAGTAGCCATGTTCTGTGTGAACAAGCAGGGAGGGACTGGCTCTCTGTCGCTTTGCAACGAAGCTTTGCGACTGTGGGCCTTCGCCAGAGAGCATCAGATTCATCTTATGGCAGTATATCTTCCAGGCGTTCAAAACTCTTGGGCAGACAGACTCGGTCGAGTTCTGCTTCCACACGAGTGGTCCCTCCACATGGACCAGGTAGCCAGGATTTTTCGAATTTGGGGAACCCCGGACATAGACCTCTTTGCAAGTCCGTGGAATGCCAAACTTCCCCGGTTCTGTTCCAGAATTCCGTGTCAGAGAGTTCAGGCCAAGGATGCCTTCCTTCTTCACTGGGGTCAAGACTTCCTTTATGCCTTTCCACCCATTCCCCTAATTCTCAAAACACTTTTCAAGCTTCAGAGAGACTGAGATTCCATGATCCTCATAGCACCACACTGGCCACGCCAAGTGTGGTACCCTCTACTTATGCATCTCTCTCAAGCTCCCTCCCTGGAGTTGGGCTCTGCACCAGATCTTCTATCCCAGGAAGACGGAACGTTGTGGCACCCAAACCCCCAGTCTCTCCATCTCAGGGCCTGGTTGCTGAAGGGCCTAGACCTTCAAGTTTTTCATCTCTCTCAGCAAGTCAGAGATATTCTTCATGCTTCTAGAAAGCCTTCCACTAGACGTTCTTATGCTTTCAAATGGAAAAGATTTACCATTTGGTGTTCAGAGAAGGGTCTTAACCCTCTTGCAATACCTTTGAATTCTTTACTAGAGTATCTTCTGCATCTATCCCATGCAGGCCTTAAAACAAATTCAGTAAGAGTGCTATTGCAGCGTCCCTCAAGCCTCTCAATGGACAACCTATCTCCTCTCACCCTCTTATAGCAAGATTCATGAGAGGCCTTCTTTTAACTAAACCTCCCATTAGACCACCTCCAGTGGCATGGGACTTAAACCTGGTTCTTGGCCAGCTTATGAAGCCACCCTTTGAACCTTTAGCCACCACCTCCTTGAAATTTTTTTCTTGGAAGGTTATCTTTCTCATTGCAGTCACCTCAGCACGCCGCATCAGTGAATTGCAAGCCTTGGTGGCTAATCCCCCTTATACAAGGTTCCATCATGATAAGGTAGTCCTCAGGACCAATCCACACTTTATGCCCAAAGTGGTCTCGCCTTTTCATCTGAACCAAGAGGTATACTTACCTGTCTTTTTTCCAGGACCTCATGCATCAAGTGCAGAGAGGAATCGTCATACTTTGGATTGTAAAAGAGCTCTCACCTTTTACTTACAAAGAACACAGCAACATAGAAAGTCTTCTCAACTCTTTGTTGCTTTTGATCCTTCCCATTTAGGACTTCCAGTTTCTAAGAGAACACTGTCCAACTGGATTGCTCAGTGTATTTCTTTCGCCTACCAGAGTAGGAACCTTTCTCTGGAGGGCCATGTCACAGCTCACAATGTGAGGGCCATGGCAGCCTCAATGGCTCATCTAAACTCTGTGTCCATCGACCAAATCTGTCAAGCGGCCACTTGGGCCTCGGTTCATACCTTCACATCCCATTAGTGTTTGGACAAGGACTCCCGCCGGGATGCCTCGTTTGGTCAGGCTTTTCTCAAACACCTGTTCCATTCCTAATCAACTCCTCCCCACCTACCCTGGTTGGATGCCAGAGATCCATGGGGGGAGGTAGAGCCCTTTTCAAGGACACACAACTCTGGGGTCTCTCCCTGGCATCTGCAGCTAAGGAGTTCCCATATGTGAAGACTCATTCCTGCTTGTTCCTGGAGATAGCACAGTTACTTACCTGTAACAGGTGATCTCTGGGAACAGCAGGAATAAGTCTTCACAACCCACCCACGTCCCCTAGGAGTTGTATCTCTCTATCTATCTTTCCTTCCCTCTCTCTCTCTTTTTGTCTCAGCTTTAAAATGCGAACTGGTGAGAGGCGGTTGGGAAAGGCGGGAAGGCAGCACGCAGGCGCTGTGGGATGCTCCCAAAAGCTTTCTTATTGGACGCTGGGGAACGTTCCCGCTCAGGCTCCGTCGGTACCGACGATACCCATATGTGAAGACTTATTCCTGCTGTTCCCAGAGATCACTTGTTACAGGTAAGTAACTGTGCTATTTCCAGGAACAAGCAAAAATGTAGTCTTCACATATGGGTATCGTCGGTATCGACGGAGCCTGTGCGGGAATGCTTCCCAGCGTCCAATAGGAAAGCTTTTGAGAGCTTCCCACAGCGCCTGCGTGCTGTCTTCCCACCATTCCAACTCTCCTTCAGTTTTTCTTTTTACGCGGAGCCGACAGGTTGCACACCGTGTCACCGCAGAAAATTCTGTTTATTTTTTTGTTTTCATGTGGTTGCCTCTGCCTTCATTCGTCACCTACCGGTACTGCCGGTCCTTTTTTCTTTTCTAAAAAAAAAAAAAAATCTTTCTTTCTGAAGTATTTTTTCTTCAGGGGCCTTTCCCCTCTCGGCACTATGCCCATTTTTCTTAAACATGGAAAAACCATAAGAACATAAGATATGCGATACTGGGTCAGACCAAGGTCCATCGAGCCCAGTATCCTATTTCCAACAGTGGCCAATCTAGATCATACATACCTAGCGGTTTCCCCAAAAGACACAGGTTCCTCACTGCTTGTATTGGGTCAAGCAGTGATATCCTGGGTCCCTTTTTAATAATGGTTTATGGACCTTTCCTCCAGGAACTTGTCCAAACCTTTTTTTAAACCTAGCTACACTAACAGCATTTACTACATCCTCCGGTAACAAATTCCAAAGTTTGATTACACGTTGAGTGAAAAAATATTTTCTCTTATTAGTCTTAAATAGTTTACCCTGTAGCTTCATTGCATGTCCCCTAGTCTTCCTATATTCTGATAACGTAAACAGTCGATCTACGTTTACCCGTTCCATTCTGTTCATTAATTTATAGACTTCTATCATATCTCCTCTTAGCCGTCTCTTTTCCAGGTTAAAGAGCCCTAACCTTTTTAGCCTTTCTTCATAGGGCTATCCTTCCATCCCCTTTACCATTTTGGTGGCTCTTCTCTGAACCTTTTGTAATAACGCTATATCCTTTTTAAGATACGGCGACCAGAATTGCACACAATATTCAAGGTGCGGTCTCACCATGGAACGATACAGAGGCATTATAATATCCTTTGTTTTATTTTCCATTCCTTTCCTTTCCTTATGTTACCTAGCATTCTCTTTGCTCTCTTGGCCGCCGCTGCACACTGGGCGGAGGGTTTTAACATGTTATCCACAATGACGCCTAAATCTTTTTCCTGGATGGTAGTTCCTAATGTGGAACCTTGCATTGTGTAACCATAGTTTGGGTTGTTCTTCCGTAGGTGCATAACTTTGCACTTACCCACATTAAATTTCATCTGCCATTTCAATGCCCAGTCTTCCAATTTATCAAGATCCTCTTGAAAATTTCCACAATCCTCATGGGTTTTAACAAGTTTAGATAGTTGTGTGTCATCTGCAAATTTGAAAACCTCACTCGTTATTCCCTTTTCCAGATTACCGTAGAACCTCTAATGGACCGCCATGGCGCTCTATTTTTCAACCCCTCTGCCAAGGTGGTGGTCTATTAGAGGTGGCGTTCAAATAGAGGATGGCGGTTTATTTTTCAACTATCTGGCCAAAATTTTAAGTGGACAAACTTTACACACAGCCGACTATTGTAACGTGCTGAAAATGCGTCTGTGAACTATCACTTTTTGACAGCCAAATCAAATGTTAGCGGTGAGCACCGCTTTTACATTGCGCAATACAGCATAGTACATTAGAAAACACATGAAATATTGCATCAGAAAAAGGTGCCAACAAGACGTCTACATTAACATTCATAAACTACAAATCTTTTTATCTTTTCGAACAAAGAAAGAAACTCTATGAGAAAATCTTTGTTTCTTTTACACATGAATGTTAAATGCAGTAAATTTACACAAGGTGAGATTGGCGGTCTATTAGAGGTGGCGCTCTATTAGAGGGTGGCGCTCTATTTTTCAACCTCTCCGCCGGAGTGGTGGTCTATTAGAGGTGGCGTTCTATTAGAGGTGGCGGTCTATTAGATGTTTTACGGTATTTGTGAATATGTCAAAAAGCAGCAGACCCAGCACAGATCCCTGGGGTACACCACTATTCACCTTTCTCCATTGGGAAACTGGCCATTTAGCCCTACTCTCTGCTTTCTATCTTTTAACCAGTTCCTGATTCACAATAATGTACACTGCCTCCTATCCCATGACTCTTTAGTTTTGCCAAAGGTCTCTGATGAGGGACTTTGTCAAAGGCTTTCTGAAAGTCCAAATACACTATATCAACCGACTCACCTTTGTCCACCTGTTTATTCACACTTTCAAAAAAACATAACAGATTAGTAAGACAAGATCTTCCTTGTCTAAAGCCATGTTGGCTGTCTCCCATTAGGCCATGACTATTGTGATAAGGAAGCTTATCAGGGCCCAGGAAACAAGGATAAAGAGGGGGAATTTACCCTTATGAAAGGACCTGTATTGCCAGGTCAGAGATACAAAACCTCAGTTGTACCTAGAAACCAGATTGTACCAGGCTGCAATAGGTTGCAGAGTGTCCCTAGTGGTGAGAAGGAGGGGGAAAGCAAGTTCAGAGTAAGGAACCCTTACGTCACTGACTTTCCCAATTACTCAGCTGCCAAGAGGCAGACTGATTTGCAACACCTGAGAGCAGGGCCGGCCCGTCCATTGAGCAAGAATGTTTTTTGCACAGGGCCCCCCGTTTCACGGGGCCCCGCGCAAAGAACATTCTGCTTTTTTAAAAATTAAATTAAAAAAGAAAAGCTGGCTGCTGCCGCTGCCGCCGCAGCAGCAGCAGAATGGAGTGTCCCACAGGGCCCCCTCTGCCCGGCTGAGCCCCTCTGCGCCTGCTTTCAGATACGCGAAGGGAGAGTGTCTCCCTCGCGTCTCTGTTAAGCCCTCAGGGGCTGATGGGAAGCAGGGGCTGATGGGAAATTTCCCACCTGCCCCTGCGGGCTTAACAGAGACGCGAGGGAGACACTCTCCCTTCGCGTATCTGAAAGCCGGTGCAGAGGGGCTCAGCCGGGCAGAGGGGGCCCCGCGGGACACTCCATTCTGCCGCTGCAGCAGCCAGCTTGCTTTTTTTTTTGTTAAATTTTCCATGAACCGATGGGGGGGGGGTTAGGACTTGACTTGAGGTGGGCTGTGGGCTGTTGGGGGGGGTTAGGACTGGTAATGGGCTATAGGGGGGTTAAGACTGGTAATGGGCTGTGGGCTGAAGGGGGCTGTCTGGAAATGGGCTATGGGGGTTAGGACTGGTAATGGGCTATTGGGGGGTTAGGACTGATAATGGGCTATGGGGGGGGGGTGCTAGGACAGGAAATGGGCTGATGGGGAGGGGTTAGGACTTGAGGTGGGCTGATGGGGTTAGGACTGGTAATGGGCTGTGGGCTGTTGGGGGGGTTAGGACTGGTAATGGGCTATGGGGGGGTTAAGACTGGTAATGGGCTGTGGGCTGATGGGGGCTGTCTGGTAATGGGCTATGGGGGGGTTAAGACTGGTAATGGGCTGTGGGCTGATGGGGGCTGTCTGGAAATGGGCTATGGGGGGGTTAGGACTGATAATGGGCTATGGGGGGGTTAGGACTGATAATGGGCTATGGGGGGGTTAGGACTGATAATGGGCTATGGGGGGGCTAGGACAGGAAATGGGCTGATGGGGAGGGGTTAGGACTTGAGGTGGACTGATGTGGTTAGGACTGGTAATGGGCTGTGGGCTGATGGGGGGGTTAGGACTGGCAATGGGCTATGGGGGGCTGACTGGAAATGGGCTGTTGGGGTTAGGACTGGAAGTGGGCTGATGGGGGGTTAGGACTGGTAATGGGTTATAGGGGGGGCTTAAACTGAAAATGGGGTGATGGGGGTTAGGACTGGAAGTGGGTTGATGGGGGGGCTAGGACTGGTAATGGGTTGGGGGGTTGCTAGGACTGGAAATGGGCTGAGTGGAAGGGGAGGCTTGAACTGCAAATAGCTGATGGGGAGGGGGCTTGGAATGGAAATGGGCTATGAGGGAAGGGAGCTAGGACTGAAAATGGGCTGATGGAGCAGCTAGGATAGGACTGGAAATGGGCTGTTAGGGGGAGCTAAGATTGGAAATGGACTGTGGTGGGGGCTTGAATTGAAATGGACTCATGGAGGGGCTAGAACTGGAAGTAGGCTCATGGGGGGCTTGGACTGGAATTGGGCTGAGTGGAGGGAAGCTAGGATTTGACATGGGCTGATGGTGGGGCTAGGAAATGACTAGAAATGGGCTGATGGGGGGCTAGGATTGGAAATGAGCTGATGAAGGGACTCGGACTGGAAATGGATGGGGGAGCTAGGACTGGAAATGGGCTGATGGGGGGCTAGGACTGGAAATGGGCTGATGCAGGGACTAGAAGGGAATGGATGCTGGGTGAGACTGGAACTAGAAGGGAGCCGATGTTGGGGGAGGATTAGAATGGGATGGGGCTGGGAGAGTAAAATGGAGAGGGGAAAAATATTTTGTGTGGGAGGGATGAAAAATCTACAATTGGCCGGGTATTGGGAGAGTAAGTGGGGATTGAGGATGGAGGGGTAAAATTTGTGTGGATGAAATAGGAATGAGGAAAGAGCAAAAGGAGAAAGATTAGTATGTTAAAGCAGATGTAGAGAGAGAGAATGGAAAAAAAAAACTAGAAGAGAGAAGAAAGGACAAATGGACAGCAGACGATGGAGAGTTAGCAGAAAACATGAAGAAACCAGAAGAAAGTGGATGTAGCAATTGCAACTGAAAAAAAATGCACAAAAGGTAGAAAGATATCTCTTTATTTTGAATTTATTAACTGGAATATGAAAGCTCTAGGAAATGTGCATCATTAACGTCTGCACTTTGTTTGGTACAAGAGGAAATTAATTTATAGTTTTATTTCTACAGTGTTGTTGTACATTCCAAGTTTGGCTTTTGGGGTTCCCAGTTTAGTTATTGCCTTCCTGTTTCTAAATTGTGATTCCTTGTTTGGTGATGGTCTATGTTCTGCATGTGTAACTGAGCTGAGGTATTCTGTTTATGTAATTCTTATTTGACATTGCCACTTGTTCTCTTTCCCCAGTATTCTCTGAAATGTATTGGTTTAATATTTGCAGTGTTGCCTTTTGATAGGTAGGGTATGGTGCTTTGTGAGTCCTGGTAATACTGTCAGGATACGGCGGGTTTGCTATGGGTTCGCCTGAGGAAGAGCTGAGAAGCCACATGGCTTGAAACACTGATTGGTGTAGCGTGAACCTTGCGTCTGGGGTATTCCCGGCCGTGTCCTGTGAGCGAGAGGATTTTTCCTTCGCTATAAGTGGAAGATAACAGGACATTTCCAACTTAAGCTAAGTGGAAAGGATATCTTGTCGGTTGGGACTATTGAGTTTTAAGAGATTAGACAGCTAAATAGTGCTGCCGGTTCTGTTTCTTTTTTTGGCCTTTGGGTCAATTCTAAATTGATTAAAAAGGAGGGCTTACTTCGAGAGCAGGTAAGTTCCTGTTCACGGTGAGTGATCTGACAAAAAAAAAAAAAAGGTAACCTTGGTATAGGCTTTGAAGTTCATAATAAGGGTTTTAGTTCCAATAACTATGAGTTGTAATTACAAATCAAAGTAAAGTTTTGGATAGTTTGGATTGATTTTTGGGGGTGTATTTTCTAGTACTTAATGGGTTCTAAATGGGCAGTGTTTGTAGTAGTTCCTAATGTGCCTGGCGGTTGGATTATAGTAATGTAGAAATCTTTTAGTCTTTCTTTATCCATACACTTATTAAGAGACATGTTTACTAAAAGTTAGTGTATGGTAACATTATGCAAATATTTATGCAAATAAGGCCACTTATGCAAATGAGGCCCCGTACCGAGTCTACGCACATGGCCCCGCACTCCCCTTGGGCCGCCCCTGCCTGAGAGGAGAAAGGGCAGGGTTAGAGCCTGGGAGGTTTAAAGCTAGGACAGAATATTCAGGAGGAGAAAGGAGGAGTAGGAATGCCTACTGGAGGAGAAATGGAGCTGAAGCCCTGAGAACCAAGAGCCCATGCTGGAGGACAAGACAGGGAAGCTCAGATACATGCTGGCCAGAATATGACGGAGGAACCACTGAACCAAGCCTTGACCCAGGTATGAGCTTTGGAAGCCTGTCTGATTGGGAGCATTACAGATTTGCTAGAGACAGCGCTTGTCCTGATGGGAGGCAGTCAGCTAAGCCCTCTGAGCCAGAAGTAGAACCCATGCAGCTAGGAGAACAGGAATTAGTTCTGGAAGAGGATGATTCTTACATGGACTGTTCTTTATGCCAAACTGCCAAGCACAAAGAAGTCCTGAGAGGGAATACATCATAAGGAACCTTCCAGAGTCCAGTACCCTAGAGAGCCTGTGTGTGAAAAGGAAAGGTTCTTTGAAAAGGAAAATACTTGTGCTGAGAATGTGTGCAGCTGCTTAATTGTTTGCTCATTGACCAGCTGAAGTCACTGCAGTGCAGAGTTTATGCCGTACTCACGATGGATTTAAGAAGTTTCTTTTGGAAGAGAAAAGAGAGCTGTTTATGTGAAGCTGATATTTTTGGTTTTTTTTTTTTTTTTTTTTATTTATTTATGCAATTTTTACAATACACCAAGAAAGGCAACAACGCACTCTCTTGAAGAAACAGGTTATTCATTTGAAAACAAAGCCATAGTAAAAAGAAAAAAAAAAATTTCTCATTAGTAAGAAATAGGAAAAAATAAAATGAATAGCCAAACTAGTCCACAAAAAAGGGGGACAATCCAAGAATTAATATACAATACCAAACTTTAAGAAGAAAAAAAAACAGCACTCCAGTTCAGAATCTACATAACAGAGTACATTTAGGAGGAAACAATAGAGGATACTGCTCGTCGAGCACTAATAAAGGCCAGCAGCTGGGAGGGCTCAAAAAACACATAAGAAACTGCCTGGTATTTCACCAAGCATTTACAAGGATGTTTGAGAAAAAAGAGTCCCCCCAGCTGCAAGACCCCAGAACGTAACAAAAGAAACTCTCTACGGCGTTTCTGCGTCTCCCTCGACAGGTCAGGATAAATACGGACCGCAAACCCATGAAAAAGCAATTTCCGTTTACGGAAAAAGAGCTTCAACAGCCATTCTCGGTCTGATAATAAGGCAAATGTTACCAAAAGAGTAGAAGGTTCAAAAGAGTCAGAACCAGTATTTTCCAAAATATCAGTAACATTCAATACATCCCCATGCAACAAGCCACCCTCTTGTACTTTTTCGGAAGTAACAGACTTTGATTTAGGTAAATAGAAAACTTTCACTAAAGGAGGCATCAAATCAGGTGTTACCCCTAAAACATCTGATAGATAATCTTTAAACATATCTTTTGCACAAATGGAGGGTGACCTGGGAAAATTAACTATTCTCAAGTTACTAGCTTTTGAAAGATTCTCTAACTGCTCCAACTTCATATGTAACGTCATAGAGTCTTTTTGAGAAATAGCAAATTGATCTTCCAAACTAGAAAGTCTATTCCGAGAGTCCTCTCCACTCACGCGAATATCAGACATCTTCTTCTCCAAAACAGAAACCGCTCCCATAGTAGTCGTAACCTTAGTAGCTAAAGAGGACATTCTGGGAAGTAAAGCTTCACCTAACGAGGCAATAGCAGACCAAATAGACTCTAACGTGAAATTTGCAGGACGCTGCAGAGAGAAAGTCGACTCCACATCCAACGCCGAATCAAGCAGTTCCATGTGCGGCAATGAATCAACCCGCGGAGTAGAGGAGACCTGCTCCGCGCGCCCACCTCCTACTAGCACCGGTGTTAGCATACCCGGGAGCTTGCTCCTAGCTCCACTGTTCAATTCAAACGACACGCCACTTCCTGGCTCCTCCGAGGCTCCTGCTACCCCCGACACTGCAGAGGAGGGAACCTCCAGGAAGCCCTCAGGTAAGACGTGTGTGCAAAGAACCTTCGGTGCCGGACTCATAGCCGGGGAAAGTGATATCACCGAGGCAGTAGCCGAGCTATCCATCTCCGGCATAACCGCCAATCGGGCTTCTCTCCCGGTCGTGTCTGAACTCCGTGTAGGCCGCTGTAAGTAAAGGTCCAAAGGGCCAGAAACTGTAGAAATGAGCGTCGAGGCAGCAGAGGGCTGGGAGGGCAACGGCCCCGACTTGCCTTTTCGCTTCCTTCCCATCCGAGAAGCGAGCTCACACAGCAAGGAGTGTTGCAGCCATATTGGAAACGCCCCGATATTTTTGGTTTTGTTTTAAACAGCACTGCTAGGCACGTTTGCTAGCAGTGGCTGTGGAAAGGACTTTCTGTTTTGCATTGAAAGACATTACAAGCTGTTTGTGCTTAAGTTCAGTTATATCCTGTTGTACTAAATATAATCCTGGAGAAGAAATCCAATAGGTGACAATTTGTGAACCTTATTTTGCGTTTACCTCATAAATAAATTCTGTCAATGCCTTAACTCTCGACCAACTACAAAAGAGTGTTTTCTGCCTAAAAGCCAAGTGTAACCTGACTGGACTACCTTTCCCATGGTGCACTTCAAAGTCAGTCAGTCAGGCACATTGCTGAAGTGGTGGAATCTGCTATAACAAGCATGCCCCTCCACACTGCTGTAAGGGGCTATGGGCGTGACACTATCTACATGCTGAGTAATTTTGTTCTTAATGATGGTTTCTACCATTTTTCCCGGTACTGACGTCAGGTTCACCGGTCTGTAGTTTCCCGGATCACCCCGGGCAGACTAGATGGACCATACTGGTCTTTATCTGCTGTCATTTACTATGTTACCCCTGGAACCCTTTTTAAAAATTGGCATTATATTGGCGATCTCCAATCTTCAGGTATTACAGATGATTTTAATGATAGTCCACAGATTACTAGTAGCAGGTCAGCAATCTCATATTTCAGTTCTTTCCACACTCTTGGATGTATACCATCCGGTCCAGGTGATTTGCTACTCTTCAGTTTATCAAATAGTTGTAATACATCTTCCCGATGTAGCAATATATCTTTTAATTATTCTGCAGTATTACCTTTAAATGCCACTTCAGTCATAGGTAACATCCCTACATCTTCCTCAGTAAAGACCGAAGCAAAGAATTCATTCAGTCTCTCCGCTATAGCCTTGTCCCCTCTTACTTCCCCTTTTACCCCTCTATCATCTAATGGACCAGTTGATTCTCTCACATGTTTTTGCTACGAATGTACTTGAAAAAGGCTTTATTATGTGTTTTTTCTTCCACAGCAAGTTTCTTCTCAAATTCTCTCTCTGCCTGCCTTATGAATGCCTTGCATTTAACTTGCCAGTGCTTGTGCTGTTTCCAGTTTTTGTCATTTGGCTCTTTTTCCATTTCCTGAAAGATGCTTTTTTGGCAACAACAGCCTCTCTGATCTCGCCTTTCAACCATGCTGGCAGTTTTTTGGACTTCCTTCCACTTTTCTTAAAGCGTGGAAGACAGCTGGTCTGGGTTTCCAAGATAGTATTTTTAAACAACACCCAAGCTTGATGTAAGTCTTTAACGTTTGCAACTGCTCCTTTTAGTTTTTTCTTAACTATTTTCCTCATTTTATCATAGTCTCCCTTTTGAAAGTTAAAAGGTAGTACTGTGGATTTCCTTACCATCCCTCCTCCATTAATTAAATCAAACGCAATCATGCAATGATCACTATTGCCAAGTGGCCCCAACACCCTTATCTCTTGCACCAGATCTGGTGTTCCACTAAGGACTAGGTCCAATATGGCTTCCCCTCTGGTCAGTTCATGAACCAGCTGCTCCAAAAAGCAGTCATTTATTTATCTAGGAACTTTGTCTCCCTAGCATGTCCTGCCGTGACACTGACCCAGTCAATACCAGGGTAATTGAAATCACCCATTATTATTATTGTGCTGTAACTTTTGTTAGCTTCCTTGATTTCTTTGAGCATTTCATCATCCATTTGTTCATTCTGGCCAGTCGATCGATAGTATACCCCCACCGCCATTGCCTTCCCCCTTTTACATAGAATTTCAGTCCATAGAGATTCTACAGCAAATTTTGTTTCCTGCAAAACTTTAATCCTTTCTGACTCAGTGCCCTCTCTAACATAGAGTGCGACCCCTCCACCAATTTGATCAGCTCTATCATTACGATATAGTTTGTACCCAGATCACAGTGTCCCACTGGTTGTCCTCCTTCCACCATGTGTCTGAGATTCCAATCATATCTAACCCCTCATTTAGTGCTATATATTCTAACTCTCCCATCTTATTTTTTGGACTTCTAGCATTTGCATACAAGCATTTTAGAGACTGTAATTTATTCATATTAATCTGGCTATTGGTAGGCATGGATAATTTGGAATCTTTAAGCTCTATCTCCAGCTAGTGGTTTTAAAAAATGTTCTAAATGTGGCAGTACCATTTCCGTAACCGACACCCATGACTGGTGTCTTAAATGTTTAAGACCCGACCATTCTCCATTGGAGTGTCTCTCCTGTAGAAAGATGACCAAGAGGGGCCTGCAGAATAGAGTTGCAAAACTCAGTACCCTTTTTGCCGTGGATACGATGTCTGTTGCATCGACGTCTTCCAGGGCTTCATCTTCCTCCCATGGATCTCCGGTAACTAAACATAAGTCTTCTAAGACTGGCTGACCCTCAAAGGGTAGATCTCCTTCCAAGTATCGAGATGCCATTGGCATTGGCATTGCCCTTGAGGAAAGTTCACTGGCAAAACAGCCCCGGCAGGAGGCTTCGGCTTCGAAAGCACTAATGGGGTTCCAGGATGTTCTAGAGGCTTCCACATCTGCAGAACTACTGGTGCCATGCTCTGGGGTTCCGGCCGCTTCTATCGGTACCGACACCCAAGCATCGGCAGGAGCGATAGATCATAGATTCTTCACTATTGAACGCAGTCTAGTGGCTCTTTTACCAGCTTCGGTACCGCTGAAACCGCTTCAGACTGTTACACAAGTATCGGTACCGACATCAGTGCCAATACCGACTGCACCAGCCTCGGTTTGTATGCTTTCCCCTGTGCCGAGCCTGGAGTCCATCTCGGGTATCAAAACATCGGTACCGGGACACCCCGATACAGACTTTGAACGATACCGGTACCATGCATTGCACGAACATCGGGAACAGAGATACTTTGAATCATCTGATTCCGAGGACTCTGATGACTCTGCCGATACCAGAGCAGACCTTCCGGAGGATCCATCTCCTTCTCCTCAATGTAGAATCTCTCCTCCAGAAGACATGTCCTTCCAGGATTTCATACGTGATGTGGCTCGAGGCCTTACACTCACTGTGGCTCCTGAAAAGGAACCTAGAGCAGAAGAATTAGACATTCTTCAATACCCTAAGGCTCCTAAAGAGGCAGCTACTCTGCCCATTCATAAGATCCTGCATGATCTTATGCTGAGAATGTGGGAAACCCCTTTAACCATATCTCCACATTCTCGACGACTCAATACCATGTATTGAGTCCCACCCTGTCCTGGTTTTCAGAAGACTCAGTTACCACACCATTCAATGGTAGTGGAATCGGCAATGTGCAGGATTAAGAGTGCAAAAAGACATTCTTCCAATCCTCCAGGCTGTGAGTCCAGGACTCTCGATGCCTTTGGGCGTCGATGTTTCCAATCTTCTATGTTGTCAGCCAGAATTAGCTCCTACATCCTCTACATGGGGATGTTCCTCAAGGAGGTTGCAGGAAACTTGGAACTAATGAGCCCTCTTCTTCCTGGGGAACAAAGACAAGATTTCCTTACTCTGGTCAGACATGCCCAGGATGTTTCCAAGTTGGTGAACCGTGCAACCTTTGATTGCTTTGAATGCATCAGCAGAACTTCTGTTATCTCCATCGGTGCACGTCATATTGCCTGGCTTCAGGCATCAGACTTTGAGACATGGGTACAAGATAAGCTGGGAAACGTTCCTTGCACAGGAGAAAATCTCTTTGGCAAGAAAGGGCTAATGAGATTGATTTTGACAATATCACCTTGAACAGGCTATCAAGGTCTACAGCCAACCCAGTAAAGAAAAAAATCAAATAAAAAAACCTTTTTCAACAAGAAAAAGTAGTTTTATCCCTCTTACACCCAGTAGGGGCACTGTCCAGTTCATACTCCCCAAAGGGGACAACAACAAACTAGACAGGAAAAGAAACCACAAGTCCCAAGAACTCAACCAGCTCAGCAGACTCAGCCTTCTCAGGGGCTTTGACTCTTTCCTGGAGAATTTAGTCTTCCTGCCCCTGCAAGGTCCAGAACCCTCCACCATTCCCGGCAGGTTATGCCATTTTGCCAAAAGATGGCACCAAATAACTTCAGAAAATTGGACTCTGTCCATTGTACGAGAGGAGTACAGACTTCATTTTCACAGCATGCCCCTTCCTACAATCATAAGAAAGTTCACTTCTCAAGTTCCTGCCACCGATCTCTTGTATCAAGAGGTCACATCACTTCTTGCTCAGGGAGCAATAGAGGAAATACCCATACCCCAACAGGGTATGGGGTTCTACTCCCCCTACTTTCTCATCCCAAAGAAAACAGGAAGACACAGACCCATACTGGACCTCAGAGAATTGAACAAATATTTGTTCCAAGAAAAATTCAAAATGATCTCCCTCGGAACACTTCTGCCATACCTTCAGAGTCAGGATTGGCTATGTTCTGTAGATCTAAAGGATGCATATACACATATTCTCATCCATTCCAAATCACATGAAATTCCTTTTATTCCTTTGTCAAGGAAGACACTTCCAATACAGGGTTCTTCCTTTCGGTCTGGCTTCTGCCCCAAGAGTCTTCACGAAATGCATGGCAGTAGTAGCTGCATTCCTGCGAACTCTGGGGATATTCATCTTCCCTTACTTGGACAACTGGCTCATTTGAGCATCCACGGCTCCAGAAGCCAGCTTGGTTCTGTCCCGCACAATGCAAATTCTTTGCTACTTGGGATTGGTCATAAACCTCCCAAAATCTCATCTCGTCCCGTCTCAGTCCGTAGAATTCATAGGAGCTCCCCTAGATACCAGACAGTCAAGTGCTATCTCCAGGAACAAGCAGGAATGTAGTCTTCACATATGGGTATCATCGATACCGATGGAGCCTGCGCGGGAATGCCCCCCCAGCGTCCAATTAGAAAGCTTTTGGGAGCATCCCACAGCGCCTGCGTGCTGCCTTCCCGCCTTTCCCAACTGCCTCTCTCCAGTTCTTCATTTTCCGCGGAGCCAGCAGGTCGCTTTCCTGTCACCACAGAAATTATCCAGTATTTTTTCATTCTTGTTTGTGGTAGCGTCTGCCTTCCTTGACGCTATACCGGTACCGCTGGTTCTTACTCTCTTTCAAAAAAAAATTTTTTTTCTAATCTTTTCTCTGGATTTTCCAGCCTTTTTCCTCTCGGGCGCCACGTGCCATTTTGGGGACTAGGCCCAAATTTTTCCTCAACATGGAAAAACCCGCTTTGGGTTTCAAAAAGTGTTCAAAGTGTGGCGGTACCATCTCCATCAACGACACTCACGAGTGGTGCCTTAAATGTTTAGGTCCTGACCACTCCATCTCGGAGTGTGTTGCCTGTGGGATGATGTCGAAGAGGGGTCGGCAGAACCGAGCTGCTAAGCTTAGACCCTTTTTCCCTCCGATACAGCATCCGTGGCATCGACGTCTTCCAGGACTTCGTCTTCCTCCCATGGATCTCGGGTAACCAAACATAAATCTGGCCGGTCCTCAAAGGGTAGATCTCCTTCCAAGTATCGAGATGCCTCTGGCGTTGCCCTTGAGGAACTTGTACCGGCAAAATTGCCCCGGCGGGAGGCTTCGGATTCCAAAGCACTATCGTGGCTCCAGGATGTTTTAGAGGCCTCAACCTCGGCAGAACTACTGGTGCCATGCTATGGGGTACCGGCCGCTTCGTCCGGTACCGACACTCAGGCATCGGCAGTCTCAATTGACCAGAGATTCCTGGCTATTGAGCATAGTCTGGCGGCTCTCCTTATGGCATCGGTGTCTTTGGCACAGCCTCAGACAGTTCAACCGGTATCGACACCGGTTCCGACACCGACATCGGTATCGGTGCCGACAGCATCGACATCGGCAAATGTGCTTCCAACACCGAGTCATGCAATTTCCTCTGGTATCGACCGGCCGGTACCGGATCCCTCCGGTACCAACTTCGATCGGTACCAGTATCGTGCTTTACAAACAGAAGATATTTTGAATCCTCCGATGACTCTGAGGATTCTGACAGTTCTGTCGATGCTGGAGTACTTCTCTCTGAGGAGCCTTCTCCTCCTAAACGTAGGTTGTCTCCTCCAGAGGATATATCCTTTCAGGATTTCATCAGGGAGGTGGCTAGAGGTCTTTCCATCACAGTGGCTCCTGAAACAGAGCCCAGGGCAAAGGAGTTGGAGATTTTACAATATCCTAAAGCTCCCAAAGAAGCAGCTACTTTGCCTGTTCATGAGATCTTGCATGATCTCATGTTAAGAATGTGGGAAACACCTCTTACCACCTCTCCTCATTCCTGTAGGCTGAATACCATCTATCGAGTGCTTCCTTGTCCTGGATTTCAAAAAACTCAGTTGCCACACCACTCCATAGTGGTGGAGTCAGCTATGAGAAGGATCAAGAGTGCAAAAAGACATGCATTTAATCCTCCAGGACGTGAATGTAGGACTCTTGATGCCTTTGGGCGTCGAACATTCCAGGCCTCTATGCTTTCTGCCAGGATTAGTTCCTACATCTTATATATGGGAATGTTCCTTAAGGAGGTCACAGGAGATCTAGAGCTTATGAGCCGCCTTCTTCCTGATGATAAGAGGCAGGATTACCTTACACTTGTCAAACATACCCAGGATGTGTCCAAGTTTGTTAATTGGGCAGCTTTTGACTGCTTTGAATGCATAAGCAGAACCTCTGCCATTGCCATAGGGGCTCTCAGGATTGCCTGGCTCCAGGAATCTGACTTAGAACTCTGGGTACAGGACAAGCTGGGGAATATCCCTTGTACAGGCGAAAATCTCTTTGGCAAAAATTGGCAAGAGAAAGCTAATGAGCTGGATGCTGATAACACCACTTTGGATAGGCTATCCAAAGCTACAGCTGATCCTGCAAGGAGGAAATCCTACAAGAAACCATTCTTCTCTAAAAAGAAGAGGTTTTATCCCTCCTATACCCAGCAGGTGCATTCTGCAGGTCAGTCCGCCCAAAAGGGACAGCAGCCCCCAAACCAAAGGAAATCAAAGACTGTTAAGCCTCAACTGGCCCAACAGACTCAGCCTCCACAGGGGCTTTGACTTTCATCTCGAGAACTTGGCCTTCCTGGCCCTGGAAGGGCCAGAGCCTTCCACCATCCCAGGAAGGTTGTGTCATTTTGCCCCCAGATGGGGGCAAATAACGGCAGAAGAATGGATTCTTTTCATTGTAAAAGAGGGGTACAAGCTTCATTTCTTCAACATGCCCCCTCCTACAGTGGTAAGACAGTTCAATTCTCAGGCTTCTCTCAACACTCAGTTGAGTCAAGAGGTCAATTTACTTCTTGCCCAGGGGGCAATAGAAGACGTACCCATTTCCCAATAGGGTACAGGGTTTTACTCCCCTTATTTCCTTATTCCAAAGAAAACAGGGGGGGACAGACCCATTTTAGACCTCAGAGAACTGAACAAATTCCTCTTCAAAGAGAAATTCAAGATGATTTCTCTGGGAACTCTGCTGCTATACCTTCAGAGTCAGGATTGGCTTTGTTCTCTAGATCTCAAGGATGCGTACACTCATGTTCTCATCCATCCAACTCACCGAAGGTTCCTTCGCTTCCTCTTTCAAGGAAAGCACTACCAATACAGGGTGCTTCCTTTTGGCCTGGCCTCAGCACCAAGGGTGCTTACGAAATGCATGGCTGTAGTGGCAGTATTTCTTCGCACTCTAGGAATATTCGTCTTCCCTTACTTAGATGACTGGCTCATTCGAGCCCCATCAGAGTCATAGTAACATAGTAACATAGTAAGTGACGGCAGATAAAGACCAACAAGGTCCATCTAGTATGCCCAGCAAGATGGCAAGAGTAGGTGCACCTGTCGCTCTGTGCAGGCCACCCCTCCCCATGTCTTTGTTTAGGGGTGAACCCTCCACTCCATGTAGGACACCCCTATTTGTTGAGACATTAGATGGTTCAGAAGTTAGATGGTACCGTTTATTTTGTTTTTATCCTGTTGCTGTAAAGGGATCCACTGTGTTTGTCCCATGCTGTTTTGAATTCCATCACCATGTTTGCCCCCACCACTACCATCGGGAGGGCATTCCAAGCATCCACCACCCTTTCAGTGAAGAAATATTTCCTGACATTGCCTTTCAATTTACCACCTTGCAGCTTCATGTTATGCCTTCTAGTTTTACAGCTTCCCCGTCTTTGGAAGAGGTTTGTTTGTTCATCATTTCTCTTTAAGTATTTAAAGGTCTGAATCATATCTCCCCTGTCCCTCCTCTCCTCCAAAGTGTACATATTTAGGTCTTCAAGTCTTTTCTCATAAGGCTTCTGACGCAGGCTCCAAATCATTTTGGTCGCCTTTCTCTGAACAGTTTCCAGTCTTTTTACGTCTTTTGCAAGATATGGTCTCCAAAACTGAACACAGTATTCCAAGTGAGGCCTCACCAGTGACTTGTACAGTGGCATAAGTACCTCTTCCTTTCTGCTGGTAATCCCTCTTTGTATGCAGCCCAACATCCTCCTGGCTTTTGCCACCGCCTTGTCGCACTGTTTTGCCACCTTGAGATCAGCAGAGATAATCACACCAAGGTCTTTTCTCTTGAACCGTGCATACCAACCTTTCACCCCCTATCGTGTACATTTCCCTTGGATTTCTGCTACCCAAGTGCATGACACTGCACTTTTTCACGTTAAATCGTAGTTGCCAAGCATTAGACCAGTCTTCCAGCTTTTCTAGATCTTTCCTCATGTTAACCACTCCCTCGGGGGAGTCCACTCTGTTGCAAATTTTTGTGTCATCTGAAAAAAGACAGACTTTTCCATTCAGTCCTTCAGCAATATCACTCACAAATATATTGAACAGTGCCGGGCCCAGGACTGAACCCTGGGGCACCCCGCTAATCACCTTCCTCTCATCCGAGTGAGCTCCATGTAACATCACCTGTTGTCTGTCAGTCAACCAATTTCTAATCCAGTTTACTATCTTGGGACCCATTCCCAAGCTACTGAGTTTGACAAGCCTCCTACGAGGAACAGTGTCAAAGGCTTTGCTGAAATCCAGATAGATGACATCCATTACATGCCCCAGATCTAGTTCTTTGGTCACCCACTCAAAGAACTCAATCAGATTTGTTTGGCAAGACCGTCCTTCGGTAAAACCATGTTGCCTCGGATCTTGCAACCTGTTGGTTTTGAGAAAGTTCACTATTCACTCTTTCAGGAGTGCCTCCATTACTTTTCCCGTCACGAGGTAAGGCTCACGGGCCTGTAGTTTGACACTTCTTCCCTGTCACCACTTTTGTGTAGAGGTACAACATTAGCCATTCTCCAGTCCTGAGGAACCTCTCCTGTTTCCAAGGATCTGTTGAAGACATCCTTTAACGGTCCTGCAAGAACCTCTCTGAGCTCTTTCAGTATCCTGGGATGTATCCCATCCGGTCCCATGGCTTTGTCCACTTTCAGTTTAGCAAGTTGTTCTAACACCTCATCTTCTGTGAATGGTGTCGTATCTACTTCATTCCTATTTTTATATTTGGGAGTCACAGCTGGTCCATCTCCAGGATCTTCTTTAGTAAAAACAGAGCAGAAGTATTTGTTTAGCAATTTCGCTTTTTCAATGTCACTTTCCACGAGTCCTTTCCCAGCACTTCTGAGTCCTGCAATTCCAACTCTGATCTTCTTTCTTTTCTGAATATACCTGAAGAAAGTTTTGTCGCCACCCTTAACATCTTTAGCCATCTTTTCCTCTGCCTTTGATTTTGCTATCCTAATTTCTCTTTTAGACTCTTTGAGCTTGATCCTGTATTCATTTCTGTGTTCTTCTGTTTGGGACCAGAGACACACGGAGGAGCTACCTCCCGCAGAGAGTCCAAACAAACACAAGGAGCAGGAGATGTTGGAAGAGAAGGATCTTTATTGTGCACAGGACACCCCAACGCGTTTCGGCAACGCCTTCCTCAGGGGGAGAAACACTAACAAATACAAACAAATTGTGTACATTAAAAATAAAAACATTAAAGAAAATTTAAAACACAGTTAAAAACATTTTTAAAATATGAAAGCACCGGCAGGATATGTAACGTAAAAAAATAATATAATAATACAGTAAAAAACACAAAGACAAAGCAGGGCTGAGGAACCAAAAGAAATTATCTATTACAGTGTATAAAGGAAAGAAGAAGAAAAGCATAACACATGGATCATAAAAAATGGTATGAGAGCATGCTATATATACCATGTAAGTAGAGCTAATATAGAAATTGATATGAAACTATGGGACTAAAGTGCATCTCTTTTATAAACTGGTGAAACATAGAAAACGGAGGATCCGATTAGGCCAAGCGCACTGTATATAATTATAAATAATAAATAAATAAGCAATAAACACTGTACAAGTCAAACTTAGTACACAAGGACAAATAAGCACAAAAATGGATAAAACAATAAATATATGGTAATCAGTATATTTAAAAATGAAATAAAATACAATAACCATCTATTAAAAATAAGGATAAAAATAGAAATAAAAAATGAAAATAAAAAATAAAAAATAAAAAATTAATAATTATTAATTTTTTATTTTTTATTTTTTATGCGATTCATTAAACCATGTTTCTGTAATGGCCACGATGTCCAAATCCGTTTCCACCATTAGGGCTTCCAGGTCTGGAATTTTATTGGCTAAGCTTCGAGCATTTGTGCTCATTGATTTCCAGCATTTACCTGGCTTGCTACCTGGAGTCAGAGGCCAGAATTTCCCTATCTTGCACAATGCATATCCTTTAGTATTTGGGCCTGGTCATAAACATCCCAAAGTCCAGCCTAACTCCCACTCAATCTCTAGAGTTTATAGGAGCTTTGCTGGACACCAGAAAAGCAAGGACCTATCTTCCACAGACCCGCTGCCTTCGCATTGTGCAGTTAGCCTCCCAAGAAGTGTTAAAGACTCATCTCACTGCTCGGGAACTGTTACAACTACTAGGCCACATGGCATCTACTGTGCACATGGTTCCCTATGCTCACATCCATATGAGAGCAGCCCAATGGACTTTATCCATTCAGTGGACTCAGGCATCAGGCTGCCTATCATAAAAAATAGCAAACACAAGTCCCCTTATTCTGTCTCTACAATGGTGGCAGTCAACCCAAAACCTGTTGATGGGGTCCCCTTTCCAGCAACCCCTACCCCAGGTCACTCTAACAACAGATGCCTCACAAGTGGGTTGGGGAGTTCATCTGCAAGATTTCTCTACCCAAGGCAACTGGACTCCACAGGAGACCCACTTACACATCAATCTCCTGGAACTCAGAGCAATCTTCCTTGCTCTTCGAGTGTTCCATACCCAGCTCAGCTACAAGACAGTCCTAATTCAGACGGACAATCAGGTAGCTATGTTCTATCTGAACAAGCAGGGAGGAACAGGCTCTCTGTCGCTTTGCAGCGAAGCTTTGCGACTATTGGCCCTCGCCAGAGAGCATCAAATTCATCTCCTGGCGGTGTATCTGCCAGGCATTCAAAACTCTTGTGCAGACAGACTCAGTCGAGTTCTGCTTCCACACGAATGGTCTCTCCATGCAGACCAGGTAGCAAAAATTTTTCAAATTTGGGGAACTCCGGACATAGACCTCTTTGCATGTCCGTTGAATGCCAAACTTCCCCGGTTCTGTTCCAGAATTCCGCCTCAGGGTTCTCAGGCCAGGGATGCTTTCCTCCTCCATTGGGGTCAGGACTTCCTATATGCCTTTCCACCCATTCCCCTAATTCCCAAGACCCTATTCAAGCTTCAGAGAGACAAAGGCCACATGATTCTCGTAGCTCCACATTGGCCACGGCAGGTGTGGTACCCTCTGCTCCTGCATCTCTCTCAAGCTCCCTCTCTGGAGTTAGGATGTGCTCCAGATCTCCTGTCTCAGGAGGACGGGATGTTGTGGCATCCCAATCCCCACTCTCTGCATCTCAGGGCCTGGTTACTGAGAGCCTAGACCTTCATGGTCTTAACCTTTCTCAACAAGTAAGGGATGTCCTTTGTGCTTCCAGGAAACCTTCCACAAGACGCTCTTATGCTTTCAAGTGGAAAATGTTTTCCATATGGTGTTCGCAAAAGGGTCTTCACCCCTCTGCGATACCTCTGGAATCATTACTGGAGTATCTCCTGCATTTATCTAATGCAGGACTTAAGACTAACTCAGTAAGAGTCCATTTAAGTGCGATTTCAGCTTCTTTAAAGCCTTTAAATGGACAACCTATCATCCTCTCATAGCGAGATTTATGAGGGGCCTTCTTCTAACTAAGCCTCCCATTAGGCCACCTCCAGTGGCGTGGGACCTGAATCTGGTTCTTGGGCAGCTCATGAAGCCGCCTTTTGAACCTTTAGCTACTACCTCCTTGAAATTCCTTTCCTGGAAAGTTATCTTTCTCATTGCGATCACATCAGCATGTCGCATCAGTGAATTGCAAGCATTAGTTGCTGATCCTCCTTACACGAGGTTCCATCATGATAAGGTAGTCCTTAGGACTCATCCACACTTTATGCCAAAGGTGGTCTCACCTTTTCATTTAAACCAGGCGTTTTACCTGCCTGTATTTTTTCCAAGGCCTCATGCTTCAAATGCAGAAAGGAATCTTCATACTTTGGACTGCAAAAGAGCACTTGCCTTTTACTCACAGAGGACACAGCAACATAGAAAGTCCTCCCAGCTCTTTGTTGCTTTTGATCCTTCTCATTTGGGACTTCCAGTCTCCAAGAGAACATTGTCCACCTGGATTGCACAGTGTATTTCTTTTGCCTATCAGAGTAAGAACCTTTCTCTGGAAGGCCATGTCACAGCTCACAATGTGAGAGCCATGGCAACCTCAATGGCTCATCTACACTCTGTGTCTATTGACGACATCTGTCGAGCAGCTACTTGGGCCTCGGTTCATACCTTCACAGCCCATTACTGGTTGGACAAAGACTCCCGCTGGGATGCCTTGTTTAGTCAGGCTGTTGTACGACACCTGTTACATACTTAATCAACTCCTACCCACCATTCCCGGTAGGATGCCAGAGATCCATGGGGGGAAGTGGAGCCCTTTCACAGGGGCACACAACATCTGTGGTCTCTCCCTGGCATCTGTAGCTGGGGAGTCCCCATATGTGAAGACTACATTCCTGCTTGTTCCTGGAGATAGCATAGTTACCTGTAACAGGTGATCTCCGGAAACAGCAGGAATTTAGTCTTCACAACCCACCCACCTCCCCTAGGAGCTGTATCTCTTTCTTTTCTTTCCCTCTCTCTCTCTTTGTCTCAGCTTTAAAACTCAACTGGAGAGAGGCTGTTGGGAAAGGCAGGAAGGCAGCATGCAGGCACTGTGGGATGCTCCCAAAAGCTTTCTAATTGGACGCTGGGGAGCGTTCCCGCGCAGGCTCCGTCGGTACCGACGATACCCATATGTGAAGACTAAATTCCTGCTGTTCCCGGATATCACCTGTTACAGGTTGTGATAAGGAAGCTTATCATAGCTCAGGAAGAAGCTATAGAAAAGGTGAAGTGACTCTGAACAAGCAACCTGTCAGTTCTGGTAGAAATAAGAAAACAGAATTTTCCCATAAAAGACTACCAGTCCCAGAATGCACCAGGTTTCCAACAGCCATTAGAGGAGCTGAAGTGGGGAAACGTGTGTTCAATCAGGAGGGCTATGAGGTAATCCCTAAGCACTCATCTCAAAGGGCAGGGCCTGATTCAGCACAGCTGCGCTGTGTTAGGGAGAAGCACTCATCTAAGCAGAATAAGAGTAGAGTTTATTCTACAGATGACCATCTTCATGATCACCTTGGATATCCAGAGAAGGATCATCAGTTTCATCTGAAGGATCATCAGAAGCAGAAGCCAAACTGGACGGACAGAGAGGGAAAGAGACCCTTTGGAAGAAGGAAGAGAAAAGCCTTTGAGAGGTCTAGAAGAGTCCAAAGCAGTACGTATACTGGGAGGTATTCCAAGGGCCAGCATACACCATTGGACTGGGGAAAGCCAGAGGAATGGTGCTGCAGAGCTAGGAATCACCAGAGGCTACCTGTGAGGGAGACGGCTGCATGTGGAAGGGACCCTAAGACCTGTGCCAGAAGGTATGTGAAGAGAGATCCAGTGTCCAGGGATCTGGATTGGAAGGCTGGACATAAGAACTGGACTACATACTGGCCAGGCTATATAGAGAGGAACTCTAGCAGCAATGGAAGCTCAGGTATGAACACTGATCTATGCCCTAGCTATAACCTTGAAAGACAGCAGGGAAACAAGTATTCTCCTGAAAATGCTCCATTGAGAGATTCATCTGTGCCAATCCATGATATTGAACCCATGCTTGTTGAACAAGGGGGAATAATAGCAGATGAGGATCCTGTTTATATGGACTGCTCTCTATCTAAACTCCGTTGGTAACTTTCTGTTATAAAGTAGAGCAACCATCACAAAGAAATACAAATTTGTTCTTTAATCTACTCAGAAAAGCTCCTGAAGCAGGATTTGACCCACACAGTGGAAGGCAAGCCAGCTAAGGGGTTTCAGCTGGTAACTGCTAGCAATTAAGCCTTACCTAATTGCTTGTGAGCTAGGAGAGAATCTCTTCTGTATCTATGTGGGAAGTAATCAGAAGTTAACCTGAAAAGAACAGTTTGTTTCTTGCTTTGTGGCTTTTCATTTGTTGTTTTCCTGATTTTGACTTTGTTTTTCCAAGTTAACACTGAAAGCAAGTAACCTAATTTATGTGCTACCAAGCATATCTGTGTTGGGAGAAATAACCCCATAAATAAATATCTTATTGGCTTTACCCAAGAGCACAACTAAATTATTGTCAGCAGCTGTGTCTGGTGTGAATGAACTACATTGCCCACAATACCTTGCAAATCATATAGAAATATGCACTTGCCAAGAGTGTGAAGATTCTCACCCAGGCAGCCGTCTGACAAGGTGAGTAACTATGCTTTCCTCCCGCAGCCCCGCTGTCTTCGTATAGTGCAGCTGGCTCCCCGAGCAGCGGAGAAATCCTTCCTGACTGCTCGGGAAATGCTCCAGCTGCTGGGACATATGGCATCCACTGCCCATGTGGTTCCCTATGCTCGCCTTCACATGCGAGCAGCACAGTGGACCCTTTCCTCTCAGTGGACACAGGCCTCTGGTCACCTGTCGGACTAAATCAGAAACTCCACACGTCTCATTTTGTCCCTCCAATGGTGGCAACTGCTGGGGAACCTTCTCATAGGTTCTCCTTTCCAGCAGCCTCTGTTTCAGGCCACCCTAACAACAGATGCATCCAAGTTGGGATGGGGGGGCCCACTTGCACGATCTCTCCACCCAGGGTCTCTGGACCCCACAGGAGGCTTGTCTTCACATAAACCTCCTAGAACTCAGAGCAATTTTCCATGCTCTTCGAGTATTCCAAGCCCAGCTCAGCTACAAGACAGTCCTTGTCCAGACCGACAATCAAGTAAGCCATGTTCTATGTGAACAAGCAGGGTGGAACAGGCTCTCTGTTGTTATGCAGCGAAGCTTTGCGACTGTGGGCCCTCACCAGAGAGCACCAAATCCACCTCCTAGTGGTATATCTTCCAGGCATCCAAAACCTTCAGGCAGACAAACTCAGCTGAGTACTGCTGCCACACGAATGGTCTCTTCACTCGGACCAGCTTGCCCGAGTATTGCAAATCTGGGGGACCCCAGACATAGACTTCTTTGCAAGTCCACAGAGTGCCAAACTTCCCCGATTCTGTTCCAGAATTCCGGCTCGAAACTGTCAGGCAGGGGGATGCTTTCCTCCTCCACTGGGGTCAGGACTTCCTCTATGCCTTCCCACCCATTCCCCTCATTTCCAAAACACTATTCAAGCTTCAGAGAGACAGAGGTCGTATGATACTCATAGCTCCACATTGGCCATGGCAAACATGGTACCCTCTGCTTCTACGTCTCTCTCAAGCCACACCTCTGGAGTTGGGTTACACTCCAGATCTTCTCTCTCAAGAGAACAGGACGCTATGGTACCCGAATCCCCAGTCCTTGCATCTCAGGACCTGGTTGCTGAAAGCCTAGAACTTCAGGATATCAACCTTTCTCAACAGGTAAAGGATATCCTTCAGGCTTCTAGAAAGCCCTCCACAAGGTGGTCGTACGCCTTCAAGTGGAAACGTTTCACTATATGGTGTTCTCAGAAGGGACTTAACGCCTCTTTTGAAATCTTTGGAATCGCTACTGGAGTATCTCCTCCATTTGTCAAATTCTCGTCTTAAGACCAATTCTGTAAGAGTCCATCTTAGTGCTATTGCAGCTTCTTGCAAGTCTCTAGATGGACAACCTATTTCCTCTCATCCACTCATGGCAAGATTTATGAGAGGTCTACTCTTAACAAAACCTCCCATTAGGCCACCACCGGTGGCATGGGATTTGAATCTTGTTCTTGGGCAGCTCATAAAACCGCCTTTTGAGCCTTTAGCCACTACAACTCTAAAGTTCCTTTCATGGAAGGTCATCTTCCTAGTTGCAATCCCTTCTGCAAGACGCATTAGTGAGTTAGAGGCCTTTGTAGCTGGTCCTCCTTATACAAGATTTCACCATGATAAGGTTGTTCTTAGGACTTATCCTCACTTTATGCCAAAGGTGGTTTCGCCTTTTACCTTCCTGTATTCTTTACGAGGCCTCATGCCTCTAATGCAGAAAGGAACCTTCATACCTTAGATTGTAAAAGAGCTGTAGCTTTTTACTTGCAAAGAACCAAGCAACATAGAAAATCTTCTCAGCTTTTTGTTGCTTTTGATTTTAGTCATTTGCGACTTCCAGTCTCCAAAAGAACTCTCTCTAGATGGATTGCTCAATGCATATCCTTCGCTTATGAGAGTAAGGGACTTCCTCTCGAGGGCCATGTCACATCTCACAATGTGAGAGCCATGGCAGCCTCTATGGCTAACCTTCATTCTGTGTCTATTGATGATATCTGAAGAGCTGCCACTTGGGCTTTGGTGCACACCTTTACAGCCCACTATTGCTTAGACAAGGACTCCCGTCGGGATGCCTTGTTTTGCCAGGCTGTTCTTCAGCATCTCTTTCAGACAGTACAACTCCTACCCACCATCCCGGATGGGATGCCAGAGATCCATGGGAGGAAGCATGACCCATCTCACCATGGGTTTGCAGCTTCCTGGGGCCATCTCCCTGGCATCTTTCAGCTGGGGAGTCCCCATATGTGAAGACTACATTCCTGCTTGTTCCTGAAGATAGCGTAGTTGTAACAGGTGATCTCCGGGAACAGCAGAAATTAAGTCTTCACAACCCACCCACCTCCCCTAGGAGTTGTCTCTCTATCTCTCTCTTTCTCTCCTCTCCTTTCTTCTCAGCTATAAACTCAACTGAAGAGGGAGAGTTGGAATGGCGGGAAGGCAGCACGCAGGCATTGTGGAATGCTCCCAAAAGCTTTCCTATTGGACGCTGGGGAGCGTTCCCATGCAGGCTCCATCGGTACCGACGATACCCATATGTGAAAATTTAATTCCTGCTGTTCCCGGAGATCACCTGTTATAGGTGAGTAACTATGCTTTTTCAAGCAAATCACTTTTATCTGTGCCCTTCTCTTCTACTGCCAACTCCAGACTCCATTCTTTCAACCTTGCCCGCACCATATGCCTTGAATAAACTGGGCCAATATGTCGGGCTCTATCTCTGTTCCTAATCTAGGCTAAAAACTCATATCTTCGAGTCTGTTTTGGATCCTGACCCCCTCATTCTCCTGTCTACACCCATGTGTATTTTAATCTTTTCCTTTAAGAATTCCCCAGTCCCCTGTTTGTTCTGTTAGTCTATTTTGGCAGATTGGAAGCCCTATAGAGCAGGGACACTCTTTTATTTATATGTTTTCTATAGCGTAAGCCTAATAGCTCTATATAAATAAGAAGTAATAGTAAATATGGATTTAATGAAGTCTGGAACACTATATGAAAATCCTCTTCAAACAGCAGTTGTCACAAGTTATCCAATACTTAAACATAAGCTCTCATCTTATAGTCACTGTTCCCTCTAAGCTGTGCGCGTGTGCGCACGCACACACCTCGCCGAGCGAGCGCACATACTTTACAACAGAGCGCACAAAAATTATGGTTCTGATTCTGATAGAAAACACAGAAGTCTTAAAATTTAAAGTTGTGATGGCAATTACTAGAAATTTTCCGCTTCATTTAGTAATCGTCTTATTTTCATTTAATTTGATTAAAATCAATGTGGTGTACATACTGTATTCTGACGTGTAGTCAAATTTTAAAGTATATAACTCCGAGTGTCGTTATGTGGCGCACAAAAATGTAACCTTCCTTCAAACGCTGCACAGCTGATATTTTATGCGCACACAGCCTACAGAAAATTAGAGGGAACATTGCTTATAGTATGCTCTTTGTAAAAAATTTTTGATATGCGAATGCCAAGTTAAATGTTGATCTAGGACTATGACAGGGTAATTTTCTCACCCAATCCAAATTCACCTGGGAATGCATACAGGGCCGGTATTTCCCATTAAGCAAACCAGGTGGCTGTCTAGAGTGCTAGTGGTCCTGGGGCGCCCCATTGTTGCTGCTGCCATCTCCAGTTTGCATACCCCATTCAAACTGTAAGTCTGCATAGGAGGGGGTGGAAGTGGCAGGTCAGAGGGCAGGACCGATGACGCAGCGGCAGAGAGTTCAGGTAAAAGCTGCATCACAGTTTCAATGCAGATCTTGGAGAGGGGCGACAGCAGCTGTAGTGGGGTGCACAGGTAACTTACACTTTTGTTAGACATATACATCACTTTGAAAATTGGCTACTACATGATTGATTTTTAGCTTCTGATTTTTGTTAATGCACTTGAAGCCAGCTTTTACAATGTATTGTTTAACCTTGATATGGGGGATCCAGAGGGCATGGGTTTACTGCCATTTAGTAGTAATTTTCCTTATGGTTGATTTCTCCCCCCCCCCCCCCCATTCTTCGTTATGACTTTTAGGTATTTTCAGTGGGGTTCTGTTTAGAGAATAGCCCATTTATTAACAAGTCTTGCTTCCTATTCTTTTGCCCTTTCTCTTTGAGTGGAAAATTATATGAATACTTGCTTGTTTTGTTTTTGTAAACTAAAACCATGGGGATCAATGTAAAATAAATTGTTCTCTAAAATAGATTTGTTTAATGGAAGTAATGTGCTCTCAGTTTAAAGATTACTTACTCTCTTTTTGATAGGATTCTCCGAGTGTTGTTGCTGCACTTTTTATAGAATTCAGAAGCTCCTTGCGTGTTCATCTACCAATTCAATTTCATACCCCAAGCAACCTGTTAATGATTGCACTGCTTCCAAAATCAAGAAGTTACAGAGGATTTTACTCACAGGTAAGGGGAGCATTATCTTTCTCAAAATTTATTTAGGGTTTTCTAACTAAATATTGTTCTTTTCTACTCTTTACTATTTGTTTTATGCACGACTTCATAAAAACATAAGAGAGTATTGAAGAGCCAGTAGGAATCCCTGGGTCCCGCTGGCAAGAATAAAGAGGAGGAGTGTTCAAGAGCTAGCGAGAGTCCCCAGGTCCTAATGGCAAGAAAAGTAGAAGGGGAGCATCAGAGAGCCAGCAGGAGTCCCCTGGTTTCTCCAGTTCAGTGAGAGAAGCTGGCTGAGAAAGGAAGGGGAGGATAAGGGGGCTTTAACTTAAGGGAAGGGCTAAGCTTAGGAGGGAATGGGAGGGTTAGAAAGAAAGAAAGGGTTTGGGTTAGAGGAGGAAAGAAGGGCAGAGCATAAAGGAAGGGGGAAGGTTAGAAAAATAATAGAGAAGAAAGAGGGAGTAGGAGGCTGGCGGCAGGAATGGAGAGGGAATAAAATGTTGAGTAGTAGGGAAAGGAGTGCATGGGTGGGAGAAAGGGAAATAGGGAGACTATGAGAGAAGGTGGAGAGGGGTGCTAGTGCAAGAGCTAGTGTATATAGCTGAGCCAAGGTGTAAATAGTTGAGCTGTCTTCATAACCTGTTTATTGTAAGTCCAGTGTAGGCCAGCCTGCACTGCACAAATCTGCTACCTGTAAACCGCACTGATTTTTAAAGAGCACGGTATAGAAGAGACAAATAAATAAAAATAAATAAATAAGAGAGTAGGAGGGGCAAGAAGTCGATGCAGGACAGGGGAAAGTACACACAAAGAAAGCCTTCCCCTATACACGCGCGCACAAGCACACAGTCCCTTGTTATACACTTGGACCCCCCCCCCCTCCCCGAGACACGCACTTACACACAATCATTTCACACACACAGACATGAATGTTGAGCTCCTCGAGACAAACACATGTATGCACACAGTCCCCTGACACACGTCTGTACGCATGCAGCCTCCCAACAGATGTTCCTGTGCACGCACACAGAATTCCCCTGATGCATGCATACATACATACATACATCTACACACACACAGAATCACTAGACAGATGAATGCTTACTCAGAGACCCCCTGCTTCAGCAAACACATGAGATTCATTACTGTCATAGTATGAACAAAACTAACCTATTTGTAGAAACAGCTCCCCAACTCATACTTTTCCCTCGACATCCGCATTCATACTAAATAAAATAATACACACACATAGCCCATCCCACACGGTGCCAACACGTATATTCACTAACCCATACGCACTTCCCACATTCATATCCCCCAATGCACACACAACACTGCCCATCCACCCACCCACTTACACTTCTCCTGCTACCCTACTGAGATATACTGTACTTTACTATGGCTGTTTCAGCCAAATCCCCCACACAGAAATATCCGAGTTTGTGAATAGAGGAAAGGGGAAATGTGCCATTGTCACACTCTTTGTGCACTTTCCACCTTGTTTCTTTTGTTACTTTTCTCTCTCCGTAATATGAACTAGGAAGATGACTATTGTATTTGAGTTTCTATGTTACTTTCTTAAAATTTTATTTCCATTATAATTACATGTAAATTGTATTAAAATTACAGTAAATAAAAAAGAAAGCAATGTTTTTAGCTCCAAAACACTATTTGGGATTGCAAATATGGTTGTCATTTTGAATTTAAATTTGCATTTGAAGGCACTACCAAACCACTGGGCTCAAGTTTCCTATTTCTTGGCACTCAAAACTGTTATGCTTCTGGTCTGTCTGGCAAGCAGGATACTTAACAGCCTTTTCCTTTGCTGTAGTTCTTTAAAATTTGGTATAAGGATAGTTCTTACCTTTATTCCTAACCTGAATTCAGACTGCCAGTTTGAATCAGATGGTAGCATTGTTTACTTAACGCTCTAATCCCAACTTTCCATTATTGAAAGGTTTATGCTACCTAGATATTGAGCATTTTAAAAGCGCTCTTCCTGCTTTGGACATCTGCAAACGGCAACGCAAATGTCCAAATCAGACTTCTCTGGAGGCATTTTAGAAGCTGGCTTCGGAGATGTCCCTGGCATGAAGATATCCAAGCTGTGAAGGGGGCATGGTGGAGTCATGTCAGAGGTGTTTTGGACAGGATGGCCATATGCAGCCAATTTTAGAAATGGGAATGTCCATGTCTGTTCATGCTTCAGAGCACAAATAGGCATCAGAAAAACTTTCATTCCACTATCATGGTACATTGAGAGCATAGAGAAGGTAGTAAACTGCTATCCCTTATACCATTTTTTTGAGTTAAAGAAAACTGACTGGGAATGAGTGTGTGTTTTCACGTCCGCATTCCGATTCACATCCCTGCATGCAAAATAGCAGGCGTGGATGTGCATATACTGCATTGGAAGTAGATTGCCAGGCTTTTCTTCCAAGGCACTGGAGGGGTAAAGTGACTTTCCCAAGGCCACATATAGCTTAAAAGCTTATAAAGCAAGAGGCTTCTCAATCCCAAACTTTGAGTTCACTCCATGACAGCTGTAGCAACTTCTTAGGCAGAGAATGGATGAATCTGTTCCAAGATATATAGAGTTGCTGTTTGGAGGTTGGTGATCCCTTTACTAAATTTTATTATATTGGATTTTGATTGTAAATTTTAATTAGTCACCTTTTCAAATCCGCGCTCAAGACAACCCACAATTTTGATACTTTAGTTAATTTATTGTTCTAAGTGGGTTTACAATCTAAGTTGTATTTGAGGTAGTATAGCAAGGGCAGGCAAACTTAAGACAGACCTACCAGTACACAGTTTGACCTGCTGCCAAGTTGCCACACATAAGTAACATGTGCCCCGCAGTGCACTGCTTGCTGTCCGCATACCCTGTTCCACCTGGCCTGCACCTGAAACATGTATCTGGCGGTTGCATCCACTACCACCAATGCTGCTCCTACACAGTTTAACATCATCAATCTGAGCTGGAAGGTCCACTTTTAATGATGTGCAACTACGAACACATCATGAAGAGAACCCTGGGGCCAGATTGATGGCAAGAGGATGGTGGCAGTGGTAGCGCCTCATGAAATTTTTAAGGATTTTAAGAAAAATCTGAAAAAAACCCACTCTACTCTGTACACTTTGGTGACATCACATGATTATTTTTATTTCTACCTTTTTGTTATTTTCCCCTTTTTACTTTCCTTTTTATGTTCTTATATTTAGGCTTTGTAAATACGTTAATATAATCCGTTTGTTCCCTTGTTTTTTGTAAGGCTTTTTTTGTGTGATAAATTTTATTGAGCAATATCAAAAAGTATACATACAGACTCATCAAATCACAACTGGAAAACATAGATTCTCCAGGACCAAGCAGGAAGTCAGTCCTCACATATGGGTGATGTCTGTGCTGACAGAGCCCCCTTGCGGAGCATTTCCCCAGCTTTCAAAGAAAGCATTTGGGAATACAGCGCGCCTGCGCGGTCCCCTTCCCGCACAAGGGTGCCATCTATCTCAGTCTTTCTTTTTCCGCGGAGCCCAACAGACGTAGTTCGTGTCATCCGGGAAAAGGAAATAAATTCCAACACCTACACTTGCCCTACACACCACGCACAACCACTGTAAATATCCATGTGTAAATAGTTTGACGATTGTTTTGCTTTAAATTAAATTTTATTGTTCAATGTAAATAGTTGAATCCTACTGTTCAATGTAAATGTATACAGATGTGTACAATACAGTTAAGCTGTTACATGTAAACTGCCCTTGATCTCTGGAAGGGGCGGTATAAAAGAAAATAGTTAAATAAATAAAAAATAAAATACAAGTAGATTTTTTTTCTGCAATATTTTTTTTTTTTTTTGCGTTTCTTTATCCGGTTCGACGCTGGTTCCCCGTCCCGCCTAGGCTTGGTACACTGGTATCGAGTCCGGAACTTCTTTTTCGTTTTTTGTCCTTGGTGACTAGTATTCATGCTTTTTCTGTTATTTTCACTGGCAGCCCAGTCTTTTGACTTTGCAGGGGCCCTTTTTCCCCCGATGGCTGCCAGCGGATTCAAAAAATGTGATCGGTGCAAGAAACTTATGTCTTTCACCGACATACATGACTGCTGTCTCCGATGCCTCGGACCCGACCGTGACCCGCTGGTCTGTGGCTCGTGCGGCAAGATGTCGTCGAAGGCACTCCGGAGCCGTCAGCATCAACATGAAAGAATTTTTTCGGAGTCCGTGGCCGGGCCTGGACTTCATCAGAGGCCTCGGCATCTCAGGAGTCTAACCCCGAGCGCCATCGTGGGTCCTCTGAGAGAGGGTCTCCCACCCGGGAGCACAAAAGGAAGAAGAAGCTCGTGAGGGCGGCGTCGGTGGAGGCCCCTGGGTCCTCGAGGGCCAGGTCGCGTAGCCCTGACCGCCGCCCCGGGCTCTCGGAGTCAGAGAGGCCGTCCAAACTACCTCGCATGGAGCTGGAGTTCCCAAGTCATGTAAGTTCTCTTGCCTCGTGGACTCTCCTCTGGGAGAACCGACATCGGGCCCGACGGAGTCGGGGGCTGCTGAGTCTCCTGAGCTTGGACTCAGGTAGACAACCTTGGAGAGCAGCTTGGCTTCCTTCATGGAACAGCAGCGGGTACTGATCGCCAGTCTGACCGGTGCATCTGCCCCGACCACCGGGACCTCGACGTCTAAGTCGACCCCGGAGGCCGAGCTGATCCTCGAGTCCATCAAGTCTCGAGTAGATCCTCGGCCAAGGTCCCCCTCGACCTCCCTTGCGGAGCTGAGGTCATCGATGCCGGTGCCCTTGGCGTCAGGGCGGGTGGCACCGAGGCCCACACAGCCGGAGCCGCTCGACTCCTCCTCAGAGGAGTCGGCGTGGGAGACAGAGGACGAGGAGTCTCCTGACACCTTCCCGATCCGGTGCGTCCCTTCGGACTCCCCAGCGTCTCAACCTCGGAGAAGGTCCCCCCCAGAGGATACCCGGTTCTCGGACTTTGTGAGGGACATGGCCAAGGCTTTGGCATTCCCTGTGGATGCCGAGGAGGAGCCTCAAGCCGAGGAGCTTGATGCCCTCCAGTATGATTTTCCTCCGAAGGAAGCCTTTACTGTACCGGTTCCTCCGATGCTGGAATGGCTGCTCTTTCTTATGTGGGAGGCACCGGCCTCGGCGCCGGTTCTTAGCAAACGTGTCGATTCCATTTATCGAGTCTGTAAGAGCTCTGGGTTCCAAAAGGCGCAGCTACCGCACAATTCCATGGTTGTGGAATCGGCCATGCACCACCTGAAGAGTCAAAAGATACACTCCTTGGTGCCTCCCGGCCGGGAGGCCCAGACCCTGGATGCCCTCGGTAGAAAGTGCTTCCAGGGCTCTATGCTATCTTGCCGTGTCCATATTTACCAGCTGTACATGGGCATGTACTTACAGGACCTGGCAAAGGAGATTGCCGGGTTCTCAGCTGGCCTCTCCGAGGAACCCTTGCAGAGGTTTAAAGCCTTGTCTACAGGGATCCGAGAGTGCTCGAAGTTTATCTCACGAGCAGCCTATGATGGCTTCGAGGCTTCGGCCCGGGTAGCCGCGGCCGGCATCAGTGCATGCCATCAGGCCTGGCTACAGTCATCAGACCTGGAGTCATGGGTGCAGGACAAGTTGGTCGATGTCCTGTGCCGAGGTGACAACCTATTTGGTAAGCCCATGACTGAGAAGGCTGCAGAAACCGAGACTGAGACTCTCACCAGGACAAGGCTGTCCAGAAAGACTTCTGCCCCTTCTCAAAAAAAGATGGGCTTGGGAAAAAAGCCCTTTTTCCCGAGGAAGGGTGCTGCCTACAAAACCTACCCTCAGTATCAGGCCTCTCCAGCTCCCCAACAGGGCCAGCAGGCCAAGGGGCAGGGGCATGGGCCCCGTAGGCAGAAGACCCCCAAGCCGCCATCTCCGGCTCCTGCACAGCAGGGAGCGGGGTTTTGACTTCCACAGCATAGCCTCTCCTCCGCTGGTGGCTCCACTCAGCACAGGAGGTCGGCTGACCCTGTACGCCTACAGGTGACCAGCCATCACAGGGGACACCTGGGTACTGAGCATAGTCCAAAAGTGCTACATGCTCCACTTCCACCAGCTACCCCCCTTCTACTATCCAGGGGAGCCTCCAAGACTCCCTCTACACAGGAACCTCCTCCTCCAGGACTTGGCAAGTCTTATAAAAGAACAGGCGGTGGAACCGGTGCCTCACCACCTGAAAGGCAAAGGCTTCTACTCCAGGTACTTGCTGGTACCAAAAAAGACAGGCTTCCAGCCTATCCTAGACTTGCGAAACCTAAACAAGTTTCTGGAGAGGGAAACGTTCAAGATGCTTACCATTGGGATACTGCTTCCCTACCTCCAGCAGGGAGACTGGCTATGCTCCTTAGACTTAAGGGATGCTTATACTCACATCCTCATTCACCCAGACCACAGACAATACCTCAGATTTGTGGTGGGAGGAAACCATTTTCAGTACAGGGTACTTCCCTTTGGCCTAACTTCTGCCCCCAGGGTTTTCACCAAATGCCTGGTGGTGGTGGAGGCTTATCTCAGGAATCAGGGAATTTTTGTCTTCCCATACCTGGATGACTGGCTCATCAAGGGCCAGTCTCTCCAGGAGGCCCGACAAGCCATACTGTCTCTCTTCTTCAGCATCTGGGCTTTGTCATAAACTACGCAAAGTCCACTTTACTCCCCTCTCAGAACCTAGAGTTTATAGGGGCAAGATTAGACACCCTTCAGGCAAGAGCTTACTTGCCTGAATACAGGGCCCACAGACTGATGGACTTGGCCAACCAGTTCCAAAGCAATTTTTATGTTTCTGCCAGGCACTACCTGTGGCTCCTGGGTCACATGGCATCCACTGTACATGTGACTCCGAATGCCCATCTGCACATGCGGTCTGCCCAATGGTGCCTCAGAGATCAGTGGACGCAGGCCACAGGCGACCTCCGAGACAGAGTAAAGGTGTCCAAACCACTTTTGGACTCCTTACAGTGGTGGCTACATCTCACTAACCTTCTCGGGGGGGGGGGGGGGGGGGGTACCTTTTCAGGCTCCAGCATACACAAGGGTGCTGATGACCGATGCTTCCTTAAAGGGCTGGGGTGCACATTGCCAGGGCACGTGCACTCAAGGCCTGTGGTCTCTTCGAGAGGCCACACAGCAAATCAATCTTTTGGAGCTGCGAGCAATCCACTTAACACTGCAAACATTTTCTCATGCACTCTCTCACCAGTCTGTCCTAGTTCAGACGGACAATCAGGTTTCAATTTTCTATGTGAACAAAGAAGGGTGCACGGTGTCCAAACTCCTGTGCCAGGAGGCTCTGGCCCTTTGCTCCTTTGTGGTCAGGCAGGGTATGTTTCTCAAAGCGGTTTATCTACCTGGTCAAGAAAACTTCCCAGCAAATAAGCTAAGCAGGATTCTCCAGCCTCACGAATGGCAGTTGAGTCCAGTGGTGCTCCAGCAGATCTTCCTCTGCTGGGGACTTCCATCCACTTGTTCTCCAAATCCCACTCCCTGTTCAATGTAATGACCAGACATATGCATTTTGTCGGATGTTTTTTGTTACATGTAAACCGCGCTGATTGCAAATAGTGCGGTATATAAGGATTGTAAAATAAATAAAAATAAAAAATAAATAAATCCATTGATCTCTTTGCCAGTCCACTGAACCGTCAGCTCGTTCAGGTTCTGCTCCAGACAGCCGCATCCTCTGAGGATGGGAGCAGATGCTTTTCTGATCTCTTGGTCTACGAGCCTCCTGTATGTGTTTCCTCCCACGCCCCTGGTGGCCCGAACTCTGTTCAGGATTGTCCGGGACAAGGCCTCGGTGATTCTGGTAGTCCCCAGATGGCCGAGGCAGCCTTGGTTTCCACTTCTGCTGCAGTTGGCGGTGGAAACTCCGTTCCCTTTGGGTTTGCAACACGATCTCCTGTCTCAAGAGCAGGGCTCCCTTCTGCCCCCCAATCTCAGGTCCCTCAATTTGATGGCCTGGCTGCTGAAAGGATAGTTCTCGCTCCCTCACTCCTATCTAAGAAGGTTGAGGAGGTGGTATTGGCCTCTTGTAGATAGTCCACCAGAAAATCCTATGCCCTCAAGTGGCGTAGGTTTATGGTAAGAACATAAGAACATAAGATATGCCATACTGGATCAGACCAAGGTCCATCAAGCCCAGTATTCTGTTTCCAACAGTGGCCAATCTAGGTCATATGTACCTAGCAGTTTCCCCAAGAGACACAAGTTCCACAATGCTTGTACTGGGTCAGGCATTGATATCTTCGGTCACTTCTTAATAATGGTTTATGGACCTTTCCTCCAGGAACTTGTCCAAACCTTTTTTAAACCCAGCTACACTAACAGCCTTTACTACATCCTCCGGTAACAAATTCCAGAGTTTGATTACACGATGAGTGAAAAAATATTTTCTTTTATTAGTCTTAAATAGTTTACCCTGTAGCTTCATTGCATGTCCCCTAGTCTTTCTATATTCTGATAACGTAAACAATCGATCTACGTTTACCCGTTCCACTCCATTCATTAATTTATAGACTTCTATCATATCTCCCCTCAGCCATCTCTTTTCCAGGTTAAAGAGCCCTAACCTTTTTAGCCTTTCTTCATAGGAGTATCCTTCCATCCCCTTTACCATTTTGGTGGCTCTTCTCTGAACCTTTTCTAAAATCGCTATATCCTTTTTAAGATAGGGCGACCAGAATTGCACACAATATTCAAGGTGCGGTCTCACCATGGAATGATATAGAGGCATTATAATATCTTTTGTTTTATTTTCCATTCCTTTCCTTATCATACCTAGCATTCTATTTGCTCTCTTGGCCGCCGCTGCACACTGGGCCGAGGGTTTTAACATGGCATCCACAATGACGCCTAAATCTTTTTCCTCGGTGGTGGTTCCTAATGTGGAACCTTGCATCGTGTAACCATACTTTGGGTCGTTCTTCCCTAGGTGCATAACCTTGCACTTGTCCACATTAAATTTCATCTGCCATTTTGATGCCCAGTCTTCCAATTTATCAAGATCCTCTTGCAATTTTTCACAATCCTCTTGGGTTTTAACAACTTTAAATAGTTTTTTGTCATCTGCAAATTTGATAACCTCACTCGTTATTCCACTTTCCAGGTCATTTATGAATATGTCAAAAAGCAGCGGACCCAGCACAGATCCCTGGGGTACACCACTATTCACCTTTCTCCATTGGGAAAATTGGCCATTTAGCCCTACCCTCTGCTTTCTATCTTTTAACCAGTTCCTGATCCACAATAGTACACTGCCTCCTATCCCATGACTCTTTAGTTTTGCCAAATGTCTCTGATAAGGGTCCTTGTCAAAGGCTTTCTGAAAGTCCAGATACACAATATCAACCGACTCACCTTTGTCCACCTGTTTATTCACTCCTTCAAAAAAACATAACAGATTAGTAAGACAAGATCTTCCTTGTCTAAAGCCATGTTGGCTGTCTCCCATTAGGTTGTGACTATCTACATGCTGAGTAATTTTATTCTTTATGATGGTTTCTACCATTTTTCCCGGTACTGACGTCAGGCTCACCAGTCTGTAGTTTCCCGGATCACCCCTGGAACCCTTTTTAAAAATTGGTGTTACATTGGCGATCCTCCAATCTTCAGGTATTAGAGATGATTTTAATGATAGTTCACAGATTACTGATAGCAGTTCTGCAATCTCATATTTCAGTTCTTTCAACACCCTTGGATGTATACCATCCGGCCCAGGTGATTTGCTACTCTTCAGTTTATCTAATAGTTGTAAGACATCTTCCCAATGTATCGATATTTCCTTCAATTCTTCCGCACCTTTAAATACCACTTCAGTCATGGGTAACATCCCTATATCTTCCTCAGTAAAGACCGAAGCAAAGAATTCATTCAGTCTCTCCGCTATCGCCTTGTCGCCTCTTAGTGCTCCTTTAACCCCTTTATCATCTAATGGACCAACTGACTCTCTCACAGGTTTTTTGCTTCGAATGTACTTGAAAAGGTCTTTATTTCGCGTTTTTGCTTCCGCAGCAAGCTTCTTCTCAAATTCTCTCTTTGCCTGCCTTATCAATGCCTTGCATTTTACTTGCCAGTGCTTGTGCTGTTTCCAGGTTTCGTCGTTTGGCTCTTTTTTCCATTTCCTGAAAGATGCTTTTTTGGCAACAACAGCCTCTCTGACCTCACCTTTAAACCATACTGGCAGTTTTTTGGACTTCCTTCCACTTTTCTTAAAGCGTGGAATACAGCTGGTCTGGGCTTCCAAGATAGTATTTTTCTTTTTCTTTTTTTTTTTAATAACTTTTATTTATAAAGATACCTTTTACATAGTCATAATGTTACAATTACAACCCATAATACAGCAATATATCAAAGCAAGAAAACATAAAATAGCAATATACCAAACAAAAAACAGACCACGTCTCGGGGAGTGCCCTAATAGGAAACAAAGGAAAATTAATACTATGAAAACAAGGCAAGGCAAAGGCCATAGCCAACTATTACCGGGCGAGTATCCACACCGCCTACCTATACTGGTCATGATGTAACACGTGCCTTTTCCCGCTCAACAAGCCATTTCTCTAAATCAGATGAGGCAAAAAAGATAAATTTGTCATAATGCAATGAAATACAGCATTTACAAGGGTATTTTAAAAAGAAAGTGGCCTCCAAAGCTAGTACCCTAGGTTTTAACAAAAGAAAAGATTTTCTACGAAGTTGCGTAGCACAGGAAACATCGGGAAATAACATTACCTTATCACCACAAAACTGGAAATCCTTCCTCCTAAAATAAGACTTCAAAATGGAAATCTTATCCTCTTCGGAGGATAGGGTGACCAGTAAAGTGGCCCTGGTAGTGATCACATCTTGGGTATCCTCAAGAAAAGCTGTTAAATTAAAATCACCTTTCTCTGAAGTAGGTAACTCTTCTTTATCCTCAGGGCTAGAAGCAATATTATAAGACAGGTAATAACATTTAAGCACTGAGCAAGAATCAGCCAGAGGAAACAGAAGGATATCCTTCAGGTATTTTCGAAAGAGTACCGTAGGAGACAACATAGAACACTTGGTAAAATTCAACAAACGCAAATTCATTTTACGAGCAAGGTTTTCCAGATTTTCAAGCTTTTGATGTAGGAAAAAGCTATCCTGGACATGAGCTGCCGTAAAATCTGTAAACCTGATAATTTGAGGTTCTAGTTTCGCCAGAGTTGAGCTACATGCTCCAATCTGGGAATCTAGAGATTGAAATTTTTGAATTGAATCCCTTGTAAACTGACATAGTTTAGGAACAGTCTCTGACAACATGTGTTCTGTACGGGAAACAACCGTCCAAACATCTGATAAGGAAACAGTGGACGCGGGCGGCAAAGTAGCTGAAGGGGGAGGACGGCTCCAGGACACCTCCTTAAGCACTTCACAATGCGGAGTTGCACTAGGAGAAGCGACCCCGGACAGCTCAAGAAAACCAGGAGGGAGCGGGGGGGTACGCTCAATAGAACTTATACTCGCACCATCTGCGGAGGAAATAAGAGGCACAGTACCTGAGGTGGCGGGTCGCGGCGTAGAAACCAGATGCTTCTCAATAGCCCCAACTTGAGGATTCTCGGTCGAAAGCTTTTTCTTGCGCTTGCCGCCGGGCATGATACCCCCTCAGCTTACACCAATAACTCCAAACCGGCTCCAAAGGGGCTCACAAGGGGCCAATGCAACCCCCTTTGAAAACGCGCCCCTTGAATAAGGCGCCAACGGCTAGCGCCGTAAAAGTGAGATATAAGGGGACCTGTAGATGACGTCAGCCGAGTGCCCGCAAGCCGCCAGCAGCAGAACCAGCCTCCTCTCCTCCACTGGATACCGGACGGCGGATGAAAGACGCTCCCAAAGAACGCGGCAAGGCAAGGGTTTTTAACAGGGCCTGTAGATGACGTCAGCCGAGTGCCCGCAAGCCGCCAGCAGCAGAACCAGCCTCCTCTCCTCCACTGGAAACCGGACGGCGGATGAAAGACGCTCCCCTAAGATAGTATTTTTCAACAACACCCAAGCTTGATGTACGTCTTTAACCTTTGCAACTGCTCCTTTTAGTTTTTTTCTTAACTGTTTTCCTCATTTTATCATAGTCTCCCTTTCGAAAGTTAAAAGGTAGTACTGTGGATTTCCTTACTATCCCTCCTCCACTAATTAAATCAAAGGCGATCATGCTATGATTACTATTGCCAAGTGGCCCCAACACCCTTATCTCTTGCACTAGATCTGGTGTTCCACTAAGGACTAGGTCTAATATGGCTTCCCCTCTGGTCGGTTCATGAACCAGCTGCTCCAAGAAGCAGTCATTTATTTCATCTAGGAATTTTATCTCCCTAGCATGTCCTGACGTGACACTGACCCAGTCGATACCGGGGTAATTGAAATCACCCATTATTATTACTGCGCTGTAATGTTTGATCTCCAGGACAAGCAGGAATGAGTCTTCACATATGTCTTCACAGAGGGAGGAGTGGCCTATTGGTTGGGGCAAGGTACTACAGGCCGGAAGGTCGGTGGTTCAAATCCCACTAGAGGATAGCAACCTTGGGCCAGAAGGACTGGGGTTTCTAGTCCCACAGGTGCTCCTTGTGGTCTTGGGCAAGCCACTTAACCCTCCATTGCCCATGTTCCCTGTGAGTATTAGTGTATGTGTCTCATATCCCCTCGTGTTAAATGTATCCCCCAACCGCTTTGACCCGGTGAAAAGCGGGATATAAATGCAGCTAAATAAAATATAAATAATGGGTACGTCGGTACCGACGGAGCCTGCGCGGGAACGCTCCCCAGCTTCCCAAAAAGGAAAGCTTTTGGGAGCATCCCACAGCACCTGCGCGTTGCCTTCCCTCCTTTCCTAACCAGCTCTCCTCAGTTCTTCTTTGCCGCGGAGCCAGCAGGTCGAGCCCTGTCACCGCTGAAGAAGTTCTTTATTTTATTTTATTTCTTTGGTCGCGTGTCTGCCTTCCCCGACCCCGGACCGGTACCGCCGGTCCTTTTCTCTTTCTTTAAAAAAAAAAAAAAAAAAAAATATCTTTTTTCTCTTCACTTAGTATATTCTCTTCTTAGGCCTCAGGGCCTACAAGAAAATTTCCCTCATGGAAAAACCAGCCTCCGGGTTTAAAAAATGTACTAAGTGTAGCGGTACTATTTCTGTTACAGATACCCATGAATGGTGCCTTAAATGTTTGGGTCCTGAACACTCCATTCCGGATTGTCCGTCCTGCTCTCTAATGTCTAAACGGGGCTTAATCGACATCTTCCAGGCCTTCTCCTGATGGATCTCAGGTAACCAAACATAAACCTAGCAGGTCCTCGAAGGGTAGATCTCCCTCTAAGCATCGAGATGCCTCCGGGCTTGCCCTCGAGGATCCTGCGCCAGCAAAACAACCCCGGCGGGAAGCTCCGGCTTCCAAAGCTCCTCCTATGGGGTTACAGGTTGACATCGATGGCACGGCCTCGACCGATCACCTGTTAGATTGCTCTGGGGTACCGGCACAATCTCCCAGTACCGACTTCCAGGCATTCATGGCGTCGATGGATCACAATGTTCTGTCCATGCAGCAGGCTATTACGGCCTTCATTCAAGCTGCGACGCCGCTGGTACCGAAACAAACTCCTTTCTCGGTATTGGCTCCGGTACCGGCACCGATACCGGTACCGACTGCATCAACATCGACCAGGATACCGGCTGCAGCGGTTCCTTATCCAGGGCTGCTTACCGGTACCGATCCGGTACTGGGGACGCCCGATGTCGATACTGCTCGATACACGTATCGAGAATTGGAAGAGCACCCTGATAGGCGATACTTCGATTCCTCTGATGATTCTGATACATCAGACGAGTCTCCTGAAGTATCTATAGCCCTTCCTGAAGAGCCTTCTTCTCCAAAAAGAAGAATGTCTCCTCCAGAGGATTTGTCCTTTCAAGACTTGATTAGAGAAGTAGCTAAAGCTTTCTATTTCAGTAACTTCTGAATCAGAGCCTAGAGCTAAAAAAATGGATATTTTAGGCTACTCTAGAGCTCCTAAAGAGGCAGTCACCTTACCAATTCATGAGATTCTTTATGAACACATGATTGATCTATGGGAGACTCCTCTCACTCTCTCTCCTCATTCTCGTAGACTGGACACTATGTATCGTGTCCCTCCTTGTCCTGGATTTCAGAAAACTCAGCTTCCTCACCATTCCATTGTGGTGCAGTCAGCTATGAAGAGGATAAAGAGTACAAAGAGACACTCTTCTGCTCCTCCAGGAAGAGAATGCAGGACCTTGGATGCCTTTGGTAGGAAAATCTTCCAAGCCAGTATGCTTATTGCCAGAATCAACTCATATAGCCTTTACATGGATATGTTTTTAAAGGAAGTTGCACAAAAACTGCACACTTTCCTCCCTTTTCTTCCAGAGGATAAAAGGGAGGAATTCCTCATTTGGCTTAAGCATACCCAAGACATTTCAAAGTTTCTCCAGGACCAAGCAGGAAGTCAGTCCTCACTTATGGGTGACGTCGGCGCCGACGGAGCCCTCGCGGAGCAATTTTCCCCAGCTTTCAAAGAAAGCCTTTGGGAATTGCAGCGCGCATGCGCGGTAGTCTTCCCGCCCGAAGGTGCCATCTTAGCCAGTCTTCTTTTTTCCGCGGAGCCCTACAGACGTCCCCGTCTTGTCCCCGCGAAAAAGTTGATTTTCCTCTGTATTTATCCTTTTTTCTTTCGGTTCGACGCCGGTCGTTTTCCCGCCCGGACTCGCGACGCCGGTCTCGAGTCCTCTAACGGTTTTTCGGTTTTTCTGACTTAGTCAGCTTTCGTTTTCGTTTTTTCCCTGGCAGCCCGGTCCTTTGACCTCGCAGGGGCCCTTTTTCCCCCGATGGCTGCCAGTGGCTTTAAGCGGTGTGGTCGGTGTGACCGAAATATGTCACTCACCGACTCACACGACCTTTGCCTCCGCTGCCTGGGCCCAGATCACGAGGAACTGATCTGTGGGCCCTGCAGCAAACTGTCCTCGAAGGCGTTGAGAAGTCGGCGGCATCAGCGCGAAAGAATCTTCGCTGACCCCAGCCGTACCCGGACCTCGTCGGAGGCCTCACTGTCGAAAGGCTCCAGTTCGGACCGTCGACGGAGCTCCTCCGACCGGGGTTCTCCCTCCGGGGACCATCGACGGAAGGAAAAACCCGCGAGGGCGGCGTCGGTGGACGCTCCTGGCTCCGCGAGGGCCAGGTCGCATAGCCCCGACAGCCGCCCCGGGTCCTTGGAGAAGGAACACCTCCCGAAGCGACCTCGCCTGGAGTCGGAGATGCCTGCCCGGGTAAGTCCTGTTGTCCTTCTGGACTCGCCTCCGCGTCAGCCGACGTCGGGCCCGACGCCGTCGGGGCCCGAGTCGGGGGCTGCTGGGTCGCCTGAGCTCGGACTCAGGTTGACGGCCTTGGAGAGCAGATTGTCTGCCTTCATGGACCAGCAGCGGGCACTGCTCGCTGGCTTCGCTGGCGTCGCTGCCCCGACCGCCGGGACGTCGACGTCCAAGTCGACCCCGGAGACCGAGCCGATCCTCGAGTCGATGAGAACTCGAGTCGATCCTCGGTCGAGGTCGCCCTCGGCCTCCCGTTCGGGACCGAGGTCGCCGACGCCGACTCCCTCGGCGTCGGGGCGGCTGGCGCCGCACCCTGCCCGAGCCGACCCCACCGAGTCCTCGTCGGAGTCGGTCTGGGAGTCTGAGGAGGAAGAGTCACCTGATTCTTTCCGGACTCGGTGTGTCCCATCGGACTCTCCGGAGTCCGAGCCTCGGAAGCAGTCCCCCCCGGAGGATGCCCGGTTCTCGGATTTCGTTAGGGATATGGCCAAGGCTTTGGCCTTCCCTGCGGACCCCGAGGAGGAGCCTCGAGCCGAAGAGCTCGACGCCCTCCAGTATGACTCTCCCGCGAGGGAGCACTTTACTGTGCCGGTTCCTCCTATGCTGGAACGGCTACTCTTCCGCATGTGGGAGAGTCCGGCCTCCTCGCCGGTCCTGAGCAAGCGGGTCGATTCTATCTATCGAGTCCGCAAGAGCCCTGGCTTTCAAAAGGCGCAGTTGCCACACCATTCCATGGTAGTGGAATCGGCCATGCATCGTCTTAAGAGCCAGAAGATGCACTCCTCGGTGCCTCCTGGAAGGGAGGCCCGTAACCTGGATGGCCTTGGCAAAAAGTGCTTCCAGGGCTCTATGCTCGCCTGTCGTGTCCAGACTTACCAGCTCTACATGGGCATGTATCTCAGGGATCTGGCTAAAGAGCTAGCCGGCTTCTCCGCTGGTTTGTCCGAGGAACCCTTGCGGAGGTTCCTAGCCTTGTCCACAGGTATTCGGGAATGCTCAAAGTTCATGTCCCGAGCAGCCTATGATGGCTTTGAAGCCTCGGCTCGAGTAGCCGCAGCCGGCATCGGTGCCCGCCGACAAGCTTGGCTTCAGTCGTCCGACCTTGAGCCCTGGGTACAGGACAAGTTGGTCGATGTCCCCTGCCGAGGCGAAAACCTCTTTGGCAAGCCCATGGCGGAAAAGGCTGCACAAATTGAGACTGAGACTCTCACCAGGACCAGGCTTTCTAGGAAGACCTCCGCCCCTTCCCAGAAAAAGAAGGGCTCGGGAAAAAAGACCTTTTACCCGAGGAAGGCGGCTGCCTACAAACAATACCCCCATTATCAGGCCCCTGCAGCTCCCCAACAGGGCCAGCAGGCCAAGGGACGGGGTAACGGGTCCCGTAGGCAGCAAGCCCCCAAGCCTGCGCCACCAGCCCCTGCTCAGCAGGGTGGGGGTTTTTGACTCGCTCAGCATAGCCTCTCCCCCCCCGCTGGTTCCCCCCAGCACCGGAGGCCGGCTGGTTCACTTCGCCGACAGGTGGTCCAGCATCACCGCAGATGCCTGGGTGCTTCAGGTCGTGCGAGAGGGCTACCTTCTCCACTTCCATCAGGTCCCTCCCTCCTATTTTCCGGGAGAGCCTCCGCGCCCCCCTCTGCACAGGGAGTTGCTCCTTCAGGAGTTAGCAGGTCTTCTGCAGGATCAGGCGGTGGAACCGGTGCCACACCACCTGAGAGGTCAGGGCTTCTATTCAAGGTATTTTCTGATACCAAAGAGAACAGGAGGCCTCCGACCCATCCTGGACTTGCGCAACCTCAACAAGTTCCTTGTGCGGGAGAAGTTCAAAATGCTTACCCTTGGAATCCTTCTGCCCTACCTCCAGCAGGGAGATTGGCTATGCTCCTTGGATCTAAAGGATGCTTACACGCACATCCTCATCCACCCAAGCCACCGCCAATACCTAAGGTTTGTGGTGGCAGGAAATCATTACCAGTACAGAGTACTGCCCTTCGGCCTGTCCTCCGCACCGCGAGTCTTCACAAAATGTCTCGCGGTCGTGGCGGCCCATCTCCGGCTTCACGGCCTCTATGTTTTTCCGTACCTCGACGACTGGCTCATCAGAGCAGCATCCGCTCAGGAGGTCACCACCGCCACGTGCCGCACGGTGACTCTGCTGCAGCACTTGGGCTTTGTCATCAACTTCGCAAAGTCCACTTTGCTCCCCTCACAGGATCTCGAGTTCATCGGCGCAAGGCTGCACACCCCTCAGGCGCGAGCGTACCTACCGCTCGACAGGGCTCAGCGGCTCATGGATCTAGCCGACCGCTTTCGCAGCCAGCCCCTGGTCTCCGCCAGGCGCTTCCTGAGACTGCTCGGCCATATGGCTTCCACCGTCCATGTGACCCCCAATGCCCGCCTGAATATGCGGCCTGCTCAGTGGTGTCTCCGCCGGCAGTGGCGACAGGCCACGGGCGGCCTAGCAGACCTGGTGCGCGTCTCCGAGCCGCTGGTCTCGTCTATCCGGTGGTGGCTCCGGCAGCCGAACCTGGTATTGGGAATGCCTTTCCAGTCACCTCAGCCGACCCGGGTGCTGACCACCGATGCATCCCTCCTGGGCTGGGGAGCCCATTGCCAAGAGGCACGTACTCAGGGCCTCTGGACCAAGTGGGAGTCTGCTCAGCAGATCAACTTCCTGGAGCTCAGGGCGATCCGCCTAGCTCTCAAGGCCTTCTCCCACCTGACCTCCCAACAGTCCGTCCTTGTCCAGACGGACAATCAAGTTGCCATGTTCTACGTGAACAAGCAGGGGGGCACGGGCTCCTTCCTCCTCTGCCGGGAGGCACAGAAGCTCTGCTCTTGGGCCGTCAGTCACGGCATTCTCCTCAAGGCAGTTTATCTCCCGGGCCAAGAAAATTGCCTGGCGGACAAACTCAGCAGGGTCCTCCAGCCGCACGAGTGGCGTCTGGACCCCTTGATCGTTCAGAAGCTCTTCCTCAGGTGGGGCCTCCCCACAGTGGATCTCTTTGCCAGTCCTCACAACCGGCAGCTTCCTCGCTTCTGCTCTCGTCAGCCTCACCCCCTTCGGGTGGCGGCGGACGCCTTTCTGATCTCATGGTCGGGGAGCCTTCTGTACGCTTTCCCTCCCATCCCGTTAGTCTCTCGGACCCTTTTCAAGGTTCTCCGAGACAAAGCTTTCATGATCCTGGTGGCCCCTCGCTGGCCCAGGCAGCCGTGGTTTCCGCTCTTGCTGCAACTGGCGGTGGAGGATCCAATCCCTCTGGGGGTGCAACCGGATCTCCTCACCCAGGATCAGGGGTCCCTACTGCACCCCAACCTCAGGTCTCTCAACCTCATGGCCTGGCTGCTGAGAGGGTAGTCCTTGCTCCTCTCCTCTTGCCGGCAGAGGTGGAGGAGGTCGTCTTGGCTTCGCGACGGCCTTCTACCCGCAAATGCTACGCCCTTAAATGGCGTCGCTTTGCAGTCTGGTGTACCCAACAGTCTCAGGATCCCTTCTCCTGCCCGGTGTCGGTGGTCTTACAGTACTTGCTACACCTCTCTAATCTGGGACTTAAGTCCAACTCCGTCAAAGTTCACCTCAGTGCTCTTTCCGCACATCATGTGCCGGTGGACGGCAGACCTCTCTCCAACGACCCTCTCGTAGCGAGGTTTCTCCGAGGTCTCCTACTACTTAAACCACCTCTGCGCCCGCCAGCGCCTGACTGGGACCTGAATGTGGTTTTACAGCGGATCACCTGTCCGCCTTTTGAACCTATGGCTACCTGCTCTCTCCGTTTTCTGTCTTGGAAAACGCTGTTCTTGATAGCCCTCACTTCCGCTAGGCGCGTAAGTGAATTACAGGCCCTCGTGTCTGATCCCCCCTACACTCGGTTCTACAAGAATAGGGTAGTCCTACGGACTCACCCTAAGTTTCTGCCTAAAGTGGTCTCCCCTTTTCACTTGAATCAGGAGGTGGTACTTCCAACCTTCTTTCCCAGACCACACTCCAGCCGAGCTGAGACGGTCCTCCATACCCTGGACTGTAGAAGGGCGTTGAACTTCTACCTTGACCGTACGCGGGAGCACCGTAAAGCTGCGCAGCTTTTTGTGTCCTTTGACCCCAATAAATTGGGGCTCCCGGTCTCCAAGCGTACTCTGTCCATCTTGGTTGCGGACTGTATCTCTTGGGCTTATGGGGCAGCCGGACTCGCCTTAGAAAGTCGAGTCACGGCTCATTGCGTTCGGGCAAAGGCCACGTCAGTGGCTTACCTCCGCTCTGTTCCGCTGGCAGACATCTGCCGGGCCGCTACTTGGTCTTCGAGCCAGACTTTTGCGGTCCATTACTGTCTCGAGAGGGAGTCCCGTAGGGACAGTGCTTTCGGACAGGCAGTCCTCCGTAATCTCTTTGAGGTCTGAGCAACTCCTACCCTCCATCCCGGATGTGGGCTACCGGTGGGTGATAATTCAGCGAAGATTCTATCCTTCTGTGCTGCTGAGCTAGAGGGAGCTCATTTTTGTGCTTAGGGTCTCCGGTAGCCTTGAGCTTGGGAGTCCCATAAGTGAGGACTGACTTCCTGCTTGGTCCTGGAGAAAGCGTAGTTACTCACCTGTAACAGGTGTTCTCCAGGAGCAGCAGGAATCAGTCCTCACTACCCTCCCTCCTCCCCTTGGAGTTGCAATCGTCTGCTTATGTTCTTTTTGCAAATTTTTATGCTGTCTTTTTAGCTATGTCATCTGACTGGCTAAGATGGCACCTTCGGGCGGGAAGACTACCGCGCATGCGCGCTGCAATTCCCAAAGGCTTTCTTTGAAAGCTGGGGAAAATTGCTCCGCGAGGGCTCCGTCGGCGCCGACGTCACCCATAAGTGAGGACTGATTCCTGCTGCTCCTGGAGAACACCTGTTACAGGTGAGTAACTACGCTTTTCCAACAGGGCAGCCTTTGACTCCTTTGAAGGTGCCAGCAGAGCCTCAGGCATTGCCATAGCTGCTCGCAGAATTGCTTGGCTCCAGGCTTCTGATTTAGAGCCCTGGGTTCAAGATGGCTTAGGAAATCTTCCCTGTACAGGTGAAAACATATTTGGCAAAGAATGGCAAATAAAAGCCACTCAAATGGATGCAGAAAACTCTGCTCTGGATAGACTTTCAAAGTCAACCTCCATTCCTGCCAAGAAAAAGCCTTTAAAAAGTCTTTCTTTAAAAAGGGCAGATTTCCTTCTACTTCTGGCCAACAATCTTCTACAGGTCGCTTTGCCACTAAGCGTCAGCAACCTAAACAGGCCAGGCCTAAGCCTACAGGGGCTGCTGCAACTCAGCAGACCCAACCTCCTCAGGGTTTTTGACTTGATGCTAGAGAACTTAGCCTTTCTGGCTCTAAAGCAGCCAGAGCCTCTCACCATTCCAGGAAGGTTAGCTCATTTTGCTCCCAGTTGGGAGCAAATAACATCAGAGCAGTGGACCCTCTCCATCATAAGAGAGGGCTACAAGCTTCATTTCTCAGACCTTCCTCCCCACACCATGGTGAGACACTTCAATTCTCCCACATCTCGACCTTCTAGGTCAAGAGGTAACTACCCTTCTTGCCCAAGGGGCAATAGAAGAAGTTCCTCTTCTTCAACAAGGATCAGGGCTCTACTCCCCCTATTTTCTCATTCCAAAGAAGACAGGGGGATTCAGACCCATCTTAGATCTCAGAGAATTGAACAAATTTCTATGCAAGGAGAAGTTCAAGATGCTTTCTCTGGGCACTCTCCTTCCATACCTTCAAAGTCAGGATTGGCTTTGTTCTCTAGATCTCAAGGATGCGTACACCCATGTCCTCATCCATCCCTCTCACAGAAGATTCCTACGGTTTCTTTTCCAAGGAAAACATTACCAATACAGAGTTCTTCCTTTCGGTCTGGCCTCTGCCCCAAGAGTGTTCACCAAATGCATGGCAATAGTTGCTGCATTTCTACGAACTCTGGGAATATTTGTCTTCCCATACCTGGACGACTGGCTCATTCGAACTCCATCTCAGTCAGAGGCCCAGAATTCCTTGGACCGCACAAGGCGCATTCTGCAGTATCTGGGACTTGTGATAAACCTCCCAAAGTCTCAACTCACCCCTACTCAGTCCCTAGAATTCATAGGGGCCTGGTTGGATACCACTACTGCAAGGGCTTACCTTCCTCAGGCCCGGTGCCATCGTCTAGTGCAGTTAGCCTCCCAGATTCAGTCAAAAAGCCACTTAACTGCTCAGGAGATGCTACAACTGCTAGGCCACATGGCTTCCACAGTGCATGTGGTTCCCTTTGCTCGCCTGCACATGAGAGCAGCTCAATGGACTTGTCCACCCAGTGGAATCAAGCTTCAGGAGCTCTCTCAGACCAAATAGCAACCACCAAATGTCTCTTTTGGTCTCTCCAATGGTGGATGTCCACTCAAAATTTGTTGCTGGGGTCCCCCTTCCAACAGTTGTTGCCCCAAGCGACCCTCACAACAGATGCCTCCCAAACAGGTTGGGGAGCCCATCTACAGGACCTCTCCACTCAAGGTACTTGGTCTCCACAGGAGACCTCCCTTCATATCAACCACTTGGAGCTTCGAGCAGTTTTTCTAGCTCTCAAGGTCTTTCATACCCTCCTCAGCTACAAGACAGTCCTCATTCATACGGACAATCAAGTAGCCATGTTTTAGATCAGGGGTCTCAAACACGCGGCCCGCGGGCCGCATGCGGCCCGCGGGAGAAGGTTGTGCGGCCCGTGACGGCTTCTGCTGCTGCCGTTGCCGAATCGACGGTCAATTAAAAAAAAATAAAAAACTGGCTTCTGCTGCTCTGTCCTGCGGCCCGTTCCCCTCTGCGCGAGAGCCCTGAATGTGCTTCCTCTGCGGCGTGCTTTTCAAGCCGCGAAGGGAGTATTTCCCTCTCGCGAGGCTTGAAAAGTGAATAGGCTTAAGCCGCGCGAGAGGGAAATACTCTCTTCGCGGCTTAAAAAGCATGCCGCAGAGGAAGCACACTCAGGGCTCTCGCGCAGAGGGAAAGGGGCCGCGGGACAGCTGATTTTCTGCTGCAGCAGAAGCCAGCAGCAGACGCCTGGTTTTTTTTTTATTTACCTGGGGGGGGGTGGGTATGACTGGAAATGGGCTATTGGCAGGGGGGTATGACTGGAAATGGGCTATTGGCAGGGGGGGGGTATGACTGGAAATGGGCTATTGGCAGGGGGGGGTTATGACTGGAAATGGGCTATTGGCAGGGGGGGTGTAGGACTGGAAATGGGCTATTGGCAGGGGGGGGTTATGACTGGAAATGGGCTATTGGCAGGGGGGGTGTAGGACTGGAAATGGGCTATTGGCAGGGGGGGGTTATGACTGGAAATGGGCTATGGTGGGTCATAGGACTGGAAATTGGAAGGAGGGTGTTAGGAAGGACTGGAGGTGGGCTGACGGGGGGAGTTAGGACTGGTAATGAGCTATGGAGGGGCTGACTGAAATGGGGTAATGGGGGTTAGGGCTGGAAGTGGGCTATTGGCAGGGGGGGTTATGACTGGTAATGGGCTATGGGGGGTCTAGGACTGGTAATGTGCTGGGGGGGTTGCTAGGACTGGAAATGGGCTGAGTGGAAGGGGGCTTGAACTGCAAATGGCTGATGGGGAGGGGGGCTTGGAATGGAAATGGGCTGTGAGGGGAGGGAGCTAGGATTGGAAATGGGCTGATGGGGGGCTAGGATTGGAAATGGGCTGATGGTGAGGCTAGGATAGGACTGGAAATGGACTGATGCAGGGACTAGAAGGGAGCGGATGCTGGGTGGGGCTGGAACTAGAAGGGAGCTGATGTTGGGGGAGGATTAGAATGGGATGGAGCTGGGAAAGTGAAATGGAGAGGGGAAAAATATTTTGTCTGGGAGAGAAGACAAATCTACAATTGGCCAGGTATTGTGAGAGTAAGTGGGGATTGAGGATGGAGGGGTAAAATTTGAGTGGATGAAATAGGAATGAGGAAAGAGAAAAAGGAGAAAGATTAGTATGTTAAAGCAGATGTAGAGAGAGAATGGAAAAAAAACTAGGAGAGAAGAAAGGGCAAATGGAAGCAGACGATGGAGAGTTAGCAGAAGACATGAAGAAACCAGAAGAAAGTGGCTGGAACAATTGCAACTGAAAAAAATGCACAAAAGGTAGAAAAATCTCTCTTTATTTTGAATTTATTAACTGGAATATGTCAGCTCTGGGAAATGTGCATCATTAATGTTTGCGCTTTGTTTAGTACAAGAGGAAATTAATTTATAGTTTTATTTCTACAGTGTTGTTGTACATTCCAAGTTTGGCTTTTGGGGTTCCCAGTTTAATTATTGTCTTCTTGTTTCTAAATCTTTTAGTCTTTCTTTATCCATACTCATTAAAGAGGCATGTTTACTAAAAGTTAGTGTATGGTAACATTATGCAAATATTTATGCAAATGAGGTCCCTTATGCAAATGAGGCCCCGCGTCTTATGCGGCCCCCGGGTTACTTTACAAGTCCTCATTTGGCCCTCAAAGCAATTTGAGTTTGAGACCCCTGTTTTAGATAAACAAGCAAGGAGGAACTGGCTCTCTGTCGCTTTGCAACGAAGCTTTAAGATTGTGGGCCTTCGCCAGAGAGCATCAAATCCATCTCCTGGCAGTATACCTCCCAGGAGTCCAAAACTCTTGGGCAGACAGACTCAGTCGAGTTCTGCTTCCACACGAATGGTCCCTGCACATGGATCAGGTACTCAGAATCTTCCAAGAATGGGGAACCCCGGACATAGACCTCTTTGCAAGTCCGTGGAATGCCAAACTTCCCCGGTTCTGTTCCAGAATTCCGTGTCAGGGAGTTCAGGCCAAGGATGTCTTCCTCCTCCATTGGGGTCAGGGCTTCCTATATGCATTTCCACCCATTCCCTTGATTCCCAAGACTTTGTTCAAACTCCAGAAGGATCAAGGATCTATGATACTCATAGCTCCGCGCCAAGTGTGGTACCCTCTACTTCTACATCTCTCCCAAGCCCCTTCTCTGGACTTGGGAGCTGCTCCAGACCTTCTATCCCAGGAGGAAGGGACTTTGTGGCACCCAAACCCCAAGTCCCTACACCTCAGAGCTTGGTTACTGAAGGCCTAGACCTTCAAGACTTGAATCTTTTTCAACAGGTGAAGGATATCCTCCATGCTTCCAGAAAGCCTTCCACCAGGCATTCTTATGCTTTTATATGGAAAAGGTTTTCCATTTGGTGTGCTGAGAAGGGTCTTAACCCTCTAGCACTACCTTTGAATTCTCTATTAGACTATCTCCTGCATCTTTCCAATGCAGGCCTTAAAACGAATTCAGTAAGATTCCATTTGAGTGCTATTGCAGCATTCCTTAAGCCCATCAATGGACAACCTATTTCCTCTCATCCTCTCATTGCAAGATTCATGAGAGGCCTAACTTTAACTAAACCTCCCATTAGGCCTCCTCCGGTGGCATGGGACTTAAATTTGGTTCTTGGTCAGCTTATGAAGCCACCTTTTGAACCCTTAGCCACTACCTCCTTGAAATTTCTTTCCTGGAAGGTTATTTTCCTCATTACAGTCACTTCAGCTCGCTGCATCAGTGAACTGCAGGCATTAGTGGCTAATCCACCTTATACAAGGTTCCATCATGATAAGGTAGTCCTTAGGACAAATCCACACTTTATGCCTAAAGTGGTCTCACCTTTTCATCTTAATCAAGAGGTATATTTACCTGTCTTTTTCCAGCTCCTCATGCATCCAATGCAGAGAGGAATCTTCATACTCTGGATTGTAAAAGAGCTCTTGCTTTTTATTTACACAGGACACAGCAACATAGAAAGTCTTCCCAGCTTTTTGTTGCTTTTGATCCTTCTCATTTGGGACATCCAGTCTCCAAGAGAACACTGTCCAATTGGATTGCTCAGTGTATTTCTTTCGCCTACCAGAGTAAGAACCTTTCTCTGGAGAGCCATGTCACAGCTCATAATGTGAGGGCCATGGCCACCTCTATGGCTCATCTAAATTCTCTGTCCATCGACCAGATCTGTCGAGCAGCTACCTGGGCCTCGGTTCATACCTTCACAGCCCATTACTGCTTGGACAAGGACTCCCGTCGGGATGCCTTGTTTGGTCAGGCTGTCCTTAAACACCTGTTCCATTCTTAAACAACTCCTACCCTCCTTCCCTGGATGGATGCCTGAGATCCATAGGAGGAAGTAGACCCCTCTCCAGGGTCTCATATCCTTGGGGATCTCCCAGGCATCTTAGCTAGGGAGTCCCCATATGTGAAGACTCATTCCTGCTTGTTCCTGGAGATAGCACAGTTACTTACCTGTAACAGGTGATCTCTGGGAACAGCAGGAATAAGTCTTCACAACCCACCCACCTCCCCTAGGAGTTGTATCTCTTTTTCTATCTTTCCTTTCCTCTCTCTCTCTTTTGTCTCAGCTTTAAACTTGAACTGAGGAGAGCTGGTTAGGAAAGGCGGGAAGGCAGCGCGCAGGCGCTGTGGCATGGTCCCAAAAGCTTTCCTTTTTGGGAAGCTGGGGAGCGTTCCCGCGCAGGCTCCATCGGTACCGACGTACCCATATGTGAAGACTTATTCCTGCTGTTCCCAGAGATCACCTGTTACAGGTAAGTAACTGTGCTTTAGCTTCCTTGATTTCTTTGAGCATTTCATCATCCATTTGGTCATTCTGGCCAGGTGCTTGATAGTACACCCCCACTGCCATTGCCTTCCCCCTTTTATATGGAATTTCAATCCATATAGATTCTACAGCAGATTTTGTTTCCTGCAAATCTTTAATCCTTTCTGAGTCAATGCCCTCTCTAACATAGAGCGCAACCCCTCCACCAATTTGATCAGCTCTATCATTACGATATAGTTTTTACCCAGGTATCACAGTGTCCCACTGGTTGTCCTCCTTCCACCATGTCCCTGTCTTGTGCTGCTGAGGTAAGCTAAATTCTGATTTGATTTAAATTATAGCTCTTAGCTGCTGCTAGGCTCTAACTTCTTATGAAATTTAAACTACAAGCTCTCTGCTGGGTACTAAATTTAACCAGAAAGCTCTCTTCTGTGTGTTAAATTTAAACTAAAAGGAATTTGCTGTTACTTGGCCCTGAGTGACTATTAAATTTAAACTACAAGCTCTCTGCTGAGTATGAAATGTAACCAGAAAGCTCTCCTCTTTGTTTTAAATTCAAACTTTAATTGCTGCTACTAGGCCCTAACTGATCCAACAAAAAACAGTGGGTTCACAGATTAAGTAGCTTTAATACAAAGAATTCTTTTTAGAAAATTACCAGAAGTATATACTCACAGTTGCAGATTTCTCTCCAGAAGTAACAGTCCCCCTTTCTAGTCCTTTGGTATGGTGTGCTCAGCGCAATGAAAACCCTTTCTCTTGCCTTGTGCCAGTAGTACTGCATTATCTACTTCCTTTCAGACCTAGGCCTTACATAAGAACATAAGATATGCCATACTGGGTCAGACCAAGGTCCATCAAGCCCAGTATCCTGTTTCCAACAGTGGCCAATCTAGGTCATACGTACCTAGCAGTTTCCCCAAAAGACATAGGTTCTGCAATGCTTGTACAGGGTCAAGCATTGATATCCTGGGTCTTAAGTCTAACTCTGTACAGATCCACCTCAGTGCTTTGTTAGCGCACCACTCACCGGTGGATGGACAGTCTCTGTCGGTTCACCCCTTGGTGTCCAGATTTCTCAGAAGTCTGCTTCTTCTCAAGCCTCCGGTTCATCCACCGGCGACTGAGTGGGATTTGAATGTGGTCTTGCAGCAACTTACTTGCCCACCGTTTGAGCCGATGGCTACTTGCCATTTGCGCTTCCTCTCTTGGAAAGTGCTCTTCCTGGTGGCTCTTACCTCGGCCAGACGTGCGAGTGAACTACAAGCTCTGGTTTCTGATAGACCGTACACGCGGTTCTATAGGAACAGGGTGGTCCTACGGACTCATCCCAAGTTCCTTCCAAAAGTGGTCTCCTCTTTCCACCTCAATCAGGAGGTGGTCCTTCCGACCTTTTTTCCCAGGCCGCATGCCAGCCGGGCTGAAACAGTCTTGCATACCCTGGACTGTAAGAGGGCGTTGTCTTTTTACATAGAACGTACTTGGGGGCATCGAAGGGCTACTCAGCTCTTCGTCTCCTTTGACCCTAATTAGATGGGGTTACCTGTCTCCAAGCATATATTGTCCACTTGGGTAGCAGATTGTATCGCCTGGGCGTATAAGGCAGCTGACCTCCCCTTGCAAGGTCGAGTCACGGCCCACCGTGTCAGGGCGAAAGCCACGTCAGTAGCTCATCTCCACTCTGTTCCGTTGGCAGACATCTGCTGGGCCGCAACTTGGTCGTCAAGCCAGACTTTTGCAGCCCATTACTGCCTGGAGAGAGAGTCCCGGAGGGACAGTGCTTTCAGACAGGCAGTATTCCGTATTCTCTTTGAGGTTTAGGCAACTCCTACCCTCCAGCCCTTGTGTTGGGCTACCGTACAGGGTGTTCTCAGGGGATATTTTTTTTTTATATACTTTATTTTATAACCACCAGCAGATACAATACATTAGATATACACATCTCCAAGAGGGGTAGACTCTTATCCCCCCTCGGAGGAACAACAAACAAAAGGAGTAGGTGGCAGATCATTTTTTTCCCCTTTTATATTCCCCTTACCCCACCCCCTACTACCTTCCTCCCCCACCTCCCCAACCCTCAACCCACTCCCCCAACCCAGGAACCCTCTAAAGGAACAATTCCACTCCACACCTCTCGCCATTAATTCAGCTACCCACGTGTAGGATCTCCTTAAGACATCTGGCACTTAACTGTTGAATATAAGGCTCCCATACCCACATAAAGGCTGTCCAACGCTTGACGCTGCCCCGTGCCCCCCATCTCTCTGTTAGCATCACCTGATGAAAGCAGTTGTGCCACTCACCAAAAGTAGGCGGGCCGGGATCCCTCCAAAGGCGAAGAATGGGACCCTTCCCCACCAAGCAGGCCTTGCGCACCAATAAACGTTCCCCCTCTACCACTGGGCGGGGGGGGGGGTCCAGCCGATCCAGGGCCCCAGACCAGCGCACCCGTCTCTGTAATAGTCGATTAATAAAAGCACATATCTTAGCCCAATAAGAGCGCAGTACTCTACAACACCACCACATATGTAACAAGGTCACCAATGGCTCCGCACACTTAGGGCAGCAGCCACCGACGGCCAAGCGGCTACGAAGTGCCCTTCGCGGGGAGAAGTGCACCCGGGTTACACATTTAAATTGTATCTCTCGCAAACGGGTCTCCTGTGTCATCCTCACAATCCCTTTTAAAGCTTGTCTGATAGATCCAGGGGGTATTTCTTCTCCAAACTCCCTTCCCCACGCCTCCTCGACCCCTCGATAATCATGGCCTGTAGTAAACCGAGCCAAACGCTTCTTAAGATCTTTAATCAACGGGGGGCTTTCCCCCCCTAACCCAAAGAATTCCAAAATTCGGGCAGACCGGTCAACCTGTAACTCTTCTCGCGATAGAGAGGCCACATAATGAGCAAGTTGTATATAAGCAAAACAATGTTTAGTGGGCAGCTCATACTCCCTACTCAGGGTCAAAAAAGATTTACACTGCCCTGACTGCTCCACGACATGTCCAACATTCCGGATTCCCCGATCGCTCCAATCCCGAAAGGTCCCTGTATCTGAACCCGGCGTGAAAGCAGCATTGCCCTGTAAGGGCAGCCAACTAGAAACCTTCCAAGATGTACGCCAGTGGACATTAAGCTGCTTCCAAGTTTTCATGGCCTAGCCAATCAACTCACTTCGCCCTACATGACTAGGGAGAGCCTGGAACGTCCCATGTAAGACTCCCAAAAACGTCAACGGCGCCACAAAACATTCCTCCAAGGCCCGTGGTGTGTATACATCCGTCCCCCCTAACCAGTCGCCAATATGCCGAGCCTGGCAAGCCAGAGCGTAACCTACAAGATCTGGAAGACCCATCCCCCTGTCACCCCACATCCCCAACATCCGCGACCAGGCAATACGCGCCTTTCCTCCCTTCCAGAGAAACCGTCTGATAGCAACTTCAAAGCGTCGCACATCGCGGCGTAACAACCAAACGGGCAATGTCTGAAACCAATACAACAGCCATGGCAGGAGCACCATTTTAACCGCCGCCACTCTACCTGACAAAGAAAGAGGCAGAGGGTCCCAGGCTTTCAACTGTACCTGCAGTCGCCTCAGTGATCTCTCAAGGTTACGCGCATAAAGGGCTCGGGGATTGCGGGTCAACACTATGCCTAGATAGGTAAATTCGTCACTCACCCATTTAAGTGGGAAGGCTCCCACCCAACTCCCCCGCAATTGAGCCGATACATCTAGAGCTTCATATTTATCTTTATTGATCCGCAGCCCTGCAATGCTACCAAATCTCATAAACTCCTCCAACAACTTCGGCAGCGACTGGGCAGGGGTAAGAAGGTGGACCAATAGGTCATCTGCGAAAGCTGAAAGTTTAAACACCTGGGAGCCCACTCGTATTCCCTGTATCTCCCGGGAGGCTTCAATGGTCCGTATCAGAGGATCGAGTGACAGAACAAACAATAAAGGGGAGAGGGGGCATCCCTGTCGCGTAACCCGTTCTAAGGGGAAGTCATCAGAAAGGACACCATTGCATAAAACCCCAGCTGTCGGTTGGATGTACAAACTCTCCACCATTCTACAAAACCGTACTCCCAAACCATAGCACGGGAGAAGGTTATGCAAGTATTGCCAATCCACCCTGTCAAAGGCCTTTTCCGCGTCAAAGCTGACAAGCAACGACGGTAACCGGTGAGCATGCACCCATTCCAGAGAAGTTAAGATCTTACGCAGATTCCGGATGGCATAGCGCCCTTTAACAAACCCCACCTGCGAATCATGCACTAACTGCCCTAAAACTGCTGCCAGCCGTATTGCCAAAATTTTTGCATTTAATTTGATATCAAAATTAAGCAAGGATATAGGACGATATGATCCCACTAGCAAAGGATCTTTACCCGGTTTAGGAATCAACGTAAGGTGGGCATAATTACGTCCCCAACGATAAGCCCCCTGTTCCGCCCGCTTGTTAAAGACCTCCGCCAGAACCGGGCTCACAGACTCGTCCAGAAGTTTATATAATTCGGCCCCCAACCCATCTGGGCCAGGCGCCTTGTTACAGCTAGCGGCCAGAATCGCAGAGTGTACCTCCTGCGAGGTTATAGGCTGCTCCAACATCTCCCACTGTTCAACAGTAAGCTGCGGTATATCCAACCCTTTCAAATAATCCCCCAGCTCCCAGGTGGATGTAGGCCGTGCCTTATATAAATCCTGGAAAAAATTCAGAAAAACCCGAGCAATTGCCACGGATTCTTTTTGCAGTTGGCCCTGATCATCTCGGACGGCGGCCACTAACGAGGAGCCCCGCTGACCCTTCAAACATCGGGCTAACAACTTCCCCGGCTTGTTCCCATAACAGTGCAGCTGGTATCGATAATAAAGAACGGATTTTTTGGCTCTCTGATGTAACAGCTCATTGAGATCCACCTGAGCTTCCCAAAGCCTTTTCTTATTCGCGGCCGTCGGACAACGCGCACAGAGCCTACGCAAACTAGTAGCCAGGCGCTCTAACCCAATTATTCGCTCCGCTATTAACCGATGTTTCCGGGCTGTGAAGCCAGTGATATCGCCACGTAACACTACTTTTGCCTTCTCCCACACCAATTCAGGGTCCGCACTATGACATTGGTGGTCGCTCATAAATTCCATCCATCTCTGCTTCAAAAAATGTTGGAACCGAACATCCTGACAGCCCCAGGGGGAGTCGCCAAAGTCGCGCCCTGGCACTATCCATCCCCCATTGCAGTTCCATTCGGACCATTGCGTGATCAGATATCTCTAGGGGGCCAATCTGCACCTCACTCGTATGGGCAAACAAAGCCCCCGACACTAAGATGTAATCAATTCACGCACTGGAGCCGTGCGCTCGGGATTGGTGGGTAAAATCCTTTTCCAAGGGGATGTAGTAAGCGCCAGGGGTCAATCAAACCCAGTCTACCACGAAAGCGCTGCAACATCCGAGTCGTCGCAATCCTATCTCTCGCCTCCCCTCCCCTCCCCTAGAAGTGTCAAGGTCTATATCCAAAACTCCATTAAAATCCCCTGCAAGAAGCAGCGGTTGTTCCGGAAGCTGCTCTATTTGAGAGGCCAGGCCATTATAAAAACTGGGATCCATCACATTAGGACCATAAATATTCCCAATGATCACTGGTTTCCCCTCTAATCGGCCAGCCAACAAAAGAAATCTCCCGTCCTCAGCAGCGATAGCCTTTTCCAGAGCGAAACGAATCCGCTTGTGGAAGAGGATGGCTACTCCTCCTTTCTTCCCCTTCGCAGGAGCCCCCCATACCTGCCCCACCCAACTTCTATGGAGTTTACTGTGCTCTTCCTCTGTCTGGTGTGTTTCTTGGAGAAGGGCAATATCGCACTGCTGTCGGGCTAGGGCCTGCAAAATTTTATATTGCTTTATTGGGTTCTCCAACCCGCAGACATTCCAGGTAATAAGGCGCCAAGATCCAGCCAGGCAGAAAACTCTAAGCACAAGAGGAGCTCCCCCAGCCTGGAGCCCCCCCCCAATCAACCAGCGAGAAAATATAGTGCCACCTACGAACAGACAGTGGAGTGTACGTTATCCCACCCCCCTTCCCACCCATCCACCCTACCTCCACCCACCCGCCCCGAAGCTATCAAGTCCACCCATCGGGCTGGACAACTTCCCTATGACAGTCGGGACTGCCCCAAACTTCCCCGAACCCAACAGTGAACTTAACTATCTTGAAGAATTCCATGCTCTGCCTATCCACCACAATAATGATATCCCATTGCCCCCCACCACCTCCCCTCCACTCCTCCCGATGCCCTAGCACTCCCTGGCCTATTCCAGTGACTATTAACACTGAGTGCCCATCCGGCCCCTCCCTCCCATCCAATGACCCAACCTTACTTTGCCCCCCAAGTCTTCTATCCCCTCCTTTGCCAGGTCTAGAGCCCTACATCTCTCTTCCATAGCGACCCCCCAACCAATACTCGCTATGTCTATATTTCACCTCCAGAGCCCCTGATATCAAACCTTCCCAAAGCATAGCCGAAGACTTCCATATCAAGCCTGTCATGACACACCCCTAATCCCCGATTCGGTGGGGCTGCCACATTGTTACTCAAAGGATGGCATAAGGGGGGCACCATCAAGCCCGTCAGAGGCCACCACAGAGAAAGAAACTAAACATCAAGAAAATATTATAGATAGAGCATAAACAATCCACACATCCCTTCTACCAAGCTTACACCTATAACACACCCCCCCCTCACACTCATCCACCCCATTCAGCCCAGTCTACCTATCAACATTCCTCCGATCAAATGTAATTTCCAGGTGATAGCCGAGGGGCTGCAGGACTCGTCCCCACACTCCCCCCTAGGGGGGGGGGGTTCTCACCCACTAGTGCCCTCCCCCCAGTGTGATCTACTCGATGCTGCTTAATTTCCAACAGAACATGCGGCTGTGAGGGCTCTCCCCCCATCAGCATCCAGCCAACCAATCCACAGTCCACCTCCCCTCCCCTAGCTCTTCGCCTTCGGGCCTTAGGTAGATAAGTAACTCGCGAGGCACATCTCTCCCTCCTGTACCACGCCTCACCCTGGTCTAAGGAAAAAGAGGGGCTGGGCGCCCATAAACATTACCCATAGGTATAGTTGACAAATTAAGAACACCCCTCCTCCGGATCCACAACAGACCCACACCTGGCCCCACAGTCAACTATACCATTCACCCATCTCAAACAAGCAGGAAACTGCATATATAATTGCTCAACGGGACAACGGAAACACAGTAGCAGTTTAACAAGGTCACCATCTTAACAACTCATACAAGGGAGCAGTGGAAACATTGTGGCTAAATGTAACAGGCCACACTGAAACAAACCAGAAAATGAAACCGCATTACACTGAAGTCAGAAAGAGATTAGCTGTTATAATCCAGAGCTACAGCAGTTCCTTAGGCCCCACTCCTTCAGCCAGACATCCAACCGCCCGTCACACTGGCAGTTCAAGATTCACGAGGGCGATGCAGCCGGGGCACCTAGGGTATCCAGCAAAGCGGCCGCCTCTGCCGGTGTCGCCAAGTAGCGGGTCTGTCCGTGGACCTCCACCTGAAGCCGGGCCGGATATAACAGTGAGAATCTCACTCCTTTGTTCAGTAATTGCGAGCAGACCCCTGAGAAGGCCCGGCGTTGTTGACTAACCAGGGCCGAGTAGTCCTGGAACACGAGGATCGGTTCCGAGTCCTGCTGTTGCATCCTTTGGCCCTGCGCAGCTTTCCAGTACAGCCTCTTCCTGCCGGTAGTCCAAAAAGCGCGCAATAACCGCTCGTGGACGCCTCGCTTGGTCTCTCCGCTGGCCCAGTCGATGCACTCGCTCCAACTTTACGGGGTCCGCGCTCTGGCCCTGTAACAGGTTTTCAGTCCAAGTCTGTAAATAACCAAAAAGGGCGCCATCCGCCACGCTCTCTGGAATCCCTATGAAGCGTAGATTCTTGCGCCTCCCCCGATTTTCCAGCTCATCCAGCTTGTCTCCCTGCTGCTTTTCCAGGGTCTCCAAGGCCTCCACTTTAGCGGTGAGCGAGTGCTGAGTATCCTCCACGTCCGAGACTCGGGTCTCTACTTGGTCCAGCCTCCCGGCAAAGTCAGCAAAACGTTGGCTGACAGTCTGTATCTGGTCTGCCAGGTCTTGAAACCGGGTATCGAGCGCCCGGACCACTGCAGCGCTCACCTCCGTGACCAGATCTGGAGGGTCACTAGATTTCAGGCTAGCTGGCACTCCCTCCGCCAGTTTACCCTCCGTGGTTCTCGGCTTCTCCCTTCGTGGCGGTTTCGACGCCATCAGGCTTTGTGTCAGAGAGAAACTGCTTCCAGCACTAAATGAAAATCCTCTTTAGTTTAATAAAGAGGTAGTTGCAGTTAGCATTCACTTTTAAGGATTTTATAGCCGTTTTGCGGGGCAGATTACCCGAAGCTGATCTTGACGCACCCGATCAGCTCATTGCCCAACCGGAAGTCCTTCCTCAGGGGATATTTTTATCACGGATGCTGAGGCTCTTGAGAGGGAGCCATTTGTTCAGCTTTCGGTTCCCGGTAGCCTAGAGCTGGGGAGTCCCATATGTGAGGGCTGACTTCCTGCTTAGTCCTGGAGAAAGAGTAGTTACTCACCTGTAACAGGTGTTCTCCAGGAGCAGCAGGAATCAGTCCTAACTGTCTTTTTGCTATGTCATCAGACTGAGCAAGATGGCACTCTTTGGCGCGAACGGGACCGCGCAGGCGCGCTGCATTCCCAAAGGCTTTCTTTGAAAGCTGGGGAAATGCTCCGCACGGGGGCTCCGTCGGCGCCGATGTCACCCATATCTGAGAACTGATTCCTACTGCTCCTGGAGAACACCTGTTACAGGTGAGTAACTACTCTTCATATCCTGTAGATACATACACTCATATAAATAGATATATACATATCAATCTTCGTGCTGATACATAGATACCCTACAATTTCCCAAAGCATGTCCAATAGGATGACAGGAACAGGGACCCTCTTCAAATCCAGGTTGAAGACCCACCTCTTCTCTGTTGCATTTAGATCTAACTAATGACTTACTGTGTTCTTTTAACTAGATTGTAAGCTTTGATGAGCATGACTCTGACGGGCAGGGACTGTCTCTTTTATGTTGGCTACCTCCTGTAGGTTAGCTGTGCAGCCCTGCGTGCGTGGCGCTTTATAAGTGCTGAATAGTAGTAGTAGTAGGATAAAAAGAAAGAAAGAAAGCAAGAAATACTATACAAATATGCATCTCTTACTGAGAACATTACAGAAGCCAGAACCCTACAGTACATGACGTAATAAAACATCAGAAAACTATAACATCACTAACAATGTTATACCTTACCCAGCCATGAAGTTATCCAACTGTAAAATCTTGAGAGTTACAGAGGCAAGTGTAAGAAACCTTCTAGCAAAAAATATTAGTATAATAGACTACTATATATATAATTCTCCAGGACCAAGCAGGAAGTCAGTCCTCACATAAGGGTGACGTCGGCGCCGACGGAGCCCTCGCAGAGCAATTTTCCCCAGCTTTCAAAGAAAGCCTTTGGGAATTGCAGCGCGCATGCGCGGTCCTCTTCCCGCCCAAGGGTGCCATCTTGCTCAGTCTTCTTTTTTCCGCGGAGCCCTACAGACGTTGCCCGTGAATCCCCGCAGAAAAGTTGATTTTTTCTCTATTTTTTTTTTTCCTTTTTCCCTGGCAGCCCGGTCATTCGACCTCGCAGGGGCCCTTTTTCCCCCGATGGCTGCCAGCAGCTTTAAAAAGTGTGATCTCTGTAAGAAACTCATGTCTCTTACAGACACTCATGACTTCTGCCTCCGCTGCCTCGACCCAGATCATGACTCCATGATCTGTGGGCCATGCGGCAAAATGTCCTCAAAAGCATTGAGGAGTCGGCAGCATCAGTGGGAACGTATCTTCTCTGACTCCGGCCGGGCTCGGACCTCGTCAGAGGCTTCGACGTCTCGGGACCCTGGTCCTGAGCATCGTCGAAGTTCCTCTGACAGGGGGTCTCCTACCCGGGAACATCATCGGAAGAAGAAACCCGCGAGGGCGGGATCGGTGGACGCACCTGGTTCCTCGAGGGCCAGGTCGCATATCCCCGATTCCCGTCCCGGGTCCTCGGAGATGGAGAGGCCATCAAAACATCCTCGACTCGAGGTGGACTTATCCGCTCAAGTGAGTACTGTTGTCCTCGTTGACTCGCCTCCGAAGGACCCGACGTCGGGCCCGACGCCGTCGGGGCACGAGTCGGGGGCTCCTGGGTCTCCTGAGCTCGGACTCAGGTTGACAGCCTTGGAGAGCAGTCTGACTGCCTTCATGGACCAGCAGAGGGTATTGATCGCTGGCCTCGCCGGTGCTTCTGCCCTGACTGCCGGGACGTCGACCTCCAAATCGACCCCAGAGACCGAGCCGATCCTCGAGTCCATGAGGGCTCGAGTCCATCCTCGGTCGAGGTCTCCTTCGGCCTCCCGTTCGGGACCGAGGTCGTCGACGCCGACTCCCTCGGCGTCAGAGCGGATAGCATCGGTGCCCGCCCGACCGGAGCCGCTCGACTCCTCCTCCGAGGAGTCGGCCTGGAAATCTGAGGACGAAGAGTCACCTGGTTCCTTTCGGGCTCGGTGTGTCCCTTCGGACTCCCCCGAGTCCGAACCTCGGAGACGGTCCCCCCTGGAGGATACCCGGTTCTCGGACTTTGTGAGGGATATGGCCAAGGCCTTGGCCTTCCCCGCGGATCCCGAGGAGGAGCCTCGAGTCGAGGAACTCGATGCCCTCCAATATGACTCTCCCCCGAAGGAGGCCTTTATTGTACCGGTCCCTCCAATGCTGGAACGACTTCTCTTCCGCATGTGGGAGAGCCCGGCGTCGTCGCCGGTGTTAAGCAAGTGGGTCGATTCCATTTATCGAGTCCGCAAGAGCCCCGGCTTCCAGAAGGCACAACTACCGCACCATTCCATGGTGGTGGAATCGGCCATACATAGACTTAAGAGTCAAAAAATGCACTCCTCGGTGCCCCCTGGTAGGGAAGCCCGAAGCCTGGATGCCCTCGGTAGGAAGTGCTTCCAGGGCTCTATGCTTGCTTGTCGAGTCCAGACATACCAGCTCTACATGGGCATGTATCTCCGAGACCTGGCTAAGGAAATAGCCGGGTTCTCTGCTGGTCTCTCCGACGAACCTTTGCAGAGGTTCCAATCCTTGTCTACTGGTATTCGGGAGTGCTCCAAGTTTATATCTCGAGCAGCCTATGATGGTTTTGAGGCTTCGGCTCGAGTAGCTGCGGCCGGCATTGGTGGACGCCGCCAGGCTTGGCTTCAGACGTCCGACCTCGAGCCCTGGGTACAGGACAAGTTGGTCGATGTCCCCTGCCGAGGTAATAACCTCTTTGGCAAGCCCATGGATGAGAAGGCTGCACAAATCGAGACGGAGACTCTCACCAGGACTCGTCTCTCAAGGAAGACCTCTGCCCCTTCTCAAAAGAAGAAGGCCTCGGGGAAAAAGCCCTTTTACCCGAGGAAAGGTGCTGCCTATAAATTCTACCCTCAGTATCAGGCCTCAGCAGCTCCCCCACAGGGAAAGCAGGCCAAGGGACGGGGTAATGGGTCCCGTAGGCAACAAGCCCCCAAGCCTGCACCACCGGCCCCTGCTCAGCAGGGTGGGGGTTTTTGACTTCCTCAGCATAGCCTCTCCCCCTCAGCTGGTTTCTCTCAGCACAGGAGGCCGGCTGGTCCACTTTGCCCAAAGGTGGTCCAACATCACCACAGATACCTGGGTACTTCACATAGTTCAAAGGGGTTATCTTCTTCACTTTCACCAGGTACCTCCCTCCTACTTTCCAGGGGAGCCTCCCAGACTACCTTTGCACAGGGAATTACTACTTCAGGAGTTAGCAAGTCTTGTTCAGGAACAAGCCGTGGAACCGGTGCCCCACCACCTGAAGGGTCAAGGGTTTTACTCCAGGTACTTCTTGATTCCAAAAAGAACAGGAGATCTCAGACCCATCCTGGACTTGCGAAACCTCAACAAGTTCCTTGCAAAGGAAAAGTTCAAGATGCTTACCCTTGGAATCCTGCTGCCCTACCTCCAGCAGGGAGACTGGCTGTGCTCCTTGGATCTGAAAGATGCATATAATCATTCATCCAGACCACAGACAATATCTCAGATTTGTTATGGGAGGAAATCATTACCAGTACAGAGTGCTGCCCTTTGGCCTATCCTCCGCACCCAGGGTGTTCACCAAATGCCTCGCAGTGGTGGCGGCTTATCTGAGACTTCAAGGTCTGTTTGTGTTCCCATACCTGGACGACTGGCTCATCAGAGCCCAGTCTTCCCAAGAGGCCACTCAAGCCACTCATCGCACTGTGGCTCTGCTCCAGCACTTGGGTTTTGTCATAAACTTCGCAAAGTCCACTTTGCTCCCCTCTCAAAATCTCGAGTTCATCGGCGCCCGGTTGGACACACTTCAGGCGCGGGCCTTCCTCCCTCTGGACAGGGCCAAGCGGCTCATGGATCTCGCCGGCCTCTTTCACAGCAATGCGCTGGTCTCAGCCAGGCACTTTCTGCGACTGCTCGGCCATATGGCTTCCACAGTCCATGTGACCCCCAATGCCCGACTGAACATGCATCCTGCTCAGTGGTGCCTTCGCAATCAATGGCATCAGGCCACGGGGAGCCTAGCGGACTCCATACAGATCTCCGACCAGCTGCTCTCTTCTCTACAATGGTGGCTTCATCTGCCCAACCTGGTACTAGGAGTGACTTTTCAGTCCCCTACGCATTCTCAGGTCCTGACGACCGATGCTTCTCTCCTGGGTTGGGGAGCACATTGCCAAGGGACATGTACTCAAGGCCTCTGGACTCCTTGGGAGTCTGCTCAGCAGATAAACTTCCTGGAGCTCAGAGCCATCCGCCTAGCGCTCAAAGCATTCTCTCACCTGGTTTCTCACCAGTCGGTGCTGATACAGACGGACAATCAGGTTGCAATGTTCTACGTGAACAAACAAGGCGGAACAGGCTCCTTCCTTCTCTGTCAGGAGGCACAAAAACTATGCTCTTGGGCAGTCCACCACGGCATCATCCTCAAGGTTGTCTGTCTCCCAGGGCAAGAAAATTACCTGGCCGACAAGCTCAGCAGGATCCTCCAGCCACACGAGTGGAGGTTGGATCCGCTGGTGGTTCAGCGGATCTTTCTCAAGTGGGGCCTCCCCACCATGGATCTGTTTGCCAGTCCTCTGAACCGGCAGCTGCCCAGATTCTGCTCACAACAGCCGCATCCTCTCCGCGTAGCGGCGGATGCTTTTCTAATTCCATGGTCCACCGGCCTCTTGTATGCCTTTCCTCCCATGCCACTGGTGTCTGACGCTCTTCAAGGTTCTCAGAGACAAAGCATCGATGATCCTAGTGTCTCCCCGGTGGCCGAGACAACCTTGGTTCCCGCTTCTGATGCAGCTAGCGGTAGACACTCCTCTTCCACTGGGATTTCAGCCCGACCTCCTGTCGCAGGATCAGGGGACTCTCCTACACCCCAATCTCCGGTCCCTTCATCTGATGGCCTGGCTGCTGAAAGGGTAGTCCTTGCTCCTCTGCAGCTACCTCCAGATGTGGAGGAGGTCGTCTTGGCCTCCAGGAGGCCCTCCGCCCGAAAGGCCTACGCTCTCAAGTGGCGTCGGTTCTCCGTCTGGTGTACTCAGCAGTCTCAAGATCCTTTCTCCTGTTCAGCATCAGTGGTCTTGCAGTACTTGCTCTCTCTCTCCATCCTTGGACTTAAGTCCAACTCGGTAAAGGTCCACCTCAGTGCTCTTTCTGTGCATCACATGCCAGTGGATGGTAGACCTCTTTCCAACCACCCTCTGGTGGCTCGATTTCTCAGAGGCCTCCTTCTCCTTAAGCCACCTTTGCGCCCGCCAGCCCCGGACTGGGATCTTAATGTGGTGTTGCAGCGGATTACCTGTCCGCCTTTTGAGCCTATGGCTACCTGTCCGCTACGTTTTCTTTCGTGGAAAACCTTGTTCTTGGTAGCCCTCACTTCGGCTAGACGCGTTAGTGAGCTGCAGGCCCTGGTTTCTGATCCTGCTTACACTAGGTTCTACAAGAACCGGGTAGTCCTACGGACTCACCCTAAATTTCTTCCCAAAGTGGTTTCCCCTTTTCACATCAACCAGGAGGTGGTACTTCCGCCCTACTTTCCCAGGCCACACTCCAGCCGAGCTGAAATGGTCCTGCATACCCTGGACTGTAGAAGGGCGTTGACCTTCTACCTTGACCGTACGCGGGAGCACCAAAAGGCTGTTCAGCTCTTCGTGTCTTATGACCCCAACAAGTTGGGGCTCCCTGTCTCCAAGCGTACTCTGTCCATCTGGATTGCGGACTGTATCGCTTGGGCTTACGAGGCTGCGGGCCTCGTGCTGGAAGGTAGAGTCACAGCTCATTGTGTTCGGGCGAAGGCTACGTCGGTAGCTTACCTCCGCTCTGTTCCATTGGCAGACATCTGCCGGGCCGCTACTTGGTCTTCAAGCCAGACTTTTGCAGCCCATTACTGCCTGGAGAGGGAGTCCCGCAGGGACAGTGCTTTCGGACAGGCAGTCCTCCGTAACCTCTTCGAGGTATAGGCAACTTCTACCCTCCGTCCCGGATGTTGGGCTACCGGTTGGAGACATATTCAGAGAAGATTCCTTCCTTCTGTGCTACTGACCTCGAGGGAGCTCATTTTTGTGCTTAGGGTCTCCGGTAGCCTTAAGCTTGGGAGTCCCATATGTGAGGACTGACTTCCTGCTTGGTCCTGGAGAAAGCGTAGTTACTCACCTGTAACAGGTGTTCTCCAGGAGCAGCAGGAATCAGTCCTCACAACCCTCCCTCCTTCCCTTGGCGTTGCAGTTATATGCTTTCGTTTTTGCTAATTTTAGCTGTCTTTTAGCTATGTCATCTGACTGAGCAAGATGGCACCCTTGGGCGGGAAGAGGACCGCGCATGCGCGCTGCAATTCCCAAAGGCTTTCTTTGAAAGCTGGGGAAAATTGCTCCGCGAGGGCTCCGTCGGCGCCGACGTCACCCTTATGTGAGGACTGATTCCTGCTGCTCCTGGAGAACACCTGTTACAGGTGAGTAACTACGCTGAACCCCCCCTCAGTAAATTCAGAAAACCCAACAACTGCCATCCCTTCTATCTATGAGTCAAACAAGGGAGAGTGTATGTTGAGACTTAGTCCCCGTGAGGGATTTTTGTAAGTTTTGAACTTCATTGTAAACTGCTTTGATTTTAGGATAAAGCAGTATATAAATACTGTTAAATAAATAAATAAAATGGGTGAGATTCCCACTTTTTTTTTCAGTTGTGCTTTTGTGTGCTTTCATGATTTGCACCACTCAAAGTAAGCAGAGAGGGACCATAGGCTTTTTGTATAGATAATGTTGTGATGATAGTAAGAACTATCACAACTTTCCCTAGCTTAACAATCCAAGTAAACAAAAACAGCTTGATACTTCTGGTTCTGAAGTTTTATTATAAGCCATAGTACTATATATCATCAGCAGGTACATTAAGTAAGGCACGTTTAAGGTACCAGTAAACAATTGGTTATACAAAGCTCCTCTATGCAAGCAATAAAGATCATTGTCTCACTGAATAGAACCAAAGCTGCATTCTAGGGGGAATTACTCTTTCAGATTTCCTGGAGCATTGCTTGAAACACAGTTCCAATACTTCTCCTTTATGAGACACTTTAACCTTTAGGGATGTGAGCGGAAATGGTTTAAGGAAGCTCCAATTAGGAAGGATCCCATTGTGCCAGCCATAGGGACAGAAATCTTACTGATATTTTCAGTTAGCAAGAAAGTTAAAGTCAAGTCAGATAGCAGACAGGCAGCATGCAGGAATCTTCAAGGCATGCTCTTCAGGCAGGAATCTTTCCTTTATCTCGCAACATGTTTTATCTTCTCAGAATGCCAGTAGGCATGGAAGGCTGCCAATGTGTTTTCAAAGGAATGGTCATTTTTGGAGCTCAGTGATACAAATTAACATATCCAAAATTATCTTTTCCAGAACAGCTATTTGCATGACAGCTTTCTGGTGAAGGGAAGAAGATAATAATGGGAGAATTATGTCCCACTTGGTTAGGCCAGTCTTTCCTGGTATGATGTTTCTCCAGGACCAAGCAGGAAGTCAGTCCTCACATATGGGTGACGTCGACGCCAACAGAGCCCCCGTGCGGAGCATTTCTCCAGCTTTCAAAGAAAGCCTTTGGGAATGCAGCACACCTACGCAGTCCCCTTCCCGCCCAAGGGTGCCATCTTGCTTAGTCTTTCTTTTTCCGTGGAGCCCGATGGATGTGAGTTCGTGTCACCCGGAAAAAGATGATTTTTTTCTGCGATTTTCGCGTTGTCTTATCCGGTTCGACACCGGTTCCCCTTCCCGCCTGGGCTCGGTACACCGGTATCGAGTCCGGACTTGTGTTTTTCAGTTTTTGTCCTTCATGACTAGCGTTCGCGCTCTTTTTGTGTTTTCACTGGCAGCCTGGTCTTTTGACCTTGCAGGGGCCCTTCTTCCCCCGATGGCTGCCAGCGGGTTCAAAAAGTGTTATCAGTGCAAGAAACTTATGTCTCTTACCGATACACATGACTGCTGCCTCCGATGCCTCGAGTCCGACCATGACCCGATGGCCTGTGGCCCGTGCGGCAAAATGTCATTGAAGGCGCTTTGGAGCTGTCAGCATCAACGTAAGAGAATTTTCTCTGCCTCCGTGTCCGGCCGGGCCCAGACTTCGTCAGAGGCCTCAACATCTCAGGAGTCCAACCCCGAGCACCATCAGGGTTCCTCTGAAAGGGAGTCTCATTCCCAGGAGCACCGAAAGAAGAAGCAGCTTGCGAGACCGGCGTCGGTGGAGGCTCCTGGTTCCTCGAGAGCCAGGTCACGTAGCCCTGACCGCCGCCCCGGGCTCTCTGAGTCGGAGAGGCCTTCCAAGCTACCTTGTGTGGAGCCAGAGTCCCCGAGTCACGTAAGTGCAGTTGTCCTCGTAGACTCTCCTCCGGGGGAGCTGAGTCAGGGGCTGCTGAGTCTCCTGAGCTTGGAGAGCAGCTTGGCTGCCTTCATGGAACAGCAGCGGGTGCTGATCGCCGGTCTGAGTCAACCCCGGAGACCGGAGCCGATCCTCGAGTCGATGAAGTCTCGAGTCGATCCTCGGTCAAGGTCCCCCTCGACCTCCCATGCAGGGCCGAGGTCGTCAACGCCGATACCCTCGGCATCAGGGCGGGTGGCAACGAGGCCCACACGGCCGGAGCCGCTCGATTCCTCTTCGGAGGGGTCTGAGTGGGAGACGGAGGACGAGGAGTCCCCGGACACCTTCTGGACCCGGTGCGTCCCTTCGGACTCACTGGAGTCCAAGCCTCGGAGACGGTCCCCCCCCCCCCCCCCCGAGGATACCCGGTTCTCGGACTTCGTGAGGGACATGGCCAAGGCAATGGCCTTCCCTGCGGACGCCGAGGAGGAGCCTCGAGCCGAGGATCTCGATGCCCTCCTTTATGATTTTCCTCTGAAGGAAGCCTGTACTGTACCGGTTCCTCCGATGCTGGAACGGCTGCTCTTCCGTATGTGGGAGGCACCGGCCTCGACGCCAGTTCTTAGCAAATGGGTCGATTCCATTTATCGAGTCTGTAAGAGCCCTGGGTTCCAAAAGGTGCCGCTACATCACCACTCCATGGTTGTGGAATTGCCATGCACCGTCTGAAGAGTCAGAAGATGCACTCCTCGGTGCCCCCCGACCGGGAGGCCCGGAACCTGGATGCCCTCGGTAGAAAGTGCTTCCAGGGCTCTATGCTGTCTTGCCGTGTCCAGACCTACCAGCTGTACATTGGCATGTACCTACGAAACCTTGCAAAGGAGATTGCCGGGTTCTCAGCTGGCCTCTCCAAGGAACCTTTGCAGAGGTTCAAAGCTTTGTCAACAGTGATTCGAGAGTGCTCGAAGTTTATCTCTTGAGCAGCCTATGATTGCTTCGAGGCTTTGGCCCGGGTAGCTGCGGCCGGCATTGGTGCACACCGTCAGGCCTGGCTACAGTCATCAGACCTGGAGCTATGGGTGCAGGACAAGTTGGTTGACGTTCCTTGCCGAGGTGAAAACCTCTTTGGTAAGCCCATGACTGAAAAGGCTGCGGAAATCGAGACTGAGACTCTCACCAGGACAAGGCTGTCGAGGAAGACTGCCCCTTCTCAGAAAAAGAAGGGCTCGGGGAAGAAGCCCTTTTTCCCGAGGAAGGGTGCTGCCTACAAATCCTACCCTCAATATCAGGCCTCTCCAGCTCCCCAACAGGGCCAGCATGCCAAGGGGCAGGGGCCCCGTAGGCAGAAGACCCCAAGCCGCCATCTCCGGCTCCTGCACAGCAGGGAGCGGGGTTTTGACTCCCACAGCATAGCCTTTTTGCCACAGCTGGCTCCACTCAGCACAGGAGGTCGGCTGACCCTGTACGCCTACAGGTGGCCAGCCATCACAGGGGATACCTGGGTCCTCAACATAGTCCCAAAGGCCTATCTGCTCCACTTCCACCAGATACCCCCCTCCTACTTTCCAGGGGAGCCTCCAAGACTCCCTCTGCACAGAAACCTCCTCCTTCAGGAGTTGGCAAGTCTTCTGAAGGAGCAGGCGGTGGAACCGGTGCCTCACCACCTGAAAGGACAAGGCTTCTGCTCCAGGTACTTTCTGGTACCAAAAAGGACAGGAGGCCTCCGGTCTATTCTGGACTTGCGAAACCTAAACAAGTTTCTAGAGAGGGAAAAGTTCAAGATGCTTACCCTTGGAATACTGCTGCCCTACCTCCAGCAGGGAGATTGGCTATGCTCCTTAGACCTAAAGGATGCTTATACTCACATTCTCATCCATCTAGACCACAGACAATATCTCCGATTTGTGGTGGGAGGAAACCATTTCCATTACATAGTACTTCCCTTTGGCCTAACTTCCGTCCCCAGGGTTTTCACCAAAGACCTGACTGTGTTGGCGGCCTATCTCAGAAATCAGGGAATTTTTGTCTTCCCATACCTGGACGACTGGCTCATCAGAGGTCAGTCTCTCCAGGAGGCCAGACAAGCCACTCTTCGCACTGTGTCTCTTCTTCAGCATCTGGGCTTTGTCATAAACTACGCAAAGTCCACTTTGTTCCCCTCACAGAACTTAGTTTACAGGGGCAAGATTAGACACCCTGCAGGCAAGAGCTTGCTTGCCCGAGGGCAGGGCTCACAGGCTGATGGACTTGGCCAACCAGTTCCAAAGCAATTCTCAGGTCTCCGCCAGGCACTTCTTGTGGCACCTAGGCCACATGGCATCCACGGGCATTCGGGGTCCATGTGACCCCGAATGCCCGTCTGCACATGCGGGCGGCTCAGTGGTACCTCAGAGCTCAGTGGGCGCAAGCCACAGGTGACCTTCGAGACAGAGTAAAGGTGTCCAAACCACTCTTGGACTCCTTGCAGTGGTGGCTACACCTCCCAAACCACCTCAGGGGGGTACCCTTTCAGTCCCCAGCACAGTCCAGGGTGCTGATGACCGATGCTTTCTTAAAGGGCTGGGGTGCACATTGCCAGGGCACGTGCACTCAAGGCCTTTGGTCTCCTCGGGAGGCCACACAGCAGATCAATCTTTTGGAGCTGCGAGCAATCCGCTTGGCTCTACAGACTTTTTCTCATGCCCTCTCTCACTAGTCTGTCCTAGTTCAGACGGACAATCAGGTGGCAATGTTCTATGTGAATAAACAAGCGGGCACGGGGTCCGGGCTCCTATGGGGTCAAGGGGCACTGGCCCTTTGCTCCTTTGCAGTCAAACACGGCATGTTTCTCAAAGCAGTTTATCTACCTGGTCAGGAGAACTTCTTGGCAGACAAACTAAGCAGGGTTCTCCAGCCTCACGAATGATAGTTGAATCCACTGGTGGTTCAACAGATCTTTCTACGATGGGGACTTCCATCCATCGATCTCTTTGCAAGTCCACTGAACCGTCAGCTGCCCAGGTTTTGCTCCAGACAGCCGCATCCCCTGAGAATGGCAGCAGATGCATTTCTGATCTCTTGGTCTACGGGCCTCATGTATGCGTTTCCTCCCACGCCCCTGGTGGCCCGAACTCTGTTCAAGATTCTACAGGACAAGGCCTCGGCGATTCTGGTAGCCCCCAGATGGCCAAGGCAACCGTGGTTTCCACTTCTTCTGCAGTTGGCAGTGGAAACTCCATTCCCTCTGGGGTTGCAACCTGATCTCCTGTCTCAGGATCAGGGTTCCCTTCTGCACCCCAATCTCGGATCCCTCAATCTGATGGCCTGGCTGCTGAAAGGATAGTGCTAGCTCCCTTGCTTCTACCTAGGGAAGGTGAGAAGGAGGTCTTGGCCTCGAGGAGGCAATCCTCCAGAAAGTCCTATGCACTCAAGTGGCGCAGGTTCTCAGTGTGGTATGCTCAGCACAATGAAGATACTTTTTCCTGCCTGGTGCCAGTAGTGCTACAATACCTACTTCACCTGTCAGAACTAGGCCTTATGTCCAACTCTGTTCAGGTCCACCTCAGTGTTCTTTCAGCACACCACTCACCGGTCAAGGGACAGTCGCTGTTGGTTCACTCCTTGGTGTCCCGCTTTCTCAGAGGCCTGCTTTTGCTCAAGCCTCCGATTCGTCCATTTGCCACTGAATGTGACTTGAACGTGGTCTTGCAACAACTTACTCGCCCACCGTTTGAGCCAATGGCTACTTGCCATTTACGCTTCCTTTCTTGGAAGGTGCTCTTTCTGGTAGCTCTTACCTCGGCCAGATGTGTGAGTGAATTACAAGCTTGGTGTCTGATAGACCATACACTTGGTTCTATAGGAACAGGGTGGTCCTTCGTACTCATCCGAAGTTCCTTCCAAATGTTGTCTCCTCTTTCCACCTCAACCAGGAGGTGGTTCTTCCGACATTCTTTCCCAGGCCGCATATCAGCCGGGGTGAAAGAGTCTTGCATACTCTGGACTGTAAGAGGTCGTTGTCCTTTTACGTTGAACATACGCGGTGGCATAGAAGGGCTACTCAAGTCTTCATCTCCTTTGACCCTAATAAATTGGGGTTACCTTTCTCTAAGCGTACGTTGTCCACTTGGGTAGCAGATTGTATCGCCTGGGCGTACAAGGCAGCCGACCTTCCCTTGCAGGGTCGAGTCACGGCCCACCGTGTCAGGGCGAAAGCCGCGTCAGTAGCTCATCTCCGCTCTGTTCCGTTGACAGACATCTGCCGGGCCGCTACTTCGTCTTCAAGCCAGACGTTTGCAGTCCACTACTGCCTCGAGAGAGAGTACCGAAGGGACAGTGCTTTCGGACAGGCGCTACTCCGTAATCTCTTTGAGGTTTAGGCAACTCTTACACTCCGGCTCTTGTGTTGGGCTACCGTATGGGGGTGTTTTCAGAGGATATTCTTATCATAGATGCTGAGGCTCTTGAGAGGGAGCCATTTTTCAGCTCTGGGTTCCCGGTAGCCTAGAGCTGGGGAGTCCCATATGTGAGGACTGACTTCCTGCTTCGTCCTGGAAAAAAAGTAGTTACTCACCTGTAACAGGTGTTCTCCAGTAGCAGCAGGAATCAGTCCTCACAACCCTCCCTCCTCCCCTAGAGTTGCAGTCATATACTTTATTTTGTTTTTGCTGTCTTTTAGCTATGTCATCAGATTGAGCAAGATGGCACCCTTGGGCGGGAAGGGGACCGCGCAGGCGCGCTGCATTCCCAAAGGCTTTCTTTGAAAGCTGGGGAAATGCTCCACACGGGGGCTCCATTGGCACCGACGTCGCCCATATGTGAGGACTGATTCCTGCTGCTCCTGGAGAACACCTGTTACAGGTGACTGACTACTCTTTATGGTTTATTAAAATTTTATATACTGCCCTTCAAAACAACAGAGTGGTGTACAATTAAGAATTAGAAATGCATAAAAGGAAAAGGAACGCCATTAAAATCGTAGTCAAGCTGGAAAGAGGAGATAGGGAAACGGAGGAAGGAAAAGAGAACTAGAGTATAGGAGAAGCATATTTCTAAGAGACCTATGGAGGTAGGTTAAAAAACAGTTGAACAAATGAGTTTTTAGAAGGTATTTAAATTTCAGAAAGGAGAGCTCCAGACAAAGATCAGCAGAAAGAGAATTCCAGAGACTAGGTCCCAAAAAATAGAAAGCAAAGAGTGTTGTGTAGATTCAGAACAAACCTGTGATAAGGAAGGAAAATGGAGAGGAATAGCATGTATAGATTGAAGAACTCGTGTTGGGGCGTATGGGATAATATAGGAGGATAGGTAATCAGGGGAACTGGTATGCAGGTTCTTGTGGATTAAAGTAAGCAGTTTGAACTGGATCCAGTATGCAAGAGGTAGCCAATGGGATTTGATGAACAGAGGGGGTAGACGTGCTTGAATTTGGTGGCATGATGAAGTATGCAAATGACTGTATTCTGGACAGATTGAAGGTGTCTCAGAGGTTTGCTCGGCTCTTTCGTGAGAAAGATCTGTATCCCTTCCATGCCATTTGGTAGCATTCCTGCACCCTTGGCGTTCAGACTCCAACTTTCTTTCATTCAGACTTACAACTTCCCATAGGAGATGACTGTTGCCATAGTTCCTATAGTCAGAAAGCAAAGAGGAATTGGTTTCAAAATGTTTCAGGTCTTGTTTTTTTTTTCTTTGGAAATCAAATACCTCTATGGTCACGTCCACCAACTGATTTGCCTCCCCCAGGGACTGTAGGAATGTGATCAACTATTGCAAAATTCCAGAGACACATCGCCTCGTTGCAGAGGGTCAAGAGCCTGTTCTTCCCTGTTTGTTGACATAGAACATGGAAGCCTAATTGTCTGGTCTGAATCAAGACAGTATCTCCTGTTAGATGGGGACAGAAGACGCAGAGGGCATTTGCTATCACCCTCAGGTCCAAGAAATTGATGTGATGTAGAACTTCTTGCCGGGACCACAGACCTTGAGTCATGAGGTTAGGGGTCTTCAACCTGTAAAAGAGACGGCTGAGGGGAGATATGATAGAGGTCTATAAATTAATGAGTGGAGTGGAACGGGTAAACGTAGATCGATTGCTTACGCCATCAAAATATAGAAAGACTAGGAGATATGCAATGAAGCTACAGGGTAACCTATTTAAGACTAATAAGAGAAAATATTTTTTCACTCAACACATAATCAAAACTCTTGAATTTGCTACCAGAGGATGGAGTAAAAGCTGTTAGTGTAGCCAGGTTTAAAAAAAGTTTGGACAAGTTCCTGGAGAAAAGGTCCATAAACCATTATTAAAGTGAAATGAATCTACAGTGTAACCCGTTTAAGACTAATGAGTGAAAAACTATTTTCTCTTAACACGTAATCAAACTCTGGAATTCATTATTAAAGAGGACCCGAGAAATCCACTGCTTGCCCCAATACAAGCATTGTGGAATCTGTGTGTCTTTTTGGGAAACTGCCAGGTACTTGTGACCTGGATTAGCCACTGTTGGAAACAGAATACTGGGCTTGATGGACCTTGATTTGACCCAGTATGGCATTTCTTATGTTATGTTCTTAAAGTGGACCCAGAATGTCCACTGCTTGCCCCAATACAAGCATTGTGGAACTTGTGTCTTTTTGGGAATCTGCCAGGTACTTGTGACCTAGATTGGCCACTGTTGGAAACAAGATATTGGGCGCATGATGGACCTTGGTCTGACCCAGTATGGCATATCTTATGTTATTTTATGTTCTTAACTTATTGTATGATCTTAGTACATCTAGGAAAGTCACAACTATGTAATATTTGTGACTAGGGTGTATTTAAGTAGCCAGTGTAGATGACGTTTTTTGTCTTTCCAGAAACAACATTTGTGAGCTGCACACTTGTAATAGGGGCAATTGTTATTTTTAAGATAAAATATTTGAATGAAATGGTCTAGTAATCAAAACATTTTGCAGCTTAACTATATATATATACTGTATATCTTTGGTCTTATTTGTAGGTTAAACCATAAGAACTATTTTGTTTATTTCATGCTTAGCATACTTTCTTTTTTCTTAGTTTGAGCTGTAGGCTGGATGGTATGGTGGCATCCCATAAGGGTTCCCATTGTTGGCAAGCTTTCTGGTCTGGGAGCAAGCAAACTCATTGGATAGGGGGGGGGACCCCCCACCTCCGCTCCTCAGCAGCGCTCCTATCAAGTCACAGTTCCAAATACGGCCCGCAGACAAAAGAGTTTGTCCACCCCTATAGAAGAGGGTAATGTGGTTTGCCCATGGTCACAAGGAACATCTAGGAAAGGGGGAAAGAGGGTTTTGAACACTGGCTTTGCTGGTTTTCAGCTTGCTATTCTAATGATCGTCCTAATCTCCAGGAAGAAGCAGGAATGTAGTCTTCACATATGGGTATCATCGGTACCGATGGAGCCTGTGCAGGAACGCTCCCCAGCGTCCAATAGGAACGCTTTTGGGAGCATCCCTCAGCACATGTGCGCTGCCTTCCTGCCTTTCCAACTGTCCCTCTTCAGTTCTTCGTTTTCCGCAGAGTCGACAGTACACATACCCTGTCACCGCAGAAAATTTCTTCTTTAAACTTGTTTTCTTGTGGTCGTGCCTGCCTCCACACGACACCTACCGGTACTGCTGGTTCTTTCTTTCTTTTTACAAAAAAAAAAAAATATCTATTTTTGAACTGTTTCTCTTAAGAAACTTTTTCTTTTGGTGCTAGGCGCCATTCCTGTTCGGTATTCCAGTTTAGTCCTCCACAATCGGGTAGTGCTCCTCCTCCTGCAGCCTGGAGACTGGACCAATCAAATCTTCTGTAGTATATATGCAGACGGAGCTCCCAGAAGCCCCCAGTGTGTCCAGTCTCCTTGCAGCTTGAGGACGTGCGTGCCCTTTCTGGGCACACTTAGTGACACTTGAAGGAGCAACACTAGTTAGTTAGTTCTTTTGGGTTTTGTTTTGGCTTGTTCATTACCATTTATTTGCTAGATAGCTGTCTCTTTAAAAAAAAAAAAAAAAAAAGCATTGCCACAGGGGACCTCCCGGGGGAAGCCAGTCCTGCATTGGGCTCCTGCCTTCCTTCCTGGGGATTTCTATAGCCTGGGTTGAGCTCTCCCCTAGGCTGTACGGGGAAGAGCCATACCTGGTCCAGCATTGTCTGTCACTCTGAGAAGTTGGCTGAGATCCTTTGCTGTTTCCTGAGCTGGTAGGATTTTTCATTTCTTTACCTTCCTCGGGTACTGCAGCTCCCTCCCGTTTGGATTTTCAGTGGGTCTGTCAGCTCCCCTGCCTCCCGATTTACTGTTTTTCTTGGTTTTTTCACTTTGCCCTTCATTTGGGGCCGTTTTCTTTATTTTCATTTTTCTTTGGTTGCCTTTGTATTTTCGCGCCGTTTTTTACCGCGGGTGAACAAGTGCGGCGGCCATTTTGGATTTCTAAAGGGAACTTTTCAGTGGCACTTTTTAACACTTGTGCACGGGTTCCCCTGGCATTTTTGGGGTTTCTTATGCTGGCGATTTTGCTCAGGGCACCCCTGAGATTCTGGGGAGTGTTTTATTTTCTGTAAAAAAAAAAAAAAACGTTTTAAATAACAGACAGTGCTGATTTGCATAGGGTTGGTCCCTTTGGTGTGGGATTCCCTGTTTCTGATCCCTTTTCTCCCGCTTGGCGGAGGTTGCTCTTACATGGCTGCCAAGCCACAATGCGTGATTTGCGGGTCCCGCAGAGGTGCAGTGACTGACTCTGGCATCTGCAGGGGCTGCGCCTCAGTTTCTTCAGACCTGGAACATCCTATTGAACTTAAGGATCTGCCTATCCCCGGTGACACCTCTCTATCGGGGGAGAGTGTCACTTCGGCGGGCGTCCACCCGTCTGGGTCGGTACCGCCGTCCAATGGATCTGCCCCTGAGCTGCAACATGCGGCTCTAGTAGCACCGCCTGTGGATTTTTCCCCAGATTTCGTTCTCCTCATGCATCAGGCTTTCCGCTTGAGCCGGTCCGGTCAGTTGCCGGAGGCTTGGCCCGCCTCCCTCCCCTCTTGCTCCTCAGGGGAGGTTCAGCGGTCTTCTCAGCCCGCCGTCAAGAGGCTGAGGTTGGTGGACCAGGATCAGGACACCCTTTGTTTTCCGGATGCTGAAGCGGAGGGTGATCCTGAAACGGAGGCTGATGAGTTGGAGGATGGGGAGATCCCTGAGCCGGAAGATCAGGCTCGGATTATTCGCGTGTTTCGTAGGGACGAGCTGGTCCCATTGATCACTGAGTCTCTTCAAACTCTTAACCTAGCTGTGGTGCGGCCTCTGGAGGAGGAGGGTCTCGAAGATCCTCTCATTCAGGCGGTCAGGGACGCCCAGGTAGTTTTCCCCGTGCACCGGGTGGTTGAGCAAATGATCCATGCGGAGTGGGATCAACCAGAATCCGGTTTGAAAGGGATTCGGACCATGAATCGTCTTTACCCCTGGCCAACAAGGACAGGGACTTGTTTAAGTCTCCGCGAGTGGATGCTGCAGTATCTGCGGTGACCAAGAAAACCACCATCCGGTTGAGGGTGCTGCGGCCTTAAAGGATGCCCAGGATAAGAAGGTTGATAATTTGTTGAAGCAAGCCTTCGATACAAACGCCTTGTCTCTGCAAGCCTCTATTTGTGGGGCGTGGGTTGCTCGGGCTTGTTTACGTTGGTCACAGCGTCTGCGCTCGGGTTCCGGTCTGGACCAGCAGGGGTTGCTGGAAGTTACCCGCATGGAGTCCGGATCGGCTTACTTGGCGGATCTGCTTTATGATTTAATTCGCTCCTTAGCTAACAGTATGGCCTCCGTGGTGGCGGCGCGCCGGTCTATCTGGTTACGCAACTGGGCGGCCGACGGTTCTTCCAAGTCTCGCCTCAGTAAGCTGCCCTTTAAGGGCAGATTGTTATTTGGTGAGGCTCTCGATAAGTAGGTGAAGGATCTCGGTGAGTCTAAGGGTGGAAGACTGCCGGAAGATAAGCCTAAGCTCAACAGATCGTCGATCTCGGCGCGCGGTCCGTTTCGGGATTTTCGCAGGTTTCGTTCCTCCCGACTGTGGACATCGCAGCGCGGTCGCTTTGGGGCCCGTCATCAAGGATTTCGTGGTTTCAGAGGAGCAGGAAGAGGCTTCTCCGGAGCCGCCTCTTCCTTTAATCGGAAGCCACAATGAAGCGAGGCGGGCTCTAGAGGGAGGCCCGGTTATCGGGGGTCGTTTGCGCGACTTTCTTCCTTCTTGGGCCCAAATTACGTCAGATCAGTGGGTGCTGCAGATTATCAAAGAGGGTTATGCGCTGGAGTTTGCCTACCCACTTCGCGATTCTTTTGTTATGTCACCCAGCAAGGGAGATCAAAAGACACGGGACATCCGCGTGACCCTCGATCGACTACTCTCCCTGGGTGCAGTGGTTCCGGTACCTCCTTTGGAAAGAGGCGCCGGTCGCTACTCCATCTATTTTGTGGTTCCCAAAAAGGGCGGTTCTCTTCGTCCGATCTTAGACCTCAAAGGCGTGAATCGCGCTCTCAGGGTCTCCGCACTTCCGTATGGAGACCCTGCGGTCAGTCATTGTCGCGGTACGTCAAGGGGAGTTTTTAACGTCCCTCGATCTCTCCGAGGCCTATCTACACATTCCCATCCGGCCGTCTCATCAACGGTTTCTCCGCTTCGCTCTTCCGTGGGGCCACTTCCAATTTCGGGCCATGCCGTTCGGTCTCTCGCCACGGCTCCCTGCACCTTCACAAAGGTGATGGTAGTGGTTGCGGCGGCCTTGCGCAAGGAGGGCATCCTGGTCCATCCGTATCTCGACGACTGGTTGATTCGGGCAAAGTCCAGTTGGGAGTGTGTGCACGTCACGAGCAGGGTGGTGGCTCTGCTGCGGTCCCTCGGCTGGGTGGTGAACGAATGCAAGAGTTGTCTGTGCCCGACGCAGGATCTCGAGTATCTGGGAGTGCGCTTCGACACAGCACGGGGCTTGGTGTGCCTGCCGGAGCGCCGCATTCTGGCGTTGCGGTCTCTTGTCCGCCTCTTCAGGGGGATGCCCGCTCCGTCCGCGTGGTGGTACCTGTGGCTCCTCGGTACGATGGCAGCAACCTTGGAGGTGGTGCCTTGGGCGCGCTTCCACATGCGTCCGCTACAGAGTGCTCTGCTGCGCCGTTGGTCCAACCAGTTCGACTCGTTGAACAGGAGATTGCCTTGCCCAAAGGCGGTTCGCCGATCGCTCCGGTGGTGGCTCTCCTCCGAGAACCTGACGCGGGGGATTCCCTTGGGGCCCCCACTTTGGGTTCCGTTCACAACGGATGCCAGCTTAACCGGCTGGGGTGCTCACTGCGAGACCCGCTTCGCTCAGGGGGAATGGTCTCCCCTAGAGGCTTCTTGGTCGATCAACCGTCTCGAATTACGGGCGGTGCGGCTAGCCCTCTTGGCCCTCGAAGCCCTAGTTCTCGGCCGGCCAGTGCGAGTCCTCTCGGACAACGCGACCACCGTAGCTTACATCAATCGCCAAGGGGGCACCGGCAGCGTGGCCCTGGAATCGGAAGCGACGGCCTTGTTCAATTGGGTGCAGACTCGTCTTCCGGCCATCTCGGCAGCGCATATTGCAGGCGCAGACAATGTTCAGGCCGATTTTCTCAGCAGAGTGCGGGTGGACCCCGGAGAGTGGGAGCTAAACCCGCAAGTTTACGCGCAAATAGTGCATCGGTGGGGTCCGCCCATCATGGATCTCATGGCGACATTTCAGTCGGCCAAGACAGGACGCTTCTTCAGCAGGCGAAGGGAGCGCATGTCCGAGGGGCTCGACGCTCTCATTCAGCCGTGGCCAACGTCCGGTCTTCTTTATGTCTTCCTCCGTGGGCTCTGATCGGCCGGGTCGTTCAGCGCATCGAGGGCCATCGGGGTCGAGTGTTACTGGTGGCCCCGGATTGGCCCCGGAGGCCCTGGTATGCCGACCTGGTCCGGTTGCGCGACGGCGTTCCTTGGCTCTTGCCCGCGCTGCCAGATCTCCTTCTTCAGGGGCCCTTGCGGATGCCCCAAGTGGGTCGATTCTCGCTTTCGGTTTGGCCAGTGAGAGGGCTCGGCTGAAAAAGAAGGGTTACTCCCCCGCGGTGATTTCTACTCTACTGCGGGCGAGGAAAACATCCACCTCTCTTACTTACATTCGGATTTGGAGAATCTTTGAAGACACGTGCTCCCGGCGTGGAGTCCGTGCAGCGACGGTTTCCGTGTCCGTCGTTTTAAGTTTTCTTCAGGATGGTTTTGATAAGGGCCTTGCGGCTAGTTCCCTGAAAGTCCAGTTGGCGGCTATCTCTTGTTATCGAGGCAAGGTTTTAGGCCGTCTCCTCGGTTCTCATCCGGACGTACGTCGTTTTCTTACGGCTGTTTTTCATTTGTGGCCCTCCCGCAGGATTTTCGTTCCTCCGTGGGACTTGAATCTAGTGCTGTGGGCCCTGGTTCGTGAACCTTTTGAACCTCTGAGTAGGGCGTCTCTGAAAGATCTCACGCTGAAGACGGTTTTTCTTGTAGCCATCTGTTCGGCACGGCGTATTTCTGATCTACATGCGTTGTCCTGCCGAGAACCTTTTTTGTCTTTTTCCCCGGATCGGGTGATTCTCCGTCCGGTTCCTTCCTTTTTGCCAAAGGTGGTTTCTTCTTTTCACGTGAATCAGGCAGTGTTTCTTCCAGTTCTTCCTTCGCACTCTGTCGGGACGGCGGACAAAAGTCTTCCCCGTCTCGATGTGGGTCGTGCGCTTCGTCGTTATTTGAAGGCTACCGAATCTTTTCGGAAGACTGACCGCCTATTCGTGCTCTTCGGTGGTGCACATAAAGGGGAAGCGGCGGCTAAGGCCTCCATTGCAAGATGGCTCAAAGAAGCGATCGCGTCCGCGTATCTGTTGCAGCAGCGGCCTCTTCCGGAAGGGATCCGAGCACATTCCACTAGGGCTCAGGCGACCTCTTGGGCGGAGTATAGCCTAGTTCCGCCAGCAGACATCTGTAAGGCGGCCACTTGGTCGTCTTTGCATGCTTTCAGTAAACACTATCGGTTGGATGTGTCAGCAGCTCGGGATTCCTGTTTTGGTTCGGCGGTTCTGCGCACCGGATGGCAAGGTCCCGCCCGGTCTTAACTGCTCTGTTACATCCCGATTGTGGAGGACTAAACTGGAATACCGAACAGGAAATGGAAATTACACTAACCTGGTAATTGTAGTTCCTGGAGGGTCCAGTTTAGTCCTCCTTCCCTCCCGACTATCTGCTATTGTAGTGCGGCGCGCTTTTCCGAACGGTTGATCATAAGACGGTTCCTCCTTTCCGTTCGACCCTTTTTTGCGGCCGCTTTCTTTGCCATGGCTCTTCCTTTTCTTCGATTTTCAGTCAGCTCTTCTGAGATTTCTCACTGTGGGCTGTATTTTTGCTGCCGGAGCGTCGTTGGCGGCGCGATGCAGTGTTCTGACTTCCTCGTTTGGGGAGGGGGTTGGATATTTTCTTGGGGGGAGCGACTTTGTTCTTTAACTATGCATTTTTTTATATTAATCTAATGTGTTGCTTCGTTAAGTATGCTTTGTTACTAGTACACTGGGGGCTTCTGGGAGCTCCGTCTGCATATATACTACAGAAGATTTGATTGGTCCAGTCTCCAGGCTGCAGGAGGAGGAGCACTACCCGATTGTGGAGGACTAAACTGGACCCTCCAGGAACTACAATTACCAGGTTAGTGTAATTTCCATTTTTGGGCATTAGGCCCCATTTTTCCAAAAAGATGGAAAAACCAGCTAGTGGTTTTAAAAAATGTACTAAATGTGGCAGTATGATCTCCGTCACTGACACCCATGACTGGTGTCTAAAATGTTTAGGCCCTGACCATTCTCCATCTAAGTGTTCCTCTTATATGGGGATGACTAAAAGAGGAAGACAGAACCGAGCTGCAAAGCTCGGTACCCTCTTTTCTTCGGATACCAGGTCCATTGCATCGACTTCAAGAGCCTCGTCTTCCTCCCGTGGATCTCAGGTAACTAAACATAAGAACCGGTCCTCAAAGGGTAGCTCTCTTTCAAAGCATCGAGAGGCCATTGGCATTGCCCTTGAGGAAACTACACTGGCAAAACATCCCCGCGGGAGGCTTCGGCCTCCAAAGCATCAACGGGGTTCCAGGATGTTCTCGAGGCTTCGACCTCGGCAGAACTACTGGTGCCATGCTCAGGGGTTCCGGCCGCTTTTACCGGTACCGACACCCAGGCATCGGCAGCGTCGATAGACCAGAGATTCCTCGCTATTGAATGCAGTCTTGCAGCTCTCCTTGCAGCTGTGGTACTGTTGACACCAGTGGTTCAACAGGCACCGGTACCGACACCGGTACCAGCACCGGTACAGATACCGGTAGCAGCACCAATGGTACCGGCCCCGGTGGGAATCCTTCCCATGCAGACTTTTTCAGGCATCGACAGGTTGGTACCGGACCAATTCGGTACCGACTTCTATCGAGACCGTGCTTTGCATGAACATCGTGATCAGAGATACTTTGAATCCTCCGATTCCGATGACTCTAATAATTCTGCTGGTACCAGAGTGTTTCTCCCGGAAGACGACTCTTCTCCCCAACGCAGAATGTCTCCTCCGGAAGACATGTCTTTTCAGGATTTTATTCATGATGTGGCCCGAGGCCTTTCAATCACGGTAGCTCCTGAAAAAGAACCTAGAGCAAAGGAATTGGAAATTCTCCAATAACCTAAGGCTCTCAAGGAAGCAGCCACTCTGCCCATTCATGAAATTCTTCATGATTTGGTGCTAAGAATGTGGGAGACAACTTTGACCACATCTCCTCATTCTAGGAGACTCGATACCATGTATCGCGTTCCACCATGTCCTGGTTTTCAAAAGACTCAGCTGCCACACCATTCAATGGTAGTGGAATCAGCCATGCGTAGGATGAAAAGTGCAAAGAGACATGCATCCAGTCCTCCAGGTCGTGAATGCAGGACTCTTGACGCTTTTGGACATCGAACCTTTCAGGCTTCCATGCTTTCAGCTAGGATCAGCTCATATATTTTATATATGGGAATGTTCCTCAAAGAGGTCACAGGAGATTTGGAGCTTATGAGCCCTCTTCTCCCCGAGGACAAATGACAGGACTTTCTTACTCTGGTCAAGCATGCTCAACATGTCTCCAAGTTTGTAAACCATGCTGCCTTTGACTGCTTTGAATGCATCAGCAGAACCTTTGCTATTGCCATTGGTGCATGTTGGATTGCCTGGCTTCAGGCATCAGACTTGACGATTTGGGTACAGGATAAATTGGGAAACATCCCTTGCACAGGAGAAAACCTCTTTGGGAAGATTTGGCAGGAGAAGGCTAATGAGATAGATACTGACAATCTCACTTTAGACAGATTGTCAAAATCTACAGCCACTCCAGCCAAAAAGAAACCCTATAAAAACCCTTTTTCAGCAAAAAGAGGAAGTTTTATCCATCCTATACCCAGCAAGGGCAAGCTCAGGGTCAAGTTGCCCAGAAGGGTCAACAACAACAATCCAGACAAAAGAAGCCAAAAGGCCTTAGAGCTCATCCAGCTCCACAGGCCCAGCCCCCTCAAGGGCTTTAACTCTTTCATAGAGAACTTAGCCTTCCTGCCTCTGAAGGGTCCAGAACCCCTAAACATTCCAGGCAGGTTGTGTCATTTTTCCAACAGATGGCACCAAATAACAACAGAAAACTGGACTCTGTCCATTGTGGGAGAGGGGTACAAGCTTCATTTTCACATTATGCCCCCTCCTACAATTGTAAGACAGTTCAATTCCCAAACCTCTACAGGCAATCTACTGGATCAAGGAGCAATAGAGGAGGTGTCCATTCTTTAGCAGGGTGCAGGGTTCTACTCCCCCTATTTTCTTATTCCAAAGAAAACAGGAGGGCACAGACCCATTCTAGACCTCAGAAAATTGAATCTGTTCCGAGAAAAGTTCAAAATGATTTCTCTGGGAACTCTTCTGCCATACCTTCAAAGTCAGGATTGGCTTTGTTCTCTAGATCTAAAAGATGCATATACTCACATTCTGATCCATCCAGATCACAGGAAATTCTTACGATTCCTTTTCAAGGGAAAACATTTCCAATACAGGTTTCTTCCCATTGGTCTGGCTTTGGCACCAAGAGTATTCGCGAAACGCATGGCAGTAGTAGCTGCATTTCTGCGAACCCTGGGGATATTCGTCTTCCCTTACTTGGAAGACTGGCTCATTCAAGCCCCCAATGGTTCCAGAAGCCAGATCTGCACTGTCTCGCACAATGTGAATCCTTCAATAATTGGGATTGGTCATAAACCTCCCAAAATCCCAACTTCCTCTGTCCCTAGAGTTCATAGGAGCTCGTCTAGATACCAGACAGTCAAGGGCTTTTCTCCCACAACCCCACTGTCTTTGTATAATACAGCTAGCTTCTCAAGCAGCGGTGAAGTCCTCCTTAACTGCTGAAGAACTACTACAACTTTCTCCAGGACCAAGCAGGAAGTCAGTTCTCACATATGGGTGACATCGATGTCGATGGAGCCCCCATGCGGAGCATTTCCCCAGCTTTCTAAGAAAGCCTTTGGGAATACACCCACGCATGCGCGGTCCCCTTCCTGCCCAAAGGTGCCCTCTTGCTCAGTCTTTCTTTTTCCATGGAGCCCAATGGACGTGAGTCCGTGTCACCCGGAAAAGTTAGATTTTTTTCTGCGATTTCCGCTCTCTTTTGTCCGGTTCAACGCCGGTATCGACCCGATCTCTATTTTTTGTTTTTTTGCCCTTCGTGGCACACGTTCGCGCTCTTTTTCTTTTCCCCTGGAGGGCCGGTCTTTTGACCTTGCGGGGGCCCTTTTTCCCCGATGGCCTCCCGTGGTTTTAAAAAGTGTGATCGTTGTAAGAAGCTCATGTCTCTTACCGACACACACGACTGCTGCCTGCGTTGCCTCGGGCCAGACCATGATCCCAAGGTCTGTGTTCCGTGTGGAAAGATGTCCACCAAGGCACTCAGAAGCCGGCAGCATCAGAAGGAGAGAATTTTTTCTGACTCTGCTTCCGGACGAGCCCGAACCTCGTCAGAGGCCTCGACATCTTGGGAGTCTGACCCTGAGCTTCGTCAGGGTTCCTCTGAAAGGGGGTCCCCCAGTCGGGAGCTTAAGAGGAAGAGGAAGCTCGTGAGGGCAGCGTCGGAGGATACCCCTGGTTCCTCGAGGGCCAGGTCCCGGACCTCTGAAAGCCGCCCCGTGTCTTTGTAGCTGGAGAAGCCGCCTAAGGCGCCTCATATAGAGCCGGAGTCCGTCGAGCACGTAAGTCCTGTTGTCCTCGAGGACTCTCCTGCCAGGGAGCCGAAAGTCAGGCCCGGCGCCACCGGGGCCCGAGTCGGTGGCTGCTGAGTCTCCTGAGCTTGGACTCAGGCTGACAGCCTTGAAGTGCAGACTGTCTGTCTTCATGGATCAGAAGCAGGTGCTGATGGCCAGCTTGACTGGTGCATCTTCCCCAACCACCGGGACGTCGACGTCTAAGTCTACCCCGGAGACCGAGCCGGTTCTTGAAGCCATGAAGGCCCGAGTCCGGACTCTGTCATGGTCTCCCTCGACCTCCCGTTCGGGACCGAGGGCGTCGACACCGATGCTCCCGGAGTCGGGGCGGGTGCTACTGGAGCCCGCACGATCGGAGCCCCTCGACTCTTCCTCGGATGAGTCTGCATGGGAGACGGAGGACGAGGAGTCCCCCGATACCTTTCGGACTCGGTGTGTCCCTTCGGACTCACCGCAGTCCGAGCCCCGGAGTAGGTCCCCACCGGAGGACACACGGTTCTCGGAGTTTGTAAGGGACATGGCCAAGGCTTTGGCTGTTCCTGCGGATCCCGAGGAGGAGCCTCGAGCCGAAGAGCTCGATGCCCTGCAGTATGACTCTCCCCCAAGGGAGGCCTTTACTGTGCCGGCTCCTCCGATGCTGGAACGGCTCCTCTTCCGAATGTGGGAGGCACCGGCCTCGGCACCGGTTTTGAGCAAGCGGATCGATTCCATGTATCGAGTCCGAAAGAGCCTTGGGTTCCAGAAGGCGCAGCTGCCGCACCATTCTATGGTTGTGGAATCGGCCATGCATCGTCTGAAGAGCCAGAAGATGCAGTCCGTGGTGCCCCCCGGTAGGGAGGCCCGAAGCCTGCATGCCATCGGCAGAAAGTACTTCCAGGGCTCGATGCTTGCTTGCCGTGTCCAGTCCTACCAGCTGTATATGGACATGTACTTACAGGACCTGGCTAAGGAAATAGCCGGGTTCTCGGCTGGCCTCTCCAGGGAACCTTTGCAGAGGTTCAAGACCTTGTCCTCGGGGATCCGGGAATGCTCCAAATTCATCTCCCTGGCAGCCTACGATGGCTTCGAGGCTTCGGCCCGAGTAGCGACGGCCGGCATCGGTGCTCGACGCCAGGCATGGCCACAGTCATCGGACCTCGAGCCATGGGTAAAGGACAAGTTGGTCGATGTCCCATGCTGGGGTGAAAACCTCTTCGGCAAGCCCATGGCCGAAAAGGCCGCTGAGCTCGAGACCGATACTCTGACAAGGACAGGGTTGTCCAGAAAAACTTTTGCCCCTTCTCATAAGAAGAAGGGCTCAGGGGAAAAAGACCTTTTACTCGAGGAAGTCATCTGCCTACAAACCTTTCCCTCACTATCAGGCCTCCCCAGCTCCCCAGCAGGGTCAGCAGGCCAAGGGGCAGGGACATGGGCCCCGTAGGCAGAAAGCCTCCAGCTCCTGCTCCTACTCAGCAGGGAGGGGTTTTTTGACTCCCACTGCATAGCCTCTCCACCTCTGCTGGCCCATCTCAGCATGGGAGGTCGGTTGGCCCTGTTTGCCCACCAGTGGCTGCTCATCACAGGAGATGCTTGGGTACTGAGCATAGTCAAGAAGGGCTATCTGCTCAATTTCAATCAGGTACCCCCCTCCTACTTTCCAGGGGAGCCTCCAAGGCCTACTCTGCATCAGGAACGCCTTCTCCAGGAACTGCAAGGTCTTCTTCATGACAGGGCGGTGGAGCCTGTATCTCCCCACCTGCTGGGGCAGGGCTTCTACGCCAGGTACTTTCTTGTGCCAAAGAGAACTGGAGGTCTCCGGCCCATTCTGGACTTGAGAAATCTCAACAAGTTCTTGGAAAAGGAAAAGTTGAAGATGCTTACTCTTGGAACACTGCTGCCCTACCTCCAGCAGGGAGATTGGCTATGCTCCTTAGATCTGAAGGATGCATACACTCACATCCTCATTCATCCAAACCATAGAAAATTCCTAAGGTTCATGGTAGGAGGAAACCATTTTCAGTACAGGGTACTGCCCTTTGGCCTAACCTCCGCCCCACGCGTCTTCACAAAGTGCTGGGCAGTGGTTGTGGCCTACTTGAGAAACCAGGGTATTTTTGTCTTCCCCTACCTGGACGACTGGCTCATCAGGGGTCAGACTCTCCAGGAGGCCAGGCAAACCACCCTCCGTACTGTCTCTCTCCTTCAGCAACTAGGCTTTGTCATAAATTTCACAAAGTCCACTTTGCTCCCCTCCCAGAACCTGGAGTTCATAGGAGCACAGTTAGACTCCCTGCAAGCAAAAGCTTACTTGCCAGAAGACAGGGCGGAAAGGCTGATCGGCTTGGCCAGCCGGTTTCTAGACAACCCACTGATTTCCGCCAGACTCTGTTTAAGGCTCCTGGGCCACATGGCTTCAACAGTGCATTTGACCCCCAATGCCCGCCTGCATATGAGGCCTGCACAGTGGTGTCTCAGGACTCAGTGGAGGCAGGCTACAGGAAGCCTAAGAGACAAAGTAAGGGTGTCCAAACCCTTCCTGAACTCCCTGCAGTGGTGGCTACACCCCTCCCCCACCCAACCTTCTACAGGGAATTCCTTTTCAGGTACCTGTTTCCACTGTGGTACTCGCTACCGATGCCTCCTTGCAGGGCTGGGGTGCACATTGTCTGGACAAGTGCACACAGGGCCTGTGGTCTCCATGGGACACCACGCAACAAATCAACCTGCTGGAACTCCGGATGATACACTTAGCCCTCAAAGCCTTCTCTCACACCCTGGACCACCAGTCTGTCTTGGTGCAGACAGACAATCAGGTAGCGATGTTCTTTGTGAACAAACAAGGGGGCACGGGGTTCAGGCTCCTGTGTCAGGAGACACAGGCCCTCTGCTCTTTTGCACTTCGACACAATATGCTGCTCAGGGCAGTCTATCTTCCTGGCCACAAAAATTTCCTGACAGACAGATTGAGCAGGGTTGTACAACCTCACGAATGGCAGCTGCACCCTTTGGTGGTTCAGAACATTTTCCTGAAATGGGGATTTCCATCCATAGACCTCTTTGCCAGTCTGCTGAACCGGGAGCTGCCCCAGTTCTGCTCCAGGCAACCGCATCACACGAGATTCGCAGCGGATGCCTTCCTGATCTCATGGTCCAAGGGCCTTCTGTATGCGTTTCCTCCCACGCCCCTGGTGGCCCGAACCTTGTTCAGGATTCTAAGGGACAGGGCTTCGGTCATATTGGTAGCCCCCAGATGGCCGAGGCAGCCCTGGTTTCCGCTTCTGCTACAGCTGGCGGTGGACACCCCACTCCCTCTGGGGTTGCAACCCGATCTTCTTTCTCAGGATCAGGGTTCCCTTCTGCACCCCAATCTCAAAACTGTCAATTTGATGGCCTGGAGGCTGCAAGGGTAGTGCTGGCTCCCTCGGGCCTGCTTCAGGAGGTTGAAGAGGTGGTCTTGGCCTCTAGGAAGCAATCCACCAGAAAGACCTATGCCCTGAAGTGGAAACAGTTCTCCTTGTGGTGTGACCAATGTCAGGAGAACCCTTTCGCCTGTCCTGTGCCAGTGGTGCTTCAGTTCCTGCTGCACTTGTCTAATCAGGGTCTTAAGTCCAATTCTGTTCTGCTACACCTTTCTGCTCTGGCAGCCCACCACTCAGTGGTGGAAGGGCACTCTTTATCGGTTCACTCCTTGGTCTCCCACTTCCTCAGATGCTTGCTCTTGCTAAAGCCTCCTCTCCGTCCACCAGCCCCTGAGTGGGAGTTGAATGTGGTCTTGCAGCAGCTTACTCACCCTCCCTTTGAGCCGATGGCTATGTGTCCTCTCCGCTTCCTTTCTTGGAAGGCTCTTTTCCTAGTGGCACAGACCTCGGCCAGACGAGTGAGTGAACTTCAAGCCCTGGTCTGTGACACACCATACACTCGTTTCTATAGGAACAGGGTAGTCCTTAGGACTCATCCTAGGTTCCTCCTGAAGGTAGTCTCCTCTTTCCACCTCAATCAGGAGGTGGTTCTTCCAACATTCTTCCCTAGGCCCCATGCCAGCCGGGCTGAGACAGTACTGCATATCCTGGACTGTAGAAGGGCCTTGTCTTTCTACATTGAGCATACTAAGGGTCATAGAAGGGCTACTCAGCTCTTCGTCTCCTTTGACCCAAACAACTTGGGGTTGCCTGTCTCCAAGCGTACCTTGTCCATATGGGTGGCGGACTGTATCATCTGGGCTTACAGGGCAGCAGACCTTCCCTTGCAGGGTCGAGTCACAGCCCATCATGTCCGGGCAATGGCTGCATCAGTAGCTCATCTCCATTCTGTACCGTTGGCAGACATCTGTAGGGCTGCAACTTGGTCCTCAAGCCAGACTTTTGCAGCCCATTACTGCCTGGAGAGGGAGTCCCGTAGGGACAGTGCTTTTGGGTCAGGCAGTACTCCGGAATCTCTTTGAGGTTTAGGGAACTCCTGCCCTCCAGCCCTCTTGTTGGGCTACCGGTGGGATCTCTTCTCAGTAAAATTCTTTCCCTGATGCTGAGGCTTCACAGAGGGAGCTCTATTTTTCAGCCTGGGTTCCTGGTATCCCAGAGCTAGGGAGTCACCCATATGTGAGGACTGACTTCCTGCTTGGTCCTGGAGAAAGTTTAGTTACTCACCTGTAACAGGTGTTCTCCAGGAGCAGCAGGAATCAGTCCTCACAACCCTCCCTCCTCCCCTGGGAGTTGCAGTTGTATATAGTTCTTTTGTGTTTTTTGTGCTATCTTTTAGCTATGTTATCTGACTGAGCAAGATGGCACCTTTGGACGGGAAGGGGACCACGCATGCGTGGGTGTATTCCCAAAGGCTTTCTTAGAAAGCTGGGGAAATGCTCCGAATGGGGACTCCATCGACATCTTTGTCACCCATATGTGAGGACTGATTCCTGCTGCTCCTGGAGAACACCTGTTAGAGGTGAATAACTACTCTATAGGGACATATGGCATCCATGGTTCATGTGGTTCCCTTCGCTCGCCTTCATATGCGAGCAGCCCAGTTGACCCTATCCTCACAGGGGCCACAGGACGTCTGTCGGACAAGATATCAAACTCACAACGACTGATCTTGTCTCTACAATGGTGGCAATCACTGGAAAATCTTCTAGTGGGGTCTCCTTTCCAGCAACCCCTATTCCAGGCCACCCTAACAACAGATGCATCACAGGTGGGATGGGGAGCACACCTGCATCATCTCTCTACCCAGGGTACCTGGACTCCACAGGAGGCTTGTCTTCACATAAACCTCCTATCTATCTAGCTCTTCGAGTATTCCATGCCCAGCTCAGCTACAAGGGTCCACCACAAAAAACAGCAAACTGCCACGAAGAGCCAAAGAAACCAACCAAGAACGTGGCAGAGAGTACAAAAAAAGCCTTTATTAATCCAGGGGATGAGTGTTGCCAACCCAACACTCATCCCCTGGATTAATAAAGGCTTTTTTTGTACTCTCTGCCACGTTCTTGGTTGGTTTCTTCAGCTCAGCTACAAGACAGTCCTAGTCCAAACGGACAATCAAGTAGCTATGTTTTACGTGAACAAGCAGGGCAGAACAGGCTGTCTGTCGTTATACAACAAAGCTTTACAACTATGGGCCCTTTCCAGAGAGCATCAAATTCACCGTCTCGTGGTACATCTTCCAGGCATTCAAAACCTTTGGGCAGGCAAACTCAGCCGAGTACTGCTGCCTCACGAATGGTCTCTCCACCTAGACCAGGTGGCCAAGATATTTCAGATCTGGGGAACCCCAGACATAGACCTATTTGCAAGTCCACTGAATGCCAAACTTCCCCGTTTCTGTTCCAGGATTCCAGCTCAAAATTGCCAGGCAAGGGACGCCTTCCTTCTTCACTGGGGTCATGACTTCCTCTATGCCTTCCCACCCATTCCCCTCATCCCCAAAACACTCTTCAAGCTTCAGAGAGACAGAGGTCGTATGATCCTCATAGCGCCACGGTGGCCACGCCAAACATGGTATCCCCTGCTTCTGCATCTCTCTCAAGCTGCACCTCTGGAGTTAGGCTATGCTCCAGATCTCCTCTTCCAAGAGAACGGGATGCTATGGCACCTGAATCCCCACTCCCTGCATCTCAGGGCCTGGTTGCTAAATGCTTAGACCTTCAGGATTTTACCATTTCCCAACAGGTAAAGGATATCCTTCAGGCTTCTAGAAAACCTTCCACAAGACGCTCTTACGCCTTCAAGTGGAAACGTTTTACTATATGGTGTTCATAGAAGGGATTAAACCCCCTTATGATAGCTTTGGAATCGATACTAGAGTATCTACTTCATTTATCAAATTCTGGTCTAAAGACCAATTCACTAAGAGTCCATCTTAGTGCAATTGCAGCTTCCCATAAGCTTCTAAATGGACAACCAATTTCCTCTCATCCACTCATAACAAGATTTATGAGAGGTCTTTTATTAACAAAGCCTCCCATCAGGCCACCACTGGTGGCATGGGACTTAAACCTAGTTCTCGGGGAGCTCATGAAACCGCCTTTTGAACCTTTAGCCACTACAACCCTAAAGCTTTTGTCCTGGAAGGTCATCTTCCTAATTGCAATCACCTCTGCACGTCGCATTAGTGAATTGCAAGCTTTAGTGGCTGATCCTCCTTATACTAGGTTTCACCATGATAAGGTTATTCTTAGAACTCATCCACACTTTATGCCAAAGGTGGTTTCACCTTTTCATTTAAATCAATCAATTTATCTTCCTGTATTCTTTCCGAGGCCTCATGCCTCTAATGCAGAAAGGAACCTTCATACTTTGGATTGTAAAAGAGCCTTGGATTTTTACCTACAAAGAACACAGCAACATAGAAAGTCTTCTCAACTTTTTTATTGCTTTTGATTCTAGTCATTTGGGACTTCCAGTCTCCAAGAGAACTCTGTCCAAATGGATTGCGCAATGCATATCTTTTGCTTATGAGAGTAGAAGTCTTCCTCTTCAAGGCCATGTCACAGCTCATAATGTGAGAGCCATGGCAGCCTCTATGGCTAACCTTCACTCTGTGTGTATTGTTGAGCAGCCACCTGGGCTTCGGTACACACCTTTACAGCCCACTACTGCCTAGATAAAGCCTCCCATCGGTTTGCCTTCTTTGGCCAAACTGTTCTTCAAAATCTCTTCCAGACCTAATTCAACTCCTACCCACCAACCCTGGTGGGATGCCAGAGATACATGGGAGGAAGCATGGCCCACCTTACTTGGGTGGCAGCTTCCTGGGGCTATCTCCCTGGCATCTTCAGCCAGGGAGTCCCCATATGTGAAGACTGCATTCCTGCTTGTTCCTGGAGATAGCGTAGTTACTCACCTGTAACAGGTGATTTCCGGGAACAGCAGGAATTTAGTTTCCCCTAGGAGTTGTCTCTCTATCTCTCTGTCTCTTTCCTCTCTCCCTCTATCCTTTCATTCAGCTACAAACTTAACTGAAGAGGGACAGTTGGAAAGGCGGGAAGGCAGCACGCATGTGCTGAGGGATGCTCCCAAAAGCGTTCCTATTGGACGCTGGGGAGCGTTCTCGCGCAGGCTCCGTCGGTACCGACAATACCCATATGTGAAGACTAAATTCCTGCTGTTCCCGGAGATCACCTGTTACAGGTGAGTAACTACGTTTTCTTCCAGAGGAGGGCATCAGTAGATGTAACCATCATCCTTCTGATTCTCTGTGGACAAGCAGGAATGAAGTCCTACTCTGTGTGACATCATCCGATAGAGCCCTCGCGGGAAAGCTCCCTAGGTACTAATTGAAGCTTTTGGGAGCTTCATTTACATGTGTGCCATCTTCTGCCTTCCACCACAGTGTCATCTTTGGCTTGTCTTTGTTTTTCCACGGAGCCCAACAGACACATCTCGGCAGTTTCAACACACTTATTGCTAAATTTTCCCCTCACCGGGGACTCTGTCACCTCCGATGGTAATTTGTCAGTTCCCACCTGCTTGTCACATTTTTATTTTTCCCTTAGTTGTACATCTGTTAGTTATTTAAAGTTAACTGTTCTTTTCCATGGCACTTCTGCTCCTTTAGGCATGGGTCCTTCTAATTTTCACAATCAAGTTGTTTGATTTCACTGCGGCTGTTTTCCTGGCCAGTGTGTCCCAGAACTTGCCAGCAGGTTTCAAAAGTGTTCCTGGTGCTCAAGGACCACATCCACCACAGATATGACCAGGGATCTGATCATCTTCCCCCTTTGCATCCTCCCATTCCAGCTACCAGGATTCTCAAGGTTCCAGGACTCCTTCCTCTCTTCCTGCTCTTGCTCCCAGCTCAGTCCTTTTATAGGGCCCATAGGCCCTGGGATGCTCACTTCTCCCATAAATTGACCCATTCCATCTGGCACAGTGATGGGTTGGAGGTCCATTCTAAAGTATCACCAGTGGGCAGCTGGCTCCCCCCTCTTTTTAACAGGAGCTGACCCTGGTTACTTTACATAGCTGGGTAATAAGTATTTTCCTTGGACAAGCAGGAATGAGTTCTCAGGTATGGGTGATGTCCTCGATGGAGACCCGCGTAGGAACGCTCCCCAACTTCTATTGGAAGCTTTTGGGAGGCTCCACCGCACCACCTTCCCGCCTGCCGACAGCTTGAATCAGCCTTTCGTTTTCCACTGAGCCCCACAGACATGTTCCAGTTATCCTCCTCTTGGTAAATGTTTTTTCTCCCTGCAAGGGTTTTTTGTGCTTAGGGGGTTTTTGCCTAGTCACCAGCCACTGCGGTTCCCTTTTTCCCTGTGAGTTTTTCTCCCTCGATTGTTAGTTTTATTCTTTGCCCCGTCACCTCTGCCTGGCCAGTGCTCGTGCTCCAGTCTGGCCTTACCCTCCAACATTGAGCCATTTGACTCTGCCACAGATATACACAGCTGGTGCCTACATTGCCTGGGACCCAATCATCATCCCTCTTCTTTTAATTTGTGCTTGGAGATGAAAAAAGAGGGTTCAAAAGTTGCGAGAAGCAGCACAAATCACTTATTGGCGCTCATAGGTCCAATCCAATAGTATCAAAGAGCTGTAACAGACGCTGTCAGTGCATTGACTATTGATTGATGGCTGCCCAAAGATGAGGAAGGATTCAACTTTAGCTTCATTGGTGCTGCAGGATGATCATGCTGAGCATCAAGTAGAGACGGCGATGTATGGACATTGAAGCCCCTCAAGGAACGGTGTCAAGAGCAATGAGGGGTCCTCTAAGCTGTCCTGAAGGGAGGAGAGCGCATCCTCTTAAGACATCGGAGGGGCAGCGACAGCCCACTGAATGCCAAGACCAAGCTGCCAATACCACCTTACAGATTCCAGGTACATCGGCTGAAGTTGCTGAGGCCCCACAGCCTTTGAGTTGGCAGCCATGAAGAAGCGCCTTCTGAGGACACTTGTGGATCAGATTACGGTGCTGTTTGCAATGCAGCATGTCAGTGCCTCGACAGCGTCTGCATAGACATTGGCTCCCATCCAACCGATCCTCGAAATGCATGACTTGCCTGCAGGAGAGGCATTGGCATCAGGGCATTGAAGGAAAACTGGAGCCTGCCCAGCCGATCTCACTTTCTAGTGCCTCCAGGGTCCTATACCTCCTGTAAAACTAGAAGAGCATCAGTGCATCATCACTCCCAAAGGAGCTCCCAATCCCCAAGGGTCAGGAGAGAGATCCAAATAGAGAATAAAAAATAGTTTGATTTCCTCTCTGAGACTGAGAAAGATGACTCACTGATGTCGAATCGGAGGACTTGTCGGAGGATGGGTCCTCAGAGCTTCCATCAGACCCTACTCATCCTCATGTCCCCTCTTGAGGATATGACCTTCCAAGATTTTTTAAGAGATATAGCTAAGGCCCCATACCATTTTCTTTGCAGACTGTGGATGAGCCCAGGGCAGAAGAATTTGAGATCTTACAGTACTCTTCAGCCCCTAAGGAAGCGATGGCAGTGCCCGGCACTGTATCCTTCAGAGAGTGCAAATGAAAACGTGGGAGAACCCTCTCATTGTACCTCCTGTTAGGAGAAGGCTTGTCTCCATGTAGAGAGATCAGAAGGCTCCCAGTTTTGAGAAGCTCTAGCTTCCTCACCATTCCTTGGTGGTCGAATTCACCCTGAAAAGATTCAAAATTCCAAGACTTGTTCCTCAGTTCCCTGCGCAGGGAGGCTCAGACATTAGACTCTCTTGGGAGAAGGTTTTTTTCAGAGTTCCATGCTCATAGCCCGCATAGCCTCTTACCAGCTGTACGTGGGCATGTGTCTGAAGAATATCATGTGTAGCCTAGCTGATCCGTTCAAGTATCTTCCTCTAGAGAAACTGGAGCAGTATTGTTCCCTAGTGGGTCACAGCAAGGACTGCTTGAAGTTTATGGTCCAGGCAACCTATGATATCTTCAAAACAGGATTGAGAGCTTCTGCCATGCATATTGGTGCCTGGAGACTCACCTGGCTCCGATCCTCAGATCTAGAAAATTCAGTGTAGGACAAGCTTGCTGACATATGCCATGCCAGGGAGAGAATCTCTTTGGAGAACAAGTAGAAAAGAAGGCTGGTTTCATTGAGAAGCAGTAGTTACCCTTTGTAATCTCCATGTCCGAGCTGGCCTCCTACCATAGGAGGTACTGGAGTGGCTGCCAGAAAAAGACTTTTATTCTCATAAGCATAGGTACTTCCCTGGGCCCCAAACTTCCCAACTGAAACAGACTCCATGACCACAAACACAGCATGAGAAGCCTCAGAAGCCCATCCTGCTCCTCAGCCAAAGCCTGGGGTGGAGTTTTGACTGGTTCCTTCAGAGCATAGCCACTCTTCCATTAACTGCAATGGAAAAAACTCTCCTGTCAGGGGAAAGCTTGCTCTCTTTGCCCAAAGGTGGGCCTTCATAACCTTGGATAGGTGGGTTTAGCAAATTGTCCAAAGTGATTACAAATGACATTCCTCCAAATTGCCTCTCGAGGGCTCTGCATCAGGAACTACTTCAGAGAGAAATCACCACCGTCTTGGCATATCTTGTGATCGAGCTCATGACACTAGCGCAAAGAGGGGCGAGGGTTTTATTCCAGGTATTTTCTGATTCTCCAGGACCAAGCAGGAATCAGTCCTCACATATGGGTGACATCAATGTCGATGGAGCCCCCATGCAGAGCATTTCCCCAGCTTTCTAAGAAAGCCTTTGGGAATACACCCACGCATGCACGGTCCCCTTCCCGCCCAAAGGTGCCATCTTGCTCAGTCTTTCTTTTTCCGTGGAGCCCAATTTGGATTTTTTCTGCGATTCTCGCGCCTCTTTTTGTCCGGTTCGATGCCGGTTCCCCTTCCCGCCTGGGTTCGGTACGCTGGTATCGACCCGATCTCTATTTTTCGTTTTTTTGCCCTTCGTGGCACACGTTCGCGCCCTTTTTTCTTTTCCCTGGAGGTCCTGTTCTTTGACCTCGCAGGGGCCCTTTTTTCCCCGATGGCCTCCAGTGGTTTTAAGAAGTGTGATTGTTGTAAGAAACTCATGTCTCTTACCGACACACATGACTGCTGCCTGTGCTGCCTCAGGCCTGACCATGATCCCAAGGTCTGTGTCCCATGTGGCAAAATGTCCACCAAGGCACTCAGGAGCCGGCAGCATCAGAAGGAGAGAATTTTCTCGGACTCGGCCTCCGGACGGGCTCGGACCTCGTCAGAGGCCTCGACATCTCGGGAGTCAGACCCCAAGCTTCGTTGGGGTTCCTCTGAAAGGGGGTCCCCCAGTCGGGAGCATAAGAGGAAGAGAAAGCTTGTGAGGGTGGCGTCGGAGGAAGCTTCTGGTTCCTCGAAGGCCAGATCTCTGACCCCTGACTGCCGCCCCGGGCCCTTGGAGATGGAGAAGCCAACTAAGGTATCCTGTGTCGAGCCGGAGTCTGTCGAGCATGTAAGTCCTGTTGTCCTCGAGGACTCTCCTCCTAGGGAGCCGACATCGGGCCCGGCACCGCCGGGGCCAGAGTCAGTGGCTGCTGAGTCTCCTGAGCATGGACTCAGGCTGACAGATTGTCTGCCTTCATGGATCAGCAGCTGGTGCTGATGGCCAGCCTGACTGGTGCATCTGCCCCGACCACCGGGACGTCGACGTCTAAGTCGACCCCGGAGACAGAGCTGGTTCTCGAAGCCGTGAAGGCCCGAGTCCGGTCTCAATCACAGTCTCCCTCGACCTCCCGTTTGGGACTGAGGGCGTCGACGCCGATGGCCTCGGCGTCGGGGCGGGTGTTGCCTGAACCCGCGCGGTCGGAGCCCCTTGACTCTTCTTTGGATGAGTCTGCATGGGAGACAGAAGACGAGGAGTCCCCCGATACTTTTCGGACTCGGTGTGTCCCTTCAGACTCGCCGCATCCGAACCCCGGAGTAGGTCCCCTCTGGACGATACCCGGTTCTCGTAGTTCGTTAAGGACATGGCCAAGGCCTTGAATGTTCCTGCCGACCCCGAGGAGGAGCCGAAGAGCTCGATGCCCTCCAGTATGACTCTCCCCCGAGGGAGGCCTTTACTGTGCCGGTTCCTCCGATGCTGGAACAGCTTCTCTTCCGAATGTGGGAGGCACCGGCCTCGGCGCCGGTTTTGAGCAAGCGGATCGATTCCATATATCGAGTCCGGAAGAGCCCTGGTTTACAGAAGGCGCAGCTGCCGAACTATTCTATGGTTGTGGAATCGGCCATGCATCTTCTGAAGAGTCAGAAGATGCACTCTGCGGTGCCCCCCGGCAGGGAGGCTCGAAGCCTGGTTGCCATCGGCATAAAGTGCTTCCAGGGCTCGATGCTTGCTTGCCGTGTCCAAGCCTACCCAGCTGTACATGGGCATGTACTTGCGGGACCTGGCTAAAGAGGTAGCCGGGTTCTCGGCTGGTCTCTCCGGGTAACCTTTGCAGAGGTTCCAATCCTTGTCCTCGGGGGTCCGGGAATGTTCCAAATTCATCTCCCGGGCGGCCTACGATGACTTTGAGGCTTCGGCCCGTGTAGAGGCAGCCGGCATCGCTGCTCGACGCCAGGCATGGCTACAGTCATCAGACCTCGAGCCATGGGTGCAAGACAAGTTGGTCGATGTCCCATGTCGGGGTGAAAACCTCTTCGGCAAGCCCATGGCCGAAAAGGCTGCTGAGCTCGAGACTGAGACTCTTAACGAGGACAAGATTGTCTAGGAAAATTTCTGCCCCTTCTCGTAAGAAGAAGGGCTTAGGGAAAAAGACCTTTTACCCGAGGAAGGCACCTGCCTACAAACCTTTCCTTCATTATCAGGCCTCCCCAGCAGGGTCAGCAGGCCAAGGGGCAGGGACATGGGCCCCGTAGGCAGAAAAACCCCAAGCCTCCAGCTCCTGCTCCTACTTCAGCAGGGAGGGGGTTTTTGACTCCTGCATAGCCTCTCCACCCCTGCTGGCCCACCTCAGCACGGGGGGTCGCTTGGTCCTGTTTGCCCACCAGTGGCCACCCATCACAAGGGATGCTTGGGTACTGAGCATATTCCAACAGGGCTATCTGCTCCATTTCAATCAGGTACCCCCTACCTACTTCCCAGGGGAGCCTCCACGGCCTCCTCTGCATCAGGAACTCCTTCTCCAGGAACTGCTAGGTCTGCTTCAAGACAAGGCGATAGAGCCTGTACCTCCAAGTCTGTGGGGACAGGGCTTCTACTCCCGGTACTTTCTTGTGCCAAAGCGGACTGGAGGTCTCCGGCCAATTCTGGACCTGAGAAATCTCAACAAGTTCTTGGAAAAAGATAAGTTCAAGATGCTCACTCTTGGAACACTACTGCCCTACCTCCAGCAGGGAGATTGGCTATGCTCGTTAGATCTAAAGGATGCGTACACTCACATCCTCATTCCTCCAGACCACAGAAAGTACATCAGGTTCGTGGTGGCAGGAAGCCATTTTCAGTACAGGGTACTGCCCTTTGGCCTAACCTCCGCCCCACGCGTCTTCACAAAGTGCCTGGCAGTGGTGGCGGCCTACTTGAGAAACCAGGGTATTTTTGTCTTCCCCTACCTGGACGACTGGCTCATCAGGGGTCAGACTCTCCAGGAGGCCAGGCAAGCCACCCTCTGTACTGTCTCTCTCCTTCAACAACTAGGTTTTATCATAAACTTTGCAAAGTCCACATTGCTCCCCTCCCAGAACCTAGAGTTCATAGGGGCAAGGTTGGACTCCCTGCAAGCGAAGGCTTACTTGTCAGAGGACAGGGCAGAAAGGCTGATAAGCTTGGCCAACCGGTTCATAAGCAACCCATTGGTTTCCGCCAAGCTTTGCCTACCGGTTCATAAGCAACCCATTGGTTTCCGCCAAGCTTTGCCTACGACTTCTAGGCCATATGGCATCGACAGTGCATGTGACCCCCAATGCTCGCCTGCATATGAGGCCTGCACAGTGGTGTCTCAGAACTCAGTGGAGGCAGGCCACAGGCAACCTCAGAGACAAAGTAACGGTGTCCAAACCCTTCCTGAACTCCCTGCAGGGGTGGCTAAACTCCCCCAACCTGCTACAGGGGATTCCTTTTCAGGTACTGTTCCCACAGTGGTACTCACAACCGATGCCTCCTTGCAGGGCTGGGGTGCGCATTGCCTGGACAAGTGCACACAGGGCCTGTGGTCCCCATGGGAGGCCACTCAGCACATCAACCTGCTCGAACTCAGGGCGATAGTTTAGCCCTCAAGGCCTTCGCCCATACCCTGGCCCACCAGGCTGTCTTGGTGCAGACCGACAACCAAGTGGCAATGTTTTATGTCAACAAGCAGGGGGGCACAGGGTCAAGGCTCCTGTGTCGGGAGACTCAGGCCCTCTGCTCCTTTGCCCTTCAACACCACATGCTGTTGAGGGCTGTCTATCTTCCTGGCCAGGAAAACTTTCTGGCAGACAGATTGAGCAGGGTTCTACAGCCTCATGAGTGGCAACTGAACCCCTTAGTGGTCCAGACCATTTTTCTGAGGTGGAGACTTCCGTCTATCGACCTCTTTGCCAGTCCCCTGAACAAGCAGCTGCCCCAGTTCTGCTCCAGGCAGCCACATCCCAAAAGATTGGCGGCGGATGCCTTCCTGATCTCATGGTCCCAGGGCCTACTGTATGCGTTCCCTCCCACACCCCTGGTGGCTCGGGCCTTGTTCAAGATTCTAAGGGACAAGGTCTCGGTCATCCTGGTGGCCCCCAGGTGGCCAAGGCAACCCTGGTTTCCCCTCCTGTTACAACTGGCGGTGGACACCCCTCTTCCTCTGGGGTTTCAACCCGATCTTCTTTCTCAGGATCAGGGATCCCTACTGCACCCCAATCTCAAAGCTCTCAATTTGATGGCCTGGAGGCTGCAAGGGTAGTACTGGCTCCCTGGGGCTTGCCTCAGGAAGTGGAAGAGGTTGTCTTAGCTTCAAGGAAGGACTCCACCCGAAAGACCTATGCCCTGAAATGGAGGCGGCTCTCCCTGTGGTGTGATCATCGCCAGGAAAACCCCTTCTCCTGTCCTGTGCCAGTAGTGCTTCAGTACCTGCTGCACTTGTCTAATCAGGGTCTTAAGTCCAATTCGGTTAGGGTACACCTCCCTGCTCTGGCAGCCCACCACTCATTGGTAGAGGGGCGCTCTTTGTCGGTTCACCCCCTGGTGACCAGGTTCCTCAGAGGCTTGCTCCTGCTAAAGCCTCCTTTCTGTCCACCTGCCCTTGAGTGGGAGTTGAATGTGGTTTTGCAACAGCTTACTCGCCCACCCTTTGAGCCGATGGCTACGTGCCCTTTTCGCTTCCTTTCTTGGAAGACTCTCTTCCTAGTGGCACTGACTTCGGCCAGGCGAGTGAGTGAATTTCAGGCCCTGGTCTGTGACAGGCCATACACTCGTTTCTATAAGGACTCATCCTAAGTTACTACCGAAGGTGGTCTCCTCCTTCCACCTCGACCAGGAGGTGGTTCTTCCCACATTCTTCCCTAGGCCCCATGCAAGCAGGGCTGAAGAGGTCCTCCACACCCTGGACTGTAGAAGGGCTTTGTCTTTCTACCTTGAGCGTACTAAGAGTCATAGAAGGGCTACTCAGCTCTTCGTCTGCTTTGACCCAAACAACTTGGGGATTCCTGTCTCCAAGCGTACCTTGTCCATATGGGTGGCAGACTGTATCACCTGGGGTTTCAGGGCAGCAGACCTTCCCTTGTGGGGTCCAGTTACAGCCCACCATGTCCGGGCCATAGCTGCATCAGTAGCTCATCTCCGCTCTGTACCGTTGGCAGACATCTGTAGGGCTGCAACTTGGTCCTCAAGCCAGACATTTGCAGCCCATTACTGCCTGGAGAGGGAGTCCCGTAGGGACAGTGCATTTGGTCAGGCAGTACTCCGGAATCTCTTTGAGGTTTAGGCAACTCCTACCCTCCTGCCGTCTTGTTGGGCTACCGAGGGGTTCTGGTCTAAGTGAAATTCTTTCCTTCATGCTATGGCTTCACTGAGGGAGTTTCTTTTTCAGCCTGGGTTCCTGGTAGCCCAGAGCTAGGGAGTCACCCATATGTGAGGACTGACTTCCTGCTTGGTCCTGGAGAAAGATTAGTTACTCACCTGTAACAGGTGTTCTCCAGAAGCAGCAGGAATCAGTCCTCACAACCCTCCCTCCTCCCCTGGGAGTTGCAGTTGTACATAGTTCATTGTGTTTTTTGTGCTGTTTTTTAGCTATGTCATTTGACTGAGCAAGATGGCACCTTTGGGCGGGAAGGGGATCGCGCATGCGTGGGTGTATTCCCAAAGGCTTTCTTAGAAAGCTGGGGAAATGCTCCGCATGGGGGCTCCATCAACGTCGATGTCATCCATATGTGAGGACTGATTCCTGCTGCTCCTGGAGAACACCTGTTACAGGTGAGTAACTACTCTTCCCCCCCCCCCACCCAAAAAAAAAGAAAGGGGGATTCCGTCCCATCCTAGACCTAAGGAATCTGAATAGTTTTCTTGTCAGAAAAAAGTTCATAATGATTTCTCTAGGCACCCTGCTACCCTATTTGCAAAAAGGAGATACTTTCTGTGAGTGGGATGTATCTCAGATTGGTCCTGGGAGGACAACATTTCTAGTCCCAGGTATTACCCTTTGGCCTAACCTCTACAACCCGTGTTTTCATGAAATGCCTTGTTGAAGTAGCAGCTTACTTCTGGATGCTGGGAGTGTCTTCCCCTACATGGACGATTGGCTGATCAAGAGTACCACTCAGGAAGGAGTTTGTGGATCAACACTGTTGACCATTCGGGTGCTGGAACTACTAGGGTTCCTCATAAAATACCCCAAATCCCATCTACAGCCCTCCCAACAATTGGAATTCATTGGAGCCCTGCTTGACATGATTTAGGTGAGTGCTGTCCTCCTACCCGACAGACTTCATAGATTTGACAGCTCTAGTGCAGGAGACTCAATTGAGTCAGTAGGTCATAGCTTGCAGGATGTTAACTGTACTTGGTCACATGGCCTATATGGTACCAACAACACCCTTGGGACATCTCCAAATGACACAGGCTCAATGGAATCTCCATGAACAAGCAGGAATGTAGCCCGCATGGATACGCTCCCAAGCATCCAATAGGAAAGCTTTTGGGAGCATCCCACTGTGCCTGCGGCATAGTTGCCTTCCCGCCTTTCCTGCTGTCCCTCCTCAGTTCTTTGTTTTCCGCAGAGCCAAAAGGAAGCAAATCCTGTCACTGCAGAAAATTCCTGTTTTTCATATTTTTGTGGTTCACATCTGCCTTCTCGTCGACACTGGTACCGACCGCCGTCAGTACTCTTTCTTCTTTAAAAAAAAAACAAAAACCTGTGAAGAGGGTTTTTCCTTTCTTCAGGCACATTGACGCCATCTTAGGCCTAGGCCTTCCATTTGTCTCTGATAAAATGGAGAAACCATCCAATGGTTTTAAGAAGTGTTCTAAGTGTGGCGGTGCCATCTCGGCTACAGACATCCATGACTGGTGTCTAAAATTCCTAGGGTCTGATCATCAACAATCAGAATGTCCTCTTTCTAGAAAGATGATGAAGAGGCCTACAGAATTGAGCTGCAAAGCTGGGCACCCTCTTCGCCTTCAATGCCGTCTCTTTAGCATCAATGTCATCGAGAACCTCATCTTCCTCACAACGATCTCAGGTATCGAAACCTAAGTCTTCATCGAAGGCTGGCCACCCCCCCCCCCCCCCCCCCCAAGGGTAGATCTCCTTTTAAGCATCAAGATGCCTTGGGCATTGCCCTGGAGGGGGGGACACTGACCAAACAACCCCATCGGGAGGTCCTTCCCTCCAAAGCCTTAGTGGGGTCCCAGGATGCTCCCGAGGCCTCCACCTCCAGAAAGCTGCTGGTGCCATGCTCAGGGATCGTGGTCAGCAATTCTGGTACCAATACCCAAGCATCGGCAAGCTCTATGGATCAACATATCCTTGCCATAGAGCATAGCTTAGCAGCCTTACTCATGGCCTTGATTCCAGGGAAACCTTATGATCGGTTTTGCAAGCATCAATACCGATACAGGCTGCATCGACTTTCTTGCCGCTTTCCATGCTACAGCCCATGCCAGTCCTTGAATCCATTTCTGGTGCCGAGGTTCCGACTACCCAAATTCCAGGTACTGGCTTTGACCGGTACCGAGTTCGTACGGATCGGGAACACCCTGCCCGATGATACTTCGCGTCTTTGGATTCCGATTCGTCAGATGATGAATTGGCTGATACTAGAGACATGCAAACTCTCCCAGAGGACCCGTCTTCATCTCCACAATGCCGCATGTCCCCACCAGAGGACATGTCCTTCCAAGACTTTATTTGCGATGTTGCTAGAGGCCTGTCCATAACAGTAACTTTGAAAAAAGAGCCTAGGGCCAACAGATTAGAAATTCTTCAATACCCGATGGCTCCAAAAAAGGCAGCTATGCTCCCTATCCATCGAATACTTCACAACCTCATGCTTCGTATGTGGGAGACACTGCTGACTATTTCTCCCCATACCCGCCGGCTTGATACCATGTACCGGGTACAGGAGTGTCCTGGTTTTCAAAAGACACAATTGCCGCACCATTCCATGGTAGTAGAATGGCAATGCGTCTAATCAAGAGCGGAAAAACACATTCCTCAAACCCTCTGTGTAGGGAATCGAGAACCCTTGACACTTTTGATCGACGTTGCTGTCAAGCCTCCATGCTATCAGCCAGAATTAGTTCCTGCATACTCTATATGGGTATGTTCCTCAAAGAGGTGGCTAACGTTTTGGAGTTAATGGCTGTTCCTTCTTCCCGATTACAAGAGGTTGGATTATCTCACCCTTGTAAAGTATGCTCAGAATATCTCAAAACTTTTGATTGCTTTGAGTACATCAGCAAAACTTCATCCATCTGCATCTGTGCATGCAGGATTTCTTGGCTCTAAGCATTGGATCTTGAACAATGGGTTCAAGATAAGCTGGGTAATATCCCTTGCACCGGTGAAAACCTTTGTGGCAAGGATTGGCAAGACAAGGCCTCTCAGCTGGAGTCAGAGAACACTACCCTAAATAAGCTCTCTAGATCTACTGCTAACCCAACTAAGAAGAAAGCAGCAAAGAAAGCCTTCAATAAAAAGAAGTAGTATTGTCCTCCTTATACCCTTACTGTTCAATGTCAGCATCATGCTCCTTAGAAGGGACAGCAACCTCCAAAACAGCAAAAGAAGACACAGACTCCCAAGTCTCAGCCACCTCAGCAGACTCACTCAGGCTGCTCAGGCGTTTTGACTCCTTTCTAGAGAACATAGCTGTCCTGCCTCTGGAGAATCCTGACCCCCATCCACATTCCCAGCAGACTCTGCCATTATGCCCACAGATGACATCTCATCACCTCGGAGCAGTGGACATTAACAGTAGTATGGGAGGGATACAGACTTCATCTATGAAGCCTACCCCCCCCCCCCCCAACTTCACCAAGATAGTTTCAATCTCAGCCCCCTCTCACTGCTCTGTTACTATAAGAGGTCACTTCCCTTCTACTGCAGGGCGCAATAGAGGAGGTTCCAACATTCCAGCAGGGAATGGGCTTCTATTCCCCTACTTTCTTATTCCAAAGAAAACGGGAGCATACAGGCCCATTCTGGACCTCAGGGACCTAAACAGGTATCTCGTACGGGAGAAGTTCAAGATGGTCTCCTTAGGGACCCTTCTTCCCTACCTCCAGAGTCAGGACTGGCTCTGTTCTTTAGATCTAAAGGAAGCATACACTCATATTCGTATCCATCCAGAGGACAGAAAGTTCCTGCACTTCATGTTTCAGAGAAGGCACTATCAATACAGAGTCCTGCCTTTTGACCTCGCCTTTGCCCCAAGAGTCTTCACAAAATGCATGGCGGTAGTAGCCACATTTCTAAGGACTCTAGGGATCTTTGTCTTCCCTTACTTAGATGACTGGCTGATAAGAGCAAGCACCTCTCAAGAGGCCAGTCTGTCCCTCTCACGCACCATGCAGGTGTTATAACACTCGGGATTTGTCATAAATCTTCCAAAGTCCCAATTTGGCCTCTCTCAAGCTCTAGAGTTTCTAGGGGCCCTCTTAAATACTCAGCAGTCGAGGGCATTTCTGCTCCAACTCCACTGTGCTCGTCTCAATCAATTAGCATCTCAGGCATGTCTCAAGAATTATCTGCTTGAGAAATGCTACAACTTCTGGGTCATATGACATCAACGGGGCATGTAGTTCCATATGCCCATTTACACATTCGCATAGCTCAATGGACACTGGCATCCCAGTGGTCTCAGGCAGCAGGTCGCCTGGGGGACAAGATAAGTGTCTCTACCCTTCTGGTCTCGTCTCTCCAGTGGTGGCGATCCCCAGAAAATCTCCTTGGAGGGTCACCTTTTCAGATGCCTGCACATCAATGTACCCTGACGACGGACGCATCCAGACTGGACTGGGGAGCCCATCTGGGGTCTCTCTCCACTCAAGGACTCTGGTCTCAGAAGGAGTCACAACTCCACATAAATCTGCTGGAGCTCAGAGTTCAATGCTCTCAAAGTGTTCCAGGATCATCTTCGTTGTCGCAGAGTTCTAGTCCAAACTGACAATCAAGTGGTCATGTTCTACATGAACAAGCAAGGCGGAACAGGTTCTTGGATCCTTTTCAGTGAGACTGTACATCTCTGGTCCTTTGCCATACATCATCACATTCACCTCCAAGCAGTGTATCTCTCGGGCAAACACATTGTTTTAGCAGACAGACTAGTTCAAATCCTTCTCCCCCACGAGTGGTCTCTTCATGTAGACACAGTTTCCTATGCTTTTCAGATCTAGGGGACTCCAGAGATAGACTTGTTCACAAGTCCTCAGAATGCCAAGCTCCCTTGCTTCTGTACCAGGACTCCTGCACCAGACAGCCAGCAGATGGATGCTTTTCACCTCCACTGGGGACACGGCTTTCTATATGCCTTCCCTCCCATTCCCCTAATTCTCAAGACTCTTTTTCAAACTCCTTGCGGACAGGGGCTTCATGATACTCATAGCCCCACGCTGGCCACGTCAACCATAGTACCCTCTCCTTCTATGTCTGTCTCAGGCTCAACCCATAGATCTGGGGTCTGCTCCATATCTCCCCTCTAAGGGGGAGGGGATGCTGCTCCATCCCAATCCACAGTCTCGCCATCTCACAGCATGGGTGCTGAAGGCATAGCCTTCCAAGGTACTAACTTTCCCCAGGAGGTTAAGGTCATCCTCTTAGCTTCTAGAAAGTCATCCACCAGACGGTCCTACGCTTTCAAATGGCATAGATTTTCTTTCTGGTGTTCTCAGAAGAATCTTAGTCCCTTCTCAGCTCCGGTGGAGGTGCTGCTTGAGTATCTCCTCCACCTATCTTCTTCTGGACTCAAAACCAATTCGGTAAGAGTACACCTAAGTGCAATTGCGGCCTCTCACATGTCTTTAGATGGCCAACCCATCTTCTCTCAACCGCTCGTAACACGCTTCGTGAGGGGTCTTTATTAACCAAGCCTCCTATTAAGCAAACATCAGTGGCATGGGACCTCAGTGTTCTAGGACAGTTTCTCAAGCCACCCTTTGAACCTCCAGCCACTACGTCACTTAAGTTTCTCACATGGAAGATCATCTTCCTCATTGCCCTCACTTCAGCAAGGCTGATTAGTAAGCTCCAGGCCTTAGTGGCTGACCCACCTTACACACGGTTCCACCATGATAAGGTAGTCCTTAGGACTCATCCTCACTTCATGCTGAAGGTGGTCTCGCCCTTCCATTTGTACCAGTCGGTCTAGACCACACTCATCTAGGGCAGAAGCAACACTCCACACTCTGGATTGTAAGCGTGCCTTAGCTTTTTATCTTTAGAGGACTCGAGAGCACCAGAAAGCTTCTCAGCTGTTCATCTCCTTTGACTCTAGTCACCTCGGGTTGCCAGTCTCCAAACATACTCTCTCCAAGTGTATAGCAGACTGCATCACCTTTGCTTATGAGAAGACAGGACTCTCCCTCGAGGGTCATGTCACTGCCCATAATGTTCGAGCCATGGCTACCTCGATGGCAAATCTGATCTGTAGCTATTGATGAGATCTGCAAAGCAGCAACTTGGTCTTCAGGCCATACTTTTGCTGCTCACTACTGTATGGACAAGGACTCCCTCCAGGATGCCACATTTGGCCAGGCTGTTCTCCAGCATTTCTTTCAGACTTAGAGCAACTCCTACCCTCCATCCCGATTTCGATACGAGACATCCATGGAGGATACATGACCTTTTTAGGCATACCTGGGACAAACCACAACCGAATGTGAGGTCATCTCTCTGATATCTTCTAGCTAGGAAGTCCCATATATGAAGAATACATTCCTGCTTGTTCCTGGAAATAGCATAGTTATTCACCTGTAACAGGTGATCTCTGGAAACGGCAGGAATTTAGTCTTCACAACTCACCCTCCTCCCCTAGGAGTTGTAGGGTTTCTCTTTTTTCTTTATTCTCCTTTCTCCTTTTATCTCAGCTACAGACTCAAATGAGGAGGGAGAGTGAGAAAGGCGAGAAGGCAGCTACGCAGGCGCAGTGGGATGCTCCCAAAAGCTTTCCTATTGGATGCTGGGAAGCGTTCTTGCACGAGCTCCATCGGTACCGATGTCACCCATATGTGAAGACTAAATTCCTGCTATTCCTGGAGATCACCAGTTGCCAACTACGCTTTCTGAGAACTCAGTGGACCCAGGCCACTGGGCAGCCCAGGGATTGTCTGTATGTCACCAATCCATTCATTCAGTCATTGCAACGGTGGACAATCCACTACAATTTACTCACAGGTTTCCCCTTCCAGATTGCTCCACCATAAAAAGTTTTGACAACAGATGCATCAAAACTAGGTTGCGGCGCTCATCTTGATAGGTTTCACACTCAGAACAATTAGTCCTTACAGGAAAGGCTCCATCAGATTAACTTCTTGGAGTTAAGAGTCGTAGCAAATGCTCTAAAGGCTTTCAGGGATAGATTGGCTGACCGAATCATTCTTATTAAAACAGACAATCTAGTGGCAATGTTCTACATCAACAAGCAGGGAGGAATGGACTTGTACCTCCTGTGTTGGAAGTCTGTCAGGTTGTGGAAATTTGCCATTGCCGATGGAATAGACTTGAGAGCCACATACCTACCAGGCAAAACACTCTGGCAGACAGTCTGAGTCAAATCCTCAAATTGTATGAATGGATGCTGGACAGGGAGGTTGCGGTCCACATCTTTCAAGAGTGGGGCACCCCCTTGATAGATCTGTTTGTGACTCATCAGAATGCCGAAGTAGATCATTTTTGTTAGAGTGTAAGATCACAAGCAGACTAGCCTCTGATGCTTTCCTCCTACATTGGGGGGAGGGTCTTTGGTATGCGTATCCTCCAGTCCTCATTGCCAAGACTCTCCTAAAGCTCAAAACAGACGGTGGCATGATGATTCTCCATGAACAAGCAGGAAAAACGTCCTCATGTATGGGTGATGTCACGAACTGAGCCCCACACAGAACATTCCCCAACTTCCAAAGGAAATTTCGAGAAGTATGCTGCAAATGCTGCCTGCCTTCCCTGCTCTCCACGGCGCCATATTCTTCAGTTCTTTTTTCCACAGATCCCCTAGAAACGTGTTCCTGCAGTCCAGAAAAAAAGTTTGAATTTCTTGCCCTTGTGGCTGAGCCTTTGCTCATTTTTTCATCTGCCTGTCATCTGTTAGCCTTTTTCTTACCCTTTGGGTATTGGTATTCTGCAGGGGGGGTTTGCAACTTTTTGGCATTTTTCCCCTCTTGGGTGCTTTTTCCACCCACAGCCATTTTTCAATTTTATTTTGGAATTTCTAAGCCAGTTAGCAGCTTTAAAAAATGCACCAAATGTAGCAAGGCCATTTCTGCCACTGACCTCCATAATTGGTGCTTGCAATGCCTTGGACTTGACTACCAACCGGCATCCTGTGAGCTCTGTTTGCAGATGGCGTGTCGAAGGCTGAAGGGTCGAGAAAAGCAGGAGGAATTGCTCTTTGACTCATCTGATTCAGCATCCTCAGTCCCGACCCCTTCATCCCTGCCTTAGGTGGCCAAGGGAAAAGAGCAGAGAGCTCAGTTACAGAGGGGTTCGAACGGAGAGGGGCAACCCTCTGCAGAGACCCTGTCTGTCACAAGGGGAGCACAAGGAGAAGATCCATGTGCAGTGCCATTGCAGCCCTTCTCGGCGTAAGATGGACAGCGAGGGCTGGGAACCGCCAACCAAGCTTCCCCGGTGTGAGAACCCGATCCGGATGGCCTAGTCCATTCCCATTGCCAGGAGGGCAGCCAGATGTCTCCCAATGCTCCAATCATTGTGGAGTCCCCACCTGAGGATTCCAAGGCGATGTCCGTGGTTACAGCATAGATGTTTTCATCGGTGGTGGTTCTGGAGGAATGCCTATGAGTCTTAGAAGATCATTTGGTGGTGGTGGGGGCCCTGCGGGGAATGCAGGCTTTGTGGCACAGAACACATCGTCACTGCACTCCTTCCAGCCTATCCTGGAGACCAATGCCCTGCCCGTCACGGCTGGGACATCAGGTGGGAGATTGGTATAGATGCCAATGGGCTGGAACCATTTCACTCTCCAGTGTGTTGGAGTACAAGGTCCCAGGGCATCACCATCAGCATGCCGGGTGCAAGGGGGACCATCAAAGTCCATCCTTTCCTAAGCTGTGCAGTCGGCGCTTGGAGGAGACTCAGCATTACTTTGACTTTCTCTTGGTATGGGAAACAGAGGCAGAATCGACTGTGTCGGATCTTTGGGCCCAGGATCTCCCATCCAACCTGTTGCCCCCTCCAGAACGGTGGAAGTTACACCCGGAAGACATGTCCTTCCAAGAATTTGTTCAGGATCTGGCCAAGGCCATCCCCTTTTCTCTGGAATTGGAAGAGAAACAGAGGGCAGAGGAACTGTAACTCCTCAAATACCACTCAACCTTTCATGAGGTGGTGATTGTCCCCATCCACCATGTCCTGCAGAGGCTGCTACTGTGGCTGTGGGAGGCACAGCTTATGCTTCTGGCTGTCAGGCACCAGCTTGACTCTCTGTACTAGGTCCAAAAAGCCCCGGGGTTTGAGAAGCCTCAATTACTCCATAATTCCATTGTGGTCAAGTTTCCCTTGAAGCATGGAGACAGTGCCAAAACGCAATTCTCTGTGCTGTCCAAGTGGGAGACATGGACCTTTGACCCCTTCAGGAGAAGGTGCTTCCAGAGTTCCATGCTGATGGCCCGGATCCTGGCCTACCAGACTTACATGGCCATATTCCTCAGTGATTTAATGGTGGACAAGGACTTCGCTTCCCTCATTCTCAAGGACCACCATGAAGGTCTTGTAGCTCACAGCAGGGATTGCTCAAAGTTTATGGTCCGGGATACTTATAACGCCTTCGAATCCGCTGGTAGGTGGCAGCCATGGGTCTCACAGCATGACATATGGCCTAGTTACAGTCCTCCAACCTCAAACAGTGGGTTCAGAGCAAGATTGCCAATGTCCCCTGTCAGGGTGAGAAGTTCTTTGGGAAGCTGGTGGAGGAAAAGGCCGAAGAGCTGGAAAATGAGCAGGTGTCCCTCTCCAGACTCTCCAGAAAGACCTTCAGATCCTGCACAGAAGAAATTACTAACCAAAAAGGCTTTCTTTCCGCACCCGCAGTGGTACTTTCCATCCTAGCTGCAGGTGCAGCCTAAAACCAACCCAAACTTCACACTCAAGAGAGGAGGAAGATAACCCCAAAGACACAATCTGCCTCCCAGCCAAAACTGGTTGTGGGTTTTTGACAGGGTCTTCAGGAGGCACAGCCAGCTGACCGTCGTCTGCTGATGCCCCCCATAGGTGGGGTGGCGACTTGTCCATTTTGCCCACCAGTGACCTTTCATCGCCTCAGACACCTGGATACTACAGGTCAAAAGTGGCTATCAGTTGCATTTCATCCAGCTGCTCTGCCCCCTTACAATCCTGGAGAATAGCATATGGACCCACGCACCAGAGCCTCCTAAAGATGGAGATCATGGCCCTGTTGGCTAGATTGGGCAGGGCTTTTACTCCAGATATCTCCTGGTTCCCAAAAAGACTGGCAGGTTCTACTCCATTCTGGATCTGTGAAATTTTAACTGGTTCTTGGTGTGTGAAAGTTCAAAATGGTCTCGTTGGGGATGCTGCTACCGTTCCTTCTACAAGATGACTGACTATTGTCTTTGGGTCTGAAGAATGCGTACACACACATTCCGATTCTCTTGCATCACAGACAGTACTGTCAGTTTGTGCTAGGCAGCTAGCACTATCAGTACTGGTGCTACCTTTTGGGGTGGCGGCAGCCCCCAGGGTCTTCACAGGCGGGCATGGTTGCCTTCTTTCGGACCCGGGGGTTTTTTTGTCTTCCCGTACCTGGATGACTGGCTCGTAAAGGGCCTCATTGCCAGCTAGCCTATGGCAGTTCATTGAACTCACTTTTCAGGTGCTTGAAGGACTCGACTTCATGATCAACTACCCAAAGTCTCGCCTCCAGCCAGTACAAGAACAGGAGTTCATCGAGGTCTTCTTCAATACTACTCGGGTTAGAGCTTTTCGGCCAGTGGACCGCCTTTAGTGTTTCAGCAAGGTGGTGGGCATGTTGCATCACCAGCACCACACTACGGCCCAGGGGCTGCTGAGAGCCCTCTGACACATGGCGGCCACGGAGCATGTCACCTCTCAGGCCTGCCTCTACATGCGGCAGGCTCAATGGATCTTTGGATGCAATGGCAGCAAGTCTCAGGCTGCCTGCGAGACAGGGTGGTGGTCACTGCGCAATTCGCAGTTTCTGAAGTGGTAGCTCATGCCCGCAAACTTGCCTCGGGGCCTCCCTTTTCAACCAGCAATATCCTGCAGATTGCTCACAACAGATGCCTCCATGCTTGGCTGTGGCACACACCTGGATGGTCTCTGCAACCAGGGCCTGTGGTCTGAGAGCGAGTCTCTCCATCAGATCAACTTCCTTGAGCTCCAGCCATTGCAAATTCTCTCCGTGCCTTTCAGGCATACCTGGCAAATCAGGTGGTCCTGATCCATATGGACAACCAGGTGGCCATATTCTATGTGAACAAGCAAGGGGGCACGGGCTCATACCTCCTGTGTTGGGAGGCTGTTCGCCTCTGGAAGTTTGCCTTTCTCCATGGCATGGATCTTAGTGTGATGTATTTGCCCAGCGAGAGCAGCAGTCTAGCAGATTGCCTCAGCCAGGTTCTTCAGCTACAAGTGGTCATTCAAGAGGGGAGGTAGTGGACCGGATCTTTCAGGAGTGGGGTGCTTCCAACATGGACCTCTTCACTATGGCACAGAATACACAGGTAGCTCTGTTCTGTTCCTGGAGGCTGGCCAGCAATTGCCTGGCTCCGGACACCTTCCTTATCCACTGGGGGAGAGGCCTGATCTGTGCCTATCTCCCCCCCCCCCCCACCCCATTCCGTTCATCACGAAGCTGCTCCTGAAGCTCCAGACCAAGAGGGGATCCATTATTCTCATCACTCCTTACTGGCCTCAACAGCTGTGGTTCCTGTTACTGCTGCAGCTCTTGCAGAAGGAAACTCTTCGCCTGGGCTCTGACCCAGACCTCATCTCACAGGAGGGCAGCTCCTTGTTGCACCCCAACATCCACTCCCTGGTGCTCACAGCATGGATGCTGAGCGGGTAGCCTTCACGGAGCTTACCCTCTCCAAGGGGGTCACCGAGATCCTGCTTGCATCCCACAAGGAGTCAACACGTAAAGCCTACATGTTCAAATGGCAGCAGTTTGACATCAGGTGCACTGGTTGGGCATTGGACCCCTTCATTTGCCCCGTGGACCAGCTGTTGGAGTACCTCTTGCACATCTCCAATTCTGGGCTCAAGTCTAACTTGATGCGTGTTCAGCTCAGCATAATAGGAGCATTCCATCACGGCTGTGAAGGGAAGCCTGTGTCTGCTCAATCTCTGGTATGCTGATTCATGTGGGGCCTGCTTCTCTTGAAGCCTCCAGTTAAGCCCCCCTATGGTCTCTTGGGATCTGAATGTTGTCCTTGGCCAGCTCATGCGGGCTCCTTTGGAGCTGCTGGACATGTGTTCACTGACATTCTTGACCTGGAATGTCCTCTTCCTGGTGGCTGTCATATCGGCCCAACATTTGAGTGAGCACCAGGCTCTGGTCGCACACCCTCCACATTCTTGATAGTGCGGTAAAAAGGTTATCTAAATAAATAAATAAAATATACGAGGTTCTACCAAAACTGGGTGGTGCTCCGCACACACCCCAAGTTTTCTGCTAAAGGTGGTCTTGGCATTTCGCCTCAACCAGTCCATTGTCCTTCCAGTAATCTTTCCCTGGCCTCACGCCAATTGCAGTGAGGCAGTGTTCCACCCGCTGGATTGCAAGCATGCGTTGGTCTTCTAGGAGTGCATGAAGGCACACAGTCAGTCCTCTCAGTTGTTCATCTCCTTCGACCCGAATAGGCTGGGGGTTGTTGTTTCAAAGCATATGCTATCCCTCTGGCTTGCTGATTTCATTGCCCATGCATATTTCTTGACTGATCTGAGCCTTTGAGGGTCATGTCACAGCTCACAAAGTCCATGCGGTGGCTACATCTGTAGCCAACCTCCGTTCTGTCTCTGCAGAGGAGATCTGCAGGGCTGCAACATGCTTCATTCATACCTTCTCAGCCATTACTGTCTGGATGGGGATTCTCAATGGGACAGCAATTTTGGCCAGGCCGTGCTCAGCCATCTGTTTGGGTTTTGAGGATCAACTCCTGCCCACTGGCGGTCCTTCTGTCTGTCCAGGCTATCTGCTCAAAATTCCCTTGGTCGATGTCGACTGTGGATACTGCATCAGATGAGTCCCTCAATGGGACTGACTCTCTGGTCTTCCTGGCTTCTCCTCAATGCCCGGTTGGGCTATTATTTCTCTTCTAGTTCCTGTAGCCTAGAGCTTGGGAGTCCCATACGTCCTGCTTATTCACGGAGAAAACACAGTTAATCACCTGAAGCAGGTGTTCTCTGTAAATAGCAGGATTAAGCTCTCCTAACCCCTCACCTTTCTGGGGAGTTGCCTTTTGACTCCTGCTATATGATCATACTGGAAAATATGGCACTGCTGCGGATAGAGAAGGCAGGCGCGCATGCGAGTGTATCTCCCAAAAGCTCTTTTGGAAGCTGGAGAGCGTTCCATGCGGGGCTCCATCAGTGACGTCACCCATACATGAGGATGTATTCCTGCTATTCATGGAGAACACCTGCTACAGGTGGGAACACCTGTGTTGGGAGGCTGTTCGCCTCTGGAAGTTTGCCTTTCTCCATGGCATGGATCTTAGTGTGATGTATTTGCCCAGCGAGAGCAGCAGTCTAGCAGATTGCCTCAGCCAGGTTCTTCAGCTACAAGTGGTCATTCAAGAGGGGAGGTAGTGGACCGGATCTTTCAGGAGTGGGGTGCTTCCAACATGGACCTCTTCACTATGGCACAGAATACACAGGTAGCTCTGTTCTGTTCCTGGAGGCTGGCCAGCAATTGCCTGGCTCCGGACACCTTCCTTATCCACTGGGGGAGAGGCCTGATCTGTGCCTATCCCCCCCCCCCACCCCATTCCGTTCATCACGAAGCTGCTCCTGAAGCTCCAGACCAAGAGGGGATCCATTATTCTCATCACTCCTTACTGGCCTCAACAGCTGTGGTTCCTGTTACTGCTGCAGCTCTTGCAGAAGGAAACTCTTCGCCTGGGCTCTGACCCAGACCTCATCTCACAGGAGGGCAGCTCCTTGTTGCACCCCAACATCCACTCCCTGGTGCTCACAGCATGGATGCTGAGCGGGTAGCCTTCACGGAGCTTACCCTCTCCAAGGGGGTCACCGAGATCCTGCTTGCATCCCACAAGGAGTCAACACGTAAAGCCTACATGTTCAAATGGCAGCAGTTTGACATCAGGTGCACTGGTTGGGCATTGGACCCCTTCATTTGCCCCGTGGACCAGCTGTTGGAGTACCTCTTGCACATCTCCAATTCTGGGCTCAAGTCTAACTTGATGCGTGTTCAGCTCAGCATAATAGGAGCATTCCATCACGGCTGTGAAGGGAAGCCTGTGTCTGCTCAATCTCTGGTATGCTGATTCATGTGGGGCCTGCTTCTCTTGAAGCCTCCAGTTAAGCCCCCCTATGGTCTCTTGGGATCTGAATGTTGTCCTTGGCCAGCTCATGCGGGCTCCTTTGGAGCTGCTGGACATGTGTTCACTGTTTTCCTGTTTTCTCCACGTGTGCATAGGCTGTTTTAGTTTGCTTTTCTCTGATCAGAGAAGGGCTGAACTTTTACAGAGCTCTGCTAGTGAGTGGATTTTTGCCTCCTGGGACATCTTACTGTGAGTTCTAGCTGTTTATTTAATTATTTACTGTTTGTCTAACTGTTGTTTGTTTAATTATTTAGTGTTTGTCTTAGTGGTGTGCAATTTTCAGCCTTCTCAGCTGTACTTACCTTGCCTCTCTCAATTAACTGGGCCTTGTGTGGTAGCCATTTTGAATTAATCTCTCTCCCCAGAGCCTGCTGTTTGTTAAGCTTTTCCTGTCCTTGCCTGCCTGAGTGACTCCTCCCCCTGTGTGTGTGGTAGCCATTTTGAATTAATCTCTCTCCCCAGAGCCTGCTGTTGTTAAGCTTTTTCCTGTCCTTGCCTGCCTGAGTGACTCCTCCCCCTGACCCCCTCCCCCTGAGGTATCCTGTAACCTTGTTCCTGTTTTCTCCACGTGTGCATAGGCTGTTTTAGTTTGCTTTTCTCTGATCAGAGAAGGGCTGAACTTTTACAGAGCTCTGCTAGTGAGTGGATTTTTGCCTCCTGGGACATCTTACTGTGAGTTCTAGCTGTTTATTTAATTATTTACTGTTTGTCTAACTGTTGTTTGTTTAATTATTTAGTGTTTGTCTTAGTGGTGTGCAAGTTTCAGCCTTCTCAGCTGTACTTACCTTGCCTCTCTCAATTAACTGGGCCTTGTGTGGTAGCCATTTTGAATTAATCTCTCTCCCCAGAGCCTGCTGTTTGTTAAGCTTTTCCTGTCCTTGCCTGCCTGAGTGACTCCTCCCCCTGTGTGTGTGGTAGCCATTTTGAATTAATCTCTCTCCCCAGAGCCTGCTGTTGTTAAGCTTTTTCCTGTCCTTGCCTGCCTGAGTGACTCCTCCCCCTGACCCCCTCCCCCTGAGGTATCCTGTAACCTTGTTCCTGTTTTCTCCACGTGTGCATAGGCTGTTTTAGTTTGCTTTTCTCTGATCAGAGAAGGGCTGAACTTTTACAGAGCTCTGCTAGTGAGTGGATTTTGCCTCCTGGGACATCTTACTGTGAGTTCTAGCTGTTTATTTAATTATTTACTGTTTGTCTAACTGTTGTTTGTTTAATTATTTAGTGTTTGTCTTAGTGGTGTGCAAGTTTCAGCCTTCTCAGCTGTACTTACCTTGCCTCTCTCAATTAACTGGGCCTTGTGTGGTAGCCATTTTGAATTAATCTCTCTCCCCAGAGCCTGCTGTTTGTTAAGCTTTTCCTGTCCTTGCCTGCCTGAGTGACTCCTCCCCCTGTGTGTGTGGTAGCCATTTTGAATTAATCTCTCTCCCCAGAGCCTGCTGTTGTTAAGCTTTTTCCTGTCCTTGCCTGCCTGAGTGACTCCTCCCCTGACCCCCTCCCCCTGAGGTATCCTGTAACCTTGTTCCTGTTTTCTCCACGTGTGCATAGGCTGTTTTAGTTTGCTTTTCTCTGATCAGAGAAGGGCTGAACTTTTACAGAGCTCTGCTAGTGAGTGGATTTTTGCCTCCTGGGACATCTTACTGTGAGTTCTAGCTGTTTATTTAATTATTTACTGTTTGTCTAACTGTTGTTTGTTTAATTATTTAGTGTTTGTCTTAGTGGTGTGCAAGTTTCAGCCTTCTCAGCTGTACTTACCTTGCCTCTCTCAATTAACTGGGCCTTGTGTGGTAGCCATTTTGAATTAATCTCTCTCCCCAGAGCCTGCTGTTGTTAAGCTTTTCCTGTCCTTGCCTGCCTGAGTGACTCCTCCCCCTGTGTGTGTGGTAGCCATTTTGAATTAATCTCTCTCCCCAGAGCCTGCTGTTAAGCTTTTTCCTGTCCTTGCCTGCCTGAGTGACTCCTCCCCCTGACCCCCTCCCCCTGAGGTATCCTGTAACCTTGTTCCTGTTTTCTCCACGTGTGCATAGGCTGTTTTAGTTTGCTTTTTCTCTCTGATCAGAGAAGGGCTGAACTTTTACAGAGCTCTGCTAGTGAGTGGATTTTTGCCTCCTGGGACATCTTACTGTGAGTTCTAGCTGTTTATTTAATTATTTACTGTTTGTCTAACTGTTGTTTGTTTAATTATTTAGTGTTTGTCTTAGTGGTGTGCAAGTTTCAGCCTTCTCAGCTGTACTTACCTTGCCTCTCTCAATTAACTGGGCCTTGTGTGGTAGCCATTTTGAATTAATCTCTCTCCCCAGAGCCTGCTGTTTGTTAAGCTTTTCCTGTCCTTGCCTGCCTGAGTGACTCCTCCCCCTGTGTGTGTGGTAGCCATTTTGAATTAATCTCTCTCCCCAGAGCCTGCTGTTAAGCTTTTTCCTGTCCTTGCCTGCCTGAGTGACTCCTCCCCCTGACCCCCTCCCCCTGAGGTATCCTGTAACCTTGTTCCTGTTTTCTCCACGTGTGCATAGGCTGTTTTAGTTTGCTTTTCTCTGATCAGAGAAAGGCTGAACTTTTACAGAGCTCTGCTAGTGAGTGGATTTTGCCTCCTGGGACATCTTACTGTGAGTTCTAGCTGTTTATTTAATTATTTAATGTTTGTCTAACTGTTTTTTGTTTAATTATTTAGTGTTTGTCTTAGTGGTGTGCAAGTTTCAGCCTTCTCAGCTGTACTTACCTTGCCTCTCTCAACTAACTGGGCTTTGTGTGGTACCCCCATCCCCCTGCTGAGGGTTCAGGACAGGGTACCTTGTAACTGCCCTCTTTAATAGGACTTATCTCCCACCCACCCCTGGGGAAATTGTAGTTTTATAGGTACTTGGACATCTTAGAGGAAGGGGGCTGCTCTCAGGTGCAGCTCTTAATCCAAATCAGTCATACACAGAGGACCTGTGATTAATTAGCTTCAGGTACACAGGGTGTTTTAGGGGTATTAGATACACTTTTATTAGTATAAGCATCTACACCAATCCTTATTATATACCGATTTAAAAGACCTAAACACAAGCTTTAAACTAAGATGCAGTCAGAGGTCCAGCAACGAGATGGGGGTTCTCCAGTCTTTTGCATCGAGTGTCACATGTATGATTATCTCCCAGTTGGTGAGAGGTCCTACATATGCACTAAGTGCAGGGAGCTCTTTGCTCTCAGGGAACGAGTCCGTTCTCTAGAGGCTAGAGTAGCAGACCTGGAAGACATAAGAAAGACAGAGAAGTACATGGACGAGACCTACAGGGATATAGTCCTGAAGTCCCACCTCCAGTCTGGCAGCATCCCTGTTGCCATGGAGGAGAGAGGTCACGTGACAGGAGAGCATCACCCTGGTGTGGCAGGAAGTGATCCTGTAACTAGGACCTGTCCTCCAGGTGATGTAAAACCCTCTCGCACCGAGGACGTTTCTCCAGGGCCATGTCCCCATGAGGGGAGGGTCAGGACAGCTGTTATAGTTGGTGATTCAATCTAGGAATGTAGATAGCTGGGTGGCTGGTGGACGTGAGGATCGCCTGGTAACATGCCTGCCTGGTGCGAAGGTAGCAGATCTCACGCACCGCCTAGATAGGATCATAGATAGTGCTGGGGGGGAGTCTGCTGTCTTGGTACATGTTGGTACCAATGACATAGGAAAATGTGGTAGGGAAGTTCTGGAGGCTAAATTTAAGCTTTTAGGTAGGAAGTTGAAATCCAGAACTTCCAGGATAGCGTTCTCCGAAATGCTTCCTGTTCCACGTGCAGGACCCAAAAGACAGGCAGAGCTCCGGAGTCTCAATGCGTGGATGAGACAATGGTGCAAGGATGAGGGTTTTGGATTTGTTAGGAACTGGGGAACATTCTGGGGAAAGGGGGGGCTCTTCCGAAGGGATGGGCTTCACCTTAATCAGGATGGGACCAGACTGCTGGCATTAACCTTTAAAAAAGAGATAGAGAAGCTTTTAAACTAGAAAATAGGGGAAAGCCGACAGTCACCCAGGAGCGCACGGTTCGGACAAAGGTATCCTTGAAGGATACTACCAAAAGCAGTGAGGTTCCAAAAGGGAGTATAGTAGCCCAAATGCCCTTGAGTAAGGAGCAGACAGAGCATAAAGATTCCCAATTACCCATGCCTACCAATAGCCAGATTAATATTAATAAAATACAGTCTCTAAAATGCTTGTATGCCAATGCTAGAAGTCTAAACAATAAGATGGGAGAATTAGAATATATAGCATTAAATGAGAGGTTAGATATGATTGCACTCTCAGAGACATGGTGGAAGGAGGATAACCAGTGGGACACTGTGATACCTGGATACAAACTATATCGTAATGATAGAGCTGAACAAATTGGTGGAGGGGTTGCGCTCTATGTTAGAGAGGGCATTGAGTCAGAAAGGATTAAAGTTTTGCAGGGAACAAAATATGCTGTAGAATCTCTATGGATTGAAATTCCATTTATGAAGGGGAAGGTGATGGCAGTGGGAGTATACTATCGACCACCTGGCCAGAATGAACAAATGGATGATGAAATGCTCAAAGAAATCAAGGAAGCTAACAAAAGCCACAACAGAGTAGTAATAATGGGTGATTTCAATTACCCCGGTATCGACTGGGACAGTGTCACAGCAGGACAAGCTAAAGAGATAAAGTTTCTAGATGAAATAAATGACTGCTTCTTGGAGCAGCTGGTTCATGAACCGACCAGAGGGGAAGCCATACTGGACCTAGTCCTTAGTGGAACGCCAGATCTGGTGCAAGAAATAAGGGTGTTGGGACCACTTGGCAATAGTGATCATAGTATGATCATGTTTGATTTAATCAGTGGAGGACAGATAGTAAAGGAATCCACAGTACTACCTTTTAACTTTCAAAAGGGTGACTATGATAGAATGAGGAATATAGTTCGGAAAAAACTAAAAGGAGCGGTTCCAAAGGTTAAAGACTTACAGCAAGCTTGGGTGTTATTTAAAAATACTATCCTCGAAGCCCAGACCAGCTGTATTCCACGCATTAAGAAAAGTGGAAGAAAGTCCAAAAAACTGCCAGCATGGTTTAAAGGTGAGGTCAGAGAGGCTGTTGCTGCCAAAAGAGCAACCTTCAGAAAATGGAAAAAAGAGCCAAATGATGAAAACTGGAAACAGCACAAGCACTGGCAAGTTAAATGCAAAGCATTGATAAGGCAGGCAAAGCGGGAATTTGAGAAGAAACTTGCTACGGAAGCAAAAACACGAAATAAAGACTTTTTCAAGTACATTCGTAGCAAAAGGCCTGTGAGAGAGTCAATTGGACCATTAGATGATAGAGGGGTAAAAGGGGCAGTAAGAGGAGACAAGGCTATAGCAGAGAGACTGAATGAATTCTTTGCTTCGGTCTTTACTGAGGAAGATGTAGGGGTGTTACCCAAGACTGAAGTGGTATTTAAAGGTGATACTGCAGAGGAATTGAGAGAAATATCGCTACACCGGGAAGATATATTACAACTATTTGATAAACTGAATAGTAGCAAATCACCTGGACCGGATGGTATACATCCCAGAGTGTTGAAAGAACTGAAATATGAGATTGCAGACCTGTTATTGGTAATCTGTGAACTTTCATTAAAATCATCTGTAATACCTGAAGATTGGAGGGTCGCCAACGTAACACCAATTTTTAAAAAGGGTTCCAGGGGTGACCCGGGAAATTACAGACCGGTGAGCCTGACGTCAGTACCAGGGAAAATGGTAGAAGCCATCATAAAGAACAAAATTACACAGCATGTAGATAGTCATGGCCTAATGGGAGACAGCCAACATGGCTTTAGACAAGGAAGATCTTGTCTTACTAATCTGATCTGTTTTTTTGAAGGTGTGCATAAACAGGTAGACAAAGGTGAGTCGGTTGATATAGTGTATCTGGACTTTCAGAAAGCTTTTGACAAGGTCCCCCATCAGAGACTTTTGGCGAAGCTAAAAAGTCATGGGATAGGAGGCAGTGTACTATTGTGGATCGGGAACTGGTTAAAAGATAGAAAGCAGAGGGTAGGGCTAAATGGCCAATATTCCCAATGGAAAAAGGTGAATAGTGGAGTACCCCAGGGATCTGTACTGGGTCCGCTACTTTTTGACATATTCATAAATGACCTGGAAAAGGGAATAACTAGTGAGGTAATCAAATTTGCAGATGACACAAAACTGTTTAAAGTTGTTAAAACCCAAGAGGATTGTGGAAAACTGCAGGAGGATCTGGATAAATTGGAAGACTGGGCATCCAAATGGCAGATGAAATTTAATGTGGACAAGTGCAAAGTTATGCACCTAGGAAAGAACAACCCACACTATAGTTACAAGATGCAAGGCTCCACATTAGAAACCACCACCCAGGAAAAAGATTTAGGAGTCATCGTGGATAACATGTTAAAACCCTCCGCCCAGTGTGCAGCGGCGGCCAAGAAAGCAAATAGAATGCTAGGTATCATAAGGAAAGGGATGGAGAATAAAACAAAGGATATTATAATGCCTCTGTATCGCTCCATGGTACGACCGCACCTTGAATATTGTGTGCAATTCTGGTCACCGTATCTTAAAAAGGACATAGAGTTATTAGAAAAAGTACAGAGAAGAGCCACCAAATTGGTGAAGGGGATGGAAGGCTACTCCTATGAAGAGAGGCTAAAAAGGTTAGGGCTCTTTAACCTAGAAAAGAGGCGGCTGAGGGGAGATATGATAGAGGTGTATAAATTAATGAATGGAGTGGAACGGATAAACGTGGATAAATTGTTTACGCTATCAGAATATAGAAGGACTAGGGGGCATGTAATGAAGCTACAGGGTAAACTATTTAAGACAAATAGGAGAAAATATTTCTTCTCTCAACGTGTAATCAAACTCTGGAATCTGTTACCGGAGGATGTAGTAAGGGCTGTTAGTATAGCTGGGTTTAAAAAAGGTTTGGACAAGTTCCTGGAGGAAAGGTCCATAAACCACTATTAAAAAGGGACCCAGGATATCAATGCTTGGCCTAGTACAAGCACTGCAGAACCTGTGTCTTTTGGGGAAACTGCTAGGTACGTATGACCTAGATTGGCCACTGTTGGAAACAGGATACTGGGCTTGATGGACCTCGGTCTGACCCAGTATGGCATTTCTTATGTTCTTATGTTCTTAGGTGATTAACTACACTTTCTCCAGGAGCAAGCAGGAAGTCCTCACATATGGATGACGTCGGCGCTGACGGAGCCCGCGCAGAGCATTTCCCCAGCTTTCAAAGAAAGCCTTTGGGAATGCTACCACACATGCGTGGTCCCCTTCCCGCCCAAGGGTACCATCTTGTTCAGTCTCCTTTTTCTGTGGAGCCCAACAGACGTGGTCCTCATCTCTCCTGGAAAAAGTGTTTCTTTCCTTCCAAATTCTTGCACTTCGGTCCTGTACCGTCCTCCACCTCGAATCGGGTACCTTGCTGCCTCTCTCAGCCTCGTTGCAGTCCTTTTTTCTCGAGGTTTCTCCTTGACCAGCGTTCGCGCCTTTTTTTTGCTCGGGGGGTCCTCGACCCTGGCCAGGTGTTCTCCCACCATGACTCGTGGATTTAAAAAGTGTGACCGATGTGGCCAGACCATATCTGTTACAGATATTAATGATTGCTGCCTCCGCTATCTGGGCCCGGACCATGACAGCTCTTCCGGTGACCGGTGCCAGGCCATGACGCCCAAGACCAACAGGAAGAGGTTGGAGTTGTAGGGGAAGCTATTCAGACTCTGCTCCAGCATCTCCCTCTCCCAGTCTGAAGGGAGGGTTCCTCGAGGGAGCTCCAGGCGTCCTCGGAGTCCTATGGCAGCGGCTCCTCTGGTAGGTCACCGGACCCTCCTAAGAAAAAGAAGAAGGTGCGGCCTCCTGAGTTGCCGACGAAACCTTGGAAGGTCTCACGGCGGGACTTGGGTGATTCAGTGCAGCACCCTCCCAAACTCCTGAGGCAGGAGCCCTCGGCTGGCGGTGACCGCGCCAGGGTTCAGCAGCCTATAGTTCTCCTGGCCCTCTGTGTCCACGCTGAAGGCTGCTGAGCCATCGGGTCTCGAGGAGCAGTCTCTGTCCTCCATTCTGGCCTTGCAGCAGGCATTGATGTCTGGACTTCCAGCTTCATCAGCCCTAACACCCAGCCCCCCGGCCTCAGGGGATCCTCAGGGCATTGAACCAGGCACCGAGCACCGCTGGCCTCGGATATGTCCTCGGCCCCGATTGAGGTGCTGGTCCTCGGGATTCCAGTCCTCCCCAGCGAGCCTGCAGGGGTCTGACCCCCAGCCCTCGGGTGGTCCCCGATTCTTGGGATTAGCTCCAAGGCAGAGTCCTCGACGACCTCGAGCTTCGAATTGGAGACCAAGGACGAGGCTTCTCCCGAGACCTCCCTGCACCGGAACGTTCCCTCGAAGCCATCACCCCTGCAGCCTTGACATCACTTCCCACCCGAGGATGTGGCGTTCCATGATTTTGTTCGGGATATGGCCCAGGCTCTCTCAGTGCAGACAGAGTCAGAGGAGTTCCCACGCACTGAGGATCTGGAAATTTTGCAGTACGAGTCTCCACCCAAGGAGACTCTCACAGTCCCGATCCCGCCCATCCTCGAGAGGCTCCTGCTCCGGACTTTGGATACCCCGGCCTCAGTGCCAGTGGTCAGCCAGCGTGTCAACGCCATTTGCTGAGTCTGGAAGGGTGTGGAGTTCCACAAGTCTCAACTCCCCCACAATTCAATGGTGGTGGAGTTGTCGATGCAAAAGCTCAAGAGTCAAAAGACCTACTCATCCGCGTCCCTCCAGTGCAGACGAGAAGTCCTGGGCCCTCAATGCCTTCGGCCGTAAGTGCTACCAGGGCGCCATGTTTGGGTGCCGTATACAAGCCCTACAAGCTGTATATGGGGATGTATTTGAAGAGTCTGGTCCAGGAGCTCTCAGGGTTCTCGGCGGGCCTAGTTCGGGAATCCCTCCTACGCTTCTTGTCCCTGACCCAGGCTGTCCAGGACTGTTCTAAGTTTCTCTCTAGAGCTGCCTACGATGGGTTTGAGGCCTCAGCCCAGGTGGTGGCCGCAGGCATTGGAGCCCGATGGGTGCAGGAGAAGTTCCTGGATGTGCCCTGCAATGGGGAGAATCTTTTTGGGAAGTTAATGTCGGACAAGGCCGCCGAGATCGAGGCCGAGGTAGTTACCCAGCAGAGACTTTCCAAAAAGATCTTTGCTCTCCCCCAGAAGAAGCCCTCGGGAAAGAAGACTTTTTGCCCATGGAAAAAGGTTTACCCCCTGATCAGCAATTACCAAGGTCAACCTCGCCAACACGCACAGCCAAAGGGCCAGGGACATGGGTCCAGGAAGCCCTAGGCCCCGAAGCCCCAGGCACCAGCCCCCCCCCCTCAGTCAGGGGGGAGCTTTTGACTCAGTGGGCAGGGTCTCCCCTTCTCCAGGAGACCCACCTCAGCCCTTAGGGGGTCTACTGGCCTCCTTTGCCAACATCTGGGCCACCATCACTACAGACCAGTAGGTCCTGCGGGTGGTGAGAGATTACTATCTCCAGGAACAAGCAGGAATGAGTCTTCACATATGGGGTACGTCGGTACCGACGGAGCCTGTACGGGAACGCTCCCCAGCTTCCCAAAAAGGAAAGCTTTTGGGAGCATCCCACCACGCCTGCGCGCTGCCTTCCTACCTTTCTTAACCGCCTCTCCTCAGTTCTTCTTTGCCGCGGAGCCAGCAGGTCGAGTCCTGTCACCGCTGAAGAAGTTCTTTGTTTTATTTTATTTCTTTGGTCGCGTGTCTGCCTCCCCCGACTCCGGACCGGTACCGCCGGTCTTTTCTTTCTTTTCTTCAAAAAAAAAAAAAAACACAATATATTTTTTCCCTCACTTAGTGTATTTTCTTCTTTGGGCCTTAGGCCTCACAAGAAATTTTTCCTCATGGAAAAACCAGCCTCCGGGTTAAGAAATGCACTAAGTGCAGCGGTACTATTTCTGTTACTGACACCCATGAATGGTGTCTTAAATGTTTGGGTCCTGAACACTCCATTTCAGATTGTCCGTCCTGCTCTTTGATGTCTAAACGGGGTTTACAGAACCGAGCAGCCAAGCTCCATGTGCTGTTTCCCTCTGATGCAGCTTCAGTAGCATCAACGTCTTTCAGGGCTGTTTCTTCCTCCCATGGATCTCAGGTAACCAAACATAAATCCAGCCGGTCCTCGAAGGGTAGATCTCCCTCTAAGCATCGAGATGCCTCCGGGCTTGCCCTCGAGGATCCTGCACCGGCAAAACAACCCCGGCGGGAAGCTCCGGCTTCCAAAGCTCCACCTGTGGGGTTACAGGTTGACATCGATGACACGGCCTCGACCGATCACCTGTTAGACTGCTCTGGGGTACCGGCGCAACCATCCGTTACCGTATTCCAGGCATTCATGGCGTCGATGGATCAGAATGTTCTATCCATGCAGCAGGCTATCAAGGCCTTTATTCAAGCTGCGACACCGCTGATACCACAACAAACTCCGTTGTCGGTATCGGCTCCGGTACCGGCACCAGCGCCGGTACCGGTACCGACTGCATCGGCATCGACCAGGATACCGACTGCAGCGGTTCCCTGTCCAGGGCTGCTTATCGGTACCGAACCGGTACCGATGATGCCCGATGTTGATACCGCTCGATATGCGTACCGAGCTTTAGAAGAGCACCCTGACAGGCGGTACTTTGATTCCTCTGATGATTCTGATACATCAGAGGAGTCTGCTGAAGTATCCATAGTCCTTCCTGAAGAGCCTTCTTCTCCAAAAAGAAGAATGTCTCCTCCAGAGGACTTGTCCTTTCAAGACTTCATAAGAGAAGTAGCTAAAGGACTTTCTATTTCAGTAACCTCTGAAACAGAGCCTAGAGCAAAAAAATTAGATATTTTAGGTTACTCTAAGGCTCCTAAAGAGGCAGTCACCTTACCAATTCATGAGATTCTTTATGAACACATGATTGACTTATGGGAGACTCCTCTCACTATCTCTCCTCATTCTCGCAGATTGGATACTATGTATCGTGTCCCTCCTTGTCCTGGTTTTCATAAAACACAGCTTCCTCATCATTCCATTGTGGTGCAGTCAGCTATGAAGAGGATAAAGCGTACAAAGAGACATTCTTCTGCTCCTCCAGGAAGAGAATGCAGGACCTTGGATGCTTTTGGTAGGAAAATCTTCCAAGCCAGTATGCTCATTGCCAGAATCAACTCCTATAGTCTTTACATGGGTATGTTTCTAAAAGAAGTTGCAGATAAGCTGCACACTTTACTCCCTTTTCTTCTAGAGGATAAAAGGGAAGAATTCCTCATTTGGCTTAAGCTTACTCAAGACATTTCAAAGTTTTCCAACCGGGCAGCCTTTGACTCTTTTGAAGGTGCTAGCAGAGCTTCGGGCATTGCCATAGCTGCTCGCAGAATTGCTTGGCTCCAAGCTTCTGATTTAGAACCTAGGGTCCAAGATGGCTTAGGAAATCTTCCCTGTACAGGTGAAAACCTGTTTGGCAAAGAATGGCAAATAAAAGCCACTCAAATGGATGCAGAAAATTCTGCTCTGGATAGACTTCCAAAGTCAACCTCCATTCCTGCCAAGAAAAACCCTTCAAGAAGTCTTTTTTCAAAAAGGGCAGATTCCCTTCTGCTTCTGGCCAACAATCATCTACAGGTTGCTTTGCCACTAAGCGTCAGCAACCTAAACAGGCCAGGCCTAAGTCTACAGGGGCTGCTGCAACTCAGCAGACCCAACCTCCTCAGGGTTTTTGACTTGATGCTAGAGAACTTAGCCTTTCTGACTTTAAAACAGCCAGAGCCTCTCACCATTCCAGGAAGGTTAGCTCATTTTGCTCCCAGATGAGAGCAAATTACATCAGAGCAGTGGACCCTCTCCATCATAAGGGAGGACTACAAACTTCATTTCTCAAACCTTCCTCCTCACACCATGGTGAGACATTTCAATTCTCCAACATCTCTTCTCGACCTTCTAGGTCAAGAGGTGGTTACCCTTCTTGCCCAAGGGGCAATAGAAGAAGTACCTCTTCTTCAACAAGGGTCAGGGTTTTACTCCCCCTATTTTCTGATTCCAAAAAAAACAGGGGGATACAGACCCATATTAGATCTCAGGGAATTTAACAAATTTCTATGCAAGGGAGAAGTTCAAGATGCTTTCTCTGGGCACTCTCCTTCCATACCTTCAAAGTCAGGACTGGCTTTGTTCTCTAGATCTCAAGGATGCGTACACACATGTCCTCATCCATCCATCTCACAGAAGGTTCCTCCGTTTTCTTTTCCAAGGAAAACATTACCAATACAGGGTACTTCCTTTTGGTCTGGCCTCTGCTCCAAGAGTGTTCACCAAATGCATGGCAACAGTAGCTGCATTTCTATGCACTCTGGGAATCTTTTTATTCCCATACCTGGACGACTGGCTCATCCGAGCTCCATCTCAGTCAGAGGCACAGATTTCCCTGGACCGCACAAGACGAATTCTGCAGTATCTGGGACTTGTGGTAAACCCCCCAAAGTCTCAGCTCACCCCTACTCAGTCCCTAGAGTTCATAGGGGACTGGTTGGATACTACCACCGCAAGGGCCTACCTTCCTTAGGCCCGTTGCCAACGTCTAGTGCAGTTAGCCTCCCAGATTCAGTCAAAGAACCACTTAACTGCCCGGGAGATGCTGCAACTGTTAGGCCACATGGCATCCACAGTGAATGTGGTACCCTATGCTCGCCTACACATGAGAGCAGCTCAATGGACTTTGTCCACCCAGTGGACTCAAGCATCAGGAGCTCTCTCAGACCAAATAGCAACCTCCCAACGTCTCTTTTGGTCTCTCCAATGGTGGATATCCACCCAAAATCTGTTGCTGGGGTCCCCCTTCCAGCAGTTGTTGCCCCAGGCAACCCTCACAACAGATGCCTCCCAAACAGGTTGGGGAGCTCATCTACAAGACCTCTCCACTCAGGGTACTTGGTCTCCACAGGAGACCTCTCTTCATATCAACCTCCTGGAGCTTCGAGCAGTTTTTCTAGCTCTCAAGGTCTTCCATACCCTGCTCAGCTACAAGACAGTCCTCATTCATACGGACAATCAAGTAGCCATGTTTTACACAAACAAGCAAGGAGGAACTGGCTCTCTGTCGCTTTGTAACGAAGCTTTAAGATTGTGGGCCTTCGCCAGAAAGCATCAAATCCATCTCCTGGCCGTATACCTCCCAGGAATTCAAAACTCTTGGGCAGACAGACTCAGTCGAGTTCTGCTTCCACACGAATGGTCCCTGCACACGGATCAGGTACTCAGAATCTTCCAAGAATGGGGAATCCCGGACATAGACCTCTTTGCAAGTCCGTGGAATGCCAAACTTCCCCGGTTCTGTTCCAGAATTCCATGTCAGGGAGTTCAGGCCAAGGATGCCTTCCTCCTTCACTGGGGTCAAGGCTTCCTGTATGCCTTTCCATCCATTCCCTTGATTCCCAAGACTCTGTTCAAACTCCAGAGGGATCAGGGATCTATGATCCTCATAGCTCCACGCTGGCCACGCCAAGTGTGGTACCCTCTACTTCTGCATCTCTCCCAAGCCCCCTCCCTGGACTTGGGAGCTGCTCCAGACCTTCTGTCCCAGGGGGAGGGGACTTTGTGGCACCCAAACCCCAAGTCCCTTCACCTCAGAGCTTGGTTACTGAAGGCCTAGACCTTCAAGACTGGAATCTTTCTCAACAAGTGAAGGATATCCTCCATGCTTCCAGAAAACCTTCCACTAGGCGTTCCTATGCTTTTAAATGGAAAAGGTTTTGCATTTGGTGTGCTGAAAAGGGTCTTGACCCTCTAGCACTACCTTTGAATTCTCTATTGGAATATCTCCTGCATCTTTCCAATGCAGGCCTTAAGACAAATTCAATTAAGGGTCCATTTGAGTGCTATTGCAGCATCCCTTAAGCCTATCAATGGACAACCTATTTCCTCTCATCCTCTTATTGCAAGATTCATGAGAGGCCTAACTTTAACTAAACCTCCCTTTAGGCCTCCTCCGGTGGCATGGGATTTAAATCTGGTTCTTGGTCAGCTTATGAAGCCTCCTTTTGAACCCTTAGCCACCTCCTCCTTGAAATTTCTTTCCTGGAAGGTTATTTTCCTCATTGCAGTCACCTCAGCTCGCCGCATCAGTGAGCTGCAGGCCTTAGTGGCTAATCCACCTTATACAAGGTTCCATCATGATAAGGTAGTCCTTAGGACCAATCCACACTTTATGCCTAAAGTGGTCTCACCTTTTCATCTTAATCAAGAGGTATATTTACCTGTCTTTTTTCCAGGTCCTCATGCATCAAGTGCAGAGAGGAATCTTCATACTCTGGATTGTAAAAGAGCTCTTGCCTTTTACTTACAAAGGACACAGCAACATAGAAAGTTTTCCCAGCTCTTTGTTGCTTTTGATCCCTCTCATTTGGGACTTCCAGTCTCTAAAAGGACACTGTCCAATTAGATTGCTCAGTGTATTTCTTTCGCCTACCAGAGTAAGAACCTTTCTCTGGAGAGCCATGTCACAGCTCATAATGTGAGGGCCATGGCCACCTCTATGGCTCATCTAAATTCTGTGTCCATCGACCAAATCTGTCGAGCGGCCACCTGGGCCTCGGTTCATACCTTCACAGCCCATTACTGCTTGGACAAGGACTCCCGCCGGGATGCCTTGTTTGGTCAGGCTGTTCTCAAACACCTGTTCCATTCTTAATCAGCCCCTACCCTCCTTCCCTGGATGGATGCCTGAGATCCATAGGAGGAGGTAGAACCCTTCCCAGGGTCTCATATCCTTGGGGATCTCCCAGGCATCTTTAGCTAGGGAGTCCCCATATGTGAAGACTCATTCCTGCTTTTTCCTGGAGATAGCACAGTTACTTTACCTGTAACAGGTGATCTCTGGGAGCAGCAGGAATAAGTCTTCACAACCACCCACCTCCCCTAGGAGTTGTATCTCTTTATCTGTCTTTCCTTTCCTCTCTCTCTCTTTTGTCTCAGCTTTAAAACTCGAACTGAGGAGAGGCGGTTAGGAAAGGCGGGAAGGCAGCGCGCAGGCGTGGTGGGATGCTCCCAAAAGCTTTCCTTTTTGGGAAGCTGGGGAGCGTTCCCGTGCAGGCTCCGTCGGTACCGACGTACCCCATATGTGAAGACTTATTCCTGCTGTTCCCAGAGATCACCTGTTACAGGTAAGTAACTGTGCTTTTCAGGGGAGCTACCTCGTCCCCTTCTTCAACAGGCCTTGCTCGTCGCAGAGCTCACAAACCTGCTCAGGGACAGGGTGATGGAACCTGTGGCCCACCACCTCTGGGGCAGGGGCATCTACTCGATATTTCCTTGTCCCCAAAAGAACAGGAGGCCTCTGATATGTCCTTGATCTGCGCAACCGCAACAGGTTCCTGGTGAGGAGTGGTTCAAGATGCTCTCCCTTGGAATTCTGCTGCCCTACTTCCACCAGGGAGACTGACTTTGCTCCTTGGATCTCAAGGACGCTTATGCCCACATCCTGAGTTATCCCTCCCACAGGCAATACCTGAGGTTTGTGGTGGGAGGTTTGTACTTCCAGTACAGAGTACTTCCATTTGGTCTCACCACCTCCCCAGGGTCTTCACAAAGTGCCTGGCCGCAGTAGCCGCACATGTGCGCCTTCAGGGGGATCACTTCTTTCCGTATCTGAATGACGTGCTCGTCAGGGGCAGCACCGCCATGGAGGCGGACCGGGCCACAAGGCTGATCATTCATGCCCTCCATCATTTGGGCTTCTTAATCAACTACCCCAAGTCCAGACTCTCCCTGACTCAGACCCTGGAATTCATAGGGGCCCAGCTGAACACTCTGCTGGCCAAGGCTTTCCTTCCTGATGTGGTTGGCCGGGGAGGTGCAAGCCTGCAGGTCGGTGCCAGCCCATCGGCTCCTCCGCTTGTTTGGCCACATGGCCTCAACGGTGCATGTTACGCCCCCAGCCTGCCTACACATGCAAGCGATCCAGTGGTGCCTCCAGTCTCAGTGGTCTCATGCCACAGGCGGACTTGGTGTCAGGTTGGGGGTCAGCCGGCAGCTAGTGGCCTCCCTTACCTGGTCGAAGTCCCTGCATCTCCTCAAGGCGGGGATACCTTTCCAGGCACCAGCACCTCAGAAGATTCTGACTACGGATGCCTCCCTGGTGGGCCGGGGTGCGCATTGCGAGGGCGAGTGCACTCAGAGCCACTAGTCTACCGAGGAGTCTCTCCTGCAGATCAACCTCCTCGAGCTCTGGGCCATTTTTCTGGCCCCTCAGACCTTCTGTCACCTGCTCCCGGGTCTCCCATTCCTCGTACAGGCGGACAACCAGGTGGCCATGTTCTACATGAACAAGCAGGGCGGGACGGGCTCCTACTCCCTCTGTCGGGAAGCCATAGTACTTCATTCCTAAGGGCTATGTACCTACTGGGCATTCCCTGGCGGACATGCTCAGCAGAGTCCTCTGGCCACATGAGTGGTGCCTGGATCCCGAGGTGGCCCTGAGGCTCTTCCGGCTCTGGGGCAGGCCCTGCCTGGACCTGTTCGCCTCTCCGGACAATGTTCATCTTTTGCTTCCATCAACCACACTGCGGAAGGGTGGCGGCAGATGTGTTTCTGATCTCCTTGTCACAGGGCCTGCTTTACGCATTTGTCAACCCAAGTGTCTGTTCAAAATCCAGATCGAGCATGCCTCAGTGATCCTGGTGGCCCCCAGGTGGCCTAGGCAACCCTGGTTCCCCTTACTGCACACTCTGTTGGTAATAGTCCCAGTACCCCTGGGCCAGGCCCCGGGCGGCCTCTCATAGGAGGAGGGCTCCCTCCTGCACCCCAGCCTGAGAGCCCTAACTCTGACAGTGTGGCTGCTGAAAGGGTAATGTTGGCCCCTTTCCACCTCACGAGGGAGGTCGAGGAGGTCCTCCTGGTCTCCAGGAAGCCCTCAACTAGGAGGGCTTACACCTTCAAGTAAACCCATTCTCCTGTCAGGTACAGCTCATGTTGCAGTACCCTTTGCATTTCTCACACTCTGGCATGAAATTTAATTCAGCCAGGGTGCATCTCAGCTCCATAGCTGCGAACCATCACCCTGTAGAAGGGAAGCCCCTCTCTACCCTGCCCCGGTCTCCAGATTCCTCAGGGGCCCTGTTGTCAAGGCCCCCGCCCTCCGGTATCGGAATGGAACCTCAATGTTGTTTTGTCCCAGCTCACCAGACTGCCATTTGAGCCTATGGCCACCTGTCACCTGAGATACCTCTCCTGGAAGGTGGCTTTCCTGGTGGCCATGACCTCCGCCTGCAGGGTGAGCTAGCTGCAGGCCCTGTTGGGTGATCTTCTCTACACTCAGTTTGACACAGAGTGGCGCTGTGGACGCATCCCAAGTTCCTTCCTATGGTGTTGTCTACTTTCCTTCTCAACCAGGAAGTGGTTCTCCCCTACGTTCCTTCCATGGCCTCACTCCGGCAAGGTAGAGTTGGTCTTGCATATTTTGGATTACAAGAGGTCCCTGTCCTCCTGTCTTCATAGGACCAGGGACAATCGCAATGCACCCAATTCTTTTTCTCGTTCGACCCCAGTAAACTGGGGCTGCCGGTGACCAAAAGGACTCTGTCCTCTTGGGTGATGGACTGTGTTGCCTTTGCTTACGAACAGGCAGGCCTTTACCAGGAGGTGGTTCTCCCTATGTTCCTTCCACGGCTTCACTCCGGCAAGGTAGAGTTGGTCTTGCATATCTTGGATTACAAGAGGTCCCTGTCCTTCTGTCTTCATAGGACCAGGGACCATCGCAATGCATCCCAACTCTTTTTCTCATTCGACCCCAGTAAACTGGGGCTGCAGGTGACCAAAAGGACTCTGTTCTCTTGGGTGATGGACTGTGTTGCCTTTGCTTACGAGCAGGCAGGCCTTTCCTTGGAGCACCGGATCACTGCTCATCGTATCAGAGCCATGGCCACTTCGGTGGCCAACCTGTGCTCAATACCGGTGATGGAAATATGTAAGGCCGCCACATGGTCTTCAGTGCATACCTTTGCAGCGCATTATTGTCTAGAGAGTGAATCCTGCAGGGACAGTGCCTTCGGCCAGGTGCTAATCCGTAGCATACTCAATGTTTAGGAAACTCCTACCCTCCAGTCCATCAATGGTCAGGCTCCCAGACTATTAGCTACGAGGATAGCTGGGTGTTGTGGAGTCTCTGGGTAGGGACTCGTCTTCTGCAACTGGTGGCCTTCCCTGGTTGTCACCATTGGTGCTGTTGTGGTATGGGTCCCAGTAGCCTGGAGCTAGGGAATCCCATATGTGAGGACTGACTTCCTGCTTCTTCCTGGAGAAAGTGTAGTTACTCACCTGTAACAGGTGTTCTCCGGGAACAGCAGGAATCAGTCCTCACAACCCTCCCTCCTCCCCTGGGAGTTGCCTCCTCTATCTGTTTTTGTCTTTTCACCTAAGCTATGTCATCTGACTAAACAAGATAGCACCCTTGGGCGGGAAGGGGACCACGCATGCGTGGTAGCATTCCCAAAGGCTTTCTTTGAAAGCTGGGGAAATGCTCTGTGTGGGCTCCTTCGTTGCCGACGTCACCCATATGTGAGCACTGATTCCAGCTGTTCCCAGAGAACACCTGTTACAGGTGAATAACTACACTTTCTCATAGCTCCCTACTGGTCCCTGCTGAAGCTCTCCAGTCAGGAACCACTCTGGTTGGGCAAGACACTGGACTTGATTTTGAAGGACAACGGAATGATGTTGCACTACAACATCAAGTCCTTGGCCCTCATGGCGGGAATGCTGAGGGAGCTAGAGTTATCTGAGCTCAATCTGCCAGCCAATGTATCCATTATATAGTGTGATCAGTGTTCTTTTGGCCTCCAGGAGGGCCTCAACAAGAAAATCCTATTTAAGCTAGTGTAAGAGGTTTGCTGTCTGGTGTGAGGACCATGCCCTAGATCCCTTTTCCTGTCCCACACAAAAGCTGCTTGAGTATCCTCTCTGTGTCAGGACTTAAGGGACCGCACAGGCGCGCTGCATTCCCAAAGGCTTTCTTTGAAAGCTGGGGAAATGCTCCGCACGGGGGCTCCGTTGGCGCCGACGTCACCCATATATGAGGACTGACTCCTGCTGCTCCTGGAGAACACCTGTTACAGGTGAGTAACTACTCTATTCTTTCCAATTAGGGTTATTTTTCCATCCCCTTTACCATTTTTAGCACTCTTCTCTGTACCTTTTCCAATTCTTCTATATCCTTTTTAAGATATGGCGACAGGAATTGCACACAATATTCAAAGGACCTATCACAATTCAGAAAAGCGCTTAAGCACCACCTCTTTCTCTTACACTACTCACAGCCCACCAACCTATCACCCCCTATGAACACATGAACACATTAATGTACGTAAATTTGTAGATACTGTTGTATTCGAGTGTTTTGTTGTACATAGTTAATCCCAGTTGATATCCAAGTTAAGCTTCCAGTTCAATGTAAGTGCCCCTGGCACAATCTTGTTTTATGTGAACCGCGCTGATTTTTAAGAGTGCGGTATATAAGAAACAATAAATAAATAAATAAGGTGTGGTCACACCATGGAGCGATACAGAGGCATTATAATATCCTTTGTTATATAATCATTTCCTTTCTGAGGGTTTCAGTGTATTATCCACGATTATGCTTAAATCCTTTTCCTGAGTGGTGGTTCCTAATGTGGAACCTTGCATCGTGTAACCGTAGTTTGTGGTGTTCTTTCCTAAGTGCATAACTTTGCACTTGTCCACATTAAATGTCATCTGCCATTTGGACTCCCAGTCTCCCAACTTATCAAGGTCCTCTTGCAATTTTTTACAGTCCTCTTGTGTTCTTAACAGCTTTGGTGTCATCTGCAAATTTGATTACCTCACTCGTCATTCCCTTTTCCATGTCACTTATACATATGTTAAAAAGCAGTGGGCCCAGCATTGATCCCTAGGATACTCCACTATTCACCTTTCTGTATTGAGAAAATTGGCTATTCCATCATAATAGAGTTGACCTCCATACTCGTCCTAAATTCCTATGGAAAGTGACATCGAATTTCCATCTTAATCAGTAAATTGTTCTACCATTGTTTTTCTCAAAACGTCATGTCCATAAATGGGGGAAATAGTGTTACACATATTGGATTACAAAGGAGCCTTCTACTTGGAGTGGACAAAAGCCCATAGAATGTCAATCCAGGTTTTTGTTTCTATTGACCCCAATAAAACTAGGGGCTGCTGTCTCTAAACTCTCTCTTTCAGTTTGGCTAGCAGACTGCATCTCTTTCACTTATACCCATGCAGGCTTGAACCTTGATGGTCATGTTGTGGCTCACAATGTCAGAGCCATGGCTGCTTCGGTGGCCAACTTGCATTTAATCTCCATGGAAGACATTTGCAAAGTTGCAACGTGGTCTTCTGTACACATATTCAGATCTCACCACTGTCTAGGAGGGGATTCCCAATGAGACATCAACTTCAGCCAGTCAGTACTAGGAAATCTGTTTGGGGATAGAATCCAACTTCATCCCCCCTCAGCCATTCTTTTCTGTTTAGGCTACTCAAAAAAAACTTTGTGTATATTCATATATATGACACAAAAGGCCTGTTGCCATCAAGTTGACAGACTTTTGTTGCCCCTGTTGGGCTCGTCTGCATATTCCTTTTGCTAACAGTAACCTGTAGCTAGGGAGTCCCATACGTGAGGATTTCATTCCTGCATGTTCATGGAGAAAAGGTAGTTACTCACCTATAGTAGGTATTCCTCGTTGAAAGCAGGAATAAGTCCTTACAATCCTCCCACCTCCCCTGGGAATTGTGTCCTCCTTGAGCTATAAATATCAGACTAACATTAGATAGTACCACTGTGGCAGACTGGATGACGACACGCATGCACAGAGAAAGCTCCCAAAAGTTTCAACTAGTAGCTGGGGAGTGTTCCCACGCAGACTCCATCGGTTGGCATCACCCATATGTGAGGACTTACTCCTGCAGTCCATGGAGAAGACCTTCTACAGATGAGTATCTTTTAGAATTCTGCTAGGTAAATCCCTACATAGTATAGACTCAGGGGCCAGTTCAAGGGTTTTAGGCACTCCAGATGAACATTTAACCTTACAACCCTCCCTCCCATGCAATCCTGCAAAAATACATAATTGGGCAGCATACAAATTAAATATTAAAAACTTCGCTGAGTATGTATATGCCCAATCTACTGATAAAGCACCAAATATGAAGAAAAAAAATCACAAACCAGTATCTGTTATTTGGAGACCCCATCATCAGAGGGTGACTAGATTGTAAGCTCTGATGGGCAGGGACTGTTTCTTACATGTCTGTACAGCGCTGCATACGACTGGTAGCACTATATAAATGCTCAGTAGTAGTAGCAGTAGTAGGATTAACTTGAAAATGCAGTCCAAAGGACAGAAGATGATCAAATGCCTCTCAGGCTCTTCAGCCAGCAGGAATAAAAACCAAATTGTTTGCATAGTCCGTGCGGAAAGCAAGCATTCCAAAACTGATGTTATCGACTTGGGTACAAATGACCTGGCTAGAAACAGTATCTCTACAGTACAAAAGGACTTTCAGCTTTTGGGAGGGAAACTTAAACCCATTGTCATCCCTATAGTGTTCTCAGAAGTTCTACCTGTTCATAATAAGGCGGAAGAGAGGCTGCATCACCTAACCATTTTTAATATGTGTCTCCAAACTTGGTGTAAATGAGAAGGATTTAGATATATAGGGAACTGGGGCAATAGATGGAACCAACAAGAGGCTGTACTGTGGTGTTGGACTGCATCTCTCTCTGGCAGGAAAAAGGATCCTAAGCAAAAACTTCAGGCAATATGTGGACAAGTATTTAAACTAGGGAAAGGGGGTAACGGATGGGGAGAAACAAGTTCAGGACATCACTCCCAACAAGAACATAATAACATCGGTAATAGTCATCATATTAATCCACACATCAATGACAAGAGGGAAGAGGAGTCTGAAACAAAATCTGTCCAAACTACAAGCAAGCCAACGAAAAATAGCTGGAAAGCGATGAGCACAAATGCTCGAAATCTAGCCAACAAAGTTCCTGACTTGGAAGCCCTGATGGTGGAAATGGACTTGAAAATTGTCGCCATTAGAGAAACATGGTTTAACGAGTCACATGAATAGGATATAGCCAGAGAAGGCAGAAGGAGGCGTAGCCCTATATGTCAAAAGCAATATTAAAGCCGCTGAAATGCAGGGGACGAGGGGAAAAGAAGAAGCACTGTGGTTTGTGTTAGAAAGAGGAGATGGCACTATCATCCACACTGGTATAGTCTACAACCTCCAACTCAAATTGAGGAAATAGATAGACTTGTTCATTGATTTTGCAAAGGTGGCTATGAAGGGAAAAGTGATAATATTGGTTGACTTTAATCTTCCAGATGTGGATTGGAGTATTCCTTCTACAAATCTGGATAGAAGCATTGCTCGGACAACTTGTGATGGTACTGATTAGGGAAAGCTGGATTTAGTACTCACCAATGGAGATAGAATGTCAAACATCCAGGTGGGTGCCCATTTGAGCAGCAGTGATCAACACACAGTGTGGTTTGAGGTAAAAGCCAAGGCAGAGTCCAATCACAGCAAACTCAAAGTCCTGGACTTCAAAAACACCGACGTCAGTAAAACCGGAAAGTACCTGAAGGAGAAGTTGGCAGGGTGTGAGGAGATAAGGGAAATGGAATTGCAGTGGGCTAAATAAACTAAGAGGCAATAAAAGGAGCAACGGATATATATGTAAGGAAAGTAAATAAAAACAAGAGGAAAAGGAAACCTATATGGTTCTCCAAAGAAGTGGCTGCACAAATAAAGGCAAAAAACACAGCTTTCACAAAATTCAGAAGATCTAAAAAAAAGACACAATACAGGATGAAGCTAAAAGAGGCAAAGAGAGAAACAAGGATAGCAAAAGCAAAGGTGGAAGAAAAGATGGTTAAAGATATGAAGTGTGAGACTAAACCTTTTTCAGGTATATTCAGGAGAAGAGGAAGATCAGAGGCCGAATTGCAAGTTACGAGGACGGAGTGTGGAAAGTGACATTGAAAAGCCAAAATACTAAACAAATATTTCTGTTCTGTTTACACGAAAGAAAATCCTAGAGAAGTACCACATAAAAACATAAGATATGCCATACTGGGTCAGACCAAGGTCCATCAAGCCCAGTATCCTGTTTCCAACAGTGGCCAATCTAGGTCATACATACCTAGCAGTTTCCCCAAAAGACACAGGTTAGGTTCCACAATGCTTGTACTGGGTCAAGCATTGATATCCTGGGTCCCTTCTTAATAATGGTTTATGAACAAATATACAAATGGGAATGCAATAGATACCACACCATTTACAGAAGATGATGTGTTTACAAAACTGAAAAAGAACAAGGCCATGGGACCAGATGGGATACATCCCAGGATACTGAAAGAGCTCAGAGAGGTACTGGCAGAGTCTTTAAAGGATGTTTTTAATAGATCCTTGGAGACAGGAGAGGTTCTGTAGGACTGGAGAAGGGCTGATGTGGTACCTCTTCACAAAACTGGTAACAGGGAAAAGGTGAGAAACTATAGGCCGGTAAGCCTTACCATGGTGGTGGGAAAAGTAATTGAGGCACTCTTGAAAGAAAGGATAGTGGCTTTTCTGGAAATCAGTGGATTGCATGATCTGAGGCAACATGGTTTTACCAGGGGAAGATCATGCCAAATAAATTTGATTGAGTTCTTTGGCTGGGTGACCAGAGAACTAGATCAGGGGCATGCGATGGATGTGATATGCCTAGATTTCAGCAACGTCTTTGAGTTCCTCATAGGAGGCTTATTAATAAACTGAGCAGCCTGGGGAGAGAGAACCCAAGGTGGTGAACTGGATCAGAAATTGGTTGGCTGACAGATGACAGAAGGTAGTGGTAAATGAACCCACTCAGAAGAAAGGAAGGTGCGTAGTGGTATGCCTCAGGGATCTGTCCTGGAACCAATACTTTTCACTGCATGGACACTTCTGAGGGAGTGGACAATATGAGGAAAGATCTACAAACACTGGAAGAATGGTCTAATGCTTGGCAGTTAAGATTTAATGTGAAGAAGTGCAGAGTCATGCACTTTTATTGACCGACGTCAATAAAATGGTCGACAACTGGAACGATACACTCCAACAATATGCACAACTACCTACAACTCACAATGCGATTGCTCCTAACAAGGATCCTAGCATAAGGCATAATGCCCCCTGGTTCTCTCCAGATATTCGAACATCGCTGCTTCAACTGAGAAGACTAGAAAGAAAGTGGAGACGCTCTCATGAAATCATCATCCACGATGAATACATGGCGCACCTCAAAAGTCACCGTGAACTAATGTGGTCCAAAAGGAAGGAACATCATGCAAAATTACTTAGTCGTTCACTAAACAAACCCCGCGAGCTTTTCAACTTAGTTAAATCACTATCCAAGGAGCCTTCACCGCAGCAGCAAGAATATATCCATCCCCAACAGTATGCGAATTACATCCAATCCAAATTAACCAGAACAATTTCAGATTCATCACAAGCATCCCCTCAATTCAAGCAGTCTCAAGCACCACTCCTCAGTATCTCACCTCCATCATCCAAAACCATCAAAGAACTAATTGCCACCTTGAATACCACTACCGCAGCCAACGACCCATGCCCAGCACACTGGATCAAATCAATGCGCTCGGAGCTCAGTCCATATATAGCCAAAATTGCAAACCTCTCTTACTCCACTGGAACTTTCCCAGTTGCTCTCAAGCAGACTTCAATACGTCCCCTATTAAAGAACAACCAGATCGACCCTAAGAAGGAAGAATCATACCGTCCAATCTCCAGCATCCCGCTTCTTGCCAAAATTCTTGAGAAAGAGACACAACGCCAAATTCAGCAATATATTGACACATCTTCCCCTCTAGATCCGTGCCAACATGGATTTAGGGAAATGCATGGAGTCGAGACTCTCATGACCTCATTAATCAATTCGCTCATCTGTGGGATCAATAACATAAGATCTGGCGTCGCAATGATCTTCCTCGATATATCCGCTGCGTTTGATTCGGTAGACCATAAGATTCTACTATCGCGACTCTACGAAAAGGGCATACAAGGCCTAGCATGGAACTGGTGTAAAGCATACCTCGAAGATCGTTGGCAACATGTCCGCATCGACTCCAAAACATCAGAACCATTCCTCCAAACGCAAGGGGTTCCACAAGGCTCCTCTCTATCGGCGCTCCTCTTCAATATATATATGCAGCCAATTTGCCAAATCACCAAATCATTTAATGTTTCCTGCCTCATTTACGCTGACGACGTGCTTATTTTCACCCCGATTGATATAACGAGTCCAAATTACACCAACTTAACGAACTGTTTCAATGCAAAAGCAGATTGGCTTTTAGATCAAAACATGCGAATCAACTTCAAAAAGACTGAAGTTTTAATGGTCACAAGAAACAAGCTCTTCTCACCCCCTGCATACCTCAAGGTACGGGACGCTGAGCTCCCAATCAAGAATACAATCCGTTACCTAGGTGTGATCCTTGATCAACGACTGGATTTTACCTCTCACATAAAAAGCACGGTAAAAACTATCTACTTCAAGATAAAAACATTACGCCACCTAAGACCCATGCTAGAATACAACGACTTCCGCTCAATATTTCAAGCAATAGTCACTCCACACTTTGACTATGCGAATATTGTATTACATGGTCTTCCAAAGAACACCATTAACCCCCTGCAACCAGCAATGAATGCTGCGGCCCGTATCCTAGTTGGAGCATCAAAGAGAGACCATATCACGCCAATCCTTAGGGACCTTCACTGGCTCCCTATAGAATGTAAAATTAGCTATAAAGCTCTCCTCATCACATTCAAGGCCTTAAATAATTTATCACCAGCAACGACTTCAGACCTCATCAGTCTAACTCCCAAGACAAGATCCAGGAGACCACTCGCTGAAAATACCCTAGTCCAGCGATGGCGAACCTATGGCACGCGTGCCAGCTGTGGCACGCGAAGGCCTTGCAGCTGGCACGCGGGAAGGTCCGCAAAAAAGAAAAAGCTGTCTCTGACTGCTGACGCGGCAAGGGCAGAATGCAGTGTCCCGCGGGGCCCCCTCCGCCCGCTAAGCCCCTCTGCAAGGGCTTTCAGATTCGCGAGGGAGAGCGTCTCCCTCGCGTCTCTGTTAAGCCCGCAGGGGCTAATGGGAAATTTCCCATCAGCCCCTTTAGACGCGAGTCTCCGTCTCGATTTGTGCAGCCTTCTCATCCATGGGCTTGCCAAAGAGGTTATCACCTCGGCAGGGGACATCGACCAACTTGTCCTGTACCCAGGGCTCGAGGTCGGACGTCTGAAGCAAAGCCTGGCGGCGTCCACCGATGCCGGTCGCGGCTACTCGAGCCGATGCCTCAAAACCATCGTAGGTTGCTCGAGAGATAAACTTGGAGCACTCTCGAATACCAGTAGACAAGGATTGGAACCTCTGCAAAGGTTCGTCGGAGAGACCAGCAGAGAACCCAGCTATTTCCTTAGCCAGGTCTCGGAGATACATGCCCATGTAGAGCTGGTAGGTCTGGACTCGACAAGCAAGCATAGAGCCCTGGAAGCACTTCCTACCGAGGGCATCCAGGCTTCGGGCTTCCCTACCAGGGGGCACCGAGGAGTGCATTTTTTGACTCTTTAGTCTATGCATGGCCGATTCCACCACCATGGAATGGTGCGGTAGTTGTGCCTTCTGGAAGCCGGGGCTCTTGCGGACTCGATAAATGGAATCGACCCGCTTGCTTAACACCGTCGACGACGCCGGGCTCTCCCACATGCGGAAGAGAAGTCGTTCCAGCATCGGAGGAACCGGTACAAGAAAGGCCTCCTTCGGGGGAGAGTCATATTGGAGGGCATCGAGTTCTTCGACTCGAGGCTCCTCCTCGGGATCCGCAGGGAAGGCCAAGGCCTTGGCCATATCCCTCACGAAGTCCGAGAACCGGGTATCCTCCGGGGGGGGACCGTCTCCGAGGTTCGGACTCGGGGGAGTCCGAAGGGACACACCGAGTCCGAAAGGAACCAGATGACTCTTCGTCCTCAGATTCCCAGGCCGACTCCTCGGAGGAGGAGTCGATCGGCTCCGGTCGGGCGGGCACCGATGCTATCCGCTCCAACGCTGAGGGAGTCGACGACCTCGGTCCCGAATGGGAGGCTGAAGGAGACCTCGACCGAGGATCGACTCGAGCCCTCATGGACTCGAGGATCGGCTCGGTCTCCGGGGTCGATTTGGAGGTCGACGTCCCGGCGGTCAGGGCAGAAGCACCGGCGAGGCCAGCGATCAATACCCGCTGCTGGTCCAAGAAGGCAGTCAGACTGCTCTCCAAGGCCGTCAACCTGAGTCCGAGCTCAGGAGACCCAGCAGCCCCCGACTCGGGCCCCGACGGCGGGTCCTTCGGAGGCGAGTCAACGAGGACAACAGTACTCACGTGAGCGGGCAAGTCCACCTCGAGTCGAGGATGTTTTGACGGCCTCTCCGTCTCCGAGGACCCGGGACGGGAATCGGGGCTATGCGACCTGGCCCTCGAGGAACCAGGAGCGTCCACCGATCCCGCCCTCGTGGGTTTCTTCTTCCGATGATGTTCCCGGGTAGGAGACCCCCTTTCAGAGGAACTTCGACGATGCTCAGGACCAGAGTCCCGAGACGTCGAAGCCTCCGACGAGGTCCGAGCCCGGCCGGAGTCAGAGAAGATACGCTCCCGCTGGTGCTGCCGACTCCTCAAAGCTTTTGAGGACATTTTGCCGCATGGCACACAGATCAGGGAGTCATGATCTGGGCCGAGGCAGCGGAGGCAGAAGTCATGAGTGTGTGTAAGAGACATGAGTTTCTTACAGAGATCACACTTTTTAAAGCCGCTGGCAGCCATCGGGGGAAAAAGGGCCCCTGCGAGTTCGAATGACCGGGCTGCCAGGGAAAAAGGAAAAAGGCGCAAAATCTGTCACGAAGGACAAAAAACCGAAAAATAAGGAACGGACTCGCAACCGACGTCGCGAGTCCGGGCGGGAAAAGAACCGGCGTCGAACCGAAGAAAAAAGGAGAAAATAGAGAAAAAATCAACTTTTCTGCGGGGATTCACAGGCAACGTCTGTAGGGCTCCGCGGAAAAAAGAAGACTGAGCAAGATGGCACCCTTGGGCGGGAAGAGGACCGCGCATGCGCGCTGCAATTCCCAAAGGCATTCTTTGAAAGCTGGGGAAAAATGCTCTGCGAGGGCTCCGTCGGCGCTGCGTCACCCATATGTGAGGACTGACTTCCTGCTTGGTCCTGGAGAAAAGGCGATTTGTGTTTGCTATTTTGTCTGACAGGCATCCTGATGCCTGGGTCCATTGAGTGGATAAAGTCCACTGGGCTGCTCTCATATGGAGGCGAACATAAGGAACCACCTGCACGGTAGATGCCATGTGGCCTAGTAGTTGTAACATTTCTTGGGCAGTGAGATGAGGCTTTAGCACTGCTTGAGAAGCTAACTGCTCCATGAGAAGGCAAGGGGACTGGGGAAGATAGGCCCTTGCTTTCCTGGTATTCAGCAAAGCTCCTATGAACTCTAGAGACTGAGTGGGAGTTAGGCTGGATTTTGGGATGTTTATGACCAGACCCAAATACTGAAGGATACGCATTGTGCAAGATAGAGAAATCCTGGCATCTGACTCTGATGGGGCTCGGATGAGCCAGTCGCCTAAGTAGGGGAAGACGAACATTCCTAGAGTGCGAAGAAATGCTGCTACCACAGCCATGCATTTGTAAACACCCTTGGTGCTGAGGCCAGGCCAAAAGGAAGCACCCTGTATTGGTAGTGCTTTCCTTGAAAAAGGAACCGAAGGAACTTTCTGTGAGTTGGATGGATGAGAACATGAGTATACGCATCCTTGAGATCTAGAGAACAAAGCCAATCCTGACTCTGAAGGTATGGCAGCAGGGTTCCCAGAGAAATCATCTTGAATTTCTCTTTGAACTGGAATTTGTTCAATTCTCTGAGATCTAAAATAGGTCTGTGTCCCCCTGTTTTCTTTGGGATAAGGAAATAGGGGGAGTAAAACCCTGTACCCTGTTGAGGAATGGGTACCTCTTCTATTGCCCCTTGGGAAAGAAGCATAGTGACCTCTTGATCTAACAGGTTGATGAAAGAGGTCTGAGAATTGAACTGTCTTACCATTGTGGGAGGGGGCATGCAGAGAAAGTGAAGCTTGTACCCCTCTTTTATAATGGAGAGAGTCCAATGTTCTGCTGTTATCTGCCCCCATCTGGGGGCAAAGTGACACAACCTTCCTGGAATGGTGGAAGGTTCTGGTCCGTTGAGGGCCAAGAAGGCTAAGTTCTCAAGATGGAAGTCAAAGGCCTTGCGGAGGCTGAGACTGCTGAGACGGTTGAGGCTTAGCAGTCTTTGCTTTCCTTTGTTTAGGTGGTTGCTGACTCTTCTGGACAGGTTGACCTGCAGAACGTCCCTGCTGAGAATAAGAGGGATAAAACCTTTTCTTTTTGAAGAATGGTTTCTTGAAAGATTTCTTCCTTGCAGGATCAGCTGTGGCTTTGGATAATCTATCCAAAGTGGAGTTGTCAGCATCCAACTCATTGGCTTTTTCTTGCCAATTTTTGCCGAATAAATTCTCACCTGTACAAGGGATATTGCCCAGTTTGTCCTGCACCCAGAGCTCCAAATCGGATGCCTGGAGCCAGGCAATTCTACGTGCACCTATGGCAATGGCAGAGGTTCTGCTTATGCCCTCAAAACAATCAAAAGCTGCACGACTGACAAACTTAGAAACATCCTGGGCATGTTTAACCAGTGTGAGAAAATCCTGCCTCTTATCTTCAGGAAGAAGAGGGCTGTCAGACGGCTGCCTGGGTGAGAATCTTCACAGTCTTGGCAAGTGCATATATCTATATGATTTGCAAGGGATTGTGGGCAATACAGTTCTTTCACACCAGACACAGCTGCTCACAATAATTAGTTGTGCTTTTGGGTAAAGCCAATAAGATATTTATTTATGGGGTTATTTCTCCCAACACAGATATGCTTGGTAGCACATAAATCAGGTTACTTGCTTTCAGTGTTAAACTTGAAAAAACAAAATCAGGAAACAACATTTGAACTTGTCAGGCAATCAAAGCAAAAGAAATAAGACCTGGTCTTTTCTGTAGGCTTTAGCTAATATTCTCTTAGCAATGTATCAAACAACAAACCAAACCAAAAGAAAGAAAAAAACTGTTCTTTTCAGGTAAACTTCTTATATCTTCCCACATAGATTCAGAAGTGATTCCCTTAGAGCTCACCAGCAATTAGGTAAGGCTCAATTGCCAGCAGCTATCCAGCTGAAACCCCTTAGCTGGCTTGTCCTAAGGTCCAAAATGGCGCATGCACCTGAAGAAAAAAGGTTTGGAAAAAATATATATTATTATTTTTTTTTTAAAAGAAAGCACAGTTACTTACCTGTAACAGGTGATCTCTGGGAACAGCAGGAATAAGTCTTCACATATGGGTATCGTCGGTACCGAATGGAGCCTGCGCGGGAACGCTCCCCAGCGTCCAGTAAGAAAGCCTATGGGAGCATCCCACAGCGCCTGCGCGCTGCCTTCCCGCCTTTCCCAACCGCCTCTCTCCAGTTCGAGTTTTAAGGCTGAGACAAAGAGAGAGAGAGGAAAGGAAAGATAGATAGAGAGATACAACTACTAGGGGAGGTGGTGGGTTGTGAAGACTTATTTCTGCTGTTCCCAAAGATCACCTATTACAGGTAAGTAACTGTGCTATCTCCAGGAACAAGCAGGAATGAGTCTTCACATATGGGAACTCCCTAGCTGCAGATGCCAGGGAGAGACCCCATGGTTGTGTGCCCTTGCAGAGGGCTTCACCTCCCCCCATGGATCTCTGGCATCCAACCAGGGTAGGTGGGTAGGAGTTGATTAGGAATGGAACAGGTGTTTGAGGACAGCCTGACCAAACGAGGCATCCCGGCGGGAGTCCTTGTCCAAACAGTAATGGGCTGTGAAGGTGTGAACCGAGGCCCAGGTGGCCGCTCGACAGATCTGGTCGATGGACACCGAGTTTAGATGAGCCATTGAGGCTGCCATGGCTCTCACATTGTGAGCTGTGACATGGCCCTCCAGAGAAATGTTCTTACTCTGGTAGGCGAAAGAAATACACTGAGCAATCCAGCTGGATAGTGTTCTCTTAGAGACTGGAAGTCCTAAATGAGAAGGATCAAAAGCAACAAAGAGTTGAGAAGACTTTCTATGTTGCTGTGTTCTTTGTAAGTAGAAAGCGAGAGCTCTCTTACAATCCAAGGTATGAAGATTCCTCTCTGCATTTGATGCATGAGGTCTTGGAAAAAAGACAGGTAAATATACCTCCTGGTTCAGATGAAAAGGCGAGACCACTTTAGGCATAAAGGGTGGATTGGTCCTGAGGACTACCTTATGATGGAACCTTGTATAAGGTGGATTAGCCACCAAAGCTTGCAGCTCACTGATGCGGTGTGCTGAGGTGACTGCAATGAGAAAAACAACTTTCCAAGAAAGAAATTTCAAGGAGGTGGTGGCTAAAGGTTCAAAGGGTGGCTTCATAAGCTGGCCAAGAACCAGGTTTAAGTCCCATGCCACTGGAGGTGGTCTAATGGGAGGTTTAGTTAAAAGAAGGCCTCTCATGAATCTTGCTATAAGAGGGTAAGAGGAGATAGGTTGTCCATTGAGAGGCTTGAGGGACGCTGCAATAGCACTCAAATGGACTGTTACTGAATTCGATTTTAGGCCTGCATGGGATAGATGCAGGAGATACTCTAGTAGAGAATTCAGAGGTATTGCAAGAGGGTTTAGACCCTTCTCTGAACACCAAATGGTGAATCTTTTCCATTTGAAAGCATAGGAACGTCAAGTAGAAGGCTTCCTAGAGGCATGAATAACATCTCTGACTTGTTGGGAGAGATGAAAATCTTGAAGGTCTAGGCCCTCAGCAACCAAGCCCTGAGATGGAGCGACTGGGGTTTGGGTGCCACAATGTTCCCTCTTCCTGGGACAGAAGGTCTGGTGCAGAGCCTAAGTCCAGGGAAGGAGCTTGAGAGAGATGCAGAAGTAGAGGGCACCACACTTGGCGTGGCCAATGTGGTGCTATGAGGATCATGGTCCCTCGATCTCTCTGAAGCTTGAATAGTATTTTGGGAATTAGGGGAATTTGTGGAAAGGCATAAAAGAAGTCTTGACCCCAGTGAAGGAGGAAGGCATCCTTGGCCGTCTACTCCCTGACACAGAATTCTGGAACAGAATCGGGGAAGTTTGGCATTCCACGGACTTGCAAAGAGGTCCATGTCCGGGGTTCCCCAAATTCGAAAACTCCTGGCTACCTGGTCCATGTGGAGGGACCACTCGTGTGGGAGCAGAACTCGACTGAGTCTGTCCGCTCAAGAGTTTTGAATACCTGGAAGATATACTGCCAGAAGATGGATGTGATGCTCTCTGGCGAAGGCCCACAGTCGCAAAGCTTCATTGCAAAGCGACAGAGAGCCAGTCCCTCCCTGCTTGTTTACATAGAACATGGCTACTTGATTGTCCGTTTGCATAAGGACTATCCTGTAGCTGAGCAGGGAATGGAACACTCTGAGAACTAAGAATATTGCTCTGAGTTCCAAGAGACTTATATGCAGAGAAGTCTCCTGTGGAGACCAGATGCCCTGGGTGGAGAGATCTTGCAGATCATCTCCCCAACCCTTTGGAGAAGCATCTGTTGTGAGAGTTGCTTGGGGTAACGGTTGCTGAAAAGGGGACACCAGCAACAGGTTCTGAGAGGACTTCCACCACTGGAGAGACCAAAATAGACGACTGGAGTTTGCTATTTTGTCTGACAGGCAACCTGATGCCTGAGTCCATTGAGTGGACAAAGTCCATTGAGCTGCCCTCATGTGAAGGCGAGCATATGGAACCACATGCACGGTGGATGCCATGTGGCCTAATAGTTGTAACATCTCTCGAGCAGTTAATTGGGACTTTAACTGAATCTGGGAGGCTAACTGCACCAGACGTAGGCAACGGGCCTGAGGAAGATAGGCCCTTGCAGTTGTGGTATCCAGCAAGGCCCCTATGAACTCCAGAGACTGAGTAGGGGTGAGATTGGATTTTGGGATGTTTATTACTAGTCCCAAATACTGAAGGATACGCATTGTGCAGGTTAGACAAGTCTGGGCCTCTGACTGGGATGAGGCTCGAATGAGCCAGTCGTCCAGATATGGGAATTTGAATATTCCTAGAGTGCGGAGAAATGCAGCTACTACTGCCATGCATTTCATGAACACCCTTGGTGCAGAGGCAAGACCTAAAGGAAGCACCCTGTATTGGTAGTGCTTTCCTTGAAAAAGGAACCGAAGGAACCTTCTGTTTGTGGGATGGATGAGGACATGGGTGTACGCATCCTTGAGATCTAGAGAACAAAGCCAATCCTGACTCTGAAGGTATGGAAGCAGAGCCCCTAGAGAAATCATTTTGAATTTCTCCTTGAATAGAAACTTGTTCAATTCTCTGAGATCTAACATGGGTCTGTAGCCCCCTGTTTTCTTTGGGATAAGAAAATAAGAGGAGTAGAACCCTGAGCCCTGTTAAAGAAGAGGTACTTCTTCTATTGCCCCTTGGGCAAGAAGGGTAGCAATCTCCTGACCTAGAAGGTTGAGGAGAGATATTGGAGAATTGAACTGTTTCACCATGGTGTGAGGAGGAAGGTTTAAAAAGTGAAGCTTGTACCCCTCCTTTATGATGGAGAGGGTCCATTGCTCTGCTATGATTTGCTCCCTTCTGGGAGCGAAGTAAGTCAACCTTCCTGGAATGGTGAGGGGCTCTGGGTTTCCCAGAGTTAGAAAGTCTAAGTTCTCTAGTTGCAAGTCAAAGGCCTTGAGGAGGCTGAGGCTGCTGGGCTGTGGTAGGCTTGGCAGCCTTTGACTTGGCCTGTTTAGGTGGTTGCTGACGTTTTGCAGCAAAACGACCTGCAGAAGATGCCTGCCCATGAGCAGGATAATATCTTCCCTTTTTAGAAAAAGATGTCTTTTTGAACAATCTTTTCTTAACAGGGGCAGAGGTAGACTTTAAAAGTCGATCCAAAGCAGAGTTCTCAGCATCCATCTGAGTGGCCTTTGCTTGCCAATCCCTGCCAAACAGGTTTTCACCTGTACAAGGAAGGTTTCCCAACTCATCCTGGACCCAGAGTTCCAAATCAGAGGCTTGTAACCAAGCAATTCTGCGTGCACCTATGGCAATAGCCGTGGCTCTGCTTACACACTCAAAAGAGTCAAAGGCTGCAAGGTTGGAGAATTTGGAAACATCTTGGGCATGTTTGAGCCAAGTGAGAAATTCCTGCCTTTTATCTTCTGAAATAAAAGGAGCTAAAGTCTGCAGATGATCTGTGACTTCTTTTAGAAACATCCCCATATAGAGACTATAGGAGTTGATTCTGGCAGCAAGCATATTGGCCTGGAAAATCCTTCGGCCAAAAGCATCTAGAGTCCTACATTCACGTCCTGGAGGGTTAGATGAGTGTCTCTTTGCACTCTTTATTTTCTTCATAGCAGACTCAACCACAATAGAGTGGTGAGGAAGCTGAGTCTTATGAAAACCAGGACAGGGAGGGACACGGTACATGGTGTCTAACCTGCGAGAATGAGGAGAGGTGGTGAGAGGAGTCTCCCACATGCCCAACATGAGATCATAGAGAATCTCATGAATAGGTAGGGTAGCTGCTTCCTTAGGAGCCTTAGGATATTGCAAAATATCTAATTGCTTGGCTCTAGGCTCTGACTCAGAGGCCACTGTAATGGAGAGGCCTCTAGCCACTTCCCTAATGAAGTCTTGAAAATACAAATCCTCTGGAGGAGACATTCTTCATTTTGGAGAATCAGACTCCTGAGGAAGAAACACCAGTGCATCGACAGAAACCTCCGACTCAGAGTCTTCGGAGGAATCGAAGTATCGCCTGTCCGGATGCTCCTGTAAAGCCCGATACGCATACCGAGTGGGATCGACATCGGGAGTAAGTGGTACCGGTTCGGTACCGATGGGCATCGTAGGACAGGGTACCGCTGCAGCCAACACCGAAGCCGATGTCGATGCAATCGGTACCGGCACCGGGAACGGTGCCGATGCCGGAGTCGGTACCAGCAATGGAGATTGTTGCGGTACCGAAGGCGTCGAAGCCTGCATAAATGCCGTAAGGGTGCGCTGTATGGATAGAATTTTCTGATCCATTGATGTCACCAGGGTCTGGATGTCGGTACCAGTGGAGGCCACCGGTACCCCAGAACACGGCAACAGGTGATCGATCGAGGCCGCGCCATCAATGTCAACCTGTGACCCCATAGGTAATGCTTTGGAAGCCGGAACTTCCCACCGGGGTAATTTTGCCGGAGCGGAATCCTCGAGGGCAAGCCCGGAGGCATCTCGATGCTTGGAGGGAGATTTGCCCTTCGAGGACCGGCTAGATTTATGTTTGGTTACCCGAGATCCATGGGAGGAAGAAGCAGCCCTGGAAGACGTCAAGGCTGCATCAGAGGGAAACAGGGTACTGAGCAGGACCCAAACATTTAAGACACCAATCATGGGTGTCGGTGACAGAAATAGTACCGCCACATTTTGTGCACTTTTTAAACCCGGAAGCGGGCTTCTCCATGAGGAGAAAATATTTAGGCCTAAGGCCCAAACTGAAAATGCACAGTTGAAGAAAATAAAAGTTTTTTTTTTTAAGAAAGAAAGCAAAGAAAAGACCGGCGGTACCGGTCTGACGTCGAAGGCAGACGCGACACAGAAAAATAAAGAAAAAAATAAAGAACTTCTTCTGAGGTGACAGGAACACGACCTGCTGGCTCCGCGGAAAAGAAGAACTGGAGAGAGGCGGTTGGGAAAGGCGGGAAGGCAGCGCGCAGGCTCTGTGGGATGCTCCCAAAGGCTTTCTTACTGGACGCTGGGGAGCGTTCCCGCGCAGGCTCCGTCGGTACCGACGATACCCATATGTGAAGACTCATTCCTGCTTGTTCCTGGAGATAAAGAAAGAACCGGCGGTACCGGTACAGCATCGAGGAAAGGCAGACGCAACCACAAAAAAGAGGGAGAATAGGAAAAATTTTCTGTGGCGACAGGAACGACAACCTGCTGGCTCCGCGGAAAACGAAGAACTGGAGAGAGGCAGTTGGGAAAGGCGGGAAGGCAGCACGCAGGCGCTGTGGGATGCTCCCAAAAGCTTTCTAATTGGACGCTGGGGAGCGTTCCTGCGCAGGCTCTGTCGGTACTGACGATACCTATATGTGAAGACTACATTTCTGCTTGTTCCTGGAGATATATAGTAATAGAGTATATGATGGCAGATAAAGACCTATATTTATTTATTTATTTAGACAGATTTGTATGCCACCTTATCCTACAATCAAAGTGGTCACATCACAATTGAAGGGTTACATTTAACATGAGGGTACTTAGCAACATTTAGACAGCACAATTGGAGAGTTACATTTAACATGAAGGTACTTAACATTATACAAAGAACTCGTATGTCTAGTTGGGATGAGTGGGTATCGTGTTGGCGGAAGTAGTTGCATTACCGTTCAGGTGGAGACTGTTGTCTGTCTGCTCATAGGTTTCTGTAAAGAGCCCCTTTAGACGGAGACTCTCACCTGGACTCGTCTCTCGAGGAAGACCTCTGCCCCTTCTCAAAAGAAGAAGGCCTCGGGGAAAAAGCCCTTTTACCCGAGGAAAGGTGCTGCCTATAAATACTACCCTCAATATCCGGCCTCAGTGGCTCCCCCACAGGGAAAGCAGGCCAAGGGACGGGGTAATGGGTCCCGTAGGCAGCAAGCCCCCATGCCTGCACCACCGGCCCCTGCTCAGCAGGGTGGGGTTTTTTGACTTCCTCAGCATAGCCTCTCCCCCTCGGCTGGTTTCTCTCAGCACAGGAGGCTGGCTGGTCCACTTTGCCCAAAGGTGGTCCACCATCACCACAGATACCTGGGTATTTCACATAGTTCAAAAGGGTTATCTTCTTCACTTTCACCAGGTACCTCCCTCCTACTTTCCAGGGGAGCCTCCCAGACTGCCTTTGCACAGGGACTTACTACTTCAGGAGTTAGCAAGTCTTGTTCAGGAACAAGCCGTGGAACCAGTGCCCCACCACCTGAAGGGCCAGGGGTTTTACTCCAGGTACTTCCTGATTCCAAAAAGAACAGGAGGCCTCAGGCCCATCCTGGACTTGCGAAACCTCAACAAGTTCCTTGCAAAGGAAAAGTTCAAGATGCTTACCCTTGGAATTCTGCTGCCCTACCTCCAGCAGGGAGACTGGCTATGCTCCTTGGATCTGAAAGATGCATATACTCATATCCTCATTCATCCGGACCACAGGCAATATCTCAGATTTGTTGTAGGAGGAAATCATTACCAGTACAGGGTACTGCCCTTTGGCCTATCCTCCGCACCCTTGGGTGTTCACCAAGTGCCTCGCTGTGGTGGCGGCTTATCTGAGGCTTCAAGGTCTGTTTGTGTTCCCATACCTGGACGACTGGCTCATCAGAGCCCAGTCTTCCCAAGAGGACACTCACGCCACTCAGCGCACTGTGGCCCTGCTCCAACACTTGGGTTTTGTCATAAACTTCGCAAAGTCCACTTTGCTCCCCTCTCAAAATCTCGAGTTCATCGGCGCCCGGTTGGACACACTTCAGGCGCGGGCCTTCCTCCCTCTGGACAGGGCCAGGCGGCTCATGGACCTCGCCGGCCACTTTCACAGCAATGCGCTGGTCCCAGCCAGACATTTTCTACGACTGCTCGGCCATATGGCTTCCACGGTCCATGTGACACCCAATGCCCGACTGAACATGCGTCCTGCTCAGTGGTGCCTTCACAATCAATGGCATCAGGCCACGGGGAGCCTAGCGGACTCCATGCAGATCTCCGACCAGTTGGTCTCTTCTCTACAATGGTGGCTTCATCTGCCCAACCTAGTACTAGGAGTGACTTTTCAGCCCCCTACGCATTCTCACGTCCTGACGACCGATGCTTCTCTCCTAGGTTGGGGTGCACATTGCCAGGAGACCTGTACGCAAGGCCTCTGGATTCCTTGGGAGTCTGCTCAACAGATAAACTTCCTAGAGCTCAGAGCCATCCGCCTAGCGCTCAAAGCATTCTCTCACCTGGTTTCTCACCAATCGGTGATGATACAGACGGACAATCAGGTTGCAATATTCTACGTGAACAAACAAGGCGGAACAGGCTCCTTCCTTCTCTGTCAGGAGGCACAAAAACTATGCTCTTGGGCTGTCCACCACGGCATCATCCTCAAGGCTGTCTGTCTCCCAGGTCAAGAAAATTACCTGGCTGACAAGCTCAGCAGGATCCTCCAGCCACACGAGTGGAGGTTGGACCCGCTGGTGGTTCAGCGGATCTTTCTCAAATGGGGCCTCCCCACCATGGATCTTTTTGCCAGTCCTCTGAACCGGCATCTGCCCAGATTCTGCTCTCGTCAGCCACATCCTCTCCAGGTAGCGGCGGATGCTTTTCTAATTCCATGGTCCACCGGCCTCTTGTATGCCTTTCCTCCCTTGCCACTGGTGTCTCGGACGCTCTTCAAGGTTCTCCGAGACAAAGCATCGCTGATCCTCGCGGCTCCCCGGTGGCCGAGACAACCTTGGTTCCCGCTTCTTTTTTTTTTTTTTTTATTACATCTTTTTATAACTTTACATAAACAGCAGTCATAGTACAACCATTACACTATAACCAAAACCATAAACTCACTCCAAACACCCCAAAAAACCATTAAAACCACCCACCCCGTACCTTGCAAACCTCTCTAAATGCACGGAATTAACTTGCTGCAGCGCCTGCAAATCGATCCAAGGCGGCCCATTTATTGGGATTAACTCTGTTCCCCCTTAAGATAAGAGCTTTATCCTGACTTTTTTCATATCTGCTAAAAAGACAAACTTGGTTCCACCAAAGAAGCCAAGTGAGCTTAGAGGCGTCCTTCCAGCAAAATAATATCGTTTTGATGGCGATAACTATCATAAAGTTCAGGATAAAAAAATGTTCTTTATCTAACTGTGGGATGCCTGCCAGCGATCTCAACGTGACTATGCGCCACGTTAACGGAACAGAGTAACCCAGTACCTTCTGAACCTTGTCCCATACTGATACCCAGAATCCCTGAACAAAAGAGCATTCAAAAAACATGTGCCGCATGGTGCCCTCAGTTTGCTGACAAGACCAGCACAGGGAGGATTTAGTTGGAGACCACTTAGCCAGCTTAACAGGAGTTATAAATGCCTGATGGGCAAAGAAAAACATCGACTGAGTAAGCGCCGCCGATCGTGAGGGGCGCATAACCGGCCCCCAAAACAAACTCCAGGACTTTGGTGTCCAAGGTAAGTCTACTTCTTCTTCCCAGAGTTTGCTTAAACCCTGCAGATGGCTCCGGCCCTGCGCACGGAAGAGCGCATAAATAGTTGTAATTCCACCTGTCTTGGAATTCAAGTCCAGCATAATCCTCTCTAATCCCCAACTAGGCGCACATTCTCCAGGCCTTATACCTGACTGCGTAAAGCAGTGCCTAAGTTGAAGCCATTGGAAATAACACGTTGAAGGCAGTCCAAATTCTGTGCGTAACACTTCAAACTCTTTCCATTGTCTGCCGTCTAGCTATTGCCCCACTGTCCAGATGCCACATCTCTGCCATACAGTCCATGCAAACGGGGACGAATGGATCTTAAAACCCGGATTGTACCATATAGGCAGAAGGAGAGAAGGTGGATTCTCTGCTGCAATGACCGGGAGAAATGATTGAAATGCACTTTGCGTTGATACAATTATGCGCCCCATTGTACAAGACTCTGGAAATTTCATTCCCATGACAAGCCGCATCGGATATGGGTAGCAAAGCCGCTCTTCTAGTTCTAGCCAGGTGGGCTTGTAAGCAAGCGATTCTGTCGACGTCCAAAGGCTGCCTTGCTTGAGTATCGCCGCCAGATGATACCACTGGAAATCAGGAAAATGGACTCCCCCCTTCTCTTTTCCCGCTTTCAGTTTCCGTAGAGCTATTCTAGGAGTCTTCCCGTTCCAAAGAAAGGCACTCAGAATACGTTCAATTCCCTTGTAGACAGATACCGGGAGCACAATAGGTATCATTCCCAAAATGTAGTTTATCTTTGGCATAAGCACCATCTTGATGGATTCCAGCCGTCCCCACCACGATAAGTGGAGCGGGGACCATTGTAATGTGAAAGATCGCGCTATCTCTTTTACGCGTTCCACATTGATTCGTACTGTTTCCTCCAATGGAGCGACAAAGTGGGCTCCTAAGTATTTTATAGGACCTGCTGCCCATTGAAAAGAAAACTCCTGCACAAGGCTGCTATTAGCCTGGGTGTTGAGGGGGAAAGCCACTGACTTTGACCAATTCACCTTATAGCCGGAATATTGGGCATATTTGTCAATCAGCTTGAGTAAGGGAGATATGGAGAGTGGTCGCAGAAAGAACATAAGATCATCGGCATAGGCTGAAAGCTTTATGTGGAGGTCAGCAACCTTGATGCCGCGAATGTCGCTGGATTGCCGCACCAGCAGCACCAAAGGTTCCAATGCCAGATTAAATAGAAGGGGAGACATTGGACATCCTTGTCGTGTACCTCTACACAGGCTGAAGGACCGGAAAAGCTCCTGATTAACTAGGATTCTAGCGGTTGGATGAGAATACAGCACCTGTATCATATTTATGTATTTCCTGGGTAATCCAAACCACTCCAATACATGGAAAAGGAAAGGCCATTCCAGTCTGTCAAATGCCTTTTCAGCATCCAGGGACAGGCCTATGAAAGGCGAGTCACTACGTTCTGCTACATCCAGGAGGGAGCACAAGAGTCTAGAATTGTCCGCTGTAGATCTTCCCACCACAAAACCACATTGATCCGGATGGACAAGCGTGTGGAGCACTCTGTTAAGACGTCCAGCCAGTATAGCCGAATAAAGCTTGTAATCGGCGTTCAATAGAGAAATGGGTCGATAGTTACCCACTAGAGTCGGACCCCTTCCAGGCTTTTCAAGGACCACTATCGTGGCCTCTGCAAATGCTCCTGTATCCGGAGCTTGATCTTGAAGCAATTGAAAATATGTCAATAACCGGGGAGACATTTCTGAGGCAAATGTTCGATAAAACTCACTCGGGATACCATCGGGGCCCGCAGCCTTACCGCTTTTCATTTCAGCCATTGCTTCCTGAAGTTCTTCTTGATCTATGTCTCTGCCAAGCGAGGCAGCCTGAGCCTCATCCACTGTTGGATGCGATATCCCTTCCAAAAAACGCTCTACATCTGGGACGTCTTCAACTCCTTCAGAAGAGTACAGTTGCAAGTAGAAATTTCTGAAGATTTCCATTATCTGGACATTGCTATCCTGGGAATTTCCATGTTCGTCTTTTAAAGACACTATATGCGATTTCTCCTTGCGAGGCTTCAAGTGAGCAGCCAGTAGCTTACCAGCCTTGTTCATTTCTGTATGATAACACGCATTCTGCTCAAAGACCTTCTGTTCCACCTCATTGCTTAGTAGCATATTATATCGATATCGCAAACGTTGGAGCCGTGTAAGGACCTCTGAGCGGTATTAGCGTTGTAACAGCCTCTCACCAGCCCTGATCTGAGAATCCAGATCCGCAAGCTCTCTTTTCGCCTTCCGCTTATTTGCTATGACATAGCTGGAAATCCTAGCTCTGATGGACGCCTTAAAGGCCTCCCACCATGCCCAGATGGAAGTATCCTCCGGGGAGTTTATCGCGAAGTATTCTTCAATGGCTTGTTTGACATGTTGACGAAAAGGTTCCTCGGCCAGCAGCGACCTAGGGAAGAACCAGCCACCACCTTTGACAGACTCCACTGGCGGCCCCAATTCAAGCATTATTGCAGCATGATCTGAAATATGTGTACTTAGAATCTCTGCACACTTGATATTTGTAGCCACCGACCGGGACACCAGGAAGAAATCAATCCGCGAGTGCGACCCATGCGGGTTCGAGTAAAAAGTATAGTCTCTTTCCTGGGGGTGAAAAATCCGCCAGATATCAACCATTCCCATGTCCTCCATCATGGTAAGAAGGACTTCGGCTGCTCTGCTTCATCATGGAGCTCGACAAGGCTGACAATCCAATAAAGGGTCCAGGACCAAATTAAAATCACCTCCGAAGATAGCAGGGAGAGAAGAGAACTCCATCAGCGCCTCTGCCAGATTTGAAAAGAAACTAGGGTTGTCACAATTAGGTGCATATACATTAACTATTAACATTTGTCGGCTATCAAGTTTGATTTGCACATAGGACCACCTTCCCTCTGGATCAGCTCTGGACGTTAACATCTGAATTGCACTGGAGCGTTTGACAAGTATCGCCACCCCGTTTTTCTTCCCCAGAGCAGCAGCATAGGACATGAGAGAGTAGTGCTTCCCTGCCAATTTCAAGGACTCTTTGCTGGTAAGATGCGTTTCCTGAAGGAGCACTACTTCAGCCCCCTGTTTTTGACAATAAGTTAGAATCTTTTTTCTCTTAATGGGATTCTTAATGCCCTTTACGTTAAGGGATAATATTTTAATTGAGGACATATTGGATTAGAATGGGAAGATACTCACGTCCGCCTAAGGACCTCTCCGGCTCCACTGCAGCAACATGGCCCTCGTGCCACATCCCAATAATAAGAGGTTTGCAAGGTCCCAATATCCCCCCCACAGTACGGGGGTAAATCCTGGGTGAGCCAGTAGATTACCAAGAAGGCCACCCGTTGCCCCCCATGGTACATAACATTTAACCCACGTAAGCTAGCAGTGATCTATCACAGTTACAACCTTATACATTCCTTAGCAGTCCATCAATCTCCCTCTGCGTCTATAATACTACAAAGTATTAAGCAGTGCCCCGAAGAGCTTAAACAGCAACACAAAGCCGTCGTACATAAGAATATTTTCAGGTGAAATACAGGGAGAGAGAACACAAAAGAGCAGGAAACGTTGTGACACCCACATACCTACCACCCACTACAAGAGCAGGGTCAGTCCCACTCCCCTCCCCCTATGCCACCACCCTCACAGCAATGTGCCCATAAGTATAAAAACAATGGAAACAGAAAGCCATAATACATATCAAAAACCACTCAGCCTTCTACATCTAAAGAACCTTTCAGACTAAGACCACCAAGGTCCATCATCCTTCAGAGAATCTTCCTTAGAAGCAGGGACCAAATTATTGCATCTTGAGGCCTTCTTGCTCTTCCAAAAATTGTAAGACTTCCCTTGGGTCATCATAAGTCTTGGTAACATTATGGAAAGTGACTCGGGGATGTGCAGGGTACAGCAGGCCATAGCGCGCTTGAAGCTGTTGTAACCGCGGCCTCATCGCCAGAAATCTCCGCCGTTTATCCACAGTTGTCTTGCACAGGTCCGGAAAGAAAGAGATGTTCTTACCCTCATATGACACAGAGTCCTGAGCCTTAGCCGTTGCGAGAATCTGAATGGCCTGCTGGTATTTTAACAGACAGAAGATCACCGGCCTAGGGCCCTTGGCGTGCAGACTTATTTGCGCCGGGACTCTGTGCGCCCTCTCAAATTCGAGCAGCCCCGGGAAGTTAAGTTTCAGCGCCGTGGGGATCCGCTTGCTGAGAAACGTTGAGAGATCCGCACCTTCAGCGCCCTCCGGGAGGCCTATTAACCGCACATTGTTTCTCCTACCGCGATTGTTCAGGTCCTCCAGCTGTTGTTCCAAACTCTCCACTTTCTTAGCTGTTTTATGAAGGCAGGCCAGTTGAGCTGAATGCGCATTTACTTCTGCATCAACTTTATCGATGCGCTCAGAGAGCCCCCGGATCTGAGCTCTCAATTCAGATACCTCAGCTTGCACTCTCGCAATGGCGTCGCCGTTTGCGACGACTAGGCCCTTTACCGCCCTTATTTCTCCTAGCACTTCTTTCAGAGAGTCCTCCGATTCACGGGGAGAGGCCATCTTGTGGGGCGAGAGAGGGTCCGATTTCGGCCTTTTGGATCCGGAGTTTGTGGGGTTAACAAAATCCAATTTCGTAGGTTTAACACTCGACATCCTGTCTCCGCCGATTAAGGATAGACCCACAGTAAATAGTGTCCAAATTGGGTTAAAAATGCAACGGTATTTGCAGGAGTCTTGACCGGGGGCCTCAGAGCAAAGCTTTTATGCGGCCATCTTGAATCTCCGCTGGCTCCGCCTCCTTGGTTCCTGCTTGTGATGCAGCTAGCGGTAGACACTCCTCTTCCACTGGGATTTCAGCCCGACCTCCTGTCGCAGGATCAGGGGACTCTCCTACACCCCAATCTCCGGTCCCTTCATCTGATGGCCTGGCTGCTGAAAGGGTAGTCCTTGCTCCTCTGCAGCTACCTCCAGATGTGGAGAAGGTCGTCTTGGCCTCCAGACGGCCCTCCACCCGGAAGTCCTACGCTCTCAAGTGGCGTCGGTTCTCCGTCTGGTGTACTCAGCAGTCTCAAGATCCTTTCTCCTGTTCAGCATCAGTGGTCTTGCAGTACTTGCTCTCTCTCTCCAACCTTGGACTTAAGTCCAACTCGGTTAAAGTCCACCTCAGTGCTCTTTCTGCGCATCACCTGCCAGTGGATGATAGACCTCTTTCCAGCCACCCTCTGGTGGCTCGGTTTCTCAGAGGCCTCCTTCTCCTTAAGCCACCTTTGCGCCCGCCAGCCCCGGACTGGGATCTTAATGTGGTGTTGCAGCGGATCACCTGTCCGCCTTTTGAGCCTATGGCTACCTGTCCGCTCCGTTTTCTTTCGTGGAAAACCTTGTTCTTGGTAGCCCTCACTTCGGCTAGACGCGTTAGTGAGCTGCAGGCCCTGGTTTCTGATCCTCCTTACACTAGGTTCTACAAGAACCGGGTAGTCCTACGGACTCACCCTATATTTCTTCCCAAAGTGGTTTCCCCTTTTCACATCATCCAGGAGGTGGTACTTCCGACCTACTTTCCCAGGCCGCACTCCAGCCGAGCTGAAATGGTCCTGCATACCCTGGACTGTAGAAGGGCGTTGACCTTCTACCTTGACCGTACGCGGGAGCACCGAAAGGCTGTTCAGCTCTTCGTGTCTTATGACCCCAACAAGTTGGGGCTCCCTGTCTCCAAGCGTACTCTGTCCATCTGGATTGCGGACTGCATCGCTTGGGCTTACGAGGCTGCGGGCCTCGTGCTGGAAAGTAGAGTCACAACTCATCGTGTTCGGGCGAAGGCTACGTCAGTAGCTTACCTCCGCTCTGTTCCATTGGCAGACATCTGCCGGGCCACTACTTGGTCTTCAAGCCAGACTTTTGCAGCCCATTACTGCCTGGAGAGGGAGTCCCGCAGGGACAGTGCTTTCGGACAGGCAGTCCTCCGTAACCTCTTCGAGGTATAGGCAACTCCTACCCTCCGTCCCGGATGTTGGGCTACTGGTTGGAGACATATTCAGAGAAGATTCCTTCCTTCTGTGCTACTGACCTCGAGGGAGCTCATTTTGTGCTTAGGGTCTCCGGTAGCCTTAAGCTTGGGAGTCCCATATGTGAGGACTGACTTCCTGCTTGGTCCTGGAGAAAGCGTAGTTACTCACCTGTAACAGGTGTTCTCCAGGAGCAGCAGGAATCAGTCCTCACAACCCTCCCTCCTCTCCTTGGAGTTGCAGTTATATGCTTTTGTTTTTGCTAATTTTTGCTGTCTTTTAGCAATGTCATCTGACTGAGCAAGATGGCACCCTTGGGCGGGAAGAGGACTGCGCATGCGTGCTGCAATTCCCAAAGGCTTTCTTTGAAAGCTGGGGAAAATTGCTCCACGAGGGCTCCGTCGGCGCCGACGTCACCCATATGTGAGGACTGATTCCTGCTGCTCCTGGAGAACACCTGTTACAGGTGAGTAACTACGCTATTTTGTCCTTCCAATGGTGGCAGTCCACTCAAAACCTATTGGTGGGGTCCCCATTTCAACAAACTTTACCCCAGGCAACTCTCACAACAGATGCTTCACGAATAGGTTGGGGAGCTCATCTGCAAGACCTCTCCACCCAAGGCATTTGGACTCCACAGGAGACTCATCTACATATCAATCTCTTGGAGCTCAGAGCAATCTTCCTTGCTCTGCGAGTGTTCCACACCCTGCTCAGCTACAAGACAGTCCTCATTCATACAGACAATCAAGTAGCCAGGTTGTAGGTGAACAAGCAGGGAGGAACAGGCTCTCTGTCGCTTTGCAACAAAGCTTTGCGACTATGGGCCCTCGCCAGAGAGTTTCAGATTCATCTCCTGGCAGTGTATCTTCCAGGTATCCAAAACTCTTGGGCAGACAGACTCAGTCGAGTTCTGCTTCCACACGTATGGTCTCTACATGCAGACCAGGTGGCCAAGATTTTTCAAATTTGGGGAACCCCGGACATAGACCTCTTTGCAAGTCCGTTGAATGCCAAACTTCTCCGATTCTGTTCCAGAATTCTGGCTCAGGGCTCTCAGGCCAGGGATGCTTTCCTCCTTCATTGGGGTCAAGACTTCTTGTATGCTTTTCCACCCATTCCCCTGATTCCCAAAAGCCTGTTCAAACTTCAGAGAGACAGAGGCCATATGATTCTCATAGCTCCACATTGGCCACGGCAAGTGTGGTACCCTCTGCTTCTACATCTCTCTCAAGCTCCCTCTCTGGAGTTAGGGTCTGCTCCAGATCTCCTGTCTCAGGAGGACGGAATGTTATGGCATCCCAATCCCCCCAGTCTCTGCATCTCAAGGCTTGGTTGCTGAAGGCCTAGATCTTCATGATCTTAACTTTTCTCAGCAAGTAAACAATATCCTTTATGCTTCTAGAAGACCTTCCACAAGACACTCTTATGCTTTCAAGTGGAAAAGGTTTACCATATGGTGCTTGCAGAAGGGTCTTAGCCCCCTTGCGATACCTCTGGAATCATTACTGAAGTATCTCCTTCATTTATCCAATGCAGGACTTAAGACTAACTCAGTAAGAGTCCATTTGAGTGCTATTGCAGCTTCTTTCAAGCCTTTAAATGGACAACCTATTTCCTCCCATCCTCTTATAGCAAGATTTATGAGAGGCCTTCTTCTAACTAAGCCTCCCATTAGGCCACTACCGGTGGCATGGGACTTAAACCTGGTTCTTGGCCAGCTCATGAAGCCTCCTTTTGAACCCTTAACTACTACCTCATTGAAATTCCTTTCTTGGAAAGTTATCTTTCTCCAGGACCAAGCAGGAAGGTCAGTCCTCACATATGGGTGACATCGACATCGATGGAGCCCTTGTGGAGGATTTCCCCAGCTTTCCATGAAAGCCTTTGGGAATGCAGGCACGTATGCGCGGTTCTCTTCTCGCCTAAAGGTGCCATCTTGCTCAGTCTCTTTTTCCGTGAAGCCCACCGGACGTTTGACCTAGTCCTCCCGGAAAATAGTTAGATTTTTTGGCGATCCTTCGCTATTTTTTCCTCCGGTTCAACACCAGTTCCCCTCCCGCCGGGTTCGGTACACCGGTATCGAGCCCGATCTTCTTTTTTCGGTTTTTGCCCTTTGTGGCTGGCGTTCGCGCCCTTTTTTTCTTTTTCCCTGGAAGGCCGGTCTTTTGACCTCGCGGGGACTCTTTTTTTTCCACGATGGCTTCCAGTGGGTTTAAAAAGTGTGATCGGTGCAAGAAGCTGATGTCTCTCACCGACACACACGACTGCTGCCTTCGGTGCCTCGGTCCTGACCACAATCCTAAGACGTGTGGACCATGTGGAAAAATGTCTTCCAAGGCACTCCGAAGTCATCAGCACCAAAAGGAAAGGCTTTTTTCTGCCTCTGCCTCTGGCCGGGCCGGACCGGACCTCGTCTGAGGCCTCGACATCTCGGGAATCGGATCCCGAGCACCGTCGGGGTTCCTTGGACAGGGGGTCCCCCGACCGGGAACGAAAGAGGAAAAAGCGGCTCGCGAGGGCGTCGTCGGAAGAGGTCCCTGGCTCCTCGAGAGCTAGGTCTCAGACCCCCGACCGTCGCCCCGGGTCCGTGGAACAGGAGAAGCCTTCCAAAGTACCTTGAGTGGAGCCGGAGTCTGCTGGACACGTAAGTCCTGTAGTCCTCGTGGACTGTCCTCCCAGAGAGCCGACCTCAGGCCCTGCACTGCCGGGGCCCGAGTCAGGGGCTGCTGAGTCTTCTGAGCTGGGTCTCAGGCTGACAGCCTTGGAGAGCAGACTGTCTGCCTTCATGGAACAGCAGCGGGCACTGATGGCCAGCCTGTCTGGCGCATCTGCCCCGACCACCGGGACATCGACATTGAATTCGACCCCAGAGACCGAGCTGATACTCGAGATCATAAAGGCTCGAGGTTGACCTCGGTCGCGGTCTCCCTCGACCTCCCGTTCAGGACCGAGTGCCTCGACGCCGGTGCCTTCGGCATGGGGCGGGAGCTCACAGGCTCCACGCAGTCGGATCCCGATTCCTCATTGGATGAGTCCGCCTGGGAGACGGAGGACGAGGAGTCCCCTGACACTTTCTGGAATCGGTGCGTCCCATTGGACTCACCGCAGTCTGAGCCCTGGAGTAGATTGCCCCCCGGAGGATACCCGGTTCTCGGAGTTCGTCTGGGATATGGCCACCGCGTTGGCTATCCCTGCGGACCCCGAGGAGGAGCCGAAGAGCTCGAGGCCCTACAGTGCGACTCTCCTCCGAAGGAGGCCTTTACTGTTCCGGTTCCTCCGATGCTGGAACGGCTCCTCTTCCGGATGTGGGAGGCACCGGCCTCGTGGCCAGTTCTAAGCAAGCGGGTCGATTCCATCTATCGACTCCATAAGAGCCCTGGTTTTCAAAAGGCTCAGCTACCACACAATTCCATGGTGGTGGAATCGACCATGCATCGCCTGAAAAGTCAGAAGATGCACTCTGCAGTGCCCACTGGCAGGGAGGCCCGGAACCTGGATGGTTTTGGTAGAAAGTGCTTCCAGGGCTCGATGCTTGCTTGCCGTGTCCAGTCTTACCAGCTGTACATGGGCATGTACTTGCGAGACCTGGCCAAGGAGCTGGCCGGGTTCTCTGCTGGTCTCTCCGGGTAACCCTTGCAGAGGTTCAAGTCCTTCTCCTCGGGGATCCGGGAATGTTCCAAGTTTATGTCCCGCGCTGCCTACGATGGCTTTGAGGCTACAGCCCATGTTGCGGCAGCCGGCATCGCAGCTCGATGCCAGGCGTGGCTGCAGTCATCGGACCTCAAGCCATGGGTTCAGGACAAGTTGGTCGATGTCCCTTGCCGAGGGGAGAACATTTTTGGCAAGCCCATGACCGAGAAGGCCGCACAGCTCGAGACCGAGCACCTCACAAGGACAAGGCTGTCTAGGAAGACTTCTGCCCGGCTGCCCAAGCTGCCCCTCAGGGTCAGCAAGCCAAGGGGCAGGGTAATGGGCCCCGTAGGCAGAGGACCCCCAAACCTCCGGCCCCTGCTCCCACTCAGCAGGGTGGGGGTTTTTGACTCCTTAGGCATAACCTCTCCATCCCTGCTCTCCCAGCCCTGCACAGGAGGTCGCCTCGCCCTGTTTGCCCATCAGTGGCCACTCATCACTGGAGACAGTTGGGTGTTAAGCCTAGTCCACAAGGGCTATCTACTACACTTCCAACAACTGCCTCCTCCCTACTTTCCAGGGGAGCCTCCAAGGCCTCCCCTGCACACAGATCTGCTCCTTCAGGAGCTCCAAGGTCTGTTGGTGGACAGGGCGGTGGAGCCTGTGCCTCCCCACTTGCAAGGTCAGGGGTTCTACTCCAGGTATTTCCTGGTACCCAAAAGGACCGGTAGCCTTCGACCTATTCTAGACCTCAGAAACCTCAACAAGTTCCTGGAGAAGGAAAAGTTCAAGATGCTTACTCTTGGAAAACCTCTGCCCTACCTCCAGCAGGGAGATTGGCTATGCTCTTTGGATCTAAAGGATGCGTATACTCACATCCTCATTCATCCAGACCACAGAATGTACCTCAGGTTCATTGTGGGAGGAAACCATTATCAGTACAGAGTACTGCCTTGTGGCCTCACCTCCGCTCCCAGGGTCTTTACCAAATGCCTGGCAGTGGTGGCGGCCTACCTGAGAAATCAGGGAGTCTTTGTCTTCCCCTATCTGGATGACTGGCTCATAAGGGGTCAGACGTGCCAGGAGGCCCGACAGGCCACCCTCAGAACTATTGCTCTCCTTCAAAGATTGGGGTTTGTAATAAACTTCGCAAAGTCCACTTTGCTCCCCTTCCAGAACTTGGAGTTCATAGGGGCGAGGTTGGACTCTCTGCTGGCAAAGGCATTCTTGCCAGAAGACAGAGCCCAAAGACTGATAAACATAGCAGACCAGTTTCTCAGCAGGTCACTAGTCTCCGCCAGACTCTGCCTGAGGCTTCTAGGCCACATGGCTTCGACAGTACATGTGACCCCCAATGCCAGGCTCCATATGAGGCCTGCACAGTGGTGCCTTCGGACTCAGTGGTCACAAGCCACAGGCAGCCTTCGAGACAGGATAAGGGTGTCGAGACAATTTCTGAACTCCCTCAGCTGGTAGCGGCACCCGCCCAATCTGCTGCACGGGGTACCCTTTCAGATGCCTGGGTTCACAGTGTTGTTGACCACGGATGCCTCCCTGCAGGGCTGGGGAGCTTATTGTCTAGGCAAGTGCACCCAGGGCCTGTGGTCTCCCTGGGAGCCGCACAGCAAATCAATCTACTGGAACTCAGGGCTATTCGATTAACTCTCAAGACTTTCTCTCCAACCGTGGCTCATCAGTCTGTCCTAGTTCAGACAGACAACCAGGTAGCCATGTTTTATGTGAACAAGCAGGGCGGAACTGGGTCCAGGCTCCTTTGTCAGGAAGCACAGGACCTTTGCTTGTTTGCTCTCAGGCACAACATGCTCCTCAAGGCTGTGTATCTACCTGGCCAGGAAAACTACCTAGCCGACAAGTTGAGCAGGATTCTGCAGCCCCACTAGTGGCAGCTCCATCCTTTGGTGGTTCAGAAGATTTTCCTGAAATGGGGACTTCCATCCATAGATCTGTTTGCCAGTCCTCTGAACAAACAGCTGCCAAGGTTCTGCTCCAGGCAACCGCATCCTCTGCAGATAGCAGCAGATGCTTTTCTGATTCCCTGGTCTCAGGGCCTCCTGTATGCGTTTCCTCCCACGCCCTTGGTGGCCCGAACCCTGTTCAAGATTCTCCAGGACAAGGCTTGGTCCTGCTGGTGGCTCCCAGGTGGCCGAGACAGCCTTGGTTTCCACTTCTGCTTCAGCTGGCAGTGGAGCCCCCACTGCCTCTGGGGTTGCAACCCGACCTTCTCTTTCAGGATCAGGGTTCCTTTCTGCACCCAATCTCAAAGTTCTCAATTTGATGGCCTGGAGGCTGCAAGGGTAGTTTTGGCTCCCTGGGGCCTACCTCCTGAGGTTGAGGAGGTTGTCCTAGCCTCTAGGAAACAGTCCACTAGGAAAACCTATGCTCTCAAATGGAAAAGGTTTTCAGTGTGGTGTCAGCTACGCACAGAGGATCCTTGCTCCTGTACTGTACCAGTAGTGCTTCAGTACTTACTGCACTTATCAAATCAGGGACTTAAGTCCAATTCTGTTCGGGTCCAGCTCTCAGCTGTAGCAGCTCACCACTCACTGGTGGAAGGACATTCTCTGTCGGTTCACCCCTTGGTGTCCCGCTTTCTCAGAGGCTTGCTTTTGCTCAAGTCTCCAATCCGTCCTCCTGCTCCTGAATGGGAGTTGAATGTGGTCTTGCAGCAACTGACTCGCCCACCTTTTGAGCCGATGGCTACTTGCCCTCTACGCTTCCTATCCTGGAAGACACTCTGCTTGATAGCCCTAACCTCGGCCAGGCGAGTGAGTGAGCTTCAGGCCCTGGTCTGTGACAGGCCTTACACCCGCTTCTATGGGAACAGGGTAGTCCTTAGGACTCATCCAAAGTTCCTCCCAAAGGTTGTCTCCTCCTTCCACCTTAACCAAGAGATGGTTCTTCCAACATTCTTCCCTAGGCCTCATGCAAGCAAGGCTGAAGCAGTTCTGCATACCCTGGACTGTATCAGGGCCTTATCCTTCTACCTTGACCGTACGCAGGGGCATAGAAGGGCTACTCAGCTCTTCATATCTTTTGACCCTAATAATTTGGGGTTAGCTGTGTCCAAGCGTAGCCTGTCCACCTGGGTAGCTGACTGTATCACCTGGGCTTACAGGGCGGCTGACCTTCCTTTGCAGGGTCGGGTCACGGCTCATTGTGTCAGGGCAATGGCTGCCTCAGTGGCTCACCTCCGCTCTGTACCGTTGGTGGACATCTGCAGGGCTGCAACTTGGTCCTCAAGCCAGACTTTTGCAGCCAATTACTGTCTGGAGAGGGAGTCCCGTAGGGACAGTGCTTTTGGCCATGCAGTTCTCCGGAATCTCTTTGAGGTTTAGGCAACTCCTGCCCTCTGTTGGGCTACCCGTGGAGGTTCTGTCAGTGAAAAGCCTTTCTTTGCTGCTGGGACTAGAGGGAGTTCTTTTGTTCAGCCTGGGTTCCTTGGTAGCCCAGAGCTAGGGAGTCACCCATATGTAAGGACTGACTTCCTGCTTGGTCCTGGAGAAAGAGTAGTTACTCACCTGTAACAGGTGTTCTCCAGGAGCCGCATGAATCAGTTCTCACAACCCTCACTCCTCCCCTGGGAGTTGCAGTTGTACATAGTTTATTTTTACATTTTTGTGTGCTGTTTTTAGCTATGTCATTTGACTGAGCAAGATGGCACCTTTAGGCGGGAAGGGAACCGCGCATGCGTGCCTGCATTCCCAAAGGCTTTCATGGAAAGCTGGGGAAATGCTCCGCTAGGGCTTCATCGGCGTCGATGACACCCCATATGTGAGGACTGATTCCTGCTGCTCCTGGAGAACACCTGTTACAGGTGAGTAACTACTCTTTCTCAGTGCAATCACATCAGCACATTGCATCAGTGAGTTGCAGGCACTAGTGGCTGATCCTCTTTATACAAGGTTCCATCATGGCAAGGTAGTCCTTAGGACTCATGCACACTTTATGCCAAAGGTGGTCTCGCCTTTTCATTTGAACCAAGCGGTCTACCTGCCTGTGTTTTTTCCAAGGCCTCATGCATCAAATGCAGAAAGGAATCTTCATACTTTGGACTGTAAAAGAGTTTTAGCTTTTTACTTACAAAGGACACAACAACATAGAAAGTCCTCTCAACTCTTTGTTGCTTTTGATCCTTCTCATCTGGGACTTCCAGTCTCCAAGAGAACACTGTCCAGCTGGATTGCACAGTGTATTTCCTTTGCCTATCAGAGTAAGAATCTTCCTCTGGAGGGCCATGTCACAGCTCACAATGTGAGAGCCTGGCAGCTTCAATGGCTCATCTGCACTCTGTGTCTATCGACGACATCTGTCGAGCAGCCACTTGGGCCTCAGTTCATACCTTCACAGCCCATTACTGCTTGTACAAGGACTCCCGCTGGGATGCCTTGTTTGGTCAGGCTGTTCTCCAACACCTGTTCCATACCTAATCAACTCCTACCCACCATCCCTTGTAGGATGCCGGAGATCCATGGGGGGAAGTGGAGCCCTTTCACAGGGACGCACAACTTCTGGGGTCTCTCCCTGGCATCTAAAGCTAGGGAGTCCCCATATGTGAAGACTACATTCCTGCTTGTTCTTGGAGATAGCATAGTTACTCACCTGTAACAGGTGATCTCTGAGAACAGCAGGAATTTAGTCTTCACAACCCACCCACCTCCCCTAGGAGTTGTATCTCTCTATCTCTTTCTCTTTCCCTCTCTCTCTCTTTGTCTCAGCTTTAAACTCAACTGGAGAGAGGCAGTTGGGAAAGGCGGGAAGGCAAGCACGCAGGCGCTGTGGGATGCTCCCAAAAGCTTTCTAATTGGACCCTGGGGAGCGTTCCCACGTAGGCTCCGTCGGTACCGGCGATACCCATATGTGAAGACTAATGCCAAAGCAACTAAAGCTTGCCTCAGTAAGACCAATCACAAAGAAAACTACTCTCGACAAAAAAGATCCAGCTGCATACCGACCAATCTCCAGCATACCCTTCCTTGCAAAAATAATCGAAAAGACGGTTCAGGTACAACTTCAGGAACACATCGACAAACACGAAACACTCGACGACCACCAACACGGATTTCGTCCCAACCATGGAGTCGAAACTCTACTGATCTACCTCTTCGACAGCATCATAAGAATAATTGACAACACCAGGAAGGGAATTATAATGATCTTCATCGACATCTCCTCAGCTTTCGACACAGTTGACCACAATACGCTCCTGGAGAGACTAAAGAACACTGGTATACATGGTATCACATTGAAATGGTTCCACTCGTACCTAACCGAAAGACAGCTACAGGTCAAGGTGGGACACGACACCTCCCGACCCATAAATGTCCAACAAGGAGTACCGCAAGGATCCGCACTCTCAGCACTCCTATTTAACATCTACATCCAACCAATATGCAACATTATGAAAGAGAACAACATTCAATACACAATATACGCAGACGACATCATGATATACACCCCGATATCAATCGACAACCCGGACTTCTCTAAGATAACAGACTGCCTTACCCAAATGACGAGTTGGTGCCAAAACAACAACCTCGCAATAAACTACAACAAGACCGAAGCTTTAATCATCACGCGGAACCAAAGCTTCATATACCAACCAAACATAAAGATACAAAGCACCACGATACCGATAAGATCAGAGGTGAGATACCTTGGGGTTACTCTGGACAATAAACTCAATCTCAAACCACACATTGACAAAACAATCCAAAAAGCCTACTACAAGATGCGAATCATCAGGAGACTGAAACCACTCCTCGCCCCAGAACACTTCCGTACCGTCTGTCAAGCACTGATAACCCCACTACTGGACTTCTGCAATCCGATATACCTTGGACTACCGAAACAAGCCCTCAAACCACTCCAACTGGCACAAAACACTGCAGCACGAATCATATCCGGAGCTGCAAGGCAGGAGCACATCACACCTACCTTAAAGGACTTACACTGGCTCCCAATCAGTGCACGCATCAGATACAAGACTATCATAAACCTATTTAAGATAAAACAGCACACATCAGCCAACAGCCTCCACACGCTCATACAACCAGAAACCAGCACACGTCCTAGAAGAAGACAAACATGCAACCGAGTCAGTACCCCAAATGAATACAAGCACACACGCAAGGACACAACAGACAGAGCACTCTCCATGGCTGCTCCAACAATATGGAACAATCTACCGGACGATTTAAGGGCAACTCCAGACCTCAAAGACTTCAGAAAACAGCTGAAAACCATGCTGTTCATAGAGCACTATGGACACATCACATAACCTAAGAGAATGTATAACAGCACACCATACCTCCTAACACAGTATGTATATAAAATGTGTCTTAGCACCACTGTAGATAGCCCACATTGTACATAGCTCAAACAAATCTAGCACACAACACAGCCCACACACAACTAAGTTTCACCCTCACTGCATGTATAACACACCCACTTTACCTGATTGCTTGCTGTGATACCACCTTGATTATTAAGATAAGGCGGTTTAGAAATACTGTTAAATAAATAAATAAATAAATTCCTGCTGTTCCCGGAGATCACCTGTTACAGGTGAGTAACTGTGCTATACAGTACATGTGACCCACTCTCCCTGCAGGTAAAAGAATGTGCTGATGGCACTCCGAGGTTGTTTTGCTTTGACTGCTGATGCTCTTTATTGCCCCTTAGAGGCTGCTATCCTGGGCAGCCACAGAATTTAGCCTTAAGGTTGGAATGGTCCTGTGCAGGCTCTCTTGCTAGTATCTTCTAATCCTGACCTGTTAAAAGTGTGAAGTATGAACCTATTTTGAGTACAAAGTGAGTTTCTGTTTATATTCTTAGAAACAGAAGACATGATGGCAGAAAAAGGGTTATGTACCCTTTCCATTCTGCCCATCCAAACCAACTGCCCAGTCTCTACAATCGCTCTTCTCTCTGAAGAGACCATCTGTGCTTTCTTGATCCACTTCCACTATTCAAAGGTTGTTCCACATATCTACCACTCATTTTGTAAAGGAATATTTCTTTAGATAATTTCTGAGTCTACCCACCTTCACCCTCATCCTCATGACCCTTCATTCTAGATCCTCTTTATTGAAAGAGGTCAACGTCCTATTCATTTATGCCTTTAAAGTATTAAAATGTCTCTCTCATATTGTCTGTATCTCTCCTTTCCTACAAAGTATACATGTTTAAATTTGTAAGTCTGCTTCTATACAGTATGCTTTATGATGAAGACTGCTGACCATTCAGTAGTTGCTCTCATGACAGACTCTATCCAGTATATCCCTTTGAAAGTGTAGTCTTCAGAATTGCACACAGTATGCCAAATAAGGTTTCATGAGACACTTATACAGAAGCAATATCATCCTTTTCCTGCTACCTCTTCCTGAAGCATCCACTTATCTTTTGCTTTCACCTCCTCTGTTTGATCACCTTAAGATCACCAAGTATGGTCATATACATATTTTGCTCGTTTCTTTCATCTGAAGAACTTCATCCCCATACTCTGCCACACCTTTGGGTTTTTGCAGCCCAAATATATATCTGCATTATTTTAGTACTAAATCTTAGCTGTCAAATTCTAGACCTACTCAAGCTTCACTAGATATCTCCTCATGTTTTCTACACCTAGGGTATCCACAGATTTTGGTGGTATCTGCAAAAAGACAAATGTTTCCCTTCTTTGATACATTACAAAAATGTTGAAAAGAACCAGACCATAGATTGTTCCCTGCAGCATAACAATGATGATTCCTCTTTTGGAGTGAACACCATTTATTTGTCAACTTCCGCTTATCCATTTCTAGCAATGATTCCATTAATTTACCACCAAGGTTAGAATGACAAGCCTGAAACTCCCAGCTGCCTCCTTATTTCCATTTTTTTAGAAGTACCAAATCTACCTGTTAACACTTCTCCAGAACCACACCTGCTTCTAAGGAAGTGCTGAAATTAGTCAGACAACTGAGCTGCCAGAACTTTCCTAAGTTGCCTTAATTTCCTTGGATATATCCATTCTTGCCCCATCACTTTGCTTACTTTTTAGTTTATCTGGCTGCTCATGAACACAGTCTTGAGAAAATTGGTTTGAGCTCTCACTTGTTTCCATTTTCTGCAGTCCTACTCCCAGACCTTCCACAGTTAGATTGGAAGGGAAATATTTGTTACTTAATTCTGCTTTCATATCATTTTGCTAGTCCAGTCCAGACAAGTGAGTTGTGTTCCCCTGCCAGCAAAAGTGGAGTCAGAAAAAACCCAGAATCTTATGACATCATCTCTGCTAAGAAGTCAGGAAAGCAAAGGTACAAAAAGAAGAAGAAATAGCAAATGCAATAAAATGTGGGGATAAGATATTTTTCAGATATGTTAGTGAGAGGTGGAAGGGCAAAAGTGGTATTGTCAGACTCAGAGTGTAGGGGAAGAATATGCAGAAACTGATGAGGATAAAGCAGAATTGTTTAACAAATATTTCTGTTCTGTTTTCACAGATGAAGGGCCAGGAGCAGGACCTCAGAAAACATTCACAAATAGGAACGGAAGTGACAGGGATCTCAAGTGATTTTCAGAAGACACTGTTCATGAGGAACTAGCTAAACTAAAAGTAGAAAAAGCCATGGGTCTAGATGGGATACATCCAAGAATACTGAGGGAATTTGGGGATGTTTAAGCAGCTCCACTGTCTGACCTTTTCAATGTATCTCTGGAGTCGGGAGTGGTGCCAGAAGACTGGAGAGAGGCACATGTGGTCCCTTTACACAAAAGCGGATATAAGGATGACATTGAGAACTATAGGCCAGTTAGCCTAACTTCTGTCATTAGTAAATTATTGGAAAGGCTACTAAAAGAGAGAATAGTGAGTTTTCTGGAGTCCAGCGGATTGTAGGATCCGAGGCAGCATGGATTCATCAGAGGTAGTTCTTGTCAGACAAATCTGATAGATTTCGTTGACTGGGTGACCAGGGAGTTGGACCGAGGGAGAGCCCTAGATGTGGTATATTTAGATTTCATTAAAGTCTTTGACACTGTTCCGCACAGGCTACTTATAAACTGAGCACCCTAGGGATGGACCCTAAAGTTACTGTTTGGGTTAGAAATTGGTTGAGTGGGAGTTGACAAAGGGTACAGTTAAATGGAGCTCACTCTGAGAAGAAGATTACCACTTGTGTACCGCAGGGATCTGTTCTTGGTCCGATTATTTTTAACATCTTTGTTAGTGATATTGCAGAAGGGCTGTCGGGTAAGGTTTGCTTGTTTGCGGATGATACCAAAATCTGCAATAGAGTAGACACACAGGAAGGAGTAGATAACATGAGGAGGGATCTAACTAAGCTTGAAGAATGGTCAAGAATTTGGCTGCTGAAATGTAATGCTAAAAAATGCAGGGACATAAGTTTGGTCTGCAAAAATCCAAAGGGAACGGTACAGTGTAGTGGGTGAGCTGTCCACAAAAGAAGAGTGGTACCTCTGCGTAATTGTGTCTGACTATCTTAAAGTAGCTAAATAGATAGAAAAGGCAACTGCAAAAGCCAGAAGGATGCTTGGGTGTATTGGGAGAGGAATGGTCAGCAGAAAAAAGGAGGCGATAATGCCTCTGTATAAGTCTCTGGTGCGACCTCATTTGGATTATTGTGTGTAATTCGGGAGACTGCACCTTCAGAAGGATATAAGCAGGATGGAGTTGGTGCAAAGGCAGATTCTCCTGGAGAACTGTGCACATCACTTCAATGAATCCTTATAACATCTGGGCTTTGTCATAAATCTCCCCAAGTCCCATCTATCTCCAACTCAAAGGTTGGAGTTCATCAGAGCCATGCTAGATACTCAGCAAGACAGATCCTTCCTACCACTAGACCGTCTGAACCAACTAGTGGACCTAGCCAACCACATGCATCAGCAGACAAGCTCAACACTCGAGACTTTCTAAGTCTTAGGCCACATGGTATGCACAGTGTATGTAGTTCCATATGCAAGACTACATATGCGCCTATCGCAATGGACTTTAGCATCCCAATGGACACAGGCCACAGAGAACTTGCGGGACCTGATTCAAATTACCCACCCCCTAGTCCAATCCCTCCACTGGCAGTGCACCCCAGCAAACCTCCTCAGAGGATCTCCTTTTTGGATGCCTCATCCTCAACACACCCTCATCGTGGATGCATCCAAGCAGGGTTGGGAAGTTCACCTGAGCGCCATCTCTACACAGGGACTGTGGACATTCCAAGAATCAGCTTTTCAAATCAACCTGCTCGAACTTCGAGCAATCATGGATGTTTGCAGGTGTTCCAACACCACTTCTCAAACAGCCATGTGCTAATCAGGACAGACAATCAGGTCTAAATATTCTTTGTGAACAAGCAAGGTGGGACAGGCTCTCTTCCCCTTTGTGAGAAGGCCTGTTGACTTTGAAACTTAGCTATTTCCCAGCACATCCACCTCCGTGCAGTATATATTCTGAGCGATCTCAATCACCTGGCGGAAAACCTTGAGTCGGATCATGCACCCACATGAGTGGTGCCTTGATCTTTGCACAGTGGCACAAATCTTTCAAACCTGGGGAACCCCAGCCATCGATCTCTTTGCCACGCCACAGAACAGTCAATTCCCACAGTTCTGCTTCAGAGTACCATCCAAACTCATCCAGGCACCCGATGCCTTTCTCCTTCACGGGGGTCAGGGTCTAGTATATGCGTTCCCCCCCCCCCCCTCATACCAAAGACCCTCTAAAGTTCAGTCAGACAGAGGCAATATGATACTCATAGACCCCTTCTGGCACCGTCAGCCTTTGTTTCCCCTGCTACTACGTCTGACATAGACACAGCCAATGTGGTTGGGTTGCAATCCAGGTCCTCTATCCCAGGACAGAGGAACAGTCCTACATCCCAATCTGCGATCTCGCTGTCTAACTGCATGGCTGCTGAAGGGATGATACTCCTGCATCTCGACCTTCCCCAGGAAGTAAAGGACATCCTACTGGCTTCCATAAAACCATCCATCAGAAGTGCGTACTCATTTAAATGGAGCAGATTTGGATCATGGTGCTCGCAGAATAACCTGAATCCTTTCGACACACCAGTGTCTAAACTTCTACAGTAACTACTGCACTTGTCTTCTTCAGGACTCAAAACCAACTCAGTAGGTGTTCACTTCAGTGCAATAGCAGCTTTTCACAAATCAGTTGATGGTCAACCCATCTCCACGCACAGTCTAGTGGCACATTTTATGAGAGGTCTTCTGTTGTTTAAGCCACTCCTTCAACCTCCACCAGTCACATGGGATCTTAACGCCATCTTGGCTCAGCTTCTCAAAACCTCCATTTTAGCCCCTAGCGACCACTCAACTACGGTACTTGTCTTGGAAAGTCATATTCCTCATTGTCCTGATCTCATCCAGACACATCAGTGAACTGCAGGCCTTTGTGGCTTTTCAACCATATGCCAGGTTACATCATGACAAGGTTGTCCTGAGGACACGCCCCCATTTCCTACCAAAAGTGGTATTGCCTTTCCACAGCAATCAATCGGTTATCCTTCCAGTCTTCATTTCAAGACCTCATTCTTGCAGAAGCAACTCTGCACACCCTGGATTGTAAACAGGCCCTGGCCTTTTATCTCCAAAGGATCCAGATCTCCAAAAATCCTCACAGTTGTTTATTTCCTTTGACCCCACTCACTTGGGGCTTCCTGTAACAAAATGAACACACTCCAGATGGATAGCGGACTGTATCTAATTTGCTTATGATCGAGCAGGCCTAACCCTCACTGGGCGCACACCATTGTTCACAATGTCCGAGCCATGGTAACGCTGTAGCCAGCCCACGTTCTGTAGCCATTGATGAAATCTGTCTGGCAGCAACCTGATCCTCCATTCACACGTTTACCACCCACTATTGCTTGGGCAAGGACTCCTGCTGGGAGGCAGCCTTCAGCCAGGTGGTCCTCTAACATCTCTTTGGAACATAGTTACAACTCTTCTCCCTTCCCCCCCCCCCCCACTCTTCTTACCAGATCTCCACGGCGGGGATGTCCATGTCAAACCGAACCCTGTCCAACTACTCTGACCCGGTTTCTAAGTCTCCTGAAATCTGACGGGAGCAAGGGAGTCTCATATGTGAAGACTGTATTCCTGCTTGATTCTGTAGATAGCGCAGCTATTCACCTGTACCAGGTGATCTCTGGGAACAGAAGGAATTTAGTCTCCACAACTCCCCCCTTCCTCCCCATGGAGTTGTAGGGCTGTTTTTACTCTTTCTTCTCAGCTACAAACTCAAATGAAGAGGAGGAGTTGAAAGAGTGGTGAAGGCAGTTGCACAGGTACAGTGGAGTGTTCCCAAAGGCTTTCCTATAGGATGCTGGGGAGCGTTCCTGCATGGGCTCCGTCAGTGCTGATGTCACCCATATGTGAAGACTAAATTCCTGCTGTTCCTGGAAATAACCTGTTACAGGTGAGTAACTACGCTTTCACAGACTGCATTGTATTTTATTACAGTTTTTGTGAGTTCCTTCTTAATTGTAAATGCAACACCAGTGGAGTGGAGTGAAGGAGTGGCCTAGTGGTTGGGGCAAGGTACCTAAGGTCGGGGGTTCAAATCCCACTAGAGGACAGCAACCTTGGGCCAGAAGGACTGGGGTTTCTAGTCCCACAGGTGCTCCTTGTGGTCTTGGGCAAGCCACTTAACCCTCCATTGCCCATGTTCCCTGTAAAATAGTTATCTCCAAGTTATAATGCCCTGTTCAATGTAATTTCAGTTTGTTCAGTGTAAACTGCCTTGATGATATGAAAGGCGGTATATAAGAAATGTTAAATAAATAAATTATTTCTTTATTTTTCATGCCGGTCCATTTCAGTTCACAGATACCCAACAGATTGAGTTGCACATATTTTATTTCATTCTTGAACATTGCCAGCTTCGTACATTCCATGTCCCAGTATGTAGGGCATCTTTACAGCTTCTGACTCTCATTTCATGTACAACTACATCAGCTGTGAGATGTCCCAAGGGCTTTAATCCAACCACATCATAATGCTGGCTTTACTCTAAAGAATCTTCGGCTCTTTTCCAGTAGCCTGTTGAACGCCTTGCTTAGAAAATTTTTATCAAAAGTTTCTACTATTTCCAAATACCAGATAGAGGAACAATGAGATTCTTTGGTATAATTAGATAAATTACCATTTGCTTTATATTAAAAAAAATCTCCTTGTAAAAATATCTGTGAAAACCTTTTGAAATGATTTTGAATAAAGGTTTTACAATGATTTATCCAGTTAATTTTAGGATACTGGATACAATTTTTTTTTTTTAATTTCCTGGGTATCTTGACATTTGGCCAAAAGTTATTCATTTAAAATTTAGGAGGAGATGTAGGCAAGATGGGGCGGGTTTAAACTTTACGTGGATAGTGGCCATATATGACTGTCATAGGTTCTCCTAATAAATCAGCTGCTGATAGCGGAACAGAATTAAGCTATCTGGGTAAAGGTATCAGATATCTTCATCTGCTGGTGTTCAGTAACACTTACATAACTGGATATTTTTTTAAATATCCACGTCAAGATGACTTACCCAGTTGTCATTCTGCTGAATATTGACCTTTAGTTTATAAACGTATTTTAAAAATTATCAAATTCCATGTTTTATCAATTTTGTATAGGTATTATCCACATGGCAACAGCAGATGAACTCAAGAACTATGTTAAGGGTGACTCCAGAAAATGAACTATCTGTGGAGCAAAGAAGAATGTAAGTTTCTGTTGCCAAGTATTGCAATACCTATATTATTTTAATTAGATATTTACTCTTTTGTGCTCTAACCACTAGGCTACTCCTCCACAGAGTTCGATTCCCACTAGCACTTCTTGTGGCCTTGGGCAAGTCACTTAACCCTCCACTGCCTCGGAAGAAATGCCTGGCAATCTACTTCCGGTAACACTGCCAAGAAAACCCAGGAGCTTCTGGGTCGCCAGGAGTCAGGACTGACTCGAAGGCACACATTGCATTGCATTTACTCTTTTGTGGCTATGTTTTTTGAGAAGAGTACCATGTATTAAGTTGTATTTATCATTTTTGTCAAGTACTACCTCTTTGCTCCTCTTAGACTAATTGGAGCAGTTTTCATATCTGCCCATAAGGAGGTTAATTTATAACAGCGTGCCTAGGCAAGGAAGATACAAAATTACATATATTATGCCTTTGTAAAATAGCCTTCCTGAAAGATCCTGTACAAAGTTCCACCTGCTAACAGGCAAGAATAACTTTAGGTGTGTATGTGCCAGTAGAGGTTGGAGTACTGATTCCACTCCACTTGGCCCATTCTTCACCCCTGGGAGTTCCTGTGTATATATCACATAAAAGTAGGTGCTATATTTTCTGAGTGCCTGTTTTTATGTGCAGTTGGGCAGTGTTATACCTGCATTTATAAAACACTGTTCTACATGCTCAAGCCACTTTACAGAATTACCCCCAAAGTTGAAAAGTCCACTGGCACTTTTACCCTGAGGAATTTGCACCTGTTCCCAAAGGGTAAGTATGAGCATTCTTTCCCTTTTGAAATTTGTTTTGGGATAAAGTACTTGCAGGAATATGCAGCTGCAGGTAGTTTTACCCTTCAAAATTAATTGTATAGATATAAAAAATCTACTCTACATAAGCAATTCAATACCGAGGCAGGCAAATAGTGAATTGAGCCTAGTATCCTGTGTCCAAGAGTGGTCATTGTCTTGGAAGAGCCCAACAGATCCCAATTTAGAGACCTTGAGGCACATTCAGACATGTGTATCCCCCAGCCGTCTAGACATCCGGACGGCCCGGGATTGCACCCAATTCTGCTCCCATGGGGGCCTAGACATCCTCTTGGGAGCAGAATCACAGCACAGTGGCTGGACATTCAGAAGGTGTCTCAAGTCAGGCACCACAGACATCCAGCCACTTTCCTGGCTAACTCAGCCAGGCTCCTCTATGGAGCGTCAGTGGCATGGCGTCCTGTTGTCATGCCATCGGGGCATGATGAAGGAGCTGTGATCACCGTCCACCCCCTAAAACATTCTTTCTGTGCAGCCCGACCCCCGATCGGGCCTCCCATGGCCAGGTCGGGCTGCAGGGAACCTCCTGTATCCACCTCACCTCTTCAGTCAGGCCCAGCTCCGCTGTCCCCCGACGTCCAGGGGGACTTACTTCATCTCCGAAGTGGAATAAGTCACTCATCTAACCTGCCAACCCTGGACGTACAGGGCCGACCTCAGAATCGGCCCTATATGTCCGGGGTCGCTTCTTCTCCCATCACTCGCCCTCTCTCCTTTCCCGGCTCACCCCCTCCCACCCACGAGCAGAGCTCCCCACACAAGTTGGGTTTATGTGCAGGGAGCTCTGGGTTGCCAGTGCAATGCGGATCAGATGTCCAGACCTGCTAAATGAGGATCGGAATATACACCCATTACCTCTGAGGAAGTCCATTCCCTATTGCTCACTCCCAGAAGTATGAACTAGAAATATCCACATCTGGTTAATAATTTTTTGTGACTCTGTTTGTTTTCCAGAAACATGTCCAGATCTTGCTTAAACTCAACTAGGCTACTAGCCTTGACCACATTCTCTTGCAACAAATTCCATGGTTAAACTGTTCAGTCTCAAATTAAAAAAAAATTCATTTAATGCTCCTACTTTTTAGTCTTCTTGTATGCCTTTTTATTCTAGTATTGTTTGAGGGAGTAAAAAAAAAAGTCCCCTTAAATTTGTTCTGTACTATTTTTAATTTTGTAAATTTCTATCATATGTGATCTTCTACTACTACTACTGAGCAATTGTATAGCGCGCTACAAGTCGTACGCAGCACTGCACAGACATGTAAGAGACAGTCCCTGCTCATCAGAGCTTACAATCTAGTCAAGACAAACACAGAAGGTGTAGGCAGGGATAAAGCAAGGGGAAAGAAAAAGGAGATCAGGTCAGTCAAGATCCAAAAGCAGCAGCGAAGAGGTGAGTTTTCAGCCTGGATTTGAAGAGCGTTAGAGAAGGTGCCTGGCGTACAGACACAGGTAGTTTGTTCCAGGCGTAAGGCACAGCAAGGTGAAAGGAGCGAAGTCTGGAGTTAGCAGTAGAGGAGAAGGGCACAGATAGAAGCAGTTTGCTAGAAGAGCGGAGTTCCCGAGGGGGGTTGTGAGGAGAGATAAGAGAGGAAAGGTAGTGAGGAGCCGCAGAGTGAATGCATTTATAGGTCAGCATGAGAAGTTTGAACTGGATGCGGAAAGGGATAGGGAGCCAATGAAGTGACTTGAGAAGAGGAGTAATATGGGCATGTCGAGGCTGGCAGAAGATTAGCCGCGCAGCAGATTGTTGAACAGATTGAAGGGGAGAGAGATGATTCAAAAGGAGACCAGCCAGGAGTAGGTTACAGTAGTCAAGATGGGAGGTGATTAAGGAGTGGATAAGCGTTTTAGTAGTGTGTTCAGAAAGGAAAGGGTGGATTTTGCTGCTGATAAAGAGAAAGAAACGGCAGGTCTTAGCTATCAGATGGATATGTGTGGAGAAAGAGAAAGAGGAGTCAGACAACCCCCAGATTGCAGGCTGAGGAAACAGGAAGGAGTACAGAGTTATCCACAGAGACTGAGAAAGGAGGAAGAGGGGGGGAGGTTTTAGGGGGAAAGATAAGAAGCTCAGTCTTGGCCATATTCAGTTTCAAGCGGCGGTGAGACATCCAGGCAGCAATGTCAGAAAGACAGGCAGAGATCCGGGTCTGGATTGCCAGAGAGATTTCAGGCATAGAGAGGTAGATCTGGGCGTCGTCAGCATACAGATGGTACTGAAAGCCATGGGAAGAGATAAGCGCACCAAGGGACTGGGTATAGAGAGAGAAAAGGAGCGGACCCAAGACCGATCCTTGGGGTATACCAACTGGGAGCGGGATAACAGAGAAGGAGCAGCCACCAGAGCACACACTGAAAGAGCGATGGGAGAGATAGGAGGAGAACCAGGATAGTACAGAGCCCCTAAAACCAAGCGAGGATAGGGTATCGAGAAGAAGGTTGTGGTCAACAGTGTCAAAAGTAGTAGAGAGGTCAAGAAGGATTAGGACAGAGTAAAGGCCCTTGGATTTAGCTAGGAACAAGTCACTGGAGACTTTGGCAAGAGCCGTTTCAGTAGAGTGTAAAGAAGGAAAGCCAGACTGTAAGGGATCAAGGAGGGCATGAGAGGAGAGAAAGTCGAGGCAGCGGAGTTTAGAAATGAAGGGAAGGAGAGAGATGGGTCGATAATTAGAAGGACAGGTGGGATCATGTGAGGGTTCCTTGAGGAGAGGTGTGACCACAGCATGCTTGAAGTCTGCAGGGACTGTTGCAGTGGAGAGCGATAGGTTGAGAATATGAGAGATGGAAGGGACAACGGTGGAGGAGATGGGGCTTAGGAGACAGGTGGGGATAGGATCAGAGGAGCAGGTGGTGAGTTGGGAGGAAGAACGAAGGTGTGCAGTTTCCTCTTCAGAGATCACAGGAAAGGAAGAGAGGGTAGCAGAGGTAGGGGGAGAGTTGGGAGAGAAGAGGGGGAGGAGGGGAAGTAGCTGACTTTGTGGAGAATTGGAGGGGGATCTTGTGGATTTTGTCATGGACATAGCCAGCCAGGGTTTGGGTAGAAAGGGAGGGAGGGATCAGAGGCAGAGGCACTTTGAGGAGAGAGCTGAGAGTAGTAAAGAGACGGCGAAGATCAGAGGCAAGAGAGTTAGATGGACATAGTAGTCTTGTTTGGCAAGAGCTATGGCTGACTGGCCCTCACTTGGTTTGCAGCTTGTCGTGGTGTGAGGGCTTGTGTGCATCAGTGATGCTGAGAGCTAAACTATCGGTGGTTTAACTACTGGCAGGGTCTCCCAAGATGGACAGGTCTCAGCTGAGGTGCCAGACCAAGACAAACCACCCATCTGGGCAGCAGCAGAATGGGATAGTGTTGACGGCGGAGGATCACATTTCTGCGACAACAGCAAGAACACCAAACTTAAACTGCGCGGAAGAAAGGCCCGGCAATCTACTTCTGTATCTTGCCATGAAAACCCAATGGATAGTTACAACAAAACAAATTGTGCTATAGTGGAAGATGAGACCCCCAGGTCGGAAGGCACTCAACTAGCTACTAGGGAAGAGCTGAAGACTTTTCAGAGTAAAGCCAGCATTTATGATATGGTTGGATCAAAGCCCTCGGGACGTCTGACTGCTGATGTAGCTGCGCATGAAATGAGAGTCAGAAGCTGTAAAGATGTCTTACAAATTGGAACATGGAACATATGACGCATGAACCAAGGGAGGTTGGAGGTGGTCAAGAATGAAATGGAACGTGTACAACTTGATCTGTTGGGTGTCAGCGAACTGAAATGGACTGGCATTGGGCACTTTGCATCAGATGATCACATGGTCTACTATGCTGGAAATGAAAGACAAAGAAGAAATAGTGTTGCATTTATAATAAAGAAGAAACTTGCAAGAACTGTAATGAAATACAATGCAGTCAGTGAATGCTTAATCTCTATTCGTCTACGAGGAATGCCTATCAACACAACTATAATTAAGGTATATGCCCCAACAACAGCTGCAGAAGAGAATGAAATTGAAGAGTTCTATGAACAAGCTGAAATTGACAGAACATGCAAACAGGGGATATCCTGATAGTCATGGGTGAATGGAACGCAAAAGTTGGCAACAAAGAAGACTACAAAGTAGATGGAAAATATGGACTTGGCAACAGAAATGAAGCTGGAGAAAGACTGATAGAATTCTGCAAGACCAATGATCTATTCATATCAAACACCTTATTCCAGCAACACAAGCGGCGACTGTACACATGGACTTCACCCAATGGATTGTATAAAAATCAAATTGACTACATCTGTGGAAGTCAACGATGGAAAAGCTCTATAACATCAACAAAGACAAAACCTGGAGCTGACTGTGGTACAGATCATGAACTACTAGTATGCAAACTCAAGCTAAAGTTGAAAAAGAGCAAACCACTCATAAATGCAGCAAAATATGACCTTGTGAATATATCACTGGAATTTAAAGACTGCCTGCAAAATCGATTTGCTGCTTTAGATACAACTGACAGAGCTCCAGAAGAGTTCTGGAATGACATCAAGAAGTTTGTGTTGGAAGAAAGTGAGAAGTCTCTACAAAAGGTGAAAAAGAAAAAACGGCCAAAATGGATGACGGAAGAAACTCAGAAAATTGCCCAGAAATGCAGAGAAGCTAAAGTCAGAGGAGAAAGAAAAACAATCACAGAACTCAACAGAGATTTCCAATGTGCAGCAAGACAGGACAAGGAAAAGTACTACAATGACGCATGCAAGGAAATAGAAGTAGAAACTATTAGAGGAAGAACAAGATCGGCTTTCCTAAAGCTATGAGAGTTAAAGAAAAAGTTCCAGCCTCGAATTGGAATGTTACAAGATGCTCAATGTTCTATGTTAAATGATGCTGAGAAGATCAAGAAAAGATGGAAGAAATATACAGAGTTTTTATATGATAAAGATCAAGTGGACCGGACTTCCGGTCTAGCCATGGAGGGGAGAAGACGTGCGTGAGAGAGCTCTCCTCTTTCCCGGAAAAATTCGGGTAGAAACAGCTCCTAACTGCCCCGAGATCATGCCGAAGGTGTTGAAAGCTAAGCCACCGAATCCGATTAAGGAAATGTACGCGGCGAAAGTGGGAGCCGGGAAAGTTGCGGTGGCCGGATCGCGTGCGCTGCAGGCGCCGGTGTCTCCCAGTGAATCAGACAGCCCCGACGTGGGAGAGGGCGAGGATGCCCCCCCTGTCCGAGTTGGAGGCCGTATTGAGAGAAATTAGAGACTCTAAGGATGAGATTGTGGAGAGAGTCTCGCAGAAGCTGGAGGAGAAATTCGCCGATCTGGGACACCGGTTAGAGGAAGTAGAAGCTCGGGTGAGTCAGACGGAGGACTCCCAGGCCGCGCTGCAGCGCACGGTGGGCTCTTTGCAGCAGCAACTCAGCTGGTTACACGCTAAGACTGAAGATATGGAGAATCGGGACCGGCGGTCCAATCTGCGCATATTCGGTGTGCCGGAGGGTGTCGAAGGCGGGGACCCTCTTGGATTTGTAGCAGAGATGTTGGCGACCTGTTTTCCCGGGGCCCCGTCTGTTTCAGCGTTCGAGATAGAGAGGGCGCACAGAGAGTTGCGGCCTAGGCCTGGGGCGTCGGGGCCGCCACGTGCGCTTATTGTGAAGCTCCTCAGATTCCAAGACAGAGAGCATGTGATACGGACAGCCCGCAAATCTAAATTTGTGAATTTCAAGGACTGGAAGGTCTATGTGTTCCCAGACCTCGCATCTGAGACTGTTAAATGCAGGAAAGACCTGATTAAATGGAAGGAAAATCTGGCCCGGAGAGGCATGCAAGTGGCGATTTGGTACCCGGCCACAATCACTATGTTGGTGAACGGCGTGCGATGTTTCTTCACTTCGAAGGAGGCTTTGGAGAAGTTCCTGAAAACTCAGAAGGGGAGTCTTGCAGGAGAGCGGGAGACATCACCGCGGAGTAGCCCTGCGGTGGGGGATGAGGAGGCGGATCTGCTGGGCCCGTCGTGAGAAGATCACTGGACTGGATTTTGGGTCTTTGCTGTAGGGTGATATGCCTGGGGGACTAGCGGGCTGTAGGGGAGCTTTCTGGGGAGGAAATTGGGTGGGGGGCTGAGGGATTGATGTTGTGTTTTGGGGCTGTGTTTGCGGGTAGTACCCCCCTGGCCTGGCGATCCGGGTAGAGGGGAAGGGAGGGGGGGGAGTGTGGGTACGTGAGTACGGGTCGCTGGGAGAGGGGGTGGGTGGGAAAGCGGAGGGTGGAAAGTTGAGAGGGCTGGTGGGGGTCGATAATGCTTAAAAATTGTGGCGTGAGAGGGAGTATGGCACATGGGTTGAGTGTTGGTTGTTGGTTCATTTTTGTTTGTTTGTTCTGTGTGTGGGTGATGTCTGTGCCCCGGTCTGTGGGCCAGTTGGGATTGGAGGAAGGATGATGGTTAGGCCGGGGGTAGGGGGCCTAAAGGTTGCCTCCTACAGTGTTAGAGGGTTCAATAGCCCGATTAAAAGGAAAAGGGTCCTTTCTCAATTAAATAGGCAGCGCGTGGATGTGGCCTTAATTCAGGAGACACATTTGACGCTGGCTGAGCAAGAGAAGCTTAAGACCCAAGGCTTTGAACAGGTGTTTGGTTCGCCCTATAATTCCAAGAAACGTGGGGTGGCGATCCTGGTACATAAGCGGGTTAGATTCATTCCCTATGAGAGTGGGGGGATGAGGAGGGAAGGGTGGTTTGGGTGGTGGGGAGGGTGGATCTGAGGGAGGTGTCCTTCCTTAATATCTACGCTCCTAATGGGCGAAAGGGGTCCTTCTTCGCAGATGCGCTTAGGGGTTTTCGTAGTAAAGCTAAGGGGGATTGGATTGTGGGGGTGGACATGAACTGTGTGGTGGGGGCTAAGGACAGGTCCAATTTTTGCCGCAGCCGGCATGGGAAGGAGGGTAAGGAGCTCGAGAAGTGTTTACTGGATTTCGCCTTGGTAGATATTTGGAGGTGGGAGAATCCGGGGGGACGGGAATTTACATGTTACTCGGCGAAACAGGAGGCTTATTCGAGGCTGGACCTCCTTCTCGGGAGACGGGACCAACTGGGGGTGTTGTTGAATGTTCAGATCCTCCCGATCACTCTGTCTGACCATGGGATGGTGGTGGGGGAGTGGTTGTGGAAAGGGGGGGAGGGGGAGGGGGGTGGAGGGGTAACGTGTCCTTGTATCAATCTAAGGAAGGGCAGAAAATACTTCGGAAGGCGTGGAGGGATTATCTGAAGTGGAATGACCAAGGAGACGTGGCGGTTGCCACGCTCTGGGATGCAGGGAAGGCCTACATGCGGGGAATAATGATCCAACTTGGGAGTCAACGGAAAAGGGAGCGGGAAGCGCAGCGCCAGCAGCTGATGCAGGAACTGGCGCAGCTGCAGGCTGAACATAGTGGTGGGGGGTCCCGGGCGGTGCGGCAGAGGCTGGTGGGGCTCAGGGCAAAGCTTAATTCTTTAAATTCGGAGGAGGTGGAGCGGATGATGAGGGCTACTAAGCGGAACTTTATGGAGGGAGGGAATAGGGCCGGGAAATTGCTGGCGCATCAGCTGCAAAAGAAAAGGGAGAGTAGGATCGTGCGAGAGATTGTTGGGGGGACGGGGGAGCGCGCGGTGGCCAGTCGGGATATCTGTGCCGCCTTTCGGCAATTTTATGAGGAGTTATATACGCGGCAGGAAGGGAATTGTATGGGGAAGATAGAGGAGTACCTGAAGGATATCGAGTTCCCCAGGGTGGAGGTGGACACGGCGCGCTGGTTGGGGAGGCCGATCGCTGTGCAGGAGGTGCTGGATGGGATTAAGAAGTTGCCCAAAGGCAAAGCGGCTGGGGAGGATGGTTTCCAGGCGGAATATTACTATATGATGCGGGAGGAGGTGGCCCCGTTTCTGGCGCGGTTGTTCTCCGGTCTGTTAAAGGGGGAGGGTCTTCCGGAGTCGATGGCACAGGCCAATATTGTGGTTCTCCCTAAAGAGGGCCGCCCTCCGGAGAGATGTGAGAATTACCGCCCCATTGCTCTTCTTAATAGTGATGCTAAATTATATGCCAAGATACTGGCGAGTAGATTAGAGAATATCTTGCCGGGTTTAATTCACCCGGATCAAACGGGGTTTATAAAAGGTAGACGGATCGCGGATAATGTGTGGAGGGCGGTGGGGTTGCTCCATGCTGTCCGGAGTCGCAAGTCCCCTGCGCTCTGTGTGGCGTTGGACGTGGAAAAAGCATTCGACAGGGTGGAGTGGGGTTTTTGTTTCAGGTCATGGGACAGATGGGGCTGGGAGCCGGATTTATTCAGGGGGTGCGGGCGCTGTATCAGCGAACGGCGGCGCGCATTTGGGTGAATGATCAGGTGTCGAACCGGTTTTATTTGCAGAGGGGAACGCGGCAGGGTTGCCCTTTATCACCCCTCTTATTTGCCATAGTAATCGAGGCCCTAGCGCTTAGGGTTCGAGCCCAAGATCGGATCCGGCCGGTGGTGGTCGGTGCGGCGGCCCACAAGATTTTACTTTACGCGGACGATACGCTGATCTTTATGTCCCACCCGGAAGAGTCACTGCCCGTTTTGCTGCAGGAGTTGGAGAGATTTGGGGCGGTATCAGGTTTTAAGGTGAATTTGTCTAAGACGGAGGCCCTGGCCCTAGGAGGGTTGCGGAGGGAGGACTTACCCGCATTTCTGTTTCGGTGGGCGAAGGGGGATATTAAATACCTGGGGGTGCGTATCGCTGAAGATCCTGCGAAGTTGTTTGAGTTGAATTACCGGACGTTGATGGGGCAGATTTCGTTGCTGCTGAACGGATGGGCATCCTTGCAACTTAGCTGGTGGGGAAGGGTGGAAGTGCTTAAAATGACTGTAATACCGAAATTCTTGTTTCTATTCTCGCAATTGCCCATCCGGGTACCGGGGACACTGTTGAAGCAATGGGAGCGTCGGTTGCTGCGATTTGTATGGGGGGGAAAAAGGCGAAGATCGGGCGTGGTGGTCTTCTCCCATCCAAAGAACAGGGTGGGGTTCGGCTCCCTTCGCTGAAGTGGTACCACCAGGCCTGTATCCTGAGGGCATGGCGGGACCACTCTGGAGGGGAAGGGGCAGTGGCCTGGGTGGAGCTGGAGAGGTCGGTGTTGGGCGCTCTCTCTTGGGCGAAATGGCTGGTGGAAGGTGAGGAGGGCGGGGGGAGGAAAAGCAAATCTGGACATCCCTTTTTGGATGCTATGGCTGAGGTTAGTGTCCAGGGTAAGAAACGGTGGTGGTTCCCCAGCCCCTTTTTGCCCTGGTCCACCATCGGGGAATTCCTCCCCATGGGGAAGGTGGGGTGGGTACGGAAAGGGCTGCATTTGGTAGAGGGGCGGTTAGACAAACTCCAGGACTTTGTGGAGGGAGGAGTCATCCGGTCTCATAGTGACTTGGAGGGTAGGGTGCAGGAGAAAATTCCCTTCTACCAGTATTTTCAGCTGCGCCATCTCCTCATGAGTGGGGACGTTACAGCACAGATTTGTAGAGTTAGCACACCGATGGAGCAGGTGGGGTTCCAGGGGACGGGGGATAAAGGGCTTATAGCAAGGATTTATAATGTCTTGCTGAGGGAGGGGGTTGAGAGTGGTCAGCCCTTACATCAGATACGGTGGCATAGGTGGCTGGGTGAGGAGTTGGGGGAGGAGGTTTGGGCCAGGATTTATGCGGGGCTGCACCGGTGTACTTGGGTGTCTTCCTGGCGGCAAACCCAGCTGCAGATACTGCATGGGGGCCTATTGTACTCCCCGGCAGTTGTATCTGGCAGGTGGGCGGCCCTCGGATAAATGCTGGAGAGGTTGTGGAGGGAGCGGGGGTTTCCTTCACATGTGGTGGGACTGCCCGGTGATTCAAGACTTTTGGGAGCGGGTGAGGGGGTGAATTGGGGGGGCGCTAGGGGAGGGGGGGGCCGGGAGCACACCGTGGCTGCACGGCCTGGCTATTGGGCTCCCTGAACGGGTCCGGGAGAGGGAAGTGGCGAGAGTTGTTAGAAGAGAAGCTGCGCTTGGCTGCAAGAGTGGCAATTGCTGGGAAGTGGAAGAGTGTGACTGGTCCCACTGAATTGGACTGGGAGGCTAAGGTGGAAGCAGCGGTACGATTTGATTTGCTGACGTACCGGTTGCAGGGGAAAGAATGGATGTTTCATAAGATCTGGGATGTTTACTTGGATGGGGGGCTGAGACACAGACGGGGCGCCCGGGGGGGGGGGGTGGACATCTAACACACACACAATTGATTTTAGAGTTTATGTGGTTTTTCAGGTTCTATTCTTTTGTTGGGGTGCGATATGCAGGTTTCTTTTGGGCGTGTTTTCGTTACGATATGTTACATTGTGTTAATGACTACAGAATGCATTGGGAAAGTACACAGGGGGAATCCGCCCGTAAGTGGGGGGTTTAAGATGTAAGAGGATGTTGCATAGTTGATGTGAAAGGGGGATACCATGTGGGTAGAGCCTTTCTGGTATTAGCAACCACCTGCAGGGGTGTGGAGGGGGGGGGGATTGTTCTTTGTTCTTTGTAGTTGTATTGGAAATGCCTTATACTATCCTGTATGTCACAATGCCTAATAAAATATGTTATAAAAAAAAAAAAAGATCAAGTGGACCAACAGCCGTTTCAACCTGTACCTTATGATCGGGAATCATTGGTGATGAAAGAAGAAGTTGAAGCCGCATTGAAAGCCTTATCAAAGAACAAAGCACCAGGCATTGATAGCATTCCCATAGAAGTATTACAGCAATCTGATGCAGCTGTTATCATACTTACAAGGCTCTGCCAAGAAATATGGAAGACAACATCATGGCCAACTGACTGGAAAAGATCTGTGTTTATACCAATACTAAAAAAGGTGATTCAACTTACTGTTGAAATTATCGCACAATCGCTCTGATCCCACATGCTAGCAAGATTCTACTGAAGATTATTCAAGAGAGACTACAACCATACCTGGAACAAGAACTACTTGAAGTGCAAGCAGGGTTCAGGAAAGGGCGAGGAACGAGAGACGACATTGCGGATGTGAGATGGATCCTTGAAAAGACCAAAGAATACCAAAAGGATATCTATTTGTGCTTTATCGACTATAGCAAAGCTTTTGACTGTGTAAACCATGAGAAACTCTGGGCCACATTAAGAAGCATGGGTATACCAGAACACCTGATCGTACTCTTCCACAATCTGTACATTGATCAAGAAGCAACAGTTCGAACGGAACAAGGAGAAACAGAGTGGTTTAAAATAAGCAAAGGTGTAAGACAAGGCTGCATACTTTCCGCCTACCTGTTTAATTTATATGCAGAACAAATCATCAGAGAAGCAGGATTGTATGAAGACAACAGAGGTGTGAAGATTGGTGGAAGACTCAACAACAACCTTAGCTATGCTGATGATACCACATTACTGGCTACCAGTGAAGATGATCTGAAACATTTGCTTCTCACAATCAAAGAACATAGTCTCAAAATGGGCCTGCACCTTAATGTAAAGAAGACAAAGATCATGACAACTGGCATAATCAACAGGTTCATCGTTGAAGGAGAAAAATTGAAATCGTGAACAACTTTAACCTACTTGGATCAACTATCAATAAAGAAGCAACAAGCAGTCAAGAAATCAGACGACGCATTGCTCTTTGCAGAATGGCTATGAAAGACCTAGATAAGATTCTCAAGAGCAGAGATGTCTCTCTCCATGCAAAGATTCAACTTGTTCAAGCCATGGTATTTTCAATAGCATCATATGGATGTGAAAGCTGGACAGTGAAAAAGATAGGAAGAAAATTGATGCCTTTGAATTATGGTGCTGGCGGTGAATACTGTGTATACCATGGACTGCCCGAAGAACAAACCAGTCGGTACTAGAGGAGATCAAACCTAAACTTTCTTTAGAAGCTCAGATGACAAGACTTGAACTTTCATACTTTGGACACATCATGCGAAGAGAGAGATCATTAGAGAAAGACATCATGCTTGGCAAGATAGAAGGTCAACGCAAAAGAGGAAGGCCAGCAATGAGATGGATCGATACAATAACAGCAGCTACGGGTACCAGTCTGTCAACAATGAGCTGCCTGACTGAAGATCGAACACAATTTAGGGTAGCTATCCAGAGGGTCGCCATGAGTTGACTCCGACTCGACGGCACTTAACAACAACATGGCTGACTGGAAAGAGACAAGCATGAATTTGAAGTGTAGAAAGTCTGCAGGGGAGCAGGATTTGAGCCAAGCACGCTCAGCAGAATGGGCACAGGAACGTAGATAGCAGGTAGTGAATGAAAGCCAGGGCTGGGTTGCAGAACGTCTCACAGGAAGTCGCATGGGTGGAGCAAGAGCACCCAGAGCCAAGGAGAGCACAGCATTATAGGAAGTTACTGCCTCGTCAACAGGCTTAGATGACATAGTGGAAGAAAGAGATGATGAAATAATGAAGAGAGAGCCAAGGGATCAATAGCATGAAGGTTTCTAAATAGTTGGAGGAGACAGGACGAGGCAGCGGCAGTGGCTGATGAAGACTAAAGCTTAAAAGGTGATGGTCAGATAGGGGAAGAACTGAGCTACAGATGTTGGAGGGTAAGCAACTAGAGAAAAATATCAGGTCAAGGCAGTGGCCATGCTAGTGAGTGGGGGCAGCGAAACAAAGTTGGAGGTCAAACGAGGAGGTAAGGGAGAGGAGCTTTAAAGCATAAGGATCAGAGGGGTTATCAACATGAATGTTAAAATCCCCAAGAATAAGAGTAGGGGAAGAGGAATCCAGAAAGAAGGAAAGCCACGAGTCAGTCAGAAAGGCAGAAGCAGACTTGTCAGGAGATCGATAAATAACGCTACCCGGAGAGGAAGTGGAGTGAAAAGGCAGATGGAGTGGACTTCAAAAGAGAGAAAGGAGTGAGACTGAGGCAGCAGGAGGGGTTGGACTTGGCAAGAGGGAGAAAGTAGAAGCCCAACCCCACCACCACGGCCAGTGGGATGAGGCATGTGGGAGAACTGATAGCCCCCATGACAGAGAGCAGCAGTAGATGCAGTATCATCTGGGAGGAGCCAGATCTCAGTTAGAGCAAGAAGAGATAGAGCATTAGAGATAAAGAGATCATGAGTATAAGCAAGTTTATTAGAGACAGAGTGTGCGTTCCACAAGGCACATGAGAAAGGGAGAGTGGAAGGGGAAAGGAGAGGGATATGGATAAGATTAGACATGTTGCGTGAAGATCTCTTCTCAGAGTGAGACAGAAGTCTAGGGGGGGCCAGGATTGGGGTTGATATCTCCAGATGAGAGAAGAAGAAGGAATAGCAGAGTATGGGGTAAAGAGGAGACAGTACTGCGGAAATGAGGGTGAGGTTGCCTTAGAGAGAGAGGAGATGGTTGAATGAGAGGGAGAAAGCGATGAAGCTCAAGAGCTGATGATAGGGTTGAAGACGGAATGGAGGGGGAAGGGAGGATGGTAAAGGGGAGATAAGGAGGGGGGGGAGTGAAGATGCTGGTAGGAGGGGAAACAGTTAAGGAGTATGAAGAAGAGGAAGACAATGTGATGAGGAGCCATAGAAGAGGAATAGAGAGGAGAAAAAAGTCCAGAGAATATAGAAGGTAGGAGAATCAAGGGATTAGGTGCACCTGTGCATAAAGTAGATAATGAGCAGATGACAGCTATAAAAGACAGCCAGTCACGGGGTGGGTGGGTAGCGGGGAGGGGGGAGTATAAGTTAGTCAGCTGAGAAGAGCTGAACAAAGTGCAAATTAAAGGGAGCAGTGAGGTAAGGGAGCACACTAATAATGACAAATAAATAAATAAATATGTGGAGACAGACAGATAGAACTCACAGCAAAGCAGCAAATTCACCTTTCCAGGAGAGCACTGCTCTTCTCAAAGGACAGAAAGGTAATCAGAGCAAGTACACATGGAGGACAGGAAATGGGGTCTAAATCAATACCTCAGCAGGGGGGAGGGGCTAGTCTCTCAGGTAGACTAAGAGCAAAGAGAGGAAAATAGCTTTAAACTCTACAGCAGGGGTGTCCAACCCTGTCCTGGAGGACCACAATCCTGGCAGGTTTTTGGGATAGCCCTAATGAATATGTATGAGAGAAATATGTATCAGAGATTCTCCAGGACCAAGCAGGAAGTCAGTCCTCACATATGGGTGACGTCAGTGCCGACGGAGCCCTCGTGCGGAGCATTTCCCCAGCTTTCAAAGAAAGCCTTTGGGAATTGCAGCGCGCATGCGCGGTCCCCTTCCCGCCCAAGGGTGCCATCTTGCTCAGTCTTCTTTTTTCCGCAAAGCCCGACAGACGTAGTTCGTTTTTTGCCGAGGAAAAAGTTGATTTCCCTGTTTTTGTTCTTCTCCTTCGGTTCGACGCCGGATCCATTTCCCGCCTGGGCCCGATACGCCGGTATCGAGCCCACTCTCTCTTTTTCGGGTTTTGTCCTTCGTGACTAGCGTTCGCGCCATTTTTTCTTTTTTCACTGGCAGCCCTGTCTTTTGACCTCGCAGGGGCCCTTTTTCCCCCGATGGCTGCCAGCGAGTTTAAAAAGTGTGATCGGTGTAAGAAACCTATGTCTCTTACCGACACACATGACTGCTGCCTCCGCTGCCTCGGACCCGATCATGACCCGATGATCTGTGGTCCGTGTGGAAAAATGTCCTCGAAGGCGTTGAGGAGTCGGCAGCACCAGAAGGATAGGATCTTATCTGACTCCGCATCCGGACGAGCCTCGACGTCTCGGGACTCCGGCCCCGAGCAGCGTCGGGGTTCCTCTGAGTGGGGTCTCCTTCTCGGGAACAGCGCAGGAAGAAGAAACCCGCGAGGGCGGCATCGGTGGACACTCCTGGTTCCTCGAGAGCCAGGTCGCCTAGCCCCGATAGCCGTCCCGGGTCTTCGAAGTTGGAGAGGCCTGCCAAGCAACCTCGTATCGAGATGGAGTCTCCTGGACACGTGAGTGCTGTAGTCCTTGTGGACTCTCCTCCAGGGGAGCCGACATCGGGCCCGACGCCGTCGGGGCCCGAGTCGGGGGCAGCTGGGTCTCCTGAGCTCGGACTCAGGTTGACGGCCTTGGAGAGCAGCCTCGCTGCCTTCATGGAACAGCAGTGGGCATTGATCGCCGGTCTCACCGGTGCATCTGCCCCGACCACCGGGATATCGACGTCCAAGTCGACCCCGGAGGCCGAGCCGATCCTCGAGTCCATGCAGGCTCGAGTCGATCCTCGGCCACGGTCTCCCTCGGCCTCCCGTTCGGGACCGAGGTCGTCGACGCCGGTACCCTTGGCGTCAGGGCAGATGGCATCGGTGCCCGCCCGACCGGAGCCGCTCGATATCTCCTCCGAGGAGTCGGGCTGGGAGACGGAGGATGAAGAGTCACCCGACACCTAACGGACTCGGTGTATCCCATCCTACTCGCCGGAGTCCGAACCTCGGAGACGATCCCCACTGGAGGATACCCGGTTCTTGGACTTCGTGCGGGATATGGCCAAGGCCTTGGCCTTCCCCGCGGATCCCGAGGAGGAGCCTCGAGTCGAGGAGCTCGAGGCCCTCCAGTATGACTCTACCCCGAAGGAGGCCTTTACTGTACCGGTTCCTCCGATGCTGGAGCGCCTGCTCTTCCGCATGTGGGAGACCCCGGCCTCGACGCCGGTGTTGAGCAAGCGGGTCGATTCCATCTATTGAGTCCGCAAGAGCCCCGGGTTCCAAAAGGCACAATTACCGCACCACTCCATGGTTATGGAATCGGCCATGCATCGACTGAAAAGTCAGAAGATGAACTCCTCGGTGCCTCCCGCCCGGGAGGCCCGGAACCTGGATGCCCTCGGTAAGAAGTGCTTCCAGGGCTCTATGCTTGCTTGCTGTGTCCAGACATACCAGCTCTACATGGGCATATATCTCCGAGACCTGGCAAAGGAGATTGCCGGGTTCTCTGCTGGTCTCTCCGAGGAACCTTTGCAGAGGTTCCAGGCCTTGTCCACTGGTATTCGATAGTGCTCGAAGTTTATCTCTCGAGCTGCCTCCGATGGCTTCGAGGCTTCGGCCCGGGTAGCCGGGGCCGGCATTGGTGCCTGCCGACAGGCTTGGCTACAGTCATCCGATCTCGAGCCATGGGTACAGGACAAGTTGGTCGACGTCCCCTGCCGAGGTGAAAACCTATTTGGCAAGCCCATGGCTGAAAAGGCTGCAGAACTCGAGACCGAGACTCTGACCCGGACTAGGCTGTCCAGAAAAACCTCTGCCCCTTCTCAGAAAAAGAAAGGCTCGGGAAAAAAGACCTTTTACCCGAGGAAGTCATCTGCCTATAAACAATACCCTCATTATCAGGCCTCTGCAGCTCCCCCACAGGGTCAGCAGGCCAAGGGGCAGGGTCATAGGCCCCGTAGGCAGAAGGCCGCCAAGCCACCAACACCGGCCCCTGCTCAGCAGGGTGGGTGTTTTTGATTCAGAAGGCATAGCCTCTTCTCCTCAGCTGGCTCACATCAGCACAGGAGGCCGGCTGGCCCACTTTGCCCACAGGTGGTCAGCCGTCACATCAGATACCTGGGTGCTCCATATAGTCCAAAAGGGCTGTCTTCTCCATTTTCACCAGGTACCTCCCTCCTATTTTCCAGGGGAGCCTCCAAGACTCCCTCTGCACAGGGACCTACTCCTTCAGGAGTTAGCAAGTCTGCTAAAGTTACAGGCTGTGGAACCGGTGCCCCACCACCTGAGAGGTCACGGCTTTTATTCCAGGTACTTTCTGGTATCAAAAAGAACAGGAGGCCTCAGACCCATCCTAGACTTACGCAACCTCAACAAGTTTCTGGAGAGGGAAAAGTTCAAGATGCTTACTCTTGGAATCCTGCTGCCCTACTTCCAGCAGGGAGATTGGCTATGCTCCTTAGATCTAAAGAATGCTTATACTCACATCCTTATTCATCCAGACCAAAGACAATATCTCAGATTTGTTGTGGGAGGAAACCACTACCAGTACAGAGTACTACCCTTTGGCCTAACCTCCGCTCCCAGGGTGTTCACCAAGTGCCTGGCGGTGGTGGCGGCCTACCTGAGGCTTCAAGGTCTTTTTGTGTTTCCATACCTGGACGACTGGCTCATAAGGGGCCAGTCTTCCCAGGAGGCCAGTCAAGCCACCCTTCGCACTGTGGCTCTGCTTCAGCACTTGGGGTTTGTCATAAACTTCGCAAAGTCCACTTTGCTCCCGTCCCAGAACTTAGAATTCATAGGAGCAAGGCTGGACACTCTTCAGGCGAAGGCTTTTCTGCCAATGGACAGAGCCCACAGGTTGATGGATCTAGCCAGGCCGTTTCACAGCAATTCCCTGGTCTCCGCCAGGCATTTCCTGAGACTTCTCGGCCATATGGCTTCCACGGTTCATGTAACCCCCAATGCCCGGCTGCACATGCAGCCTGCTCAGTGGAGCCTTCAAACTCAGTGGCATCAGGCCACAGGGAGCCTTGCAGACTTAGTAAGAATATCTGCCCTGCTCGTCTCCTCTCTGCAATGGTTGCTTCATCTTCCGAATCTGGTACTCGGAGTGGTTTTTCAATCCCCTCCGCATTCTCAAGTGCTGACGACAGATGCTTCTCTTCTAGGTTGGGGAGCACATTGCCAAGGGGCATGTACTCAGGGTCTCTGGACCCCTTGGGAGGCTGCTCAGCAGATAAACTTCCTGGAGTTACGGGCGATACGCCTAGCTCTGAGAGCCTTCTCCCACCTCACATCTCACCTGTCTGTACTGGTCCAGATGGACAATCAAGTTGCCATGTTCTACGTGAACAAACAAGGAGGCTGTCAGACGGCTGCCTAGGGTGAGAACTTACACAATCTTGACGATGCATATATTCATATGATTCTTGCAAGGTATTGTGGGTAATGTAGTTCTTTCACTCCAAACACAGCTGAAGACAATCATTGAGTTGTGTAACCAGTGGTAATGCCAATAAAATACTTCTTTTATTGATGGGGTTTAATTCACCCAGCACAAGTATGCTTGTTAGCAATATAAATGAGGTTACTTGCTTGCAGTGTTTAAATGGATAACATAAAGTCACAAAGCAAATCAGAAAACAACCTTCTTCTCCAGGACCAAGCAGGAAGTCAGTCCTCACTTATGGGGTGACGTCGGCGCCGACGGAGCCCTCGCGGAGCAATTTTCCCCAGCTTTCAAAGAAAGCCTTTGGGAATTGCAGCGCGCATGCGCGGTCGTCTTCCCGCCCGAAGGTGCCATCTTAGCCAGTCTTCTTTTTTCCGCGGAGCCCTACAGACGTCCCCGTCTTGTCCCCGCGAAAAAGTTGATTTTCTTCTTTATTTTATCCTTTTTTCCTTCGGTTCGACGCCGATCTTTTTCCCGCCCGGACTCGCGACGCCGGTCACGAGTTCTCTTATTTTTTTCGGTTTTTCTGACTTAGCTTTCGTTTTCGGTTTTTCCCTGGCAGCCCGGTCCTTTGACCTCGCAGGGGCCCTTTTTCCCCCGATGGCTGCCAGTGGGTTTAAGCGGTGTGGTCGGTGTGACCGAAATATGTCACTAACCGACACACACGATTTTTGCCTCCGCTGCCTGGGCCCGGATCATGAGGAACTGATCTGTGGGCCCTGCAGCAAAATGTCCTCAAAGGCGTTGAGAAGTCGGCGGCATCAGCGTGAGAGAATCTTCGCTGACCCCAGCCGTACCCGGACCTCGTCGGAGGCCTCCGCGTCGAAGGGCTCCAGCTCGGACCGTCGCCGGAGTTCCTCCGACCGGGGTTCTCCCTCCGGGAACCATCGTCGGAAGGTGCAACCCGCGAGGGCGGCGTCGGTGGACGCTCCTGGTTCCGCGAGGGCCAGGTCGCATAGCCCCGACAGCCGCCCCGGGTCCTTGGAGAAGGAACACATCCCGAAGCGACCTCGCCTGGAGTCGGAGATGCCTGTCCGGGTAAGTCCTGTGGTCCTTCTGGACTTGCCTCCGCGACAGCCGACGTCGGGGCCCGAGTCGGGGGCTGCTGGGTCACCTGAGCTCGGACTCAGGTTGACGGCCTTGGAGAGCAGACTGTCTGCCTTCATGGACCAGCAGCGGGCACTGCTCGCTGGCTTCGCTGGCGCCGCTGCCCCGACCGCCGGGACGTCGACGTCCAAGTCGACCCCGGAGACCGAGCCGATCCTCGAGTCGATGAGAACTCGAGTCGATCCTCGGTCGAGGTCACCCTCGGCCTCCCGTTCGGGACCGAGGTCGCCGACGCCGACTCCCTCGGCGTCGGGGCGGCTGGCGCCGCACCCTGCCCGGGCCGACCCCACCGAGTCCTCGTCGGAGTCGGTCTGGGAGTCTGAGGAGGAAGAGTCACCTGATTCTTTCCGGACTCGGTGTGTCCCATCGGACTCACCGGAGTCCGAGCCTCGGAAGCAGTCCCCCCCGGAGGATGCCCGGTTCTCGGACTTCGTTAGGGATATGGCCAAGGCTTTGGCCTTCCCTGCGGATCCCGAGGAGGAGCCTCGAGCCGAAGAGCTCGACGCCCTCCAGTATGACTCTCCCGCGAGGGAACACTTTACTGTACCGGTTCCTCCTATGCTGGAACGACTACTCTTCCGCATGTGGGAGAGTCCGGCCTCCTCGCCGGTCCTGAGCAAGCGGGTCGATTCTATCTATCGAGTCCGCAAGAGCCCTGGCTTTCAAAAGGCACAGCTGCCACACCATTCCATGGTAGTGGAATCGGCCATGCATCGTCTTAAGAGCCAGAAGATGCACTCCTCGGTGCCTCCTGGCAGGGAGGCCCGTAACCTGGATGGCCTTGGCAAGAAGTGCTTCCAGGGCTCTATGCTCGCATGTCGTGTCCAGACTTACCAGCTATACATGGGCATGTATCTCCGGGATCTGGCTAAAGAGCTAGCCGGATTCTCCGCTGGTCTGTCCGAGGAACCCTTGCGGAGGTTCCTAGCCTTGTCCACTGGCATTCGGGAATGCTCAAAGTTCATGTCCCGAGCAGCCTATGATGGCTTTGAAGCATCGGCTCGAGTGGCCGCAGCCGTCATCGGTGCCCGCCGACAGGCTTGGCTTCAGTCGTCAGACCTTGAGCCCTGGGTGCAGGACAAGTTGGTCGATGTCCCCTGCCGAGGCGAAAACCTCTTTGGCAAGCCCATGGCGGAAAAGGCTGCGCAAATTGAGACTGAGACTCTCACCAGGACCAGGCTTTCTAGGAAAACCTCCGCCCCTTCCCAGAAAAAGAAGGGCTCGGGGAAAAAGTCCTTTTACCCGAGGAAGGCGGCTGCCTACAAACAATACCCCCATTATCAGGCCCCTGCAGCTCCCCAACAGGGCCAGCAGGCCAAGGGACGGGGTAACGGGTCCCGTAGGCAGCAAGCCCCCAAGCCTGCACCACCAGCCCCTGCTCAGCAGGGTGGGGGTTTTTGACTCACTAAGCATAGCCTCTCCCCCCCCGCTGGTTCCTCCCAGCACCGGAGGCCGGCTGGTTCACTTCGCCCACAGGTGGTCCAGCATCACCGCAGATGCCTGGGTGCTTCAAGTCGTGCGAGAAGGCTATCTTCTCCACTTCCATCAGGTCCCTCCCTCCTATTTTCCGGGAGAACCTCCGCGCCCCCCCCTCTGCACAGGGAGTTGCTCCTTCAGGAGTTAGCAGGTCTTCTGCAGGAACAGGCGGTGGAACCGGTGCCACACCACCTGAGAGGTCAAGGCTTTTATTCCAGGTATTTTCTGATACCAAAGAGAACAGGGGGCCTCAGACCCATCCTGGACTTGCGCAACCTCAACAAGTTCCTTGTGCGGGAGAAGTTCAAAATGCTTATCCTTGGAATCCTTCTGCCCTACCTCCAGCAGGGAGATTGGCTATGTTCCTTGGATCTAAAGGATGCCTACACGCACATCCTCATCCACCCAAGCCACCGCCAATACCTAAGGTTTGTGGTGGCAGGGAATCATTACCAGTACAGGGTACTGCCCTTTGGCCTGTCCTCCGCACCGCGAGTCTTCACAAAATGTCTCGCGGTCGTGGCGGCCCATCTTCGGCTTCACGGCCTCTATGTCTTTCCGTACCTCGACGACTGGCTCATCAGAGCAGCGTCCGCTCGGGAGGTCACCAACGCCACGCGCCGCACGGTGACTCTTCTGCAGCACTTGGGCTTTGTTATAAACTTCGCAAAGTCCACTTTGCTCCCCTCACAGGATCTCGAGTTCATCGGCGCAAGGCTGCACACTCCTCAGGCACGAGCGTACCTACCGCTCGACAGGGCTCAACGGCTCATGGACCTAGCCGACCGTTTTCGCAGCCAGCCCCTGGTCTCCGCCAGGCGCTTCCTGAGACTACTAGGCCATATGGCTTCCACCGTCCATGTGACCCCCAATGCCCGCCTGAATATGCGGTCTGCTCAATGGTGTCTCCGCCAGCAGTGGCGTCAAGCCACAGGCGGCCTAGCAGACCTAGTGCGCGTCTCCGAGCCGCTGATCTCGTCTCTCCGGTGGTGGCTCCGGCAGCCGAACCTCGTCTTCGGAATGCCTTTCCAGTCACCTCAGCCGACCCGGGTGCTGACCACCGATGCATCCCTCCTGGGTTGGGGAGCACATTGCCAAGAGGCACGTACTCAGGGCCTCTGGACCACGTGGGAGTCTGCTCAGCAGATCAACTTCCTGGAGCTCAGGGCGATCCGCCTAGCTCTCAAGGCCTTCTCCCACCTGACTTCCCACCAGTCCGTCCTTGTCCAGACGGACAATCAAGTTGCCATGTTCTACGTGAACAAGCAGGGGGGCACGGGCTCCTTCCTCCTCTGCCGGGAGGCGCAGAAGCTCTGCTCTTGGGCTGTCAGTCACGGCATTCTCCTCAAGGCGGTTTATCTCCCGGGCCAAGAAAATTGCCTGGCGGACAAACTCAGCAGGGTCCTCCAGCCGCACGAGTGGCGTCTGGATCCCTTGGTAGTTCAGAAGCTCTTCCTCAAGTGGGGCCTCCCCACGGTGGATCTCTTTGCCAGTCCTCACAACCGGCAGCTTCCTCGCTTCTGCTCTCGTCAGCCACACCCCCTTCGGGTGGCGGCGGACGCTTTTCTGATCTCATGGTCGGGGAGCCTTCTGTACGCTTTCCCTCCCATCCCGCTAGTCTCTCGGACTCTTTTCAAGGTTCTCCGAGACAAAGCCTTCATGATCCTGGTGGCCCCTCGCTGGCCCAGGCAGCCGTGGTTTCCGCTCCTACTGCAACTGGCGGTGGAGGATCCAACCGGATCTCCTCACTCAGGATCAGGGGTCCCTACTGCACCCCAACCTCAGGTCTCTCAACCTCATGGCCTGGCTGCTGAGAGGGTAGTCCTTGCTCCCCTTCTCCTGCCGGCGGAGGTGGAGGAGGTCGTCTTGGCTTCGCGACGGCCTTCTACCCGCAAATGCTACGCCCTTAAATGGCGTCGCTTTGCAGTCTGGTGTACCCAACAGTCTCAGGATCCCTTCTCCTGCCCGGTGTCGGTGATCTTGCAGTACTTGCTACACCTCTCTAATCTGGGACTTAAGTCCAACTCCGTCAAAGTTCACCTCAGTGCTCTTTCAGCACATCATGTGCCGGTGGACGGCAGACCTCTTTCCAGCGACCCTCTTGTAGCGAGGTTTCTCCGAGGTCTTCTTCTACTTAAACCACCTCTGCGCCCCCCAGCGCCTGACTGGGACCTGAATGTGGTTTTGCAGCGGATCACCTGTCCGCCTTTTGAACCTATGGCTACCTGTTCTCTCCGTTTTCTGTCTTGGAAAACACTGTTCTTGATAGCCCTCACTTCCGCTAGACGCGTAAGTGAATTGCAGGCCCTCGTGTCTGATCCCCCTTACACTAGGTTCTACAAGAATAGGGTAGTCCTACGGACTCACCCGAAATTTCTGCCTAAAGTGGTCTCCCCTTTTCACATCAATCAGGAGGTGGTACTTCCAACCTTCTTTCCCAGACCACACTCCAGCCGAGCTGAAACGGTCCTCCATACCCTGGACTGTAGAAGGGCTTTGAACTTCTACCTTGACCGTACGCGGGAGCACCGTAAAGCTGCTCAGCTTTTTGTGTCTTTTGACCCCAATAAATTGGGGCTCCCGGTCTCCAAGCGTACTCTGTCCATCTGGGTTGCGGACTGTATCTCTTGGGCTTATGGGGCAGCCGGACTCTCCTTGGAAGGTCGAGTCACGGCTCATTGCGTTCGGGCAAAGGCCACGTCAGTGGCTTACCTCCGCTCTGTTCCGCTGGCAGACATCTGCCGGGCCGCTACTTGGTCTTCGAGCCAGACTTTTGCGGTCCATTACTGTCTCGAGAGGGAGTCCCGTAGGGACAGTGCTTTCGGACAGGCAGTCCTCCGTAATCTCTTTGAGGTCTGAGCAACTCCTACCCTCCATCCCGGATGTGGGCTACCGGTGGGTGATAATTCAGCGAAGATTCTATCCTTCTGTGCTGCTGAGCTAGAGGGAGCTCATTTTTGTGCTTAGGGTCTCCGGTAGCCTTGAGCTTGGGAGTCCCATAAGTGAGGACTGACTTCCTGCTTGGTCCTGGAGAAAGCGTAGTTACTCACCTGTAACAGGTGTTCTCCAGGAGCAGCAGGAATCAGTCCTCACTACCCTCCCTCCTCCCCTTGGAGTTGCAATCGTCTGCTTATGTTCTTTTTGCAAATTTTTATGCTGTCTTTTTTAGCTATGTCATCTGACTGGCTAAGATGGCACCTTCGGGCGGGAAGACGACCGCGTATGCGCGCTGCAATTCCCAAAGGCTTTCTTTGAAAGCTGGGGAAAATTGCTCCGCGAGGGCTCCGTCGGCGCCGACGTCACCCCATAAGTGAGGACTGATTCCTGCTGCTCCTGGAGAACACCTGTTACAGGTGAGTAACTACGCTACCTTGTCAGGCAATTAGCTAATGTTTTCTTAGCAAATAATTACCAAATAAAAAGGCACAAAGAAATGATTAAACTTTGCTGGTTAGGTTAACTTCTGCTTATTTTCCACACAGAACCTGCAGTGAGTCTCCCTTGCTCACACACACAATCAGGTGCAGCTTTAATTACTATCATTTGATCAGCTGAAACCCTTTAGCTGGCTGGCTGCTACTGTGTGAACCCAAATCCTGCTTTAAGAGCTGTTTGCAGTGGAAATAAAGAACAAAGTTAGGTTTCTTTGTGATGGCTGAGGTGTTTGCTCACAGAAAGCTAGCAATAGCATTTAGATAGAGAACAGTCCATGTAATGAATAGTTTCATCTGCTGTATCTCCCCCTTCATCAATCAGCATAGGGTCACTATCATACATTGGCACAGACGAGTCTTTCCATAAGGCACTATCATGAGAATGCTTATTCCCTTGCTGCCATTCACTATTATAGATAGGGTCTGGATCAGTGTTCATATCTGAGCCTCTCCTGCTATCATAATTCCTTTCTGTGTATCCTGGCCAGTATGTAATCCAATTCTGATGTCCAGCCTTCCAATCTTGATCCCTGGACACTGGATCTTCCCTCACATACCTTCTGGCCTTGGTCTGAAAGTCCCTTCCACGTGCAGTCTTCTCTCTTCCAGGTAGCCACTGGTGATTCCTATCTCTGCCATTCCATTCCTCTGGCTGACTCCAGTCCAATGGACTCTGCTGGCATTTGGAATACCTCCCAGTATGGGTACTGCCTTGGACTCTCCCAGACCTTCCAATGGGCTTTCTTCTCTTCCTTCCAGAGAATTTCCTTCTTTCTCTATCCGCTTGGCTTGGCTTCTGTTTCTCCAGGTGATACTGGTGCTTGAGCTTGTAGCCGTTGCTGTCTCTGTGTCTGAAGCTCTTTCTGAAGCTTTTGCTGAAGCTGTTCTTGAAACTGTTATCTGAAGAATAAGCTCTATTCTTATTCTTTCCTAATGTGTGCTGCTCCCTAACACAGCGCACCTGTGTTGAATCAGGCCCTGCCCTTTTGAGATGAGTGCTTAGGGATTACCTCATAGCTCTCTTGATTGCACACACATTTTCTCACTTCAGCCTCCCTCATGGCTGCTAGAAACCTGGTGCATTCTGGAACTGGTAGTCTTTCATGTGAAAACTCTGTTTTCTTGCTTCTACCAGAACTGACAGGTTGCTTGTTCAGAGTCACATCATCTTTTCTATAGCTCCTACCTGAGCTATGATAAGCTTCCTTATCACAAGGCACAGGCTCCTTCCTTCTCTGTCAGGAGGCACAACGGCTGTGCTCTTGGGCCGTCAATCACGGAATCCTCCTCAAGGCTGTCTACCTCCCAGGTCAAGAAAATTACCTGGCGGACAGACTGAGCAGGATCCTGCAACCACATGAATGGAGATTGAATCTGTTGGTGGTTCAGCAGATATTTCTCAGGTGGGGCCTCCCCACCATGGATTTTTTCGCCAGTCCTCTGAACCGGCAACTCCCGAGATTCTGTTCCAGACAACCGCATCCTCTCAGAGTAGCAGCGGATGCGTTTCTGATTCCGTGGTCCCAAGGCCTACTGTATGCGTTTCCTCCCACGCCACTAGTGTCCCGAACACTGTTCAAAGTCCTCAAGGACGGGGCCTCAATGATTCTGATAGCCCCCAGGTGGCCGAGGCAACCGTGGTTCCCACTTCTGCTGCAACTGGCGGTGGACACTCCTCTTCCTCTGGGGATTCAACACGATCTCCTGTCTCAGGAACAGGGATCTCTCTTGCACCCCAACTTCCAGTCCCTTCATCTGATGGCCTGGCTGCTGAAAGGGTAGTCCTGGCTCCCCTACTACTGCCTAGAGAAGTGGAAGACATAGTCTTAGCCTCTAGACGGCAATCCACCAGGAAATCCTACGCTCTTAAGTGGCGTAGATTCTCCGCATGGTGTGCTCAGCACAGCGAGAATCCCTTCTCGTGCTTGGTAGCGGTGGTATTGCAATATTTGCTTTACCTCGCCAATCTAGGCCTTAAGTCCAACTCTGTCAGGGTTCACCTCAGTGCTCTCTCAGCGCACCACTCGCCGGTGGACGGAAGGCCTCTTTCCAACCACCCTTTGGTGGCTCGTTTTCTCAGAGGCTTCCGCCTGCTTAAGCCTCCTTTACGTCCACCAGCCCCTGAGTGGGATCTGAATGTGGCCTTACAGCGGATTACTTGTCCGCCATTTGAACCTATGGCTACCTGCCCTCTCCGTTTTCTCTCCTGGAAAACCTTGTTTCTGGTTGCTCTTACCTCTGCTAGGCGAGTAAGTGAACTTCAGGCACTAGTGTCTGATCCCCCTTACACTAGATTCTACAGGAATAGGGTAGTCTTACGGACTCACCCGAAGTTTCTTCCTAAGGTTGTCTCCCCTTTTCATCTCAATCAGGAGGTGGTTCTTCCGACCTTCTTTCCCAGGCCGCATGCCAACCGGGCTGAGATGGTCCTGCATACCCTGGACTGTAGGAGGGTGTTATCTTTCTACCTTGACCGTACGCGGGAGCATCGGAGGGCTGTTCAGCTCTTCGTTTCTTTTGACCCCAATAAGTTGGGGCTACCTGTCTCCAAGCGTACTTTGTCCATATGGGTCGCTGACTGTATCGCCTGGGCTTATGGGGCAGCCGGCCTCTCGTTGGAGGGTCGAGTCACGGCTCATCGTGTCAGGGCGAAGGCTGCGTCAGTGGCTCATCTCCGCTCTGTTCTGTTGGCAGACATCTGCCGGGCCGCTATTTGGTCTTCAAGCCAGACTTTTGCGGCCCATTACTGCCTTGAGAGGGAGTCCCGCAGTGACAGTGCTTTTGGACAGGCAGTACTCCATAATCTCTTTGGGGTTTAAGCAACTCCTACCCTCCGGCCCTGGTGTTGGGCTACCGGTCGGGGGCGTTCTCAGAGAAGATTCCTTCCTTACGTACTGACGAGCTAGAGGGAGCTCATTTTTTCCGCTTGAGGTCCCCGGTAGCCTTAAGCTGGGGAGTCCCATATGTGAGGACTGACTTCCTGCTTGGTCCTGGAGAAAGAGTAGTTACCTGTAACAGGTGTTCTCCAGGAGCAGCAGGAATCAGTCCTCACAACCCTCCCTCCTCCCCTTGGAGTTGCAGTCATATGATTTATTTTGCTAGTTTTTTGCTATCTTTTAGCTATGTCATCAGACTGAGCAAGATGGCACCCTTGGGCGGGAAGGGGACCGCGTATGCACGCTGCAATTCCCAAAGGCTTTCTTTGAAAGCTGGGGAAATGCTCTGCACGAGGGCTCCGTCGGCGCCGACGTCACCCATATGTGAGGACTGATTCCTGCTGCTCCTGGAGAACACCTGTTACAGGTGAGTAACTACTCTTACCCTGCGAACCTTACTTGTTTGTGGCCCTCCAGGACTGGATTTGGAAACCCTTGCCTTACACCTCTGTCATTTAAGATTGTGAGTGGGCAAGGTACAGATGTCGTAGACATCAAAAGGTGCAGATGTCCTAGATTTACAATCTTAAATGACAGAGGTGTAAGACACTATTATCCCCAAGCTGAAAAGCCCTAACCTGCTAAGCCTTTACTCTTAAGGAAACTATTCCATCCTCTATTTTTGTTGTCCATCTCTACACTTTTCTTATTGTTATATCTTTTATGTGATAAAGTGCACAGAGATGCACTCGATATTCAAAATGCATTGGCATTATGGATTGATGGGAGTTTGGGGGTATTGTGATTTTTTTATATTTTTATGTATATTGTTATTGTATACTGCTCGGGGCAGTTAGTCCAATCGTGAAATCTATAAATGTTACTAAATTACTAAATATAGCATTTCCCTTCTGTTGGCAAGAGGGTTAAGTGCCCCCCCCCTTTCATTTTCGTCTCTTCCTTCAAAAGCCTAGCTCTGTCCCCTCTCGAGGGAGGCTGGGAAGTAGAAGAGAACTCTCTATAATGCTTGAGTCACTGGACGTAAGGGAGTTTCTCCTGTCGGAGGGAGAGGATCTGTTTGTGATCTGTCTTTTTCACAGAGAGCACCTTCCTGTCCTTATTCAAGATGACATGATAGCTCTGCACATTATGGAGCCTATTCTGGTGGAGGTTTAACAAATGGACTCTATCCTAGAATGATGGTTGTATCTTACTGTCTTCTTTCTCCTCCCGGAGCCTTTGTGAAAGCTCATGGTCCCTCAGTGAGAGACACCAGAACTGGGATAGGTCATGAAAAATCCCAAGAGCAGCCTAGTTCTCTTCCAGAAGTTGGAGTATATGGACACCCGCTTCAACACTCGCTTGGGTAGGGTATTTATCACCCTGGAAAAGTGGACAAGCTTCAGCTATAGATCAGGTTTTTGCTCTCTGGCAGCTCCCAGAACCTGGGACTACATGCAGCTCCTGGGGTTAATGGTGTCGATCCTGGAACTGGTACCATGGACTAGGGTGCACCCCCCCCCCCCCCCCCCCCCCCACTGGGAACAGGAAAGTCAAAGTTCAAATCCCACTATAGCTATCATTGAAATTGTGTGGAATACTGAGGATGATGGAGTGTTTTTTGATTGTTTACTCTTTTAAAAGGTAGAAAGACTAGGGGACACTCAATGAAGCTTCAGTGTAGCCCATTTAGGACTAATAAGAGAAAGCGTTTTTTCACTCAATGAGTAATCAAACTCTGGAATTTGTTACCAGAGAATGGTGTAAAAGCTGTTAGTTTAGCTGGGTTTAAAAAAGGTTTGGACAAGTTCCTGGCGAAAACGTCCATAAACCATTATTAAGGAGGATCAGAGAAATCCACTGCTTAGAAACATAGGAAAAAGACATCAGAAAAAGACCACATGGCCTATCTAGTTTGTCCTTCCATATCAACAACTACAACAGTCCCCTTTTTTCCTTTAGAGATTCTCTGTGGTTGTCCCATGCTTTTTGAATTCAGATACTGTCCTCATCTCTACCACCTCCACTGGGAAGACTATTCCATGGATCCACCACTCTTTCTGTAAAGAAATATTTCCGCATATCACTCCTGAATCTATCCCCTTTCACCCTCATCCCATGTCCCCTCGTAGAAGAGCTTGCTTTCAATCTCCCCCTTTGCATTTATGCCACGGAGGTTTTTAAACGTCTCAATCATATCACCTCTATCCCACCTTTCCTCTAAGGTGTACATATTAAGATCCTTAAGTCTGTCCTCATATGCTTTATAATGAAGACCACTAACCATTTTAGTATTTTTTTTAAAATTTATTTAGCTGTATTTATATCCCGCTTTTCACCGGGTCAAAGCGGTCAATTGGGGGATACATTTAACACGAGGGGATAGTAGCCATCCTCTGTACTGACTCCATCCTGTTTATATCCTTTTGAAGGTGTGGCCTCCAGAATTGCACACAATACTCCAAATGAGGTCGCACCAAAGACTTATACAGAGGCACTATCACCTCCTTTTTTCTGCTAGCCATTCCTCTCTGCATGCACCCAAGCATCCTTCTAGCTTTTGCTGTTGCCTTTTCTGCCTGTTTAGCTACTTTAAGATCATCAGACACAACCACGCCTAGGTCCCGCTTTTCTTTAGTGGACAAAAATGAACGTCACCCCCTATACTATATTGCTCCCTTGGATTGCTGCAGCCCAAATACATGACCTTACATTTTGTAACATTAAATCCCAGCTGCCAAATTCTAGACCATTCTTCAAGCTTAGCTAGATCCCACTCATGTTATCTATGCTTTCCTGGGTGTCTTCTCTGTTGCAGATTTTAGTATCATCCATAAAGAGGCAAACCTTACCCAACAGCCCTTCCGCTATATCACTAATAAATATGTTAAAAAGAATCAGAGCAAGGACAGATCCCTGGGGCACACCACTGGTAACTTCCTTCTCCTCAGAGTGAGCTCCATTTACCTGTATTCTTTGTCACCTCCCACTCAACCAATTTCTAACCCAAGCAGTAACTTTAGGGTCCATCCTTAGGGTGTTCAGTTTGTTTATAAGTCGCCTGTGAGGAATGGTGTCAAAGGCTTTACTGAAATTTAAATACACCACATCTAGGGCTCTCCCTCGGTCCAACTCCCTGGTCACCCAGTCAAAGAAATCAATCATATTTGTCTGACAAGACCTGTCTCGGATCCTGTAATCCACTAGACTCCAGAAACCTCACTTTTTTCTCTTTCAGCAGCGTTTCCAATAATTTACCACCAAAGTTAAACTAACCGGCCTGTACTTTTCAACCACACCCTTACTTCCGCTTTTGTGTAAAGGCACCACAAGAGCCTCTCTCCAATCCTTTGGCACCACTCCCGACTCCAACGATGCATTGAAAAGGTCAGTCAGTGTTGCTGCTAGAACGTCCTTCAGTATTCTGGGGTGTCTCTCATCCGGTCCCATCGCTTTGTCTACTTTAGGTTTAGCTGGTTTCTCATGAGCACAGTCTTCTGAAAATTGTTCAAGATGTTCCTTGATTCTGTTCCTGTTTGTGGGTGTTTTCTGAGGTCCTGTTCCTGGTTCTTCATCTGTGAACACAGAACAGAAATATTTGTTAAGCAATTCCGCTTTATCCTCACCAGCTTCTACATATTCCTCCCCTTCACCCATTTTTGCCCTTCCTCTTCTCACTAACATATCTGAAAAATGTCTTATCCCCCATTTTATTGCATTGGCTATTTCCTCCTCTTTTTGAATCTTTGCATTCCTGACTACTTTGCTAGCTTCTCTTAGTTTTTTCAAATATAGATGCCTGACTTCCTCTCTCTGCGGTCCCTTGTATTTCATGAAGGCCTCCCTCTTTTTCTTCACTTTTTCAGCTACTTCTTTCGAAAGCCATAGCGGTCTCCTTTTTCTTTTACCTTTATTTACCATTTTAACAAAAAGGTTGGTTGCCCTTAAAATATCCCCTTCAGTTTTGCCCACTGTTTTTCTACATCCCCCAACTGTTCCCATCCCGCTAACAACTCCCTGAAGTATTGGCCTATTTTGGCAAAGTTAGTTCGTTATCGTCCCTCCAGTTCAGTCCCTCATCTCTGGGTTGTGCACCTCCTCTCGCAGCATGGAGACACTGGGCATGTCAGAAATGTGACACCACTGTACATATCCTGCTGGCACCTCCCACCAGCTCCCAGTGTGTTCAGTCTCCATGCAGCTGGAGGTAGTGAGCCTAGGTGCTGGGCTCACTAAAGGAGCAGATAAGGAGCTTTAGACAGGTTAGATAGGGCTTTTAGCATTTCTTTTCTTCCTATAACATTTTTTCCTTTGGTCTGTAGCTTTGAAGTTCATTAAAAAAAAATACAAAGGCAGAAAGGGGATCAGAGGGTAATCAGAGGAGTCTTCTTTCTCCCTCCTGTTTGGTTCTGTCCCCTTTACCTGCTCTCCCCTCCTTGTTTGCACAGAGGGGAGTTGTTTAGCAGGCTTTTCAGCTTCTTACCGGCACAGTTTCTGCACAGCCGATTTCCTATCTGAAACTGTCATCGGGGTTTTCTCTCTGCTACTGTTGCCGGCTGACAGGATTTCAGCTGTGCTGCTTACAAGATGCCATTTGCTTTCATCGAGGTGCAGAGAGGCTACAAAGGTCCCGGAAGCAGAGGTGAGTGCTCTGATCGCTGTTGCTAGTGCCGGGGAGTTTTTGGGGTCTGCTTCCGCATGAGAAACATGTTGTGATGGTTAGCAGTGCTGTGGAGCTTCGCGGGCCGTTTTTCACGTGGTTTTTGATCACAGGCTGGTTTTTCTTCACAGACAGCTTTAATTGGTTAAATGATTTTCCGTTTGATTAATTTGAATTAATTTTGATTAATCTTTATTTATTTGGATTAATTTGGGTTAATTTTGGAGGAAGTTCTTTAATTATCATTGTTTTGAGCTCTTAAAGGGCCGGTACGGAAAAAAAAAAAAGAACAGATTCTGTACGTTTTTGTTTTTGGTTGCCCTTTTGGTGGTCTGCGGGATCCCTTTGAATTTTATTACCCGGTCCCTTGGATCCCGTAGCACTAATGCCTATGCATCCTCAGTGCCTTGTTTGTGGTGCCTGTAGGGGCTCGGTCTCGGACGCGGGGGTGTGTCGGGGCTGCGCATCTTAGGCGCTTACTATGGAGCAAGAAATGTAGGATAGGTCTAAAGATGGGACTCCGTTGGTGGCGCAGGATTCTGCCGCTTCAGCGGAAGGGGAGTTTCTGCTGGAGTCTCTATCTGCTCCTCCTACCACAAACTTGGCTTTGCCTGCTAATTCCACCACTCTGATGGTGGCGGGAGCAGCTCTCGGGGGTTTCTCCCCAGATTTTGTGCTGCTGCTTCATCAGGCCTACTGTTTGCAGCAACAGGGCAGTCGCTGATGCCTCTCTTCTTGTGGCCACAGGAGGCCAAGCGGCAACAGAAAGGTTTGGAAGTGGTGACGGTAGGCCGGTTAACAGGGCTGAGTCGGTGGAGGATCAGCCTCTTGGTTCAGACTGACCGGAAGGAGGGGACCTTGATATGGAGCCGGAAGCCGGAATGGAGGAACTAGAGGAAGGTGAGATTCAGGAGCCTGAAGATCAGGCGAGGATTATCCGGGTCTTTTGGAGAGAAGAACTGATAGCGCTCATTACGGAGTTCCTTGAGGCTCTCAGGCTTTCGTCTGTGGTACCAGCGGAGGATGAGAGTTTGGAGGATCCTCTCATTCAAGCAGTACGGAAGTCCTAGGCTGTTTTTCCAGTTCACCGTGTGGTTAAGCAGATGATTCAAGATGAATGGAATGTGCCGGAGGCAGGTTTGCTTGGTGTGTGGTCCATGAATCATCTCTATCCCATGGCGGATCAAGAAAGGGAAGTGTTTTGTTCTCCGCGTATAGATGCAGCATTTTCAGTGGTCACAAAGAAGACTACCTTTCCAGTTGAAGGAAGTGTGGCTTTAAAGGACACACAGGATCGGAAGGTGGATGCATTATTGAAGCAAGCTTTTGAGGTTAATGCTTTGTCTCTTCAGACGTCTATTTGTGTGGCTTGGTTTGCGAGAGCATGCCTTCGCTGGTCACAGCATTTGCAGCAGCCAGCCCAGCAAACGCAGGAGCAATTAGCGGATGTGACAAGGCTAGAGTCAGGTTCAGCTTATTTAGCCAATGTCCACTGTGATCTTATTAGAGGTTTAGCGGAATAGCATGGCTTCCTTGGTAGCCGCACACCGCTATCTTTGTCTAAGGAGTGGAGGAGTGGTTGGGGCAAGGTACTTCAGGCCGGAAGGTCGGGGGTTCAAATCCCACTAGAGGACAGCAACCTTGGGCCGGAAGGACTGGGGTTTCTAGTCCCACAGGTGCTCCTTGTGGTCTTGGGCAAGCCACTTAACCCTCCATAGCCCATGTTCCCTGTAAAATAGTTTTCTGTGTGCTGTGCTTTCCTGTCTAATCAATGTGTTTATACCTCAAAAATTTCCTGTCATGATTTGACAATTTCCAATCTGTAATCAAACCGCTGCTGATCGCTGGAAGTAGCGGTATACAAATGTATACAAAATAAATAAATAAAATAAATAAGGAATTGGGCGGCGGACAGTTCCTCCAAATTGCGTCTTAGCAAACTTCCTTTTAAGGGGAAGCTGTTGTTTGGAGAGGATCTTGACAAGCTGGTCAAAGATTTGGGGAAGTCTAAAGGGGGTCGCTTGCTGGAAGATAAGCCAAAGCAGGGTCGGACTCCGTTACCTTCGCAGGGTCAACCTTGGGATTTCAGGCTTTTTTGTACCTCCCGTTTGGGAGGTTTTCAAAGAGGAAGGTTTTCCTCTCGAGGGCAGAGTTTTAGAGGATTCCGGGGAGCGGGCAGAGGGTTTGCTAGTCCCTCTTCCTCGGGATTTAGGAAAGCCCAATGAAGCAAGGAGGACCCAGGCAGGAGTTCAGCCGGTAGGGGTCGACTTCAGGAGTTTCTTCCAGCCTGGGTCCAGATGACATCCGATCAGTGGGTGTTGGAGGTCATTCGCAAAGGTTATTCTCTCAAGTTTGCCCGTCCGGTAGTTGACTCTTTTATCATGTCGTCTTGCAGGGAGCGAGAAAGGACAATTGCGGTACGGGAGACTGGCTGTCTTGTACAGCTGGGAGCAGTGGTTCCGGTTCCGCGAGAGCACTATGGTGTCGGTCGATACTCTATTTATTTTGTGGTGCCAAAGGAAGATGGGACCTTCCGCCCAATTCTGGATCTCAAGGGGGTAAATCACCGTCTGCGGGTACCTCATTTCCGAATAGAAACCTGGCACTATCTCTGCGTTTTAGGGACAATGGCAGTGACTCTGGAAGTCATGCCATGGGCCAGAGCACACATGCGTCTCTTACAGAGGTCGCTGCTCTGTCGCTGGTCTCACTAGAACGATTCTCTTTCCAAGCGTCTTCTCTGCCCAGTGCGGGTCAGGGCGTCTCTTCAATGGTGGCTTCGTCCGCAGAAACCCGCAGTGGGTATGCCTCTCGAACAGCCGCAGTGGATTCCTGTGTTAACGGATGCCAGTCTCGCCGGATGGGGAGCTCATTGTGGAGAGCTCTTCACTCAAGGCTGCTGGACTGAGCAGGAGACCAAATGGTCGATCAATTAGCTAGAGTTGTGAGCGGTAGCTCTAGTGCTTTGGACCTTCGAGTCCACCTTACGGGGTCGAGTGGTTCGAGTGCTATTGGACAGTGCCGCGACAGTTGTGTACCTCAATCAGCAAGGAGGCACGGGAAGCACTGCTCTGGAAATAGAGGCCGAAAGCCTGTTCAATTGGGTAGAGCCTCGGCTTCTGGCATTGTCGACGGCGCACATTGCGGGAAAGGACATTGTGATGGTGGACTTTCTCAGCCGGGTCTGGGTGGATCCCGGAGAATAGGAGCTTCATCCGGAGGTGTTTGCTCAGATAGCCTTCAAGTGGGGATCTCTGATGATGGATCTCATGGTGACTTTTCAGTCGGCCAAGGCGAGTCGTTTTTACAGCAGAAGACGAGAGAGAATGTCGGAAGGTCTAGATGCCTACTACAACAATGACCCCCTCGCGGTCTCCTCTACGTCTTCCCCCCTTGGGCTCTCATAGGTCAAGTGGTGCAGCGCATCAAGGCTCATCACAGAAGAGTAGTGTTAGTGGCTCCAGATTGGCCTCATTGACCGTGGTATGCCGATCTGGTGCATTTGCTCGACTGAAACCGTGACGGATGCCGACAAGGGAAGATCTGCTGCTTCAAGGTCCTCTATGAATGCCTCAGGTACATCGGTTCTCGCTTACGGCTTGGCCATTGAAAGGGCTAGGTTAAGGAAGAAAGGTTATTCTAAGGCAGTAATTGCCACCTTACTTCTGGCCAGAAAGAGGTCAACTTCCTTAGCATATGTGCGCGTCTGGCATGTTTTTGAGGACTGGTGCGCGCAACGTCATTTAGTCGTGCCACAGTATCTGTTCCGATCGTGTTAAGTTTCTTGCAAGACGGGTTCGATAAGGGATTGGCTACCAGTTCGTTAAGGGTACAGCTGACAGCTATTTCTTGTTATCGAGGAAAGGTGCAAGGAGTTGCCTTGGATGCCCATGTTTCTCGTACCGATACCCAGGCATTAGCAAGCTCTATGGATCAGCATATGCTGGCCATTGAGCAGAGTCTAGCAGCTCTGTTAGTGGTGTTGGTACTGGTCAAGTCATTACTGGTAGTATCATCGGTACTGGTGCCATCCACGATGCTCAAACAGTCTACATCGTGTTTCATGCCATGCTTCTGCCCATACCGGCTCTCGAATCCGTTTTCTGGTTCCAAGGTACTGGTATGGCAAGTCTTTCGAGCCACTACCGATCTTGATTGGTACCGGACCTTGCAAGAACAGGAGCATTGCTCCCATTGATACTTTGATTCTACCGATTCCAATTCTTTGGATGATAAATCGATCAGTACCTGAGCGATACAAAAGCCTTCCAGAGGAACACTCACCGTTGCCGCAATGGTGCATGTCCCCTCCCAAAGATATGTCTTTCCAAGAGTTCATCAAAGATTTGGCAAGGGGGCTATCCATTACGCCTTCCTTGGAGAAAGAACCTAGTGGAGAGGAGTTGGATGTTCTCCAATATCCTACAACTCCTAAAGAGACGACTACTTTGCTTATTCACTGTATACTGCAGGATTTTATGCTCCGGATGTGGGAAACGCCCCTCAGCATTTCTCCCCATACTCGATGACTCGATACCATGTATCGAGTACCGGAAAGCCCCAGATTCCAGAAAACACAGCTACCACACCACTCAATGGTAGTGGAATCAGCTATGCATCGAATTAAAAGTTCTAAGATGCACTCCTCCAATCCCCTTGGCAGGGAATCGAAAACCCTCGATGCCTTTGGGCGTCGATGTTTTCAGACCTCTGTGCTCTCAGCCCAGATAAGTTCATACATGCTCTACATGGGTATGTTCCTTAGGGAAGTAAGTAGGGATCTGGAATAGATGTCTCCCCTTCTCCTGGATGATAAGAGGGCAGACTACCTTACATTGGTCAAACATGCCCAAAATGTTTCCAAATTTGTCAACAGGGCAACCTTTGGCTGTTTTGAATGCACTAGCAGAGCAACTCCTATCTGTATAGTAGGTGCACGTAGGATTGCTTGGCTCCAAGCATCAGATCTTGAACAATGGGTTCAAGATAAGTTGGGTAATATTCCCTGTACTAGCGAGAACCTGTTTGGGAAGGATTAGCAAGATAAGGCCTGAGAATACTACCCTAAATAGGCTTTCCAAAGCTACCACCAATCTTACCAAGAAGAAGGCAGTGGCAAAGAAGCCTTTTTATGGTAAGAAGAAGAAAATTTACCCTTCTTACCCCCAGGCTTCTCAATACCAACCTCAGGGTACCCAGAGGAAGCAAGAGCCTCCTAAACAACAAAAGAAGCCACAGGCTCCTAAACCCCAGCCAACTGCACAGACTCAATCTGTGCCTGGTTTTTGACTTCTTCCTAGAGAACATAACCACCCTGCCTCTGGAGAACCCCCACCCCCTCCACATAGCAGGCAGACTTTGCCGTTATGCCCACAGGTGGCATCTTATCACCTCAGAGCAATGGACACTAACCATAGTGCGAGAGGGGTACACGCTTCATCTGCAATGACATTCCCCCTCCACTCTGGTGGGGGAATGTCATTCTCAACCCCCCACTCACTGCTCTCCTGCAGCAAGAAATCAACTCTCTTCTGTTAGAGTGTGCCATAGAAGAGGTTCCAACATCCCAACAGGGGATGGGATTCTATTCTCCTTACTTTCTCATACCAAATTAAAACGGGTGATACAGACCCATCTTAGACCTCAGGAACCTAAACAAGTTTCTAGTCCGAGAGAAATTCAAAATGGTCTCGCTAGGAACCCTTCTACCTTATCTCCAGAGTCAGGACTGGCTGTGTTCTGTAGATCTAAAAGAAGAGTATACTCACATCCTCATTCATCCAGAAAACAGGAAGTATCTATGCTTCATCTTCCAAGGAAAGCACTATCAATACAGAGTCCTTCCTTTCGGGTTCACCTCTACTCCAAGAGTCTTCATAAAGTGTATGGCGGTAGACTTAGGCTTATAAGGGCACCCACTTCACAGGAGGTTCATTTGTCCCTCCTTTGTACAATGCAGGTACTGCAGAATCTGGGATTTGTGATAAATCTTCCAAAATACAACCTAGTTCCCACTCAGACACTAGAATTCATAGGAGCTCTTCTAGACACTCGAGGGTCAAGAGCATTTCTGCCCCAGGACCATTGTACTCGACTAATGCAGCTAGCATCTCAAGGCTCAGAGATAATCTCTCGTCCAGGGAGATGCTCCAACTTCTAGGCCATATGGCCTCCACAGTGCGTGTAGTTCCATATGCTTGTCCACACATGCGGACAGCTCAATGGACTCTTGCCTCCCAGTGGAAGCAAATCTCCAGGGCCCTCAAGAACCAGGTCCAAGTCACAGACAGTCTCAAGGACTCCCTTCTGTGATGATCTAACCCAGAAAATATTCTCGTAGGGTCACCTTTTCAGATGCCTCCACATCAATGCATCCGGACAACAGATGCCTCCAAACTGGGCTGGGGTGCCCACTTGGACACTCTCTCTCCACTCAGGGCCGCTGGACGGAGCAGGAGTCGCAGCTCCAGATAAATTTACTGGAGCTTTGTGCTACCTTCAGTGCCCTCAAAGTGTTTCAACAACAATTACAAGTCCACAGAGTTTTCATCCAGATGGACAATCAAGTAGCTATGTTCTACCTGAACAAGCAGGGGAATGGGCTGTTGAGCCCTTTGCAGGGAGGCTCTCCATCTTTGGTCCTTTGCCATTGCTCATCAAATATACCTCCAAACAGTGTATCTGCCAGGATAGCAACATGTCTTAGCAGACAGATTGCATCGGATCCTTCTTCCGCATGAATGATCCGTCCATCAAGAAACTATTTCCTTTATCTTTCAGACCTGGGGAACTCCAGAGATAGACCGTTTTGCCACTCTGCAAAATGCCAAACTACCTCGTTTTTGCACCAGAACCCTAAAGTCTAGCCTCCAACAGGTGGATTCTTTCCACCTTCACTGGGGTCGGGATTTCCTGTATGCCTTTCCTCCCATACCCCTGATTCCCAAAATGCTTTTCAAGCTTCAAGCAGACAGGGGCCACATGATCCTCATAGTCCCACGCCGGCCACAACAACCATGGTTTTCTCTCCTACTACATCTGTCCCAGACTCGCCCCCTGAGTCTCAGGTCAGCTCCCAATCTCCTCTTTCAGGAGGAACGGACGCTACTCCATCCCAATCCACAGTCTCTCCATCTCATGGCTTGGCTGCTGAGAGCATAGTGTTGCAAGATCTTAACCTTCCTCAGGAAGTAAAGCAAATCTTGCTAGCCTCAAATAAAAGTCCACCAGACATTCCTGTGACTTCAAGTGGTATAGATTTTCCACTTGGTGTTCCCAGAAAGATCTTAATCCTTAATTTTAATCCCTTCTCAGCTCCTGTGGAAGCTCTCCTTCAGTATCTTCTCCATCTTTCATCCTCTGGTCTCAAAATGAAGTCGGTGAAAGTTCACCTCAGTACAATTGCTGCTTCTCACCATCCCTTGGATGGGCACCTATCTCCTCACAACCGCTACTGAAGCATTTCATGAGAGGGCTGTTATTGACCAATCCTCCCATCAGGCTACCACCGGTGGCATGGGAGCTTAATATCATCTTAGGACAGCTCCTTAAGCTGTCTTTTGAACCTTTAGCCATAACCTCATTAAAGTTTCTCTCTTGGAAGGTCATCTTCCTTGTTGTTCTCACTTCAGCTAACTTCAGGCATTGGTGGCAGTCCTGCCTTATACTCTGTTCCACTATGATTAGGGGGTCTTTAGGACTCACCCCCATTTCATACCAAAGGTGGTGTCTCCTTTTCATCTCAATCAATCTGTTTATCTTCCTGTCTTTTTCCCTAGACAGCATTCCTCTAGGGAAGAGGTAACCCTCCATATCCTTTATTGTAAACAGGCCTTAGCCTTCTATCTTCAAAGGACTGCTGCTCTCAGTTTTTCATCTTCTTTGATCCCAGTCACTTGAGGTTGCCAGTATCCAAATGTACCCTTTCTAAATGGATAGCAGATTGCTTTTCATTTGCTTATGATAAGGCATGACTATCCCTTGAAGGTCATGTCACTGCCCATAAAGTTCGGGCCATGACTGCATCCACAGCAAACCTACGTTCTGTTGCCATTGACGAAATTTGCAAAGCAACCACATGGTCTTCTGTACATACCTTTGCAACTCATTACTGTCTTTACAAGGACTCCTGTCTGGATGCCATGTTTGGTCAGGCAGTACTCCAGCACCTCTTTCAGACTTAGAATTTTTCGATGCCAGACATCAATGAAGGATCCATGAGACCTGCTCTGAGGTAAATCTACCAATTCTGGGTCATTTCTCTGGCATCTGGGAGCTAGGGAGTCCCATAAATGAAGACTACATTCCTGCTTGTTTCTGGAGATAGCATAGTTATTCACCCTTAGCAGGTGATCTCTGGAAACAGCAGGAATTTAGTCTTCACAACCCACCCTCCTTCCGTAGGAGTTGTAGGGTTTTTCTCTCTCTCTCTCTCTCTCTCTCTCTCTCTCTCTCTCTCTCTCTCTCTCTCTCTCCTTTTTCTCAGCTACAAACTTAACTGAGTAAGGAGAGTCACAAAGGTGGGAAGGCAGCAGCGCAGGCACAGTGGGAGGCTCCTAAACGTTTTCCTATTGGACGCTGGAGAGAGTTTCCGCACAGGCTCTGTGGGTATTGACATCAATTATACGTGAAGACTAAATCCCTGCTGTTCCTGGAGATCACCTGTTACAGGTGAGTAACTACGCTTTCCCTGCAATGGAGAGAACCTCTTCAGGCAAAATTGGAGGGAAAAGACTGGTGAGCTAAAGAATGACGACACCACTCTCAAGAAGCTTTCCAGGAAGACAGCAGATGCTTCCAGAAAAAAGGCACAAATTAAAAAGCCTTTTAGCTTCAAGAAGAAACTATTTTATCCCTCTTATCCCCAAGCAGCCTCATACCAGCCACAGCAAAAGCAGCATGGGCCTAGACAACCTAGGAAACCCAATGCTGCTAAGCACCAACCTGCCCCTAATTTTTGACTTTCTACTAGAGAACATCGCTACCTTCTTTCTGGAGGCATCTCAGCCCTTCCACATAGCAGGAAGGCTCTGCCACTATACTCAACACTGGCACCTCATCACATCAGAACAGTGGACCTTACAAATTGTCCACAGGGGGTACCAACTAAACTTTCAAACTCTGCCCCCTTCATCTTCACAGGGGCGCATCCAACTCAACCCCCCACACTGCTTTTCTCTCAGAAGAGGTAGCCACCTTGCTAACCCAGGGCGTAATCAAGAGGGTTTCACCAAACGAAGAAATAATGTGATTTTACTCCCCATACTTCCTCATCCCAAAGAACTCATGGGGGGTGGGCACAGGACCCATTCTAGACCTCAGGAATCTAAACAAGTTCCTTGTAAAAGAGAAATTCAAAATGACTTTGTTGGGAACTCTTCTACCCTACCTCCAGTTATGACTGGCTTTGTTCTCTTGACCTCAGAGGCATACACTCATATCCTCATATATACAGGAGACAGTACCTTCGCTTCACCTTTCAAAGAACTCATTATCAGTACAGAGTCCTTCCATTTGGGCTAGCTTCTGCCCCGAGAGTCTTCACAAACTGCATGGTGGTAGTCGCCGCATACCTTCACACACTAGGAATATTTGTCTTCCCCTACTTAGACGATTGGCTCATCAAGGCAGACCCTCCTCAGCAAGCCACTTGTAGAACTTATATGGTGTGCTGGAGTGCACAACATCTCGACTTCGTAATAAACTTTCAGAAGTCACACCTACTCCCGACTCAGAGGCGGGAGTTCATCGGTGTGCTTCTAGACACTCAGGAAGCAAAAGCTTTCCTGCCTAATGATCGAGTCACCCACCTGATCCAAATAGCCACTCAAATTCAGCAGAGGAACCAAGCAACAGCTCGGGATTTCCTGCACCTCCTAGGGCACATGGCCTCCACAGTCCATGTAGTCCCATACGCTCTGTTACACATGTGTCAAGCACAATGGACTTTTTCCACCCAGTGGACGCAAATCACAGGGAGCTTAAGAGACCAGAAATGGGTCTCACCTACCCTGATCAACTTGCTCCAGTGGTGGTGTGCCCTAGAAAACCTATTCATAGGGTCAACTTTCCTAACCACGGACACGTCAAAGCTAGAATTGGGAGCCCACCTGGACCACTTTTCAATTCAAAGCCTCTGGACGGCTCAGGAATCAGCCTTACATATCAATCTGCTAGAACTTCGACACTGACCAATGCCCTAAGAGTCTTCCAAGACAAACTCTTGGGGAAGCAGGTCCTAGTCAGGACAGACAACCAAGTAGCCATGTTCTTATCGGATCCAAAACAAGCACAAGCACAAGACCAGACAGAAATAGCACAAAAAATAATATACCAACACACAGTCTATTTACAAGAACCAACAAGTCTACATCCATGAGAGCCTTCTCGCTGGCTGCCCCTGCCATCTGGAATGCCCTCCCAGATAAACTAAAATCAACAACAGATTTAAAAGAATTCAGGAAACTACTAAAAACCACCCTATTCATCGAGCAATTCAGTGAAGACCACCAATCACCCTAATCTCTTCAAGAAGGAGCACTATTCTCCAGGACCAAGCAGGAAGTCAGTCCTCACATATGGGTGACGTCGGCGCAGACGGAGCCCCCGTGCGGAGCATTTCCCCAGCTTTCATAGAAAACCTTTGGGAATGCAGCGTGCATGCGCGGTCCCCTTCCCGCCCAAGGGTGCCATCTTGCTCAGTCTTCTTTTTTCCGCGGAGCCCAACGGATGTATATTCGTTTCACCCGAAGAAGAAGTTGATTTTCTCTGCATTAACCTGTTTTTCTTTGGTTCGACGCCGGTTTCCCTTTCCTGCCTGGGCCCGATACGTCGGTATTGAGCCCGGATCTCTTTTTCGGTTTTTGTCCTTAGTGACTAGCGTTCGCGCCATTTTTTCTTTTTTTTCACTGGCAGCCCTGTCTTTTGACCTTGCAGGGCCCTTTTTCCCCCGATGGCTGCCAGCGGGTTTAGAAAGTGTGATCGGTGTAAAAAACTTTTGTCTCTCCCTGACACACATGACTGCTGCCTCTGGTGCCTCGGACCCGATCATGACCCGATGATCTGTGGTCCGTGTGGGAAGATGTCCTCTAAGGTGTTAAGGAGTCGGCAGCACCAAAAGGAAAGAATCTTCTCTGACTCCGCGTCCAGTAGGGCCCGGACCTCGTCAGAGGCCTCGACATCTCGGGACTCCAGCCCCGAGCAGCGTCGAGGCTCCTCTGAAAGGGGGTCTCCCTCGCGAGAGCATCTTAAGAAGAAAAAACCCGCGAGTGCGGCATCGGTGGACGCACTTGGCTCCTCGAGGGCCAAGTCGCATAGCCCCGAGCGCCATCCCGGGTCTTCGGAGTCGGAGAGGCCTGCAAAACAACCTCGTGTGGAGATGGAGTCCCCGGGTCACGTGAGTACTTGTAGTCCTCGTGGACTCACATCCAGGGGAGCCGACGTCGGGCCCGGCGCCTCCGGGGCCTGAGTCGGGGGCTGCTGAGTCTCCTCAGCTCGGACTCAGGTTGACGGCCTTGGAGAGCAGCTTGGCTGCCTTCATGGAACAGCAGCAGGCGCTGATCGCCGGTCTCACCGGTGCATCTGCCCCGACCACCGGGACATCAACGTCCAAGTCGACCCCGGAGGACGAGCCGATCCTCGAGTCCATGCGAGCTCGAGTCGATCCTCGGCCAAGATTCCCCTCGGCCTCCCGTTCGGGACCGAGGTCGACGATGCCGGTACCCTCGGCGTCGGGGCGGATGGCATCGATGTCTGCCCGACCGGAGCCGCTCGATTCCTCCTCCGAGGAGTCCGGCTGGGAGACGGAGGATGAGGAGTCGCCCGACACCTTTCGGACTCCGGTGCATTCCTTCGGACTCGCCCGAGTCCAAGCCTTGGAGACGGTCCCCTCCGGAGGATACCCGATTCTCGGACTTCGTGCGGGATATGGCCAAGGCTTTGGCATTCCCGCGGATCCCGAGGAGGAGCCTCAAACCAAGTAGCTCAAGGCCCTACAGTATGACTCTCCTCCGAAGGAGGCCTTTACTGTTCCGGTTCCTCCGATGCTGGAACGGTTGCTCTTCCACATGTGGGAGGCGCCGGCATCAATGCCGGTTTTAAGCAAGCGGGTCGATTCCATCTATCGAGTCTTAAGAGCCCCGGGTTCCAAAAGGCACAATTACCGCACCACTCCATGGTTGTGGAATCGGCCATGTATCGTCTGAAGAGTCAGAAGATGCACTTCTCGGTGCCTCCCGGCCGGGAGGCCCGGAACCTGGATGCCCTCGGTAAGAAGTGCTTCCTGGGCTCTATGCTTACTTGCCATGTCCAGACCTACCAGCTGTACATGGGCATGTACCTTCGAGACCTGGCGAAGGAGATTGCTGGGTTCTCTGCTGGTCTCTCCGAGGAACCTTTGCAGAGGTTCAATGTTCTGTCCTCGGGTATTCGTGAGTGCTCGAAGTTTATCTCTCGAGCAGCCTATGATGGCTTCGAGGCTTCGGCCCGAGTAGCCGCGGCCGGCATCGGTGCACGCCGTCAGGCTTGGCTACAGTCATCGGACCTCGAGCCATGGGTGCAGGACAAGTTGGTCGTTGTCCCCTGCCGAGGTGAAAATCTCTTTGGCAAGCCCATGGCTGACAAGGCTTCCGAACTAGAGACCGAGACTCTTACCCGGACAAGGCTGTCCAGAAAAATCTCTGCCCCTTCTCAGAAGAAGAAGGGCTTCCGGAAAAAAGACCTTTTACCCGAGGAAGTCATCTGCCTATAAACAGTACCCTCATTATCAGGCATCTGTAGCTCCCCAACAGGGTCAGCAGGCCAAGGGGTAGGGTCATGGGCCCCATAGGCAGAAGGCCCCCAAGCCTCCTATTCCGGCTCCTGCTCAGCAGGGAGGGGGATTTTGACTGCATTGGCATAGCCTCTCCTCCTCAGCTGGCCCCCATCAGCACTGGAGACAGGCTGGCCCTGTTCGCCCACAGGTGGTCAGCCGTCACAAGGGATACCTGAGTTCTAAGTATAGTCCAGAAGGGCTATCTCCTCCACTTCCACCAGGTACCCCCCTCCTATTTTCCAGGGGAGCCTCCCAGACTCCCTCTGCACAGGGACTTACTCCTGCAGGAGTTGGCAGGTCTTCTGAAGGAACAGGCAGTGGAACCGGTGCCCCACCACCTGAGAGATCATGGCTTTTATTCCAGGTACTTCCTGGTACCAAAGAGAACAGGAGGCCTCAGACCCATCCTAGACTTGCGAAACCTGAACAAGTTCCTGGAGAGGGAAAAGTTCAAGATGCTTACCCTTGGAATCCTGCTGCCCTACCTCCAGCAGGGAGATTGGCAATGCTCCTTAGATCTAAAGGATGCTTATACTCACATCCTTATTCATCCAGACCACAGACAATATCTCAGATTTGTAGTGTGAGGAAACCCTTATCAGTACAGAGTACTGCCTTTTGGCCTTACATCCGCCCCCAGGATATTCACAAAGTGCCTGGCGGTGGTAGCGGCCTACCTCAGGGTTCAAGGCCTCTTTGTCTTTCCATATCTGGACGATTGGCACATCAGGGGTCAGTCCCCGCAAGAGGCAAATCAAGCCACCCTTCGCACTGTCGCTCTGCTTCAGCACCTGGGGTTTGTCATAAACTTCGCAAAGTCCAGTTTGCAACCCTCCCGGAACATGGAGTTCATAAGAGCTTGACTGGACACCTTTCAGGCAAAGGCCTTTCTACCAGTGGACAGGGCCCACAGATTGATGGCTCTAGCCAGGCTATTCCACAGCAATTCTCTGGTCTCCGCCAGACAATTCCTGAGGCTCTTAGGCCACATGGCATCCACGGTCCATGTGACTCCAAATGCCTGTCTACACATGAGGCCAGCTCAATGGGGCCTCCGGACTCAGTGGCACCAGGCCACAGGAAGCCTCACGGACAAAGTGAGGGTGTCCAGCCTACTACAGTCTTCTCTGCAATGGTGGTTTCATCTTTCGAATCTAGTGCAAGGGGTGCCTTTTCAGGCACCTCCACACTCTCAGGTGCTGACAACCGATGCTTCTCTTCAAGGTTGGGGTGCACATTGCCAAGGGGCATGTACTCAAGGCCTGTGGACTCCTTGGGAGGCCGCACAGCAGATCAATCTCTTAGAACTGAGAGCTGTCCGCTTACCCTGAGAACTTTCTCTCATCTCATCTCTCACCAGTCCGTCTTGGTTCAGACGGACAATCAAGTGGCTATGTTCTATGTGAACAAACAAGGGGGCACAGGGTCCCACCTTCTCTGTCAGGAAGCGCAGAAACTGTGCTCCTGGGCAGTCAATCATGGCATTCTTCTCAAAGCAGTCTACCTCCCAGGTCAGGAGAATTACCTGGCGGACAGATTGAGCAGAATCCTGCAGCCGCACGAATGGCAGTTGAATCCTTTAGTGGTTCAACAGATCTTCCTGAGATGAGATCTTCCAACCATAGATCTCTTTGCCAGTCCTCTGAACCGTCAACTACCCAGGTTCTGTTCCAGACAACCGCATCCTCTCAGAGTAGCAGCGGATGCATTTCTCATTCCATGGTCTACAGGCATACTATATGCATTTCCTCCCACGCATCTAGTGTCCAAGACACTATTCAAGGTGACCCAGGACAAGGCCTCAGTGATTCTGGTTGTCCCCAGGTGGCCAAGGCAATCCTGGTTCCCACTACTGTTGCAACTGGTGGTGGACACCTCTTCCTCTGGGGATGCAACCCGATCTCCTGTCTCAGGAGCAGGGGATCTCTCTTGCACCCCAATCTCCAGTCCCTCAATTTGATGGCTTGGCTGCTGAAAGGGTAGTCCTAGCGCCTTTACTACTGCCTAAGGAAGTGGAGGACGTAGTCTTAGCCTCTAGGAGGCAGTCCACTAGAAAGTCTTATGCCCTTAAGTGGCGTAGATTCTCTACCTGGTGTACTCAACACAACGAGAATCCCTTCTCATGCCTGGTACCAGTGGTGCTGCAGTATTTGCTTCACCTGTCCAACCTAGGCCTTAAGTTCAATTCTGTTAGAGTTCATCTTAGTGCTCTTTCAGCACACCACTCACAGGTGGAGGGTCAGTCTCTCTCCAGTCATCCTTTGGTTGCTCGCTTCCTCAGAGGCCTGCTTTTGCATAAGCCTCCAGTGCGTCCACCTGCCACTGAATGGGATTTAAATGTGGTCTTGCAACGGCTTACTTGCCCACTATTTGAACCTAGGGCTACTTGCCCTCTGCGTTTTCTGTCCTGGAAAACGCTATTTCTGGTAGCCCTTACCCCTCAGCAAGGCGAGTGAGTGAGCTTCAGGCCCTAGTATCAGAAGCACCTTATACTAGGTTCTATAGGAACAGGGTAGTCTTACGGACTCACCCTAAGTTCCTTCCAAAGGTTGTCTCCTCCTTCCACCTCAATCAGGAGGTGGTTCTTCGGACTTTCTTTCCCAGGCCTCATGCTAGCCGGGCGGAGATGGTCTTGCATACCCTGGACTGTAGGAGGGCGTTGTCCTTCTACCTTGACCGTACGCGGGAGCACCGGAGGGCGGTTCAGCTCTTCGTCTCTTATGACCCTAATAAGTTGGGGTTGGCTGTCTCCACTCGTACTTTGTCCATATGGGTAGCTGACTGCATCGCCTGGGCTTACAGGGCAGCTGGCCTCTCGTTGCAGGGTCGAGTTACGGCTCACCGGGTCAGGGCGATGGCTGCGTCGGTGGCTCATCTCCGCTCTGTTCCGTTGGCAGACATCTGCCAGGCCGCTACTTGGTCTTCAAGCCAGACTTTTGCAGCCCACTACTGCCTTGAGAGGGAATCCCACAGGGACAGTGCTTTCGGGCAAGTGGTACTCCATAATCTCTTTGGGGTCTAGGCAACTCCTACCCTCCGGCCTTGGTGTTGGGCTACTTTTCGGCGGCGTTATCAGAGAAGATTCTGTTCTTGCATGCTGAGGCCCTAGAGGGAGCTCAATTTTTCAGTTTGGGGCCTCTGGTAGCCCTGAGCTAGGGAGTCCCATATGTGAGGACTGACTTCCTGCTTGGTCCTGGAGAAAGAGTAGTTACTCACCTGTAGCAGGTGTTCTCCAGGAGCAGCAGGAATCAGTCCTCACAACCCTCCCTCCTCCCCTTGGAGTTGCAGTCATATGATTTATTTTGTTATTTTTGCTGTCTTTTAGCTATGTCATCAGACTGAGCAAGATGACACCCTTGGGTGGGAAGGGGACCGCGCATGCGCGCTGCATTCCCAGAGGCTTTCTATGAAAGCTGGGGAAATGCTTCGCACGGGGGCTCCGTCGGCGCCGACGTCACCCATATGTGAGGACTGATTCCTGCTGCTCCTGGAGAACACCTGTTACAGGTGAGTAGCCACTCTTCACTCCCCGACAACCTAAGATCAACCAAAGTCCTCAAAGACATCTGGAAGACGCTAAAAACTACTCTTTCCACAGAACACTACAAGGACATCATATGAACTATTCAAACAAACTCTCTGCCAATAAAATGTAAAAATGTAAATAGCTCCAGTACATAGCTCATACTGTATATAGCCTACAGCTGTAGATAGCCTGCAGCAAGAAATGTAAATTGTATATTGTTCCTGTATAGAGCTCCTACTGTATATAGTACCTATGCAATCAACCTAACACCACTCATGCACACATGCCTCAATGTATCACTACATGCCCACACCCACACACCCTGCCACTTGATTTGTTTGCTGTGTAATTCGCTTTGATTTTAGGATAAAGCGGTCTATAAATCTGTTTAAATAAATAAATAAAAATATGTGAACAAGCAGAGTGGAACAGGCTCACGCCCCCTCTGCAACGGAGTTTGGTCAATTGTCATTGCTCAACAAATACACCTCAGAGCAGTGTATCTCTTAGGAGAACTCAACGTCCAGGCGGACAGAGTGAGCCGTATTCTCCATCCACACGAGTGGACTCTATATCAAGCACGGCAGCCTGGATCTTTGGGACATGGGGGACCCCGTCCATAGATCTCTTTGCCACCCCACAGAACATGCAACTTCCACGGTTCTGCTCCATAGTACCATTCACCTGCAGTCAGGCATTGGATACCTTCCTCCTCAATAGGGGACAAGTGCTCCTGTATGCCTTCCCTCCAAATTCCCTTAATTCCCAAAACATTTTTTAAGCTACAGGCCGACAAAGTGAGCATGATCCTCATAGCCACATTCTGGTCCCAGCAACCCTGGTTTCCTCTTCTGCTCCGTCTAGCCCAGACACAACCACTCAGATTGGGCGGTGCCTCCAACCTCCTTTCACAGGACAATGGCACAATCCTACATCCCAATCCCCAGGCCCTATGCCTGATAGGCTAGCTACTCAGGGCTTAGACCTACCAGACCTGATCCTTCCTCAACAGGTTAAGAAAATCCTTCTAGCTCCAAGAAAGGAGTCTACCAGATGTGCATTCTCTTTCAAATGGTGCAGGTTTGCTCTCTGGTGCGCAGAAAGGGATCTCAACCCCTTCACTGTACCAGTGGACTTTCTCCTCCATTATCTATTTCATTTATCTACCAGAGGACCTAAAACAAACTCAGTAAGAGTCCACCTTAGCGCCATTCCAGACTCCCACAAACAAGTGGAAGGATGGCCAATCTCCTCACATCCGCTTGTAGCACGCTTTATGAAAGGTCTTTTGCACTCTAAGCGACCAATCAAACCACCGCTAGTGGCTTTAGATCTCAATGTGGTGGTGTCTCAGCTTCTAAAGCCGCCCTTTGAACCCCTAGCCACCACCCCACTACGATTTCTATCTTGGAAAGTCATATTCCTCATTCCCCTCACTTCGGCTCGACACATCAGTGAGCTACAAGCTCTGGTGACGGACCCTCCCTACATGAGGTTCCATCATGACAAGGTCATCTTCGGATGCATCCACACTTCCTCCCAAAAATGGTATCTCCCTTCCACTTAAACCAGTCTATTATGCTATCAGTCTTCTTTCCTAGACCGCACACCTCCCATGCAGAAGCGACCCTGCACACTCTAGACTGCAAGCATGCCTTAGCTTTCTACCTTCAAAGAACACAGGGACATCGCAAATCATCACAGTTGTTTGTCTCGTTTGATCCCAGCCACTTGGGTCTCTCTGTATCCAAACGCACACTCTCCAGATGGATCGCTGACTGCATCACCTTCACCTGTAACCAAGCAGGTCTCTTCCTAGAGGGTCATGTCACCACCCATAATATCCGGGCCATGGCCACCTCAGTGGCCAACCTGCGCTCAGTGGCCTTTGAAGAGATCTTGCAGGGCAGCAACTTAGTCTTTCATTCACACTTTCACAGCCCACTGCTGTCTGGACAAGGACTCTCGTCGGGATGCAGCTTTCAAACAAGCTGTCCTACAGCATCTATTTGGTACTTAAATCAACTCCTACCAGACTTCTTCGATACCAATTAGCCATGCGGGGATCCAGAGTCCATAAGATCCACAGGTCCGGCTCTTGGCATTTCTCCCTATCCCTAGGGCACCGTCCTGATCCCCACAACAACCTGGGTACTGGCAGCTGGATATTTCCATATGTGAAGACTATATTCCTGCTTGATCCTGGAGATAGTGTAGTTACTCACCTGTAACCTGATCTCCGGGAACAGCAGGAATTAGTCTTCACAACCCACTCTCCTCCCCTAGGAGTTGCAGGGTTTTTCTTTTCTCTCTTCTTTCTCAGCTATAAACTCGACTGAGGGGAGGAGTTGGGAAGCCAGGAAGGCAATCACACAGGCACAGTGGAGGACTCCCAAAAGTTTTCTGATTGGACCCTGGGGTGCATTCCCACGCAGGCTCCATCTGTACCAAAGTCACCCATGTGTGAAGACTAATTATTGCTGTTCCTAGAGATCACCTCTTACAGGTGAGTAACTTAACTTTCCCCTGCATTTACCATGCTTTACTGTGGTAAAACGGCCATGGGAGCAACACCACCCCCATTGAGGTGACCTTAATTACATCCATGGTACGTACCCCGAGCACAAATAGCACAGACTACAAATGCTTGTGCTAGCTGCACCACGGTGGGAATGCCCCCGTCCTTCCCAGACTCTGCCCTGACACACTCAAGAATAGCATAAGGTTTTCAGCATGGGGCCCCACACTACTTTTTAGTAAGGCACAGATACCCCACTACCCTTTAGCAAACATGCCCTGCCATGAACCATTCTAACACAGTCCCCAGCAGAGAAGCATATCTAATGCCAAAGCAGGGTCTACTAGGTCAAATGTCATTGATAAATCAAGTTGCATCAGTAACCCTGCCATTCTTTTTATTTACCAGAGCATGAAGCTTTATCAGGAATGTTAGTCCCTCTAAATGTGTTGCATATCCATCTTTTCACATTCTTACAGTACATGTGTATTACATTTCTTTTCCTTTATTATCAGTTTCATTGAAAGATCTGCATCCAGACTTATTTTTTCGTGTTCTGTTTTCATTAGTTCCATTGGTTTCCCCCTTATCCTCTATTGAGTTAAAAATGTTTTTTATCCTTGTCTATTCATGGATCTTCCATCTTGCTTGGTTTGTAATTACCCAGACTGCATTGTAAGTAAACAGAAATCTAAGATATGCATGTCACCCCATTCAGACATTTCACTGAATATGATTTATGTCCCTTTATCCTAGTAGTAATCCTTGCCACTCGAGGTACTCTTATAATTGACAATATCTGTATATTTTTCTAGTTAGTTGTGCTTAAATTTGCTATGTTGAAGGATTAATTTGGTATGTTTATTCCAGGCACTCAAATATACAAGCACTGTCTGAGGTATTATCCTGTCCTGTTGCTGAAAAGTCGTCACATTTGAAAATGTTGTTTGCAAACTTACCCGGACTAGAGAGGTGAGGGCTTTTTACTCCTTTGTTTTACTTTTTGAAAACTGAGTACAAGACCAGCACAGTTACGATTAGGAAATGTTTATCCTCTATCTGAAACAAAGATTTTTACCTGTTCAGTAGTGTGCTTAACAGTAATCATTTTGAGTAGTTATAGAGGTCAGAGTACTATTTGTGTGCCTAATATGGGCTATTCCTAATATTTAGAACTTGATAAAATCTTAAAGCAGTAGTTGGCACTTGAGATCAAGTGTCATTTTTTACTATGGGGTTTGAAGCTCTATTCATGCTTTGGACATTTGATTTTGGTCATTCTGATGTTGGAAGCACTGAGACATAGAGCCATTTTAGAAAGCCCCAAAGATACATGTCTCCGTGGTGAGCACGTCTATATGGCTCAAAGGCGAGTCTGGGGCATGCCAAAGAAGTGTTATGTGCATGCCCAATTTCAGAAACATCTAGAACATCTCCACCCTTGTTCAAGTCTAATTTCTGCTCCAGGGCATGAATAGGCATCAGAAAAGTTCTTGTTCTGCCAGCAAAACGTCTTGAATGATGTAGAGAAGATGGTACTCTAATATCCCTAGTATTGTCCACAACCATAAAGAGGAAACATGTTTTGTGATTTTCAAACTGCTGAACATCTCTGCTTGCAGAATTGCAGGCTAGAACTCATCCTGTCTAGAATATTATTGCAAGGATATCTATATCGGGTACATACACATTTCTAAAATCATGTCCACATTTACCTGTGCCAGCCTTTTTTTTTTTTTTTTGCAACATTTTGGCTTGGATGTCCCAGATTGCACTTAGGTATCCTTTTTTTAAATTCCCCTTCACATAAATAAGAAAACTTATTTCTTTGGATTCCCATTTTTTAAAATTCTGATTGTTTAACTTATTCTTCCTTTAGGCTTGCTATTTTCTCTCATTGAGTTTTCTGTTTTTGCAATTATTTTCTTCATTCAGATAAGTTGTATCACAGTCAAAACTCTGTTTACGTACGTTACATTTATTTTGTTTTTTCTCTTGCTTCTGTTCATTGATAAAATGGAATCAAAGCACAGCCAGGCACATGTAGTGAAGAAATTGAGAGCCTAGATGGCAGCCACAGCGCTGAAGGGCACCAGGCTTTGGCAGAACAGCATGACAAGATGTAGGTTGAGAAAACAATCATCCCACTATCAACATCCCCCTTTGCAAATGGGGACCATTTAGATGACAATGCTTCATCGGAGTATGGGGAGGGAAAGCTGTATGAGAGATTGCAGAAGTCAATAGTTGTGCTGTGGAGATAGGCTGCTAACATAAAATACAGAGTGTCAGCAGAAGCACTGTGAAAAGCTGGCAATCAGGCATCGAACTCTGGAGGTGCTGGAGAACAGAGATATCATCAGGGCTTTGCTTGATGAACTTAAGGGATTGGGCCATAACTTCCAGGTTGTCCTTAGCCACCCTTCTCCTATCTTTCCACCATATGTGCAGATCCGAAGTCCCCATGCCTCCTGCACAACAAACACTTGCTGGCTCCCCTGACTGATGGATGTACAGTAGAGACAAGGCCCTTGCTAGAGCCAGACTGCACACGCCCTCCACAAACATCCTGAGTGTACCTCCCCAAGCCCTCTGGACCAGGCCTCATGTTCCCAGACTTACACAGTAGCACTCAAGGTAGGGGAGAGGGATACCACAGCCTCAACCAGTGATAATGATATAGCATGGGCTACTGGCCATGGGTGCTTGTCCCAAGCTTCCCATGGGGAAGGGGCCAGGGGAAGCAAGCAAGATGTCTTGCCTACCTATTGAGGCCATAGTTGGCAGCTATGGTGCTGGCTGCCCTTTCCTATTGCCCTGTCTGCCTGTGTCCAGACAGGTGTATGACTTCCTGTGCAAGTGGGGAAGGGAAATGCAACCGGTATTTGTCATGTGGCATGAGGGGGATTAGGTGCATTAGTGGGTGGGTGCTTGGGTACATGTGATGGGTCTGGTGGGAGGGATGTGAAGGGGTTTTTTGGGGGACAATGTGTTATTTCACAAGTATGGATTACAGGAGTAGCAGGGTACATGGCACTGTGCCTGTTATGAATACACACTGCTTGTTATTAAAGAGAATACTTTCACATGAAAAACCTCTTGATCAGTTCATATCTCCAGGAACAAGCAGGAATGTGGTCTTCACATATGGGTACCGACGGAGCCTGTGCGGGAACGCTCCCCAGGGTCCAATAGGAACGCTTTTGGGAGCATCCCTCAGCACATGCGCGCTGCCTTCCCGCCTTCCCAACTGTCTCTCTTCAGTTCTTCGTTTTCCACAGAGCCGACAGGACACATACCCTGTCACCGCAGAAAATTTCTTCTTTAAACTTGTTTTCTTGTGGTCGCGCCTGCCTCCACGTGACACCTACCGGTACCGCCAGTTTGTTCGTTCTTCTTTAATAAAAAAAATATATATTTTTTTTTTCTTTTTTTAACTGTTTCTCTTCAGAAACTTTTCCTTTGGTGCTAAGTGCCATTTTCGGCATTAGGCCCCATTTTTCCTAAAAGATGGAAAAACCAGCTAATGGTTTTAAAAAATATACTAAGTGTGGCGGTACCATCTCCGTCACCGATACCCATGACTAGTGTCTAAAATGTTTAGGCCCTGACCATTCTCCATCTGAGTGTTCCTCCTGTATGGGGATGACTAAAAGAGGAAGACACCCTCTTTTCTTCGGATACCAGGTCCATTGCATCGACGTCTTCAAGAGCCTCGTCTTCCTCCCATGGATCTCAGGTAACTAAATATAAGAGCTGGTCCTCAAAGGGTAGATCTCCTTCCAAGCATCTAGAGGCCATTGGCATTGCCCTTGAGGAAACTACATGGCAAAACAGCCCCAGCGGGAGGCTTCGGCCTCCAAAGCATCAACGGAGTTCCAGGATGTTCTCGAGGCTTCGACCTCGGCAGAACTACTGGTGCCATGCTCAGGGGTTCCGGCCTCTTTTACCGGTACCAATACCCAGGCATCGGCAGCATCTATAGACCAGAGATTCCTCACTATCGAACGCAGTCTTGCAGCTCTCCTTACAGCTGCGGTACCGTTGACACCGGGAGTTCAAAGGGCACCGGTACCGACATCCTTCCCATGCCGACTTTCTCTGGCATTGACAGAGCAGTACCGGACCAACTCGGTACCGACTTCGATCAATACCGGGACCGTGCTTTGCATGAACATCGGGATCAGAGATACTTCAAATCCTCTGATTCCAATGACTCTGAAAATTCTGCCAGTACCAGAGTGTTTCTCCTGGAAGACTCCTCTTCTCCCCAACGCAGAATGTCTCCTCCAGAAGATATGTCTTTTCAGGATTTCATTCGTGATGTGGCTCGAGGCCTTTCAATCACGGTAGCTCCTGAAAAAGAACCTAGAGCAAAGGAATTGGAAATTCTCCAGGACCAAGCAGGAAGTCAGTCCTCACATATGGGTGACGTCGGCGCCGACGGAGCCCCCATGCGGAGCATTTCCCCAGCTTTCAAAGAAAGCCTTCGGGAATGCAGGCATGCATGCACGGTTCCCTTCCCACCCAAAGGTGCCATCTGGCCCAGTCTCCTTTTTTCCGCGGAGCCCTATGGATGCCTGTCCTTGTCACCCGTGGAAAAAGTTGATCTTCTGCGTTGGGTCGAGTATTTTTCTTCGGTTCGACGTCGATTCTTTTCCCGCCTGGACTCGGTACACCGGTGCCGAGCCTAGATCTCTGTTTTCGGTTTTTGTCCTTAGAGACTGTGTTCGCACCTGTTTTCTTTTCCCTGGCAGCCCAATTTTTTGATCTTGCAGGGGCCCTTTTTCCCCCGATGGCTGCCAGTGGCATTAAGAAGTGTGATCGGTGCAAGAAGCTGATGTCTCTCACCGACACACACGACTGCTGCCTCCGGTGCCTGGGGCCAGACCATGATTCTACGGTCTGTAGTCCCTGTGGCAAAATGTCATCCAAGGCATGAGAGGATCTTCTACGAGTCTGCCTCTGGACGGGTCCGGACTTCGTCAGAAGCCTCGACGTCTCGGGAGTCTGACCCCGAGCATCATCGGGGCTCCTCTGAGAGGGAGTCCCCCTCGAGGGAGCACCGAAGGAAAAAGAAACCCGCGAGGGCGGCGGCGGTGGACGCTCTTGGCTCCTAGGGCCAGGTCACATAGCCCTGATCACCGTCCCGGGTCTTCGGAGTCGGAGAGGCCTGCAAAGCATCCTCGTGCAGAGTCGGAGGCCCCGAGTCACGTGAGTACTGTTGTCCTCGTGGACTGTCCTCTGGGGGAGCCGACGTCAGGCCCGACGCCGTCGGGGCCCGAGTCGGAGGCTGCTGGGTCTCCTGAGCTCGGACTCAGGTTGACGGCCTTGGAGAGCAGATTGTCTGCCTTCATGGAACAGCAGTGGGTGCTGATCGCCGGTCTCACCGGTGCATCTGCCCCGACCACCGGGACATCAACGTCTAAGTCGACCCCTGAGGCCGAGCCGATCCTCGAGACCATGCGAACTCGAGTCGATCCTCGGCCGCGGTCACCCTCGGCCTCCCATTTTGGACCAAGGTCATCGATGCCAATTCCCTCGGCGTCGGGGCGGATGGCGTCTGTGCCCGCCCACTCGGAGACGCTCGATTCCTCCTCGGAGGAATCGACGTGGGAGATGGAGGAGGAGGAGTCCCCTGACACCTTCCGGACTTGGTGCATCCCTTCGGACTCACCGGGATCCGAACCTCGGACAAGGTCCCCCCCGGAGGATACTAGGTTCTCGGATTTCATGCGGGACATGGCCAAAGCACTGGCATTCCTGGCAGATCCAGAGGAGGAGCCTCGAGCCGAGGAGCTCGAGGCTCTGCAGTATGATTCTCCACCCAAGGAGGCCTTTACTATCCCGGTTCCTCCGATGCTGGAGCGGTTGCTCTAACGCAGCGGTTCTCAACCTGTGGGTCGTGACCCCCACGGGGGTCGCCACAGGATTTAGCGGGGGTCGCCTCACTCCGCGCACAAGTTGCTGCCGCTGGCGGCTGTGCCTGTAAAACCATTGCGGAACCTTCCTGCCTCTTGACGGGCTCTGTGCAGCATTGTCCCGCCTCCAAAGGAAGTTGTTTACCACTTCCTTTGGAGGCGGGACAATGCTGTATGGAGCCCGTTTAGAGCCAGAAAGGCTTCGCAATGGTTTTACTGGCACAGCCGCGGTTCCTTAAGAGGCAGGGAGCCGCGACTGCAGAAGAAGGAGGCAGACATGGGGAGAGGGGAGGAGGGGGCAGGGAACCTGCAATGGGGCTGACATGGGGGAGGGGGGCTGACATGGACAGAGGGGGGGCTGACATGGAGGAAGGGAGGGAGGGAGGGGCTGACGTGGAGGGAGGGGGGCTGACGTGGGTGGAGGGAGGGGGGCTGATGTGGAGGGAGGGAGGACTGACATGGAGGGAAGGATGGAGGGAGGGATGGGGCTGACATGGACAGGGGGGCTGATGATGGATGGAGGGAGGGAGGGGGCTGACATGGACTGGGGGGGCTGACATGGATGGAGGGAGGGGGCTGACATTGATGGATGGATGGAGGGAGGGAGGGAGGGCTGACATGGACAGAGGGGGGACTGACGATGGATGGAGGGAGGGAGGGAGGGGGCTGACATGGAGGGAGGGAGGGCTGACATGGAGGGAGGGAGGGCTGACATGAACAGAGGGGGGGACTGACATGGAGGGATGGATGGAGGGAGGGAGGGGGCTGACATGGACAGAGGGGGGCTGACATGAAGGGAGGGGGGCTGACATGGACAAAGGGAAGAGACGGGGACATACTGGACAGACGAGGGATAAATGCTGGACAGAGGGGAGAGACAGTGCGGGTTAGGATTATAATGGACAGATGGGGAGGGATAGGACTGGTAATGGGTTGATTAGGGAAGGCTAGAACTGGGAATGGACTGATCAAGGTGGGGTTGGGACTGGTAATGTGCTGATAGGGGGGTAGGACTGGTAATGGACTGATGGGGGCTAGCATTGGAAATGAGCTGATTGGGGAGGTTAGGACTGGAAATGGGCTGATGGGGGGGTAGGACTCGTAATGGGCTAATGGGGGGGTAGGACTCGTAATGGGCTGATGGGGGGGGTAGGACTGGTAATGGGCTGATTAAGGGAGCCTAGCACTGGTAATGGGGTTGAGGAGGGATTAGCACTGGAAAGGAGCTGATTAGGGGAGGCTAGGACTGGTAATGAGCTGATGGGGGGGTAGGGCTGGTATTGGGCTGATTAGGGGAGGCTAGCACTGGTAATGGGGTTGAGTGGGGACTAGCACTGGAAGCGAGCTGATTGTGGAGCTTTGACTGAGAATGGGTTGATTGTGGGGAGGGGAGGATAGAGCTGCTGGCCCTGGAAGAAAACTGGGGGCTAAGGCTACAATGGGCTGATACGGGGGGGTGGGAGAATGGAACTGGAAGGGAGTGGATCTGAGAGGGGCTGCCATGGTATTTGGACTAGAAGGTACTGGTCAATGGGGAAGGAGAGGGACTGGAAGGGAATGGACACCAGTCGCAGTCATGGGAATGCAAGTTGACATTGGAAGGTACTGAGAGTGAGGACTGGAAAGGGGCTGATACTGGGGAGGGTTACTGGGACTGGAAATAGGCTGATGGAAAGAAGTGAAGAAAACGAAAGAAGAGATAAGAAATGGCAGATGGACCATAGACCACAGAAAGACAGCTAAGAGAAGACAGGAAAGCAGAAGCCTCAGATCGGGACCAGCATGATCAGAGAATAAATTGGTCAGACAACAAAGGTAGAAAAATTGTTTTTATTTCATATTAGTGATGTGACTACAAAATCATCATAATTTTGAAATCAAATATTGTTACTTGTTATTGTGATTAATTATTGTGGTTTAAATAAGTACATATTATAAATAAAAACATGTTGCAAAGGCCTATAATATATTAATAATTCAACAAATGATTACAGCGACAATGCGTTAACGGTAAAGGAAGAGAGACGCATTTGATTTTATCATTGAGGGTCACCACAAGTTGACCAATGGTAAAAGGGGTCACGGTACAAAAAAGGTTGACAACCACTGCTCTAACGCATGTGGGAAGCGCCGGCCTCGATGCCGGTTCTAAGCAAGTGGGTCGATTCCATCTATCGAGTCCGCAAGAGCCCCAGGTTCCAAAAGGCACAGCTACCGCACCATTCCATGGTTGTGGAATCGGCCATGCATCGACTGAAGAGTCAGAAGATGCACTCCTCGGTGCCCCCTGGCAGGGAGGCCCGGAACCTGGATGCCCTCAGTAGAAAGTGCTTCCAGGGCTCTATGCTTGCTTGCCGTATCCAGACCTACCAGCTGTACATGGGCATGTACCTTCGGGACCTGGCAAAGGAGATTGCCTGGTTCTCTGCTGGTTTGTCCGAGGAACCTTTGCAGAGGTTCAAGGCCTTGTCTTCTGGTATTCGGGAGTGCTTGAAGTTTATATCTCGAGCAGCCTACGATGGATTTGAGGCTTCGGCCCGGGTAGCAGGGGCCGGCATTGGTGCACGCCGCCAGGCCTGGCTACAATCCTCGGACCTCGAGCCATGGGTTCAAGACAAGTTGGTCAATGTCCCTTGCCAAGGCGAAAACCTCTTTGGCAAGCCTATGGCAGAAAAGGCTGCAGAACTCGAGACCAAGACTTTTACCCGGACGAGGCTGTCCAGAAAAACCTCTGCCCCTTCTCAGAAGAAGAAGTGCTCGGGGAAGAAGACCTTTTACACAAGGAAGACCACTGCCTATAAAACCTACCCTCTTTACCAGGCCTCTGTAGCTCCCCAACAGGGACAGCAGGCCAAGGGGCAGGGTCATGGGCCCCGTAGGCAGAAGGCCCCCAAGTCTCCTACTCCGGCTCCTGCTCAGCAGGGAGGGGGTTTTTGACTATGCCAGCATAGCCTCTCCTCCTCTCCAGGGCACAGGAGGTCGGCTGACCCTGTATGCAGACAGGTGGTCAGCCATCACAAGGGATACGTGGGTGCTAAGTATCATCAAAAGGGGCTATCTGCTCCACTTCATCCAGATACCCCCCTCCTACTTTACAGGGGAGCCTCCAAGACCCCCTCTGCACAGAAACTTACTTCTTCAGGAGTTGGAAGGTCTGCTAAGGGATCAGGCGGTGGAACCGGTGCCTCACCACCTGGAAGGGCAAGGCTTCTACTCGAGGTACTAACTGGTACCAAAAAGAACAGGAGGCCTCCGACCCATCCTGGACCTGAGAAATCTGAACAAGTTTCTGGAGAGGGAAAAGTTCAAGATGCTTACCCTTGGAATCTTACTGCCTTACCTCCAGCAGGGAGATTGGCTATGCTCCTTAGACCTGAAGGATGCTTATACTCACATCCTCATCCATCCAAGTCACAGACAATTCCTCAGATTTGTGGTGGGAGGAAAGCACTTCCAGTATAGAGTGCTTCCTTTCGGCCTCGCCTCCGCCCCCAGGGTTTTTACAAAATGCCTGGCGGTGGTTGCGGCCTACCTCAGGAACCAGGGGATCTTTGTGTTCCCTTACCTGGACGATTGGCTTATCAGGGGCCAGTCTCCACAAGAGGCCAGGCAGGCCACCTTCAGAACCATATCCCTGCTTCAGTACCTGGGGTTCGTCATAAACTTCCCCAAGTCCACTTTAGTCCCCTCACAGGACGTGGAGTTCATGGGGGCAAGATTGGATACCATCCTTGCAAAGGCCTATTTGCCTGTGGACAGAGCTCACAGGCTGATTAAAGTTGGCCGGCCAGTTTCAAGCGAACTCTCTGGTCTCTGCCAGACACTTCCTCCGGCTCCTAGGCCACATGACTTCCACAGTGCATGTCACACCACATGCTCGGCTGCACATGAGGCCGGCTAAGTCGCAGCTCAAGGCACAGTGGCTGCAGGCCACAGGGAAATTGTCAGACAGAATAAGGGTGTCCAAACTCCTGGTGGACTCCTTACGCTGGTGGAGGCATCTCCCAAATCTGGTCAGGGGTTTCCCTTTCCAGGCCTACCGACACACTCAGGTACTGACAACTGATGATGGGGGGGCACACTGCCAAGGGGCCTGCACACAGGGCCTGTGGTCTCCGTGGGAGGCCGCCCAGCAGATCAACCTGTTGGAATTGCGGGCCATTCGACTAGCCTTATGGACTTTCTCTCAGATCCTGTCTCACCAGTCTGTCCTGGTTCAGACGGACAACCAGGTGGCTATGTTCTACGTCAACAAACAGGGAGGCACAGGATCCAGACTTCTGTGCCTGGAAGCACAAGCTCTCTGCTCCTGGGCTGTCAATCAGGGCATGACCCTCAGGGCGGTCTACCTCCCAGGCCAGGAAAACTACCTGGCGGACAGGCTAAGCAGACTCCTGCAGCCTCACGAGTGGCAGTTGGATCCTCTGGTGGTTTAGCAGATCTTTCTGAAGTGGGGACTTCCGACCATGGATCTTTTTGCCAGTCTGCTGAACAGGCAATTACGCAGGTTCTGTTCCAGGCAACCGCATCCCTCACGGACAGCGCCAGATGCATTCCTGATCCCCTGGTCAGAGAGCCTGCTGTATGCTTTTCCTCCCACACCTCTGGTGGCCCGGACTCTGTTCAAGATCCAGCAGGACCGAGCCACGGTGATCCTGATAGCCCCCATGTGGCCCAGGCAACCGTGGTTCCCTCTTCTTCTGCAGTTGGCAGTGGATACTCCGCTTCCTCTGGGGTTGCAACCCGACCTTCTGACTCAGGATTAGGGGTCCCTCTTGCATCCCAACCTCAAATCTCTCAATTTGATGGCCTGGCTGCTGAAAGGCTAGTCCTTGCTCCCTTGCTCCTGTCCAGGGAGGTTGAAGAGGTGGTGTTGGCCTCCAGGAAACATTCCACTAGGAAGGCCTATGCTCTGAAGTAGCATAGGTTCTCTACTTGGTGTTCTCAACAGCAAGAGGACCCCTTCTCCTGCTCGGTCCAGGTGATGTTACAATATCTGCTCCACCTTTCCAACCTGGGACTTCAGTCCAGCTCTGTCCGGGTTCACCTCAGTGCCCTCTCAGCTCACCACTCGCTGGTGGATGGACAATCCCTCTCAGGCCACCCTCTGGTGTCTCGTTTTCTCAGAGGCCTGCTTCTGCTTAATCCTCCTATTCGTCCACCGGCCACTGAGTAGGATCTCAATGTGGTCTTGCAGCAACTGACTCACTCACCTTTTCAGCCAATGGCAACCTGCCATTTACGTTTCCTCTCCTGGAAGGTGTTGTTCCTTGTTGAACTCACCTCAGCCAGGCGTGTGAGTGAACTTCAGGCCCTAGTTTCGGATAGGCCATATACCAGGTTCTATAAGAACAGGGTAGTCTTGCGGACTCATCCTAAGTTTCTTCCCAAGGTAGTGTCCTCCTTCCACCTCAACCAGGAGGTGGTACTTCCGACTTTCTTTCCCAGGCCGCACGCCAGTAGGGCAGAAACTGTCTTGCATACCCTGGATTGTAGAAGGGCACTGTCCTTTTATCTAGAACGTACGCAGGGGCATAGAAGGGCTTCTCAGCTCTTCATTTCCTTTGACCCTAATAGATTGGGGTTGCCTGTAACTAAGCGTACGTTGTCCATCTGGGTGGCAGACTGTATCGCCTGGGCATACAGGGCAGCCGGCCTCTCCCTGGAGGGTCGAGTCACGGCCCACCGGGTCAGGGCGAAGGCCGCATCAGTAGCTCACTTCCGTTCTGTCCTGTTGGCAGACATCTGCCGGGCTGCTACTTGGTCTTCAAGCCAGACCTTTGCGGACCACTACAGCCTTGAGAGTGAGTCGCGTAGGGACAGTGCTTTCGGGCAAGCGGTACTCCGTGATCTCTTTGAGGTTTAGGCAACTCCTACCCTCTGTCCCTGGTGTTGGGCTACCATTCAGGTGTGGTCTCAGAGAAGATTCTCTCACTGTTACTGAGGCTCTAGAGGGAGCTCTATTTTTCAGCCTGGGTTCCTGGTAGCCCAGAGCTAGGGAGTCACCCATATGTGAGGACTGACTTCCTGCTTGCTCCTGGAGAAAGAGTAGTTACTCACCTGTAACAGGTGTTCTCCAGGAGCAGCAGGAATCAGTCCTCACGACCCTCCCTCCTCCCCTTGGAGTTGTAGTTGTATATAGTTCATTTTCTTTTTTTTTGCTGTCTTTTAGCTATGTCATTTGACTGGTCAAGATGGCACATTTGGGTGGGAAGGGGACCGCGCATGCATTCCCAAAGGCTTTCTTTGAAAGCTGGGGAAATGCTCCGCATGGGGGCTCCGTCGGCGCCGATGTCACCCATACGTGAGGACTGATTCCTGCTGCTCCTGGAGAACACCTGATCTCCAGGAACAAGCAGGAATGAGTCTTCACATATGGGTACATCGGTATCGACGGAGCCTGCGTGGGAACGCTCCCCAGGGTCCAATCAAAGCTTTTGGGAGCATCCCACAGCGCCTGCATGCTGCCTTCCCGCCTTTCCCAACTGTCTCTCCTCAGTTCTTTTTTCGCGGAGCCAGCAGGTCGTGTTCCTGTCACCCCAGAAGAATTTCCTTATTTTTTCTTTATTTCTTTTCTGTCGCGTCTGCCTTCTTCGACGCTGTACCGGTACCGCCGGTCCTTGTTCTTTTCTTCTTGTAAAAAAACCCAAAACCTTTTACCGTTCTTTTTCTTCAGGTGCACTTCAGTTTTGGGGCTTAGGCCCAAAACTTTTTTTTTCCTTAAATATGGAAAACCCTGCCTCAGGTTTTAAAAAGTGCACAAAATGTGGCAGTACTATTTCTGTCACCGACACCCATGAATGGTGTCTAAAATGTTTAGGTCCTGACCATTCCATAACAGATTGTGTGTCCTGTTCCATGATGTCTAAAAGAGGTCGGCCGAACCAAGCTGCCAAGCTCAGTACCCTGTTTCCCTCTGATGCGGCTTCGGTGGCATCGACGTCTTCCAGGGCTGCTTCTTCCTCACATGGATCTCAGGTAACTAAACATAAATCCAGCCGGTCCTCGAAGGGTAGATCTCCTTCTAAGCATCGAGATGCCTCTGGTCTTGCCCTCGGATTCTGCACCGGCAAAATTACCCCAGCGGGAGGCTTCGGCCTCTAAAGCATCATCATCAGTTTTCCAGGATGATCTCGATGGCGTGGCCTCGACAGATCTCCTGGTGCGGTGCTCTGGGGTACCGGTGGCTTCCACCGATACCGACTTCCAGGCATTGGCGGCGTCGATGGATCAGAGGATTCTGTCCATCGAACGCAGTCTGGCGGTTTTCCTAGTGGCATCGACGCCCATGGTACCGCAACAGACTACTCCGCCGGTACCGGCTCTAGCATCGCCATCGGCACCGATCCCGGTACCGGTGGCATCGACATCAGCATCGGTGTCCGCTATGCCGGTACTCTGTCCTCTAAAGCCCTCCGGTACCGATACCCCGGTACCGGTGATTCCCGATACCGATCCCGGTCGGTACGGGTATCGGGCTTTGCAAGAGCATCCGGACAGATGATACTTCGATTCCTCTGAGGATTCTGAAGAGTCGGTCGATGCAGTGATGCTTCTTCCACAGGAGGAGTCCTCTCCTAAATGAAGGATATCTCCTCCAGAGGATTTGTCTTTTCAAGACTTTATCAAAGAGGTGGCTCGGGGTCTCTCTATTACAGTGGCACCTGAATCAGAGCCCAGAGCCAAGGAGTTAAATATTTTACAATATCCTAAAACTCCTAAAGAGGCAGCTACCTTACCTATTCATGAGATTCTGTATGATCTCATGTTGAGGATGTGGGAAGCACCTCTAACCACCTCTCCTCATTCTCGCAGGTTGGATACCATGTATCGTGTCCCTCCTTGTCCTGGTTTCCATAAAACTCAACTTCCTCACCACTCTATTGTGGTTGAGTCTGCAATGAGAAAGATTAAAAGTGCCAAAAGACATGCCTCTAATCCTCCAGGACGTGAATGTAGAACCCTGGATGCTTTTGGAAGAAGAGTCTTCCAAGCTTCCATGCTTGCTGCGAGAATTAATTCCTATAGTCTTTACATGGGAATGTTCTTAAAAGAAGTCACTGACCATTTGCAGACTTTAAGTCCTTTTATATCTGAAGATAAAAGGCAGGAATTTCTCACTGGGCTCAAACATGCCCAGGATATCTCCAAATTCTCCAACCGTGCAACTTTCGACTCCTTTGAATGCGTAAGCAGAGCCTCAGCTATTGCCATAGGTTCACGTAGGATTGCTTGGCTTCAAGCATCTGATTTGGAGATCTGGGTTCAAGATGAATTGGGAAATATCCCTTGTACAGGTGAGAACCTGTTTGGTAAGGATTGGCAAGCAAAAGCCAATCAGATGGATGCTGAAAATTCTGCTTTGGATAGACTATCCAAATCTACAGCTGCTCCTGCTAAGAAAAGGTTGTTCAAGAAAACACCTTTTTCTAAGAAGGGAAGATTCTATCCTGCTTAGGGTCAGCGGGCATCTTCTGCAGCTCAGTTCCCTTCCAAACGTCAGCAATCCTCCAAACAGAGTAAAGCAAAGGCTACAAGGCCTGCTCCAGCCCAGCAACCTCAGCCCCCTCAGGGCCTTTGACTTTCTGCTAGAGAACTTAGCCTTCCTGGCTGTAGAAGACCAGAGCCCTCCACCATTCCAGGAAGGTTATGTCACTTTGCTCCCAGATGGGGGCAAATTACAGCAGAGCATTGGACACACTCCATCATAAGAGAGGGGTACAAGCTTCATTTTTCAAGCTTGCCCCCTCTCACAAGAGTGCACCAGTTCAATTCTCCACCCTCCCTCCTCAACCTGTTGGAGCAGGAGGTTGCCACTCTTCTTGCCCAGGGGGCCATAAAGGAAGTGCCTTTTCAACAACAGGGCACAGGGTTCTACTCCCCCTATTTTCTTATTCCAAAGAAAACAGGGGGCTTCAGACCCATCTTAGATCTCAGAGAGTTGAACAGATTCCTAGTCAAAGAAAAATTCAAGATGGTTTCTCTAGGAACTCTGCTACCATACCTTCAGAGTCAGGATTGGCTTTGTTCTCTAGATTTCAAGGATGCGTACACTCATGTTCTCAACCATCCATCCATCTCACAGAAGGTTCCTTCGGTTCCTTTTTCAAGAAAAGCACTATCAATACAAAGTGCTCCTTTTGGTCTGGCCTCTGCACCAAGGGTGTTCACGAAATGCATGGCAGTGGTTGCTGCTTTTCTGCGCACCCTGGGAATATTCGTCTTCCCTTACCTGGACGACTGGCTCATTCGAGCTCCCACTCAATCAGAGGCCAGGACTTCTCTCACCTGCACAATGCGTATCCTTCAGTATTTAGGGCTGGTAATAAACATCTTAAAATCCAATTTAATCCCTACTCAGTCCCTGGAGTTTATAGGGGCGATGCTGGATACCACAAGGGCAAGGGCCTATCTTCCCCAGGCCCGTTGCCTTCGCTTGGTGCAGTTAGCTTCTCAAGCAGAGTTGAAACCCCTACTAACTGCTCGAAAGATGTTACAGTTGCTAGGCCACATGGCATCCACCGTACATGTGGTACCATATGCTCGCCTTCACATGAGAGCAGCTCAGTGGACTTTATCCACCCAATGGACCCAGGCAGTAGGCTGCCTGTCAGACAAAATAGCAAACACAAGTCGCCTCATTTTGTCCCTCCAGTGGTGGAAGTCCCCTCAAAACTTGTTGCTGGGGTTCCCCTTTCAACAACCTCTACCCCAAGCAACTCTTACAACAGATGCTTCTCCAATGGGCTGGGGAGCTCATCTTCAGGACCTCTCCACCCAGGGCATCTGGTCCCCACAGGAGACTTGTCTACATATCAATCTCTTGGAACTCAGAGCAATCTTCCTTGCTCTGTGAGTTTTCCACACCCTGCTCAGCCACAAGACAGTCCTTATCCACACGGACAATCAAGTAGCCATGTTCTTTGTAAACAAGCAGGGAGGAACTGGCTCTCTGTCGCTTTACAACGAAGCTCTGCGACTGTGGGCCCTCGCCAGAGAGCATCACATTCATCTTCTGGCAGTTTATCTTCCCAGGTGTTCAAAACTCTTGGGCGGACAGACTCAGTCGAGTTCTGCTTCCACACGAGTGGTCCCTACATATGGACCAGGTATCCAAATTTTTTCGAATTTGGGGAACCCTGGACATAGACCTCTTTGCAAGTCCGTGGAATGCCAAACTTCCCCGGTTCTGTTCCAGAACTCCGGCTCAGGGGGCTCAGGCAAGGGATGCTTTCCTCCTTCACTGGGGTCAAGACTTACTGTATGCCTTTCCACCCATTCCCCTCATTCCCAAAACCATGTTCAAGCTTCAGAGAGACAGAGGCCACATGATTCTCATAGCTCCACATTGGCCACGGGAAGTGTGGTACCCTCTGCTTCTACATCTCTCTCAAGCTCCCTCCCTAGAGTTGGGGTCTGCTCCAGACCTCCTCTCTCAAGAGGACGGAAGGTTATGGCATCCCAATCCCCAGTTTCTACATCTCAGGGCTTGGTTGCTGAAGGCCTAGATCTCCAGGATCTTCATCTTTCTCAACAAGTGAAAGATGTTCTTTATGCTTCCAGAAAACCTTCCACGAGACTTTCTTGCGCTTTCAAGTGGAAGAGGTTTACCATCTGGTGTTCTGAAAAGGGTCTTAACCCCTGTGCCATACCTCTGGAATCGTTGCTGGAGTATCTCCTTCATCTGTCTAATGCAGACCTTAAGACAAATTCAGTAAGGGTCCATTTGAGTGCTATTGCAGCTTCCCTTAGGCCTCTAAATGGACAACCTATTTCTTCTCATCCTCTTGAAGCAAGATTCATGAGAGGCCTCCTTCTAACAAAGCCTCCCATTAGACCACCCCCGGTGGCATGGGACTTAAATTTGGTTCTTGGTCAGCTTATGAAGCCGCCTTTCGAACCTTTAGCTACCACCTTCTTGAAACACCTTTCTTGGAAAGTTATCTTTCTCATTGCAATCACATCTGCACGCCGCATCAGTGAATTGCAAGCACTAGTAGCTAATCCACCTTATACAAGGTTCCATCATGACAAGGTGGTCCTTAGGACTAATCCACATTTTATGCCTAAAGTGGTCTCGCCTTTTCACCTCAACCAGGAAGTCTACCTACCTGTCTTTTTTCCAGGACCTCATGCATCAAGTGCAGAGAGGAACCTTCATACCCTGGACTGTAAAAGAGCTTTGGCCTTTTACTTACAAAGGACACAGCAACATAGAAAGTCTTCCCAACTCTTTGTTGCCTTTGATCCTTCTCATCTCAGACAACCAGTCTCCAAGAGAACACTTTCCAACTGGATTGCACAGTGCATTTCTTTCACCTATCAGAGCAAGAACCTTTCTCTGGAGGGCCATGTCACAGCGCGCAATGTCAGAGCCATGGCAGCCTCAATGGCTCATCTGAACTCTGTATCTATCGATGACAACTGTCGAGCAGCCACTTGGGCCTCGGTTCATACCTTCACAGCCCATTACTGCTTGGACAAGGACTCCCGCCGGGATGCCTTGTTTGGTCAGGCTGTTCTTAAACACCTGTTCCATACTTAATCAATTCCTACCCACCATCCCTCATGGGATGCCAGAGATCCAGCTGGGGAAGTGCAGCCCTGTTCCAGGGACACACAACTTATGGGCTCTCTCCCTGGCATCTAAAGCTAGGGCGTCCCCATATGTGAAGACTCATTCCTGCTTGTTCCTGGAGATAGCACAGTTACTTACCTGTAACAGGTGATCTCTGGGAACAGCAGGAATAAGTCTTCACAACCCACCCACCTCCCCTAGGAGTTGTCTCTCTCTCTCTCTCTCTCTCTCTTTCCTTTCCCTCTCTCTCGCTTTGTCTCAGCTCTAAAACTTAACTGAGGAGAGACAGTTGGAAAGGCGGGAAGGCAGCACACAGGCGCTGTGGGATGCTCCCAAAAGCTTTCTGATTGGACGCTGGGGAGCGTTCCCGCGCAGGCTCCGTCGGTACCGATGTACCCATATGTGAAGACTTATTCCTGCTGTTCCCAGAGATCACCTGTTACAGGTATGTAACTGTGCTTTACAGGTGAGTAACTACTCTTTCTCCAATACCCTAAGGCTCCTAAGGAGGCAGCCTCTCTGCCCATTCATGAAATTCTTCATGATTTGATGCTCAAAATGTGGGAGACACCTTTGACCACATCTCCTCATTCTAGGAGACTCGATACCATGTATCGAGTTCCACCATGTCCTGGTTTTCAAAAGACTCAGCTGCCACACCATTCAATGATAGTGGAGTCAGCCATGCGTAGAATGAAAAGTGCAAAGACATGCATCCAGTCCTCCAGGTCGTGAATGCAGGACTCTTGACGCTTTTGGGTGTCAAACGTTTCAGGCTTCCATGCTTTCAGCTAGGATCAGCTCATATATTTTATATATAGGAATGTTCCTCAAAGAGGTCACAGGAGATTTGGAGCTTTTGAGCCCCCTTCTCCCTGACGACAAACGACAGGACTTTCTTACTCTTGTCAAGCATGCTCAAGATGTCTCCAAGTTTGTAAACCGTGCAGCCTTTGACTGCTTTGAATGCATCAGCAGAACCTCTGCTATTCGCATTGGTGCACGTCGGATTGCCTGGCTTCAGGCATCAGACTTGGAGATTTGGGTACAGGATAAATTGGGAAACATCCCTTGCACAGGAGAAAACCTCTTTGGCGAGAAATAGCAGGAGAAGGCTAATGAGATGAGATAGATGCTGACAATATCACTTTAGATAGAATGCTAAATCTACAGCCACTCCAGCCAAAAAGAAACCCTATAACAAATCCTTTTTCAGCAAAATGTGGAAGTTTTATCCATCCTATACCCAAGGGCAAGCTCAGGATCAAGTTGCCCAGAAGGGTCAACAACAACAATCCAGACAAAAGAAGACAAAAGGCCTTAGAGCTCAACCAGCTCCACAGGCCCAGCCCCCTCAAGGGCCTTGACTCTTTCATAGAGAACTTAGCCTTCCTGCCTCTGAAAGGTCTAGAACCCCTAAACATTCCAAGCAGGTTGTGTCATTTTGCCAACAGATGGCACCAAATAACAACAGAAAACTGGACTCTGTCCATTGTGGGAGAGGGGGTACAAGCTTCATTTTCACATTATGCCCCCTCCTACAATCGTAAGACATTTCAATTCCCAAACCTCTCCAGACAATCTACTGGATCAAGAGGTCTCAACACTCCTTGCTCAAGGAGCAATAGAGGAGGTGCCCATTCTTCAGCAGGGTACAGGGTTCTACTCCCCCTATTTTCTTATCCCAAAGAAAACAAGAGGACACAGACCCATTCTAGACCTCAGAGAATTGAACAAATATCTGTTCCGAGAAAAGTTCAAAATGATTTCTCTGGGAACTCTTCTGCCATACCTTCAAAGTCAGGATTGGCTTTGTTCTCTAGATCTAAAGGATGCATATACTCACATTCTGATCCATCCAGATCACAGGAAATTCTTACGATTTTTTTTCGAAGGAAAACATTTCCAATACAGGGTTCTTCCATTTGGTCTGGTTTCGGCAGCAAGAGTATTCACGAAATGCATGGCAGTAGTAGCTGCATTTCTGTGAACCCTGGGTATATTCGTCTTCCCTTACTTGGACGACTGGCTCATTCGAGCCCCCACGGTTCCAGAAGCCAGCTCTGCACTGTCTCGCACAATGCGAATCCTTCAGTACTTGGGATTGGTCATAAACCTCCCAAAATCCCAACTTGCTCCCTCTCAGTCCCTAGAGTTCATAGGAGCTCGTCTAGATACCAGACAGTCGAGGGCTTTTCTCTCACAACCCCACTGTCTTCGTATAATGCAGCTAGCTTCTCAAGCAGCAGTGAAGTCCTCCCTAACTGCACGAGAACTACTACAACTATTGGGACATATGGCATCCAAGGTTCATGTGGTTCCCTACGCTCACCTTCATATGCGAGCAGCCCAGTGGACCTATCCACACAGTGGAAACAAGCCACAGGACGTCTGTCGGACAAGATATCAAACTCACGATGACTTATCTTGTCCCTACAATGGTGGCAATCACTGGAAAATCTTCTAGTGGGGTCTCCTTTCCAGCAACCCCTATACCATGCCACCCTAACAGATGCATCACAGAGCAGTGTATCTAGCTCTTCGAGTATTCTATGCCCAGCTCGGCTACAAGACAGTCCTAGTCCAAACGGACAATCAAGTAGCTATGTTCTACAAGAACAAGCGGGGGGGAACAGGCTCTCTGTCGTTATGCAACGAAGGTTTACTACTATGGGCCCTCGCCAGAGAGCATCAAATTCACCTTCTCGTGGTATATCTTCCTGGCATTCAAAACCTTTGGGCAGACAAACTCAGCCGAGTACTGCTGCCTCACGAATGGTCTCTCCACCTAGACCAGGTGGCCAAGATATTTCAGATCTGGGGAACCCAAGACATAGACCTATTTGCAAGTCCACTGAATGCCAACCTTCCCTGGTTCTGTTCCAGAATTCCGGCTCAAAATTGCCAGGCAAGGGACGCCTTCCTTCTTCACTGGGGTCACGACTTCCTCTATGCCTTCCCACCCATTACCCTCATCCCCAAAACACTCTTCAAGCTTGAGAGAGACAGAGGTCGTATGATCCTCATAGTGCCACGTTGGCCACGTCAAACGTGGTATCCCCTGCTTCTACATCTCTCTCAAGCTGCACCTCTGGAGTTAGGCTATGCTCCAGATCTCCTCTCCAAAGAGAACAGGATGCTATGTCACCCGAATCCCCAGTCCCTGCATCTCAGGGCCTGGTTGCTGAAAGCTTAGACCTTCAGGACCTCAACCTTTCCCAACAGTATATCCTTCAGGCTTCTAAAAAACCCTTCCACAAGACGCTCTTACGCCTTCAAGTGGAAACGTTTTACTATATGGTGTTCACAGAAAGGGTTAAACCCCCTTATGATAGCTTTGGAATCGATACTAGAGTTGTTGTTAAGTGCCGTCGAGTCGGAGTCGACTCATGGCGACCCCCTGGATAGCTATCCTAAACTGTGATCGGTCTTCAGTCAGGCGGCTCATTGTTGACAGACTGGTACCCGTAGCTGCTGTTATTGTATCGATCCATCTCATTGCTGGCCTTCCTTTTTTGCGTTGACCTTCTATCTTGCCAAGCATAATGTCTTTCTCTAATGATCTCTCTTTTCGCATGATGTGTCCAAAGTATGAAAGTCGAAGTCTTGTCATCTGAGCTTCTAAAGAAAGCTTAGGTTTGATCTCCTCTAGTACAGACTGGTTTGTTCTTCGGGCAGTCCATGGTATACACAGTATTCGCTGCCAGCACCATAATTCAAAGGCATCAATTTTCTTCCTATCTTTTTCACTGTCCAGCTTTCACATCCATATGATGTTATTGAAAATACCATGGCTTGAACAAGTCGAATCTTTGTATGGAGAGAGACATCTCTGCTCTTGAGAATCTTATCTATGTCTTTCATAGCCATTCTGCCAAGAGCAATGCGTCATCTGATTTCTTGACTGCTTGTTGCTTCTTTATTGATAGTTGATCCAAGTAGGTTAAAGTTGTTCACAATTTCAATTTCTTCTCCTTCAACGATGAACCTGTTGATTATGCCAGTTGTCATGATCTTTGTCTTCTTTACATTAAGGTGCAGGCCCATTTTGAGACTATGTTCTTTGATTGTGAGAAGCAAATGTTTCAGATCATCTTCACTTTCAGCCAGTAATGTGGTATCATCAGCATAGCGAAGGTTGTTGATGAGTCTTCCACCAATCTTCACACCTCTGTTGTCTTCATACAATCCTGCTTCTCTGATGATTTGTTCTGCATATAAATTAAACAGGTAGGGGGAAAGTATGCAGCCTTGTCTTACACCTTTGCTTATATTAAACCATTCTGTTTCTCCTTGTTCCGTTCGAACTGTTGCTTCTTGATCAATGTACATATTGCGCAAGAGAACGATCAGGTGTTCTGGTATACCCATGCTTCTTAATGTGGCCCAGAGTTTCTCATGGTTTACACAGTCAAAAGCCTTGCTATAGCCGATAAAGCACAAATAGATATCCTTTTGGTATTCTTTAGTCTTTTCAAGGATCCATCTCACATCCGCAATGATGTCTCTCGTTCCTCGCCCTTTCCTGAACCCTGCTTGCACTTCAGGTTGTTCTTGTTCCAGGTATGGTTGTAGTCTCTTTTGAATAATCTTCAGTAGAATCTTGCTGGCATGTGGGATCAGAGCGATTGTGCGATAATTTCCACAGTCAGTTGGATCACCTTTCTTTAGTATTGGTATAAACACAGATCTTTTCCAGTCAGTTGGCCATGATGTTGTCTTCCATATTTCTTGGCAGAGCCTTGTGAGTACGGTAACAGCTGCATCAGATTGCTGCAATACTTCTCTGGGAATGCTATCAATGTCTGGTGCTTTGTTCTTTGATAAGGCTTTCAATGCTGCTTCAACTTCTTCTTTCATCACCAATGGTTCCCGATCATAAGGTACAGGTTGAAACGGCTGTTGGTCCACTTGATCTTTATCATATAAAAACTCTGTATATTCCTTCCACCTTTTCTTGATCTTCTCAGCATCATTCAAAATAGAACCTTGAGCATCTTGTAACATTCCAATTCGAGGCTGGAACTTTTTCTTTAACTCTCGTAGCTTTAGGAAAGCCGATCTTGTTCTTCCTCTAATAGTTTCTGCTTCTATTTCCTTGCAAGTGTCATTGTAGTACTTTTCCTTGTCCTGTCTTGCTGCACGTTGGAAATCTCTGTTGAGTTCTGCGATTGTCTTTCTTTCTCCTCTGGCTTTAGCTTCTCTGCGTTTCTGGGCAATTTTCAGAGTTTCTTCCGTCATCCATTTTGGCTGTTTTTGCTTTTTCACCTTTTGTAGAGACTTCTCGCTTTCTTCCAACACAACCTTCTTGATGTCATTCCATAACTCTTCCGGAGCTCTGTCATTTGTATCTAAAGCAGCAAATCGATTTTGCAGTTAGTCTTTAAATTCCAGTGGTATATTCTCAAGGTCATATTTTGCTGCATTCATGAGTGGTTTGCTCTTTTTCAACTTTAGCTTGAGTTTGCATACTAGTAGTTGATGATCTGTACCACAGTCAGCTCCAGGTTTTGTCTTTGTTGATGTTACAGAGCTTTTCCATCGTTGACTTCCACAGATGTAGTCAATTTGATTTTTATATAATCCATTCGGTGAAGTCCATGTGTACAGTCGCCGCTTGTGTTGCTGGAAGAAGGTGTTTGAGATGAATAGATCATTGGTCTTGCAGAATTCTATCAGTCTTTCTCCAGCTTCATTTCTGTTGCCAAGTCCATATTTTCCAAATACTTTGCCTTCTTCTTTGTTGCCAACCTTTGCGTTCCAGTCACCCATGACTATCAGGATATCCTGTTTGCATGTTCTGTCAATTTCAGCTTGTACTTGTTCATAGAACTCTTCAATTTCATTCTCTTCAGCAGCTGTTGTTGGGGCATATACTTGAATTATAGTTGTGTTGATAGGCAATCCTCGTAGACGATGATCACATGGTCTACTATGCTGGAAATGAAAGACAAAGAAGAAATGGTGTTGCATTTATAATAAAGAAGAAACTTGCAAGAACTGTAATGAAATACAATGCAGTCAGCGAACGATACTAGAGTATCTACTTCATTTATCAAATTCTAGTCTAAAGATCAATTCAGTAAGAGTCCATCTTAGTGCAATTACAGCTTCCTATAAGCCTCTAAATGGACAACCAATTTCCTCTTATCCACTCATATCAAGATTTATGAGAGGTCTTCTATTAACAAAGCCTCCCATCAGGCCACCACCGGTGGCATGGGATTTAAACCTTGTTCTCAGGCAGCTCATGAAACCGCCTTTTGAACCTTTAGCCACTACAACCCTAAAGCTTTTGTCCTGGAAGGTCATCTTCATGATTGCAATCTCCTCTGCACGTCGCATTAGTGAATTGTAAGCTTTAGTGGCTGATGCTCCTTATACTAGGTTTCACCATGATAAGGTTGTTCTCATAACTCATCCACACTTTATGCCAAAGGTGGTTTCTTCTTTTCATTTAAATCAATCAATTTATTTTCCTGTATTCTTTCCGAGTCCTCATGCCTCCAATCCAGAAAGGAACCTTCATACTTTGGATTGTAAAAGAGCCTTGGCTTTTTTCCTACAAAGAACACAGCAACATAGAAAGTCTTTTCAACTTTTTATTGCTTTTGATTCTAGTCATTTGGGACTTCCAGTCTCCAAGAGAACTCTGTCCAAATGGATTGCACAATGCATATCCTTTGCTTATGAGAGTAAGACTCTTCCTCTTCAAGGCCATGTCATAGCTCACAATGTGAGAGCCATGGCAGCCTCTATGGCTAACCTTCACTCTGTGTCTATTGATGACATTTTTCGAGCAGCCACCTGGGCTTCGGTACACACCTTTACAGCCCACTACTGCCTAGATAAAGCCTCCTGTCGGGATGCTTTCTTTGGCCAAGCTGTTCTTCAAAATCTCTTTCAGACCCAATTCAACTCCTACCCACCAACCCTGGTGGGATGCCAGAGATCCATGGGAGTAAGCATGGCCCACCTTACTATAGGTGGCAGCTTCCTGGGGCTGTCTCCCTGGCATCTTCAGCTAGGGAGTCCCCATATTTGAAGACTACATTCCTGCTTGTTCCTGGAGATAGCATAGTTACTCACCTGTAACAGGTGATCTCCGGGAACAACAGGAATTTAGTCTTCACAACCCACCCACCTCCACTAGGAGTTGTCTCTCTATCTCTCTGTCTCTTTCCTCTCTCCCTCTATCCTTTCACTCAGCTACAAACTTAACTGAAGAGGGACAGTTGGAAAGGTGGGAAGGCAATGTGCATATGCTGGGGGATGCTCCCGAAAGCGTTCCTATTAGACGCTGGGGAGCGTTCCCGCGCAGGCTCCGTCGGTACCGATGATACCCATATGTGAAGACTAAATTCCTGCTGTTCACGGAGATCACCTGCTACAGGTGAGTAACTACGCTTTCTTGCTTTTCAGGCCTTTTCTATATTGCAGATCAGTATTGTCTGATGGAGACTGCACTCTGTGCCTCTCTTCCATTGCTGACTCCAGACTTCAGTCTTTCTACCTTATTGCTCCTTTTGGCTGGAACAAAGTACATGAGTCGTATGTCAGGTTCCATCTGTGGCCCTGTTCAAATCCAGGCTAAAAACTTACCTCTTAGAGACTGCTTTTGGATCCTGATTCCCCCCCCCCCCACCCCAGTCTCCTGTTCACCTCCTATGTGTTTCCTTACCATTCTCCTAGATATTTATTTCCATATCATCCTGCTAGACCAGTCCAGAAAAGTGGGTTGTGTTCATCTACCAGCAGATTGGTAGAAACAGAAATGCCCAGGTTTCAATGCCATCACTCACATGCCTCTATGCTCCTCAGCCACTAGAGTGCTCTTCAGTATACTATCTCCAGCAGATGGTGAATGGATTTTCTCCACTCTGAAGAAAATCTGAGACAGTTGACAGGAAAAAATTGAATTTTCTTGTGAATGACCGCCTCGAGGGTGACTCAATTGAGTGTGACATGGGAGGCTGCACTAGACTACTTTTTTTTCTATAGACATAGGAGAGAAAATTGGTTCAGTTATGTGCTTTTTCCATGATAAGTGTCTGTTGAGCAGCCACAGAAAGAATTGGAAGGATTTGGAAGAATTCAGCAGCCTCACATGACCACAACGCCCCCCCTGCCCTTCTCCTCTGTCCCCCTTGCCCTTCTTCTCTGTCCTCCCTGCTCTTCTCCTCTGTCCCCCCTGCTCTTCCCCAAAGATCGCAGAAGGCTCTCAGAGGAATCTGCCTACTAGCCACCTTAAAACACAGTGTCTGCAAGGTCAGAAATAGTTTCAGGGGAGGAGAGCTGAGCCTGGCTGGAGTTTTCTACCTGGGCTCTCGGGGTGAATACCAAAGCTTGACCTCATCATTGTCCTTGTTGCGGGTTCCCGATTATATCTGTATGGGGTGCAATTTGGGGGTTGACTGTTGCTGCGGAGTGGGGGTTTCTGCCCTTTTCTACATGCATTAGCAGCATCTTTAAGTATCGTATGCCTGGCAGTCGCGCATTCCTAGTGCGTGTTCTTCCCAAACAGCTGCAACACACATTTCTACCCAAGCATCCATTGCGTGCATTGCTGTGCAAGCGCTGTAACGAGCGTCTTCCAGGCAACCATGGCCTTAGTGCGCGCTATTGTTGAACGTGTGTTAACCTTGGTGTCTTCTTCCAGGAAGCATTGTTTGGCCTGTGCCAAGCAATGTGCCTTGTCTCAGTCTACTGGACTCTGCTCGTCTTGTATGGCGGCTTCCAAGTTGTCCCTGGAGGGCCTCCCCCCCACCCCACCCCACCTTCAGCTGGGAGATGCATTTGGTCCAGATTTGCGTGTCTCGGGGTAGGAGGTGGCGGATGGCGCTGTGGGTAAGCATAGTAAGCCAGCTGGAGGTTCCGGCAACCATGCTGTTGGCCACTCCCCATTCTCTAGGGGTTCAGTGGCAGCTATGTCCCCTGATACTGAGGGGTCATTTCTGAGAGGAGAGCTTCCAGATCCCGGATTGTCCTCTCCAGAATTATTTTCCTTTTTACAACAAGCCTGGTCATTCTGGTGTGGAAGTTCATACTGCGGCTTCTGGGATCCCCAGAGTGCAGTCTGTGATAAGGAAGCTTATCATAGCTCAGGAAGGAGCTATAGAAAAGGTGAAGTGACTCTGAACAAGCAATCTGTCAGTTCTGGTAGAAATAAGAAAACAGAATTTTCCCATAAAAGACTACCAGTCCCAGAATGTACCAGGTTTCCAACAGCCATTAGAGGAGCTGAAGTGGGGAAACGTGTGTTCAATCAGGAGGGCTATGAGGTAATCCCCAAGCACTCATCTCAAAGGGCAGGGCCTGATTCAGCACAGCTGCGCTGTGTTAGGGAGGAGCACTCATCTAAGCAGAATAAAGGTAGAGTTTATTCTACAGAGAATTATCCTCATCTTGATCCTCATCCCCAGTTTCATCTGGAGGATCATCAGAAGCAGAAGCCAAACCGGACGGACAGAGAGGGCAAGAAACCCTTTGGAAGAAGGAAGAGAAAAGCCTTTGGGAGATCTAGAGGAGTCCGGAGCAGTACGTATACTGGGAGGCATTCCAAGGGCCAGCATACACCATTGGACTGGGGAAAGCCAGAGGAATGGTGCTGCAGAGCTAGGAATCTCCAGACGGTACCTGTGAGGGAGACGGCTGCACGTGGAAGGGACCCTAAGACCCGTGCCAGAAGGTATGTGAAGAGAGACCCAGTGTCCAGGGATCTGGATTGGAAGGCTGGACATAAGAACTGGACTACATACTGGCCAGGCTATATAGAGAGGAACGGGTAAACGTAGATCGATTGTTTACCTTATCAGAATATAGAAAGACTAGGGGACATGCAATGAAGCTACAGGGTAAACTATTTAAGACTAATAAAAGAAAATGTTTTTTCACTCAACGTGTAATCAAACTCTGGAATTTGTTACCGGAGGATGTAGTAAAGGCTGTTAGTGTAGCTGGGTTTAAAAAAGGTTTGGACAAGTTCCTGGAGGAAAGGTCCATAAACCATTATTAAGAAGGGACCCAGGATATCAATGCTTGAACCAATACAAGCATTGTGGAACCTGTGTCCCTTGGGGAAACTGCTAGGTACGTATGACCTAGATTGGCCACTGTTGGAAACAGAATACTGGGCTTGATGGACCTTGGTCTGACCCAGTATGGCATATCTTATGTTCTTATGTAACTCTAACAGCAATGGGAGCTCAGGTATGAACACTGATCTATGCCCTAGCTATAGCCTTGAGGGACAGCAGGGAAACAAGTATTCTCCTGAAAGTGCTCCATTGAGAAATTCATCTGTGCCAATCCAGGATATTGAACCCATGATTGTTGAAGAAGGGGGAGTGATTGCAGATGAAGGATGTGTTTACATGGATTGCTCTCTGTCTAAACTCCTTTGGTGATTTTCTGTTACAAAGTACAGCAACCATCACAAAGAAATACAAACTTGTTCTTTAATCTACTCAGAAAAGCTCCTGAGTAAGATTTTTAGCCACGCAGTAGAAAGCAAGCCAGCTAAGGGGTTTCAGCTGGGTAACTGCTAGCAATTGAGCCTTGCCTAATTGCTTGTGAGCTCTGAGGGAATCACTTCTGAATCTATGTGAGAAGATATAAGAAGTTAACCTGAAAAGAACAGTTTTTCTCTTTGTGGATTTTTGTTTGTTGTTTGATACACTGCTAAGAAAATATTAGCTAAAGCCTACAGAAAATACCAGTTTGTTACCAACCAGGTCTTTATTTCTTTTGCTTTGATTGCCTGACAAGTTCAAATGTTGTTTTCCTGATTTTGTTTTTCCAAGTTTAACACTGAAAGCAAGTAACCTGATTTATGTGCTACCAAGCATATCTGTGTTGGGAGAAATAACCCCATAAATAAATATCTTATTGGCTTTACCCTCAAGCACAACTATTTATTGTGAGCAGCTGTGTCTGGTGTGAATGGACTGCATTGCCCACAATCCCTTGCCAATCATATTGATATATGCACTTGCCAAGACTGTGAACATTCTCACCCAGGCAGCCGTCTGACAAGTCTCATGAGGGGCAGACAGAGTGGAAGCCCTGTTCAGTTATCTATGGCTAAGTGTCTCCGGTGAAGGTCACCTCCTGAAGATGTGGAGCAGCTAGGGGGTCTCTCTGAAAATTGGACTATGACTTGGGTTCAGACCTATTATGTCTCCTTCCAATCTGCCAACTCCATTTACTTCTCTCTTCCCTGCGATGTTCCGCAGGAGTCAGTGCTGGCCCCTTTGCTGTTTAATGTTTTTTTGCCCCACTTGCACTACTTATTCAACAGCAGGGTATGCCCATATATTTTTATGCGGTCGACATCCTGCTGCTTTTCCACACCCACCCCACCTCCCCCGATCTGTCCTCAGTAAACATCTGTCTTGATCTGGTAAATGCCTGGTTGAAGACAAACAATCTGAAACTTAATCCATCAAAGACCTCTGCCTTGTGGCTTTCTGGTTCATTTCCATTGCCTTCTGCATCATCATCTCTTGAAGGTATTATCATCCCAACTGTTCAGTCCCTCAAATATCTATGTTCTTGATCCTGCTCTTACTTTTCATTCTCATATCAGTTCTAATCTCCAAGAACAAGCAGGAATGTAGTCTTCACATATGGGTGACGTCAGTACCGATGGAGCCCATGCGGGAACGCTCCCCAGCATCCAATAGGAAAGCCTTTGGGAGCATCCCTCTGCGCCTGTTTTGCTGCCTTTCCGCCCTTGTGACTCTCCCTCCTCAGTTCTTCGTTTTCCATGGAGCCAGCAGGAAGCAAATCCTGTCACCACAAAAAATTCCTTTATTTTTTATTTTTTTGTTTTTTTGTGGTTGCGTCTGCCTTCCCATCGATGCCGGAACAGACATCCTCAATTCTATTCCTTTTCTTTCTTTCTTTTTAAAAAAAAACCCAAAACAACCCTTAAACTTCAGTTGCATCAATGCCATTTTAGGCATTAGGCCTCCCATCCAGTCTACCGACATGATGGAAAGAAACAGTCAATGGTTTTAAAAACTGTTCTAAGCGCAGTAGCATTATCTCTGCTACTGATATCCATGACTGGTGTCTCAAATACCTCGACCCAGATCACCAGCCACTCCTCAGCGTCCAATAGGAAAGCCTTTGGGAGCATCCCACTGTTCCTTCGTTTCTGCCTTCCCGCCTGCCTTTGTGACTCTCCCTCCTCAATTCTTTGTTTTCTGCGGAGCCAGAAGTAAGAAAATCCTGTCTCTGCAGAAAATTCCTTTATTTTTCCTTTTTTGTTGCTTTTTGTGGTTGCTTCTGCCTTCCTGTCAATGCCAAAACAGATATCCATGATTCTGTTCCTTTTCTTTCTTCTAATAACCCCCCCCCCCCCCCAAAAACTTCTTCAGGCGCATCACTGCCATTTTAGGCCTTAGGCCTCCCATCCAGTCTACCGACATGATGGAAAAAACATTCAGTGGTTTTAAAATATGTTCTAAGTGTAGTAGTACTATCTCTGTTACTGACACCCATGACTGGTGTCTCAAATGCCTTGGCCCAGATCGCCAGCTGTCCGAATGTCCTCTATGTAAGAAGATGACAAAGAGAGGCCTACTGAATCAGGTCAGAAAACTCTGCTCCCTCTTTGCCTCAGATGTGGTTTCACTCTGTTCAGCGTCATCGAGGGCATCACCTTCCTCTCATGGATCTGAGGTATCGAAACAAAAGTCTTCATCGAAGACAGGCCATCCTCCCAAGGGTAGATCTCTATCTCAGCATAGAGATGCCTCGAGCATTGCCCTGGAGGTGGATCAACCGGCCAAACAACCCTGGCGGGAGGACCTCATTTCCAAAATCACTCAGGGGTTCCAGGATGCTCCCGAGGCCTTCACCTCAGGAGAGCTTCTGGTGCTGTGCTCTAGGATGGTAGCCCATGCTTCTGGTACTGATACCCAGGCATTGGCGAGCTCTATGGAGGAGCATATCCTGGCCATTGAGCAGTCTAGCAGCTCTACTGGCGGCGTTGGTACTGTTAGAACGTTACTGGTGGTTCCGCCAACACCGGTACCGACAGCGATGCCGATGCAGTCGGCATCAGGTTTCATGCCACTCACCGCACTCCCACCCATACCAGTACTTGAGTCCGTTCCCAGTTCAGAGGTACCGGTCAGACAGGTTTCTCAGTCTGATACCGATTTTGATCGGTACCGGAGCTTGCAAGAGCATGAACATCGCTCACGCCGACACTTTGACTCTACCGATTCTGATTCTTTGGATGATGAATAAGTCAGTACCCGAGAAATGCAAAGTCCCCTCCCGAAAACATGTCTTTTCAAGAGTTTATCAAGGATATGGTGACGGGCCTTTCCATTACACCTACATTCTCCAATATCTTACAGCTTCTAAGGAGGTGACTACGCTCTCTATTCATTGTATACTCCTGGACTTCATGCTCCGGATATGCTCAACGACTCAATACCATGTATCAGGTACCAGAAAGTCCTGGTTTCAAGAAAACACAGCTTCCACACCACTCAATGGTGGTGGAATTGGCTGTGCGTCGAATCAAGAGTTCTAGGGTGCATTCCTCCAATCTGCCAGGTAGGGAATTGAGAACCCTCGATGCCTTTGGGCATCTGTGTTTTCGGGCTTCCATGCTTTCAGCCCACATAAGTTTTTACATACTCTATATGGGTATGTTCCTTAAAGAGGTAACTAGAGATCTGGAATCAATGGCTCCTCTTCTCCCAGATGATAAGAGGGCAGACTATCTTACACTGGTCAAACATGCCCGAAATGTTTCAAAGTTTGTCAATAGGGCAACCTTTGACTATTTTGAGTACACTAGCAGAGCAGCATCTTTTTGCATCGGTGCACGTAGAATTGCATGGCTCCAGGCATCAGACCTTGAACAGTGGGTTCAAGACAAGCTGGATAATATTCCTTGTACAGGAGAGAACCTGTCTGGAAAGGATTGGCAGGATAAGGCTTCTCAGTTAGAATCTGAGAATACCACCCTCAACAGGCTTTCCAAAGCCACTGCCAACCCTGCTAAAAAGAAAGCAGCTGCAAAAAAACTCTTTCTTTGGTTAGAAGAAAAAATGTTACCCTTCTTACCCCCAGGCTTTTCAATACCAACCTCCGGGTACCCAGAAGAGGCAATAACCTCCCAAGCAACAAAAAAAATCACAGGCTCCTAAATCTCAACCAACTGCGAAGATCCAATCTGTGCCTGTTTTTTTACTTCTTCCTAGAGAACATAGCCACCCTGCCTCTGGAGAACCCCCACCCCCTCCACATAGCAGGCAGACTCTGTCATTATGCCCACAGCTGGCATCTCATAACCTCAGAGCAGTGGACACTAACCATAGTGCAAGAGGGATACAAGCTTCATTTACAAAGTACCACCACCCCCTCCACCCTAGTCAGGGAATATCGTTCTCAACCCCCTCTCTTCTTTCACAGAAGAGGTTCCAACTTCACAGCAAGGGATGAGGTTCTGTTCTCCCTATTTTCTCATATCAAAGAAAAACGGAGGATACAGACCCATCTTAGACTTCAGAAACCTAAACAAGTTTCTAATCCTGGAGAAGTTCAAGATGGTCTTACTAGGGAACCCTTCTGCCTTATCTCCAGAGTCAGGACTGGCTCTGTTCTCTAGATCTAAAGGAAGTGAATACACACATCCTCGCCTAATTTGCAGAAACTCCCAAAATCTATAAATTATAATTTTTGTTGGATAGTTCAGCAGGAGAAAAGATTTATCCCTCTTGAATGCTGATAACATCCATTCTTTTCAATAAAGGCTCAAAACACCACACTTATCTTATGAAAGCAACAGCTTTTGTGAAAATGCATTCCAAAGATAGCCCAAATCCAAATCTGAAGGACAGATCCCCAAATCACGACGTGCACGTTTCGAGTTCAAACATGGACTCTGTGTCAAGTGCTGCTGGTAAGTATCCCGTTAAAGGGCTTTTTTCAAACTGCCACAAAACGCCAAAGTTTCTGTATTTTAGAAGTCTACATGCTGTATAATTGGCCACTTGGTATTACGTACATCCATTTGAGCCACCAATCAGACTGAAGGAATTTCCACACATAATAGGGGAAACCCTACACTGATTGGTCCATCCTACATTAAGCTAAGCCAATCGATCTCCCTGTTGAGGCCATGGGGATGAACCGTATTGAGCCGATATATCCAATGCTGTTCCAGCCACTAAAGTTTGAATACCCGATTGCCACCCCAAGGGTCAATAGGGACATGATCAACAATAGTCCATGTAAAATCCTCAAATTTATGAGAAAGTCCCAAGCAATGCTCCACCATCGGAGCAGTCCGAGTTTGTGAACGAATGCATGAGGCATGTTCCCCTAAACGTATTTTTACTGTTTTCCACCATTTATTTATTTATCTATTTATTCATTCTTATATACTGCGCTATTCGGTATCAGTGCGGTTTACAAATAACAAAAACTTTTGCATCAGAAGAAGTGATCTTAATGCTTACATCGTAACAGGAGAGATAAACTTGGCCTGAAAAATAGGAGACTATATACAAGTCAATAACAGGGTTATTGAAAACTATTTACAGTTTATATACAAGCTGATATAATGCATTGGTATTAGTTTAAGGGTTTGAGAAATGTACCTGACAAGGTGAGCTAACGTGGGCTACATCATGGGTCAGATGTGGGCACCATATGAAAAGTGGAAGAAGTGAGAAAGAGGAGAGTTGATTCTGACAATTAAAAGTTGCTGGAACAAGCATGGGAATGGGGGAGGGAGGCAATATAGTATTTGGATATGAAGAAATGCTGAAGATAGGGATTTATATGCGATATTACATGTGTAGACTAAGCAATTTTGAATTATGTGTAACCGAGCCAGGGTTTGCTTTGGGAATAGTAGATGTCATTTAAGTTAGCATAAGGTCTTTGGTGCCCTTCTGTGATTGTGATGTATGGCTTAAATGTTCAATAAAAAGATAAATAAAAAAATTATGAAAACCCACACATTTTCAGCCAATTTTTATTTTTTTACTCCTTTTTCCACATCAATTTTGAGTTTTTTGTTTCTTAAAATAAACCGTAATATCAGGAGCTCAGTTTATACCAGAGGTTCTCAGCCCAGTCCTCAGAACACACCTACCCAGACAGACCTCCAGAAGAACCACAATGAATATGCATGAGAAAGACCATGACAAGGTGGTTCTACGAACCCATCTTCGTTTCTTCCTTCCATCTAAACCAGTCTGTAATCGTCCTGATCTTCTTCCCTAGACCACATGCGTCTCGGGCAGAAGCAGCACTACACCCCTTTGACTGCAAGCGAGCACTGGCCTACTATTGGGGTAGAACTAAAGATCATAGAAGATCCTCTCAATTATTCATCTTCTTTGATCCTAGTCACCTGGATCTACCGGTGACAAAGCGGACTCTATCTAAATAGATAGCAGATTGCATCTCTTCTACTTATGCACAAGCAGAACTCTCATTGGAGGGTCATGTCACTGCTCATAATGTGCGATGATGGCTGCATCCGTAGCTAATGTCCATTCAGTAGCCATTGAGGACATCTGCTAGGCACCTACCTGGTCCTCCATTCATACTATTGCTGCCCACTCTTCTCTGGACAGAGACCCCTGCTGGGACGCTATCTTTGGCCAGCACCTCTTTAGGATTTCAACTCAATTCTTACCCCTCCCGATCCTTACTTCTACAAGTTACCAGACTATCATCAGGGAACTGTCATCTTCTGGAATAGAGTCCAACAGCCCAAACTTCCAAACTCATCAGCTACAAGTTTTTTGCCTCTGGGATAGCACTACTCTCCCCTCCATGCCAGTCTGGTATCCTGGAGCTAGTGAGTCCCATATATGAAGACTGCATTCCTGCTTGTTCCTGGAGATAACGTAGTTACTCACCTGTAACAGGTAATCTCTGGGACCAGCAGGAATCAGTCTTCACAATGCCCCCTCCTCCCCTAGGAGTTGTGTTTTTTTTGTCTTTCTTCTCAGCTACAAACTCAACTGAGAAAAGAAGTTGGGAAGGCAGGCACGCAGGCGCAGAGGAGTGCTCCCAAAGACTTTCCTATTGGATGCTGGAGAGCATTCCCATGTGGGCTCTGTCGGGGATGTCACCCATATGTGATGGAGATCACCTGTTACAGGAGAGTAATTATGCTTTCTCCAGGAACAAACAGGAAGTAAGTCCTCACATATTGGTGAGGTCGGCAGCAACTGAGCCCACGTGGTAATCACTCCCTAGCTTTCAAAGAAAGCCTTTAGGCGTTAGGCCGCACATGCGCAGTAAACTTCCCACCCAAAGGTGCCATCTTACCTCAGTCCTCTTTTTTCGCAAAGTCCTGCAGACATCCTGTCTGTCGTCCCCGGTAAAAGTTGATTTTTTTCTACCCTTAATGTTTTTTCGCTTTCTTTTTGCAGGTTGGTTCTCGATCATCTTTTCACAGCCCAAGTCTGCCCTCGCCTCGGCATCGCGTTTTTCCCAGATTCTTTTTCTTTTTCCAGTGTGTGGGCTTTTTCTCGTGCTCAGCTTGATCGAGACCTCTGTGTTTGATCTCGCAGGTGCCATATTCCCCACTGTGTCTTCAGTCAGTGGATTTAAGTATTCTCCGGGAACAAGCACAAAGTCGGTCCTCGCATATGGGTGACGTTGGTGCAGACGGAGCCTGCGCCGAAGCATCTCCCCAGCTTTTCAAAGAAAGCCTTTGAAAGATGCACCACGCATGTGTGTTCCTCTTCCCGCCCAAGAGTGCTATCTTCCTTCAATCTCCTTTTTTCCGCGGAGCTCACTGAATGTCTTTTTTTGTCTTAAAATGTTTCCTTTCCGGTACAGGTTACCGGTTCCTTTTCCAGAAGACCCAGCTCCCTCACAATTCGATGGTCATCGAATCAGCCATGCAGTGACTCAAGAGCCAGAAGACTTATTCATCAGTGCCCCCCAGTAGGGAGGCCTGGATCTTGGATGCCCTCAGCCAGAAATGCTACCAGGGCTCGATACTGGGTTGCCGAGTCCAGTCCTACCCAGTTATACATTGGCATGTACCTAAAGGAACTGGCGAGGGAGCTCACTGGTTTCTCTACAGGCCTCAATGAGGAACTCCTTCAGCGGTTCAAGTCACTGGCCTCGGCAGTTCATATCTCAAGCAGCATATGATGGCTTAGACTCCTCAGCCAGAGTGGCCGCTGCGGGCATTGGGGCCTGAAGCCAGGTGTGGCTGACCTCAAACAGTGGGTCCAGGACAACTCATTGATGTCCCTTGCACCAGAGAGAACCTCTTCAGAAAACTCATGTCAGACAAGGCTGCCGAGATAGATACTGAGTTCCTGACCAGGACCAGACTCTTCAAGATGATCTCGGTACACCCTCGCAAAAGGGCCTCGAGGAAGAAGCCTTTCTTCCAGAGGAAGAAGGGGATGTTCTGTAGTGAACCACAGTACCAAGCCTTCTCCCCCAGAGCAAGGACAACAGTTCAAAGGACAAGGGCATGGCCCCCTCAAGTGTAAGACCCCCTAAGACCCAGGCACCGGCCCAGCCTGGAGGGAGTTTTTGACTTGTTGGGTAAGGCCTCCTCTCACCCAGGAGGTCCTCAGCAGCCCACAAAGGGGGGAGGGGCATCTAGCCCTGTTTGCTCACAGGTGGACCTCCATCACCACTGACGCCTAGGTGCTGCAAATTGTCAAGGAAGGGTACCTCGTCTGTCTACAGTAGAAGCCACTCTCGTTCTTCTCAGGAGAATCTGTATGGCCTCTCCGTCACCAGACTGCTCTTCATCGAGCTCGCAGATCTCTTCACAGACAAGGCAGTGGAACCAGTGTCCAAATATCTTTGGGGCAAAGGCTTCTACTCCAGATATTTCCCAAGCGAACAGGAGGCCTCGGGCCCATCCTGGACCTACAGGACTTGAACAGATTTCTGATGTACTCCACTGTCACAGGTGGGACTGAAGTCTAACTCAGAGTGTACCTGAGTGCTATTGCGGCACACCAACACTCTGTCAAGGGCAAGCCCCTCTCGGCTCGGCCCCTTATCTCTCATTTCCTGTGGAGCCTTATGTTGTCCAATCCCCCTGTCCGCCCACTAACGGTGGAATGGGATCTCAATGTGTTGCTCTCACAGCTCACTAAACTGCTGTTTGAGCCCCTGGCTACCTGCCACCTCTTCTGGAAGGTTGTCTTCCTCAATGCACTCACATCTTCTCGCAGGGTCAGAGAGCTACAGGCTCTGATGAAAAAGCCGCCCTACACGAGGTTCTACAAGAACAGGGTGGTGCTCCCCACACACCCCAAGTTTTTGCCAAAGGTGGTGTCTCTGTTACACCTCAATCAGGAGGTGGTGCTGCCCACCTTCTTCCCGAGGCCTCACGCTAGCAAGACAGAGACCATTCTCCATACTCTGGATTGTAAAAGGGCCCTGTCATCTGCAGCGGACTCAGGGTCACCGCAGTGCGCCTCAGTGTCTCTTCTGAACTCAGTCGACTGGGACTTCCAGTAATTAAGCAAACTCTCTCGACTTGGTGGCGGACTGCATTGCCCCTTGCCTTTTAGCAGGCTGAGATCTTGGCGCACCATGTCAGAGCCATGGCTACCTCAGTGGTAAATCTGCATTCTGTGCCTGTCACGGAAATCTGCCGTGCCACCACCTGGTCTTCAGTCCATACCTTCACAGCTCATTACTGCCTGGAGAGGAAGTCCCGATGGAACAGTTCTTTGTGGTGTAGGCAACTCTTGCCCTCCGACCCTTGCGTTCATGCTACTGGAGTGCTGATTTTTCCACGGGACATTTGGATCTTGCGAGAGTCTCTCAGTTGGGACTCAACTGTGGCAGCTTACAGCTCACTTTTTCTGGCTGCCATATTATTTTTGTATAGGTTCTCGGTAGCCTGTAGCTGTGGAGTCCCATATGTGAGGACTGACTTCCTGCTTGTTCCCGGAGAAAGTGTAGTTACTCACCTGTAACAGTTATTCTCCGGGGACAGCAGGAATCAGACCCATTCTAGACCTCAGAGAATTGAACAAATATCTTTTCCGAGAAAAGTTCAAAATGATTTCTCTGGGAACTCTTCTGCCATACCTTCAAAGTCAGGATTGGCTTTGCTCTCTAGATCTAAAGGATGCATATATTCATATTCTGATCCATCCAGATCACAGGAATTCTCCAGGACCAAGCAGGAAGTCAGTCCTCACATATGGGTGACGTCGGCACCGACGGAGCTCTCGTGCGGAGCATTTCCCCAGCTTTCAAGGAAAGCCTTTGGGAATGCAGCGCGCATGCGCGGTCCCCTTCCCGCCCAAGGGTGCCATCTTGTTCAGGCTTTCTTTTTCCGCGGAGCCCAATGGACGTGAGTTTGTGTCACCCGGGAAAAGTAGTTTTTTTCTGCAATTTTTTGCTTTTTCTTATTCGGTTTGACGCCGGTTCCCCTTCCTGCCTGGGCTTGGTACACCAGTATCGAATCCGGAATTTCTTTTTTCGGTTTTTGTCCTTCGTGACTAGCATTCGCGCCTTTTTTGTTATTTTCACTGGCAGCCCAGTCTTTTGACCTTGCAGGAGCCCTTTTTCCCCCGATGGCTGCCAGCGGGTTCAAAAAATGTGATCGGTGCAAGAAACTTACGTCTCTCACCGACACACATGACTGCTGCCTCCGATGCCTCGGGCCTGACCTTGACCAGCTGGTCTGTGGCCCATGCGGCAAAATGTCATTGAGGGCACTTTGGAGCCATCAGCATCAACGTATGAGAATTTTTTCAGAGTCCGTGTCCGGCCGGGCCCGGACTTCGTCAGAGGCCTCGACATCTTGGGAGTCTGACCCCAAGCGCTGTCGTGGTTCCTCTGAGAGGGGGTCTCCCACCCGGGAGCACAAAAGGAAAAAGAAGCTCGTGAGGGCGGCATCGGTGGAGGCCCCTGGGTCCTCAAGGGCCAGGTCGCGCAGCTCTGACTGCCGCCCCCCGGGCTCTCGGAGTCGGAGAGGCCGTCAACTACCTCGCACGGAGCCGGAGTCCCCGAGTCACGTAAGTTATGTTGTCCTCGTGGACTCTCCTCTGGGAGAACCGACACATTGGGCCCCGAGTCGGGGGCTGCTGAGTCTCCTGAGCTTGGACTCAGGCTGACGGCCTTGAAGAGCAGCTTGGCTGCCTTAATGGAACAGCAGCGGGTGCTGATCGCTGGTCTGACCGGTGCATCTGCCCCGACCTTCAGGACCTCGACGTCTAAGTCGACCCCGGAGGCCGAGCCGGTCCTAGAGTCCATAAAGTCTTGAGTCTATCCTTGGTCAAGGGTACCCCTCGACCTCCCATGCCGGGCCGAGGTCATTGACACCAGTGGCGTCGGGGCAGATAGCACCGAGGCCCACTCGGCCGGAGCCGCTCAACTCCTCCTCGGAGGAATCGGCGTGGGAGACGGAGAACGAGGAGTCTCCTGACACCTTCCAGACCCAACGCGTCCCTTCAGACCCCCCGGAGTCTGAGCCTCGGAGACAGTTCCTCCCCCCCCTCCCCCCCGGAGGACTTCGTGAGGGACATGGCCAAGGCTTTGGCATTCCCTGCGGACGCCGAGGAGGAGCCTCGAGCCGAGGAGCTAGATGCCCTCCAGTATGATTTTCCTCCAAAAGAAGCCTTTACTGTACCGGTTCCTCCAATGCTGGAATGGCTGCTCTTCTGTATGTGGGAGGCACCGGCCTCGGCGCCAGTTCTTAGCAAACGGGTCGATTCCATTTATCGAGTTGGTAAGAGCCCTCGGTTCCAAAAGGCACAGCTACTGCACAATTCCATGGTTGTGGAATCGGCCATGCACCGCCTGAAGAATCACAAGATGCAGTCCTTCGTGCCCCCCGGTCGGGAGGCCCGGAACCTGGATGCCCTCGGTAGAAAGTGCTTCCAGAGCTCTATGCTATCTTGCCGTGTCCAGACTTACCAGCTATACATGGGCATGTACTTAAGGGACCTGGCAAAGGAGATTGCCGGGTTCTCAGCTGGCCTCTCCGAGGAACCCTTGCAGAGGTTCAAAGCCTTGTCGACAGGGATCCGAGAGTGCTCGAAGTTTATCTCTCGAGCAACCTATGATGGCTTTGAGGTTTCGGCCAGGGTAGCCATGGCCGGCATCGGTGCACGCCGTCAGGCCTGGCTACAGTTATCAGACCTGGAGTCATGGGTGCAGAACAAGTTGGTCGATGTCCCCTGCTGAGGTGACAACCTATTCGGTAACCCAATGACTGAAAAGGCTGCAGAAATTGAGACTACTCTCACCAGGACAAGGCTGTCCAGAAAGACTTCTGCCCCTTCTCAAAAAAAGAAGGTCTTGGGAAAGAAGCCCTTTTTCCCGAGGAAGGGTGCTGCCTACAAATCCTACCCTCAGTATCAGGCCTCTCCAGCTCCCCAACAGGGCCAGCAGGCCAAGGGGCGGGGGCATGGGCCCCGTAGGCTGAAGACTCCCAAGCCGTCAGCTCCGACCCTGCACAGCAGGGAGCAGGGTTTTGACTTCCACAGCATAGCTTCTCCTCCGCCGGTGGCTCCACTCAGCACAGGAGGTTGGCTGACCCTGTACTCCTACAGGTGGCCAGCCATCACAGGGGATACCTGGGTACTGAGCATAGTCGAAAAGGGCTACATGCTCCACTTCCACCAGCTACCCCCCTCCTATTATCCAGGGGAGCCTCCAAGATTCCCTCTACACAGGAACCTCCTCCTTCAGGAGTTGCCAAGTCTTCTAAAGTAACAGGCAGTGGAACCGGTGCCTCACCACCTGAAAGGGCAAGGCTTCTACTCCAGGTACTTCCTGGTACCAAAAAGGACAGGAGGCCTCCGGCCTATCCTAGACTTGCAAAACCTAAACAAGTTTCTGGAGAGGGAAAAGTTCAAGATGCTTACCCTTGGGATACTACTACCCTACCTCCAACAGGGAGACTGGCTATGCTCCTTAGACCCAAAGAATGCTTACACTCACATCCTCATTCATCCAGACCACAGACAATATCTCAGATTTGTGGTGGGAGGAAACCATTTTCAGTACAGGGTACTTTCCTTTGGCCTAACCTCTGCCCCCAGGGCTTTCACCAAATGCCTGGCGGTGGTGGCGGCTTATATCAGGAGTCAGGGAATTTTTGTCTTCCCATATCTGGGTGACTGGCTCATCAGGGGCCAGTCTGTCCAGGAGGCCCGACAAGCCACTCATCGACTGTCTCTCCTCTTCAGCATCTGGGCTTTGTCATATTCTCCAGGACAAAGCAGGAAGTCAGTCCTCACATATGGGGTGATGTCGGCGCTGGCGGAGCCCTTGTGCGGAGCATTTCCCCAGCTTTCATAGAAAGCCTTTGGGAATGCAGTGCGCATGCATGGTGCCATCTTGCTCAGTCTTCTTTTTTCCGTGGAGCCTGACGGACGTGTTTCATTTTCACCCGAGAAAAAAGTTGATTTTCTGCGTGGATCCGTGTTTTTTCTTCGGTTCGACGCTGGTTACCCTTTCCCGCCTGGGCCTGGTACACTGGTATCGAGCCCGGACTGTATTTTTCGATTTTTGTCCTTCGCGCCATTTTTCTATTTTTCCCTGGCAGCCCTGTCTTTTGACCTTGCAGGGGTCCTTTTTCCCTCGATGGCTACCAACAGGTTTAAAAAGTGTGATCGGTGTAAGAAACTGATGTCTCTCACCGACACACATGACTGCTGCCTCCGCTGCCTCGGACCCGATGATCTCTGGTCCGTGTAGGGAAAATGTCCTCGAAGGCGTTGAGGAGCCGTCAGCACCAGAAGGAAAGAATCTTCTCTGACTCCGCGTCCGGCCGGGCCCGGACTTCGTCAGAGGCCTCGACGTCTTGGGACTCCGGTCCCGAGCATCGCCGGGGTTCCTCTGAGAGGGGGTCTCCCTCGCGGGAGCACCGCAGGAAGAAGAAACCCACGAGGGCGGCGTCCATGGACGCACTTGGCTCCTTGAGGGCCAGGTCGCATAGCCCTGAATGCCGTCCCGGGTCTTCGGAGTTGGAGAGGCCTGCTGAATAACCTCGTGTAGAGACGGACTCCCCGAGTCACGTGAGTACTTTCGTCCTTGTGGACTCTCCTCCGGGGGGAGCCGACGTCGGGGCCCAAGTCGGGGGTTGCTGAGTCTCCTGAGCTCGGACTCAGGTTGACGGCCTTGGAGAGCAGCTTGGCTGTCTTCATGGAACAGCAGCAGGCACTGATCGCTGGTTTCACCAGTGCATCTGCCCCGACCACCGGGACATCGACGTCCAAGTCGACCCCGGAGGCCAAGCCAATCCTCGAGTCCATGCGCTCTCGAGTCGATCCTCGGCCAAGGTCTCCCTCGGCCTCCCGTTCGGGACCGAGGTCGTCGACGCCGGTACCCTCGGCGTCAGGGCGGATGGCATCGGTGCCTGCCCGACCGGAGCCGCTCGATTCCTCCTCTGAGGGGTCGGGCTGGGAAACGGAAGACGAGGAGTCCCCAGACACTTTTCGGACCCGGTGTGTCCCTTCGGACTCACTGGAGTCCGAACCTCGGAGACACTCCCCCCCAGAGGACACCCGGTTCTCGGACTTCGTGCGGGACATGGCCAAGGCCTTGGCCTTTCCCGCGGACCCCGAGGAGGAGCTTCGAGCCGAGGAGCTCGAGGCCCTGCAGTATGACTCTCCTCCCAAGGAGGCCTTTACTGTACCGGTTCCTCCGATGCTCCCCGATGTGGGAGGCGCCGGCCTCGACGCCGGTTTTGAGCAAGCGGATCGATTCCATCTATCGAGTACGCAAGAGCCCCCGGTTCCAGAAGGCACAGCTACCGCACCATTCCATGGTTGTGGAATTGGCCTTGCATCGGCTGAAGAGTCAGAAGATGCACTCCTCGGTGCCTTCCAGCCGGGAGGCCCGGAACCTGGATGCCCTTGGTAGAAAGTGCTTCCAGGGCTCTATGCTTGCTTGCCGTGTCCAGACCTACCAGCTGTACATGGGCATGTACCTTTGGGACCTGGCAAAGGAGATTGCCGGGTTCTCTGCTGGTCTCTCCGAGGAACCTTTGCAGAGGTTCACAGCCTTGTCAACTGGGATCCGAGAATGCTCGAAGTTTATATCTCGAGCAGCTTATGATGGCTTCGAGGCTTCGGCCCGAGTAGCTGCACCGGCATCGGTGCACGCCGTCAGGCATGGCTACAGTCATCGGACCTTGAGCCATGGGTGCAAGACAAGTTGGTCGATGTCCCCTGCCGAGGTGAAAACCTCTTTGGCAAACCCATGGCTGAAAAGGCTGCAGAACCCGAGTCCGAGACTCTCACCAGGACAAGGCTGTCCAGGAAAACCTCTGCCCCTTCTCAAAAAAAGAAGGTCTTGGGGAAAAAGTACTTTTAGCTGAGAAAGTCATCTACCTACAAAACGTACCCTCAGTACCAAGCCTCCACAGCTCTCCAACAGGGTCAGCAGGCCAAGGGGTAGGGTCATGGGCCCCGTAGGCAGAAAACCCCCAAGCCACCAGCTCTGGCTCCTGCACAGCAGGGAGCGGGGTTTTGACTCCAGTGGCATAGCCTCTCCTCCTCAGCTGGCCCTTCAGCACAGGAGGCCGGTTGACCTTGTACGCCCACAGGTGGTCAGCCATAACAAGGGATACCTGGGTGCTAAGCATAGTCCAGAAGGGCTATCTGTTCCATTTCCACCAGGTACCCCCCTCCTACTTTCCAGGGGAGCCTCCAAGACTCGCCCTCCACAGGAACCTACTCCTGCAGGAGTTAGCAAGTCTTCTAAAGGAACAGGCGGTGGAACCTGTGCCCCAACACCTGAGAGGTCAAGGCTTCTATTCCAGGTACTTCCTGGTACCTAAACAGACAGGAGGCCTCCGGCCCATCCTAGACTTGCGGAATTTAAACAAGTTCTTGGAGATGGAAAAGTTCAAGATGCTTACCCTTGGAATACTGCTGCCCTACCTCCAGCAGGGAGATTGGCTATGCTCCTTAGACCTAAAGGAGGCTTATACTCACATCCTTATTCATCCAGACCACAGACAATATCTCAGATTTGTGGTGGGAGGAAACCATTTTCAGTACAGGGTACTCTCTTTTGGCCTAACCTCCGCCCCCAGGGTTTTTACCAAGTGCCTGGCAATGGTGGCGGCCTACCTCAGGTTTCAAGGGGTCTTTGTCTTTCCATACCTAGACGACTGACTTATCAGGGGTCAGTCTCCACAGGAGACCAATCAAGCCACCCTCCACACTATCTCTCTTCTCCAGCATCTGGGGTTTGTCATAAACATTGCAAAGTCCACTTTGCGCCCCTCACAGAGCCTGGAGTTCATAGGAGCAAAACTGGACACCCTGCAGGCAAAGGCTTTTTTGCCTGTGGACAGGGCCCACAGACTGATGGATTTGGCCAGACAATTTCGCAGCAATTCTCTGGTCTCCGCCAGACAATTCCTGAGGCTCTTAGGCCACATGGCATCCATAGTCCATGTCACACCAAATGCCCGTCTGCACATGAGGTTGGCTCAGTGGGGCCTCCGGACTCAGTGGCTGCAGGCCAGAGGAAATCTGGCGGACAAGGTGAGGGTGTCCCAGCTGCTAGCATCTTCTCTGCAGTGGTGGCTTCATCTTCCGAATCTGGTGCAAGGAGTACCTTTTCAGGCACCTCCACACTCCCAAGTGCTCACGACCGATGCTTCTTTTCACGGTTGGGGGGCACATTGCCAGGGAGCATGCACTCAGGGCCTGTGGTCTCCATGGGAGGCCGCACAGCAGATCAGTCTCTTGGAGCTGAGAGCTATCCGCTTGGCCCTACGGACTTTCTCTCATGTCCTCTCTCACCAGTCCGTCTTAGTTCAGACAGACAATCAAGTTGCTATGTTCTATGTGAACAAACAGGGGGGCACAGGGTCCCACCCTCTCTGTCAGGAAACACAGGACCTGTGCACCTGGGCAGTCAATCATGGCATACTTCTCAAAGTGGTCTATCTCCCTGGACAGGAGAATTATCTGGCAGACAGATTGAGCAGGATTCTACAGCCCCACGAATGGCAGTTGAATCCTCTGGTGGTTCAACAAATCTTCCTAAGATGGGGTCTAACAAACATAGATCTCTTTGCCAGTCCACTGAACCATCAACTGCCCAGGTTCTGCTCCAGGCAACCACATCCTCTCAGAGTAGCAGCGGATGCGTTTCTCATTCCGTGGTCTACAGGCCTCCTATACGCGTTTCCTCCCATGCCTCTAGTGCCCAAGACACTGTTCAGAGTGCTCCGGGACAAGGCCTCGGTGATCTTGGTGGCCCCCAGATGGCCAAGGCAACCGTGGTTCCCACTTCTTTTGCAGCTAGCGGTGGACACTCCTCTTCTGGGGATGCAACCAGATCTCCTGTCTCAGGAGCAGGGATCTCTCTTACACCCCAACCTCCAGTCCCTCAATCTGATGGCCTGGCTGCTGAAAGGGTAATTCTAGCACCCTTACTGCTGCCTAGGGAAGTGGAGGACGTGGTCTTGGCCTCCAGGAGGCAGTCCACCTGGAAATCTTATGTCTTTAAGTGGCATAGGTTCTCCACCTGGTGTGCTCAACACAAGGAGGATCCTTTCTTATGCTGGGTATCAGTGATGCTGCAATATTTGCTTCACCTTTCCAACCTAGGCCTTAAATCCAACTCTGTTAGGGTCCATCTCAGTGCTCTCTCAGCGCACCACTCACCGGTGGAGAGCCAGTCTCTTTCAAGCCACCCTTTGGTGACTCGCTTCCTCAGAGGCCTGCTTTTGCTTAAGCCTCCGGTTCGTCCACCTACCCCTGAGTGGGATTTGAATGTGCTCTTGCAACAGCTTACTTGCCCACCATTTGAGCCTATGGCTATTTGCCCTTTGCGTTTTCTCTCCTGGAAAGCGTTGTTTTTGGTGGCTCTTACCTCAGCAAGGCGAGTGAGCGAGCTTCAAGCTCTGGTGTCAGATGCACCATACACTAGGTTCTGTAGGAACAGAGTAGTCTTGCGGACTCACCCTAAGTTCCTTCGGAAGATTGTCTCCTCCTTCCACCTCAATCAAGAGGTGATTCTTCCAACTTTCTTTCCCAGGCCGCATGCCAGCCGGGCTGAGATGGTCTTGCATACCCTGGACTGTAGGAGGGCGTTGTCCTTCTACCTTGATCGTACGCAGGGACACCGAAGGGCTGTACAGCTCTTCGTCTCTTTTGACCCTAATAAGTTGGGGTTGCCTGACTCCAAGCGTACCTTGTCCATCTGGGTGGCAGATTGTATTGCCTGGGTGTACAGGGCAGCTGGCCTCTCGTTGTAGGGTCGAGTCACGGCCCACCGTGTCAGGGCGAAGGCTGCGTCATTGGCTCATCTCTGCTCTGTTCGGTTGGCAGACATCTGCAGGGCTGCTACTTGGTCTTCAAGCCAGACTTTTGCAGCCCACTACTGTCTCGAGAGGGAGTAGTGCTTTTGGGCAGGCAGTACTCCGTAATCTCTTTGAAGTATAGGCAACTCCTACCCTCTGGCCCTGGTGTTGGGCTACTGTACGGGGGCATTCTCAGAGGATGTTCTTATCACGAATTCTGAGGCTCTTGAGAGGGAGCCATTTTTTCAGCTTAGGGTTCCCGGTAGACTAGAGCTGGGGAGTCCCATATGTGAGGACTGACTTCCTGCTTGGTCCTGGAGAAAGCGTAGTTACTCACCTGTAACAGGTGTTCTCCAGGAGCAGCAGAAATCAGTCCTCACAACCCTCCCTCCTGCCCTTGGAGTTGCGGTCATATCTATATTTCATTTTTTGTTTTTTGCTGTCTTAGCTATGTCATCAGACTGAGCAAGATGGCACACTTGGGCAGGAAGGGGACCGCGCATGCGCGCTGCATTCCCAAAGGCTTTCTTTGAAAGCTGGGGAAATGCTCCGCACGAGGGCTCTGTCGACGCTGACGTCACCCCATATGTGAGGACTGATTCCTGCTGCTCCTGGAGAACTCCTGTTACCGGTGAGTAACTACACTAACTACGCAACTTGCTCCCCTCTCAGAACCTAGAGTTTATAGAGGCAAGCTTAGACACTTCAGGCAACAGCTTACTTGCTCGAAGACAGGGCCCACAGACTGATAGACTTGGCCAACCAGTTCCAAAGCAAGTCTCATGTCTCCACCAGGCACTATCTGCGGCTCCTGGGCCACATGGCATCCACGGTACATGTGACTCCGAATGCCCATCTGCACATGCGGGCTGCTCAATGGTGCCTCAGAGATCAGTGGACGCAGGCCATATTCAACCTCCGAAACAGAGTAAAGGTGTCCAAACCACTTTTGGACTCCTTACAGTGGTGGCTACATCTCCCAAACCTTTTCAGAGGGGTACCTTTTCGGGCTCCAGCACACAAAATGGTGCTGACGAACAATGCTTCCTTAAAGGGCTGGGGTGCACATTGCCAGGGCACATGCACTCAAGGCCTCTGGTCCGCTAGAGTGGCCACGCAGCAAATCAATCTGTTGGAGCTGCAAGCAATCTGCTTAGCTCTGCAGACATTTTCTCATGCCCTCTCTCACCAGTCTGTCCTAGTTCAGGCGGACAATCAGGTGGCAATGTTCTATGTGAATAAACAAGAGGGCACGGGGTCCAGGCTCCTATGGGGTCAGGAGGCACTGGCCCTTTGCTCCTTTGCAGTCAAACAAGGCATGTTTTTCAAAGCAGTTTATCTACCTGGTCAGGAGAATTTCCTAGCAGACAATCATTGATGGTCCAGCAGATCTTCCTCCGCTGGGAACTTCCATCCATCGATCTCTTTGCAAGTCCACAAAACCGTCAGCTGCCCAGGTTTTGCTCCAGACAGCAGCATCCCCTGAGGATGGCAGCAGATGCTTTTCTGATCTCTTGGTCTATGGGCCTCCTGTATGCGTTTCCTCCCACGCCCCTGGTGGTCCGAACTCTGTTCAAGATTCTGCGGGCCAAGGCCTCGGTGATTCTGGTAGCCCCCAGATGGCCGAGGCAGCCCTGGTTTCCACTTCTGCTGCAGTTGGCGGTGGAAACTCCATTCCCTCTGGGGTTGCAACACGATCTCCTTTCTCAAGAGCAGGGTTCCCTTCTGCACCCCATTCTCAGGTCCCTCAAGTTGATGGCCTGGCTACTGAATGGATAGTGCTAGCTCCCTTACTTCTACCTAAGGAGGTTGAGGAGGTGGTCTTGGCCTCTAGGAGGCAGTCCACCAGAAAGTCCTATAACCTCAAATGGCGTAGGTGTGCTCAGCGCAGTGAAGATCCTTTCGCTTGCCTTGTGCCAGCTGTACTACAGTATCTACTTCACCCCCTTTACAGCAACAAGAAAATATCAAATAATCTGAATCATCTAATTCGTTAACAAATAGGGGTGTACTACAAGGAGTGGTGGGATCACTCCTAAACAAAGACATGGGGAAGGGGGGCCTGCACAGAGCGGCAGGTGTACCTACTCTTGACATCGCACTGGGCAGACTAGATGGACCATACTGGTCTTTATCTGAGTCATTTACTGTGTTACTATGTTACCTGTCAGACCTAGGCCTTAAGCCTAACTCTGTTCGGGTCCACCTCAGTGCTCTGTCAGCGCACCACTCATCGGTGGAAGGACAGCCTCTTTCGGTTCTCCCCTCGGTGTCCCGATTTCTCAGACGTCTGCTTCTTCTCAAGCTTCCGGTTCGTCCACCGGCGACTGCGTGGGATTTGAACGTGGTCTTGCAGCAACTTACTCGCCCACCGTTTGAGCCGATGGCTGCTTGCCATTTGTGCTTCCTCTCTTGGAAAGCGCTCTTCCTGGTGGCTCTTACCTTGGCCAGATGTGTGAGTGAACTACAAGCTCTGGTTTCTTATAGACCGTACACACTCTTCTATAGGAACAGGGTGGTCCTACGGACCTATCCCAAGTTCCTTCCAAAAGTGGTCTCCTCTTTCCACCTCAACCAGGAGGTGATTCTTCCGACCTTTCTTCCCAGGCCACATACCAGCTGGGCTGAAGCAGTCTTGCATACCCTGGACTGTAAGAGGGCGTCTTTTTACATAGAACGTACGCGGGGGCATCGAAGGGCTACTCAGCTCTTCATCTCCTTTTACCCTAATAAGATGGGGTTAAGAACATAAGATATGCCATACTGGGTCAGACCAAGGTCCATCAAGCCCAGTATCCTGTTTCCAACAGTGGCCAATCTAGGTCATAAGTACCTAGCAGTTTCCCCAAAAGACACAGGTTCCGCAATGCTTGTACTGGGTCAAGCATTGATATCCTGGGTCCCTTCTTAATAATGGTTTATGGACCTTTCCTCCGGGAACTTGTCCAAACCTTTTTTAAACCCAGCTATACTAACAGCCTTTACTACATCCTCCGGTAACAAATTCCAGAGTTTGATTACACGTTGAGTGAAAAAATATTTTCTTTTATTAGTCTTAAATAGTTTACCCTGTAGCTTTATTGCATGTCCCCTAGTCTTTCTATATTCTGATAACGTAAACAATCGATCTACGTTTACCCGTTTCACTCCGTTCATTAATTTATAGACTTCTATCATATCTCCCCTCAGCCGTCTCTTTTCCAGGTTAAAGAGCCCTAACCTTTTTAGCCTTTCTTCATAGGAGTATCCTTCCATACCCTTTACCATTTTGCTGGCTCTTCTCTGAACCTTTTCTAATAACTCTATATCCTTTTTAAGATACGGCGACCAGAATTGCATAAAATATTCAAGGTGCGGTCTCACCATGGAACGATATAGAGGCATTATAATATCTTTTGTTTTATTTTCCATTCCTTTCCTTATGATACCTAGCATTCTATTTGCTTTCTTGGCTGCCGCTGCACACTGGGCCGAGGGTTTTAACATGTTATCCACAATGACACCTAAATCTTTTTCCTCAGTGGTGGTTCCTAATGTGGAACCTTGCATTGTATAACCATGGTTTGGGTTGTTCTTCCCTAGGTGCATAGCTTTGCACTTGTCCACATTAAATTTCATCTGCCATTTTGATGCCCAGTCATCTAATTTATCAAGATCCTCTTGCAATTTTCCACAATCCTCTTGGGTTTTAACAACTTTAAATAGTTTTGTGTCATCTGCAAATTTGATAACCTCACTCGTTATTCCCTTTTCCAGGTCATTTATGAATATGTCAAAAAGCAGCGGACCCAGCACAGATCCCTGGGGTACACCACTATTCACCTTTCTCCATTGGGAAAATTGTCCATATAGCCCAACCCTCTTCTTTCTATCTCTTAACCAGTTCTTGATCCACAGTAGTACACTGCCTCCTATCCCATGACTCTTTAATTTTGCCAAAAGTCTCTGATGAGGGACCTTGTCAAAGGCTTTCTGAAAGTCCAGATACACTATATCAACCGACTCACCTGTGTCCACCTGTTTATTCACACTTTCAAAAAAACATAACAGATTAGTAAGACAAGATCTTCCTTGTCTAAAGCCATGTTGGCCTTCTCCCATTAGGCCATGACTATCTACATGCTGAGTAATTTTGTTCCTTATGATGGTTTCTACCATTTTTCCCGTTACTGACGTGAGGCTCACCGGTCTGTAGTTTCCAGGATCACCCCTGGAACCCTTTTTAAAAATTGGTGTTACATTGGCGATCCTCCAGTCTTCAGGTATTAGAGATGATTTTAATGATACTTCACAGATTACCAATAGCAGGTCTGCAATCTCATATTTCAGTTCTTTCAACACCCTTGGATGTATACCATCCGGCCCAGGTGATTTGCTACTCCTCAGTTTATCTAATAGTTGTAATACATCTTCCCGATGTATCGATATTTCCTTCAATTCTTCCGCACCTTTAAATACCACTTCAGTCATGGGTAACATCCCTACATCTTCCTCAGTAAAGACTGAAGCAAAGAATTCATTCAGTCTCTCCGCTATCGCCTTGTCGCCTCTTAGTGCCCCTTTAACTCCTCTATCATCTAATGGACCAACTGACTCTCTCACAGGTTTTTTGCTGCGAATGTACTTGAAAAAATCTTTATTTCGCGTGTTTGCTTCCACAGCAAGCTTCTTCTCAAATTCTCTCTTTGCCTGCTTTATCAATACCTTGCATTTGATTTGCCAGTGCTTGTGCTGTTTCCAGGTTTCGTCGTTTGGCTGTTTTTTCCATTTCCTGAAAGATGCTTTTTTGGCAACAACAGCCTCTCTGACCTTACCTTTAAAACCATGCTGGCAGTTTTTTGGACTTCCTTCCACTTTTCTTAAAGCATGGAATACAGCTGGTCTGGGCTGCCAAGATAGTATTTTTCAACAACACCCAAGCTTGATGTAAGTCTTTAACCTTTGCAACTGCTCCTTTTAGTTTTTTCTTAACTATTTTCCTCATTTTATCATAGTCTCCCTTTCAAAAGTTAAAAGGTAGTACTGTGGATTTCCGTACTATCCCTCCTCCACTAATTAAATCAAAGGCGATCATGCTATGATCACTATTGCCAAGTGGCCCCAACACCCTTATCTCTTGCACTAGATCTGTTGTTCCACTAAGGACCAGGTCTAATATGGCTTCCCCTCTGGTCGGTTCATGAACCAGCTGCTCCAAGAAGCAGGCATTTATGTCATCTAGGAACTTTATCTCCCTAGCATGTCCTGCCGTGACACTGACCCAGTCGATACCGGGGTAATTGAAATCACCCATTATTATTACTGCGCTGTAACTTTTGTTAGCTTCCTTGATTTCTTTGAGCATTTCATAATCCATTTGTTCATTCTGGCCAGGTGGTCGATAGTACACCCCTACTGCCATCGCCTTCCCCTTTTTACATGGAATTTCAATCCATAGAGATTCTATAGCAAATTTTGTTTCCTGCAAAACTTTAATCCTTTCTGACTCAATGCCCTCTCTAACATAGAGCGCAACCCCTGCACCAATTTGATCAGCTCCATCATTACGATATAGTTTGTACCCAGGTATCACAGCGTCCCACTGGTTGTCCTCCTTCCACCATGTCTCTGATATTCCAATCATATCTAACCTTTCATTTAGTGCTATATATTCTAACTCTCCCATCTTATTTTTTAGACTTCTAGCATTTGCATACAAGCATTTTAGAGACTGTATTTTATTCATATTAATTTGGCTATTGCTAGACATGGGTAATTTGGGATCTTTAAGCTCTGTCTGCTCCATACTTGAGGGCATTTGGGCTACTTTGCTCTTTTTTGGTTACCTGTCTCCCAGCTTACATTGTCCACTTGGGTAGCAGATTGTATCGCCTGGGTGCATAAGGCAGCCGACCTCCCCTTGCAGGGTCGAGTCACGGCCCACTGTGTCAGGGCGAAAGCCGCGTCAGTAGCTCATCTCCACTCTGTTCCGTTGGCAGACTTCTGCCGGGCCGCAACTTGGTCTTCAAGCCAGACTTTTGCAGCCCATTGCTGCCTGGAGAGAGTGTCCCGAAGGGACAATGCTTTCGGACAGGCGGTACTCCGTAATCTCTTTGAAGTTTAGGCAACTCCTACTCTCTGGCCCTTGTGTTGGGCTACCGTACGGGGCATTCTCAGAGGATGTTCTTATCACGAATGCTGAGGCTTTTGAGAGGGAGCCATTTTTTCAGCTTAGGGTTCCCGGTAGACTAGAGCTGGGGATTCCCATATGTGAGGACTGACTTCCTGCTTGGTCCTGGAGAAAGAGTAGTTACTCACCTGTAACAGGTGTTCTCCAGGAGCAGCAGGAATCACTCCTCACAATCCTCCCTCCTTCCCTGGAGTTGCAGTTATATCATTCATTTAGATTTTTTTGCTGTCTTTAGATATATCATCAGACTGAGCAAAATGGCACCCTTGGGCGGGAAGGGGACCGCGCATGCGCGCTGCATTCCCAAAGGCTTTCCTTGAAAGCTGGGGAAATTCTCCTCACGAGGGCTCCGTCGACGCCGACATCACCCATATATGAAGACTGATTCCTGCTGCTCCTGGAGAACACCTGTTACAGGTGAGTACCTACTCCATTCTTACGATTCCTTTTCAAGGGAAAACACCTCCAATACAGGGTTCTTCCTTTTGGTCTGGCGTCGGCACCAAGAGTATTCATGAAATGTATGGCAGTAGTAGCTGCATTCCTGCGAACCCTAGTGATATTCGTCTTCCCTTACTTGGACGACTGGCTCATTCGAGCCCCCACGATTCCTGAAGCCAGCTCTGCACTGTCTCGCACAATGCGAATTCTGCAATACTTGGGATTGCTCATAAACTTCCCAAAATCCCAACTTGTTCCTTCTCAGACCCTGGAGTTCATAAGAGCTTGTTTAGATACCAGAAAGTCAAGGGCTTTCCTCCCACAGCCCTGCTGTCTTCTCATAATGCAACTAGCTTCTCAAGCAGTGGGAAAGTCCTCCCTAACTGCTCGAAAACTGCTGCAATTACTGGGACATATGGCATTCACAGTTCATGTAGTTCCCTATGCTCGCCTCCACATGCGAGCAACCCAGTGGACACTAGCCACACAGTGGACACAGGCCACAGGTCGTCTGTCAGACAGGATATCAAACTCACAACAACTGATCTTGTCCCTACAATGGTGGCAGTCACTGGAGAATCTTTTAGTGGGGTCTCCTTTCCAACAACCCCCATTCCAGGACATCCTAACAACAGATGCATCACAGGTGGGATGGGGAGCACACCTGCACCATCTCTCCACAGGAGACTTGTCTTCACATAAACCTCCTAGAGCTCAGAACAATCTATCTAGCTCTTCGAGAATTCCATGCCCAGCTCAGCTACAAGACAGTCCTAGTCCAAACAGACAATCAAGCAGCCATGTTCTACGTGAACAAGCATTGGGGAACTGGCTCTCTGTCGTTATGCAACGATGCTTTATGACTATGGGCCCTTGCCAGAGGGCATCAAATTCACCTTCTCGTTGTATATCTTCCAGGCATTCAAAACCTTTGGGCAGACAAACTTAGCTGAGTACTGCTGCCTCATGAATGGTCTCTCCACCTAGACCAGGTGATGAAGATATTTCACATCTGGGGGACCCCAGACATAGACCTCTTTGCAAGTCCACTTAATGCCAAACTTCCCCGGTTCTGTTCCAGAATTAAAGCTCACAATTTCCAAGCAAGGGACGCCTTCCTCCTTCACTGGGGTCAGGACTTTCTCTATGCCTTCCCACCCATTCCCCTCATCCCCAAAACACTCTTCAAGCTTCAGAGAGACAGAGGTCCTATGATCCTCATAGCGCCCCGGTGGCCACGACAAACGTGGTATCCCCTGCTTCTACATCTCTCTCAAGCTGCACCTCTGGAATTAGGGTGTGCTCCAGACCTTCTCTCTCAAGAGAACGGGATGCTATGGCACCCGAATCCCCAGTCCTTGCATCTCAGGGCCTGGTTGCTGAAAGCCTAGACCTGCAGGATCTTAACCTTTCCCAACAGGTAAAGGATGTCCTTCAGGCTTCCAGAAATCCTTCCACAAGACGTTCTTATGCCTTCAAGTGGAAACGTTTTACTATATGGTGTTCTCAAAAGGGCTTAAACCCCCTTGTGATACCTTTGGAATCGGTACTAGAGTACCTACTTCATTTATCAAATTCTGGTCTAAAGACAAAGTCAGTAAGAGTCCATCTTAGTGCAATTGCAGCTTCCTATAAGCCTCTAAATGGACAGCCAATTTCCTCTCATCCACTCATAGCAAGATTTATGAGAGGTCTTCTATTAACAAAGCCTCCCATGAGGGCCCAACCGGTGGCATGGGATTTAAATCTAGTTATCGGACAGCTCGTGAAACAGCCCTTTCAACCTTTAGCCACGATAACCCTAAAGTTTTTATCCTGGAAGGTCATCTTGCTAATTGCAATTACCACCGCACGTCGCATTGGTGAATTGCAAGCTTTAGTGGCTGATCCCCCTTATACAAGGTTTCACCATGATAAGGTTGTTCTCAGAACTCATCCACATTTTATGCCAAAGGTGGTTTCGCCTTATCTCCAGGAACAAGCAGGTATGTAGTTTTCACCTATGGGTACCGATGGAGCCTGCGCGGGAACGCTCTCCAGCGTCCAATAGGAAAGCTTTTTGGAGCGTCCCACAGTGCCTGCGTGCTGCCTTTCCGCCTTTCCCAACTTTCCCTCTCCAGTTCTTCGTTTTCGGTGGAGCCAACTGGTCGCACATCCTGTCACCGCAGAAACAAATCCTTTCTATTCTTCTTTTTGTGTTCGCGTCTGCCTTCTCTTGACGCTACACCAGTTCCGCCAGTTCTTCTTTCTTTTCTTCTTAAAAAAAAAAAAAACAAACAACTTTCTTCTGGAGTCTTTCCAGTAATTTTTCTTTTCAGGTGTCACGTGCCATTTTGGGCACTGGGCCCAACTTTTTCTTCAGAATGGAAAAACCCGCTTCGGGTTTTAAAAGGTGTTCTAAGTATGGCGGTACCATCTCCGTCACAGACACCCATGAGTGGTACCTCAAATGTTTAGGTCCTGACCACTCTATTTCAGAGTGTGTTGCCTGTGGGATGATGTCGAAAAGGGGCCAGCAGAACCGAGCTGCTAAACTTAGCACCCTTTTTCCCTCTGATGCAGCCTCCGTGGCATCGACGTCTTCCAGGGCTTCATCTTCCTCCCATGGATCTCAGGTAACTAAACATAAATCTAGCTGGTCCTGAAAGGGTAGATCTCCTTCTAGACAGCGAGATGCCTCTGGCGTTGCCCTTGAGGGACTTTCACCGGCAAAATTGCCACAGCGGGAGGCTTCGGCTTCCAAAGCACTCACAGGGCTCCAGGATGTTCTCGAGGCTTCAACCTCGGCAGAACTACTGGTGCCAATGCTCTGGGGTACCGGCTGCTTCATCCGGTACCGATACCCAAGCATCGGCAGCGTTGATAGACCAGAAATTCTTGGCTATTGAATGCATTGTGGCGGCTCTTCTCACGGCCTTGATGCCTCTGAAACCGCTTTAGACAATTCATCCGGTACCGGCACTGACGGCATCGGCAGGTATTCTACCGGGACCGAGTCATACGTATCCATCTGTTATCGACAGGTCGATACCGGACCACTCCGATGCCGACTTCGATCGGTACCGGTACCGTGCCTAGCACGATCACCCGGATCGGAGATACTTCGAATCCTCAGATGAGTCTGAAGTCTCTGAAATCTCTGCCGATACCAGAGTACTTCTTCCTGAGGATTCTTCTTCTCAGCGTAGGATGTCTCCACCAGAGGATATGTCCTTTCAGGATTTTATCCGAGATGTGGCTCGAGGTTTTTCCATCACAGTGTCTCCTGAAAAAGAGCCTAGGGCAAAGGAATTAGAAATCCTGCAATACCCTAATGCTCCCAAGGAGGCAGCTACCTTACCTATTCATGAGATCTTGCATGACCTCATGTTAACACCTCTAACCACATCTCCTCACTCTCGAAGACTGGACACCATGTATCGAGTTCCTCCTTGTCCTGGGTTTCAGAAGACTCAATTACCACACCATTCCATGGTGGTGGAATCAGCCATGAGACGGATGAAGAGTGCAAAAAGGCCTGCATCTAATCCTCCAGGACGTGCGTGTAGGACGTTTGACGCCTTTGGATGTCGAACCTTCCAGGCTTCCATGCTTTCTGCTAGAATCAGTTCCTATATCTTGTATATGGGAATGTTCCTTAGAGGTCACAGGAGATTTAGAGCTTATGAGCCCTCTCCTTCCTGATAATAAGAGGCAAGATTACCTCGCCCTTGTCAAACATGCTCAGGATGTTTCCAAGTTTGTGAATCGTGCAGCCTTTGACTGCTTTGAGTGCATAAGCAGAACCTCTGCTATTGCCATAGGTGCACGTAGGATTGCCTGGCTCCAGGCATCTGACTTGGAAATTTGGGTACAGGATAAACTAGGGAATATTCCTTGCACAAGAGAGAATCTCTTTGGCAAGAATTGGCAGGAAAAAGCTAATGAGATAGATGCTGACAATATCACTCTGGATAGATTGTCTAAATCTACAGCTGATCCTGCGAGGAAAAAATCCTCTAAGAAACCATTCTTCAGTAAGACGAAGAAGTTTTATCCCTCCTATACCCAACCTTGTAAAGTCAAGTTGTGTTATGCTTTGAGAGATTACAGGTATTTTAAATTATAGTTTGTTACAACTGCCATTACCAACATGTATGCTGAAAAGAGGGATGGCCTGCATATAGCACTCACATCTCCTCGCCTGGTGGCCTTCACCTTCCACGCGCCCTCGCAACCGAGGGCCTACATACATGGTTGCACAGACACCCTCCATAACGAATTGATGGCACTGCTAGTGTATGCCACAGGGGGCCTTGGAGCTGGGGCCCAGGGGGGAGGGGATGCACCATTGAAAAGGGAGGGGGGGTATGTATGGTGGAGAGACAGGCAGCATACAACGCTGAGTGCCCATTCAGCTGCAACTGTCGACACTCTTTTTTTTCCAGGTATCGGACCCTCTTTATTTGTGCTGACCATGGATGAGCATGCACAGCTGTGTCCTTTACATATTCGCAGTTTCACGCATCTTTCCACACACCTTGACTCAACTCTCTCCCTTCACCCCCGTCAATCTGGCTTCAGTTCTGGTCACAGCACCGAAACCACCCTTCTGGCACTCCTGAGTGAGATCTATCAATCTCACAACCATGGTGACCTCTCTATTGCTGTCTCCCTGGATCTCTCTTCTGCCTTTGACATCGTAGATCACCGCACCCTTCTTGCTCGTCTATCGGACTTTGAGATTCATGGCACTGTTCTTCAATGGTTCTGTTCCTTTTTCTCATCCCGCACTTTCGCCATTCAGTCTGGCACCACCACTTCTCCTCCACTTCCCCTTTCACTGCAGTGTTCCCCAAGGTTCCGTACTTGCCCCCCCTTCTTTTCAATGTTTTCCTTGCACCACTTGCCTTGCTTATCCAGCAGTCTGGAATTTCCACTTATTACTATGCAGACGACATCCTGCTTCTGTATCATACTAGTCCCCTGGCCTCTGACCTCACTGCTCTTGATATCTGTCTTACCCGTGTCACCACTTGGCTTGCTGGCAACTTCCTTCACGTGAACCCTTCCAAGTCTGCTGCTCTCTGGTTTACCTTCGGTGCCCCCCCCCTCATCTCCTACCTTGCTCACCTCCCCCGTCCCTCTCATCTCCACCCTTTGCTATCTCGGCGATACTCTGGATTCCTTGCTTTCCTTCAACCACCATGTGTCTGCACTCACCCGCCATTCTTTTTTCCATCTTCGCCAAATTTGTGCTGTCCGGTTTTTCTCCCTTCCTCCTCCCTCACTACTCTCATTGTCTCCCTCGTCATTTCCCATCTCAATTATTGTAACACAGCTCTTGTAGGACTTCCACAGTACCAGTTGCGACGCCTTCAGCTTATCCAAAACACCGCTGTCCGTCTCATCACCCATTTGTCCCTATTCAATCATGTCACCCCTCTGCTCCTCAATCGCCACTGGCTCCCCATTAAGGTCCGGTTCATTTTTCAAACTGCTCATTATTACCCATTGAGTCCTTCACAGCAGTACCCCCCAGTACCTTGCCAACTTCATTCACCTCCAACCCGTCCCTTGCCTCCTCCGCTCTGCTCATGGTAACTGCCTCTTCCTTCCGTCCCCATCCCAGGCCCGTCTCGAACTTACTCACTGCTCAGCTTTCTTCTTCCTAAGCTCTGCCCTCTGGAACTCACTCCCACACGCCCTCCGCACAGAACTGTCCTTCCCCCGGTTCAAGGCCTTACTCAAGACTCACCTTTTCCACCAGGCCTTTGACCTCCCTTCCCCCTCAGACTGCAGCAACACTTCCCGAGCTGTGGGCTCTACCCTCAAGACTACTGTCCCCACCCCCCCCCCCCATAGGTCCCCTATCCTTGCCCTCCTCCCCCCTCCCTTTCTTCTCTCGTTCCCCCTAACTGGTAACTGGAGTCTTATTCCTGTCTCTTTACCTTTCTTTTCTCCCTTTGCTCTCTGCCTATTTTTTTCCTGTAAATTAATGGCGTTCCCTTCTCTCTTTCTCTTTCATGGCAGCCTATGTTTTGTTGTACACCACCCTGACGCTTATGCATGGGCGGTATATCAAGCCTTGCTTATAATAAAGATAAAGGTGTAGGATGGAATGTCTCACTACCACGCTCCAGACGTCTCTGCTGCAATACAGGATACACTTTGGATGTACGGATGTTGACCCTGCCTTCTCTCTTCCCTGGAATGCCCCTATTTGAATGAGCCCACTTGAACATAGTTGGCTGGGAGAAATCCTAGTTTGGAAGATTCTGGCATCGCTTTAGGGATGTCCTAGTGTTATGGTGTTTTCAGGCGTCCATCTCGCATCTGTCCCTTCTAAAAAAATACCTTCTTAGATTGTAAGGCTCTGAAGATAGGAAAATACCTACTATGTCTGAATGTAACTTGCCTTGAACCTCTGAGAAAGGCATGAGTTAAATCCAATTTCCTATTAGTTCACCCTACTTTGTGTAGGAAATGTATGCCGGAGGGAATCAGAGCTCACTTCATTAGGGTGGAATCTGCTTTATCTCCAGGAACAAGCAGGAATGAGTCTTCACATATGGGTATCGTCGGTACCGACGGAGCCTGCGCGGGAACGCTCCCCAGCGTCCAGTAAAAAAGCTTTTGGGAGCATCCCACAGCGCCTGCACGCTGCCTTCCCGCCTTTCCCAACCGCCTCTCTCCAGTTCTTCTTTTCCGCGGAGCCAGCAGGTCGTGTTCCTGTCACCGCAGAAGAAGTTCTTTATTTTTTTCTTTATTTTTCTTTGTCGCGTCTGCCTTCTTCGACGTCAGACCGGTACCGCCGGTCTTTTCTTTTCTTTCTTCAAAAAAAAAACAAAAAAACTTTTCTTTCTTTAACTGTGCATTTTCAGTTTTGGCCTTAGGCCTGAATATTTTTCTCCTCATGGAGAAGCCCGCTTCCGGGTTTAAAAAGTGCACAAAATGTGGCGGTACTATTTCTGTCACCGACACCCATGATTGGTGTCTAAAATGTTTGGGTCCTGACCATTCCATCACGGATTGTGTGTCCTGTTCCATGATGTCTAAAAGAGGTCGGCAGAACCGAGCAGCCAAGCTCAGTACCCTGTTTCCCTCTGATGCAGCCTCGGTGGCATCGACGTCTTCCAGGGCTGCTTCTTCCTCCCATGGATCTCAGGTAACCAAACATAAATCTAGTCGGTCCTCGAAGGGCAAATCTCCCTCTAAGCATCGAGATGCCTCCAGGCTTGTCCTCGAGGATTCCGCACCGGCAAAATTACCCCGGCAGGAAGTTCCAGCTTCCAAAGCATTGTCTATGGGGTCACAGGTTGACATCGATGGCTCGGCCTCGACCGATCACCTGTTGCCGTGTTCTGGGGTACCGGTGGCCTCCACTGGTACCGACATCCAGACTCTGGTGGCGTCGATGGATCAGAAGATTCTGTCCATGCAGCGCACCCTAACGGCGTTTATGCAGGCTTCGACGCCTCTGGTAACGCAACAATCTCCCTTGCCGGTACCGACTCCGGCACTGGCATCGGTGCTGGTACCGATTGCATCGACATCGGCTCCGGTGTCGACTGCAACGGTGCCCTGTCCTATGATGCCCATCGGTACCGAACCGGTACCACTTACTCCCGATGTCGATCCCACTCGGTACACGTATCGGGCTTTACAGAAGCATCCAGACAGGCGATACTTCGATTCCTCGGAAGACTCTGATGAGTCGGAGGCTTCTGTCGAGGCACCGGTACTTCTTCCTCAGGAGTCTGCTTCTCCAAAACGAAGAATGTCTCCTCCAGAAGACTTGTCTTTTCAAGACTTCATTAGGGAAGTGGCTAGGGGCCTCTCCATTACAGTGGCCCCTGAGTCAGAGCCTAGAGCCAAGCAATTAGATATTTTGCAATATCCTAAGGCTCCTAAAGAAGCAGCTACCTTACCTATTCATGAGATACTCTATGATCTCATGTTGGGCATGTGGGAGACTCCTCTCACCACCTCTCCTCATTCTCGTAGGTTAGACACCATGTACCGTGTCCCTCCTTGTCCTGGCTTTCATAAGACTCAGCTTCCTCACCACTCTATTGTGTTAGAGTCTGCCATGAGGAAAATAAAGAGTGCAAAGAGACACTCATCTAATCCTCCAAGACGTAAATGTAGGACCCTAGATGCTTTTGGCCGAAGGGTTTTCCAAGCTAATATGCTTGCTGCCAGAATCAACTCCTATAGTCTCTATATGGGGATGTTTCTAAAAGAAGTCACAGATCATCTGCAGACTTTAGCTCCTTTTATTACAGAAGATAAAAGGCAGGAATTTCTCACTTGGCTCAAACATGCCCAAGATGTTTCCAAATTTTCCAACCGTGCAGCCTTTGACTCTTTTGAGTGTGTAAGCAGAGCCTCGGCTATTCCCATAGGTGCACGCATAATTGTTTGGTTACAAGCCTCTGATTTGGAACTCTGGGACCAAGATGAATTGGGAAATCTTCCTTGTACAGGTGAAAACCTTTTTGGCAAGGATTGGCAAGCAAAGGCCACTCAGATGGATGCTGAGAACTCTGCTTTGGATAGACTTTCAAAGTCTACCTCTGCTCCTGTTAAGAAAAGATTGTTCAAAAAGACATCTTTCTCTAAAAAGGGAAGAGATTATCCTGCTTATGGTCAGCAGGCATCTTCTGCAGGTCGTTTTGCTGCAAAGCGTCAGCAACCACCTAAACAGGCCAAGTCAAAGGCTGCCAGGCCTCCCACGACCCAGCAGCCTCAGCCTCCTCAGGGCCTTTGACTTGCAACTAGACAACATAGCCTTTCTAGCTCTGGAAGAACCAGAGCCCCTCACCATTCCAGGAAGGTTGGCTTACTTTGCTCCCAGATGGGAGCAAATCACAGCAGAGCAATGGACCCTCTCCATCATAAGGGAAGGGTACAAGCTTCATTTCTCAAGCCTTCCTCCACACACCATGGTGAAACAGTTCAATTCTCCAACATCTCTCCTCTACCCTTCTGGGTCAGGAGATTGCTACTCTTCTTGCCCAAGGGGCAATAGAAGAAGTACCTCTTCTTCAACAGGGCTCAGGGTTCTACTCCCCTTATTTTCTTATTCCAAAGAAAACAGGGGGCTACAGACCCATATTAGATCTCAGAATTGAACAAGTTTCTATTCAAGGAGAAATTCAAGATGATTTCTCTAGGTGCTCTGCTTCCATACCTTCAGAGTCAGGATTGGCTTTGTTCTCTAGATCTCAAGGATGCGTACACCCATGTCCTCATCCATCCAACACACAGAAGGTTCCTTCGGTTCCTTTTTCAAGGAAAGCACTACCAGTACAGGGTGCTTCCTTTCGGTCTGGCCTCTGCACCAAGGGTGTTCACGAAATGCATGGCAGTGGTAGCTGCATTTCTGCGCACTCTAGGAATATTCGTATTCCCATATCTGGACGACTGGCTCATTCGAGCTCCATCCCAGTCAGAGGTCCAGATTTGTCTAACCTGCACAATACGTGTCCTTCAGTATTTGGGACTGGTAATAAACATCCCAAAATCCAATCTCACCCCTACTCAGTCTCTGGAGTTTATAGGGGCCTTGCTGGATACCACAACTGCAAGGGCCTATCTTCCTCAGGCCCGATGCCTACGCTTGGTGCAGTTAGCCTCCCAGATACAGTTAAAGTCCCATTTAACTGCTCGAAAGATGTTACAACTATTAGGCCACATGGCATCCACCGTGCATATGGTTCCATATGCTCGCCTTCACATGAGGGCAGCTCAATGGACTTTGTCCACCCAATGGACTCAGGCATTAAGTTGCCTGTCAGACAAAATAGCAAGCTCCAGTCGCCTTTTTTGGTCTCTCCAGTGGTGGAAGTCCTCTCCAAATCTGTTACTGGGGTCCCCTTTTCAGCAGTCGCTACCCCAAGCAACTCTTACAACAGATGCTTCTCTAATGGGTTGGGGAGCTCATCTTCAGGATCTCTCCACCCAGGGCATCTGGTCTCCACAGGAGACTTCTCTGCATATCAATCTATTGGAACTCAGAGCAATATTCTTAGCTCTCAGAGTGTTCCATACCCTGCTCAGCTACAGGACAGTCCTCATCCATACGGACAACCAAGTAGCCATGTTCTATGTAAACAAGCAGGGCGGGACTGGCTCTCTGTCGCTTTGCAACGAAGCTTTGCGACTGTGGGCCTTCGCCAGAGAGCATCACATCCATCTTCTGGCAGTATATATTCCAGGCGTTCAAATCTCTTGGGCGGACAGACTCAGTCGAGTTCTGCTTCCACACGAGTGGTCCCTCCACATGGACCAGGTAGCCAGGATTTTTCGAATTTGGGGAACCCCGGACATAGACCTCTTTGCAAGTCCGTGGAATGCCAAACTTCCCCGGTTCTGTTCCAGAATTCTGTGTAAGGGAGTTGAGGCCAAGGATGCCTTCCTCCTTCACTGGGGTCAAGACTTCCTGTATGCCTTTCCACCAATTCCCCTAATTCCCAAAACACTATTCAAGCTTCAGAGAGATCGAGGGACCATGATCCTCATAGCACCACATTGGCCACGCCAAGTGTGGTACCCTCTACTTCTGCATCTCTCTCAAGCTCCTTCCCTGGACTTGGGCTCTGCACCACACCTTCTATCCCAGGAAGAAGGAACGTGGCACCCAAACCCCCAGTCTCTCCATCTCAGGGCTTGGTTGCTGAGGGCCTAGACCTTCAAGATTTTCATCTCTCTCAGCAAGTCAGAGATGTTATTCATGCCTCTAGAAAGCCTTCTACTAGACGTTCCTATGCTTTCAAATGGAAAAGATTTACCATTTGGTGTTCAGGGAAGGGTCTAAACCCTCTTGCAATACCTCTGAATTCTCTACTAGAGTATCTCCTGCATCTATTCCATGCAGGTCTGAAAACGAATTCAGTAAGAGTCCATTTGAGTGCTATTGCAGCGTCCCTCAAGCCTCTCAATGGACAATCTATTTCCTCTCATCCTCTTATAGCAAGATTCATGAGAGGCCTTCTTTTAACTAAACCTCCCATTAGACCACCTCCAGTGGCATGGGACTTAAACCTGATTCTTGGCCAGCTTATGAAGCCACCCTTTGAACCTTTAGCCAACACCTCCTTGAAATTTCTTTCTTGGAAGGTTATTTTTCTCATTGCAGTCACCTCAGCACGCCGCATCAGTGAGTTGCAAGCTTTGGTGGCTAATCCACCTTATACAAGGTTCCATCATGATAAGGTAGTCCTCAGGACCAATCCACACTTCATGCCTAAAGTGGTCTCGCCTTTTCATCTGAACCAAGAGGTATATTTACCTGTCTTTTTTCCAGGATCTCATGCATCAAGTGCAGAGAGGAATCTTCATACCTTGGATTGTAAGAGAGCTCTCGCTTTTTACTTACAAAGAACACAGCAACATAGAAAGTCTTCTCAACTCTTTGTTGCTTTTGATCCTTCTCATTTAGGACTTCCAGTCTCTAAGAGAGCACTGTCCAACTGGATTGCTCAGTGTATTTCTTTCGCCTACCAGAGTAGAAACCTTTCTCTGGAGGGCCATGTCACAGCTCACAATGTGAGAGCCATATCAGCCTCAATGGCTCATCTAAACTCTGTGTCCATCGACCAAATCTGTCGAGCGGCCACCTGGGCCTCGGTTCATACCTTCACAGCGCATTACTGTTTGGACAAGGACTCCCACCGGGATGCCTCGTTTGGTCAGGCTGTTCTCAAACACCTGTTCCATTCCTAATCAACTCCTACCCACCTACCCTGGTTGGATGCCAGAGATCCATGGGGGGAGGTAGAGTCCTTTTCAAGGACACACAACCTGGGGTCTTCCCCTGGCATCTGCAGCTAGGGAGTCCCCATATGTGAAGACTCATTCCTGCTTGTTCCTGGAGATAGCACAGTTACTTACCTGTAACAGGTGATCTCTGGGAACAGCAGGAATAAGTCTTCACAACCCACCCACCTCCCCTAGGAGTTGTATCTCTCTATCTATCTTTCTTTTCCTCTCTCTCTCTTTGTCTCAGCTTTAAAACTCGAACTGGAGAGAGGCGGTTGGGAAAGGCGGGAAGGCAGCACGCAGGCTCCGTCGGTACCGACGATACCCATATGTGAAGACTTATTCCTGCTGTTCCCAGAGATCACCTGTTACAGGTAAGTAACTGTGCTTTCTCTGGAGGACATCTTCAAGATAGCTACCTAGTTCTCCAGGAACAAGCAGGAAGTCAGTCCTCACTTATGGGTGATGTCGGCACCGACAGAGCCCGCATGGAGCAATTCACCAGCTTTCAAAGAAAGCCTTTGTGATTGCTGCCACGCATGCGTGGTCCTCTTCCTGCCCAAAGGTGCCATCTTGCTCAGTCTCCCTTTTTCCGCGGAGCCCTTTGGATGAACATCCTCGTCCCTTGGAAAAAGTGTTTCATTTTCGGTCACTGGCCTGTGTTTTTTCCAGTAGCACCAGTCCTCTATCCATCCTCCCCTGCTCTGCCTTTTCCCTTGAGCGAGGGGATGTATTTTTCTGTAAAGGTTTTTCCTTTTGCAGGCTTTGCGCCCTTCTCCCTCAACCTCTGGCCACAAAGGTCTTCGACCTAGCGGGGCGGGGGCCCTTTTTGTCCCAGTGGCCACCAGGTTTAAGAAATGTGACAAATGCTCCAAAAACATGTCGCCCACAGACACTCACGACTGCTGTCTTTGGTGTCTTGGAGCCGACCATGACCCAGAGCTCTGCTCTCTTTGCAAGAAAATGTCCTCCAAAGTCCTGCTAAGTCATAAGCAGAAGTCTGATGACATTTTCTGGAAGGTAACCCCGGAATCCCCAGCGGCACCCTCAGTCATCCCTCCACTGGTGGGATCCCCCACCTCGGTCCCGCGCTCTCGGCGGTACTCCGATCAGGGGTCCTATGAAGTGGAGAGTTGTAAGAAGAAGACCTCGCAGTGACTGTTGGGAGCCCCAGACAAGCGCGAATGCTTCCGCCCCCCCTTGGCATTCCCAAGAGTTGCACAAGGAGCGGCCTCGAATGGTACCTAGTATAGATACAGAGGTCTCCGGCAATGCTGCCCGTTCTCCTGAAAGTCTCGGTGAGGACCCCCTGTCCTCCTCCATGCCAGACCTGCTAATCCCGGTTTCAACATCGCAGGAGCCCACATCCACATGGGAGTCCCATATGCTGGCACTAGAGCGCAGCGTTTCTGCCACCTTAGCTGCCCAGCAGGTGCTCATGCCCAGCACAGCTGGCCCGCGCCTAAAGACTGAGGTTCCCTTGAGAGGGACACTGAAACCCGTGCTGGAAACCCCCAAGAGCCGTGGGCCTCGTGAGGGTCCTCAGCATCAGTCTTGCTTGCCTTCCCGGTCCTCGGAAGTGAGATCCTCCAAGGCCTCTGGCTCCAAGTGGGCCTCGGCCTCTGGATGGGGTAACCAGCCCGAGTTGGACTCCTTCTCGGACCTCTCGGGCTGGGAGTGGGATGGGGATACCTCCCCAGAGACCCGTGCCCACAGGGACCTCACTTCGGACCCATCCCCGCCCGGCTCTCAGAGGCGTTCACCGCCCAAGGACACATCATTCCTAGTGTTTGTGTGGGATATGGCACGGGTCTTCAGCCTGGCTACGCAGGCTGAATAGGAGCCGCGAGCAGAAGAGCTCGATATTTTGCAGTATGAGTCCCCACCTCGGGAGTTTCTTACTGTTCCAGTTCCTCCCATTTGGTCAAGGCTGTTCCTCCGCATATGGGAGACACCTGCTTCGGTCCCCATAGTGAGCAAGTGCCTCGACGCCATGTACAGGGTCCAATGCGGCCCGGGGTTCCGGAAGACCCAGCTTCCACACTCCTACATGGTAGTGGAGTCGGCGATGCAGAAGCAAAAGAGCCTGAAGTCGCACTCTTCAGTCCCCCCCCGGGCAGGGAGTCGAGATCTCTCGACGCCCTTGGGCGCAAAGCCTATCAGGGGTCCATGCTCACATGCCACATCCAGGCATACCAATTGTATATGGGCATGTTCCTGCCTGACCTCGCCAAAGAGCTTGGCGGGTTCTTCTCAGGCCTTGGGGTTGAACCCCTTCCCAGGCCTTGGGGGTGAACCCCTTCCAAACCCTCATGAGATCCGTCGTGGAGTGCTTGAAGTACCTCTCCCGCATCGTGTTTGACAGGTTTAAGTCCTCGGCCCGAGGGGCAGCAGCCGGCATCGGGGCCCTACGCCAGGCATGTCTCCATTCTTCGGTCCTGGAGCAGTGGGTCCAGGAGAAGCTCCTGCACGTCCCATGCCTCGGCGAGCAGCTTTTTGGTAAATCTATGGAGGATAAGGCCGCTGAGATTGAAACGGAGTTCGTCACTCGAACGCATCTCTCACATAAGACCTCCTCTCTTCCTCGGAAGAAGCAGCAAACAAAGAAGCCATTCTTCCAAAGGAAGGGACTCCCCTACCGGGGTTGCCCACCTTTCCCACCCACCCACCCCTGTGTCGGCTCCCGGCACACAGGGAAAGGGAGGTGCGCATAGCCACCGCAAGCCTAAAGGGCCTAAGGCCCAGCAACCTGTGCCACCCCAACCTGCGCAGGGTTTTTCACACCGATGGCATAGCCTCTTGCCCCCCAGCAGCACTTCTGCCACTGGGGGGAATGCCTATCCCTATTCGCCCCGCAGTGGGCATCGATCATGTCAGACACCTGGGTCCTCCAAGTGGTCCGGGACAGATATCGTCTCAACCAGGCGCCCTTCTCGCCAGCCTACTCGACTCCTTTTGCACCAGACCTTCTTGTAGCGGGAGCTGTTCAACCTCCTCGCCCAACGGCCGGTTGAGAAGGTACCGCTGCACCTTCGAGGCAGTGGGTTCTACTCACGCTATTTTCTCATTCAAAAAAGACGGAGGGCCTACGACCCATCCTCGATCTCCGGAATCTCAACAAGTTCCTGATGCGGGAGTTCAAAATGTTATCGCTTGGCATCCTGCTGCCCTTCCTTCAGCAGGGTGATTGGCTATGCTCCTTGGATCTCAAGGACGCTTACGCCCACATCCTAATCCACCCCCAACACAGGCAATACCTGGGCTTCAGGGTGCAGGGGAAACACTACCAATACAGGGTGTTCCCTTTCGGGCTCGCGTCTGCATTGCGAGTTTTTATAAAGTGTCTCTCCGCGACTGCCACCTCCCTCAGGCGACAGGGCATTCCGTCTTCCCCTACCTCAATGACTGGCTCGTCACAGGTCCTCGATCGACAAAGCGGCATCGCACACGATCCTTCTCCTCAAATGCCTCGGCTTCTTGGTCAACTACTCCAAGTCCCACCTCAAGCCGGTGCAGACCCCAGAGTTCATCGGCGCACGCCTTGATACGGAGCAAGCAACCGCCTTCCTGCTATGGCAGCCCAGGTCCAGAGCAGGGCTTGGGTTACAGCATGGACCATGCTGCGCCACCTAGGACACATGGCCTCCACTGTCCATGTGGTCCCCCACACCCGCATGCACATGCGGACAGCCCACTGGTGCCTCAGGGCACAATGGAGCCAGGCCTTTGGCCAACTCAGAGATCCTATCTGGGTCTCCCGCAGTCTCCACAACTCCCTGGGTTGGTGGGGGGACCCCCGACGGAGACTTCAGGGAATGCCCTTCCAGATCCCACAGCACGAGCTCGTCCTAATGACGAATGCTTCCCTGATGGGGTGGGAAGCCCACTGCAGCCCATTGTGCACCCAGGGGCAGTGGTCACCCGAGGATTCTTGGCAGCAGATCAACCTGGTAACCATAACAACAGGGTAGCCATGTTTTACATAAACAAGGAGGGGAGAACAGGATCATGCCTCCTCTGCCGAGAGGCGATCCTCCTTTGCTCCTTTGCGTTTCGCCGGGGGATGACCCTGCGAGTGGGCTACCTCCCAGGCCAGGAGAATGTCCTCACGGACAAACTCAGAAGGATCCTCTGCCCACACGAGTGGCGCCTGGATCCGGAGGTCGTCAACATCTTGTTCCATCAGTGGGAGACCCCATCCATGGACCTGTTTGCCAGTCTGGTGAACGCGCAGCTTCCACGCTTCTGCAGCCCGGTTCCGCACCCGAGCAGGGTGGCCCTGGATACATTCCTCTTCAGCTGGACCTCCAGCCTTCTTTACCCGTTTCCTCCCACTCCTCTCATTGCGAGGACACTCCATGAGGTTCAGCAGGACCAAGCTTCAGTGATCCACGTGGCCGCCTCGTGGCCTCGACAACCTTGGTTCCCGCGTCTGCTCCAGCTCTCGTCCAAGCTCCAAGTCCCCCTGGGCTGTGCCCCATGCCTGTTGACACAGGAGGAGGGTCAGGTGTTCCACCCGAACTTGACCTCGCTGTCCCTTACAGCCTGGTGGCTGAATGGGTCGCCTTAGCTCCGCTGCACCTCCCGGAGGAGGTCGAGAAGGTTCTCCTCACATTGAGGAAGGACTCAACGAGACAAGTGTATGCCTTTAAGTGGCGAAGCTTCTCGACCTGGTGCTCTGAGCTTCAGATCGACCCGTTCTTCTGCTCTACCCAGTGGATCCTCCAGTATCTCCTGAAACGCGTAGGGGACCCAATAAAGGCAATTGTGCACATCCCCATCTCTTGCTCCTTTGTGTTCCTGTGGGATTAGCAAGAGTATTCCGCTCTCTTTGTGCCTGTCCTCCAGTATCTCCTCCACCTCTCGAAGGCAGGGTTGAAATCCAATTCGGTCAGGATACACCTGAGCCCCATTTCGGCGAACCACCTCCCCATCGAGGGGAAACTCCTCTTGGGGCAGCCCTTGGTCTCCCGCTTCATGCGAGATCTCTTGCTTTCCAAGTCTCCCATCCAGCCTCCTCTGGCGGAGTGGGACCTCAACATGGTGCTGATGCAGCTTATGCGAGCACCCTTCGAGTCAATGGTGATGTACTCGCTTCGGCATCTCTCCTGGAAGGTGGTCTTCCTGGTGGCTTTGACTTCGGCTCACCGAGTCAGCGAACTCTAGGCCCTCATGGCTGAGGCTCAATACACCAAGTGCTACAAGAACAGAGTGGTTCTCCGCACCCGTCCCAAGTTCCTACCAAAGGTGGCCTTGGACTTTCATCTCAATCAGGAGATAGTCTTACTGACCTTCTTCCCAAGACCGCATGCCGACCAGGCTTCGTCGGTGTTGCATACACTCGACTGCAAGAGGGCTCTTGCCTTCTACCTGCAGCATACCTAGGTTCATTGCAAGTCCGACCGGCTGTTTGTCGCCTACGACCCCAATAACCTGGGGCAGGCAGTCACCAAACGCACCATCTCCATCTGGGTAGCGGACTGCATTGCCTTCGCCCAAGCAAAGGCGGGTGCCCCACTGGATCGATGGGTCACCACGCACGGAGTCCGAGCCAAGGTGGCTTCGCTGCGCTCAGTGCCTCTAACGGACATCTACCAGGCTGCTACCTGGTCGTCAGCAAACTCTTTTCCTGTACACTACTGCCTGGAGAGGGAGTCTCACTGGGACAGCTCATTTAGCCAGGCTGTACGCCGTAATCTGTTCGAGGTATAAGCAGCTCCTACCCTCAGACCCTTCTCGATGGCTACCGAGAGCTTCGCCCCGGGGACCCAAAGACTTGGGCTCCTTCGGGTATCGACCTCTGCTCATGGCCTTGTGGAGGCGTTTTGGGTTACAGGCTCGGTAGCCTGTAGCTGGGGGGTCCCATAAGTGAGGACTGACTTCCTGCTTGTTCCTGGAGAAAGCTGTTACTCACCTGTAACATCTGTTCTCCAGGGATAGCAGGAATCGGTCCTCACTACCCTTCCACCTCCCCTGAAGAGTTGCTATTTTTGTCCTTCCCTTGCCATCTGCTTAGTAGGGCTCTAGCTAGGTGACCTGACTGAGCAAGGTGGCACCTTTGGGCGGGAAGAGGATCACGCATGCATGGCAGCAATCCCGAAGGCTTTCTTTGAAAGCTAGGGAATTGCTCTGCGCGGGCTCCATTGGTGCCGATGTCACCCCATAAGTGAGGACTGATGCCTGCTGACTCTGGAGAACACCTGTTAAAGGTGAGTAACTACGCTATATGTCCCTTTACAAAATGGTTCTCACCATATATTATGTATAAAATTTTGAGAAATAGAAAATATTTGTAGGAGTATCAACTAAACAATATTTCTTTTTCAATAGATTTTTTCAGTTCTTCACAGTTAGCAGTGTGAGTCGTGAGCAAGTGAAAAGAATGCATCTTCCTGTGCTTCTGCAGGAATCGGAAATTTCTGCTGTAGGCAAAGCTGAAAATGACAAGGTAAAATTCAGTGACTTTAAGGTGCTGAGGCTTAGACGTGTCGTTTTCTATAGACAAAAAAATGGAATTAATCAGAACAGATCACACACTGTTCTTGATTGGAAAAATAAAATAACCTGCTATGTGAAGATGTTTCACATTTTTTTTGTTTGCATTATGCTGTGCAATTGCATATGTAGTCATAAAGTTGGCTGTGTTGGGTAGTGGTTAGAACTCTAAGTTGTAGAAGACTGCAGTGCCTAAGATTCCCATATTGAAATCTTAGTTCTCTGTGTAATGTTGAGCAAATGATTGGATTTCCAAGGTGTTTGTGGTGCATTTGTTGTGGTATTATTATGGTATTTGTTATGTTGCCAAGGTGCCTTTTTAAAATAGGTTGCCAGTTCCAGCCCCAAATGAACAAATGCAGATCCTGGAGTAGGGGTCGCCAAACCAGTCCTGGAGGGCTGCCATCCTGCTAGGTTTTTGAGATATCCCTAATGAATATGCATGAATATTTGCATGCACTGCCCCCATTGTATTTGGATTTCTCTCATGCATATTCATTAGGGATATCCTGAAAACCCAACTGGTTTGCGGCCCTCCAGGAGTGGATTTGGAGACCCCTGTCCTAGAGGGAAACTTAGCATACCCAATCAAAGCTCTGACCTAAATCAAAAGGAAACTTTGTGATAAGACTTGACTGTAGTCCACAGACAATCCCAAATCATTTTGAAACAAGTGGAGCTATTCTGCCAAAGAGAATGGGCAAAAACATGCATCATCCTAATGTGCACAGTTTGGTAGATGTTTATCCTAAACAACTCATAGCTGTTATTTCCACATTAGTAGCTAACATCACTTACTAAGTTAAGGGGATGTAAAGATTTGTGCAGTAAAGACTGTTTGGTTGTTTCTTTTTTCTTTTGAAGGTATCTATAATTCTCTGTGGACAAGCACAAAAAAGTCCACACATATAAATAAATAAAAATAAATAAAATATGGGTGATGTTATCCAACACAGCCCTGCACAGGACTATTCCCAGCTACTTCTAGAAGCTTTTTGAAGCTCCTCTGTGCATTCCGTGCATCTTCTCACCTGCCACACCACCATTTTACCTGTCTTATTTTTTTCTGCAAAGCCCTACGAACGTATCCACTTCTGCTTGTCATCTGATATTTCTAATTGTTTCAAAAAAAATCCTGGTTTTTGGCTTTCTGCCAATTTGCCATTGCGGTTTTTCCTTAGTTAGAGTGTTTGGGACTACTGCCTCCTTAGGTGTTGGTGCTTCGGCCATGTGTGTGTGTTAATATTTCCTTCAAAAATTGACCCATTTGATTTTTATGCAGCTATTTTTCCAGACGATATGTCACAAAAACTAGCCAGCATATTTAAGAAGAGTTTCATGTGCTCAAGGACCAAATCTATGACAGACGCTCACAACTGGTGCCTTCAGTGCCTAGGACCCAATCATCAACCTTCTTGTGATTTGAATTTGCAAATGACAAAAAGAGTGCTCATGAGAGATACAGCGTGAAACAATTTTTGGCTCAAAAGCCTGATCCATTGGCATCGATTGCTCCAGTCTCGAAGGCTGTATCGGACACTGGTAGTGCATCAACAATGAGGAGCCTTCGAGCCCACTTGGAGCAGAGCACCCGTAGTACCCTGGCGTATTGGCCATTGATCGATGTTTGCATGAAGGTGAAGGAGGATTTGTCTTGAACACTGAGGAGTGATGACATCAAGCGGAGGCTCTGGTGCATCAATATCGAGAGCAAAGAGTTCGTAGGAGTGCCCCTCTAAGTATCCCTGACATCAGAGGGGCAGTGACGGCCTACTGTATGCCAAGACCATGCAGCAGATACACCCTGTCAGGATCCAGGAACATCAGCTGATGTTGCTGTGACCTGCAGCTTTTAGAAATGGCAGTTATGGAAAAATGCCTTCTGAGAGCTATCGAGGAATGCATTACGGTGCTGTTTGCCATGCAGCATGTCAGTGCCTCTGCTGCATTGACATCAGCAGCAATCCAGTCGATCCTGAAATCATAGTGTGTCTGTGGGAGAGGCATCAACATTGGAGCATCAAATCCTGCCTGGCCAATTACCCTTTCTAGTGCATCCGGGTCAGATACTGTCCTGAAGTCTAGAAAGTCATCCGTGCATCGACGCTTCCGATCCCCAGGATAGTCATCCAAGTGAAAACTCTTGAGTTGTTGTATTTATTTATTTATTTATTGCTTTTATATACCACGCTCTTTAAAATCAGTGCGGTTTACAGGTAACATTTATGCACCTCGGTATATCAGATATGCATTTACAGAGAACGGGGGATACAACTTGGATTTTAACTGGGGGGGCTATATACAATATCTACAATTTTGTACATTATAGCTATGAATTGTTTTGTGGCTTATCGTTGTTTAGCTGGGTGTACTGTGGATAATATTGGGCTGTGAGTAGTGTAAGAGAAAGAGGTGGTGTTTTAGTGCTTTTCTGAATTGAGCAATTTCGGTAATTGCTGGGATGGAGGGTGGGAGCGCATTCCAGCAGATGGGTGCATAAACTTAAAAGCTCTGCTCTTTGTCGCTTGGGTGCATTTGGTTATTTCGTTGGGGGTCTGAAGGGTGTTGATGGTGAATGATCTCCTCGCTCTGTTTGCCGGGGTAATATGGAGCAGACTTGTTAGGGAGGAGGAGGACATGTTGTTGATGGCCTTAAATGTTATCATGACTACTTTATATGTGGTCCGACAATGGATTGGTAGCCAGTGTAATTCCTTTAGAATCGGGGTGATATGGTCTCCTTTGGAGGCTCCGTGTAGGAAGCGTGCCACGGTATTCATTGCTAGTTGTAGCGGACTTAATGAGCACTTGGGTAGGCCATGGAGAATCGTGTTGGCATAGTCAAAGTGGGGGGTCACGAGGGCCAGAAATATTGTCCTGAAGTCACTTGGTTGTAGTAGAGGTCAGATATGTCTCAATGTTCGTATTTTATGGTGGATCTGCTTGACAATGTTACTGATGTGTGCTTTGAAATCGAGCTGCTGGTCTAATGTTAACACCAAGGTAGGGAATAGTGGGTCTGCTTGTGAGTTCAGCGTCTTTTGTCTTTAGAGTCGGTGGGGGGGAGAAAAATTGATTTCTTGTAGTGAAGAGCACATCTGTTTTGCTGAAGTTTATCTTAAGGCATTGTGTGTGGAACCAGTCTGTTACAGCCTCAAAACATTTTGTCAAGAGGAGAGAAATCCGGCTTGTCAGTCGAGAATGGAATGAAGAGTAGTACATCGTCAGCGTAGATTAGACATGAGACGTTGAAGGAGCGGATTACTTCGCATACAGGTTGCATGTATATGTTGAATAATAAGGCAGATAGTGAGGAGCCTTGAGGTACACCATGTTTTTGTTGGAAAGGTTTAGAGGTTGTAGAACCTGTACGAACTTGCTGCCATCTATCCGTTAGGTACGATTTGCACCAGCTCAATGCTAGATCGCTGATTCCCTTATCTTGAAGCCGTCTTAGGAGTTGCTCATGGTTTACGGAATCGAACGCAGCGGCGATGTCCAGGAAAATCAATGCAAATCCTTGTTTAATGTTATCAGTTCCTGTGATCAGTGTATTGATTAGTGTGGTTAGGAGAGTTTCCATGCCGTGTGATTCTCGAAAGCCATGTTGGGCTGGGTCCAGGGGAGCCGTGGAGTCAATATGGTCCTGAATTTGGCGCTGAACTACCTTTTCAATTAGCTTTGCTATCAGCGGAATGCTTGATATTGGTCGATATGATTCGACCTTCTGTGGATTAAGTTTGGTGTTCTTCAGAAGAGGCCGGATTGATGTCAGCTTGAGGCATGATGGAAATAGGCCTGTGGAGAAGGATAAGTCCATGATCTTGCACAGTATAGGTCTGATTTCCTTTCGTAGAGCTCTTATCCAGAATGCTGAACAGGGATCATTTGGGGCAGTGGTGGCATTGACGGTAGTGATGATGTCCTCAACTTGTGTAGCTGTTGGTGTTACGATGGTGGTAAGTTGGAGTTGTGCTGAGTTGCTGCTGGGGTTGGATAGCGTGGCTTTGCTGACATTGTTGGTTTTGGCCAGTAAGTAATCTGCATAGTCCTGTGGATGAATTATGTCCAGTTGGGGGGGCAAGGGCTCCTTCGTTAGGGTTTTTACAATGTTGAAAAGCTCATGGGGTTTGTTCAAGGCACGGTTCAGGAGATTTGAGTGATGTTCTCTCATTGTCGCTGATATTAATTCCCAATGTTTCTTAAGGTGGGAAGTGTATGTTAGGTCCGTTGGGGCCCGTGTATGACACCATTTTCTTTCTAATTTCCTTAGTAGTAATAGTGAGGTTCTTAGTTCGGCAGTATACCAGTGTGCGGGTTTTCTACTTCCTGGACGTTTGCCTGGGGCGAGCGGTTTCGTTTGAGCAGATTTGCGGGCAGAGGAGCTCAGGCAGCTGTTCCATGAAGCCATCATCTCTTCAAGGTTTGAAGGTGCGGATATGATATTAGGTAGGACCTCCTTGATGATTGTCTCTTTGTCAAGGGGTCTGAATCGCCCTGTGGGTGTTGCTGGTTTTTCAGTTAGCCTCTTTGTTTGTTCACTATCTTGTTGAAGAGGTATTTGGAATTGTATTAGGTTGTCATCCGACCATGGGATGGGTGAAATAACTATGTTGTGCTTGTATTTTGAGTTCTCAACAGGTTGTGGGATGAAAATGAGGTCTAGTTTGTTTCCCTTTCGGTGGGTGGGGGCATCAACTATTTGTTCGTATCCTAGGTTGTTGAAAGCTTCAAGGAAGACATTGGCATGATTGTCCGGTAGGACTGGCAGATTGAAATCGCCTAGTATCCAGTTTGGCTTACGTGTGTCTTTGGGGTTGGAGGCTAGGTCAATTATATTTGCGAGATCTTCAGGGGAAGCAGTCGGGGATCTGTAGACAAGGTTAATAGTGCTATGGTTGTCAGATATAGTGATTACATCAAGATGGGTTGAGCTATTAGAGCTGATCGTTTGGTATTGGAGATCCACTTTTGCCAGAATGAGGGTACCACCTCCTCTGCGGTCCATTCTGTGGCAGGAGTGTATTGAGAAATCCGGGGGGATGAGTTGATTGATAAGTACTGAGTCTGAGGTAGTGAGCCATGATTCTGTTAGTAGCAGGATGTCTAGTTTGAGCTGTGTTATGAGGTCAATAATGGCTGGCCACTTTTTACGGATTGACCGTGCATTTATGAGTGCACATTTTAGGTTGCGTGGGGTCCTCACCTCTTTGTGTTTTGTGGTGTGTTGGAGTGGTATGTGGATTAAGTATGAGTGAGAGTTTTGGGGGGGTTCTGTCAATATATGGTGTGTGTTGCTGTATTGTCTCCTTCCTTGAGTTTAGGTTCGTGTTATGGGTGGTGGCGGAGGATAGAGTGCACATGAGGGAAATGTTGAGAAGGTATAAACTGGATAAGGTCATGATGGATATGGTCATGTTGGGCTGGTTCTGAGTTTCCTATGAGTGGGAGGAATTCTTTAGTGGAGTGCGTAAGCTGGTAGGGCTTTCTCACTGAAAGATGTGTGGTGTGCTGTGTTATGTGGTGTTTAACTAGTGGTTGAGGTATGAACTTGCAAAAAACAATAGCTGCAATAATACTGGTAACAATAGCAGTAAAGTATTGGCAATAATAGCAGCAGAATACTGGCAGTACTAGTAGTAAATTACTAGCAATAATAGCAGAATACTGGCAAAACTAGTATCAAAATACTGGCAACAATAGTAGCAGGATGCTGGCAACAATAGTAGCAGAATACTGGCAACAATAGTAGCAGATTACTGGCAAAACTAGTAGCAGGGTATCATTGTTATTAATAGCAAAGTATTAATTGAAACAAGCAGCAGTGGCTATACTTGCAGCATGTAGCAGAGAGAAGAGTAGTTAGCTGGTTAAGACTATCATTCAGGTCACTGTTGCGTTTACTGCTTCTTAAGGAGTGTTCTTAGTGGGCTTGCTTCTCTTCCATCCGGTCCTTTTGAAGTTGTATGCCTCAAGGCTTATCCTCAGCCTAAGGGCCGAGCCAAAGGGCCCTCTGGCGAGGCCCTCAGGCACCGGCCCACCAGCGTGGGCACGCCTGACGGCGTTTCTTTTATTCTGGCCTGGAGCTGCCCCGATTGGGCAGGAGGAGCCTGCGCTGGTTTGAACACCTCTGGTGAGTGCGATCGGGCTCCGGTGAGTTCTTGCAGGTCAGGGAAGATGTCGGCGTCCTGTGGCCTGCACGCACGAAGGCGTTTCTTTTATTCTGGCCTGGAGCTGCCACGATTGGGCAGGAGGAGCCCGCGCTGGTTTGAACACCTCTGGTGGGTGCGATCGGGCTCCAGCGAGTCCTTGCAGGTCGGGGAAGATGTCAGCGTCCTGTTTTGATTTTCTCTCCGAGTCAGACTCAGAAGGCTGGGTGATGGATGTGTAGTCTGAAGGCATGTTGAAGAACAGGTCCTCAGAATGTCCATCTGACTCCTCTCCACCTCATGAGAGGTATAAATCGCCTCCTGAGGATATGACTTCCAGGAGTTTGTAAGGGATATAGCTAAGGCCATACTGTTTTCTTTGGAGACTGAAGATGAGTCCAGGGCAGAAGAATTGGAGATCCTTCAGTTCTCTCCTGCTCCCAAGGAAGCAGAGACAGTGCCATATACCACATCCTTTAGAGAGTACAGATGAGAATGTGGGAGAACCCCCTCACTGTACCTCTTTTTAGTAGAAATCTTGACTAGGTGTAGAGTTCATAAAGCTCCCGGATTTGAGAAGCCCCAGCTTCCTCGCCATTCCTTGGTGGTTAAATCTGCCCTTAAGAGATCTAAAAGTTCCTAGACTCACTCCTCGGTGCCCCCCTGAGGAGGGAAACTTGGACATTAGGTTCTTTTGGAAGAAGGATTTTCCAGAGTTCCATGCTTGCAGTTGCATGGTATCTTACCAGCTCTACATGGGCATGTTTTTGAAGAACATCATGAGTGACCTGGCTGATTGGTCCCATTATGTCCCTCCAGAGATTGTTCTCTGGTGAGACATGGTAAGGACTGCTCAACATGCATGGTCCAAGCGACTTATATCATTTTCAAAATGGTATCGAGAGCTTCTGCAATGGGTATTGGCACTCAGAGACTCACCTGGCTCCAGATCTCAAACCTAGAACAATCTGTGCATAATGAGTTTGCCAACGTACCATGCCACGGAGAGAGTATTTTCAGAGAAAAAGTCAAAGAGAATGCTGGCTTCATCGAAAAACAGCATGTCGCCCTTCATAATCTCTCAGGATTCAAGTCCACAGGAGGTTTCAGGGTAGTAACCAAAAAAAGACCTATTACTCTCTCAGGCATAGATACTTTACTGGTTCCTACTATTTCCAATCAAAGGAGACCTCAAGCACAAGTAAAACAAGGGAAGCCTCAGAAGGCCTATCCTGTTCCTCAGTGAAAACTGGGGCAGTTTTTGACTGGTTCCTGAAGAGCATAGCCACTCTACCTGTAACTGCAGTAGAGAACTCTCCTGTCTGAGGAAGGCTTACTTTTTTTGCCCAAAGGTAGTCCCTTGTAACCTCAGACATATATGGCTTTTGCAAATTATTCAAAACAGTTACAAATTACATCTATTTGACCTGCATCCAAATTGCCCACCGAGAGTTTATTCCTTGGGCCCTCAGCATCAGGAACTATTTCAGAGAGACGTCATCGCCCTCTCATCCGAGCTCGCGATTGAGCTCACGCCACCAAAGGAAAGAGGGCAAAGATTTCATTCTAGGTATTTCCTGTTCATCAAAAAGACAGAAGGATCCTTCCCATCCTAGACCTAAGAGATCTGATCACATATCTGGTCAAAGAAAAGTTCAGAATGATTGATTTATTTATTTAATAGTATTTAGCTCACTCCTTTCTAGTAGCAGTTCGAGGTGAATTACAATCAGGTACAATAGGATTTCTCTAGGCACCCTGCTCTCTTATATTCAAAAAAGAGGTTTTCTGTGCTCTCTGTATATAAAGGGTCATATTCCCACAGAGATTCACCCTCTCACAGGAAGTATCTCAGATTTATTCTAGGGGGGCTGTACTTCCAGTATCGAGTTCTGCCTTTTGGCATAGCTTCAGCACCTTAGGTTTTTACAAAATGCCTTGCTTTAGTAGCAACTTTCCTATGCATACTGGGAGTATTTGTCATTCCCTACCTAGACGATTGTCTGATCAAGAGTACCACTCAGGAAGGAGTGCTGACCATTCAGATGATGGAACTGCTAGGGTTTCTAGTAAATTACCCAATCTCCCACCTGCAGCCTACCCAATAACTGGACTTCATAAGAGCCCTGTCGATCTACTCAGGTGTGAGCCTTCCACACAACAGACTTTCCAGGCTGACAGCAAATAGTATAAGAGACTCAAATGAGTCAGCAGGTCACAAGATGTTAACAATACTGGGTCACATGGCTTCTACCATTCATGTGACACCCTTGTCACTTCTCCACATGAGACAGACTCAATGGATACTGAGAATCCAGTGTACACAAGCCACAGGACATCTCAGAGATCCATCTGTACGTCACTGACCCTCTCATTCGGTCTTTGGATGGGTGGACTATCCCATTCAATCTGATCAAATTGCTCCACCACAAAAGCTATTGATAACAGATGCATCCAAACTGGATTGAGGCATTCATCTTTGTGTTTCACACTCAAGGCAATTAGTTCCACCAAGAACGTTTCCATCAGATGAACTTCTTGGAACTAAGAGGCATAGCGAACGCTTTCAAAGATCAGTTGTCCAATCAAATTGTCCTAATTCAAACAGACAACCAGGTAGCAATGTTCTACGTTAACAAGCAGGGAGGAGTGGGCTCATACATCCTTTGTTGGGAAATGGTCAGATTGTGGAAATTTGCCATTGCCCACAGGATAGACCTAAGAGCCAAATGCCTGCCAGACAAATAAAACACTCTGGCTGACAGACTGAGTCAAGTCCTTCAACCACACAAATAAACCCTGGACAGGGAGATTGCCAGTTACATCTTTTGAGAGTGGGTCCACCCCTCGATAGATCCCTTTGTGACTTTTCAGAATGCCCAGGTGGATTAGTTCTGCTCCAGGGTGGAGTCACACTACTGTCTGAAGGGGGATTCCCAACGCAACAGCCATTTCAGCCAGAAATCTGTTTGAGGAGGAGAATTCAACTCCCCGCCCCCCCCCCCCCCCCCCAGTCCTTTATTTTCTGTTCAGGCTATCTTTAAAAACAAAAAAAAAATTGAAAATGCAAAAAGCCTGTTGCCAACAAAAACAATATTGTGTTGCCCCTGTTGGGCTTCCATTTTTCCCTTTTATGTTTAAGGTAGCATGTAGTTGGGGATTCCCATACATGAAGACTTATTTCCTGCTTGTCCATGGAGAAAAGGTGGTTACTCACCTGTAGCAAGTGTTTTCCATAGACAGCAGGAAAAATCCTCACAACCCACCCACCTCCCTCTAGGAGTTGTATTCTTCTCAGCTATACCAGGGGTGGGCAAGTCCGGTCCTGGAGAGCCTCAGACCAGTCAGGTTTTCATGATGTCCCTAACGAATATTCATGGACCTATTTCCATACAATGGAAGGCAGTGGATGCAAATAGATCTCATGAATATTCATTAGGGATATAATGAAAACCTGACTGGTCTGCGGCTCTCCAGGACCGGACTTGCCCACCCCTGAGCTATACTATTCGACTGAGGTAAAATGGCATTGTGTTAGCAGGTGGGAAAATGCACGCATATGCAGAGGAGCTTCCAGAAGCTTCTAGAAGGAGCTGGGACTACTCCCGCATGGGACTCCATTGGAGGATATCACCCATACTTGAGGACTTTTCCTGCTGTCCACAGAGAAGCACCTACAGATGAGTAACTACATTTTCTTCTTTCATGCTGAAAGTGTGGAGTGTATTGTGTAGTTAAATGAAAACAAATTCATATTTTAATACATTCTGATTTATATTTTTTGGACAAAAGAATGTACTAAATATTCAAGGCACACTTTCATGGCGCTGTATAAGAAAATTGCTTGAAAGAGATTAGCTTCTTATGTATTGTAAAAATTTCCTTTTAATTGTAGGTTTATATCTCTATACTAGGGAAACAAATTGAATCCTTGATGGCTGCAGACAGGCTAGATTTTCAGGATATCATTAATGCATATTTATGAGAGAGGTTTGCATATGCATGCATATTTATCGGATGCATATTCATTAGACATGCCCTGAACACCCGACCTCTTTGCCTTGTAATTTTAAAATCCCTTTTACACGTTTTTATAGTAAGAACTCACCCATGACATTTGAGTTGATGTATGTCTTCCTCCTATTTAGGTGATTATTACAGTTATAACTGGCCTTCCAGGAAGTCATGCCACTGATCTCTCTGCATTTTTGGTCACATTTAACAAGGAGTATGGAAGGTCAGTATTATTTGAGAAGACAGTGTAATTGATGAGAAATCATTTTAAATAGTATGTCTTATAAGTATAATTATATTTCTTTCAAGGAACAGGATTGCATTTGGCATATGAATGAGTGATGTTATTTGATGGTGTCAGGGCAGAACAGTTCTTCTAGAGCTCAAAACGAAGTGTAAGATTCTGAGCATGCCTGGTCTTTTTCTGTGTGCAGCTGTCTCCTCAGGCCTTCCGTTTTATTTTTTGCTGCTCTACCAGATCTGAAAACAAAACACTTCATTTATTGAGGAGTTTCTTCTCTTTATCTTCCAATATTTTTTCTTGCTTAAATAATAATAAGAATTACTAGAGTCTTTATTTTATTCATTTTCTATGGAAAGCTGTTGGAAATCGTCAGGGTTCCATGTCTGCACTCACTGTAGTTTAAAGATCCTGAATTTTGACACTTCAAATGCCTCCTTTTTCTTGGCCCTATTTCAATTTATTTATTATTTTGTCTACTCTACAAAAAATTTAAGATGATTTTCAATGCACAGTAAAATAAATATATAAAAAAATGCATAATCAAATTGCCGTCTCCTTTTCACCCCCCTCAAGTATCCAATATACAGATATCCCATTATTACTTGATCCCCGGTCCAGTAAAATAAACCTCTGCACACAAACTAACAACATCTTCAAAATGGCCTCATAATTCAACATCCCCAAAAATCGTTAAACACAACCACACTTTCATCCCTTTATGGAAGTGAAGATAGTTTGTTTTCTCCGGGAACAAGCAGGAAGTCAGTCCTCACATATGGGTGACATCGTCACTGACGGAGCCCTCGTGGAAGCATCCCACAGCTTTCAAAGAAAGCCTTTGGGAGATGCCACCACGCCTGCGTGGTCCCCTTCCTGCCCAAAGGTGCCATCTCTAGGAACAAGCAGGAATGTAGTCTTCACATATGGGTATCGTCGGTACCGAAGGAGCCTGCGCGGGAACGCTCCCCAGCGTCCAATTAGAAAGCTTTTGGGAGCATCCCACAGTGCCTGCGTGCTGCCTTCCTGCCTTTCCCAACTGCCTCTCCACTTCTTCGTTTTCCGCGGAGCCAGCAGGTTGTTTTCCTGTCAACACAGAAATTATCCCATCTTTTCATTCTTTTTTGTGGTAGCGTCTGCCTTCCTCAACGCTATACCGGTACCGCCGGTTCTTTCTTTATTAAAAAAAAAAAAAATTTGTAATCTTTTTTTTTTTGGACTTTCCAGTCTTTTTTCTGTCTGGTGCCATGCGCCGTTTTGGGCACTAGGCCCAATTTTTCCTTAAGAATGGGAAAAACCCGCCTCGGTTTTTAAAAAGTGTTCCAAGTGTGGCGGTATCATCTCCGTCACCGACACCCATGAGTGGTGCCTTAAATGTTTAGGTCCTGACCACTCCATCTCGGAGTGTGTTGCCTGTGGGATGATGTCGAAGAGGGCTTGGCAAAACCGAGCTGCAAAGCTTAGCACCCTTTTTCCTTCCAATGCAGCATCCGTGGCATCGACGTCCTGCAGGGCTTCGTCTTCCTCCCATGGATCTCAGGTAACCAAACATAAATCTGGCCAGTCCTCAAAGGGTAGATCTCCTTCCAAGCATCGAGATGCCTCTGGCATTGCCTTTGAGGGACTTGTACCGGCAAAATTGCCCCGGCAGGAGGCTTCGGCTTCCAAAGTACTATCGGGGCTCCAGGATGTTCTCAAGGCCTCAACCTCAGCAGAACTACTGGTGCCATGCTCTGGGGTACCGGCTGCTTCGTCCGGTACCGATACCCAGGCATCGGCAGCGTCAATAGACCAGAGGTTCTTGGCTATTGAACGCAGTCTTGCGGCTCTCCTTGCGGCTTCGGTGCCTTCGGGACCGCTTCAGACGGTTCAACTGGTATCGATACCAGTACCGACAGCATCGATATCGCTGACTGTGTTACTGACACCGAGTCATGCTGTTTCCTCCGGTATCGACAGGCCGGTACTGGACCCCTCCGGTACCGACTTTGATTGGTACCGGTATCGTGCTTTACAAGAGCACCCGGACAGGAGATACTTTGAATCCTCCGATGAGTCTAAGGATTCTGACAGCTCTGTCGGTACCGAAGTACTTCTCTCTGAGGAGCCTTCCTCTCCTAAACGTAGGATGTCTCCTCCAGAGGATATATCCTTTCAGGATTTCATCTGGGAGGTGGCTAGAGGTCTTTCCATCACAGTGGCTTCTGAAGCACAGCCCAGAGCAAAGGAATTGGAGATTTTACAATATCCTAAAGCTCCCAAGGAGGCAGCTACTTTGCCTATTCATGAGATCTTGCATGATCTCATGTTAAGGATGTGGATAACACCTCTTACCACCTCTCCTCATTCTCGTAGGCTTGATACCATGTATCAAGTACCTCCTTGTCCTGGATTTCAAAAATCCCAGTTAGCACACCACTCCATGGTAGTGGAATCAGCTATGAGAAGGATCAAGAGTGCAAAAAGACATGCATCTGTCCGCCAGGACGTGAATGTAGGACTCTTGATGCCTTTGGGCGTCGAACCTTCCAGGCCTCTATGCTTTCTGCCAGGATTAGTTCCTACATTTTATATATGGGAATGTTCCTTAAGGAGGTTACAGGAGATCTAGAGCTGATGAGCCCTCTCCTTCCTGATGATAATAGGCAAGATTTATCTTACACTTGTCAAACATGCCCAAGATGTTTCCAAGTTTGTTAATCGTGCAGCTTCTGACTGCTTTGAGTGCATAAGCAGAACCTCAGCCATTGCCATAGGTGCTCGTAGGATTGCCTGGCTCCAGGCATCCGACTTAGAACTCTGGGTATAGGACAAATTGGCAAATATCCCTTGTACAGGCGAAAATCTCTTTGGCAAAAATTGGCAAGAGAAAGCTAATGAGCTGGATGCTGATAACACCACTTTGGATAGACTATCCAAGGCTACAGCTGATCCTGCAAGGAGAAAATCCTACAAGAAACCATTCTTCTCTAAAAAGAACAGGTTTTACCCCTCCTATACCCAACAGGGGCATTCTGCAGATCAATCTGCCCGAAAGGGACAGCAGCCACCAAAACAAAGAAAAACTAAGTCTGCTAAGCCTCAACCGGCCCAGCAGACTCAGCCTCCACAGGGGCTTTGACTCCCATCTAGAGCACGTGGCCTTCCTGGCCCTCAACGGGCCAGAGCCCTCCACCATTCCAGGAAGGTTGTGTCATTTTGCCCCCAGATGGGAGCAGATAACAGCAGAAGAATGGACTCTCTCCATTGTAAAGGAGGGGTACAAGCTTCATTTCCTCAACATGCACCCTCCTACATTTGTAAGTCGGTTCATTTCTCAGACTTCACTCGAAAATCAGTTGGGTCAAGAGGTCAAATTACTTCTTGCCCAGGGGGCAATAGAAGACGTACCCATTTCCCAACAGGATACAATGTTTTACTCCCCCTATTTCCTTATTCTAAAGAAAACAGGGGGACACAGACCCATTTTAGACCTCAGAGAATTGAACAAATTCCTGTTCAAGGAGAAGTTCAAGATGATTTCTCTAGGAACTCTTCTGCTATACTTTTAGAGTCAGGATTGACTTTGTTCTCTAGATCTCAAGGATGCATACACCCATGTTCGCATCCATCCAACTCACCGAAGATTCCTTCATTTTCTATTTCAAGGGAAGCACTACCAGTACAGGCTTCTTCCTTTTGGGCTGGACTCAGCACCAAGGGTGTTTATGAAATGCATGGCTGTAGTGGCAGCATTTCTACGCACTTCAGGAATATTCGTCTTCCCCTACTTAGACGACTGGCTCATTCGAGCCCCATCAGAGTCAGAGGCCAGAATTTCCCTATCTTGCACAATGCGTATCCTTCAGTATTTGGGCCTGGTCATAAACATCCCAAAATCCAACCTAACACCCACTCAATCTCTAGAGTTTATAGGGCCATGCTGGATACCAGGAAAGCAAGGGCCTATCTCCCATAGCCCCACTGCTTTCGCATTTTTGCAGTTAGCTTCCCAAACAGTGTTAAAAACTCATCTCACTGCTCGGGAAATGTTACATTTGCTAGGCCACATGGCATCTACCGTGCATGTGGTTCCCTATGCTCGCCTCCATATGAGAGCAGCCCAATGGACTCTATCCACTCAGTGGACTCAAGCATCAGGCTGCCTATCAGACAAAATAGCAAACTCAAGTCACCTTATTTTGTCCCTACAATGGTGGCAGTCAACCCAAAACCTGTTGGTGGGGTCCCCTTTCCAACAGCCCCCACTCCAGGTCACTCTAACAACAGATGCCTCACAGGTGGGTTGGGGAGCTCACCTGCAAGATCTCTCTACCCAAGGCACCTGGACTCCACAGGAGACCCATCTACAAATCAATCTCTTGGAGCTTAGAGCAATCTTCCTTGCTCTTCGAGTGTTCCACACCCAGCTGAGCTACAAGACAGTCCTAATTCAGACGGACAATCAAGTTAGCTATGTTCTATCTGAACAAGCAGGGAGGAACAGGCTCTCTGTCGCTTTGCAACGAAGCTTTGTGACTATGGGCCCTTGCCAGAGAGCATCAGATTCATCTCCTTGCGGTGTATCTGCCAGGCATTCAGAACTCTAGGGCAGACAGACTCAGTTGAGTTCTACTTCCACACGAGTGGTCTCTTTGTGCAGACCAGGTAGCAAACATTTTTCAAATTTGGGCAACTCCGGACATAGACCTCAATTCCGGCTTAGGGTTGTCAGGCCAGGGATTCTTTCCTCCTCCATTGGGGTCAGGACTTCCTATATGCCTTTCCACCCATTCCCCTAATTCCCAAAACCCTATTCAAGCTTCAGAGAGACAGAGGCCATATGATTCTCATAGCTCCAAATTGGCCACGGCAGGTGTGGTACCCTCTGCTCCTACATCTCTCTCAAGCTCCATCTCTGGAGTTAGGATCTGCTCCAGATCTCCTGTCTCAGGAGGACGGGAGGTTGTGGCATCCCAATCCCCACTCTCTGCATCTCAGGGCCTGGTTGCTGAGAGCCTAGACCTTCATGGTCTTAACCTGTCTCAGCAAGTAAAAGATATCCTTTATGCTTCTAGGAAGCCTTCCACAAAACGCTCTTATGCTTTCAAGTGGAAAAGGTTTTCCATATGGTGTTCGCAGAAGAAGTATCTGCTTCATTTATCTAATTCAGGACTTAAGACCGACTCAGTAAGAGTCCATTTAAGTGCTTATTTCAGCTTCTTTCACGCCTTTAAATGGACAACCTATTTCCTCTCATCCTCTCATAGCGAGATTTATGAGGGGCCTTCTTCTAACTAAGCCTCCCATTAGGCCACCATCGGTGCCATGGGACCTAAATCTGGTTCTTGGACAGCTCATGAAGCCGCCTTTTGAACCTCTAGCTACTGCCTCCTTGAAATTCCTTTCCTGGAAGGTTGTCTTTCTCATTGCAATCACATCAGCACGTCGCATTAGTGAGTTGCAAGCATTAGTGGCTGATCCTCCTTATACGAGGTTCCATCATGATAAGGTAGTCCTTAGGACTCATCCACACTTTATGCCAAAGGTGGTCTCACCTTTTCATTTAAACCAAGCAGTTTACCTGCCTGTATTTTTTCCAAGGCCTCATGCTTCAAATGCAGAAAGGAATCTTCATACTTTGGACTGTAAAAGAGCACTTGCTTTTTACTTACAAAGGACTCAGCAACATAGAAAGTCCTCCCAACTCTTTGTTGCTTTTGATCCTCCTCATTTGGGACTTCGTCTCCAAGAGAACATTGTCCAATTGGATTGCACAGTGTATTTCTTTTACCTATCAAAGTAAGAACCTTTCTTTGGAAGGCCATGTCACAGCTCACAATGTGAGAGCCATGGCAACCTCAATGGCTCAGTTACACTCTGTGTCTATCGACGACATCTGTCGAGCAGCTACTTGGGCCTCGGTTCATACCTTCACAGTCCATTACTGCTTAGACAAGGACTCCCGCCGGGATGCCTTGTTTGGTCAGGCTGTTCTACAACACCTGTTCCATACTTAATCAACTCCTACCCACCATTCCCGGTAGGATGCCAGAGATCCATGGGGGAAAGTGGAGCTCTTTCACAGGGGCACACAACGTCTGGGGTCTCTCCCTGGCATCTGTAGCTAGGGAGTCCCCATATGTGAAGACTACATTCCTGCTTGTTCCTGGAGATAGCATAGTTACTCACCTGTAACAGGTGATCTCCGGGAACAGCAGGAATTTAGTCTTCACAACCCACCCACCTCCCCTAGGAGTTGTATCTCTCTGTTCTTTTCTTTCCCTCTCTCTCTCTCTTTGTCTCAGCTTTAAAACTCACTGGAGAGAGGCAGTTGGGAAAGGCGGGAAGGCAGCACGCAGGCGCTGTGGGATGCTCCCAAAAGTTTTCTAATTGGACGCTGGGGAGCGTTCCCGCACAGGCTCTATCGGTACCGATGATACCCATATGTGAAGACTAAATTCCTGCTGTTCCTGGAGATCACCTGTTACAGTTGAGTAACTATGCTATCTTGCTCAGTCTCCTTTTTTCAATGGAGCCCTTCAGATGTTCTCTGGCTTGTCCCTGGAAAAAGTTGATTTTGTTTCTCGAGTTTCCAACTCGCCTCCGGTATTGCACCGGTACTCTTCCCACCTACCGACCTTGGTGCTTTGGCATTGGTCTCGGTTCTTATTTTTGCAGGTTTTTCTTTATTTTATTTTCCTGGCGCCTTCGTGTCCTTTTTTTACCACTAGCAGCTCAGAGAGTCTTCGACCTCGCAGAGGTACTTTTTCCCCCATGGCTACCAGTGGTTTTAAGAAGTGTGATCGGTGCTCTAAAATCATGTCTTCACCCGACGCACACGACTGCTGTCTTCGTTGCCATGGGCCAGACCACGACCCAACGGCCTGTGGTCTCTGCAAGAGGATGTCTATCAAGGCCCTCAAGAGCCGCGAGCAGCAGCATGACACGTTCTTCCCTGAGTCCCCAGTGCCTCCTAAAGCCAGGGCCTTGTCTGAGGCCCCAACACCTCAGGTGGAGCTTTTTGAGCCCGAGCCTCCTTGTGGGTCCTCAGAAAGGGGGTATCCTTCGAGGGAGCCCAGAAAGAAGAAGAAACCCTCGAAGGCGGTGTCCTTGGATGGTTCTGACCGGCCGAGTTCTCCCCAAGCCCACTCCCATAGTCCGAGACGCTCGTCTGAGGCGTCGGAGAGGGAGCGTCCTGCTGTGGTCGCCCGGAAGTATCCAGCCGCAGACAGGCCATGGTCCCCAGACACCATCCTCGTCGAGGATTCCCCTTCGGGGGAGCCAGCGTTGGACCCGAGTCCCTCGGTGCCCACACCAAAGGCTTCAGGGCCTTCTGGGCTGAGTCCAGAATGGCGGCCCTAGAGCACAGTTTGACTACCTTCATGGACCAGCAGCGGGCGCGATTGTTTGGTTTGACCGGTTTATCTGCCCTGACCACTGGGCTATCGACGTCCAAGACATGCCTGGAGGCCGAGCCGATCCATGGCCGAGGTCACGCTCCGAGTCCCGCTCATTTGGACCATGGTCGTCCCCAGCAAGTCTACCGGGTGCCAGCCGTGGAGCATCAGGGCCCATGGAGTAGCCCTCCGGCGGGTCCGTCCACAGACTACTCTGGACGAGGACAAGGATTCCCCTGATACCCATCGCCACCACGATATCCCTTCCTATTTCTTCATCTCAGAATCTCGGCGGGAGTCTCCGCCCGAAGATTTGGTTTTCTTGGACTTTGTCAAGGACATGTCCAAGGCCTTTAGCCTTCCAGACCGAGTCGGAGGAGAACCCTCGGGCGGATGAGTTAGAAATTCTCCAGTACGAGGCCCCTCCGAGGGAATTACTCACGGTACCCATCCCTTCCATCCTGGAATGGCTCATGCTCAGCATGTGGTAGACATCAGCGTCAGTGCCGATGGTGAGCAGACAGCTCAACTCGATGTATCAGGTCCACCGGAGCCCGGAAGTCACAACTGCCACATAACTCCATGGTGTTGGAGTCAGACATGCGTCGGCTGAAAAGCCAGAAGACGCCCTCCTCGGTGCCCCTCCCCGGCAGGGAGGCCCACACCTTGGATGCCCTCGGCAGGAAGTACTACCAGGACTCGATGCTCATCTGCCACATCCAGGTCTACCAGCTGTACATAGGCATGTACCTGAGAGACCTGGCAAAGGAACTTGCCAGGTTCTCGGCTGGTCTCTCCGAGGAACCCCTGCAGAGTCTGGCTAAAGTCATCCGTGAGTGCTCCAAATTTATGTCTCGAGCGGCCTATGATGGGTTCGAGCCGGCGACTTGAGTAGCTGCAGTGGGCATCGGTGCACGCTGCCAAGCTTGGCTTCAGTCGTCCGATCTCGAGCAGTGGGTTCAGGACAGATTGGTAGATGTCCCATGCCAAGGGGAGAACCTCTTTGGCAAACCCATGACCGACAAGGCTGCCGAGCTGGAGTCGTAGTTCATAACGAGGACCAGGTTCTCTAAGAAGACCATTACCCCTCCCCGACGGAAGGGCTCAGGTAAAAAGCGCTTTTACCCAAGGAAGAGAGTTGCTTACTGAAACTTCCCACCCTATAAGGCCTCCCTGACTCCCCAAAAGGGTCAGCAGGCCAAGGGACATGGGCATGGCGCACGTAAGCAGAAGGCTCCAAAACCCCATGCACCAGCCCCGGCCAAGCCAGGGAGGAGCTTTTGACGACTCGAGCATAGCCTCTCTACCCAAAGGAGGTCAGCAGCACACAGGGGGATTCCTGGCCCTCTATGCCCAGAGATGGGTGGATATCGCCACCGATTCCTAGGCACTGTGGGTAGTCAAGGAGGGTTATCTCCTCCACCTGGCTCAGACATCTCCCTCTTATTTTCTGGGAGATCCCCTCAGGTCTCCCCTACACTGGGACCTTCTCCTGAAGGAGTTGGCAAGAGTTCTCTAGGACAAGGTGGTGGAACCAGTGCCCCACCATCTCAAGGACAATGGATTTTTTATTTATTTACATTCTCTTATATACCGCGCTATTCTGCATCAGGGCGGTTTACATTGAACAAACTGAAATTACATTGAACAGGGCATTATAACTTGGAGATAACTATTATTGCAGAGCAGAGATGGCATCCATCTGTCCAAGAAAGGTCAACGCATCTTCGGTAGTAGACTGGCTAATCTACTGAAGAGGGCTTTAAACTAGATTCATTGGGGATGGATGAAGAAAGCCCCCAGGTAAGTGAAAGCCCCCAGGTAGGTGATATATTAAATACCTTTATGGAAATGGGTAACAGGGGTAACATATGGAAAGCAGTGTGTATAAATGCCTGTAGCATGGGAAATAAGATCCCTGATGTTGAAGCTTTGGTGGGAGTGGCTGACTTGGATTTAGTGGCAGTTACAGAAACATGGTTCACAGAAAACCATGATTGGGATGTAACTATACCTGGCTATACTTTATTCAGAAAGGACAGGGTAGGAAGAAGGGGAGGAGGAGTGGCACTATATGTAAAAACTACTATTAAAGCTTTGGAATTACAGAGCTTAAAAGGGAGAGAGGAGGCATTGTGGGTTAAACTAGAAAGAGGGAAAGAGAAATCTATTTGCATTGGTGTGATATACAGACCTCCCTCACAGGAGGAAGAGGTGGACAGAGAGTTAATTGAAGACATACGCAGCATTGCTAGGAAAGGGGAAGTGCTACTGATAGGAGATTTCAATATGCCAGATGTTGATTGGCACATTCCTGCTGCAGTGTCATCTAGAAGTAAGGAGATCCTGGATTCTCTACAGGGAGAACTATTCAGGCAATTGGTAACAGACCCCACACGTGAAGGGGCCCTACTGGACTTGGTGCTTACCAATGGTGAAAGTGTTTCTGATGTTGTAGTGGGAGATCATTTTGCATCCAGTGATCACCAGATGGTGTGGTTCAGTATTAGGACTAGGGCTGTTAGAATCCATTCAAAGGTGAGGATCTTAGACTTTAGGAAGACTAACTTTGCGAAGATGGGCCAATACCTCAGGGTGTCGTTAGTGGGATGGGAACAGCTGGGGGATGTAGAAAAACAGTGGGCAAAACTGAAAGGGGGTATTTTAAGGGCAACCAACCTTTTTGTTAAAATGGTAAATAAAGGCAAAAGGAAATGGAGACCGCTATGGTTTTCGAAGGAAGTAGCTGAAAAAGTGAAGAAAAAGAGGGAGGCCTTCATGAAATACAAGAGATCACAGAGAGAGGAAGACAGGCATCTATATTTGGAAAAACTTAGAGAAGCTAGCAAAGTAGTCAAGAAGGCAAAGATTCAAAAGGAGGAGGAAATAGCCAATGCAATAAAATGGGGGGATAAGACATTTTTCAGATATATTAGTGAGAAGAGGAAGGGCAAAAGTGGTATTGTCAGACTCAAGGGTGCAGGGATAAGGATAAAGCGGAATTGCTTAACAAATATTTTTGTTCTGTGTTCACAGATGAAGAACCAGGAGCAGGACCTCAGAAAACACCCACAAATAGGAACAGAAGCGAGGGACATCTTGAACAATTTTCAGAAGACTGTGTTCGTGAGAAACTAGCTCAACTTAAAGTAGACAAAGCGATGGGACCGGATGGGATACACCCTAGAATACTGAGGGAACTTGGGGACGTTCTAGCAACTCCACTGACTGACCTTTTCAATGCCTCGTTGGAGTCGGGAGTGGTGCCAAAGGACTGGAGAGAAGCTCATGTGGTGCCTTTACACAAAAACGGAAGTAAGGATGTGGTTGAAAACTACAGGCCGGTTAGTTTAACTTCGGTGGTGAGTAAATTGGAAACACTGCTGAAAGAGAAAATAGTGAGGTTTCTGGAGTCCAGCGGATTACAGGATCCGAGGCAGCATGGATTCACCAGAGGCAGGTCTTGTCAGACAAATCTGATTGATTTCTTTGACTGGGTGACCAGGGAGTTGGACCGAGGGAGAGCTCTAGATGTGGTGTATTTAGATTTCAGTAAAGCCTTTGACACTGGTTCCTCACTGGTGACTTATAAACAAACTGAGCACCCTATTGATGGACCCTAAAGTTACTGCTTGGGTTAGAAATTGGTTGGGTGGGAGGCGACAAAGAGTACAAGTAAATGGAGCTCACTCTGAGGAGAAGGATGTTACCAGTGGTGTGCCCCAGGGATCTGTCCTTGGTCCGAATCTTTTTAACATCTTTGTTAGTGATATAGTGGAAGGGCTGTCGGGTAAGGTTTGCATCTTTGCAGATGATACCAAAATCTGCAATAGAGTAGACACCCAGGAAGGTGTAGATAACATGAGGAGGGATCTAGCAAAGCTTGAAGAATGGTCTAGAATTTGGCAGCTGGGATTTAATGTTAAAAAATGTAATGTCATGCATTTGGGCTGCAGCAATCCAAGGGAGCAATACAGTATAGGAGGTGAAGTACTTTTGTCCACTAAAGAAGAGCGGGACCTAGGTGTGGTTGTGTCTGATGATCTTAAAGTAGCTAAACAGGTAGAAAAGGCGACGGCAAAAGCTAGAAGGATGCTTGGGTGCATACGGAGAGGAATGGCTAGCAGAAAAAAGGAGGTGATAATGCCTCTGTATGTGCGACCTCATTTGGAGTATAGTGTGCAATTCTGGAGACCGCACCTTCAAAAGGATGTGAACAGGATGGAGTCGGTGCAGAGGGTGGCTACTAAAATGATTAGTGGGCTTCATTATAAAGCATATGAGGACAGACTTAAGGATCTTAATATGTACACCTTAGAGGAAAGGCGGGATAGAGGTGATATGATTGAGATGTTTAAATACCTCCGTGGCATAAATGTTCAGGGAGAGAGCCTCTTTCAATTGAAAGCAAGTTCTGCTACGAGGGGACATGGGATGAGGGTGAAGGGAGATAGATTCAGGAGTGATATGCAGAAATATTTCTTTACGGAAAGAGTAGTGGATCCATGGAATAGTCTCCCAGTGGAGGTGGTACAGATGAGGACAGTAACTGAATTCAAAAAAGCATGGGACCAACACTGAGGATCTCTAAAGGTAAAAAGTGGACTGTTGTAGTTGTTGATATGGAAGGACAGACTAGATAGGCCATGTGGTCTTTTTCTGTCATCATGTTTCTATTTTACAGGGAACATGGACTGTGGAGGGTTATCTGGGTTCTACTCCAGATACTTTCTCGTCCCAAAAAGGACAGGAGGCCTAAGGCCCATCCTCGACCTGTGCAACCTCAACAAATTCCTGGTGAGGAAGAAGTTCAAGATGCTCTCCCTTGAAACATTGCTGCCATATCTCCAGCAGGGAAACTGGCTATGCTCGTTAAACCTCAAGGATGATTCTACCCACATCCTCATCCACCCCAACTAAAGGCAGTACCTGCGGTTCGTAGTGGGGGGCAGGCATTTTCAGTATAGTGTGCTCCCCTGCGGCCTAGGCTCTGCCCAAGATCTTCACAAAATGCCTGGCTGTCATGGTGGCCTACCTGCGGCTTCAGGGGATCTTCATATTTCCCTACCTGGATGACTGTCTCATCAGGGGAGGCACAGCCTCAGAGGTGCAGCAGGCCACCGCTTGCACCATCCAGGTTCTACAACACTTGGGCTTCATCATAAACTACCCCAAGTCTCACCTCCTCCCGACACAGTGCCTAGAGTTCATCAGAGCAAAGATAGACACCCTCCAGTTGAGGGCCTTCTTGCCCAAGGACCGAGCCTATCTGTTCTGGTCCCTGGCTCAGGACATACAATGCTGTCCCTCGGTGCCCACCCAGCTTCTTATGTGTATCCTCAGGCACATGGCTTCCACGGTCCACGTCACCCCAGACCCTCGCCTCCATATACGAATGGTGCAGTGGTGTCTCCAGGACCAGTGGCCTCAGGCCAGGGGCTGTCTACGGGACTGAGTCTCGGTGATCCACCAGTTGGCAGACTCCCTGGACTGGTGGCAGTCGCCCCAGCATCTCAAAGCACCAAGTCACTCGAGGGTCCTCACCACAGACACCTCAATGCTCTTCCTGCATGGACACCTCCGCACTCAAGGCGACTGGACGCCATACAAGAGCACCCAGCAGATCAACCTCCTGGAGCTCTGGGCCATACACCTTGCCCTGAGGGTCTTCTGTCACTGCCTATGTCACCAGCTGGTGCTGGTTCAGATGGACAACCAGGTGATGATGATCTATGTGAACAAATACGGGGCCATGGGGTCGTGTACCCTTTGTCAGGAGGCACTTGTCCTCTGCTCGTACGCAATCCAACAGGGTATCCTCTTGCAGGCAGTATACCTGCCAGGCCAAGACACCCTGCTGGCTGACAGACTCAGCAGAGTTCTCCAGCCACACGAATGGCAGCTGGACCCCAGAGGAGCCAGTCAGCTTTTCCAACTTTGGGGGGAACCCATGATGGATCTGTTCACCAGTCCGTACAATTTTCAGCGGCCCCGCTTCTGCTCCCGGCAGACCCACCCCTTCAGGGTGGCAGCAGATACGTGCCTAGTTTCATGGTCGGGAGGCCTCATGCATGCCTTCCCTCCAGCGCCGCTGATCGCCAAGACCCTGTTCAAGACCCTCCATGACAGGGCCTCGCTTATCCTGAAAGTCCCTCAGTAGCCCAGGCAGCCATGGTTCCTGCTGCTCCTGAGGTTGGCGGTGAAGGTCTCCATCCCCCTGGGGACCGCCCCTGGTCTCCATCCCCCTGGGGACCGCCCCTGGTCTCCATCCCCCTGGGGACCGCCCCTGGTCTCCATCCCCCTGGGGACCGCCCCAGGTCTCCTATCTCAGGAGGGGGGTTCTCTCCTGCACCCCAACCTCGGGTACCTCTCGCTGACAGTGTGGCTGCCGAGAGAGTGACTCTGGCCCCTCTCAACATTCCGGGTGGGGTGGAGAAAATTCTGTTGGCCTCTCGCAAGGCCTCGACTAGGAAGGCATACGCCCTCAAATGGCACAGGTTCTCTGTTTGGTGCGCCCAACCTAAGGCTGACCCTTTCTCCTGCCCGGTGGCTCTGGTGTCACAGTACTTTCTCCACCTCTCTCAGTCCGGACTCAAGTCTAACTCTGTCTGAGTGCATCTTAGTGTCCTGGTGGCACACCACCATCCGCTGGATGGTAAGCCCCTCTGGGTCCAACCGTTGGTGACCTGTTTCCTTCGGGCCTACTCTTATCAAAGCCCCTGGTTCGCCCTCCAGCAGCCGAATGGGACCTCAACGTAGTGTTGGGATAGCTCACTCGCCCCCTCCTCTCCCTTTGACTGCCTGCCATCTTCACTTTCTCTCTTGGAAGGTGGTTTTCCTGGTTGCGCTTACCTCTGCTCGCAGAGTTAGCGAGCTCCAAGCCTTATACCAGGTTCTACAAGAACAGGGTGGTGCTTCGCACACACCCCAAATTCCTGCTGAAGGTAGTGTCGCCTTCCATGTTAACCAGGAGGTGGTGCTTCCCACCTTCTTCCCAAGAGCTCACTCCAGTCGAATGGAGATGGTCCTGCACACCTTGGACTATAAGAGGGTGATGTCCTTCTATATACAACGCACTCAGGGCCATCACAAGGCTTCTCAGCTTTTCATCTCCTACGACCCCAGTAGGCTGGGGGAGGCGGTGACCAAGCATACGCTGTCCACCTGGGTAGTGGACTGTGTATTACCCTCGCTTATGAGCAGATGAGGCTCCTGCTGGAAGGCCGCATCACGGCACACCGTGTCAGGGCCATGGTGGCTTTGGTGGCAGACCTGTGCTCTGTCCTGATGGTGGACATCTGCTGGGCTGCCACTTGGTTTTCAGTCCATACCTTCGCAGCCCATTACTGCCTGGAAAGAGAGTCCCGACGGGACAGTGCCTTTGGCCATGCTGTGCTCCATAACCTTTTCGGAGTTTAGGCAACTCCTACCCTCCAGCCCTTCTGTGTTCAGGCTACTGAGTGGAGTGCTGGTTCTTTGGACACAGGGGTCCATCTGTGGTCTGTGGACACGGATTCATTTGCTGCTGCTTGCAGCTCACCTTGGTGGAGTCGTATTTTTGCTATGGGTTTTCGGTAGCCTGTAGCTGGGGAGTCCCATATGTGAGGACTGACTTCCTGCTTGTTCCCGGAGAAAGCGTAGTTACTCACCTGTAACAGGTGTTCTCCAAGGATGGCAGTGGAAAATATAGATCACCACTATCCAGCATTAAATGTATTTCCACTGTAATATCTGGAAAAATAGAGGAAAAGATATTCACTATGAGAGTCTTTTACTAAAGGTGCTAGGGTGTGTTGCACCTAATGTGCAAAAAGTGTCGAAATTATGGCATGTTAGGGGCAAAACCACCACATTAACTGTCGAGGGCATTGAAAGTATTTCCCCGACAGTTAAAATGGAGCATTTTCCCCTAACATGGGTGTGCCACATTAGCGCAGGTGCACATAACTGCACCTATTGAGATGGTGTTAGGTGAACCTACATTAATGCAATTAGTGTGCAGTGTGAATCCAGCTCTAACTGCTCTGAGCTCACCACGCCCGTTCGCCATCCCTAACTCACCTATTTGTGATCCTAATGTAGGTTGCACAATTAGCACATGAATTGTCCCATGCTAATTGTCATTGCCCCACGCTAGCTGGCAATGCATGACCCAGCACTCCTTTTGCACACACAGCCAACTAGCTCCCTTAGTAAAGCGCCCCCTACGTCTTTGTGAGTATATAAAAATACATAAATATTGGAGAAAGACCCCAGATCTTGCCTAAAATTTGCATAACAGGAAAACAAACTATCTCCAGGAACAAGCAGGAATGCAGTCTTCACATCTGGGTAACGGCAGTGACGGAGCCCACGCAGGATTGCTCCTCTGCCTCCAATAGGAAAGCCTTTCGGAGCTCCCCACTGCACCTGCATGCCTGCCTTCCCAATTCCTCTCCTCGGTTCTTAATTTTCTGCGGAGCCAGCAGGATGTGCTGTCTTGTCACAGATGAAAAACTTCTCATTTTGGTGTGAAACATCGTGCTTCTGCCTTCCTGTCGACGCCAGTCCATTGAGTCTGACACTTGTTCAAATATTTATTTTTTTATTTTTTCATTTTCTATATCTTTTGTCTTTCACGCTGTTTCACCGCTTGACTAGGTCTTTAGGCCTCTATAGTTTTATCTTCAGTCTTGAAGACAAGTTTTTCAGGCATAGAAAAACCAACTAGTGGTTTCAAAAAATGTACCAAGTGTGCTGGTACCATATTAGTCATTGATAAACATGACTGGTCTTTAAAATGTTTTGTACCTCACTATCAACCCAAGTCTTGTCCTTTAGGCCTCTCTGTCATTTGCTGACACTCAGTACTTGCCTTGGACTCTGTCAGTTGGTTTTACTTCAAGGGCATCGACTTCCTCTCAGGGATCTCAAGTTTTTTCAAAGTCCAAACATAAAAGTAAGTCAAAGTCTCTGGCCACTCCAAAGTCATCGGCATTGAAGATCAATCCTGACATCAGAGAGAAGTCCCAGCATAAGCATTGTGACTCCCCCAGCAGTGTTTCTGATGAAGACTGGGCAGCCAAACAGCCCTGGCAGGAGGATCAGTCCACCAAAGCAGATGAAAGTCTCCAGACGCTCATAAGCAATCAACCTCCAGAGAGCTACCGGTCCCATATTCTTCACAGCCCCATAGGTGATTCCACCCAGATATCGGCCATTTCCCTGGACCAGTACATGTTGACTCTCGAGAGGAGTTTGGTCACACTCCTGGCAGCCTTTCTTCCAATAACATCGAGAGCTCCAGGATTGCAGCCTTTGACGCTGACGCTAATAACAAATGTCTCGGCCCTGATGCCAGCCTTAGAAGCGGCATAGATGGAACCCCCGAGGCCACTGCCATCCTTGAAACAGACTGAAATCACTGGTATCCAACAGACTCAATCTGGCATGGCTCTCTGTTCCGATACTTCCGAACATCGGTATCGGCATCGACCTTCGATTTCTATTAAACATCAACATCGAACCCAAGGCCAGAGATACTTCGATTTTTTTTTTAGCAGGCTCTGATTAGAGTTCTTCAGATTCTGATGAGGGATCACTCCATTCCCAAGAACTTCCAGACATTGCTTTGGACCCTCTGTCACTTTGGAAACAGCATAGGTCCCCACCGGAAGATATGTCCTTTAAGGACTTCATACGTGATGTGGCAGCAGGACTTGCCATCATAGTGGCCTCAGAAAAGGAACAGAGAGCAGAGGAATTGGAGATACTCAAATACCCTCCCACACCCAAGGAGCCAGCTGCCTTACTGGTGCATTGACTCTTTACTATCCTAAAAAGAAGGGATACTATCCTCCTTAACCGCCTAATGCTGCTTATCAACCTCAGCAAAGACAGCAGTGCCCCTGCCAGCCCAAGAAGCTCAAGGCTCCTAAACCTTAACCAGCTGTGCAGGCACAATCTGCACCTGGTTTTTGACTCCTTCCTGGAGAACATTGTCAATATGCCCCGGAGTATCCCCAGCCCCTCCACATAGCTGGCAGACTGTCATTATGCCCACAGGTGGCACCTCATTACATCGGAGCAGAGGATCCTTCAGATTATCCAAGGGGGTTATCAGCTTCACTTCAAAACTTTACTCCCCAGCAGCTTTACAGGGGACTATGCCACACAACCCCTTCAAAGCACTCTCTTAAAAGAAAAGTTGACCACCCTCCTCTCCCAGGGTGCCATAGAAAGAGTTCCTCCTCCTCAAGAAGGGATGGGCTTCTACTCTCCCTATTTTCTCATTCCAAAGAAAACAGGAGGATTCAAGCCCATCTTGGATCACAGAGACCTTAACAAATTCATGGTCTGACAAAAATTCAAAATGATTTCTATAGGAACTCTTCAACCATATCTCCAGATTGGCTATATTCCCTAGACTTAAAGGAAGCATACATGCATTTAATGATTCATCCCTTGCACAGACAGTATCTGCACTTCATGTCCCAGGGAAGCCACTATCAATACCGGGTTCTCCCCTTTGGTCTAGCTTCTGCCCCAAAGGTCTTCACAAAATGCATGGCAGTAGTTACTGCCTTCCTACGTACCTTGAGGATATTTGTCTTCCCTTACTTATTTTATTTATTTATTTAATAAACATTTTTATACCATGCTTTCCCAAGATCAAGCACGGTTTACAAATAACAGGGTTTGAAATGCAGTAAAAGCATATTCAATACATAGAACTCAAACTATATACATAGAATAAACGAGTACTAGTAACAATAAATCATTACTTAGATTACTGGCTAATCAGGGGAGACTAAAAACATAAGATATGTCATACAGGGTCAGACCAAGATCCCTCAAGCCCAGTATCTTGTTTCCAACAATGGCAAATCCAGGTCACAAGTACACCTAGAAGTTTCCCCAAAAGAGGCAAAGGTTCCACAATGCTTGTACTGGGACAAGCAGTGGATTTCCTGGATCCCCTTTAACCTTTTTTTAAACCCAGCTATACTAACAGCTTTTACTACATTCACCGGTAATGAATTTCAGAGTTTGATTATGCGTTGAGTGAAAAAAAATGTTCTCTTATTAGTCTTCAGTGAATTACACTGTAGCTTCATTGTATGTCCCCTAGTCTTTTTATATTTTGATGGCGTAAACAATCGATCTATGTTTACCTGTTCTACTCCGTTCATTAATTTATACACCTCTATCATATCTCCTCTCAGCCGTCTCTTTTAGTGGTTGAAGGGCCCTAACCTGTTTAGCCTCTCCTCATAGGGGTATCATTCCATCCCCTTTACCATTTTGGTGGCTCTTCTCTGTACCTTTTCTAATTGTGCTATATCCTTTTAAAGATACGGCGACCAGAATGGCACACAGTATTGAAGGTGCGGTCGCACCATGGAACAATACAGAGGCATTATAATATCCTTTGTTTTAGTCTCCATTCCTTTCCTTATGATACTTAGCATTCTATTTGCTCTCTTGGCCGCCGCTGCACACTGGGCAGAGGGATTCAACATATTATCCATGATGATGCCTAAATCTTTTTCCTGGGTGGTGGTTCTTAATGTGGAACCTTGCATTGTGTAGCCATAGTTTGGGTTGTTCTTTCTTATGTGCATAACTTTGCATTTGTCCTCATTAAATTTCATCTGCCATTTGGATGCCCAGTCTTCCAATTTATAAAGATCCTCTTGCAATATTTCACAATCCTCTTGTGTTTTAACAACTTTGAATAGTTTTGTGTCATCTGCAGATTTGATTACCTCACTCGTTATTCCCATTTACAGGTCATTTACAAATACGTTAAAAATCAGCAGACCCAGCAGAGATCCCTGGGGTACTCCACTATTCACCTTTCTCCATTGGGAAAATTGGCAATTTAGCCCTACCCTCTGCTTTCTATCTTTTAACCAATTCCTGTTCTAGAATAGTACACTGCCTCCTATCCCATGACTTTTTAATTTTGCGAAGAGTCTCTCATGAGGGATCTTGTCAAAGGCTTTCTAAAAATCCAGATACACTTTATCAACTGACTCACTTTTGTCTATCTGTTTATTCACACCTTCAAAAAGGCATAACAGATTAGTAAAACAAGACCTTCCTTGGCTAAAACCAAGTTGGCTGTATCCCATTAAGCCATGACTATCTACATGTTCAGTAATTGTGTTCTTTATAATGGTTTCTATGATTTTTCCCGGTACTGACGTCAGGCTCACCAGTCTGTAGTTTCCCGGATCACCCCTGGAATCTTTTTAAAAAAATTGGCATTAATTGGCCATCCTCCAAACTTCAGATAGTACTGATGATTTTAATGATAGCTCACAGATTACTAATAGTGAGTCCACAATCTCATATTTCATTTCTTACAACACCCTTGGATGTATATCATCTGGGTGAAGTGATTTGCTACTCTAAAAATTTATCAAATAGTTGTATTACATCTTTACGGTTTATCGATATTTCTTCAGTTCACCTTTAAATACCATTTTAGTCATGGGTAGCATCCCTACTTCTTCCTCAGTTAAGACCAAAGCAAAGAATTAATTCAGTCTCTCCGCTATGGCCTTGTCCCCTCTTAGTGCCTCTTTTACTCCTCTATCATCTAATGGTCCAACTGACACTCTGACAGTTTTTTGCTACAAATGTACTTGAAAAAGTTTTTATTATGCATTTTTGCTTCTGCAGCAAGCTTTTTTTCAAATTCTCTCTTTGCCTGCCTTATCAATGCCTTGCATCTAACTTGCTAGTGCTTATGTTTCCTGTTTTCCTTATTTGGCTCCTTTTTCCATTTCCTGAAAGATGCTTTTTTGGCAACAGTCGCCTCTCTGATCTCACCTTTAAACCATGCTGGCAGTTTTTTGGGCTTCCTTCCACTTTTCTTAAAGTGTGGAATACAACTGGTTTGGCTTCCAAGATAGTATTTTTAAGCAACACCCATGCTTGATGTAAATCTTTAACCTTTGCAACTGCTGCTCCTAGTTTTTTCTTTAACTATTTTCCTTGTTTTATCATAGTCTCCCTTTTTAAAGTTAAAAGGTAGTATTGTGGATTTTCCTGCTGTCCTTCCTCCATTTATTAAATAAAACGTGATCATGCTATGATTGCTGTCCTTCCTCCATTTATTAAATAAAACGTGATCATGCTATTTATTTATTTTTATTTATTTATTACAGTCTCTTATATACCGCGCTATTCGGCATCAGTGCGGTTTACAAACAACATACACATCTCAATAATTGATTTGTGTTTACATTGAACAAGGTGCAAAAACTTGGATAACAAGGGGTAAACTATGTACATCTATGTGGCAGATCGGTGTCATCTCGCTTGATGTGGTCGTGATTGGCTATGTGGTAGGTCTTACTAAACTAAGTTGGCTAAGTGGTGGGTGAGGCTATTGAGGTGCTGTTTAGGGGGTAATGCTGGAGGAAGAGATGGTGCTTCAATGCCTTTCTAAACTGTGAGAGATCTGAGATCGCTCGTATGCTGGGTGGTAGGGCATTCCAGCATCTTGGTGCGCAGAATTTGAAGGCCCTGTTCACGGTTGAACATGTACATTGGGTTATTGATTTAGGGACAATCAGCGTATTAACTCTGTGGATCTTCTGGACCTATTGGGGGGTGTGTGCTGGATCAGCTTTGCCAGTGATGTTGCTGAGAGCCCGTTGACAGCCTTGAATGTTAGCAGTAAGATTTTGTATGTGAGTCTGCCACGTATTGGGAGCCAGTATAAGTGCTTAAGGATGGGGGGTCACATGGTCTTTCCTAGAAGCTCCATGGAGGACTCTTGTCGCAGCGTTCATCGCCAGTTGTAGAGGGTTCAGTGTGGTTTGAGGGAGTCCTTGCAGGATTGAGTTTGCGTAGTCCAGATGTGGTATGATTAGTGCCTGATAGACTGTTCTGAAGTCGTCTGGTGTTAGTAAGGATCTTAGGTGCCTGAGAGAACGGATCTTGTGATACACCGCTCTCACCGTGTTGCGTATGTGCGTCTTCATGTTTAGGCGCTGATCTAGTGTGACTCCGAGGTACCTGATCGTGGATTTGGACTGGAGTTCTGCTTCGTCGACTTTTAGAGAGGGCGGCGTGGGGAAGTTTTGATTCCTGGTAATGAATAGGACCTCTGTTTTCTTATGCTGAATTCGGAGGTTTTGGGTTTGTAGCCAGTTGGATACTGCATTAAAGCAGTTTGTCAGCGGGGAGAGGTCTGGGTTTTCGGTCGAGAACGGCATGTATAGCAGTACGTCATCTGCATATATAAGGCAGTTGACACCGAATGAATGGATCAGGTTGCAAATGGACTGCATGTATATGTTGAACATCAAGGCGGAGAGGGAAGATCCCTGTGGGACACCTTGTTATAGGTGGAAAGGCTCCGATGATGTGGACCCTGATCGTACATGCTGCCATCTGTCAGAGAGGTAGGATTTGCACCAGTCTAGTGCTTTGTCTGTGATCCCCTTCTCTTTATGGCGCTCAAGGAGAAGCTCATGGCTTACTGAATCGAACGCTGCCGCAATGTCCAAGAAGATGAGGACAAAACCTTGACGGATGTTGTCTGTTCCTGCAATTATGCTACTGAAGAGTGTGGTGAGTAGTGTTTCGACCCCATGGGCCTCTCTGATGCCGTGTTGGCATGGGTCCAGTGGTGCGGAGGCATCTATGTGATCTTGAATTTGGCATTGAACTTCCTTTTTGTTTACTTTCGCTAATAGGGGTATGCTCGATATCGGTCTGTATGAGTCGACCTTCTTGGGGTCCAGCTTGCTGTTCTTCAGTAGCGGTCTTATGGATGTCTGCTTGAGGGATTGCGGGAATGTGCCTGTTATAAAGGATCGGTCCATGAGCCTGGCTATAAAAGGGCTCCAGTAGGATCATAGTTCTTTAATCCAGAAAGCAGGGCAGGGGTCGGATTGAGCCGTGGTCATGTTAATTGCAGCAGTGGTGTCTTCTATATGCTGCTTGGATGGTGTGAAGAAAGTGGTGAGCGGTGTTTTGTGGCTGGGCTCGAGCGATGCTCTAGGTGATGAGGCCTTGTTAGTCTGACATAATTTGGATTGTAAGTAATCTGCGAATTCTTGGGGGTGGATCTCGACTGATTGGACTGCGGATGGTTCCTTTGTTAGGTTGTTAACGAGAGCGAAGAGGTCGTGCGGCCTGTTCAGTGAACGTTTTAGCGTGTCTGTGTGGAATTGTCTCATGTTCGTTGTTACTGCTTCTCGATGAGCTGCCAGGTGCTCGTTATAAGCTCTTTGATCGTCTGCTGAGTGGGTGCGGCGCCAGCGTCATTCAAGCTTTCTTAGGTGGGTGAGTGAAGTTTTTAGTTCTGCGGAGTACCAGGATGCAGAGACTCACTTTGCTGGAGGCTTGTTTGATGGTGGAAGGAGCGCAATTGGACTGAGGGTCTTATTCCAGTTTGAAACGAGCTCCTCAGGGTCGTGAGCAGTTGTGAGTAGTGAGTGGGTTGTGCTAAGAATCAGGTCTCTGTTGAAGGCTTGGAATCTTCGTGGTGGTGCTTTGGAGAGACCGCTCAGTCTTCTTGCTTCCTTCTGATTGCCGTTGGGCAAGGGTATTTGGAACGTTATCAGCTTGTGGTCTGACCAGGGGACTGCCGTGATGGACAGCTCGGGAATGTTGGATGGGGTGGTAGTTGTCTGAGGAGCAAATATCAGGTCCAGCATGCCTCCTTTGTCATGGGTCGGTTCCTTGATCAGTTGTATATATCCTAGTTCAGCAAGGGCTTCAAGGAGAGCTGATGCATGTGAATCTTGAAGGGAGGGTAGATTGAAATCTCCTACAACCCAGTTTTGTGTGTATGGGTTTTGGGTATTGGAGGTGAGGTCAATTATTGTTGATAGAGCAGCGCTTGTTTGTTATTGTGAGGGAGTCGAGGAGAGATGTGCTGGTTGGGTTGCATGGGTGGAACTGGAGGTCTGTTTTGGTGATGGCAAGTACTCCTCCTCTGCCTTTTTCATTCCTGTGGCATGTATGAATAGAGAAATTGGCAGGCAGGAGTTGGTTGAGGAGGACATTATCGTCACTGGAGAGCTATGTCTCTGTAACCAGGAGTATGTCCAGGTCATGGTGGGCTATCATGTTGGACACAACGGGCCATTTCTTGCGTATGGAGCGGGCATTTATGAACGCACATTTCAGCAGTTGGGGGGGGTTCTCAGCGTGTTTTGCTTTCTTATTGTATTGTAGTGCGATGTGTAACAGGTGGTGGTGAGTTGTGCAAGTGGCTTCCTCTGGTTTGTGGAAGGGGGGCATTTGGCCATCTCTTCCTGTGATTCTGGAGAATTGGTATTCGGTTGTGGTTGGTAGATAAGGCTGTAATGCTGCTTTGGCCTATATAGAGGAGGTAGAGGGCAATTGTGACAAGGCTTGATAGGGCCATTTTAGGTGTTTACCTTGTTGAGTGTGGTCAGGGTCATACACTTCAAAGCAGGTAAATACAGGCACTAACATCTCAAAGCAGGTTAGGTATGGGCACTATCACTTTAAGCAGGTAAATACAGGCACTTTCACTCCAAAACAGGTAGATATGGGCACCAATACTACAGAACAGGTAAATACAGGCACTTACTCCTCAAAATAGGCAAATACAAGCGTCAGGTTTAGTGACAACACTTCCTCTGAGAGATTGCAGTGTTTAAATACTCTTCAGCATTCATGGCAAAACCGAAAGGATCTTTTCCTCGCCGGGATTGCACTTGGGTAGACTAGGTCTGATGGTCGTTTGATCAGCGCTGTGGTACCGATGGGCACTGATAGGTAATGACCGTGCAGGTTGGACCGTAGCGGACCTCGCCTAAGGGCCATGCCAAAGGGCCCGCTGGCGAGGCCCTCAGGCGTGGGCCTGGCGGGCCCAGCAGGCGCGGGCCCACCTGGCGGCGGCTGCCTGTATCCTTGCTGCTCCTCCTCCCACAGCCCCGATTGGGCTGGAGTCTCCTGAGCGGGAAGATTGGCTGGCCTGCTCAGGTGTGCTCGACCCCGATCAGGGAGCACGATGATGGCGGTGGCTTTGTGGCAGCTCCCTTCTGGTGGCGGCTGCCTTTATCCTTGCTGCTCCCCCTCCCACAGCCCCGATTGGGCTGGAGTCCCCTGAGCGGGAAGTTGGCTGGCCCGCTCAGGTGTGCTCGACCCCGATCGGGGAGCACGATGATGGTGGCGGCTTTGTGGCAGATCCCTTCTGGCGGCGGCTGCCTTTATCCTTGCTGCTCCTCCTCCCACAGCCCCGATTGGGCTGGATTGGGCTATGATTACTATTGCCAAGTGGTCCCAATATCCTTATCTCTTGCACCAGATCCTGTGTTCCACTAAGGACTAGGTCCAAAATGGCTTCACCTCTTGTTGGCTCATGAACCAGCTGCTGCAAGAAGCAGTCATTTATTTCATCTGCAGACATGTTGCCATGACACTGACCCAGTCAATACTGGAGAAATTGAAATCACCCATTATTGTTACTGTGCTGTAACGTTTGTTAGCTTAACTGAGTTCTTTGAGTATTTCACCATCCATTGGTTCATTCTGGCCAGGCAGTTGATAGTACACCCCCATTGCCATTGCCTTCCCCTTTTTACATGGAATTTCAATCCATAGAGATTCTACAGCATATTTTGTTTCCTGCAAAACTTTAATCCTTTGTGACTCAATGCCCTCTCTAACAGAGTGCTACCCCTCCACCAATTTAATCTACTCTATCTTTATGATATAGTTTCTACCCAGGTATCACAGTGTCCCACTGGTTGTCCTCCTTCCACCATGTTTCTGAGATACCAATCATATCTAGCCTTTCATTTAATACTATATAGTCTAACTCTCCCATCTTATATTTTAGACTTCTAGCATGTGCATACAAGTATTTTAGAGGCTGTATTTTATTCATACTAATCTGGCTATCGGTAGGCAGGGGTAATTTGGAACCTGTACTTAAGAGCATTTTGGTTTCTTTTGTCTTTATTGGAACCTCTTTGTCGATATGCCCTAACTTCAGTATTTTGCTAGCATCCTTCAAGGATACATTGTTCTTAACCATGCGCTCTTGGGCATCTGTCGGCTTTCCCCTATTATCTAGTTTAAAAGCTGCTCTATCTCCTTTTTAAAGGTTAATGCCAGCAGCCTGGTTCCATCCCAGTTAAGGTGGAGTCCATCCCTTCAGAAAAGCCCCTTCTTTCCCCAAAATATTGCCCATTTCCTAACAAATCCAAAACCCTCTTCCTCTCATCCATGCATTGAGACTCCGGAGCTCTGCCTACCTTTTGGATCCTGCGCGTGGAATGGGAAGCATTTCAGAGAATGCTACCCTGGAAATTCTGGATTTCAACTTCCTACCTAAAAACCTAAATTTGGCCTCCAGAACCTCCCTATCACACTTTACTATGTCATTGGTGCCAACATGTACCAAGACAGCAGTCTCTTCCCAGCACTATCTAGGACATTGTCTACGTGGCGTGTGAGGTCTGCTACCTTCGCACCAGGCAGGCATGTTACGAGGCAATCCTCATGTCCACCAGCCACCCAGCTATCTACATGATCGAATCACCAACTATAACGGCTGTTCTAACCCTTTCATTGTGGGCACATGGTCCTGGAGAAACCTCCTCTGTACGAGAGGATTTTACATCACCTGGAGAACAGGTCCTAGCTACAGGGTAACTTCCTGCCACACCAGGGTGATGCTGTTCTACCATGTGACCTCTCTCCTCAATGGTAAAAGGGATGCTGCCAGACTGGAGGTGGGATTTCAGTACTATGTCTCTGTAGATCTCGTCTATGTACCTCTCTGTCTTCCTTATGTCCTCCAAGTTTGCTACTCTAGCCTCCAGAGATCGGACTTGTTCCCTGAGAGCCAAGAGCTCCTTGCACCTAGTGCACATGTAAGACCCCTCACCAACTGGGAGAAAATCATACATGTGACGCTCAGTGCAAAAGACTGGAAAGCCCCCATCTCACTGCTGGACTGCTGTCTTCATCTTAGTTTTAAGATTGTATTTAGGTATTTAAGTTGTTTGTTTACTTAGGTTTATTGGGGATAATTATACTAATAAGCTATACCTAATACATTTAATGGACCTTGTTCACCTCAAGAATAATTAATCTCCATTCCTTAATTTATGCCTGATGAGGATAAACGGCTGCACCTGAGAGTGAATATGGGCACCTCTTTCCCTTTAAGAGATTTAGGCGCCTATAAAGCTACAGTTATCCCAGGGGTGGGTGGAATTGGGGAGGAAGGGAAAGAAGATTTATTAAAAGTTGGCTGCTACACAGTGCCCTGTCTTGTGCTTCTAAGGTAAAGGTTTACCAATTTCTTGGATGATTTACATAGCCCTTGGTATGATAGAAGGGGCCTTTTAAGTTGCCCCTTTGATCTGTCACTTGCCTTTAACACCTATTTAAGACAGCTTGACAGATCTTATCTCCAGGAAGAAGCAGGAATGTAGTCTTCACATATGGGTATCGTCGGTACCGATGGAGCCTGCGCGGGAACGCTCCCCAGCGTCCAATAGGAAATCTTTTGGGAGCATCCCACAGCGCCTGCATGCTGCCTTCCTGCCTTTTCCAACTGTCCCTCTCCAGTTCTTCATTTTCCACGGAGCCGACAGGTCGCACATCCTGTCAACGTAGAAAAAATTCCCTTCTTATTCTTCTTTTTTGTGGTCCCGTCTGCCTTCCCTCGACGCTACACCGGTACCACCGGTTCTTTTCTTTTTTTCAAAAAAACAAAGAACAAAAAGACCTTTCTTTCTGGAGTCTTTCCAGTAATTTTTTTCTCAGGTGCCACGCGCCATTTTGGGCACTAGGCCCAACTTTTTCTCTCATAATGGAAAAGCCCACTTCAGGTTTTAAAAAGTGTTCTAAGTGTGGTGGTACTATCTCCGTCACCGACACCCATGAGTGGTGCCTGAAATGTTTAGGCCCTGACCACTCTATTTCAGAGTGTGTTGCCTGTGGGATGATGTCGAAAAGGGGCCGGCAAAACCGAGCTGCTAAACTTAGCACCCTTTTTCCCTCTGATGCAGCCTCCGTGGCATCGACGTCTTCCAGGGCTTTGTCTTCCTCCCATGGATCTCAGGTAACTAAACATAAATCTAGACGGTCCTCAAAGGGTAGATCTCCTTCTAAACATCGAGATGCCTCTGGCGTTGCCCTTGAGGGACTTTCACCAGCAAAATTGCCCCGGCGGGAGTCTTCGGCTTTCAAAGCACTAACGGGGCTCCAGGATGTTCTCGAGGCTTCAACCTCGGCAGAACTACTGGTTCCATACTCTGGGGTTCCGGCCGCTTCATCCGCCACCGACACCCAAGCATCGGCAGTGTCGATAGACCAAAGATTCTTGGCTATTGAACGCAGTCTGGCGGCTCTTCTCACGGCCTCGATGCCCTTGAAACCGCTTCAGACAATTCAACCGGTACCGGTACCGGTACCGACTGCATCGACATCGGCAGGTATTCTACCGGGACCGAGTCATGCACGTCTATCCGGCATTGACAAGTCGGTACCGGACCACCCCGATGCCGACTTCGATCAATATCAGTACCGTGCCTTGCACGATCACACGGATCGGAGATACTTCGAATCCTCGGATGAATCTGAAGACTCTGAAAGCTCTGCCGATACCAGAATACTTCTTTAGTGCAGTTTGTTTTGTTGTGACTATCCATTGGGTTTTCATGGCAACATATGGACGTAAATTGCCAGGCCTTTCTTCCGCACAGGTAATTCTAGTGTTTTTGCTGTTGTCACAGAAATGGGATCCTCCACCGCCAACACTGTCCCATTCTGCTAATGCCCAGATGGGTGACTTGTCTTGGTCTGGCACCTCAGCTGAGACCTGTCCATCGGGAGACCCTCCCAGTAGTTAAGCTACCTACAGCTTAGCTGTCATTCCTTTTTGAGCGATGAAATTGACTGAGTGAACTATAGAGACTGCTGTATGTGGAAAGGGTCATTCATGCCCAGAATTTTATGCTTATTTTTAAGTTCTGGGAAAGCTTATCCCAGCACCATCAGATGGGATCACCCACTTGTGTACCTGATCAGTCTTGCTGTCTAGGAAAGTACTTGTTAGAGGTGAGTAGCAATGTTTTTTTTTTTAAACTATTCACCTGATACTTTTCCTTTACTGTAAACAGAATGAAAAAAAATAACTCTTGCTGTTCAAATAATTTTTTTAGCTTTATTTAACAGCACGTCCATGTTTCTTTTAGTTTGCTTTTTACATTGTGCTTGTAGGGATCTTGTGGTTTATCCAGTGTAAAGTTAGTATACTAAAGGGCAGCAGTTCCCAAACATGGCTTTAGGAATCTCCCACTATTTTATTTGTAAGATACACATAATGAATGTACATGAAACATATTTGCATGCAGTGTAAACAATATGTGCATATATATATTATCATGCAAATTCACCATGGATATCTTGAAAACTCGACTAGGACCTTGAACAGGTTTGCAAACCACAGCTGTGAAGTTGACCATCATATCCAAGACCGTACTGAGCCCTGTGCGAGCAGTGCGGCCACACAGGGCGCAAAGACTTAAGGGGCACATTTCAGCTCTCTGCTGCTGCTGCCTGCCGCCACCACTTTAGCGGCGGCAGGCAGCAGCAGAGAGCCAAAATGACCCCTTAAGTCTTCTCGCCGGCACACTAAGCAGGTCTGGTCTCTCTGGGAGAGTCCAGACCTGCTTAGTGTGCCGGCGAGTTGCACATCGGGTGCATGCCTCTTCTCTCCCTCCCCCATAAAGTGGCTAGATGCAGGTGCGGGAGGAGGGGCGCACGCCCGATGTGCAACTCGCACAGGGTGCATTTCACCGACGGTACGGCCCTGATCATATCAATGATAGAATATAATCAGACATACGAAGAGAACTGATAGGGAAATAAATACTACAATAATATTGTAAGGTATTCCTTTACTTTATTTACCCTGAGGATCCATACTTTAAAAGCTTAAATAGGCTGAAGAGTTGTGTTGATTATGTGTTTACAATGTATCTGTGCAAATACAATGTGCTGACTGTTGATATAGAGTTTTAGATATGCAATCAAATAGCCTTAGTACAATTTCAGAGCCATTTGTATCCCTTGCTGTGCTAAATTTACTGTATTATAGTACTATATTTATCTTTGGTATCCCTTTTCCATATCCTTATAGGTGGATGGTATATCGACAAACTCCAGACAGTTCAGAATTTTTCAGCACTACACATTTTCAATGTTACCTCTCTAGTGTACTTGAAGCACAACAGAACCGGAGTGCCCGTCAATCTGTCTATACCAGGAAAAAAATGAGGCTCCTTGTCCTTCTAGAAGGGTAAGATTTTAGAAGCCATATTAAAGGAATAATTTTCGAAGAACCAGCCATGATGTAAAAAGGATCAATTCTCCAGGACCAAGCAGGAAGTCAGTCCTCACATATGGGTGACGTCGGCGCCGACGGAGCCCTCGCGGAGCAATTTTCCCCAGCTTTCAAAGAAAGCCTTTGGGAATTGCAGCGCGCATGCGCGGTCCCCTTCCCGCCCAAGGGTGCCATCTTAGCCAGTCTTCTTTTTTCCGCGGAGCCCTACAGACGTGGTCTTCTTGTCCCCGCTGAAAAAGTTGATTTTCGTGATTTATTTCTCTTTTTTTCTTCGGTTCGACGCCGGTCTCTTTCCTGCCCGGACTCGCGACGCCATTGCGAGTCCTTCTCTTATTTTTCGGTTGTTCTGATTTTTCTGGCAGTTTCGTTTTGCGGTTTTTTGCTGGCAGCCCGGTCCTTCGACCTTGCAGGGGCCCTTTTTCCCCCGATGGCTGCCAGTGGTTTCAAAAGGTGTGTTCAGTGTGACAGAAATATGTCACTCACTGACACACACGATAATTGCCTCCGCTGCCTTGGCCCAGATCATGAGGAACTGATCTGTGGGCCTGCAGCAAAATGTCCTCCAAAGCGTTACGGAGTCGGCGGCATCAGCGGGAAAGAATCTTCGCAGATCCCACCCGTACCCGGACCTCGTCGGAGGCCTCGGCGTCCAGAGGCTCCAGCTCTGAGCATCGCCGAAGTTCCTCCGACAGAGGTTCTCCCTCTGGGGATCATCGTCGGAAGGCGAAACCCGCAAGGGCGGCGTCGGTGGACGCTCCTGGTTCCGCGAGGGCCAGGTCACATAGCCCCGATAGCCGTCCCGGGTCTTTGGAGAAGGAACATCTCCCGAAGCGACCTCATTTGGAATCGGAGATGCCTGCTCGGGTAAGTCCTGTAGTCCTCCTGGACTCGCCTCCGAGGGGTCCGACGTCAGGCCCGACGCCGTCGGGGCCCGAGTCGGGGGCTGCTGGGTCACCTGAGGTTGGACTCAGGTTGACGGCCTTGGAGAGCAGACTATCTGCCTTCATGGACCAGCAGCGGGCACTGATCGCTAGCCTCGCTGGCGCCTCTGCCCCGACCGCCGGGACGTCTAAGTCGACCCCCGAGACCGAGCCGATCCTCGAGTCCATGCGGGCTCGAGTCGATCCTCGGTCGAGGTCACCCTCGGCCTCCCATTCGGGACCGAGGTCGTCGACGCCGACTCCCTCGGCGTCGGGGCGGCCGACGCCTCCGCCCGCCCGGACTGACCCCACCGATTCCTCCTCGGAGTCGGCCTGGGAGTCTGAAGTGGAAGAGTCACCTGATTCTTTCCGGACTCGGTGTGTCCCCTCGGACTCCCCTGAGTCCGAACCTCGGAAACAGTCCCCCCCGGAGGATGCCCGGTTCTCGGACTTCGTCAGGGATATGGCCAAGGCTTTGGCCTTCCCTGCAGATCCCGAGGAGGAGCCGAAGAGCTCGACGCCCTCCAGTACGACTCTCCCGCCAGGGAGCACTTTACTGTACCGGTTCCTCCCATGCTGGAACGACTACTCTTCCGCATGTGGGAGAGTCCGGCATCGTCGCCGGTATTAAGCAAGCGGGTCGATTCCATCTATCGAGTCCGCAAGAGCCCTGGCTTCCAAAAAGCACAGCTACCGCACCATTCCATGGTGGTGGAATCGGCCATGCATAGGCTTAAGAGCCAGAAGATGCACTCCTCGGTGCCTCCTGGCAGGGAGGCCCGCAACCTGGATGGCCTCGGTAAGAAGTGTTTCCAGGGCTCTATGCTTGCTTGTCGGGTCCAGACCTACCAGCTCTACATGGGCATGTACCTTAGAGACCTGGCTAAAGAGATAGCCGGATTCTCTGCTGGCCTGTCCGAGGAACCTTTGCGGAGGTTCCTAGCCTTGTCCACTGGTATTCGGGAATGCTCCAAATTCATGTCTCGAGCAGCCTATGATGGCTTTGAAGCATCGGCTCGAGTGGCCGCAGCCGGCATCGGTGCCCGCCGACAGGCTTGGCTTCAGTCGTCTGACCTTGAACCCTGGGTGCAGGACAAGTTGGTCGATGTCCCCTGCCGGGGTGAGAACCTCTTTGGCAAGCCCATGGCTGAGAAGGCTGCACAACTCGAGACGGAGACTCTCACCAGAACTAGGCTTTCTAGGAAGACCTCTGCCCCTTCCCAGAAGAAGAAGGGCTCGGGAAAGAAGTCCTTTTACCCGAGAAAGGCGGCTGCCTATAAACACTACCCTCAATATCAGGCCTCCGCAGCTCCCCAACAGGGTCAGCAGGCCAAGGGACGGGGTAACGGGTCCCGTAGGCAGCAAGCCCCCAAGCCTGCACCACCGGCCCCTGCTCAGCAGGGTGGGGGTTTTTGACTTCCTCAGCATAGCCTCTCCCCCTCAGCTGGTTCCTCCCAGCACAGGAGGCCGACTGGTCCACTTTGCCCATAGGTGGTCCAACATCACGTCAGATGCCTGGGTGCTTCATGTTGTGAGAGAAGGCTATCTTCTCCACTTCCACCAGGTCCCTCCCTCCTATTTCCCGGGAGAGCCTCCACGACTCCCTCTACACAGGGACTTACTCCTTCAAGAGTTAGCAAGTCTTCTTCAGGAACAGGCTGTGGAACCGGTGCCCCACCACCTGAGGGGTCAAGGCTTCTATTCCAGGTATTTCCTAATACCAAAAAGAACGGGAGGCCTCCGACCCATCCTGGACTTGCACAACCTCAACAAGTTCCTCGTGAGGGAGAAGTTCAAGATGCTTACCCTTGGAATCCTTCTGCCCTACCTCCAGCAGGGAGATTGGCTATGCTCCTTGGATCTAAAGGATGCCTAGACGCACATCCTCATCCACCCAAGCCACCGCCAATACCTACGGTTTGTGGTGGCAGGAAATCACTACCAGTACCGAGTACTGCCCTTTGGCCTATCCTCCGCACCACGAGTCTTCACATAATGTCTCGCGGTGGTGGCGGCTTATCTCCGACTTCACGGCCTCTATGTCTTTCCGTACCTAGACGACTGGCTCATCAGAGCATCGTCCTCTCCAGAAGTCACAAAAGCCACACACCGCACTGTGACTCTCCTCCAGTACTTGGGCTTTGTCATAAACTTCGCAAAGTCCACTTTGCTCCCCTCGCAAGATCTCGAGTTCATCGGCGCAAGATTGCACACTCTTCAGGCGCGAGCTTTCCTGCCTCTCGACAGGGCTCAACGGCTCATGGACCTAGCCGGCCGTTTTCGCAGCCAGTCCCTGGTCTCGGCCAGGCGCTTCCTGAGACTACTCGGCCATATGGCTTCCACCGTCCACGTGACCCCCAATGCCCGCCTGAATATGCGGGCTGCTCAGTGGTGCCTTCGCAAGCAGTGGCAACAGGCCACAGGCGGCCTAGCCGACTTAGTGCGGATCTCCGGCCCGCTGGCCTCTTCTCTACAGTGGTGGCTTCATCGGCCGAACCTGGTACTCGGAATGCCTTTTCAGTCTCCTCCGCCGGCTCAAGTGCTGACGACCGATGCTTCTCTCCTAGGATGGGGAGCGCATTGCCAAGGGGCATGTACTCAAGGTCTCTGGACCACGTGGGAGTCTGCACAGCAGATCAACTTCCTGGAGCTCAGAGCGATCCGTCTGGCTCTAAAGGCTTTCTCCCACCTGACTTCTCGCCGGTCCGTCCTTGTCCAGACGGACAATCAAGTTGCCATGTTCTACGTGAACAAACAGGGGGGCACGGGCTCCTTCCTTCTCTGTCGAGAAGCACAGAAACTCTGCTCTTGGGCCGTAAGCCACGGCATTCTTCTCAAGGCTGTTTATCTCCCAGGCCAAGAAAATTGCCTGGCGGACAAACTCAGCAGAATCCTCCAGCCGCACGAGTGGCGACTGGATCCCTTGGTAGTTCAGAAACTTTTTCTGAAGTGGGGCCTCCCCACGATGGATCTCTTTGCCAGTCCTCTCAACCGGCAACTCCCTCGCTTCTGCTCTCGGCGGCCGCATCCCCTCCGAGTAGCGGCGGATGCTTTTCTGCTCTCATGGTCGGAAGGCCTTCTCTGTGCCTTTCCTCCCATACCGCTAGTCTCTCGAACTCTTTTCAAGGTTCTCAGAGACAAAGCTTCCATGATCCTGATAGCTCCTCGGTGGCCCAGACAGCCGTGGTTTCCACTCCTGCTGCAACTAGCGGTGGAGGATCCGCTCCCTCTGGGGTTTCAACCAGATCTCCTAACACAGGATCAGGGGTCCCTACTGCACCCCAACCTCAGATCTCTACATCTGATGGCCTGGCTGCTGAAAGGGTAGTCCTTGCTCCCCTTCTACTGCCGGCAGAGGTGGAAGAGGTCGTCCTAGCTTCCCGACGACCTTCTACCCGCAAATGCTACGCCCTTAAATGGCGTCGCTTTTCCGCTTGGTGTGCCCAGCAGTCTCAGGATCCCTTCTCCTGCTCGGTGTCGGTGATCTTGCAGTACTTGCTCTACCTCTCTAATCTGGGACTTAAGTCCAACTCCATTAAAGTTCACCTCAGTGCTCTTTCAGCACATCATGTGCCGGTGGACGGTAGACCTCTTTCCAGCGACCCTCTCGTGGCAAGGTTTCTCCGAGGTCTCCTTCTACTTAAACCACCTCTGCGCCCGCCAGCACCTGACTGGGATCTGAATGTGGTTTTGCAGCGGATCACCTGTCCGCCTTTTGAACCTATGGCTACCTGTTCTCTCCGTTTTCTTTCTTGGAAAACCTTATTCCTGATAGCCCTCACTTCCGCTAGACGCGTAAGTGAATTGCAGGCCCTCGTGTCTGATCCCCCTTACACTCGGTTCTACAAAAATAGGGTAGTCCTACGGACTCACCCTAAATTTCTTCCAAAAGTGGTCTCCCCTTTTCACATCAATCAGGAGGTGGTACTTCCGACCTTCTTTCCCAGGCCACACTCCAGCCGAGCTGAAATGGTCCTGCATACCCTGGACTGTAGAAGGGCGTTGAACTTCTACCTTGACCGTACGCGGGAGCACCGTAAAGCTGCTCAGCTTTTCGTGTCTTTTGACCCCAATAAATTGGGGCTCCCTGTCTCCAAGCGTACTCTGTCCATCTGGGTTGCTGACTGTATCGCTTGGGCTTATGGGGCAGCCGGACTCTCGCTAGATAGTCGGGTCACGGCTCATTGTGTTCGGGCGAAGGCTACGTCAGTGGCTTACCTCCGCTCTGTTCCATTGGCAGACATCTGCCGGGCCGCTACTTGGTCTTCGAGCCAGACTTTTGCGGTCCATTACTGCCTTGAGAGGGAGTCCCGCAGGGACAGTGCTTTCGGACAGGCAGTCCTCCGAAATCTCTTCGAGGTTTGAGCAACTCCTACCCTCCATCCCGGATGGGGGCTACCGGTGGGTAATAATTCAGTGAAGATTCCTTCCTTCTGTGCTGCTGAGCTAGAGGGAGCTCATTTTTGTGCTTAGGGTCTCCGGTAGCCTTAAGCTTGGGAGTCCCATATGTGAGGACTGACTTCCTGCTTGGTCCTGGAGAAAGCGTAGTTACTCCCCTGTAACAGGTGTTCTCCAGGAGCAGCAGGAATCAGTCCTCACAACCCTCCCTCCTCCCCTTGGAGTTGCAATCATCTGCTTTAGTTTTTTTGCAAATTTTTATGCTGTCTTTTAGCTATGTCATCTGACTGGCTAAGATGGCACCCTTGGGCGGGAAGGGGACCGCACATGCGCGCTGCAATTCCCAAAGGCTTTCTTTGAAAGCTGGGGAAAATTGCTCCGCGAGGGCTCCGTCGGCGCCGACGTCACCCATATGTGAGGACTGATTCCTGCTGCTCCTGGAGAACACCTGTTACAGGTGAGTAACTACGCTTTTTCTGCCATTTAATTGAAAACTGAAAAAATAGTAAAACCTCTCTCATTCTGATTGTTGACAGTATCAACAGCAAGTGAATAATGTCATCCTATGGCCCCCAACACATACAGTTCTTTCAGAGCTCAGAAATAATTCTTAGTTTTTTCTGAGTATGCATAGAACTTTCTGTGCAGTTGCTAGCTCACAAATCCCTTCCATCCAATTAATTTAATTTATTTCCTGCATTGTTGTTCTGCACTATCCCATAAATTCTAAGCAGATTAGAATTTTTAAAAATTTGAATTTCCAAGATATAGATAAGACATACATTTCCATATATACAGGCTATATTATATCCCATATCCCAGTTGAACAGCTGATCAAACATCAGTAAAGAATAGCTTGGTCAGAAAGGTCTTTAGCATTCTTCTAAATGCCAAGTAGTTATGCTCTTGTCTTAACTCTATCATAGAAGCATTCCATCCTTCTACAGCCCAAAAATTTTTATTAAATATTCACTTAGGGTAAATTCCACTCAAATTATAAAACATTCATTTTTTCTCATGTGAAGATCTGCTAACTCTAATCAAAAAGGCAATGGATTAATCATATAGACAGGCAACATTATATAAAAAAATCTTACAAGCTAAAATCAAGAGCTTAACCATATTCAAGCATCTGTAGAAAATCAATGTAATTGAACAAGAAATGGCAAAGCTTAATCTCCAGGAACAAGCAGGAATGCAGTCTTCACATATGGATGAACATCACAGATGCAGCCCGTGCAGGAACACTCCCCAGCGTCCAATAGGAAAGCCTTTGGAAGCACCACTGCGCCTGTGTACCTGCCTTCCTGTCTTCCCAACTCCTCTCCTCAGGTCTTCATTTTCTGCGGAGCCAACAGGACGTACAGTCCTGTTACCACCAAAAAAATTATCTTGTTTGTGGAACATCGTGCTTCTCCCTTCCCGTCACTGCCAGTTCTGTTGAATCTGAAACCGGCCCCGATATTTATAAAATACAAAAGAATTATTTCTTTTCCCTTCATTTTTAACACTGTTTTCACGACTAAACCAGACCTCTAGGTTTCCATAGCCTTATCTTCAATCTCAAAGACACCTTTTTTGAGGCATGGAAAAGCCAACTAGTGGCTTTAAAAAATGTATCAACTGTGCTGGTACCATATCATTCATTGATAAACATGACAGGTGTCTAAAATGTTTGGGCCCTGAGCATCAGCCCAATTCTTGTCCTTTGTGCCAGCAAATGACAAAGAGAGGTCTAAAGAACAGAGCCAGACAGTATGGATCGTTGTTTGCCCTGGCCTCAATTTCAGTAATTTCCACTTCATTGAGGTCTCAGGTTTCTTCGAAGTCCAGATATAAAAGTAAGTCAAAGTCTTTGTCACTCACAAGTCATCGGCACATTAGACCAATACAGAGACCAGAGAGAAGCCCGAGCATAAGCATCACAACTCCACTAGGGGTGCTTCTGATATAGACCGGAAAAAGAAGAAACCTTGGCATATACCTCCGTATATTATAACATGCAAAAACCAAATTTTGTTAATCTTTTTTTGTTTTTTTGTCGGAGTGACCATACAAAAGGGGAAGGAACGCCAACCTGCCCCTCGCCGTGGTCACTCCAGTTTAATCATTTAAATGCTTGGAAAAGTCAAAAAACTTAGCTTAATCTAGCCATCGCAGAATTCATGAGACAAGCACAACGTGCCACGTTTCGGGCCAGCCAAAGTCCTATGGCCCTGCATCAGGTGGAGAAAAGAATTCCGAAATAATGGCTTCCATTTACAAAAAACCAAAATGGTCAGGTTTAAAAAGAACAGCGTGTGACGTAAAATGCAAAAACAGCGAAACATCAGCCAATGAGCGGAGAGAACGTTGCAAGCATGATAGGGAGAAACCCCCACAGACAAAGGAGGACTCCCCTTAGTAATAAATACCCGGAGAAAACATCAGAGAAAAAGGAGGTTTGCATCATAGCAGAGTATGCCATTCAACAGAAGCATTCAGTCCCCTTGGAGAAACCATCTTCAGACGAAATATCCAGCGCTGTTCTAAACGTTGTAATTTGGCAACCCGGTCACCACCACGGGGGTCCAGAGGGACAAAATCCAAAATCCGCCATCGCAGTTGGTGGAATAGATGTGTTTCTGATAGGCAGTGTTCAACCATAGGCGCCGTCAAAGTTTTTGTTCGCAGCCGGGAGGCATGTTCCCCCAAACGAACCCTGACACTACGCGTAGTGCGACCAACATAAAAAAGTCGGCAAGGGCATTGAATCAAATATACTACAAAAGACGATTCACAGGTAGTATGCCAGCGGGATGTGTAGATGATAGAAGTGTGGACATCCTTCCAAGTAAGCCCTGTAAGAGCCATACCACAATAACAACAGGAACCACACTAATAATGGCCAGGGTCAGCATGAGCATCAGGGGAACGATCCAAAGGTGAAGTTGATTTATTTTATTTATTTTATTTATTTACATTCTCTTATATACCGCGCTATTCTGCATCAGTGCGGTTTACATTGAACAAACTGAAATTACATTGAACAGGACATTATAACTTGGAGATAACTATTTTACAGGGAACATGGGCTATGGAGGGTTAAGTGGCTTGCCCAAGACCACAAGGAGCACCTGTGGGACTAGAAACCCCAGTCCTTCCGGCCCAAGGTTGCTGTCCTCTAGTGGGATTTGAACCCCCGACCTTCCGGCCTGAAGTACCTTGCCCCAACCACTAGGCCACTCCAATTTTGTCCCGTAAATTGGATCCCCTGGAATATGCTACCCTGAGCTTCTTACTAGCAAAACAGGAGTGCACTGCTAATACCGGCCAATAGCGACGCAAAATAGTAATCACTTTAGGAACCCCCAGCAAGTATGGAAAAACTCCCGTGAACTCAAGGAGGCCAATCCACCAGAAAGTCCTATGCACTCAAGTGGCCGCAGGTTCTCAGTGTAGTGTGCTCAGCACAATGAAGATCCTTTCTCCTGCCTGGTGCCAGTAGTGCTACAATACCTACTTCACCTGTCAGACCTAGGCCTTAAGTCCAACTCTGTTCGGGTCCACTTCAGTGCTCTTTCAGCACACCACTCACCAGTGGAGGGACAGTCGCTGTCGGTTCACCCCTTGGTGTCCTGCTTCCTCAGAGGCCTGCTTTTGCTCAAGCCTCCGATTCATCCACCTGCCACTGAGTGGGACTTGAACGTGGTCTTGCAACAACTTACTCACCCACCGTTTGAGCTGATCGCTACTTGCCATTTACGCTATCTTTCTTGGAAGATACTTTTCCTGGTAGCTCTTACCTCGGCCAGATGTGTGAGTGAACTACAAGCTCTGGTTTCTGAAACACCGTACACGGTTCTATAGGAACAGGGTGGTCCTTCAGACTCATCCGAAGTTCCTTCCAAAAGTGGTTTCCTCTTTCCACCTCAACCAGGAGGTGGTTCTTCCGACCTTCTTTCCCAGGCCACATACCAGCCGGGCTGAGACAGTCTTGCATACTCTGGACTGTAAGAGGGCGTTATCCTTTTACATTGAACGTACGCGGGGGCATCAAAGGGCTACTCAGCTCTTTGTCTCCTTTGACCCTAATAAATTGGGGTTACCTGTCTCCAAGTATACGTTGTCCACTTGGGTAGCAGATTGTATCGCTTGGGCGTACAGGGCAGCCGACCTCCCCTTGCAGGGTCGAGTCACAGCCCACTGTGTCAGGGCGAAGGCCGCGTCAGTAGCTCATCTCCGCTCTGTTCCGTTGGCAGACATCTGCCGGGCCGCTACTTGGTCTTCAAGCCAGACTTTTGCAGCCCACTACTGCCTCGAGAGAGAGTCCCGAAGGGATAGTGCTTTCGGAGTGGCGCTGCTCTGTAATCTCTTTGTTTAGGCAACTCCTACCCTCTGGCCCTTGTGTTGGGCTACCGTACGGGGGCGTTCTCAGAGGATATTCCTGTCATGGATGCTGAGGCTCTTGAGAGGGAGCCATTTTTCAGCTTAGGGTTCCCGGTAGCCTAGAGCTGGGGAGTCTCATATGTGAGGACTGACTTCCTGCTTGGTCCTGGAGAAAGAGTAGTTACTCATCTGCAACAGGTGTTGTCCAGGAGCAGCAGGAATCAGTCCTCACGACCCTCCCTCCTCCCCTGGAGTTGCAGTCATATGCTTTATTTTGTTTTTTGCTGTCTTTTAGCTATGTCATCAGACTGAGCAAGATGGCACCCTTTGGCGGGAAGGGGACCGCGCAGGTGCGCTGCATTCCCAAAGGCTTTCTTTGAAAGCTGGGGAAATGCTCCACACAGAGGCTCCGTCGGCGCCGACGTCACCCATATGTGAGGACTGATTCCTGCTGCTCCTGGACAACACCTGTTACAGGTGAGTAACTACTCTTTCTCCAGGACCAAGCAGGAAGTCAGTCCTCACATATGGGTGTCATCGACGCCGATGAAGCCCTAACGGAGCATTTCCCCAGCTTTCCATGAAAGCCTTTGGGAATACAGGCACGCATGCGCGGTTCCTTTCCCGCCTAAAGGTGTCATCTTACCTCAGTCTCTCTTTTTCCGAGAAGCCCACCGGAAGTGTGTCCTGTCATCCCGGATAAAAGTTTGATTTTTTCGGCGATTCTCGCTATTGTTTTCTTCCTGGTTCGATGCCGGTTCCCCTCCCGCCGGGTTCGGTACACCGGTATCGAGCCCGTTTCTACTTTTTCGGTTTTTGCCCTTCGTGGCTGGCGTTCGCGCCCTTTTTTGATTTTTCCCTGGAAGGCCGGTCCTTTGACCTCGCGGGGACTCTTTTTTTCCCCGATGGCTTCCAGCGGTTTTAAAAAGTGTGATCGGTTTAAGAAATTGATGTCTCTCACCGACACACACGACTGCTGCCTTCGGTGCCTCGGTCCTGATCACGACTCTAAGACGTGTGGACCATGTGGGAAGATGTCTTCCAAGGCACTGCAAAGTCGCCAGCAGCAGAAAGAAAGGCTTTTTTCGGACTCAGCCTCCGGCCGAGCCCAGACCTCGTCTGAGGCCTCGACATCTCGGGATTTGGATCCCGAGCACCGTCGAGGCTCCTCGGACAGGGGGTCCCCCAACCGGGAACGCAAGAGGAAGAAGCGGCTCGTGAGAGCGTCATCGGAAGAGGTCCCTGGCTCTTCGAGGGCCAGGTCTATGACCCCCAACCGTCGCCCCGGGCCCGTGGAACAAGAGAAGCCTGCCAAGGTTCCTCACATGGAACCGGAGTCTGCTGGACACGTAAGTCCTGTTGTCCTTGAGGACTCTCCTCCCAGAGAGCCGACGTCGGGCCCGGCATCGCCGGGACACGAGTCAGTGGCTGCTGCGTCTCCCGAGCTGAGTCTCAGGATGACAGCCTTGGAGTGCAGACTGTCTGCCTTCATGGAGCAGCAGTGGGCACTGATGGCCAGCCTGTCTGGCACATCTGCCCCGACCACCGGGACATCGACATCGAAGTCGACCCCGGAGACCGAGCCGATACTCGAGACCATAAAGGCTCGAGGTCGACCTCGGTCACGGTCTCCCTCGACCTCCCGTTCGGGACCGAGTGCGTCTACGCCAGTGCCTCCGGCATCGGGGCGGGTGCTCCCGGGCCCCGCGGGGTCGGACCTCGACTCCTCGTCGGATGAGTCCGCCTGGGAGACGGAGGATTAGGAGTCCCCTGATACATTCAAGACTCGGTGCGTCCCATCGGACTCACTGCAGTCTGAGCCCCGGAGTAGATCTCCTCCGGAGGATACCTGGTTCTCGGAGTTTGTCCAGGATATGGCCGCCGCTTTGGCTATCCTGGCGGACCCCGAGGAAGAGCCTCGAGCCGAGACTCCTCCGAAGGAGGCCTTTACTGTCCCGGTTCCCCCGATGCTGGAACGGCTCCTCTTCTGGATGTGGGAGGCACCTGCCTCGGCGCCGGTTTTAAGCAAGCGGGTCGATTCGATCTATCGACTCAGGAAGAGCACTGGCTTCCAAAAGGCACAGCTACCACACCATTCCATGGTGGTGGAATCGGCCATGCATCGCCTGAAAAGTCAGAAGATGCACTCAACGGTGCCTCCTGGCAGGGAGGCCCGAAACCTCGATGGTTTTGGTAGAAAGTGCTTCCAGGGCTCGATGCTTGCTTGCCGTGTCCAGTCTTACCAGCTGTACATGGGCATGTACTTGCGAGACCTGGCCAATGAGTTGGCCGGGTTCTCTGCTGGTCTCTCCGGGGAACCCTTGCAGAGATTCAAGTCCTTGTCCTCGGGGATTTGGGAATGCTCCAAGTTCATGTCCCGCGCCGCCTACCATGGCTTCGAGGCTTCGGCCCAAGTTGTGGCAGCCGGCATCGCGGTTCGACGCCAGGCATGGCTGCAGTCATCGGACCTCGAGCCATAGGTTCAGGACAAGTTTGTCGATGTCCCTTGCTGAGGTGAAAACCTTTTTGGCAAGCCCATGGCTGAGAAGGCCGCTCAGCTCGAGACCGAGCACCTTACAAGGACAAGGCTGTTGAGGAAGACCTCTGCCCCTTCTCACAAGAAGAAGGGCTTGGGTAAAAAGCCTTTTTACCCGAGGAAGGGCACTGCCTACAAACAGTACCCTCAGTATCAGGCTGCCCAAGCTGTATCCCACGGTCAGCAAGCCAAGGGGCAGGGTAATGGGCCCCGTAGGCAGAGGACCCCCAAGCCTTCGACCCCTGCTCCCACTCAGCAGAGTGGGGTTTTTTGACTCCTCAAGCATAGCCTCTCCGTCCCTGCTCCCCCAACCCTGCACAGGAGGTCGCCTCGCCCTCTTTGCCCACCAGTGGCCCCGCATCACGGGGAACAGTTGGGTGTTAAACATAGTCCACAGGGGCTATGCACTGCACTTTCACCAACTGCCTCCTCCATATTTTCCAGGAGAGCCTCCAAGGCCTCTCCTGCACACAGATCTTCTCCTCCAGGAGCTCCAAGGTCTGTTGGTGGACAGGGCGGTGGAGCCTGTGCCTCCCCACTTGCAAGGTCAGGGGTTCTACACCAGGTATTTCCTGGTACCCAAAAGAACCGGTGGCCTTCGACCTATCCTGGACCTCAGGAATCTCAACAAGTTCCTAGAGAAAGAAAAGTTCAAGATGCTTACTCTTGAAACACTTCTGCCCTACCTCCAGCAGGGAGATTGGCTATGCTCCTTAGATCTAAAGGATGCGTACACTCACATCCTCATTCATCCAGACCACAGAAAGTACCTCAGGTTCATTGTGGGAGGAAACCATTATCAGTACAGAGTACTGCCTTTTGGCCTAACCTCCGCTCCCAGGGTCTTTACCAAATGCCTGGCAGGGGTGGCGGCCTACCTGAGAACTCAAGGCATCTTTGTCTTTCCTTATCTGGACGACTGGCTCATAAGAGGTCAGACGTGCCAGGAGGCCCGACAGGCCACCCTCAAGACTATTGCTCTTCTTCAAAGCTTGGGGTTTGTGATAAACTTTGCAAAGTCCACTTTGCTCCCCTCCCAGAACTTGGAGTTCATAGGGGTAAGGCTAGACTCTGTCCTGGCAAAGGCATTTTTGCCAAAAGACAGAGCTCAAAGACTCATAAACTTAGCAAACCAGTTTCTTAGCAGGTCACTGGTCTCCGCCAGACTCTGCCTGACGCTTCTAGGCCACATGGCTTTAACAGTACATGTGACCCCCAATGCCAGGCTCTATATGAGGCCTGCACAGTGGTGCCTTCGGAGTCAGTGGTCACAGGCCACAGGCAGCCTCAGAGACAGGATAGGGGTGTCCAGATCTTTTCTGGACTCCCTCAACTGGTGGTTGCACCCACCCAATCTACTGAAAGGGGTGCCTTTTCAAATTCCTGGGTACACAGTTGTACTGACCACAGACACCTCCCTGCAAGGCTGGGGGGGCTCATTGTCTGAACAAGTGCACCCAGGGCCTGTGGTCTCCCTGGGAGGCCACACAGCAGATCAATCTCCTAGAACTCAGGGCTATTCGATTAGCACTCAGAGCTTTCTCTCCTGCCTTGGCTCATCAATCTGTCCTGGTTCAGACAGACAACCAGGTAGCCATGTTTTATGTGAACAAGCAAAGCGGAACTGGATCCAGGCTACTTTGTCAGGAGGCACAGGACCTTTGCTCATTTGCCCTCAAGCACAACATGCTCCTCAAGGCTGTATACCTTCCAGGCCAGGAAAATTACCTGGCCGACAGGTTGAGCAGAATTCTGCAGCCCCACGAGTGGCAGCTGCATCCTTTGGTAGTTCAGAAGATCTTCCTGAAATGGGGTCTTCCCTTGATAGATCTGTTTGCCAGTCCACTGAACAAACAGCTGCCTTGGTTCGGCTCCAGACAGCCGCATCCACTGAGGGTAGCAGCCGATGCTTTTCTGATACCATGGTCTCAGGGCCTCCTGTATGCGTTTCCTCCCACGCCTTTGGTGGCCCGAACTCTGTTCAAAATTCTTCAGGACAAGGCCTCAGTCCTGCTGGTGGCTCCCAGGTGGCCGAGACGGCCTTGGTTTCCACTTCTGCTTCAGCTGGCAGTGGATCCCCCACTGCCTCTGGGGTTGCAACCCGACCTTCTCTCTCAGGATCAGGGTTCCCTTCTGCACTCCAATCTCAATGTTCTCAATTTGATGGCCTGGAGGCTGCAAGGGTAGTTTTGGCTCCCTGGGGCCTACCTCAGGAAGTTGAGGAGGTTGTCCTAGCCTCTAGGAAACAGTCCACTAGGAAAACCTATGCTCTCAAATGGAAAAGGTGTTCTGTGTGGTGTCAGCTACGTACACAGGATCCTTTCTCCTGTACTGTACCAGTAGTGCTTCAGTACTTACTGCACTTATCCAATCAGGGACTTAAGTCCAATTCTGTTCGGGTCCACCTCTCAGCTTTAGCAGCTCATCACTCACTGGTGGAAGGACAGTCTCTCTCGGTTCACCCCTTGGTGTCCCGCTTTCTCAGAGGCTTGCTTTTTCTCAAGCCTCCAATCCGTCCTCCTGCTCCTGAGTGGGAGTTGAATGTGGTCTTACAGCAACTGACTTGCCCACCTTTTGAGCCGATGGCTACCTGCCCCCTACGCTTCCTGTCCTGGAAGACAATCTTCTTGATAGCCCTAACCTCGGCCAGGCGAGTGAGTGAGCTTCAGGCCCTGATCTGTGACAGGCCTTACACTCGCTTCTATAGGAACAGGGTAGTCCCTAGGACTCATCCAAAGTTCCTCTCTAAAGTTGTCTCCTCTTTTCACCTCAACCAGGAGGTGGTTCTTCCAACATTCTTCCCTAGGCCTCATGCAAGCCAGGCTGAAGCAGTTCTGCATACCCTGGACTGTAGGAGGGCCTTATCCTTCTACCTTGACCGTACGCAGGGGCATAGAAGGGCTACTCAGCTCTTCATGTCTTTTGACCCTATTAAGTTGGGGTTGGCTGTGTCCAAGCGTACCGTGTCCATCTGGGTAGCTGACTGTATCACCTGGGCTTACAGGGCAGCTGACCTTCCTTTGCAGGGTCGGGTCGGGTCACGGCCCACCGTGTCAGGGCAGTGGCTGCCTCAGTGGCTCATCTCCGCTCTGTACCGTTGGTAGACATCTGCAGGGCTGCAACTTGGTCTTCAAGCCAGACCTTTGCGGCCCATTACTGTCTGGAGAAGGAGTCCTGTAGGCACAGTGAATTGGCCAAGCAGTACTCTGGAATCTCTTTGAGGTATAGGCAACTCCTGCCCTTCTGCCCTCTGTTGGGCTACCGGTGGAGGTTGTGTCAGTGAAAAGACTTTCTTTGCTGCTGGGACTAGAGGGAGTTCTCTTGTTCAGCCTGGGTTCCTGGGTAGCCCAGAGCTAGGGAGTCACCCATATGTGAGGACTGACTTCCTGCTTGGTCCTGGAGAAAGAATAGTTACTCACCTGTAACAGGTGTTCTCCAGGAGCAGCAGGAATCAATCCTCACAACCCTCCCTCCTCCCCTGGGAGTTGCAGTTGTACATAGTTTATTTTTACTTTTTGTGTGCTGTTCTTAGCTATGTCATTTGACTGAGGTAAGATGGCACCTTTAGGCAAGAAGGGAACCGCGCATGCCTGCCTGCATTCCCAAAGGCTTTCATGGAAAGCTGGGGAAATGCTCCGCTAGGGCTTCATCGGCGTCGATGACACCCATATGTGAGGACTGATTCCTGCTGCTCCTGGAGAACACCTGTTACAGGTGAGTAACTACTCTTTATCCTCCCCAACCCCTTCAAAAACACTCTCTTAAAAGAAGAGGTGGCCACCCTGTTGTCTCAGAGTGCCATAGAAAGAGTTATTCCTCCTCTTCAAAAAAGGATTTGTTTCTACTCTCCATATTTTCTCATTCCAAAGAAAACAGGAGGTTTCAGGCCCATCTTGCATCTCGGAGACCTAAACAAGATCATGGTCTGAGAAAAATTCAAAGTGATTTCTCTAGAAACTCTTCTTACATACCTCCAGACACACGATTGGCTATGTTCTCTAGACCTAAAAAAGGCGTACAGGCATATTTACTGATCCATTCCTTGCACAGATAGTCTCTCAGCTTCCTGGTTCAAGGAAACCGTTATCAATACTGGGTTTCCCCTTCGGTCTCGCCTCTGCACCAAGAGTCTTCACAAAATGCATGGTAGTGGTCACTGCTTACCTATGTACTTTGGGGTATTCATCTTTCCATACTTAGATGACTGGCTGATCAGGGGAAACTCCCCCCAAGAGGTAACACTCTCCCTTCATCACACCATCAAAAGTCAGGGTCTTAGACTTTAGGAAAACTAACTTTGCCAATATGGGCGAATACCTCAGGAAGTCGTTAGCAGGATGGGAACAGCTGGGGGATGTAGAAAAACAGTGGGCAAAACTGAAAGTGGATATTTAATGGGTAACCAACCTTTTTGTTAAAATGGTAAATAAAAGGAAAAGGAGACCGCTATGGTTTTTGAAAGAAATAGCTGAAAAAGGTGACGAGAAAGAGGAAGGCCTTCATGAAATACAAGAGATCGCAGAGAGAAGAAGACAGGCATCTTTCTTTGCAAATGAGACAATAGCAAAGTAGTCAGGAAAGCAAAGATTCAAAAAGAGGTAGAAATAGCCAATGCAATAAAATGGGAGGGATAAGATATTTTTCAGATATGTTAGTGAGAAGAGGAAGGGCAAAAGTGGTATTGTCAGACTCAACGGCACAGGGGAGGAATTTGTAAAAGCTGATGAGGATAAAGTGGAATTGCTTAACAAATATTTCTGTTCTGTGTTTACAGATGAAGAACCAGGAGCAGGACCTCAGAAAACATCCACAAACAGGAACAGAAGTGAGGGGCATCTTGAACAATTTTCAGAAGACTGTGAGGAACTAGCTAAAATTAAAGTAGACAAAGCAATGGGGCAGGATGGGATGCACCCGAGAATACTGAAGGAACTTGCGGACATTCTAGCAGCTCCACTGACTGACCTTTTCAATGCCTTGGAGTCGGGAGTGGTGCCAGAATACTGGAGAGAGGCACATATGGTCCCTTTACACAAAAGCGGAAGTAAGGATGTGGTTGAAAATTACAGGCTGATCAGTCTAACCTCGGTCGTGAGTAAATTATTGGAAGCATTGCTGAAAGAGAAAATAGTGAGGTTTCTAGAGTCCAATGGATTACCGGATCTGAAGCAGCATAGATTCACCAGAGGCAGGTCTTGTCAGACAAATCTGATTGATTTCTTTGACTGGGCGACCAGGGAGTTGGACCAAGGGAGAGCCGTAGATGTGGTGTATTTAGATTTCAGTAAAGCCTTTGACACCGTTCTGCACAGGTGACTTATAAACAAACTGAGCACCCTAGGGATGCACTCTAAAGTTACTGCTTGTTTTAGAAATTGGTTGAGTGGGAGCGACAAAGGGTGCAGGTAAATGGAGCTCACTCTGAGGAGGAGAATGTTACTAGTGGTGTGCCCCAGGGATCTGTCCTTGGTCCAATTCTTTTTAACATCTTTGTTAGTGATATTGTGGAGGGGCTGTTCGGTAAGGTTTGCCTCTCTACGGATGATACCAAAATCTGCAATAGAGTAGACACTCTGGAAGACATAGATAACATGAGGGATCTAGCTAAGCTTGAAGAATGGTCTAGAATTTGCCAGCTGAGATTTACCGTATTTTCCGGCATATAAGACGACTTTCTAAGCCCTGAAAATATGCTCAAAAGTCGGGGGTCGTCTTATACGCCGGTACACGTTCTGCGACGTGGCTCTGTCTCGTTTCCAGGGCTGCGGGTGAGCAGTGATCTGACCGGGGGTGAGAGCAGGAGCTCCCCCTTCCTCCACAAGCCACCAATCAACCAATCAGCTGTGATGCTGAACGGCATAAAAACCGCCGATTCCAGGGCTGTGGGTGAGCAGTGATCTGACCGGGAGTGAGAGCAGGAGCTCCCCCTTCCTCCACAAGCCGCCAATCAACCAATCAGCTGTGATGCTGAACGGCAGAAAAACCGCCGTTTCCAGGGCTGCGGGTGAGCAGTGATCTGACCGGGGGTGAGAGCAGGAGCTCCCCCTTCCTCCACAAGCCGCCAATCAACCAATCAGCTGTGATGCTGAACGGCAGAAAAACCGCCGTTTCCAGGGCTGCGGGTGAGCAGTGATCTGACCGGGGGTGAGAGCAGGAGCTCCCCCTTCCTCCACAAGCCGCCAATCAACCAATCAGCTGTTATGCTGAACGGCAGAAAAAACGCCGTTTCCAGGGCTGCGGGTGTGAGCAGTGATTCTTTTTATTACCGGTATTTGCTTTTATTTCTCGCGAGCTAGAGCAGTAGGGCCAGTACCTGTGGTGGGGCCAATGGATTCCTATTGTGTGGTATCCTGTTCTGCCCCGCTGGAGAAGCTGTGGAAAGCAGGTGAACCTGTTGGATCTCCTGGGCATAACCTCTCACTAAATCCAGATCTGAGAACACCCCCATCACAGCTGCCCTTGCAAAGGTCTCCAATTGCCTCAGCTCAGTTTGACGACAGAGAAATGGCAGTACAAGGGGGAGAGAGAGCAGGGTTTAAGAGCTCAGTCTCCCTACACGATGAATCAGATGCCCACAGTGTGAGAGACATCAGGCAGTTTTCTGTGGATGAAGGGGAACTGCAGGATTCATTACAGACAATTTGTGTGAATGACTCTGTTTTGGAGACCTGCGTCGCTGGAACACTAGGTTTGCATTTGCCTTTGTTTCAGTTTATGCTAACAAGCCTTGATTTCATATAGAAAACCATAGCAGACCTTGGGAAAACTTTGGTGCCACAAGTCAGTCTTGTGGCCCAAAATATCTAGCAGCTTGAAGCAAATCTGATGTTTTTTTTATTTTTTTTTTGGTGTGCGCTGGAAGAGGGGTAGTCTTATACGGCGAGTATAGGCTAAACCCTATATTTTAACAGGAAAAGTAGGGGGTCGTCTTATACGCCCAGTCGTCTTATACGCCGGAAAATATGGTAATATTAAAAAAGGCAAGGTCATGCATTTGGGCTGCAGCAATCCAAGGGAGTGATATAGTATAGAGAGTGAAGTGCTTCTGTCCACAAAAGAAGAGTGGGACGCAGGCATGATTGTGTCTGATGATCTTAAAGTAGCTAAACAGCGAAAGCTAGAAGGATGCTTGGGTGCATAGGAAAAGGAATGGCTAGCAGAAGAAAGGAGACGATAGTGACTCTGTATAAGTCTTTGGTGTGACCTCATTTGGAGTATTGTGTGCAACTCTGGGGACCACACCTTCAAAAGGATATAAACAGGTTAGAGTGTGAGTCTCTCCTTCTACGTTTACTGTCCTATTTTCCTCTTTTCTCCCCTATTCTGTCAAGGATTGTAAATTCTTTTTCCATTTTCCTGGCCTTGTGCCTCTCCTTTTTTTTTTTATTTATTGTATTGTAATCTGCTCTGATTACCACAGAAGGGCGGTCTATCAAGCAAAATAAACATAAACATAGAGTCAGTACAGAGGGTGGCTACTAAAGTTGTTAGTGGTCTTCGTTATAAAGCATATGAGGACAGACTTAAGGATCTTAATATGTATATTTTAGAAGAAATGCTGGATAGTGGTGATATGACTGAGACGTTTAAATACCTCCACGGCACAAATGCAGAGGAGGAGAGCCTCTTTCGATTGAAAGCAAGCTCTGCTATGAGGGAACATAGGATGAGGGTGAAAGGGGATAGACTCAGGAGTAATATGCGGAAATATTTCTTTATAAAAAGAATGGTAGATGCATGGAATAATCTCCCAGTGGAGGTGCTAGAGATGAGGGCAGTATCTGAATTCAAAAAAGCATGGGACAAACACAGAGGATCTCTAAAGAAAATAAGGGTTGATATGGAAAGGCAGACTAGATAGGCCATGTGATGTTTTTCTGCCATCATGTTTCTATGTTTCGATCACGGTGCTCCAACATCTGGGATTTGTCATAAACTTCCCAAAGTCTCACCTTGCTCCAATCCAACAACTGGAGTTCATTGGCAGACTCTTAGACACTCAGCAGGCCCGAGCTTTCCTCCCATAGTATCGACAAGCACATTGGAGGCTGTTTTCCCAATGGATGCAGGCAAATAGGCATCTCAGACACAAGATCCAAATCACCCCTCAGCTGATCAAGTCCCTTCAGTGGTGGTGTTACCCAGAAAACCTGCTTGTCTGGTCACCTTTTCATATGCCTTCACCTCGATGCACCCTGAGAACGGATGCTTCCAAGCTGGGCTGGTGGGCACATCTGAACAATCTAACCACACAGGGACTGTGGACATCACAGGAATCTGCCCTGCAGATCAACCTGCTAGAACTACGGGCACTGACAAATGCTCTTTAGGTTTTTCAACTTGTTTGGCAACCTGTTCAAGTCAGGATGGACAACCAAGCTTCCATGGTTCTACATGAACAGACAGGGGTCCCATCCCCTTTGCAAGGAAGCAATTCGTATGTGATCCTTGCCTTCTCACAACACATTCACCTCAGAGCAGTGTAGCTCCCGGGTAAACTCAGTGTCCTTGCGGGCAAGCTAAGCCATATTCTTCATCCACACAACTGGACCTTGTATTGTGAGACAGCTACTCCGCTCTTCCAGACCTGGGGAATCCCACTCCTAGATCTTTATGCTACTCCGCAAAAAACACAGCTTCCATGCTTCTGCTCCAGGGTTCCGTCCCTGCACAGACAGACGCTGGACACCTTCCTTCTCCATTGGAGATAGAAACTGCTCTACGCATTCCCTCCCATCCCCTTGATTCCCAAAACGCTGTTCAAGCTACAAGCAGATGGACTCGATGGTTCTCATAGCCCCCTTTTGGCCCCATCACCTTGTGCAGACTCGGCTACCTAACGTGGGATGTGTACCCGACCTCCTCTCTCAAGAATATGGGATGCTCCATTCCCATCTTCACTCCTTAGGCCTGACAGCATGGTTGCTGAAAGGCTAGTGCTCACCAATCTCAACCTACCACAGGTATCAAGGGTGTCCTAGCATCATAAGGATTCCACCAGGTGATCTTATGCCTTTAAATGGCATAGGTTTGTGCTGTGGTGCTCCCCAAAGGATATGGACCCCTTTTCTTGCCTGGTGGAGTCTGTTCTACAATATCTCCTCCACTTAATCCTGGAGAGGTCTGAAATCTAACTCAGTGAGTTCATCTCAGTGCCTTTGTGGCCTCTCACAGACCACTGGATGGACAGCCTATCTCCTCACACCTCTTAGTAGCATGCTTCATGTCAAGCCTGCTGCTGTCTAAGCCGCCCACTAAGTCGCCTCCAGTGCCTGGAATCTGAATGTGGTTCTGGCGCAGCTTCTAAAACTACCTTTTGAACCTTTAGCCAACACTTCACTGAAGTTTCTATCTTGGAAGGTCATCTTCCTTATTGCCCTCACTTCAGCTTGCCGCATCAGTGAGCTGCAAGCTCTAGTAGCGGATCCTCCCCTATACTCTGTTCCACCATGGTAAGGTGGTTGTCCGTTTGTTCCATCTAAACCAGTCTGTAATCTTCCCAATTTTCTTCCCTAGACCATACGAGTCTGGGACTGAAGCATCGCTACACACCTTAGACTACAAACTAGCACTGGCTTTCTTGGATAGAACTGAGGCTCACAAAAGATTCCCCCCCCCCCCCCCAATTATTCATCTCCTTTGATTTTAGTCACCTAGGTCTACCGGTGACAAAACATTCTCTATCCACATGGATAGCAGATTACATTTCTTTTGCTTATGCACAGGCAGGACTCTTTGGAGAGTCATGTCACTGCTCAGAATGTGCGAGCTATAGCAACCTCTGTAGCCAGTTTCCGTTCAGTATCCATTGAGGAGATCTGTTGGGCAGCTACCTTGTCCTGCATTCATACCTTTGCTGCGCACTACTGTCTGGACAAAGACTCTCATCGGGACGCTATCTTTGGCCAAGCCGTACTCCAGCACCATTTTAAGACAAACTCAACTCCTACACTCTGTCCCAGAGTTCTACAACATACCAGACTATCATTGGTGGAGTGTCGCCTCCTGGAATAGAGTCCAATTGCACACAACTTGTCCAGCCTCTTTGGCTATGGAGTTTTTCCCTCGGGGATCATACTTCTTCCCCCCCCCATACACATCTGGTACCTGGGAGCTAGTGCGTCCCATATGTGAAGACTGCATTCCTGCTTGTTCCTGGAGGTAGCGTAGATACTCACTTGTAACCGATGATCTCTGGGAACAGCAGGAATCAGTCTTCACAACCCATCCTCCTCCCATACGAGTTGTAGGGTTCTTTTATTTTACTTTTCTTCTTAGCTCCAAATGCAACTAAGGAGAGGACTTGGGAAGGCAGGCACGCAGGCAAGCACTGTGGAGTGCTCCTGAAGGCTTTCCTATTGGATGCTGAGGAGCAGTCCCACATGGGCTCAGTCTGAGATGTTCATCCATTTGTGAAGACTGATTCCTGCTGTTTCCGGAGATCGCCTGTTACAGGTGAGTAACTACGCTTTCCTTATTATCCCTCCAATTCAGTCCTCACCAGCAGCAGATGGAGACTGAGAACCACAGGTTTTGATGATGTCACACTATAAGGGTTCTGTGCACATCCTCTCACTCCTGTATTTCTCACTCTCCTGTACAGTCTGGACTACACAGGCGATTTAAAAACAAAATAGTGAAGTTTTTCTCAGAAAAGGAGTTTCTGGTTTGCAGAGACCCGTGCTGTTAATTTAGCTTATGTCTGTTCTCTCTGGGGCATACAACTTGTTTTTCACAGGTCCCTCCCCTACTTTAGGGTTATTTGGCTCTCAGACCATTGTCTCAAGACACACCTTTTCCAACAGGCATTCAGTCTCCCAGACCCCGACATCTCACCCTTCCGTTAGTGCCCTTTCCTGTCAGCTCCTTTGTCTCCTCGACTATTGTTGCTCTATCCTGCACACTCTCTCTTTCCTGTCAAACTATTGGCGTTCCTTTCCCTTCCTGGATGTGTACCCAGTCTAGTCCCGGACCTCTGGGTTCCCTATCTCATCCAGCAGCTTGGAGACTGAGAAAACTCCTCCTTTTTCTGATGTCACCGGTATATCCTCCTGGAATCCGCCCTCTGTCATCAGTTGCCTCAGTCTCCAAGCAGCTGGATGGATAGAGCCCGCTAGCCCGGGCTCACAGGAGAGACAAATCAGACTAAATTAGTTAGTTGGAATGGGTTTTTAGGAGTTTTCTATTAGTGGGATTAGTTTATTGCAGGGGAGAGGGTACTGTGAGGCTCTGTGGCTTTAAGTTTTCTGCAGGCTGCTCTCTCCCTCTTAAGCTTCCTTTCCCCCTCCCTCCCCCTTCGGTACCTTCACTTTGATAGAGTAAGTCAGGGCTTCTGCTACTGTTGTTGGGGCGTCGGGTGAAGGTGCAGGCAGTTCGGAAGAGCAGTGACCCGGAGGAGAGCTTGGCCAGCGCCACACAGAGGCTTGCCTGTTAGTGCGCTTGGCCGGCTCCGTGCGATCTCGGCTGCTTCAGCTGTGCGAGGTTATTTTTAGCACTTCTCTTTTTCTCTTTCTTCGCCTTGGAGTCGCTCCGGGGCCACCGACAAGCAAGTCTGTCTTCAGGCGGCAGACTGCTTGCTCAGGCGGCAGTTTGGAGCGCGGCAGCCAGTTTTGCTCCGGAGCTGTATACGGAGCATTTTGGCTCAAAAAGGAAGCTCTGGGCCTAGCCGCGTGGCGCGGCAGTGCACAGGCGCCGGTTCATCGGGCAGTGTTTCCCGGGCCCTCTGTGGACGCTCTGCGGAGTCTGGGTAAGGTTTTCTTTTTACTTTCTGGGCACTGCTGCCTCTTTCTTTGCCAGGCTCTGTAATTTGTCTGTAAAAAAAAAAAGTGATAACTTTACTGCGGGGGACAGTGGGGAGGCTGGGCCTGTTCCTCTCTAGTCCCTTCTCACAGGTAAAGGGTGGGAGCTTTGCACGCGGCTAGCAGCCTTGCGGGGCAGGGGTCTCTCAGTTGGGGTTGGGACTGCCATGCCCTCGAGGCCTCTCTGCCTGGTCTGTGGCCTGAAAAAAGGGGTCACTTCAGGAGTGTGCAAGGCCTGCGTTCGGGAAGCGGCTTCGACGGAAGTCTCCCGGGAGGACAAGGGAGAGGGGTGAGGTCCTGAGCCAGAAGGCTCGGCTGTGGCATGCGAGGAGCTGGCTCAAGTGGAGCCGGTGGCAGGGCCCTCCTCGGCCCCTGATACGCCTCTCTCTCAGTCGTCATTGCCGCAGGAATTGTCGGACATTTTTTCGCAGGATTTTGTTTCTTTGCTCCAGCGCACGTTGTTTGCTGGCTCTCTGCAGCGGAAAGGCTCTGAGGTTCCAGGCGGAGTTAAGAGGTCAGCGTCGCACTTGCAGACCAAGGAGCGTGCGTATGGGGCCAAGAGACCCCGTGGTGACGATGGGGCTAGCGATCTCTCCGTTGTTTCTGAAGTCCACTTGTCCGATGATGAGGCTCAAAGCTTAGGAGTAGAGGATGAGCTGGAGGAAGGGGAGCTGTCCGAAAAAGAAGAGCAGTCCAGAGTAGTGCGGGTTTTCAGACGGGAAGAACTAACGGCACTAATCGGAGAGGTCTTAAAGGTCCTCAATATGCCGGTTCCGGGGGCTACGGAAGATGATACCCTGGAGGATCCTCTGTTGCAGGTCTTCCGAAAGTCTCAGAGGGCTTTCCCGGTACATCGGGTCTTTCGGGAGATGATCCAGGAGGAGTGGAACGTGCCTGAAGCACCGCTGAAAGGCTCCAGAGTGATGAATCGTCTCTATCCGCTGCTGGATCAGGATAAGGAGGTTTTTAAATCTCCCAAAGTGGATGCGGCCGTGTCGGCGGTAACCAAGAAGACCACCATTCCTGTGGAAGGTAGTGCGGCCCTCAAGGATTCTCAGGATAAGAAGTTAGATGTGTTATTAAGACAAGTGTTTGATGTGAATGCCCTGTCGCTGCAGGCAGCTATTTGTGGCGCGTGGGTAGCTAGAGCATGCCTTCGCTGGTCCCAGCGTGTGCGGCCGGACAGGGCCGGTGTGGAGGATGGGGAGGCGGCCAAGTTGGAGTCGGGCGCTGCCTACCTAGCAGACATCCACTATGACCTTATGCAAGGTTTATCTAAGAGTATGGCCTCCGCAGTAGCCGCACGTCGGTATTTGTGGCTGCGTAACTGGGCGGCGGATTCGGCTTCCAAGGCTAGGTTGAGTAAGCTTCCCTTTAAAGGCCGGCTGTTGTTCGGAGAGGACTTGGAAAAGCTGGTTAAGGACTTAGGAGAATCAAAGGGTGGTAAGTTGCCGGAGGACAAGCCTAAGTCGTCCCGGACGTTTCCAGCTGGCAGGGGGCAGCAGCGGGACTTTCGTCGCTCTCGGTTTCATAGATTCAATTCAGGTCAGAGAGGGCGATTTTCTGGTAGGAGCCAGAGCTTCCGGGGGTTTCGAGGGACGGGAAGAGGTTTTGGGCCGGCCTCTTCCTCTTCCTTCGGGACTAAAAAGCAGCAATGAGATAAGGGGGGCCCAGGCGTCTGTGCTCCCGGTAGGGGGTCGGTTGCAGGAGTATTATGCCGCCTGCGTCCGAGTAACGTCGGATCAGTGGGTCCTGGAAGTTATTCGAGAGGGTTACGCGCTAGAGTTTCTCAGACCAGTGCGCGAGGCCTTCGTTCAGTCTCCCGGAAGGTCGGTCACCAAGTGTGCAGCCTTGCGGGAGACAGTCCAAAGACTCCTGGACCTCAAGGCGATCGTGCCCGTGCCGCCAGACCAACTGGGTTGTGGTCGATACTCCATATATTTTGTCGTGCCAAAGAAGGACGGAGGCGTTCGACCAATCCTAGATCTCAAGGGAGTGAATCGTTGTCTTCGGGTGTCTCATTTCCATATGGAGACACTGCGGTCAGTTATAGTGGCGGTGCAAAGGGGAGAGTTCCTTACCTCTCTGGATTTGTCAGAGGCCTACCTCCACATTCCAATACGGCCAGAGCATCACCAATTTCTCCGATTTGCAGCCCCCTTCGGGCATTTCCAATTCCGGGCATTACCCTTCGGGTTAGCGACGGCGCCGCGAACCTTCACCAAGGTAATGGTGGTGGTGGTGGCGGCTCTTTGGAAGGATGGAATCTTAGTACATCCGTATCTGGACAATTGGCTGATCCGGGCGAAGACCAGGTTCGAAAGCGAGACGGCCACTGCCCGGGTGGTGGCCTTACTAGAGGAGCTCGGTTGGATTGTCAATCTGTCCAAGAGTCACCTGGTTCCCTCTCAGACTCTCGAATACCTGGGAGCTCACTTCGACACGAGGTTGGGCAGAGTATTCCTAACAAGAGATTGGGTGCACGGCCTTCGGAACTTGGTGGAGCATTTCCTTCGGTACAGGGCGCCCTCGGCATGGCATTATCTTCAGTTGCCGGGCACCATGGCGGCGGCCATAGAGACGGTCCCGTGGGCAAGGGCTCACATGCGCCCATTAAAGAGGGCGTTATTGCGCCGTTGGTCACCTCAACAGGATCCGCTATCTCGGAGGTTACCCTGTCCGGAAGAGGCCCGCCGATCCCTGGATTGGTGGCGGCAGCCCCCGTCGTTGGAGTGCGGAAGGACATTAGACGTTCCGAATTGGGTGTCGGTAATGACGGACGCCAGCCTCCTCTGCTGGGGAGCGCACTGTCAAGGCAGGTTCGCGCAGGGCCAATGGTCGGTCCAGGAGCAGACGTGGTCCATCAACAGGCTGGAGCTGCGAGCAGTGGCGTTGGCGCTGTGGGAGTTTCACACATTGCTCGAGGGCAAATAAGTCCGAGTCTTTTCCGACAACACCACGGCGGTGGCCTATGTCAACAAGCAGGGGGGAACGACCAGCACAGGGCTGGAAGTCGAGGCCGAAGCCCTCTGCGGCTGGGCCGAGGCGCATCTTCTAGATCTGTCGGCGGCACATGTGGCGGGAGTGGAAAATGTGCAGGCCGATTTTCTCAGTCGGGTGAGAGTAGATCCTGGGGAATGGGTGCTTCATCCCGAGGTCTTCGAGATGGTGGTACGCCGGTGGGGAGCACCGGTCATGGATCTCATGGCGACATTTGCTTCGGCAAAGGTCAGCAGATTTTTCAGCAGACGGAAAGAAAGGATGTCGGAAGGCTTGGATGCACTCAGCCAGGTGTGGCCAGCCGGGCATCTGCTGTATGTGTTTCCGCCGTGGGTGCTGATAGGGCGGCTGCTGCAGCGCATCGAGCGGTTCAAGGGTCATGTAATCCTGATTGCGCCGGATTGGCCTCGCAGACCTTGGTACGGGGATCTAGTGAGGTTGTTGGTGGCAAAGCCCTGGCGCCTTCCTCAACGCCCCGATCTGCTGGCGCAGGGGCCCCTCTTCATGCCCCATGTGGATCGATTCTCGCTTACGGCCTGGCTCTTGAAAGGGCGAGGCTGAGGTCCAGAGGGCACTCAGCGGCGGTTATTTCCACGCTATTGAAGGCCAGATGGAGTTCCACCTCTCTAGCGTATGTCCGGATCTGGCGGGTGTTCGAGGCGTGGTGCGTGGAAAGGAAGTGTGCGGCCTTAACGTCCTCTATTCGCAGATCTTGGAATTTCTTCAGGACGGGCTTGACAAAGGTCTAGCAGCTGCGTCATTGCGGGTGCAAGTAGCAGCTTTGGCGTGTTATCCGGGGCAAGGTCGGCGGTCAGTCGCTCGGATGCCAGGGAGATATTAAGTGTTTTCTTTGAGCAGTGTCCCGGGTGCGGCCTCCGGCCAGGCGTTTTTTCCCAAAGTGGCATCTTCCCTTCGTGTTAGGTGCTCTAGAGCGCGCGCCGTTCGAACCGTTGTCTCAGGCGTCGATCAAGGATCTTACACTGAAGGTGGTGTTCTTGGTAGCCGTCTGCTCAGCGCGACAGATCTCCGAATTGCAAGCGCTTTCCTGCAGGGAGCCTTATCTGTCCTTCTTTTCCACAAAGGTGGTTTTGCGGACGGTGCCGGTGTTCCTGCCCAAGGTGGTGTCGCCTTTTCACGTGAATCAAGAAATTTCCTTGCCATCGTTTTCGCGGGTGAGAGGGGGTCTCTCAAACTTCATCTGTTGGATGCCCGCAGGGCGTTAAAGAAATATTTACGCCGGACGGCCAGTTTCCGCAAGTCAGACAGACTTTTTGTCCTCTTCGCGGGTCCGCAAAAGGGTCAACCAGCATCCAAAGCGTCCATTGCCAGGTGGATAAAAGAGGCGATTACTTCGGCGTACATTCTGTAGGGTAAGGCGGTGCCGGAAGGGATTAGGGCACATTCCACTAGGGCACAGGCCTCGTCCTGGGCGGAGGTGCATTTGGTGTCCCCATTCGAGATTTGTAAGGCGGGGACTTGGTCCTCGCTGAATACTTTTGTGAAGCATTACCGCCTAGATGTGCAAAGGTCAGAGGAGACCTCTTTTGGATCGGCGGTACTTCAGGCTGGTCTACCAGGTCCCTCCCATGTTTAGCTTCTTTACTGCTCTGGTACTGACCCAGAGGTCCGGGACTAGACTGGGTACACGTCCAGGAAGGTGAAATTAGACTTACCTGCTAATTGTTGTTCCTGGAGTGGAGCCAGTCTAGTCCCGCGTCCCATCACCGTGTTCTGTTTCTGCGGTGGCCGGGGGCGCTTCGACCATTCACAGGTAAGAGGTTTCATAATACTTCTGGTTACTATACTAGAAGGGTGAGTGGTTGGGTGGTCTGCTCCTTTTCCTTTCTTCTGGAGGTGGGAGTGGCCTGTGTGAGTTAAAGCCATAACTTCTAGGTGGCCTTTCGGACCGCCTTCCAGAAAGTTCATAGTTAATTACTTTGTTCTGTTGTTAAATTATTGTTTGTGTCTCCGGTGAGTCTGCTGTGTCAATAGGTAACTGATGACAGAGGGCGGATTCCAGGAGGATATACCGGTGACATCAGAAAAAGGAGGAGTGTTCTCAGTCTCCAAGCTGCTGGATGAGATAGGGAACCCAGAGGTCCAGGACTAGACTGGCTCCACTCCAAGAACAACAATTAGCAGGTAAGTCTAATTTCACCTTTCTGTTTTCTCTGATGTTTTTATTGTACACCGCCCTGATGCACATGCTTGGGCAGTATATCAAGCAATGTGATGAAGATAAAGATTGTGGCAAACTTTGACAGTTCCACTGTTCCTCCTCCCCAACTTTTGGGAGGGGGCCCAGTGTGCTGCTATATAGCTCAAACAAATCAAGCACCCAACACATCCCTCACACAACTAAGTTTTATCCTCACTGCATGTACAACACACACACTTTACCTGATTGCTTGCTGTGATACCACCTTGATTATTAAGATAAGGCGGTTTAGAAATACTGTTAAATAAAAATAAATAAATAAATTTGGCAGCGTATAGCCCTTTAGATTCTTTAAAAAAAAAAAAAAGTCCTTTAAGGGATTTGATTGCAAGATTGATAAGAACCTGTTAAATGTATGTTCTCTTTTCTTTATTTTCTTCCTTACCTCAGTGACTGAAAACTCAGCCGCTGTTCGCAAAATGCCAGCAACTCGAGCAGCCTTCAGCAGTCATGAAGGCCAGCTCTCCTCAGCCAGATTTTGCCACACTTGCATAGACAACAGTAGCATTGTTTGTTTTTGTTTGGTGGACAAAGCCAGCTGATGTGGAACTGCCAGTACTGTTTGATGTTGAGATGCCTCTCACTCAGCTTTCCTTTCCAGCCGCAGGACATTCCAGTTTTGGCGGGAACCATGGCTATGGCTTCTTCTTGTGAAGGGGAGCTGGGAAGTGTATCAGGGGGACAAATTTCTGCTCTGGGGCCTTCAGAAAAGTTTTATGTGAGGTTGGTGATTGGGGGTGGCGGGGGGGGGGGGTGTTCCTCTGGTTCTTCCCTTCCTCCTTTGGAATTTTTGCATTTACATAAGGCTTTGTGTATGAAGCAGAACCTGGCGCAAACTTCTTCCCTCAGAGTAGAGCATAAAGCTGCAGCTCAGGATTCCTTTTCGGTGACTAAGGAGGTTAGAGATCTGAATGATAAACACTGTAGAATTGAGAATGATACCTGGGAAGACCAAAGTTCAGTCCTTTTGGGGACTTCTGATGATCCTCTTGAGGGACCTTCTGGTCTTTGGGGGAATCCCTCGGGAACTGAGCGTGAAGAAGAGGATATTCCTCTGGGTGAGGATCCAACACTTATTAGGGATTTTCATAGAGAAGAGTTGTTAGGTCTTAATTGCTCAGTCCTTAGCTGCTCTTAATATACTTCATGGCTCTCCAGTAAAAGAGGTGCCACTAGAGGATCCCTTGTTACAGGGTATTTAAAAGCCTCAGAAATCCTTCCTGATACACAGTGCCATTAAGGAGATGTTTGAAGCAGATAACTGAGGCTGGTTGACAGTGCAGCAGGTCTGTACCCGATTGCGCCAGTTGAGAAAGATCTTTTTAGATTACCTATGCAGGATGCGTTAGTTTCTGCTGTTCTTCTGGAGGAGTGGCCTAGTGGTTGGGGCAAGGTACTTCAGACCGGAAGGTCGGGGGTTCAAATCCCACTAGAGGACAGCAACCTTGGGCCGGAAGGACTGGGGTTTCTAGTCCCACAGGTGCTCCTTGTGGTCTTGGGCAAGCCACTTAACCCTCCATAGCCCATGTTCCCTGTAAAATAGTTATTTCCAAGTTATAATGCCCTGTTCAATGCAATTTCAGTTTGTTCAATGTAAACCGCACTGATGCAGAATAGCGCGGTATATAAGAGAATGTAAATAAATAAATAAAAAACTAAAAGGACCACAATTCTGGTTGAAGGTGGAGCAGCCTTGAAAGATGCTCAGGACAGGAAACGCGAAACTGTGCTTAGGCAGTCTTTCAAAATCAATGCCTTAGCGTTGCAAGCATCCATTTGTGGGGCCTATGTTGCTCAAGCGTGCTTACGTTGGGCTCAGAGTTTACCTGAGGCTGATCCGGCTCCTCAGAAATCTTTGTTGGAGGCAGGTAGTGTTGGAAGAATGCCTTCAAGCCTACGAAGCTTACTTGGCAGCAGTTCTAGTCTTGTGGATTGCAGGCTTTGCGGCACCGGCGTCAGCACCACATTCCATCCAGCCCTTCTTGGAGACCCACGTGCAGCCGCCAAGGTAGGTGCATCAGGCATGGCCATCTTTCTAGCCAGCGTGTCAGAATCCGATGCCCGGGGCAACACAGGTCCCACTGATGCCCGCCCTCTCCCCTTTCGTGGAGCCAGTGGTGGGAGGAGACTTTTTGACGCTACTTCAACTTCCTTTCGGAATCTGAATCAGAATGAGAGACCAAGAAGGAAATGGCAGCATTAGACCTCCAGTCCCCTGACCTTCTGTGTGATCCATCGCCTCCTCTAGAGGCAGTGCAAGTCACCTCCGGAGGACATGTCTTTTCAGGACTTTGTCAGGGACATGGCCAAAGTCATTCCCTTTATTTATTTATTTAGCTGCATTTATATCCCGCTTTTCACCGGGTCAAAGCGGTTGGGGGATACATTTAACACAACGGGATATGAGACACATACACTAATACTTACAGGGAACATGGGCAATGGAGGGTTAAGTGGCTTGCCCAAGACCACAAGGAGCACCTGTGGGACTAGAAACCCCAGTCCTTCCGGCCCAAGGTTGCTGTTCTCTAGTGGGATTTGAACCACCAACCTTCTGGCCTGTAGTACTTTGCCCCAACCACTAGGCCACTCCTCCCTCTCTGGAATCAGAAAAGGAACTGAGGGTAGAGGAGCTGGAGCTCCTCCAGTACCTCTCAGTCCCTAGAGAGGTGGTGACTGTGCCCGTGCACCATTTCCTGCAACAGCTGTTGCTATGACTGTGGGAAACAACTTAAAAAACCCTTATCAGTGGAAACATTAAACCAATCAAAAATCCATCCACCAAACGTACCACATCCCACAATAAATCTTTTTATGCTCTTGTCGGAGCCAACCGAGGGAGGGCTGGAATTGTGTAACCAACCCCCTCCAGACGGTAGCCTCCTTTTATTATTTTTTTATCACCCCATAGGTAAATCACAATCACTTATCTTCAACAAAATTCTTATCCTCTTATCTTCTCCCGTAAAAAATCTTATTCATGTCCAAAGAGTAGCTGCCATAAATGAAGCTGCACGACGTGCACGTTTCAGATAGACTCCTGTATCAAGTGCAAAATACTTCTTTTATCTTGGCAACAAAAACGCCCTCTCTCTGAGGGAGGATCTATATATCACACCAATGCAAATGGATTTCCCTTTCCCTCTTTCTAGTTTAATCCACAGTGCCTCCTGACGTCCTTTTAAGCCCTGTAATTTTATAGCTTTAATATTTTTTATATATAGTGCCATTTCTCCTCTCCTTTTTCCTATCCTGTCCTTCCTGAATAAAGTATAGCCCACAGTCATGGGTGTCCATGAACCATGTCTCCGTAAATGCCACTAAATCCAAGTCCACCCCTTCCATTAAAGTCTCAGCATCTGGTATCATCAGATTCACATCCCTCCTACAGTGTCATGTAGAAGTAAGGAGATCTTAGATTATCTTCAGGGAGAACTATTCCGGTAACTGGTATCAGAACCCACACATAAAGGGATCATATTGAACTTGGTGCTTATCAATGGTGAAAAGTGTTCCTGATGTTAGTGGGAGATCATCTCGCATCCAGTGATCACCAGATGGTGTGGTTCAATATTAGGACTAGAGTTGATAAAATCCATTCAAAAACAAGGACCTTATACTTTAGGAAAATTAACTTTACCAAGATGGGACAATATCTCAAGGAGTCGTTAGTGGGATGGGAACTGATGTAAATAGTTCAGCATATGTATAATTATATGCTCCATGTTATTGTTCATGAAAAGTTAATTGTACATAGTTTAAAGAAAATACTATGTTCTATGTAAAACAATGTTCATTATGTTAATTGTAAACTGTTCATTATGTTATTTGTAAACCGCCTTTGATCTTGGGAAAAAGCGGTATAGAAGAAAAGTATAAATAAATAAAAATAAATAAAAATAAATAAATAAAAAAACAGCTGGGGATATAGAAAAGCAATGGGCAAAACTGAAGGGATATTTTAAGAGCAACAAATCTTTGTTAGACAGGTAAATAAATGTAAAACGGAAAAGGAGGCCGCCAACCAGATTTGATGTCCAGAGCGGTGTGCTGTCTGCCAAGTGCCAAAATCAGAGATGTTACGGAAAGTTTGCCAAGACTCATCATATGTACTGACTATTCTATGTTGGTCATCCATGTCTGCATAAATGATACTGCTGGTTATCCCTTCGAGCATATCAAACGTGACTTCATGGCTCTGGGACAGAGAGTGAAGCAGATAGGTGCGCAGGTGGTGTTCTCTTCAGTCCTCCCTGTTGAGGGTAAAGGCCAAGGCAGAGAGCTTGCATCCTGGAGATGAATGCATGGCTGTGTGGATGGTGTCATCAAGAGCATTTTGATTTCCTGGACCATGGGATGATAATTCAAGGGCTGCAGAGCAAAGATGTCCATCTGTCCAAGAAGAGTTCTTTAAACTAGATTCGATGGGGATGTGTGAAGAGAACCCCCAGTGAACTATTGAATATCTCTGTAGAAATGGGTAATGGGGCAACATCTGGAAAGTGGTGTGTATAAATGCCCGTAGCATGGGAAATAAGATGCCAGATGTTGAGGCTTTAATGGAAGAGGCTTACTTGGACTTTGTGATGGTTACTTGGACTTTGTGATGGTTACTTGGACTTGGTTCACAGAAAACCATGACTGGGATGTAATTATACTGGGCTATACTTTATTCAGGAAGGACAGGGTAGGAGGAAGGGGAGGTGGTATGACACTATATATTAAAAATAATATTAAAGTTATAGAATTGCATGGCTTAAAAGGAAGAGATGAGGCACTGTAGGTTAAACTAGAAAGAGGGAAAGGGAAATCCATTTGCATTGGAGTTATATACAGATCCTCATCACAAAGGGGTAGAAGTGGATCAAAATTTAATATAAGACATACACAGTATTGCCAAGAAAAAGTGCTACTGATAGGTGATTTCAATAAGATGGATGTGAATTGGCACATCCCTGCTGCGGTGTCATCTAAAAGTAAGGAAATCCTGGATTCTCTACCGGGAGAACTATTCAGGCAGTTGGTAACAGAACCCACACGTGACAGGGCCATACTGGACTTAGTGCTTACCAATGGAAAAAGTGTTTCTGATGTTATAGTGGAAGATCAACTCGCATCCAGTGATCACCAGATGGTATGATTCGGTATTAGTACTAGGGCTGATATAATCCATTCAAAAGCAAGGATCTTAGGAAAACTAACATTGCCAAGATGGGACATTACCTCAGAGAGTCGTTAGCGGGATGGGAACAGCTGGGGGATGTAGAAAACAGTGGGCAAAACTGAAAGGGAATATTTTAAAGGCAACAACCCTTTTTGTTAGAAAGATAAATAAATTTAAAAGGAAAAGGAGGCCTCTATGATTCTCAAAAGAAGTAGCTGAGAAGGTGAAGACAAAGAAGGAGGCCTTCATGAAATACAAGAAATCACAGAGAGAGGAAGACAGACATCTTATATTTGGAAAAAGTTAGAGAAGCTGGCAAAGTAGTCAAGAAAGCAAAGGTACCAAAAGAAGAAATAGCCAATGCAATAAAATGCGGGGATAAGACATTTTTCAGATTTGTTAGGGAGAGGATGAAGGGCAAAAGTGGTATTGTCAGACTCGAGGGTGAAGGGGAGGAATATGTAGAAGGTGATGAGGATAAAGCGGAATTGCTTAACAAATATTTCTGTTCTGCGTTCACAGATGAAGGGCCTGGAACAGGACCTCAGAAAACACCCACAAATAGCAACAGAAGCGACGGGAATCTCTAATGATTTTCAGAAGGCTGTGTTTGAGAGGAACTAGCTAAACTAAAAATAGACAAAGCCATGGATCCAGATGGGCTACAGTCAAGAATACTGAGGGAACTTAGGGATGTTCTAGCAGCTCCACTGTCTGACCTTTTCAATGTCTCTTTGGAGTCTGGAGTGGTGCCAGAGGACTAGAGAGAGGCACATGTTCCTTTATACAAAAAAGGACGTAAGGATGACATTGAGAACTACAGGCTGGTTAGTCTAACTTCTATGGTTAGTAAATTATTGGGAAGGCTACTAAAGGAGAGAATAGTGAGGTTTCTGGAGTCCAGTGAATTGCAGGATGTGAAGCAGCATGGATTCATCAGCGGTAGAGCTTGTCAGACAAATCTGATAGATTTCTTTGACTGGGTGACCAGGGAGTTGGACCGAGGGAGAGCCCTAGATGTTGTGTATTTAGATTTCAGTAAAGCCTTTGACACAGTTCCACAAAGGCGACTTATAAACAAACTGAGCCCCCTAGGGATGGACCCTAAAGTTACTGATTGGGTTAGAAGTTGGTTGAGTGGAAGGTGACAAATGATACAGGTAAATGGATCTCACTCTGAGGAGAAGGAGGTTACCAGTGGTGTGCCGCAGGGATCTGTTCTTGGTCCAATTTTGTTTAACATCTTTGTTCGTGATATTGTGGAAGGATTGTCCAGTAAGGTTTGCTTGTTTGCAGATGATACCAAAATCTGCAGTAGAGTAGACACACAGGAAGGAGTCGACAACATGAGGAGGTATCTAACTAAACTTGATGAATAGTGGCAGCTGAAATTTAATGTGAAAAATGCAGGGTCATGTATTTAGGCTGCAAATATCCAAAGGAGCTGTACAGTGTAGGGGGTGAGGTACTTCTGTCCACAAAAGAAGAGCGGGACCTGGTCGTAATTGCGTCTGACGATCTTCAAGTAGCCAAACAGGTAGAAAAGGCAACTGCGAAAGCCAGAAGGATGCTTGGGATTTTAGGGAGAGGAATGGCCAGCAGAAAAAAGGAGGTGATTATAGCTCTGTATAAATCTCTGCTGCGATCTCATTTGGAGTATTGTGTGCAATTCTGGAGACCGCACCTTCAGAAGGATATAGGCAGGATGGAGTCTGTGCAGAGGGTGGCTCTAAAATGATTAATGGTCTTTGTTATGAAGCATATGAGGACAGACCTAATATGTATACTTTAGAGGAAAGGCGGGATGGGGCGAAATGATAGAGACATTTAAATACCTCTGTGGCATAAATGCACAGCAGGGTCTCTTTCAATTGAAGGCAAGCTCTGCTACGAGGGGACATTGGATGAGAGTGAAAGGTGATAAACGCAGGAGTAATATGCGGAAATATTACTTTACGTAAAGAGTGGTAGATGCCTGGAATAGTCTCCCAGTGGAGGTAGTAGACACGAGGACAGTATCTGAATTCAAAAAGCATGTGGCAAACACAGAGGATCTCTAAAGGTAAAAAGGGAACTATTGTGGTTGATATGGAAGGGCAGACTAGGTAGGCCATGTGGTCTTTTTCTGCCATCATATTTTTATGTTTCTATTGCAGATGATATGGAAGGCCAGACTAGATAGAAACATGATGGCAGAAAAAGACCACATAGTCTATGTTTCTATGACTATCTTGCCGTTCTTCCTGGGTTCTCCAGTTTGGTTTCCCCTTTTGGGCTGTTGATCTTCTTGTGTTCTGGTAGTCTGGAGCTTGGGAGTCCCATATGGGAGGACTATTTCCTGCTTGTTCACGGAGAAACCATAGTTACTCCCCTATAGCAGGTGTTCTCCAAGAACAGCAGGAATAAGTCCTCACAACCTTCCACTTCTCCAGAGAGTTGCCTTTTGGTTTCTACTATGTTGTTTGACTGGAGAAGATGGCACTGTGGCAGACAGGAAGGCAAGTACACCTGCACAGTGTGCCTCCTAAAAGCTTCCTTTGGAAGATGGGGAGCATTCCCGTGCTGGGCTCCGTCTATGACATCACCCATACATGATGGCTTATTCCTGCTGTTCACAGAGAACACCTGCTTCAGGTCAGTAACTACGCTTTCTGGCCCATTCTGGACCTCAAGTATGTCAGTGAGCATCTGTGCTTATGGATGGAATCTTTACGATCCATGATTCAGGTGGTGCGTCGAGGGGAGTTCTTGGCATCTCTGGATCTGGCAGATGAGTGTTTTCATATCATGATCTGGGGGATCAGCAAAGTATCTGTGTTTATCTTTCACCCTCAGTTCAGTTCACTGCCCTCCCATTCGGACTCTCCACTGCCTCAAGTGCATTCTCCAAGGTCATGATGGTGGTGGCGGCTGCAGCGCTATGGTGCCAAGGGATTTTTGTGCACCTTTATCTGGACTACCAGCTCATCCAAGCCCCTTCTCTTTCAGTAGTGTCTCGGTTAGCTCTCTGACTAGTATCCTTTCTGATAAGCCTCGACGGCTGGGTGGTCACTTGGGGAAAGAACAAGTTGTTGCATTCCCAGTCGCTGGAGTTCCTCTGAGCACGTTTTGGTAGTGAAGTGTTGTGTCTTCCTTCCAAAAAAAAAGAAAGTCGAAGGCTGTTAGGTTGCCTAGCACTGTTCTGTTCGCAGCAAGCTCTCTGAGTCTGAGATTATCTTCAACTCTTTGGATTGATGACTGCGATGCTATGGGTGCGTGTTCTTTTGCGGCCACTCCAGTGGTCCTTCTGGAATCTATGGTTGCAAAATTCTCGGTGGTTCTAGCTCAGGCTGCCTCTCCCAATGATGGTGATAGCCATCCTGCAGTGGTGGCAACAGCCCAGTCTTGAGGAAGGGTGTACCACTGGATGATTGCTCATGGACCTTTCTGTTTACAGATGTCAGTCTTTTGGGCTGGGGAGTGCATTGCCAAGGCTGAATGGGCAAGGGCCATTGTAACCGCAAGGAAGCGGTGTGGTCCATCAACTGCCTTGAGGTGAGGGCCGAGTGACTCTCAGTCGAGGGTCGAGTGGTATGAGTGTTCTCGGACAACACCACAGTGGTGGCTTTTGTCCATCGGCAAGACAGCACAAAGAGTGCTGTTTTAGTCCTGGAGATGGCTCTCCTGTTTGCCTGGGTGGTGAAGAACCCTCCTCATTTGTCGGCTCTGCACATTGCCAGGGTGGCTGCTATGGAAACGGATTTTCTCAGCTGGCACTCTCTGGTTCAATAAGAGTGGAGTTGAGTCAGGAGGTGTTTGTTTTTTCTTCACACTGGAGTCGTCCCAAGAGGAATCTGATAGTGATCTATTCCAATGCCAAAATGTGGTGCTGCTTCAGTTGCTGCATGGAGACGGGGTCTGAGGGCATCAGTGCCCTGGCTCAGCATTTGACCAAGCAACACCTGCTGTATGTGTTTCATCGATGGCCCCTGGTGGGGCATGTGATTTGGCATTTGGAGTACCAACCGAGGAGGATTATTCTAGCGGCTTGTGATAAGGAAGCTTATCATAGCTCAGGTAGGAGCTATAGAAAAGATGATGTGACTCTGAACAAGCAACCTGTCAGTTCTGGTAGAAGTAAGGAAACAGAGTTTTCACATAAAAGACTACCAGTCCCAGAATGCACCAGGTTTCCAGCAGCCATGAGAGGGGCTGAAGTGAGAAAATGTGTGTGCAATCAAGAGAGCTATGAGGTAATCCCTAAGCACTCATCTCAAAGGGCAGGGCCTGATTCAACACAGCTGCGCTGTGTTAGGGAGGAGCACACATTAGGACAGAATAAGAATAGAGCTTATTCTACAGATAACAGCTACAGAAAGAGCTTCAGGGAGAGCTTCAGCAACGGCTACAAGCTCAAGCACCAGTATCACCTGGAGAAACAGAAGCCAAGCCAAGCGGATAGAGAAAGAAGGAAACTCTCTGGAAGGAAGAGAAGAAAGCCCATTGGATGGTCTGGGAGAGTCCAAGGCAGTACCTATACTGGGAGGTATTCCAAATGCCAGCAGAGTCCATTGGACTGGAGTCAGCCAGAGGAATGGAATGGCAGAGATAGGAATCACCAGTGGCTACCTGGAAGAGAGAAGACTGCACGTGGAAGGGACTTTCAGACCAAGGCCAGAAGGTATGTGAGAGGAGATCCAGTGTCCAGGGATCAAGATTGGAAGGCTAGACATCAGAATTGGATTACATACTGGCCAGGATATACAGAGAGGAATTATGATAGCAGAAGAGGCTCAGATATGAACACTGATCCAGACCCTATCTATAATAGTGAATGGCAGCAAGGGAATAAGCATTCTCATGAATAGTGCCTTATGGAAAGACTCGTCTGTGCCAATGTATGATAGTGACCCTATGCTGATTGATGAAGGGGGAGATACAGCAGATGAAACTATTCATTACATGGACTGTTCTCTATCTAAATGCTATTGCTAGCTTTCTGTGAGCAAACACATCAGCCATCACAAAGAAACCTAACTTTGTTCTTTATTTCCACTGCAAACAGCTCTTAAAGCAGGATTTGGGTTCACACAGTAGCAGCCAGCCAGCTAAAGGGTTTCAGCTGGTCAATTGATGATAATTAAAGCTGCACCTGATTGTGTGTGTGAGCAAGGGAGAATCCCTGCTGGGATCTGCGTGGAAAATAAGCAGAAGTTATCCTAACAAGCAAAGTTTATTCATTTCTTTGTGTCTTTTTTATTTGGTAATTATTTGCTAAGAAAACATTAGCTAATTGCCTGACAAGCTGAAGGTTGTTTTCTGATTTGCTTTGTGACTTTATGTTATCCATTTAAACACTGCAAGCAAGTAACCTCATTTATATTGCTACCAAGCATATTTGTGCTGGGTGAATTAAACCCCATCAATAAAAGAAGTATTTTATTGGCCTTACCACTGGTATCACAACTCAATTATTGTCTTCAGCTGTGTTTGGGAGTGAAAGAACTACATTACCCACAATACCTTGCAAGAATCATATGAATATATGCATCGTCAAGATTGTGTAAGTTCTCACCCTAGGCAGCCGTCTGACAGGCTCTGGATTGACCAATGAGAGCATGCTTCAGAGATCTGATGCAGCCCCTGCAAGCGCCACCTCTTTATTTGTCTCTGTCTCAGGACCTATTGTGTCAGGGGCCGCTTGTCCTGGAGGACCTGGCTTCCTTCTCACCTCGGTCTGGCTTCCGTAAGGAGACAGTCATACGTATGGGCTACTCTCCGTCCATGCAAAATTCAAAAGCTTGCAAACAGAAGAACACAGAAATGAATACAGGATCAAGCTCAAAGTGTCTAAAAGAGAAATAAGGATAGCAAAATCAAAGGCAGAGGAAAAGATGGCTAAAGATGTTAAGGGTGGCGACAAAACTTTCTTCAGGTATTTTCTGGAAAGGAGGAAGATCAGAGTTGGAATTGCAGGACTCAGAAGTACTGGAAAAGGACTCGTGGAAAGTGACACTGAAAAAGCGAAATTGCTAAACAAATACTTCTGATCTGTTTTTACTAAAGAAGATCCTGGAGATGGACCAGCTGTGACTCCCAAATATAAAAATAGGAATGAAGTAGATACCACACCATTCACAGAAGATGAGGTGTTAGAACAACTTGCTAAACTGAAAGTGGACAAAGCCATGGGACCGGATGGGATACATCCCAGGCTACTGAAAGAGCTCAGAGGTTCTTGCAGGACCGTTAAAGGATGTCTTCAACAGATCCTTGGAAACAGGAGAGGTTCCTCAGGCCTGGAGAATGGCTAATGTTGTACCTCTACACAAAAGTGGTGATAGGGAAGAAGTGTCAAACTAAAGGCCCGTGAGCCTTACCTCGGTGGCGGGAAAGTAATGGAAGCGCTCCTGAAAGAGCGAATAGTGAACTTTCTCAAAACCAACAGGTTGCAAGATCCGAGGCAACATGGTTTTACTGAAGGACGGTCTTGCCAAACAAATCTGATTGAGTTCTTTGACTGGGTGACCAAGGAACTAGATCTGGGGCATGCAGTGGATGTCATCTATCTGGATTTCAGCAAAGCCTTTGATACTGTTCCTCATAGGAGGCTTGTCAATAAACTCAGTAGCTTGGGGATGGGTCCCAAGATAATAAACTGGATTAGAAATTGGTTGACTGACAGACAACCAGAAGGTGATGGTACATGGAGCTCACTAGGATGAGAGGAAGGTGATTAGCAGGGTGCCCCAGGGTTTGGTCCTGGGCCCAGCACTGTTCAATATATTTGTGAGTGATATTGCTGAAGGACTGAATGGAAAAGTCTGTCTTTTTGCAGATGACAGAAAATTTTGCAACAGAGTGGACTCCCCCGAGGGAGTGGTTAACATGAGGAAAGATCTAGAAAAGCTGGAAGACTGGTCTAATGCTTGGCAAATACAATTTAATGTGAAAAAGTGCAGTGTCATGCACTTGGGTAGCAGAAATCCAAGGGAAATGTACACGATAGGGGGTGAGAGGTTGGTATGCACGGTTCAGGAGAAAGACCTTGGTGTGATTATCTCTGATGATCTCAAGGTGTCAAAGCAGTGCGACAAGGTGGTGGCAAAAGCCAGGAGGATGTTGGGCTGTATACAAAGAGGGATTACCAGCAGAAAGGAAGAGGTACTTATGCCACTGTACAAGTCACTGGTGAGGCCTCACTTGGAATACTGTGTTCAGTTTTGGAGACCTTGCAAAAGATGTAAAAAGACTGGAAACTGTTCAGAGAAAGGCAACCAAAATGATTTGGAGCCTGCGTCAGGGGTCTTATGAGAAGAGACTTGAAGACCTAAATATGTACACTTTGAAGGAGAGGAGGGACAGGGGAGATATGATTCAGACCTTTAAATACTTAAAGAGAAATGATGAACAAACAAACCTCTTCCAAAGACGGGGAAGCTGTAAAACTAGAGGGCATAACATGAAGCTGCTAGGTGGTAAATTGAAAGGCAATGTCAGGAAATATTTCTTCTCTGAAAGGGTGGTGGATGCTTGGAATGCCCTCCCGATTGAAGTGGTGGGGGCAAACACGGTGATGGAATTCAAAACAGCATGGGACAAACACAGTGGATCCCTTTACAGCAACAGGATAAAAACAAAATAAACGGTACCATCTAACGTCTCAACAAATAGGGGTGTCCTACATGGAGTGGTGGGTTCACCCCTAAACAAAGACATGGGGAGGGGTGGCCTGCACAGAGCGACAGGTGCACCTACTCTTGCCATCTTGCTGGGCAGACTAGATGGACCATGCTGGTCTTTATCTGCCGTCACTTACTATGTTACTATGCTTTTCCACTCTGTTCAGAGCCCAGAGGAGGTCTGTCAACCTGGCATAAGTGCCAGTCTGGTGCCTTGCATGCTGGTACAGCGCACAGCAGCTGGCTCTTGAAGCGGTTAAGGTGCCATCTGTGTTGGCCTTTTCTGTAAGACAGTCTGGAGAAGGGACTTTTTTTTAAAGCTTCCTGAAGGTTCACGTGGCAGCTTTGGCCTGTTTCAGAGGTCTGTTGGCTGGTAAGTCTCTAGCCTTACACCCGGATGTTAGGCGTCTGCCTCCTCTCCTCCAGTCAGTGATCTCTTCCTAGGATGTGTCTGGTGCTCAGGGCCCTGATGTCTGAGCCCTTTGAACAGTTGAAGTGCGCTGCTTTGAACGAATTGACGCTCAAGATGATGGTCTTTGTCGCAGTTTGTTCCTCAAGGTGAATTTCCAAGCTACAGGCTCTGTCTTGCCAAGATGCCTATGTATTTTTCAGAGGAGGCTGTTTTCATTCATCCTGTGCCTGCCTTCTTGTCTAAGGTGATTTCTCCATTTCATATGAACCAGGTAGTCTGCCTTCCTCCCTCCTCTAAGGAGCAGTGTCGGGGGACTGATAAGAATTGTCGCCTTGTGGATGTCCAGAGGATGCTTCTCCAGTACTAGGAGGTTATGAATTCTTTTCTTAAATCGGACCATCTTTTTGTGCTGTTTGCTGGCCCACGCCAGTGTGACATGGTGGCTAAGTCGACTTTGGGGCACTAGATTAAGAAAACTATTGCCTAGGCATGTCTGTTGCAGAACCATCTGATTCCAGAGGGTTTGCACACCCATTCTATCTGAGCACAAGCGTCCTCGTAGGCGGAGTGGTGCTCGGTAGCCCCTGCAGACATTGTTGGATGGCAACGTGGGCATCACTTTCTACTTTAGTCAAGTATTTCCGCTTGGATGTCTACATGTGGGTGGACACGGCCTTTGGCTCAAGGATTTTGTGAGTTGCTGGGTCTTCTTCCCGCCCAGTGGAGTTAGTCTTGGTACATCCTACTTGTCTGGACTGGTCTAGCAGTACGATATGGAAGATGACATTTTACATACCAGTTAATGTCCTTACCTTGAGTTCTGCTAGACCAGGGCAGGGCCCACTCCTGAAGCTGTATTTGTTCTGTTCTTCTGCTGCAGTACCCTTGGGTCCACTATGATTTTTATACTTGGCTCTGCAGGTTCATCTTTACTAGCAACTTTCTGTTTAAGCTTTCCTGTACATAGTTCTCTACTGTTGATTACTCATTGTTGCTCATGATTGAGATTGTGTGAGGCTTGCCATGTTTCTCCCTTATGCTTTGGGACAAATACTGAAGAGACCTCTGGTGGCTGAGAGAGATAGAGGCATGGGAGTGATGTAATTGAAACCTGGGCTTTTCATTGGTTCTTTGTCTCCAACAATCTGCCGGTAGGAACACAACCCCCACTTGTCTAGACTGGTCAAGCAAGACTCAAGGAAAGGATATTAACCGGTGTCACCCAGCGTGGGACCCCACAGGTTAAGGCAGGGTACTACACTGAGGCCTTATCTTGAACTGGCCAGAAAAAGGATATAGAAAGCCTTGCTATGCTCTCTGGGAGTTGTAGTTCTTATAGACCAGCCAAGAAATGAGTTGCGGACGCGTGGTAAGGCTCAAAGACAGGATTTTATTCCCCTTCCGGGAGGATTCTTTTTGTAATGAAAAACAAGGCAGATAAACCAACTTTGGGTACAAAAATAGAGACAAAATGTGAACAAAAACTGCTTCTTTTTTCAGCTTTTTTACACCAAATGAAAAGGTATTTTAGACAGTCCTTTTTCCAACAAACATAAACCCTTTCTCTGTTATTTCCACAGTTAGAAAGTTTCACAGCTCCTTTAACATAGAGAGGAGATCTCGTCTGCAATTGTGAGCGTACAATCCATGTATTCAGCAGTGGGTTGGTCCCCCTGTACTTCACACTGCTTGTCCTCACTCTCTGTTGCAAACAGTCTCTCTTTCAAATAGCTAGACGTGTTATTTAGCAGTCTCTCCCTATCACAAAGAGACTTCTTTTCTTCCTCTGTTAACGTCTGTGAAAAACAATTACCGTATTCACTAGAGTTCCTTTCTTGAGAGCCCTTCAAATGCTGCCAGTCATATGGGAAGTTCCTGCATTCAATTCTCTTTCTATTAGAGGTAATAAGCTTACCTTCTGGCTCTCTCAGCTTAGAGTTCCTCGGCACAGCTGAAGCTACCGGAGTGGAACAGGATGGCACTTCCTTACAGGTTTTCCCTTTTGGCTTTTCCCCAGGTACAAAACTTTCTTCAGGACAGAAGACTTTATCCTTCCTGTCCCTGTAGCCTGGGTAATTGGCTTTTCCAGCCTGTCTCAGCCTGGCTTTAAAACTGCCTTCTCTGTTACCTTTTATATAAGCGTTACTGTGTTCAAAGGTGTCTGTGCACTGCCTTCTATGGCAGACTCCCGGGTTTTCTCTCTCAGCTTTAGAGCTAAACCTTTCGGTTCTCCCAGCCCTCTCAGTGGCTCCGCTCCAACCCAGACTTCCAGCAGAATGTCCTGGGCTTCTGGGGTTCTCTGCCCTTTCAGAGTTCCTTGACTTCTCAGGAGTTTCTGCAGTTGCTGCTCTCTCTGCCTCTCGGCTAATTCCTGTAACTTCTGGGACTTCTCTGGCTTCCAGGATTTCTGTTGCTTCTGCTCTCTCAGCTCCGTCTAACCCGAACCTGAACTTGCACTCGCCCTTCCCTCTAACTCCAGGTGAGTGAGGTATATCCACGTGTGTCTCAACTCCGCCTTCTTTCAGCTGCTCCTCATTCCCTAATGATTCCTGAGCCTTCCTGCAGCTTGGGCGTGTTCTCAGAGCTCGAGACCTGGTTTGTTTATGTTGCCTATAGCAACTCCTTGTCATGTGCTTGTCTGAAGTGTCAGTGTCAGATCCACTATCTGTATTTCTACTTATTTCCATGGGCTCTGCTAGATCCACTTCGTGACACCGGTAAGTAAAATGTCCATATCCCCATCATAGAAAGTATCTGCCCTTGGACCTATGTACTGCCCTTGGGCCTCATAACTCCCTTGCATGTTCACAGTGTCTTGCAATGTTCGCAGCTTATCTATTCAAATGGGCATGCACATGTTTCCCTGTTTGGGCAATTGGCTGGTTGAAAGCACCTCTCACAAAGGGAATCAAGGATCTGGTTGCACAACCATCCACCTGCTAGAATTACTAGGGCTTGTCATAAATTATTCCAAATCAAATCTGAGCCTGGCACCTCAATAGGGATTCAGTGGAGCACTGCTAGACATAGCTCAGGCAAAAGCTTTCTTCCCCCAGAGTCACCAGATTGGTGTCCTAAAGTAGAGGAAGACCGTAGCAGACAACATGGAATGTGTTGAGGATATTGGGCAATATGGTTTCAACTGTACATGATATCCCCTTGGCACATCTCAAAATGATACAAGCTTAGTGGATCCTGAGCACCCATTGGATGCAGGTAATGCATAGGCTCTGAGACACAGTATCTGTCACTGTTCTTCTCCAGGGCTCAGTTCTGGTGGACAGTCCATTCCAATCTTGCAAAAGGAATCCTTTTCTTCATTCCCCCTTACCAACAATTAAAGATGCATCCAAACAAGGTTGTTGAACTCATGTAGATGGGAGTTGCATACCCAGGGTTTATGGTATGCCCAGGAGAACAGATCCAGAAAATTGATCCTTCATATCAATTCCCTGCAATGGAAGTCAGTTTTGAATGTTCTAAAGGCTTTCAGAGATCTATTGACCAATGAAATTGTGATGATTCCAGATAATCAAGTAGTCATATACTGCATCAACAAACGAGGAGGAAAAAGGTCAATGATACTTGGGGGCCACTTACCTGAATGGCAAAAACAATGTCCTGGCAGACAAGCTGAATCATATGCTCCGACCCTATGAATAGACCCTGGACTGGGAGGTAGCCTGGAGCACCTATCAAGGGTGGGGCAATTCCTCAATAGATTTGTTTGTCATTCCCCAGAACAGGAAGCACCTAATTTCTGCTGCAGAATAGGGATACATGGCAAACTAGCCTCTGATGTTTTTCTTCAAGTTTTGAGGAAGGGTCTTCTATATGCGAATACTCCAGGACCTCTCATAGCAAAAACTCTGCTAAAACTCAGAGACAACATGGGAACTGTGATTCTCATAGCATCTTACTGGCCCAGAGCACCATGATTTCCTCTTCTCCTCGAGCTCTCTGTAGATGATCCTACTAAGCTAGGCAGTTTGCCAGCCCTAATCATGCAGGATTTCAGAACACTTATGCCCCAACATCAAGTTCTTTGCTCTCACTGCTTAGATGTTGAGGGGCTAACGCTGTCTTTTTTAAATCTGCCAGTTAGCATGGTCATAATTTTGACTTCCAGGAGAGATTCTGCTAGGTCATAGAACTTCAAATGGAAGGGGTTTGCCATCTGCTGTGACTGTAGGGCCCTAGATATTTTTTTACTTCTTCCATTGAAGAGCTGCTTGAAATACCTTCTACATTTATCTGAATGAGATCTGAAGATTAACTCAGTAAGAGTACACCTTGGAAAAAGTGATGCATATCATTAGCATAGTGAAGGTAAACCCATCTTTCTACAGTCTTTAAATTGTTCATGCCATGCAGGGTTTGCTTCTTATGAAGCCTTCCATCAAGCTGCCCTCAGTGTAATGGGATCTTCATATGGTTTTAACTCAGCCGATGAAAGCCCTCCTTGTGCCACTGGATACCTGTGAACTGAAGTACTTGACCAGGTGGTCATATTTTCAGTGGTGATAACTTCTGTGCACAAAGTTAGTGAGCTCCAGGCTCCAGTAGCTGATCTACCCTACATAAAATTTTACAATAATAGAGTGGTTCTACACATACATCCAGAGTTCCTTCCTTAAGATGGACTTCAGATACCACTTTTATTTATTTATTTTATTTAACAATCATTTATATCCCGCATCTTCCAGAGTTCAGTTGCGGTTCACAATAAAACAAAATCCACAAAGCAAGAGCTTGGTTTTACATCGAACATTTTGTAACAATAAACAATATAAAGGTTAACAGCATGAGCTAATACATAACAGCATAAAACTGGCTTATAAACTATGTACAATAAACTATATACAATTACAAGTTGTAGGCACTTTAGGGTTGAAACATTGTGTTTTTAATTCAGTGTATTTTCTGTTAAGTTGTTGGATTTAGTATTACTCAGTCAGGTGATTCTAGCCTTTATCTGAGTATATCGAGGGATTATCTATGTTGCCGTAGTGTTTGGAGAATAGATAGGTTTTTAGTTTTTTGCGGAGTTCCATAATTTCGTTTATAGTTCGTAGGTCCTCCGGAAGGGAATTCCATGTGGATGGGGCAGCATGAGAAAAAGCTCTGTTATTAGTTAATTTATTTGCTTTTATGAAATCATTAGGAGATTTTAGTTTATTTGAGTGTGCTTTTCTGTGCGTAGTTTTTTGAGATTCCATACTGATTAGGTTGCTTAGTGGGATTGGAGCCATGTGATTTAAGGCTTTAAATGTAGTTATTGTAGTTTTATATATTATCCTGCTTTGAATTGGCAACCAGTGAAGGGAAGCTAGTATTGGTGTTATGTGCTGAAATGAGTGTGCTTTCATTATAATTCTAGCTGCGGCGTTTTGTGCTAGTTGGATTCTTTTGATGTTTTGTTTCGTTATTCCTAAAAGAATTAGGTTGGCAAAATCAAAGTGCGGGGTTATTGTAGCCTGGATTATATTAATGAAATCTTGTAGGTGTACTAATGGGCGAAGTTGTTTAAGGATTTTGAGTTTAAAATATATTTTCTTTATGGTGTTTCTGATATGAGTATTCATCGTCAAATGTGTGTCTAGTATAACACCTAGGTATCTTATTTCGTTTTTTATTTTAATGTCATGATTTTGTATTGTTATGTGGGTTGGAGGGATATATGATTGGTTTTTTGTTACAATTAGAACTTCTGTTTTTGAATGATTAATGTGAAGGTTTTGAGCTTTTAGCCAGGTTGTTATTTCATTGAAACAATCTGATAGTAGTTTTATTGGTAAGTTAGGGATTATAAATGGGATGTACATCATAATATCATCTGCATATAGATGATAGTATACTCCGAATTTTTTAAAAATATTGCAGACTGGTTTTATGTAAATATTGAACAGGAGGGCTAATAGCGCAGAGCCTTGTGGGAGTCCAATTTCTTGTTTATATATGTTTGATGTTTGGTTGCCTATTCTTACATTTTGCGTTCTATTGTTTAGATAAGAGGTGAACCATTTGTGTACAGTGGCATTTATTCCTATTTGTTTCAGGTTATTAAGCATTATAGTGTGATGAACACTATCAAATGCTGCCGAAATATCAATAAATAAGAGTGTTTATGATTGTCAATCCCTCTCAGTAGTACATCAGTTAAGACTGTTCCTTATCGGTCCTACAGTTCAGTCCTCCACCACTGGGTAGTGCACCTCCTCCTGCAACATGGAGACTGGACAAGTCAAACTTGTGACATCACCGGGTATATCCTGCTGGTCTTCTCCCATGATCCCCCAGTGTGTCCAGTCTCCATGCAGCATGAGGACGTAGTGAGCCTAGGTGCTGGGCTCACTTGAGAAGCAGTTTAGGAGCAGTTAGTCAGGATTTGATTTACCTTGCATTTCTTTTGCCCTTCTTTAGGTGTAATCCTGTAAATTGAATTCATTTTCATTTAATTTAATTTACTTTTACTTTATTTATTTTCACCTAGTCGGCCTTAGTGTAAAGGGGGGTTCTGTCCCTTTTCAAAGTTCACGCTGCCAGCTAGCCTCTCTGCTTGGGATTCTTCGGTCTCTGTGCCCGGTGATGATCTCTCCCCCAGGACTGTACGGGGGAGAGCTCTGTGGAACACCTGCATTTTGGCAGTGTCCATGCGGCAGATTCCCATCGCGGCGGGAGCCTCAGGCCGTTCGAGGTTCTTTAGCCGGTGGGCCGGGGCTCGCAGCGTCTGCTACTTCTGGTGGCGCGAGGCAGCAGCGTGTCTGGACAGCTCTTCACCCCGCAGCTACAGCGGGGTAACTGCTGCATCCCGACGCCACAAGGGAGTCTCTCGAGTCCGCATGGAGGGGCTCTGAGCTCTTGCCGCCTCTGTGGTGTTTGGCGCCAAACGGGCCTGCTTCGGATTGGCGCCATTTTCTCGGCAGGGCTAAGGCCTCGTGGCGGAGAGCGGAGCAGCCCCGCGTTTGATCAGACGACGCTGTTCCACGCGGCTACACCCAGATAAGGACTTCCTTTTGCTGTTACTTTTAATTTTAATTCTAATTTTAATTTCCTTTTAATTTCATGATAGTTTATAGTTCTTTGAATGCAATGTGATTGGTTTGGGTTTTACTTCTTGTGGGGTGCCTTTACCTTTGTCTGCATTCTGGCAGTTAGCGACGTCTGTCAGCAGCAGGTTTCCGTGCTAGGATTTGGCCATTCAGGGTCATCGGCGGCACAACCACCTACAAATTGAGCCCTTTCTGAAATTGTCATTTACATAAGGATGCTATTTCCATGTTTATACGCTTGGAAATTGTGCAGACAGCCTCTAAATGTCGTTATGCCATCTGCAAATTTGATCGCCATGCTTGCTGATCTCTTTTCCAGATCATTTCAGTGCAGTAGATGTTACCAGATGCCAGTTCCAGTGCAGATCCCGAGACATTCCACTATTTATGGGTCTCCTGTGAGAAAACTGGCCATTTAGTCCTATTGTGTTCCTGTTTTTGATCCATTTCCCATTCTATAATAGCACATCATCTCCTTCCTCAGGAGAAGTTCATAAGGGGTTTTGTCAAGTACCTTCTAAAACATCCCGATACATATCATTTGGCTTACTCACATGTTTATTAACCCTTTGAAAAGACAGCTTGGTGCTGCTTTTCAGAACAAGTTCTATCATTTAACTGGCACTGAACTCAGATTCATTGGTCTGTAGTTTCCAAGATCGCCTTTGAAGCTCTTTAAAAACAAAAACAAAAAAAAACAAAACCAATTAGTGTTGCATTAGTAACTCTTCAATCTTTAGAGATCATTAATACTAATGTTATGATTGAGCCTGGCTGATATTATGAATGATCACTATTAGACAAAAATTAGCTAGGTTAAGACACTTTGATTTGGTTTTCTGCACTATGTTATCAGAGCACAGCTTGCCCATTTGGCGGGAACACTGCCCGTCTGGGCCATCTGGGGAAAGGCCCCTGCTGGGGATCGTGAGAAGTGTTGCTGGATGGCACAGTCCGGGGCTTAGTGTTCCAGGGTCCTGGAAGGGTTGATAGCGGCAGTCAGGCCTCCCTGTCTTTGCTATGACGGTCACCTAGGTTCAAGCGTCCTGTGTTTTGGGTGACAGGAGTGGGACACCTGGACATGTGGTGCTGGATGTTGGATAGGCTCATACTTCTTAGGTGCGCTCTCCTTGAGTGCGTCTGCATGTCCGTGTTCCGTCTGTGATCTCATGCTCAGGTGATTGTTGCAGCAATGACAGAGATCGCTTAGGATATCGTGAGCGGGGTTGTCATGGCATTGCATGGGGTTGCCAATGCAAGACGGGGCCATCCTGAGGAGTTTGGGCCTCAGTCATCAGCTTTCCCTTCGGAGGCCCGGCTGTCCAGGAGGCACCCCTCCAGATCCGCCGGTCCAGTTCTTCTCTGCCTCTTCTCAATGTGGGCAGGGGGGCTGGCAGATCTGGAAATTCACATCCACTGCACGTTCTACTGTTTTACCTCTGTCTTGGGGTTCTGAGTTCATATATTCCCAATCATTTGTTTGGTGGGGTGCTGCTGTCTGTTGTGCAAGACAAGGTGGTCAACAGTCGGAGGCTGTCGTCTATTCCCCTTGCCCCTGAAGGTGCTCACAATTTAAGTTTTTTGTACCTGCGGAGGTGTATGTTAAAGGCTAGCAGGCGCACCTGTGGGACCAGAATCCTCGGTTCTTCCGACCTTCCGTTGAGGTGCGCGTGTGGGGTTTACTCCCTTGGTCGGCTAGCAACTTGCTTCACCCATTGGGCCTTCCCTTTCCTCAAGGCATCGTTGCGTCCCACTTCTTTGTGGGGGCTCGCCGCAGGGCCTGGAGTTATGCTCAGCCGGTTTCAGCCAGGGCTGAGTCCTTGGGGGGAGGCTCCAATCCTAACGATACAGGGAGTGCTGGGATCCGTTCAACCAGGTTCCTTCGGGCCCAGCGTACGTCGTCTTTTGCTGGCCGGTTTAGGTCTTCGGGTCGTGGCGGTGCTCCGAGAAGACCAGTAGGCTGCACAGTGCTTGTCTTGGAGCAAGCGCGGGATATCTGTAGGTTCATATTCAAAGCCGTCCGGTTACATGTCCCTCCATTGTGGAATGCTGTACTAGAAGGCATACTTCATATGCTGGGCTTACAAGTTGGCTTCCGCGCTGCTCGGCATCAGCCAAGGTGACTGCCGGTTTAGGCTGTGGAGTCAGCCTGGAGGAGGGGTCTTGTGTTCTCTGGACAATGCCCTGTTCGGTTGTGGGCCTTGTGGCCCTTATGGAGTTGTAAAATGGAAAAAAAAAAAAAAAAAAGAATAATCAAACAGGAAAGCCTTCCTAATTGTCCCCACTTCTTTTTTATAAGGTTCTGTCCCTCTCTTCCGGGAGCTTGGCCGGAGCGTGGTTAGACTCAGCTACATTTTGGGGATCCTTTATGTACAAGGCGTTTTAGTGTACGCAGCACACCCAGTGTTCCATCGTCTGACTGGAACGGTACGCGGTACGTCAGCCGTGGCAGGCGTTCACGGACACGGTAGCGGATCGAGCGCTATAGGTGCTGTCTGAGATCTCCGGGATGGTGGCCTATTTAGATCGGCAGGGTGGAGTCGGTCGGGAGGTCAGGGTGGCCCGAGTGAAGGGACAGCGTGCGCGGTTGAAGCCTTGGCGGCCTGCGTTTCGGTGGGGACACTGTGGTGGCGAATGTCCTTAGCGGGGTCCGAGTGTTTGCCGGAGGAGTGAGATTGCATCAGGCGGTGTGCGCGCCGCGTGTGCTTAGATGCGGTCAGCCCATATTGGACCTCATGGCGACCTGTCAGTCTGCGGCGACGGGTCGATGTTTAGCAGAGGACATATGAGGCTACTGGATAGCGTCGACGCATTGGTACGGGGCCGTGGCCCGGTCCATTCTATGCCTTTCAGAGGTCATAGTGAAAATGGCCGACTGGGTCTGGTTGCTAAGATATGTGCTCTTCATTAGTCAGTGGGGACCATTACCAGTGTATTCTGCAACATTTGCGTGAGCTTGCATAATCTTTACTTGCAACCAATCGAAATAACTGTCCAAAACCAGTTGCTGCAGTCACTACTTAAATTTGCCTCGCTTGACAGTAAAAAAAAAAAAAAAAAAAGACATATTTATTTTATACCGATAGGTCACTCACAGCATATTTGGCGATTCCTCGTCCTGGTGTTAATCATGCAGATAATTTCTGCTCTAGTTGTGGTGATGTGACTTTTACATCACAAAAATGGCATATGACTGTGGCGGTTCAGAAAGCCTACAATTTATATTTTGGCTGCAGAATAAAAGATCAGGATAAAAGCTAGGCGCCACACATATGCTGCAATACATGTGTAGCAGATCTCAGGCTGTGGATGGATGGGAAAAGACCATCAAAGTCTTTTGCGGTTCCAATGATGTGGAGAGGGCCCATGGATCACGTCGGCGATTGCTACTTCTGCATGGTTCCTCCAATTCCGGAGGGCATATCCAGGTGACGTAAGCGGTTGGCCTACTGGCATTGCGTCGTGGGCGTGGCTACCAGAGTCTCCTTTCTTTTTTGTCACACCATGTAAGACTCCACATCTTCTGAAGCAACGCTGGACCCTGGGGCACTTGACACCCTCTTATATGCCCTTGGTGGATCACGCTTGGTTTATTGCAACTCATTGCTTAGCTGCATTCCACATTCTCAATTAAAAAGACTCCAACTGGTCCAGGACATAGCTGTAGAGCTACTTTGTGTTGCAAAGAATAAAGCCCTTAAGAGGTGTGACAAATAGGGTGTTTGACGCTGGTGGTTTTTCCATTTCCCTCATTTTGCTTCCCACCTCTGTCTGGATGGACCTCGGTTCCGTTCTCCCTCGTGGAATCTGGCTGTGCCTGTTTAGTTGTCGGTTTGGGACTTACGCAAGAACACTTTGCTTGTAACCTACGTTCCTTGGACCTTAGGTGAGGTTCCGTCGCTTTCTGGGAGGTCTCTTCGCTGCCTGTCCCTCCGTGGAGGCGGGTTCTGCGGGAGAGAGCAGCGGTTGCTAACACTTGACACCCTGGTGGGGTCGAGAGCCAAGGGGGAGCTCAAGCAGAATTTTCAGGCGGAGCTCCGGTAGCCTTCTCAGTAGGTCTGTTTCTAGGGCGTTCAGTGTGTTTGCGATGGCGAGTTTGTCTTTCTGAAGCACTAGCGCTGCTTGGGGCAAAGTTCTGTGCTGTTTTCACCAGTGAAGAGGATCCAAGTGGGCTCTCGGTCGTGTCTTCCTGGTTGGCTTACCGCCTGTTGACGTGAGGAGCGGGCTGGGGTCGGTGCCTGCTCTGTTTGTTTAGGGGCCGAGCCGACTGGATAGGTCCCTCCCAATGATTACTGCTCTGGTACATCCCAGTGGTGGAGGACTGAACTGTAGGACCGATAAGGAAATGGAAATTACACTTACCTGGTAATTGATGTTCCTTGAGGGAGTACAGTTCAGTCCTCATTCCCGCCCGGGGATGGATGTTTCAGACGCGAGGCGTCAGTTCCGAGTATGCTTTCGGATCCTAGAGTCGGCAACGGGCTCTGATTGGCCGGTAATCACGAGAGCAACCTTTTCTGCCTATACTCTTCCTTAGTTCTCCTTCCTTCTAGCTCTCTGTCTTCCGCTGTTTGGTGCGCAGGGGGACAGGGGCACGGAGGAGGGTGTTTTTCGGCCTTTCTTTTTGGGGCCCTGTGATTTTAAAGTTGAAGTTTGAGCATAGCTTTGTATTTAGTACTTTAACTGGTTGTTTGTTTGCTCCTTTGAGTCTGCTTTGACAGTAGGTCACTGGGGGATCATGGGAGAAGACCAGCAGGATATACCCGGTGATGTCACAAGTTCGACTTGTCCAGTCTCCATGTTGCAGGAGGAGGTGCACTACCCAGTGGTGGAGGACTGAACTGTACTCCCTCAAGGAACATCAATTACCAGGTAAGTGTAATTTCCATTTAAGAGTGTTTCAACTCCGTGTTTAGGTCTAAATCCATATTGGTGCTCATCAAGTGGGTAGGATGAATCTAGGTATTCTTGTGTCTGGATTTGTACCACTTTTTCTATTATTTTCGCCAAAAAAGGGATACTTGAGACGGGTCTGTATGATTTTGGTGATGTTTTGTCAAGCATGTTGTTTTTGAGAATTGGGCGGATTTGTGCATGTTTGAGCGTGGATGGGAGGTGTCCTTGAAGTAACGAGAGGTTGACTATGGGAGAATGTATGATAGAAGTATTGGAAGTGTACTTTTTATCCATGTTACTGGGCATGGATCAAGAAAGGAAGTTGTGGTGTTGAGATTGGAAATGATATTCTTTAGTGAATCTTTTGATATAGGATGGAAGTCTGACCATTCATCTGAGCAATGATGAACCATATTGATATTGTCTAGAGTCATTATAGGTTGTGTAGATTTGTTTTGATAGTGATTGGCTAGGGTTTGTACCGAAATATCAGTGATGTCATTGTTAGATATTTGGGGATTATTAGTTAGAATTCTAACAATGGAGAATAGTTCTCGTGGTCTGTTATAAGATTTTGATAAGATTGCCGCGTAATAAGATTTTTTTGTGCTATCTAAAGTATCCTTGTATTTTGTGAGATAGTTGTTATATATTTCCTTATTGATGATTGATTTGGTTTTGCGCCATTTGTGTTCTATTTTTCTTAGTTATTTTTTCATTTGTTGTTGAACCATGGTGTTTTGTTTATTTTTAAGTTAGTGGGCTTTTTGATTCGTTGATCAAGTTTGGCTGCATTGTTGATTGTGTCATGCCAGTTTTTGACAGCTTCATTTAGATTCGTTGGGGATGATGAGAGGTAGGGTATTGTGGTATCTAAGAATTCAGTTTCATTAAATTTTCTGAATTTTGTAGTGGGATCACTTCGTGTGTTATTTTTAGTGTTTTTGGTGTGGAATGTGAAGTTTGTTTTGATAATGTAATGATCAGACCAAGGTATTTGTGAGCATTCTATGGAATCTGGGTTGAATAGCTTGAAGTGTGTTTGGGAGGAGAATAAGGTCAAGCGAGCCTCCTTTTATATGTGTTGTTGTATTGATTATTTGGTGAAAGTCCATGTCTGATATGGATTCTAGGAACAAGTTGGATTCTGATGCTGGAAGTGAGGGGAGGTTGAAATCTCCAAGCATGATTATGGGATTTTGTTCTGTAGATGAGCCTAGGAATTCAATTAGTGAATCTAGGCTATCTGCTTTTTGATCAGGGGGTCTATATATTAGGCAAATTCTAAATATGTTGGTTTTTATAATTAATGTGTCAATATTGTTGGCTATAGTTGATGGTATCGTTCTTGCATTTAATCTCTTTTTTGTCATTATAAGTACTCCTCCTCCTTTTTTGTTGGTTCTATGTGTATAGTTTATATCGTAGTCTTCGCTATTAAGTTGATTTAAATAGACTGTATCCGTTTCAGTTAGCCAGGTTTCTGTTACGCATAAAATATCAGGTTTTGCGTCTGTTATTAAATCGTTGAAAATGGGGAGTTTGTTTTTCATTGAGCGGGCATTTATGAGGATGCAAGTTAGAGAAGTAGTGTTGTTGATGCTGGTTTCATTTGTTATTTGTAGTGAGTTAGCTTGTTTTATTTGAATAAGTCGGTGGTAGTTTATTTTTGCATGGTGGTTTGGGTTTGCGTGTCCAATGTGGTTGTAATTTCTAATTGTTTGTATTATAGGGATTGTCATGTGATTTTTGGATGTTAAGCTTAGTGTTAGGTCAATTAAGATTGTGAATATTATACAGCTGTAGGTTATTTTTAGTATCAAGATGTTTGAGTGCGACATGTTCAATGTGTAGAAAGGGTTTGTTGTAGATTATATTGCTAGCAGTTGGTTTGTGCCTAAGAGTAGCAATAACAGGTATCTACTACTGGCAACAGTTGTATCTTATAGAGAGTAATGAATTGCTTGCAACAGTGATGAGATAGACAGTAGTTAAATGACTTACTGGTAACAGTATAAATCACACAGTGGTTATAATTGAGATACTTTCAATAGTAAACATCTGACCGTGGCAGTTGGAGTGATAAAGGTTGAGTCAGTAATGGGTTTGAGTTACTGGTAGTATACACTTGCCACAGTATACTGATAAAACATTAATTAATAATGCTAGTGAATAATGATACTGAATATAACAATGATAAGGTAGGTGAAATGCAGGGGTAGTAATCTCATGCAATTGAATTAAATAGTCTATTAAGAAGATATATCAGTATAGGTGCATTCAAAGTAGGATATACTTGCTGCGTTTGCGGGTATAGCAGGAAGAATGATGGTGCACGAGCTCGACCCTAGGGGAGCTCCAGCCGTAGAACGAGGTCGTAGCTAGTCTTCGTTTGGTTGTAGTCTGTGTCTCTGGTCAGCTCTGGTCTCTTAAGCGCCTTAGCCTTAACTTGTCAATTGTCCTGCCAATATTTTTTCCCAGAGCTCACACTCATAAAGGAGAAAGCATACTGCACACGTTGGACTCTAAGAGCCTTGCCTGCCTATTCAGAGTAGACTAAAGTCCTTAGAAAGCCCACCCAACTTTTTGTTTCTTTTGTTTTGAGGAAAGTGGGGACTGCCACCAACAAAAACACACACTATCCAGTTGACTAGCGGATTGCATCTGCTTCGATTATGCCTAGGCAGGCTTGATTCTTGAAGCTTGTCACAGCTCTGCATTGTTGGCCCACTTGAGATCAGTGTGCAGGGTACTCGGTTGAAACAGACATGGTAAAGGGTGTCTCAGTAAGGAGACAGGAGATATGAGTGTATATCTGGGCAAGTTACCATAGTGTGGCTAGTGACTGATGCTGTATGTGAGAAAATATTTTTTTCACTTGCACATAATCAAACTCTGGAATTCATTACCGGAGGATGTAGTAAAAGCTGTTAGTGTAGCTGAGTTCAAAACAAATTTGGACCAGTTTCTGGAGGAAAGTCCATAAACCATTATTAAACAGGACTGAGGAAATCCACTGCTTACCCCTGAAACGAGCAGCATGGAATGTATATACCTTTGGGAACCAGATATGTACTTGAGACCTGGAATGGCTACTGATGGAAACAGGATATTGGGCTTGATGGACCCTTGGTCTGACCCAGTATGGCATATTTTTATGGGTTTGTGTGTATAAATGGTATGATGTGTATGTCTATCTCAGTGGAAAGACTTCAGCTGTGTATCTGTGTGCAAGTGTATATTGGGGTTATGTACTTCTTGGCAGTGTATGTTTGAGGTTATGTATGTATATCTGAGTATATGTCTTGGAGGCTGCATGTATGTGTTTGTGCGTTGGGGTGTATACTTGTGTGTGTGATATGTCCATGTTGGTGCTGTGTGTGTATAGCTGAAGGCTTGTATGTTTGTATCTCCAGGAACAAGCAGGAATGAGTCTTCACATATGGGTACGTCGGTACCGACGGAGCCTGCGCGGGAACGCTCCCCAGCGTCCAATCAGAAAGCTTTTGGGAGCATCCCACAGCGCCTGCGTGCTGCCTTTCCAACTGTCTCTCCTCAGTTGTTCTTTTTCCGCGGAGCCAGCAGGTCGTATTCCTGTCACCGCAGAAGAATTTCCTTATTTTTTCTTTATTTCTTTTCTGTACGCGTCTGCCTTCCTCGACGCTATACCCGTACCGCCGGTGCTTATTCTTTTCTTAAAAAAAAAAAAAAAAAAAAAAGACCTTTTATTTTTCTTCAGGTGTACTTCAGTTTTGGCCCTTGGGCCCAAAACATTTTTCTTTAAATATGGAAAAACCTGCCTCAGGATTTAAGAAGTGCACAAAATGTGGCGGTACTATTTCCGTCACCGACACCCATGACTGGTGTCTCAAATGTTTAGGCCCTGACCATTCCATTAAAGATTGTGTGTCCTGTTCCATGATGTCTAAGAGAGATCGACAGAACCGAGCTGCCAAGCTCAGTACCCTGTTTCCCTCTGATGCAGCTTCGGTGGCATCGACGTCTTCCAGGGCTGCTTCTTCCTCACATGGATCTCAGGTAACTAAACATAAATCCAGCCGGTCCTCGAAGGGCAAATCTCCTTCCAAGCATCGAGATGCCCCTGGCCTTGGCCTCGAGGAGTCTGCACCGGCAAAATTACCCCGGCGGGAGGCTTCGGCTTCTAAAGCATCATCATCGGGGTTCCAGGACGATCTAGATGGCGTGGCCTCAACAGATCTCCTGGTGCCATGTTCTGGGGTACCGGTGGCTTCCACTGGTACCGACTTCCAGGCATTGGCAGCGTCGATGGATCAAAGGATTCTGTCCATTGAACGCAGTCTGGCGGCCTTCCTTGTGGCATTGACCCCCGTGGTACCGCAACAGACTACTCTGCAGGTACCGGCTCCGGTATCACCATCGGCACCGATTCCGGTACCTGTGGCATCAACATCGGCATCGCTGTCAGCCATGCCGGTACCCTGCTCTCTGCAGCCCTCCGGTACCGATACCCCGGTACCGATGATTCCCGATCCCGATCCCGGTTGGTACGGGTATCGGGCTTTGCAAGCGCATCCTGACAGACGATACTTCGATTCCTCTGATGACTCTGAGGATTCTGAAGAGTCTGTCGATGCAGCGATGCTTCTTCCACAGGAGGAGTCCTCTCCTAAACGAAGGATGTCTCCTCCAGAGGACTTGTCTTTTCAAGACTTTTTCTGTTACCCTAAATGGTAAATCATCTGGTTCTCTCCCCCTCACTTGCGGTGTCCCCCAGGGCTCGGTGTTGTCTCCTTTGCTGTTGTCTCCTTTGCTGTTTAATATTTTCCTGGCCCCCTTACTTCTTTTATTACAGCAGTACCCGGTATCTTGTTATGTTTATGCAGATGATATTATTTTGCTCTTTCATATTTCTCCACTTTCTCTGGATCTTTCCCCTTTAAACTCCTGCCTCTCTCATGTGGCCTCTTGGCTCTCTCAGCACCTTCTCCAGCTTAGTCCCTCTAAGTCCACTGCTATGTGGGTATCACTGAGTGGGTCGTGTCCGTCTGCTGCCCCTATGATTGATTCTATTCCCATTCCTCTGGTATCTTCTTTTCGGTATCTCGGGGTGATTCTTGACTCCTCCCTTTCCTTCCGTGATCATATCTCTCTCCTCACTAGGCGTTCTTTCGCTATCCTCCGCCGGCTTCGGGCTGTCCGTTCACTTCTTCCTCTCGGTTCTCTGGTTACTCTCGTCCTTGCTCTCATCGTTAGTCGTCTTGATTACTGTAATATCTTTCTGGCCAATCTTCCCAATTACCAACTTAAACGCCTTCAACTCATTCAGAATACAGCTGCCCGTATTATTACTTTCGCCCGTCGCTTCGATCACATTACCCCCATTCTCATTCGTCTTCATTGGTTGCCCCTTCGTGTTCGGTTTCACTATAAACTCCTTACCCTCACTCATCGTGCAATTTCCACTAACAATCCTTTATACCTGGCTGATTTAATTTCTCTTCACACGCCCTACCGTCAACTCCGCTCCCTTCACGCTAATCGTCTTGCTTTACCGTCCCCGTCCCGTGCACATCTAGAAAAGACCCGTTATGCTGCATTTTTCTTTCTTGGTCCTTGGCTGTGGAACGCCCTGCCTCCGTCCCTTCGTTTAGAACCCTCCTACCCTCAGTTCAAAGCCTCACTCAAAACCCATTTGTTTCAGAAAGTGTTCGATCTCCCTCCTGATTTCCCTCCCTGATACCGCTCTACGTTGAGGTTTCTGTCCTAGCTCAGTTTGGTCCTGCTACCCCCTTTGTCTGCCTCTGTTGGTTGTGCTGTTTGTCTTTTGTCTGTGTTTGGTTGTTGATTATTGTTTATCGTTTATAAGGTTATTGTGCTATTCTTTTTCTTTCTTTCCTATTATTTTTGGCATTCTTTTTCCGTAGTTTGCAGTGCTGCCTTTTATTTTGTTTGTACACCGCTTTAATGTCCCGACAAAAGCGGTTTATCAAGTGTGAAATAAAGATAAAGATAAAGAGGTGGCTCGGGGTCTCTCTATTACAGTAGCCCCAGAATCAGACCCTAGAGCTAAGGAGTTAGATATTCTACAATATCCTAAAACTCCTAAAGAGGCAGCTACCCTGCCCATTCATGAGATACTGTATGATCTCATGTTAAGGATGTGGGAAGCACCTCTATCCACCTCTCCTCATTCTCGCAGGTTAGACATCATGTATTGTGTCCCTCCTTGTCCTGGTTTCCATAAAACTCAGCTTCCTCACCACTCTATTGTGGTTGAGTCTGCAATGAGAAAGATTAGAAGTGCCAAGAGACATGCCTCTAATCCTCCAGGACGTGAATGTAGAACCCTGGATGCTTTTGGTAGAAGAATCTTCCAAGCTTCCATGCTGGCTGCGAGAATTAATTCTTATAGTCTGTACATGGGAATGTTCTTAAAAGAAGTCACTGACCATTTGCTGACTTTAAGTCCCTTTATGTCAGACAGTAAAAGGCCAGAATTTCTCTCTGGGCTCAAACATGCCCAGGATATCTCCAAATTCTCCAACCGTGCAGCTTTCGACTCCTTTGAATGCGTAAGCAGAGCCTCAGCTATAGCTATAGGTGCATGTAGGATTGCTTGGCTTCAAGCATCTGATTTGGAGACCTGGGTCCAAGATGAATTGGGAAATATCCCTTGTACAGGTGAGAATCTGTTTGGTAAAGATTGGCAAGCAAAGGCCAATCAAATGGATGCTGAAAATTCTGCTTTGGATAGACTATCCAAATCTACTGCTGCTCCTGCTAAGAAAAGGTTGTTCAAGAAAACACCTTTTTCTAAAAAGGGAAGATCCTATCCTGCTTATAGTCAGAGAGCATCTTCTGCAGCTCAGTTTCCTTCCAAACGTCAGCAATCCTCCAAACAGACCAAGGCAAAGGCGGCGAGGCCTGCTCCAACCCAGCAATCTCAGCCCCCTCAGGGACTTTGACTCTCTGCTAGAGAACTTAGCCTTCCTGGCTCTAGAAGGACTAGAGCCCTCCACCATCCCAGGAAGGTTATGTCACTTTGCTCCCAGATGGGGGCAAATCACGGCAGAGCACTGGACACTCTCCATCATAAGAGAGGGGTACAAACTTCATTTTTCCAGCTTGCCCCCTCTCACAAGAGTGCACCAGTTCAATTCTTCAACCTACCTCCTCAGCCTGTTAGAGCAGGAGGTTGCCACTCTTCTAGCCCAGGGGGCAATAGAGGAAGTGCCTTCTCAACAACAGAACACAGGGTTCTACTCCCCCATTTTCTTATCCCAAAGAAAACAGGGGGCTTCAGACCCATTTTAGATATCAGAGAATTGAACAGATTCCTAGTCAAGGAGAAATTCAAGATGGTTTCTCTAGGAACTCTGCTGCCATACTTTCACAGTCAGGATTGGCTTTGTTCTCTAGATCTTAAGGATGCGTACACTCATGTTCTCATCCATCCAACTCACAGAAGGTTCCTTCGGTTCCTTTTCCAGGAGAAGCACTATCAATACAAAGTGCTCCCCTTTGGCCTGGCCTCTGCACCAAGGGTGTTCACGAAATGCATGGCAGTGGTTGCTGCTTTTCTGCGCACCCTGGGAATATTTGTCTTCCCCTATCTGGACGACTGGCTCATTCGAGCTCCCACTCAATCAGAGGCCAAGACTGCTCTAACCTGCACAATGCGTATCCTTCAATATTTGGGGCTGGTAATAAACATCCCAAAATCCAATTTGATCCCTACTCAGTCTCTGGAGTTTATAGGGGCCCTGCTGGATACCACAAAGGCAAGGGCCTATCTTCCTCAGGCCTGCTACTTTCGCTTGATGCAGTTAGCTTCTCAAGCAGAGTCAAAATCCCTACTAACTGCTCGAGAAATGTTACAGCTTCTAGGCCACATGGCATCCACCGTTCATGTGGTACCATATGCTCGCCTGCAGATGAGAGCAGCTCAGTGGACTTTATCCACCCAATGGACCCAGGCATTAGGCTGCCTGTCAGACAAAATAGCAAACTCACATTGCCTCATTTTGTCCCTCCAGTGGTGGACGTCCCCTCAAAACCTGTTGCAGGGGTGTCCTTTTCAACAGCCTCTACCCCAGGCAACTCTTACAACAGATGCTTCTCCAATGGGCTGGGGAGCTCATCTTCAGCACCTCTCCACCCAGGGCATCTGGTCCCCACAGGAGACTTCTCTGCATATCAATCTCTTGGAACTCAGAGCAATCTTCCTTGCTCTGCGAGTTTTCCACACCCTGCTCAGCCACAAGACAGTCCTTGTCCACACGGACAATCAGGTTGCCATGTTTTACATAAACAAGCAAGGGGGCACTGGCTCTCTGTCACTTTGCAACGAAGCTCTGCGACTGTGGGCCCTCGCCAGAGAGCATCACATCCATCTTCTGGCAGTTTATCTTCCAGGGCTTCAAAACTCTTGGGCAGACACTCAGTCGAGTTCTGCTTCCACACGTGTGGTCCCTACATATGGACCAGGTATCCAAGATTTTTCGAATTTGGGGAACCCCGGATATAGACCTCTTTGCAAGTCCGTGGAATGCCAAACTTCCCCGGTTCTGTTCCAGAACTCCGGATCAGGGGGCTCAGGCAAGGGATGCTTTCCTCCTTCACTGGGGTCAAGACTTCCTGCATGCCTTTCCACCCATTCCCCTAATTCCCAAAACCCTGTTCAAGCTTCAGAGAGACAGAGGCCACATGATTCTCATAGCTCCACATTGGCCACGGCAGGTGTGGTACCCTCTGCTTCTACATCTCTCTCAAGCTTCCTCCCTAGAGTTAGGGTCTGCTCCAGACCTCCTCTCTCAGGAGGACGGAAAGTTGTGGCATCCCAATCCTCAGTCTCTGCATCTCAGGGCTTGGTTGCTGAAGGCCTAGATCTTCAGGATCTTCCTCTTTCTCAACAAGTGAAAGATGTTCTTTATGTTTCCAGAAAACCTTCCACTAGACGTTCTTATGCCTTCAAGTGGAAAAGGTTTACCATCTGGTGTTCTGGAAGGGGTCTTAACCCCTGCTCAATACCTCTGGAATCGTTGCTGGAGTATCTCCTGCATCTCTCTAATGCAGGCCTTAAAACATTTTCAGTAAGAGTCCATCTGAGTGCTATTGCAGCTTCCCTCAGGCCTCTAAATGGACAACCTGTTTCCTCTCATCCCCTTGTAGCAAGGTTCATGAGAGGCCTCCTTTTAACAAAGCCTCCCATTAGACCGCCTCCAGTGGCATGGGATTTAAATTTGGTTCTTGGTCAGCTTATGAAGCCGCCTTTTGAACCTTTAGCTACTACCTCCTTGAAATATCTTTCTTGGAAGGTTATTTTTCTTATTGCAATCACGTCAGCTCGCCGCATCAGCGAATTGCAAGCACTAGTAGCTAATCCACCTTACACAAGGTTCCATCATGACAAGGTAGTCCTTAGGACTAATCCACACTTTATGCCTAAGGTGGTCTCGCCCTTTCACCTCAACCAAGAGGTCTACCTACCTGTCTTTTTTCCAGGGCCTCATGCATCAAGTGCAGAGAGGAATCTTCATACCCTGGACTGTAAAAGAGCTCTGGCTTTTTATTTACAGAGGACACAGCAACATAGAAAGTCTTCCCAACTCTTTGTTGTTTTTGATCCTTCTCATTTGGGACAACCAGTCTCCAAGAGAACTCTTTCCAACTGGATTGCCCAATGTATTTCTTTCGCCTATCAGAGCAAGAACATTTCTCTGGAGGGCCATGTCACAGCTCACAATGTGAGAGCCATGGCAGCCTCAATGGCTCATCTGAACTCTGTCTCTATCGATGACATTTGTCGAGCAGCCACTTGGGCCTCAGTTCATACCTTCACAGCCCATTACTGCTTGGACAAGGACTCCCGCCGGGATGCCTTGTTTGGTCAGGCTGTTCTCAAACACCTGTTCCATACTTAATCAACTCCTACCCACCATCCCTCATGGGATGCCAGAGATCCAGGTGGGGAAGTGCCGCCCTGTCACAGGGATACACAACTTCTGGGCTCTCTCCCTGGCATCAAAAGCTAGGGAGTCCCCATATGTGAAGACTCATTCCTGCTTGTTCCTGGAGATAGCACAGTTACTTATCTGTAACAGGTGATCTCTGGGAACAGCAGGAATAAGTCTTCACAACCCACCCACCTCCCCTAGGAGTTGTCTCTCTCTCTCTCTATCTCTCTTCCTTTCCCTCTCTCTCTCTCTTTGTCCCAGCTATAAAACTCAACTGAGGAGAGATAGTTGGAAAGGCATGAAGGCAGCACGCAGGCACTGTGGGATGCTCCCAAAAGCTTTCTGATTGGATGCTGGGGAGCGTTCCCGCGCAGGCTCCGTCGGTACCGACGTACCCATATGTGAAGACTTATTCCTGCTGTTCCCAGAGATCACCTGTTACAGGTAAGTAACTGTGCTTTATTAAATTTGATATACTGCCCTTCACAAAGGCTGCAGGGTGGTTTACTATAAAATGTGATTAAAAAGGAAAAAAAGAAATACATTTGATTTCCTTTCTATTTTAATAGGAAAGGTATCCATGTTCGTACTTGAAAGGAGTAGGTTAGGGTGGTGGAGAAAAACAGACATGGGTAATGCTGAGGGGTATCTAGTAAAGCCAAGTGAAGGGGAAATCAAAGGCCTTATAAAATAGAAACATTTTGAGCAGAGACTTGAATTTAATGTATGACTGTTCTAGGCAGAGGTCAGGGAGCAGGTTATTCCAGAGTCTGGGACCAAGGAAACAGAAAGCAGAATGGTGGCTAGATTCAATTCTAGCTTGTGAGGCAAATGAAAGATGGGGGCAAATGGAATGGATTTAACAGAGTGCTCGATGTGGGGTGTGAAGAATAATGAAAGATAAGATGGTATCCTTGTGTGTAACATTTTGTGCATCAGAGTAGGAAATTTGTGATCGTTACAGTAATGTATGGGGAGCCAGCAAAAACGGATCAGAAAAGAGGGGTGATATGGTTGAACCGAGAAGCATGAGCTAACAGCCTTATAGCAGTGTTTTGATTAAGCTGTAGCCATTCTGACTCATAGATAGGAAGACCAGCAAAGACGAGATTGCAGTAATCCAAATGTGCTATAACCAAAGATAAAAACAAATTAGTTAGGGATGAACAGCCCTGATCTGACAGAGAAAGAAAAGAACTCCGTACAACAGAGCTAATGTGATCGTGAAAAGTTAATGATGAATCAAGAGTAACACCAACATAATGAAAAGAAGATACTAATGGAATAGGGGCACCAAAGAGCAGAGGAGATAATGATCGTGGTACTGTGGAGCCAGTCAGTTGGGTTGATGATTTGCCCTTGGCCAACAAGCTACCTGGGTGAGACAATTGTTGAGGGGTGTAAGGTCGGGAGAAAGAGTAATCTCCAGGAACAAGCAGGAATGTAGTCTTCACATATGGGTATCCTCGGTACCGACAGAGCCTGCGCGGGAACGCTCCCCAGCGTCCAATAGGAATGCTTTTGGGAGCATCCCTCAGCACATGCATGCTGCCTTCCCGCATTTCCAACTGTCCCTCTTCAGTTCTTCATTTTCCGCGGAGCCGACAGAATCTATCCCTGTAACCGCAGAAAATTCCGTCTTTAAATTTCTTTCTTGTGGTCGCATTTGCCTACCGCACGACGCCTACCGGTACCACCGGTTCTTTTCTTTTCATACAAAAAACCCTTAAACTTAGACTGTTTCTTTTCAGAAACTTTCCTCTTTGGTGCTAGGCGCCATTTTGGGCATTAGGCCCCATTTTCCTAAATCATGGAAAAACCACCTAGTGGTTTTAAAACATGTGCTAAGTGTGGCGGTAACATTTCCGTCACTGACACCCATGATTGGTGTCTAAAATGTTTAGGACCTGATCATTCTCCAACTAAATGTCTCTCCTGCATGGGGATGACCAAAAGAGGAAGACAGAACCTGGCCGCAAAGCTCGGTACCCTCTTTTCTTCAGATTCCAGATCCATTGCATCGACATCGTCAAGGGCCTTTTCTTCCTCCCATGGATCTCAGGTAACTAAACATAAAAGCCGATCCTCAAAGGGTAGCTCTCCTGTTAATCATCGAGAGGCCATTGGCATTGGCCTTGAGGGAACCACACCGACAAAATAGCCCCGGCGGGAGGTTTCGGCTTCCAAAGCATCGATGGGGCTTCAGGATGTTCTCGAGGCTTCAACCTCGCAAGAATTACCTGTGTCATGTTCAGGGGTTCTGGCCATCCTTACCGGTACCAACAACCAGGCATCGGCAGCGTCGATAGACCAGAGGCTTCTTGCTATCGAGCGCAGTATCGCAGCTCTTCTTTCAGCTGTGGTACCGGTGGTCCCAAGGGCACTGGCACCGGTACCGACACCCATGCCGGTACCGACACCGACGATGCTGGTACTGGCCCCGGTGGGAATTCTTCCCATGCCATCTGTGGCTGGAGTTGACAAAGCGGTACTGGGTCACCTCGGTACCGACTTCGATCGGTACCGGGATCGTGCTTTGCAAGAGCATTGGGGTCAGGAATACTTTGATTCCTCCAATTCCGAAGACTCTGACAATTCTGCTGGCACTAGAGAACATAAGAACATAAGATATGCCATACTGGGTCAGACCAAGGTCCATCAAGCCCAGTATTCTGTTTCCATCAGTGGCCAGTCTAGGTCATATGTACCTAGCAGTTTCCCCAAGAGATACAAGTCTAGAAGATCCCTCTTCTCCCCAACGCAGAATGTCACCTCCAGAGGACATGTCATTTCAGGATTTCATCTGTGATATGGCCAAAGGTCTTTCAATCACAGTAGCTCCTGAAGAGGAGCCCAGAGCAAAGGAATTGGAAATCCTCCAATATCCTAAAGCTCCTAAGGAGGCAGCCACTCTGCCTATCCATGAAATTCTGCATAGCTTGATGCTCAGAATGTGGGAGACACCTCTAACCACTTCTCCTCACTCTAGGAGACTTGATACTATGTATAGAGTTCCACCATGTCCTGAATTTCAGAAAACTCAACTGCCACACCATTCAGTGGTAGTGGAATCAGCCATGCGTAGGATGAAAAGTGCAAAGAGGCATGCATCCAATCCTCCTAATGGGAGACAGCCAACATGGCTTTAGACAAGGAAGATCTTGTCTTACTAATCTGTTATGTTTTTTTGAAGGAGTGAATAAACAGGTGGACAAAGGTGAGTCAGTTGATATTGTGTATCTGGACTTTCAGAAAGCCTTTGACAAGATCCCTCATGAGAGACTTTTGGCAAAACTAAAGAGTCATGGGATAGGAGGCAGTGTACTATTGTGGATCAGGAACTGGTTAAAAGATAGAAAGCAGAGGGTAGGGCTAAATGGCCAATTTTCCCAATGGAGAAAGGTGAATAGTGGTGTACCCCAGGAATCTGTGCTGGGTCCGCTGCTTTTTGACATATCCATAAATGACCTGGAAAGTGGAATAACGAGTGAGGTTATCAAATTTGCAGATTACACAAAACTATTTAAAGTTGTTAAAACCCAGGAGGATTGTGGAAAATTGCAAGAGGATCTTGATAAATTGGAAGACTGGGCATCAAAATGGCAGATGAAATTTAATGTGGAGAAGTGCAAGGTTATGCACCTAGGGAAGAACAACCCAAACTATGGTTACACGACACGGGAGAGGACCTCTTGTGCCCGCAAAGCTAACACCGAGGCCAGGATCTTCATATCCACATTAATAAGGGAAATGGGCCTATAAGAGGCCGGGTCCTCCGGGTCCTTACCCGCCTTAGGAATCAACGAGACAGCCGCCGTCCGCATATCCCGCGGGAACTGCCCCTCCTCTAAGACTTCCTGATACACCGCTGCTAAGGTAGGCGTCACCTGGGTCTCCAAAATCCTATAGAACTCCATGCCATACCCATCGGGGCCCGGCGCCTTGTGCAGCTTCCCTGCCCGAATCACCTTCTGGATCTCCATCCCCGAGATCGGCTGATTCAACATCTCCTGCTCTTGCGGAGTCATTTGAGTTAGCTGGACCCCATTCCAGAAAGCCTGCGCCTGCTCCGAGTCTTCACCATCCGGGGTGTATAGGCGCTCATAGAAGCCGGGTCTGTGCACACCTTACCCCCCTCGCCCCGAATGCACGCTACCAAGTGTGTTCCCTGGCGGTCTCGTACCATCCGCGCCAACAGGCGGCCCGAACGGTTCCCAAAATGAAAGAATTGATGCCGATAATACTGTAGGTCAAAGACCGCGCGCTCCTGGAGAAGATCATTCACCCGCTGTTGGGTCTCAAGATAGTCCTGCACTGCCTTTCCCTGCGGTTGTCGCGAAGCAGCCCGTTTCCGCACCTGTAAATCATGCATAAGCCGCAGCAAGTCCGCATCTACCCGACGCTTTTGACGAGCCACATAAGCAATCACCTGCCCACGGACTACCGCCTTCCTGGCCTCCCACAAGGTTGCCACTGACGAGACACTACCCTCATTGTTCCCCAAAAACTCACGCCATTGCTCCCGAACAAAGCCCTGAAATTCCGCCCGCTGCCAAAGATGCCGGGGGAAAGACCACCGACCCCCCGCCCGGCGACGACCAGCCCAGGCCAAGGTCACCATCGCATGGTCAGAGACCACAATGGGGCGTATCTCAGCCCTCCGAATTCTCCCAACATCAGCCTGCCGAACTAACAGATAGTCAATGCGAGACCAAGTCTGGTGCGCACGGGACAGATGCGTATAGTCGCGCTCCCCACCATGTAATACCCGCCAGATATCAATCAAACCACTAACTTGACTAAAATAACCCACACCTTTAGAGGCCCACCGCCCAGCGCCAGCCCCAGGAGCAGACTTATCCAAAGCAGGTTCGTGGGGGGCATTAAAGTCACCCGCAAGAATAACCGGCACGTTAGGCAGACCACTGAGCTTCCGAGCCACAGCTTCAAAAAAACCATGAGAATATTGGTTGGGAGCATAGAGGTTCCCCAGAACCATTTCTTCACCATTAATCTTTGCATGCACCCAGAGATAGCGTCCCAGGGGGTCAGGGTCCTCGTTTAACACCTCCACAGTAAGATTCTTATGAAAGAGCAGTGCAACCCCCTTCCGCCGACCCTCTATAGCTTCCGCAGCACACACATGCCCCACCCACTTCTTTCGAAGCTTAGCATGCTTACTGGCACCCAGGTGCGTCTCCTGCAAGAACGCCACCTGGGTCCCCACTTTTTGCAGCGCCTGTAATACCTTAGTGCGCTTCACCGGGGTGTTAAGGCCTCCCACATTCCACGAGACAAAACCCACATCAGTCCCCATCAACCCCCATTGCCTACCCTAGAACACTTAAGTACCCATAGTTGCAACCAGCAGAGCGAGTGCTGCCCAGCCCCAGCACCCACCGCCCACCCCCTCCAGCCCGGGCTCTCCACCCCCCAACGAGAGGATTCGCTAGTGAAAAACGATGTCGATCCCCCCCCGCCCCTTCCTCCCGCCCACTAAACCTCCCAACCCCAATACCAGCAGAGCCCACAATACAACACATACCCCCCCAGCCCCCCCCCACCCCAAATAAAAACCATACATACCACTCCTGGCTCCCCTTGCCAGGCCTGAGACTCACCTCAGTGCGCTACAGGGCCGCCCCACCTACCACCACTCCAACCAGGGCCAATTACCCCCCCAGACACAAAGCACACCTCACTCCCACTCATACCACTCACCCACCCTCGACCCCTCCAAACACACACACACAACCAAGGAAGAAAGTTCGGCTAGGAGACTATCCCCCAAGCACATCAGCACCAGCCACAAACACTCAGACAGGGGGAACAGCCCGCAGCAAAGCCAAAGAAACAATAACCTCACCCTGCCCAAATAACCATATACCCAGACACCCCACACCAACAATCAAACAACCACTCAACAAGAACCATTCATCCAGTCGGTTCCACTTCCCAGAACCAATGTAGCCCTATAAAGCATGCAGACAGCACATAGTCAAAGTCCACTGTCAGGGAACAGTCCACCAGCAGGAACCAGGAAGCCACGGGCGTTTTCGCCGGCCAGGACGACACAGACTAGGTCCACCAAGTCCACACTCCAACAAGGCCCAACTCACGGGCCCGCTCCGAGCAGGCCCAGCTTGTCCAAGAAATTCTTCGCCTCCGCCACTGTAGACAAGACATGCTGCTTCCCATCATGATGCACCCTCAGCGTCGCTGGGAACGCAAGGTTAAAGCGTATATGTTGCCGAAAGAGTGTCGCACAGAGCGGGGAGAACTCTTTCCTCTTAGCTGCAACCGAGGCCGAATAGTCCTGGAAAAGGAGCACTGTGGAGTTGTCCAACGACAGTTCCCGCTTCTTCCGGAAGGCCTGGAGCAACATCCACTTATGTTGGAAATTGAGGATCCTAGCAATAACCACCCTGGGTTGCTGCCGCTGGTCCACTCTCGGCCCCAGTCGATGAGCTCGCTCCACTTTCAGAGGCCCAACAAGCTCCTCTAGGCCCAACGCACGTGACAGCCATGTTTCCACCAGCTCCACCAGCATATCATCCGTCTTGGTTTCCGGGATGCCAACCAGCCGCACGTTGTTCCGTCGAGAGCGATTCTCCAAGTCGTCAACTTTGTCGAGGAGGGCTTCCACCTGCTTTTGTATCCGACTGCGCTCCCGGGCTTGCTTCCCCTCCTCCTCCTCGAGTGCCGACACACGATGCTCGAGTTCATCCACCCTGTGCGTGCACTCTGTAAGGGCCTCCGCCACTGTTTCTAACTTGCTCAGAATTAAATCAAATTTGGGCTCAAGCAGCTTGGCCACCTTCCGTGCCAACTCCTCGGGGCCAGAGTCCACACTCTCACTGCCCGGCGATCGAGGTGCCGCCACGTTCGCTGACGGGCCCGCCACAGTTGCGGTTCCCGACTTCGGCACCTTCTCCCTCTCTTTTCTCGGCGGGGCAGGCATTTCCCAGCAAGAACGCTCAGTAACACCAGCACTACCTCACCACCTTGCACACCAGGTAGTCGCAGCAGAGCTTCATCGGGGTAATCACAGATAAATTGCCGATTAATAGCAGGACGGCCCCGGAGCGAGCAGAGAGACCTCTCACTCGCTCATGCGGCACGTGGTCTCTCGCCTTTTCATTTAAATCAATCAATTTACCTTCCTGTATTTTTTCCGAGGCCTCACGCCTCTAATGCAGAAAGAAACCTTCATACTCTGGATTGTAAAAGAGCCTTGGCCTTTTACATACAAAGAACACAGCAACATAGAAAGTCCTCACAACTTTTTATAGCTTTTGACCCTAGTCATTTGGGACTTCCAGTCTCCAAAAGAACTTTATCTAAATGGATTGCCCAATGCGTATCCTTTACTTATGAGAGTAAGGGTCTTCCTCTTCAGGACCATGTCACAGCTCATAATGTGAGAGCCATGGCAGCTTCTATGGCTAATCTCCACTCTGTCTCTATCGATGACATTTGTCGAGCAGCCACCTGGGCTTCGGTACACACCTTCACAGCCCACTACTGCCTAGATAAAGCCTCCCGTCGGGATGCCTTCTTTGGCCAAGCTGTTCTTCAAAATCTCTTTCAAACCTAAACCAACTCCTACCCACCAACCCTGGTGGGATGCCAGAGATCCATGGGAGGAAGGATTCTCACCTTCGACGGTGGCACCTTCCTGAGGCTATCTCCCTGGCATCTTCCGCTAGGGAGTCCCCCATATGTGAAGACTACATTCCTGCTTGTTCCTGGAGATAGCATAGTTACTCACCTGTAACAAGTGATCTCCGGGAACAGCAGGAATTTAGTCTTCACAACCCACCCACCCTCCCCTAGGAGTTGTCTCTCTATCTCTCTATCTCTTTCCTCTCTCCCTCTATCCTTTCACTCAGCTACAAACTTAACTGAAGAGGGATAGTTGGAAAGGCGGGAAGGCAGCGCGCATGTGCTTAGGAATGCTCCCAAAAGCGTTCCTATTGGACGCTGGGGAGCGTTCCCGGGCAGGCTCCGTCGGTACCGACGATACCCATATGTGAATCATAAGAACATAAGATATGCCATACTCGGTCAGACCAATTTCCATCAAGCCCAGTATCCTGTTTCCAATAGTGGCCAATCCAGGTAACAAGTACCTAGCAGTATCCCCAAAAGACACAGGTTCCTCAATGCTTGTATTGGGTCAAGCAGTGATATCCTGGGTCCCTTTTAATAATGGTTTATGGACCTTTCCTCCAGGAACTTGTCCAGACCTTTTTTAAACCCAGCTACACTAACAGCTCTTACTACACCCTCTGGTAACACATTCCAGAGTTTGAATACACGTTGAATGAAAAAATATTTTCTCTTATTAGTTTTAAATAGGTTACACTGTAGCTTCATTGCATGTCCCCTAGTCTTTTTATATTCTGATGATGTAAACAATCGATCTACGTTGACCCGTTCCACTACATTCATTAATTTATAGACCTCTATCATATCTCCCCTCAGCCATCTCTTTTCCAGGTTGAAGAGCCCTAACCTTTTTAGCCTCTCTTCATAGGAGTAGCCTTCCATCCCCTTTACCATTTTGGTGGCTCTTCTCTGTACCTTTTCTAATAACGCTATATCCTTTTTAAGATATGGTGACCAGAATTGCACACAATATTCAAGGTGCGGTCGCACCATGGAACGATACAGAGGCATTATAATATCCTTTGTTTTATTTTCCATTCCTTTCCTTATGATACCTAGCATTCTATTTCCTCTCTTGGCCACTGCTGCCCACTGGGCGGAGGGTTTTAACATGTTATCCACGATGACGCCTAAATCTTTTTCCTGGGTGGTGGTTCCCAATGTGGAACCTTGCATCGTGTAACCATAGTTTGGGTTGTTCTTTCCTAGGTGCATAACTTTGCACTCCTCCACATTAAATTTCACCTGCCATTTGGATGCCCAGTCTTCTAATACATGAAGATCCTCTTGCAATTTTCCACAATCTTCTTGGGTTTTAACAACTTTAAATAGTTTTGTGTCATCTGCAAATTTGATAACGTCACTCGTTATTCCCTTTTCCAGGCCATTTATGAATATGTCAAAAAGCAGCAGACCCAGCACAGATCCCTGTGGTACTCCACTATTCACCTTTTTTCCATTGGGAAAACTGGCCATTTAGCCCTACCTTCTGCTTTCTATCTTTTAACCAGATCTTGATCCACAATAGTACATTACCTCCTATTCTATGACTTTTTATTTATTTATTTGAAAACTTTTATATTCCCAAGATCAGGGGCAGATTACATAGAACAATGGAACCATACATAGAACATTATACAACGTTGCAACTATGATTTTTATGATAGCTCATCTTTAAATAGTTTTGCCAAAAGTCTCTGATGAGGGACCTTGTCAAAGGCTTTCTGAAAGTCCAGATACACTATATCAACCGACTCACCTTTGTCTACCTGTTTATTCACACCTTCAAATAACCATAACAGATTGATAAGACAAGAGCTTCCTTGTCTAAAGCCATGTTGGCTATCTGCCATTAGTTCATGATTATCTACATGCTAAGTAATTTTGTTCTTTATGATGATTTCTACCATTTTTCCCGGTACTGATGTCAGGCTCACCGGTCTGTAGTTTCCTGGATCACCACTGGAACCCTTTTTAAACATTGGCGTTACATTGGCGATCCTCCAATCTTCAGGTATTACAGGTGATTTTAATGATAGCTCACAGATAATAGCAGGTCTGCAATCTCATATTTCAGTTCTTTCAACACCCTTGGATGTATACCATCCGGTCCAGGTGATTTGCTACCCTTCAGTTTATCAAATAGTTGTAATACATCTTCCTGGTGTAGCAATATTTCTTTCAATTCTTCTGCAGTATCTCCTTTAAATACCACTTCAGTCATGGGTAACATCCCTACATCTTCCTCAGTAAAGACCGAAGCAAAGAATTCATTCAGTCTCTCCGCTATAGCCTTGTCCACTCTTACTGCCCCTTTTACCCCTCTATCATCTAATGGTCCAACTGACTCTCTCACAGGTTTCTTGCTACGAATGTACTTGAAAAAGTCTTTATTATGTGTTTTTGCTGCCACAACAAGTTGCTTCTCAAATTCTCTCTTTGCCTGCCTTATCAATGCCTTGCATTTAACTTGCCAGTGCTTGTGCGGTTTCCAGTTTTCGTCATTTGGCTTTTTTTTTTTCCATTTCCTGAAAGATGCCTTTTTGGCAACAACAGCCTTTTTGACCTCACCTTTAAACCATGCTGGCAGTTTTTTGTACTTCCTTCCACTTTTCTTAAAGTGTGAAATATAGCTGGTCTGGGCTTCCAAGATAGTATTTTTAAACAATACCCAAGCTTGATGTAAGTTTTTAACCTTAGCAACTGCTCCTTTTAGCCTTTTTCTTAACTATTATCCTCATTTTATCATAGTCTCCCTTTTGAAAGCTAAAAGATAGTACTGTGGACTTTACCTTCCCTCCTCCATTAATTAAACAAAAGCAATCATGCTATGATCACTATTGCCAAGTGACCCCAACACCCTTATCTCTTGCTTCAGATCTGGTGTTCCACTAAGGACTAAGTCCAAAATGGCTTCCCCTCTGGTCAGTTCATGAACCAGCTGCTCCAAGAAGCAGTCGTTTATTTCATCTAGAAACTTTATCTCCCTAGCATGTCCTGCCGTGACATTGACCCAGTCAATACTAGGGTAATTGAAATCACCCATGATTATTACAGTTCTGTAACTTTTGTTAGCTTCCCTGATTTCTTTGAGTATTTCATCATGCATTTGGAGTGGAGGAGTAGCCTAGTGGTTGGGGCAAGGTACTTCAAGGCCGGAAGGTCGGGGGTTCAAATCCCACTAGAGGACAGCAACCTTGGGCCGGAAGGACTGGGGTTTCTAGTCCCACAGGTGCTCCTTGTGGTCTTGGGCAAGCCACTTAACCCTCCATAGCCCATGTTCCCTGTAAAATAGTTATCTCCAAGTTATAATGCCCTGTTCAATGTAATTTCAGTTTGTTCAATGTAAACCGCACTGATGCAGAATAGTGCGGTATATAAGAGAATGTAAATAAAATAAATAAATAAATAAATTTGTTCATTTTGGCCGGGCAGTCGATAGTTCACCCCCACTGCCATTGCCTTCCCCTTTTTACATGGAATTTCAATCCATAGAGATTCTACAGGGAATTTTGTTTCCTGTAGAACTTTAATCCTTTGTGACTCAACGCCCTCTCTAACATAGAGCGCAACCCCTCCACCAATTTGATCAGCTCTATCATTACGATATAATTTGTACCCAGGTATCACAGTGTCCCACTGGTTGTCGTCCTCCTACCATTTCTCTGAGATACCATTCATATCTAACTTCTCATTTAGTGCTATATATTCTAACTCTCCCATCTTATTTTTTAGACTTCTAGCATTTGCATACAAGCATTTTAGAGACTGTATTTTATTCATATTAATCTGGTTATCAGTAGGCAGGGTTTAATTTTGAATCTTTAAGCTCTGTCTACTCTGTACTCAAGGACATTTGGGCTACCTTTGTCTTTATTGGAACCTCTCTGCTGATGTGCCCTAGCTTCATTTTTTGGTAGTATCTTTCAAGGATACATATTTCCGAACCATGCGCTCTTGGGCGACTGTCGGCTCTCCCCTATTATCTAGTTTAAAAGCTGCTCTATCTCCATTTTAAAGGTCAGTGCCAGAAGCCTGGTTCCATCCCGGTTAAGGTGAAGCCCATCCTTTTGGAAGAGCCCATCCTTTCTCCAGAATGTTCCCCGGTTCCTAACAAATCCAAAACCCTTAGCCTTGCACCATTGTCTCATCCATGCATTGAGACTCCGGAGCTCTGCCTGTCTTTTGGGTCCTACGCGTGGAATGGGAAGCATTTCGGAGAAAGCTACCCTGGAAGTTCTGGATTCGAATGTAGTTTCTACCCCCTTGCATGTAGTTTTACCCCCTTGCATTTTCTTCCGCCCTCCTGTACTCACTCACTGTCCCTCCCTACCCTTTACTATTCTGCCTCCTTCCTCTGCCATCCTCTCATACTCTCTTCCTACTTTCTCTGCCTCCTTGCATTCCTCCAATTTCTCTCCTCTTCCTGCCCTTCATTTTTTGCTCCACCTCTCTTTTTTTCTCTTCCTAATCCACTGTTTCTGTCGTAACCCGCCCCATCCCTTCTGCTATGCCGCTTTTCTTTTTTCACCCCTAACACCACTCCTTCCTCTGTGTTTCACCCTCCTTACTCCACCCACTCTTTTTTCTTTCTTTAAACCCCATCCCTTTCCTTATTCCCCACCCCTCCTTTCTCTGATGCCGGGCCTATCTACTGACAGGGGGAGGACTCCTGCTTGCTAAAGCCGGTGTTCCTTCTCTTTTTGTGCTGGCAGGACCCAGAGATTCCTGTTGGCTCTTCAGCACTCCCTCAGTTCTTCTGCTGGCAGGGCCTGAGAACTCCTGCCAGCAGGTCTGCACTGCCCCTCCTCTTGTGCAGGCCTGAGCTCTTGACTCTGCTGGCACTTCAGCACTCCCTCCACCTCTTGTGCCTGTAGGAGCTGGAGATCACTGGTAGCTCTTTTTTTAATGCTTCTCTGCTCTGTTAAAGTATGCTCCAACAAATAGGGAGGCTTCATAAATCTGCCTGTATACACCTAACAGGTATTCCTTATCGTCTCTCCAGTCCAGTCCCTTAACTCTGGGTTGTGTTCCTCTTCCAGCAGCTTGAAGGCTCAGCTTGTCACTGATTTGACTGCCCTCTGGTATAAATACCACTGGCACCACCCACTAGCACCAGTAAAAGCTCAGCATCCAAGCAGCTGGAGGGAAGCAGTAAGCCACAGACAGGGCTTACTGGAGAGAGAGTTAGGCCTTAGGGGAGTGGTTAGGCTCCTTGGCTGGGGTTATCCTTTAATTAGTTAATTTCTTAGTCTCTGAGAGATCTATATTTAATATTTATATTTAATTAATTTAATTTGGATTGCATTTATTTATTTGATTTGTTTTGGTTAGTGGGCCCCTCCCTGCAGGGTACTGCAGAGGAGACTTGCCTGACCGCTGGAAGATGGAGAGCCTCCCTTCACCCTTCTGGGTAGGGACAGTTTGGGGCAGGCTTCTCCCTGGCCTTGCCGCCTCGCACCGAAGCCCCGGCTGGAGGCTGAGCGCGGGGCGTGTGTCGGGACTGTTAGGCAGCAGAAGAAAGGTGCCTGAGCGGCAGTCAGAGCGGCGAAAGGAGATGGTTCCACGGCAAAAGAAAGGTGCCTGAGCGGGAGCCGTAGCAGCGAAAGGAGACAGGCGTCTTCAGCAGCTAGGCCGCGGAGCGATTGGGAACTTGCGGCTGCTAGCTGCTGGGCCGGAGCACCCGTTTTCCTGCATGTGGGGGACGGTAGCACAAAGAAGAAGAGGTAAGGGCCGGCGAGTTCCCTTTTTCGCGCGCTTTGGTATGCGCCGACGAAGAGCTACTGGGACAGTTTCCCTTGCCGGGGGGGGGACGGGGGACAGTTCTTTGGCACGCTGTTAGGGACGCTCATAAAAAAAATATATATATATATATATAAGAGGTTTATGGAGAGTTTAATTTAATTGTTTGGAAAAAAAAAGCAGGAGTTTATTTTAAATTTTTATTTAATTAGATTATTCAAGATCTCAGCACCATGCCAGGTAGGCAGCAGTGTCTCCTCTGTGGCACTCGGAAATGTGCGGTGTCAGATGCAGGCGTCTGTAGGGGCTTTGCTGCAGAAGCTGCTTCGTTGGAGCGGGAAATGCAGGAAGGGATGCCCCAGAAGTTGCGGACGTCTGACTCCCAGGCTTCAGGCGATCCTCTGGAAGCGGGTGGTGAGCAGGGCTCCCCTCTCCCCTTAACCATAGACCTACCAGGACCTGCTCTTCCGCAGCCTTCTCCGTCGACGTCCTCTGGGGAAGGGGGAGCCTGGGAGGACTTCTCCCCACAATTTGTTCTGCTTCTTCATAAAGCCTTTTGTTTGCGGCAGCAAGGAACTTGGGGATCTCCCAGCTCCGCAGATGCGCAGACCTTCTAGGCATGAGAGGCCTAAGGACCCCGAGGGGGGCATCCCGCCTAAGCGGACTAAGCTATTGAATGAAGAGGGTCTCATCTCCCCTCTGTCGGAGACTCTGGAAAGGTGAGGTCTCGGATAGAGATTTGGGGGACGATGAAGAAGAACTCGAGGAGGGTGAGATTCCAGAGGAGGAACAGGCCCGAATAGTCAGAGTGTTTCATCGAGAGGATCTGCCGGCGTTGATTAGTGAGTCACTGAAGGTACTCAACATGGCGACGGACACGCCAGCGGATGAAGAGGCTTTGGAAGACTCATTGATCCAGGCAGTCCGGGGGTCCCAGAAAGTGTTTCCTGTCCACCGGGTGGTACGGCAGATGATTCAAGAGAATGGAATCATCCAGAGTCCAACTTAAGGGGGGTGCGCTCTATGGCCTGTTTGTATCCCTTACCAGAGCTGGACAAAGAGTTACTGCGTTCCCCCAGGGTGGATGCGGTAGTGTCGGCAGTCACAAAGAAGACGACGATTCCGGTCGAGGGCAGTGCGGCCCTTAAGGACGCCCAGGATAGGAAGTTGGATACGTTGCTGAAGCAAGCCTTTGATGTTAGTGCCCTGGCTCTACAGGCTTCGGTGTCTGGGGCTTGGGTGGCACGAGTCTGTCTGAGGTGGTCACAACAACTCCAGGGAGCTGGGGGCCTTGCGGAAAATGCGCAAGGTGAAGTGGCTAAGATGGAATCCGGGGCGGCCTACCTGGCGGATAGTCAGCATGATCTGATCAGACGTTTAGCAAAGAATATGGCTTCTGTGGTGGCAGCCCGGTGATACCTGTGGCTGTGCAACTGGGCGGCTGATGCTTCCTCAAAGGCCCATCTTAGTAGACTCCCATTTAAGGGAAAGTTGCTCTTTGGGGAAGACTTGGATAAGTTGATGAAGGAGCTAGGCAAGACTAAAGGGGGCAGACTCCCTGAGGATAGGCCTAAGCAGAGCCGTTCTTCTGCCCCCATGCATTGCCATAGGGACTTTCGGAGGTTTCGGCCGGCTAGGTCGGCCCCGATGCAAAGGGGCCGTTTCGCCTCAAGGGGCCAAGGTTTCCGGGGGTTTCGAGGGGCAGGAAGAGGTTTTGGGGCCTCCTCCTCCTCCGCGGCTCCTAGGAAACCGCAATGAAACATCGGGGGCCCAGGAAGGGGTGCTGCCAGTGGGAGATTGGTTATGGCAGTTTCTTCCCGCTTGGGCCTGGGTCACATCCGATCGAGGGGTATTGGAGGTGGTCCGCGAAGGTTATGCTCTCGAGTTTGCGAGACCCGTTCGTCCGGCCTTTGTTCAGTCCCCTTGCAGGTCCCCATTGAAGAAGGCAACAGTAGAGGAGACTCTTTCGCGGCTGCTGTTGCTGGAAGCAGTGGTACCAGTGCCGTTAGACCAATACGGCTGCGGTCAATACTCTATTTATTTTGTAGTTCCCAAAAAGGAAGGGACCTTTCGCCTATCCTCGATCTGAAGCATCTCAATCGGTGTCTCAGGGTCCCCACACTTTCGGATGGAGACTCTGAAATCGGTACTGGTAGCGGTGAGGCAAGGAGAGTTTTCGACATCACTAGACCTCACAGAAGCGTATTTACATATTCCCATTCGCAAAGCTCATCAGCAGTTTTTGAGATTTGCGGTACCTCAGGGTCATTTTCAATTTAAGGTGCTTCCCTTCAGACTGGCAACGGTTCCTCGGACCTTCACCAAGGTGATTGTGGTGGTGGCGGCCACGGCGCTGCGCAAGGAGGGAATCTTGGTTCACCCCTACCTCGACGACTGGCTGGTTTGTGCAAAATCTGAGGAGGCAAGTATCACAGTGACAGCCAGAGTGGTGGCGTTCCTGGAGGAGTTAGGGTGGGTCATCAATCTGGCAAAGAGCAGGTTGGTACCCACGCAGGAACTAGAGTACCTTGGGGCAAGGTTCGATACCATCAGAGGCAGGGTATTCCTTCCAGCCCAGAGGGGGCAGGATCTAAGGCGACTAGTGTTGACGTTCCTGGCCATGCAGAAACATACGGCATGGCATTATTTGCAGGTGCTCAGAACCATGGCGGTGACGATAGAGTTGGTGCCGTGGGCCAGACACATATGAGGCCTCTCCAGCAGGCCTTACTGCGGAGGTGGTCCCATCAGCGACAGCCGTTGTCGATGGTGTTGCTTTGCCCCCAAGCGGTCAAGGAGGCCCTACAGTGGTGGGGATGCCCCTTGAGCCGCCTCAGTGGGTTCAGTTGATGATGGATGCCAGTCTAGCTGGTTGGGAGGCACATTGCGAAGGCCGGTTTGCCCAGGGGCTCTGGGATTCGGTGGAGGCCCAGTGGTCGATAAACTGACTGGAGTTGCGGACAGTAGCCCTCGCGCTTGGAGCCTTCAAGCCCCTGGTCAGTCAGAGAGCGGTCCGGGTCCTGTCCAACAACATCACAGCAGTGGCCTACATCAACCGCCAGGGTGGGACGAGCAGCCCTCCCTTGGAGGTGGAAGCGGAAAATCTGTTTCAGTGGGCCGAAGCTCACTTAGTGGCCCTATCGGCTCAGCCCATGGCCGGGGTAGACCACGGAGAATGGAGTCTCTGTCAGGAGGTTTTCAACCAGGTGGTGGCCCATTGGGGGGCTCCGGTCATGGACCTCATAGCAAGCTGGGAGTCGGCGATGGCAAGACGTTTTTTCAGCTGCAGGAAAGAAAGGATGTCAGAGGGCTTGGACACTCTTGTTCAGAAGTGGCCCTCGGAAGGTCTCCTGTACGTTTTCCCACCTTGGGCTCTCATAGGGAGGGTCCTGCAGCGGGTAGAAGCCCACCGGGGATTGGTGATCCTCATAGCCCCGGAATGGCCACGATGGCCATGGTATGCGGACTTGGTGAGGCTTCTGGTCGATCGGCCTCGGCGGTTTCCCTGCCGAGACGATCTTCTGGTGTAGGGACCGGTCCGGATGCCCCAGGTGTATCGGTTCTCACAGCCTGGCTCTTGAAAGGGCTTGGTTCTGTAAGCGGGGATATTCAGGGGCAGTGATTTCAACCTTGTGAAGAGCATGTAAGCGCTCAACCTGCCTCTCTTATGTGAGGATATGGCGGATATTTGAGGCCTGGTGTGCGGAGAAGGGCATAAGGCCCCTCACGGCCTCGGTGCCACAGGTTCTGGAATTTTTGCAGGCGAGCTTCGAGAAGAGCTGAGCAGCCAGCTCTTTGTGGGTTCAGTTGGCGGCTATCTCCTGTTATAGAGGTAAGGTCCGTGGGAAGCCCTTAGGGGAGCACAGAGATGTTAGTAGGTTTCTGCAAGTGGCTCGATGCCTGCGACCTCAGCAGAGGTCTTTGGTCCCGCCTTGGGATCGCAACTTTGTGTTGAATGCCTTAGCGGGAGAACTTTTCGAGCCTGCAGGGAGAGCTTCGTTGAAGGATTTAACCCTCAAGGCAGTTTTTCTGGTGGCTATTTGTTCCGCTAGGCGTATTTCAGAGCTTCAGGCTCTGTCTTCACGTCCGTCTTTTCTTTCTTTCTTCAATGAGAAGGTGGTGTTGCGGACGGTACCTTCCTTTTTGCCAAAGGTGATGTTGCCCTTTCATGTGAACTAGGTGGTCTCTCTCCCATCCTTTCCAAGAGCAGAGTTGGAAGCGGAGGATTTCAGGCTTCGCCGTCTGGACGTGCGAAGGGTGCTCAAGCGTTATCTGAACCGCACGGCGCCGTTTCTGGTGCCGCTGCAGGACATTTGCAGAGCAGCCACTTGGTTGTCCCTGCATACCTTTGCTAAACATTACCAGTTGGATGCTCAGGCGGCAGCGGATGCTGGTTTTGGGAGTGTGGTGCTTCGGTCCGGAATGGCGAACCCCGCCCAGGCTTGAACTGCTCTGTCAGGCACAAAAAGAGCACAGCTCTTGCAAAGTATTTTTTATGTATGGTACTTTTTATCTATATACATGATATTACTATTTATTTATTTATTTATTTATTGCCTTGAGTGTCACATGATGTAGATATGTTACTCCTTTTTACTGTGATGCCCGTTTAGTTTAAGTATGTTTCTTATTCTTTTATCTTTTTATCTGTTTTAATGTATGTTTACTTTACTTTTTTTGTAAGTTATTTCACCCCCCTGAGGAAGGCATTCGCCGAAACGCGTTGGGGTATTCTAATAAAGCACCTGTGTCATCATTACTCTTGCTCCTTGTGTTTCCTGATTGACTTTGCAAGAACTGTGCTCTTTTTGTGCCTGACCTGCTGGGTTTGAGCCATGTTTTCCCCCTGGAGGGATGTCCTGAGTTTTAAGGAGGATGAACTGCAATCTCTACTAACCGAGGACCCCTTCTTCACTGAAGAAGAAGTTACACCTGACTTGGAAGAAGAATGGGGGAATTTAGTTCGTATGACGCAGCGCTACATTAGAGAGGATCTTCATGCTGCATCTTTACTAGAATATTGCCGCAAGAAAATTATACCAAGAGGACTTAGAGTGCAAAAAGCTCTGGGCATGTTTAAGGACGATAAAACTTTCATTTCAGACTGGATTAGGATTCTCAACAAATGCCCTTTAATGGATTCTTCCATGGATAAACTTAAAAAAACAAGACACTCAATATGAAGTAGAGAAGAGGAAGTTTGGTAATAATACCATAGAATATAGGAAGGAAATTAAGGATATTAAAATTAAGAAATTCAAGAGAGATGAAGAGGACTACAAACTCAATACGGTCTATTATTGGACTCATGATGGAACTGATTTGAAAGGGAGACAGAGGAGCACTTCTTATAAGAGACCCCCCAGTCTCCCAGGCCACAGCCTAGGACTCATTCTAGGAACAAAGTTAGATCTAAAGGCAGGTCCCCTTCCATATCTCCCAATCAGGAGAGAAGCCACAAGAGAAGCAGACACCAATCTGGCGATCCACCTATTGATCCCTCGGGCTCCCTTTTCTCTGCAGCCCCACCACCCTCCCGTTGGCAGCCTTCTAGTCCCCAACGGGGTTTTCAGATGGACTCCCTCTGGAAAGGAGGTGGGCGCGACTTATATCAACACCCACACAAATCACGAACCACACACAGAGATTACCAGCCCTACCCACAACGGGGGAGGGGAAGAGGGCAGGGCCTGATGTCCAAGAGACGGTTGGATTGGGATCTATGAGCGGCATCATTAATCTCTCCAATCACCAACTCACTAATACGGAAATACAAGTTCTAGAAAAAGGATTATCTTTTGTTCCTACAAGGAAACACGACAAATTCACTAATCATATCAAATTATTCAAGTTTTTTCGTAAGCTCAAGATTGTAGATTATTTGCACAACACTGAGGAGACCAATTCTGACCCCTCAGTGATTAAAAAACCGTCATCCTGGATACCTCCACTCAACAACAATCCACTTATTTCAGCTTATGAAAATGTCGTTCTGTCCAAAATACATAAGCTGTATCAGAAGAAAACCAGAGTCTTTTATAATTTTTCTAGGGCAGAGAAGTCTGCATTGCAGAATCTTCGTAATAACAATTCTATAATAATTAAACCTGCAGACAAAGGTGGGGCTTTGGTAATACAAGATCGAAAAGCCTATATTACTGAGGTATCACGTCAGCTCAATGACACTCAGTTTTATCAGAAGATTTATGACGACCCCACCAAATCTATACAGCAACAGATTGACACTCTTCTCTACATAGGTCAAGAAGCAGGTTATTTGACCCCTAAAGAAATATCTTTTCTGACGGTAACCCACCCAGTAACTCCAACTATATACATGATTCCCAAAATTCACAAATCTCTCCACAATCCACCGGGTCATCCGATAGTTTCGGCTATCGGATCGCTTCTTGAACCGATATCCAAATTTTTAGATGTTTTCTTAAGACCATTTGTCACTAAGATAGACTCCTATGTACAAGATTCTACCCACATCATTAACATCTTACGAGATTTTTCAGGATACCATGATGGATTACTATTAGTTACCCTAGATATCAATTCCCTATACACCAACATACCTCAGAAAGCTGCTATAGAAGTTCTAGCCAACACTTTAATTCAGAGATCCAAACCCATCCGTACGCCCACATTTTTTCTCATACAGTTGGCCTCCATAGCAATGATGGAGAATTATTTTGTGTTTAAAGGGATTTTTTATAAGCAAATCAAGGGTGTGGCCATGGGCTCCTCCATGGCCCCCGATGTTGCTAACCTATATGTGGCTGATTTTGAGAAGCAGTACCTCGGCTTCCACCCTTTCAAATCACATATACGCCTTTGGAAAAGATATATCGATGACGTCTTGATGATATGGGATGGCACAGAAACTATATTACTTAATTTTTTGAATTGGCTCAGTACCCTAGATCCCAATCTACAGTTTGAAGGATCATTCAGTACAGAACAGATAGCGTACCTCGATATCATGATAAGAAAAGGAGAGAATGGATTTCTTACAGATTTATACCGTAAACCTACAGACAGGAACACACTCTTACAATATGATAGTTTCCATAATACTTCTTTAAAGAATAATTTGCCCACAAGTCAGTTCTTGAGGATCAGGAGGCTCTGTACTATGGACACAGACTTTGAAAGACACGCAGCTGACATGCATCATAGATTTAAACAACGAGGGTATCCAAAGCGCTGTATTAAGGAGGCATACTACAGGGCTCGCACTGTAGATCGTGCTTCGCTTTTGCAGAAGAAAGAACGTTTGAAGACAGATAGGATTGTATGTTCTCTTAATTTTACTAACTATACCAAAGAAATTACCAATATATTGAAGCAATAATGGCATTTATTATCAACATTACCGTCTTTTGCGTCCAAAAAAGTCATGGTAGCGCACAAACGTAACCCGAATTTGGCGAACATACTAGTACCCTCTGCTCTCACATATCACAAACCACTACCAAAATTAAAGGGCCATTTTAAGTGCGGCAATTGTTCGGTATGTTCCCATACAATTTCAGTTAAAGATGTTTTTGTCCACCCGGTTTCACAACATAAAGTTTATATACACAATTTCTCTAATTGCAAAACAGAAAACGTGATTTATTTAATATTATGTCCCTACAAATTAGTTTACATTGGAAAGACCAAGAGACAGGTTCGCACCAGGATAATAGAGCATAGGAGCTGTATACAGAGAGAGGTTCCAGATAAGCCGCTTGTAGCTCACTGGCAGAAAAAGAAACATACTATTAGTGATCTGAGATATTTAGTTCTGAAAACAGTAATACCACACTGGAGGGGAGGAGATGTCAATAAATGACTGTTGAAATTAGAACAACGTTACATATATGAACTTAATAGTTTGTAGCCCCACGGACTGAACCAGGAAACAGATTTATCAGTGTTCTTATAAATGGTATGCAACATAAAATATAATGTTCATATTAATACAATGCATGTATACATACTTAATTAAGGGATGCTGTCATTATCTGCCTAGTCACCCCCTTTTTTCTGTGTAATGTACTCAATAGATAATTGTGGTTATTTTGCCACTTGATCAATTTATGGATTCGTGGTGTTTAGCTTCAATTCAATGTACCAGTAGTTTAATTTAATAATCCCCTTCGGACTCCATTACATACGGGTCCCCCCCCCCCTTTTTCAATAGTGTTTTTTAATTAAGAGTTTTTTAAAAGGTCTTTTAGAATACCTTTAGTTCCTTATTAATTGTGGTTTTAGATTTTTTCAAGTATCCCTATCACTTGAACATATTACACAGTGTCCATGTCTATTTAAATGCATAGTGCGATAGTACTCCGGTTCGACATTTTTCCCTACTGCACAATATATGAATTAACCTCCGTTTAAAAGCATGACTTTCATCTAGGTTTCATGAGTACCTTTCATTAGAAAGATATGTGAATTACAATGTTTTTTGGTCTCCGTAGTTTTTCCGGTTCAGGTTTCGCACAGATTACTGACATTAAGTGTTTTTATTATGTTGGGAGCCCCTGCATGCAGTTCTCTATATTCTCCTGAAAATTGACACCAGCTTAGCCATGCCCCCCTTTTTTTTGGCACGCTCCGTGGCGTCTACAAAACCCTGATTTTCTCATCAGCTGGCTTTTGCATACTGCATTAGATTTTGTGTTTCTTGGAAGAAACTGTGTCAGGTAACGCCAACAATCTCTTATCTTTCATTCAGTTTTTACTTTTCCTCGGAGCAATTCTGCGCCTTTCAATGCTTGGTTAATTTCGAGCACATTATTACTTGTACGGGGCTCTCCTTAGAGATGCATTTAATTCGTGAAAGGATAACACTCTAACTTTTTAATTACACGATGTCTTTTTATGGGATATGTTAAAACATAAGTAAGATAACTGCCATTTTTGTTAACTTTTCTTTGACAATTCAAATTCAGTGTTTGTATCGTGTTCATCAAAACAAAATTGTCTTCCCTGTCAGAGAACACAGTATATAATCTGGGAGTTACTCCGTTAGGTAAGTCTATGCAATTCCAGTTTCCCCTTCTTGGCAGGATCCTCTTGCCTTTCAGGACTTTATACCCCATCACTATTACTGGGTTCAGTTAACAGCCACATTTGATCCACAAAAGATTGATTACATTATTCGGCTCTTCAGCCATAGTATGCTTCTACACACACGTTTTAGGCACTGTTTTGATGGTCCAGGGTCAGTGCTTTCGGCAATTTTTACTTTACAATTATTTTATCTGTCAGAATGAACATTATGCCATGTAGTTTTTAGCGTAGATTTTCGCTGGATAACATGTTAAGTATTGAGTTTGTTTGTCCTCTCATCATTATATAGGTTTTAATTATGGATTCATTATATTGCAGTTCCTTTAATAAAGGACACGTACAGTTTCACACTAGCAAGACTCCTTCTCTGTCAGTTTAATAGTGACAACAACGTAGATTTTACCATACGGGGAATTTTACCCATGGTGCATTATAGTAAGTACTAAATGTTTAGCATTCTTTTGAGTGTCTTCACCATCAGTTTGTGATTGTCTTCCTGCCCTGCGTCTATTTCTTCTTTTGTTGAGTTTATGTGTAAGTTAATTATAAGTCACACTATACAATGTATATATATATTTTTTTTACGTATGGTATTTTTTATGTATGGTACTTTTTATCTATATACATGATATTACTATTTATTTATTTATTTATTGCCTTGAGTGTCACATGATGTAGATATGTTACACCTTTTTACTGTGATGCCCGTTTAGTTTAAGTATGTTTCTTATTCTTTTATCTTTTTATCTGTTTTAATGTATTTTTACTTTACTTTTTTTGTAAGTTATTTCACCCCCCTGAGGAAGGCATTCGCCGAAACGCGTTGGTGTATTCTAATAAAGCACCTGTGTCATCATTACTCTTGCTCCTTGTGTTTCTTGAACTGCTCTGTTACATCCCAGAGTTAAGGGACTGGACTGGAGAGAGACGATAAGGAAGAGGTAATTAGGCCTTACCTGCTAATTGGTGTTCCTGAAGGAACTCCAGTCCAGTCCCTGATCCCGCCCGAGTTACTTTTCAGGATGCAGATTCCGAAGTTGGGTCGCCGGACCGAAGGTCTTTTCAGAGGTGACGATGTCTGAAAACTCCTCACAGGGCTTCAGTGGTGAGGCGGTATGGACTGGTAGTGGCCCTTGGGAATGGTAGGGGCTGATGCGGTTTCAGGTAAGACTCCACCTTTGCCCATGGAGTGGGAGGTTCCAGGGCAAATGGGAGGGGATAAGTTAGAATTTCAAAGTTGGCTGTTAGTGTTATTAGTTTACTGTTACTTAATTTTCTGTCTATTAAGTCTGCTTTTTCAATAGATTACTGGTGCTAGTGGGTGGTGCCAGTGGTATTTATACCAGAGGGCAGTCAAATCATTGACGAGCTCAGCCTCCAAGCTGCTGGAAGGGGAACACAACCCAGAGTTAAGGGACTGGACTGGAGTTCCTTCAAGAACACTAATTAGCAGGTAAGGTCTAATTACCTCTTGTCGCTTAAGGAAAACATGCCTAAAAACAGCAATAAACTTTTCTAAAGGGTTGTTGCCATATTTTTGTACCCTCTCACAGCCTTACACTTGCCCTCACCCAATCACCTAGTCCTCATTGTCCTCCTAATCACTGATCATATTATTAGTCTCCAGTATGTTCTCAGCTAATGACCTAGTACTCTTCTACCCTACCCAGCCCCTTCACTTCCAGCCCCCTTCACATTAGCACCCTTTAAGTCTCAGCCTTCTCCAGCCCCAACATCAGCCCTCTTCTGGTTCCCCCCAGCATCAGCCCATTTTTTATTCTAGACCCCATACTACTCCCCCAGCATCAGTTACAGATCTTACTGTTCCAGTTTCCTCATGGGCCCTAGCCCACTCAGCATCAGCCTCCCTCATTGCAAGCTTCTCCATTAGTAACCTTCCATTAATATCCTTCCAGTCCTTGCCCTGGAAGCATCAGCCCACTTCCAGGCTCCTCCCCCCCCCCCCCCACCAGCAATAGCCCCCTTCCCCCAGCATTAGCCCCCTTCCATCCCTAAAATCAAACTTCCAATCCCAATCAGGCAGCCACCTGCTCCATCCAGAATAATCTTCTCCTTCACTTCCACCACTGTGTACTGCTTCTGCCGGCACTGTTGCCTTCATCAAGACACTTTAAAAAGGTAAAAGCAGGCACTGTGAAAGGATGATCCAGCGGTGCACTTTCATAGTCCTTAAGCTTGAGTGCCCCGAGCCAGTGCCATTGGCTTCCCCCTTCAGCTAGCCCTGGATCCTGGAGGAAAATATTTTTCAGCTGTCAGTCATAGAACAAGGGAGAAGATTTATCTTTCAGCACAATAATGATTGTAAGCAAACATACCAGTGGAATGACTTGGCAAAAAGAAAGTGATTGCCTTTGAGTGACCCAGCCAAAACACAGACCAGAATCCAATAGAAGATCTGAGAAAAAGGCTTGGAATCTGCAGACTGTAGATGATTCCCAGCCAGCTTGAAAGAGCTTGAGCTGTTTACGGGTTTTTACCCATTCGCTTTGGCAGAGTTGGTAGACATTTAACATAAACGACTCATAACTAGTACTACTCCATAAGGAGCTTCCACCAAGGGTTGGATCTGGGCAGAATTTTCTTAATGTATGGGGGCTTGAAGGAGGACTGCTGAGCGCCAACCTGCCAGATTGAGGCCCACTAATGCCACACCTAGATTTGTCTGGCCAAGTTAAGAAGTCAGAACTAGAAATCAGTGCTAGATGATTAATTCCTGTGCTCCCCCTCTTCTCCCCAACTTAGTCACTTCGCTAGGGACATCCATTTTTTAACAGACAAAATTATGCCTGTCAGAGAGGAGGCAGTTTGAACTGTTGAATTTCTAAAATCCACCCCTAACTTATGAAAAGTAACACACAGTATTGTGTGAATCTTAATTGGTAAATTATTTAAAAATAGTACATTGCAAGACAAGTGGAGGCCAGTTCCAAACAGTGCTTGCCTGGGCCATGTGCACGCCTAAAACTTGGACAGGGCCAAGTTGGACTCACTTCCACAAACGTGGGATATATATGCACCTGCGATTGCAGAATCGGCAGATAGACGGCCTGGTGTGTACCATATCCCGATGTGGAAGATGTCTCAGAGGCTGCCTGTCCCCACCACACAATGCTCCAGCTGGCATGCTTGTGCAATGGTGTCCCGTTGCCATGGCACTCACACATCCAGCTGTAAGTGCAGAATGCTCAGTCTGACAGCAGTCCCAGCACACCGCCATCCGATGATCATTGGGGGCCCCCAAGCCCTGTATCGGGCTGCGGGTTCTGTAGTGTAGCATTGTCATGGGGTACGGGGGACTGCAACCCACCAACCCCATACTGAATTCTGTGATACAATACTATTTAATGAATCTAGGAGTCTAACCCTTCCTCTCCGAAAGGAGTGAAATATTTTTTTTACCCCTCAAACATGTAACTCTGACATGATTGATCTGAAGTCATCAAATTCATCGATTACTTTTTCTTTGGTTCACGTGGCTATAATTTTGATTGCTTTTGCAGCTTCATTGATAAAGGTCTAACTTATTTTGGTTAGGAAGAAGACTGCAGCAAGCTGCTGACAAAGCTTTGCACTTAGCAGTCATTTCACACATTTTCACTTTGTTGTTCTTCCAGATATACAGATGTCATTGATGTTGTGCAGGCACTACAGACTCACCCTGACTTCTCTGTTAAATCTTCTTTCATCATTGGTGCGGTCACTACTTGCGTAGATCCTCTTAGCTGCTACATGGAACACAGGTGCAGTGGAAGAACTCTCATGAATCATTGCTTATGTATGAATTTGTGTTGCAATTTGTTAATGTCGTCATTAAAGAACGAAAAGAGGAAAGTGACCTCCATAAAGAAGGAGCAGAGAGACACCACAGCTACATGAAATAGTCTTCTATTAAAACACTTTATTGAAGTCCCTACTTCGCCAAGTTTGACATCTGTACCTTCATCAAGGGTCAACAAATAGTTCAACTGATTGCAATATAAAGCAATAAAAACGCCAAAATGAAAAGCCAGAAACAGTGTACAACAACATTCACTGGAATGCCTTATACAGGCATAGTTGCAGAAACTTGGCCAAGTCAGGTCTTCAATAAAGTGTTTTAATAGAAGGCCATCTTGTGTGGCTGTCATCTCTCTCCACTCTTTCCATTTGTGAATGTCTTCATTAAACAACATATGGGACATCATTTACTATCCTGTATTAACATTTCATCACACGTTAATGCAAGTTAGTAAATAGGCCCCACTGAGAAAAATAGAGCTTGTGTCAATGTTAACTTGCATGAGTGCACATTAACGCAGATTAGTAAATGAGGCTAATGTATTATAACTACCTATCTCCAGGAACAAGCAGGAATGAGTCCTCACATATGGGTACGTCGGAACCGACGGAGCCTGCGCGGGAAAGCTCCCCAGCTTCCCAGAAAGGAAGCTTTTGGGGCCTCCCACAGCGCATGCGCGCTGCCTTCCCGCCTTCCTGACCAACTCTCCTCAGTTCTTCTTTTTCCGCGGAGCCAGCAGGTCATGTTCCTGTCACCGTTGAAGAAATTGTTATTTTAATTTGTTTCTTTGACCGCGTGTCTGCCTTCCCCGATTCCGGACCGGTACCGCCGGTCTTTTATCATTTATTTCTTAAAAAAAAAAAATTACTTTTTCCTCACTTGGTGTGTTTTTTCTGTGAGGCCTCTAGGCCTTCTCAGATTCTCCCTCATGGAGAAACCAGCCTCTGGTTTTAAAAAATGCACCAAGTGTACCAGTACTATTTCAGTCACAGATACCCATGAGTGGTGTCTTAAATGCTTGGGGCCTGACCATTCCATTCCGGATTGTCCATCCTGCTCTCTGATGTCCAAACGGGGCTTACAGAACAGAGCAGCTAAGTTTCATATGCTGTTTTCTGCGGATACTCCAGCATCAACATCCTCCAGGTCTTCCTCTCCTGATGGATCTCGGGTAACCAAACTTTCTTCAGGCAGGTCCTCAAAGGGCAAATCTCCCTCTAAGCAGCGAGAGGCCCTTGGGTTTGACCCTGAGGACCCTGCCCCAGCCAAACAACCCCGGCGGGAACCTCCGGCTTCCAAAGCTTTTCCTATGGGGTTACAGGTAGACATCGATGGCACGGCCTCGACCGATCTCCTGTTAGACTGCTCTGGGGTACCGGCTAACACTGGTACTGACATCCAGGCAGTTGTGGCGTCTATGGGTACTACGGTACAATCCATGCAGCAGGCCATACTGGCTTTCATTAACGCTGCAACGCCCTCGGTACCGCGACAATCGGTTCCGACTCCGGTTCCGGTACCACAACCGATACCGGTACCCAGAGCATCTACTTCCAGTAGTATGCCGGTTCCGGTCTCCGGTTCCGGAGATTTTCTCGATACCGCTCCGATTCCCGGTACGCCCGATGTCGATACCGGTCGGTACGCGTATCGATCTCTGGAAGCAAATAGGCGGTACTTTGAATCTTCTGAAGATTCTGATACCTCAGATGATTCTGCTGATGTCTCTTTTACTCTTCCTGAGGAGCCCTCTTCTCCAAAAAGGAGAATGTCTCCTCCAGAGGATTTGTCCTTTCAAGACTTCATTATTGAAGTAGCTAAAGGACTCTCCATATCTGTAACCTCTGAAAAGGAACCTAGAGCAAAAAATTGGATATTTTAGGATACTCTAAGGTTCCCAAAGAGGCAGCCACCTTACCCATACATGAAATTCTTCAAGAACACATGATGGACGTGTGGGAGGCTCCTCTCACCCTATCTCCACATTCTCGACGTTTGGACACCATGTATCGGGTTCCTCCTTCTCCTGGTTTTCAAAAAACTCAGCTTCCTCACCACTCTATTGTGGTGAAGTCTGCTATGAAAAAGATAAAGAGTACCAAAAGGCACTCTTCTACCCCTCCAGGAAGAGAATGTAGGACTCTGGATGCTTTTGGTAGAAAAATCTTCCAAGCTAGCATGCTTATTGCCAGAATCAATTCATACAGCCTCTATATGGGCATGTTTTTGAAAGAGATTGCACTGAAGATACGTCATTTTCTCCCCTTTATTCCAGAGGATAAGAAGGAGGAATTCCTTCTTTTGCTAAAGCAAACTCAAGATATTTCAAAGTTCTCCAACAGAGCAGCCTTTGACTCTTTTGAGGGAGCTAGCAGAGCCTCTGGCATTGCCATAGCTGCTCGCAGACTTGCTTGGCTCCAGGCCTCTGATTTGGAACCCTGGGTACAAGAAGGCTTGGGCAATCTGCCCTGTACAGGTGAAAATCTGTTTGGCAAGGAGTGGCAAATCAAAGCCACTCAAATGGATGCAGAGAATGCTGCTTTAGATAGACTTTCTAAGTCTACCTCTACCCCTGCCAAGAAAAAACCTTTTAAGAAGCCTTTCTATAAAAAGACCAGATTTTCCACAAATACTGGCCAGCAATCTTCCCAAGTTCGCTTTGCTCCTAAGCGTCAGCAATCTAAACAGGCCAGAACAAAGTCTACAGGGGCTGCTACAGTCCAGCAGTCCCAACCCCCTCAGAGTTTTTGACTTGATTCTAGAGAACTTAACCTTTCTGGCTCTGCAACAACCAGAGCCTCTCACCATTCCAGGAAGGTTAACTCATTTTGCTCCCAGATGGGAACAAATCACATCAGAACAGTGGACCCTCTCTTATCATCAGAGAGGGCTACAAACTACATTTCTCCAGCCTTCCTCCCCATACCATGGTGAGACAATTCAATTCTCCCCCATCTCTCCTGTACCTGTTGGGCCAGGAGGTGACCACTCTTCTCGCCCAAAAGGCAATAGAAGAGGTTCCTCTTCCTCAACAAGGGTCAGGTTTTTACTCCCCTTATTTTCTCATTCCCAAGAAAACAGGGGGGTACAGACCCATTCTGGATCTCAGAGAATTGAACAAATTTCTATACAAGTAGAAATTCAAGATGCTTTCTCTAGGCACTCTCCTTCCATACCTACAGAGTCAGGACTGGCTTTGTTCTCTAGATCTCAAGGATGCGTACACACATATACTCATCCATCCATCCCACAGAAAATTCCTACGGTTTCTGTTCCAGGGAAAACATTTCCAATACAGAGTACTTCCCTTCGGTCTAGCCTCTGCTCCAAGGGTATTTACCAAATGCATGGCAATAGTAGCTGCATTTCTAAGCACTCTGGGAATCTTTGTCTTCCCATACCTGGACGACTGGCTCATCCGAGCTCCATCTCAGTCCGAGGCTCAGACTTCCCTGGACCACACCAGACGCATACTGCAGTATCTGGGACTTGTCATCAATCTGCCAAAGTCTCAACTCACCCCTACTCAGTCCCTAGAATTCATAGGGGCCTGGCTATATACCACCACTGCAAGGGCCTATCTTCCTCAGGCCCGTTGCCACCGTCTAGTGCACTTGGCCTCTCAAATTCAGTCCAGAAGCCACTTGACTGCCAGGGAGATGCTACAACTGCTAGGCCACATGGCATCCACAGTTCATGTGGTGCCTTATGCTCGCCTACATATGAGAGCAGCTCAATGGACCTTGTCCACCCAGTGGACCCAAGCATCAGGAGCTCTCTCAGACCAAATAGCAACCTCAAAACGTCTTTTTTGGTCTCTCCAATGGTGGATATCCACTCAAAATCTGTTGTTGGGGGGCCCCCTTCCAACCTTTGTTACCCCAAACAACTCTCACTACAGATGCCTCCCAAACAGGTTGGGGAGCTCATCTCCAAGACCTCTCCACTCAGGGCACTTGGTCTCCACAGGAGGCCACCCTTCATATCAACCTTTTGGAGCTGCGAGCAATTTTCCTTGCTCTCAAGGTCTTTCATACCCTCCTCATCAACATGACAGTCCTTGTTCATACCGACAATCAAGTAGCCATGTTCTACATAAACAAACAAGGAGGGACTGGCTCTCTGTCACTTTGCAACGAAGCTCTAAAATTGTGGGCCTTCGCCAGAGAGCATCAAATCCATCTCCTGGCAGTATACCTCCCAGGAATCCAAAACTCTTGGGCAGACAGACTCAGTCGAGTTCTGCTTCCACACATGGTCCCTGCACATGGATCAGGTACTCAGAATCTTTCAGAAATGGGGAACCCCAGATATAGACCTGTTTGCAAGTCCGTGCAATGCCAAACTTCCCCGGTTCTATTCCAGAATCCCGTGTCAGGGAGCTCAGGCCAAGGATACCTTCCTCCTTCATTGGGGTCAGGCCTTCCTGTATGCCTTTCCACCCATTCCTTTGATTCCCAAGACTCTATTCAAACTTCAGAGGGATCAAGGATCTATGATCCTCATAGCTCCACGCTGGCCACGCCAAGTGTGGTACCCTCTACTTCTGCATCTCTCCCAGGCACCCTCCCTGGATCTAGGAGCTGCTCCAGACCTTCTCTCTCAAGAGGAGGGGACTTTGTGGCACCCAAACCCCCAAGTCCCTTCACCTCAGAGCTTGGTTACTGAAGGCCTAGACCTTCAAGACTTCAATCTTTCTCAACAGGTGAAGGATATCCTCCATGCATCTAGGAAACCTTCCACCAGGCGTTCTTATGCTTTTAAATGGAAAAGATTTTCCATTTGGTGTGCTGAAAAAGGTCTTAACCCTCTAGCACTACCTTTGAATTCTTTACTCGAATATCTCCTGCATCTTTCCAATGCAGGACTTAAAACCAATTCTGTAAGGGTCCATTTGAGTGCTATTGCAGCATCTCTTCAGCCTATTAATGGACAACCTGTTTCCTCTCATCCTCTTATTGCAAGATTCATGAGAGGTCTAACTTTAACTAAACCTCCCATTCGGCCTCCTCCGGTGGCATGGGACTTAAACGTGGTTCTTGGTCAGCTTATGAAGCCACCCTTTGAACCCTTAGCCACTACCTCCTTGAAATTTCTTTCCTGGAAAGTCATTTTCCTTATTGCAATCACTTCTGCTCGCCGCATCAGTGAACTGCAGGCTTTACTGGCTAATCCATCTTATACAAGGTTCCATCATGATAAGGTAGTCCTTAGGACAAATCCCCACTTTATGCCTAAAGTGGTCTCACCTTTTCATATTAATCAAGAGGTATATCTACCTGTCTTTTTTCCAGCTCCTCATGCATCCAGTGCAGAGAGGAACCTACATACGTTAGATTGTAAAAGAGCTCTTGCCTTTTACATCCACAGGACACAGCAACATAGAAAGTCTTCTCAACTTTTTGTTGCTTTTGATCCTTCTCATTTAGGACTTCCAGTCTCAAAAAGAACACTGTCCAATTGGATTGCTCAGTGTATTTCTTTTGCTTACCAGAGTAAGAACCTTTCTCTGGAAGGTCATGTCACAGCTCACAATGTGAGAGCCATGGCCACATCTATGGCTCATCTTCATTCTGTATCCATCGATCAGATCTGTCGAGCAGCCACTTGGGCCTCGGTTCATACCTTCACAGCCCATTACTGCTTGGATAAGGACTCCCGCCGGGATGCCTTGTTTGGTCAGGCTGTCCTCAGACACCTGTTCCATTCTTAAACAACTCCTGCCCACCTTCCCTGAATGGATGCCTGAGATCCATAGGAAGATGAGAAACCCTTGGAGGGGGATCTCCCTGGCATCTTAGCTAGGGAGTCCCCATATGTGAGGACTCATTCCTGCTTGTTCCTGGAGATAGCACAGTTACTTACCTGTAACAGGTGATCTCTGGGAACAGCAGGAATTAGTCCTCACAACCCACCCACCTCCCCTAGGAGTTGTATCTCTCTGTCTCTCTTTCCTTTCCTCTCTCTATTGTCTCAGCTTTAAACTCGAACTGAGGAGAGTTGGTCAGGAAGGCGGGAAGGCAGCACGCATGCGCTGTGGGAGGCCCCAAAAGCTTCCTTTCTGGGAAGCTGGGGAGCTTTCCCGCGCAGGCTCCGTCGGTTCCGATGTACCCATATGTGAGGACTAATTCCTGCTGTTCCCAGAGATCACCTGTTACAGGTAAGTAACTGTGCTTTTTTGGCTTCTGAAAAATAAAGCCTTATAATGTGAAATGACATGTACATAAGAAAATAAGAAATGCCATACTGGGTCAGACTAAGGTCCATCAAGCCCAGTATCCTGTTTCCAACAGTGGCCAATCTGGGTCATACGTACCTAGCAGTTACCCCAAAAGACACAGGTTCCACAATGCTTGTCAAGCAGTGATATCCTGGGTCCCTTTCTAATAATGGTTTATGGACCTTTCCTCCAGGAACTTGTCCAAACGTTTTTTAAACCCAACTACACTAACAGCTTTTACTACATCCTCCATTAACAAATTCCAGAGTTTAATTACACGTTGAGTGAAAAAATATTTTCTCTTATTTGTCTTGAATAGTTTACCCTGTAGCTTCATTGCATGTCCCCTAGTTTTTCTATATTCTGATGACGTAAACAATCAATCTACGTTTACCCGTTCCACTCCGTTCATTAATTTATAGACTTCTATCATATCTCCCCTCAGCCGTCTCTTTTCCAGGTTAAAGAGCCCTATCCTTTTTAGCCTTTCTTCATAGGGGTATCCTTCCATACCCTTTACCATTTTGGGGGCTCTTCTCTGAACCTTTTCTAATAACGCTATAACCTTTTTAAGATATGTAGAAGCAAGACGTTGAGGTATCAAGTTGCTATTGGGGAGGCCTAGTTTACTAAGGCATTTCCCCACTTGGTCTATTAGCCAAAAAACTTAAGACAATCAGCTTCTTAGGGTATTGTGTTTTTGCCCCACAAAGATCACAGTAAGAACCATTGCTTTTTCTTTTATTTAGTATTGGCACATTTGCAGGTTACCAATGCCATCTTTAATCCATCTTCTAGCATCATAGACCCTACCTGTCCTCACTATCAACCCTCTTCCTTCTCCCCTTGTGGGCCTGGTTTCCCACAAAAGTTCCCCAAATATCACCAATTACCAATGAATTGCTTAGACGACAGTTGCTTGGCTACAAAGACTTTTTATTTAGCATAGCAAAAATAATTGTAAATGCAGAATAGCAAATGCCTGTCTAAGAGATGGCGGACAGCACTCTCTCTCTCTCTCTGCAAGGGGGAGAAAGTACTGCCCAAGACCCTTTAAAATTGCTGTCTTATATATACCTCTCTACCTCAAATGTCTGCTTCAAATTTCAGATAGTTTCAGCGAATTCAGCATAAATTCTTAGGTGTTTGCAGGCTTCCTGCAAAAGCTCTTCCCCAGGACCCTCTTATGTTTATACATCTGGATCTGCTTATCAAGGTCTGCTTATCTATGCATGGCCTGTGACCTCTGCCCCTTCCTGTATTTTTCATCTCCTGGCACTAATTGAAACCTTCAGGGCAAGAGTATTTGTGCTCATTAGTTTGAATTCTTTGAATTCCTAGCTGGGCCTGTATTTTCTTGCTAGGCTCCAATATTGCTAGGCCCAATATTTTGCACACTCCTATACAAAATATGGTTACCCAGACTCCTCCATAGCAGGCCGCATATACTCTTTTATAGCCCACATGCTTGTCTTTTGTGCCTTCCATATGCTGTGTAGTTTCACCAGGCAAGGGTGCAGTCATATAAAGCCAACATATAAAGCAGACCTGAGCCAAATTTCCCAACACACTTCATTTCTAAACTACTTTAGCGTGCGGTTCACCGCCGTTGCCTTGACTTTCTGTCTTCTCAAGCCCTTCTGGATCCTCTACAATCTGGCTTTCGTCCTTTACATTCTATTGAAATTTCTTTCCAAAGTCTCCATTGACCTGTTCCTGTCAAAATCCAAGGGTCTTTACTTAATCCTCATCCTTCTTGACCTTTCTGCTGCTTTTGAGACTGTTGACCACAACCTTCTCCTTGATACCTTGTCCTCGCTTGGTTTTAAGGGCTATGCTATCCTGGTTCTCTTCTTATCTCTCCTATTGCTCTTTCAGTGTTCTGCTGGATTCTCCTCTACTGCTATCCCACTCTCAGTTGGTGTACCCCAAGGATCTGTCTTGGATCCACTCCTTTTCTCTCTCTATATCCGGTCCCTTGGTGCACTCATCTCTTCCCTTGGCTTTCAGTACCATCTTTATGCTGATGACTCCCAGATCTCTCTCTCTATACTTGAAAGCTCTCCAGTAATCTCCCTGCCTTTCTGACATTGCTGCTTGATTGTCTCATTGCCACTTGAAATTGGACATGGTGAAAACTGAACTTCTTAGTTTCCCCCTTAAACCCTCCTCTCCCCTTCCTCGGTCTCTGTGGATAACTCCCTTCCCTGTCTCCTCAGCTCGCAAACTTGGGGCTGTCTTTGACTCCTCTCTCCTTCTCTACATACATCCAACTGATTGCTAAAACCTACCATTTCCTTCTCTACAGCATGAACAGAATTCAGCCATTCCTTTCTGAACACCCTACTAAGACACTTATCCACTCTTTGGTCACCTCACGTCTAGACTATTGTAACCTACTCCTTGCTGATCTCCCTCTGAATCATTTCTCTCCCCTTCAATCTGTTCAACACTCTGCTGATTACAAAAAAAAAAAAGGTCTAAACTGTGTTTATTCTGTTTGTAAGCCATGTAATCATTGAAGTATTCGTGACCCAGAAATGTCCTAGTGTACATACTGAGACATTTGTTGCTGTAGAGATCTAAAACTATTTCCTGCAGGCAAGCAGGATAGTAAGTTCTTAACATCTGATGGAGCCTGGAACAGGAAACCTTTCCTCATCTCTAGAAACTTATGATGCTTTTGATTTCAACTGCACATGTGCAGCATTCCTTGCATTGTGCTGTCATACAGGATCACTTCATTTCTCTCATAAAATTAGTACGTCAGGGCCAGCAGATGATGGTGCATACTAAGATGAGCAGCTAGTCTGAATTTGGCTTGATGCAGTTGGACATTTGCCACAACTCCTCTTAGAGGATCTATGTTGCTGTCTCTTCTGTCTTTCTTGACTGAGTATACATGGTCTCTGAGAACAAGCAGTTAAAGTCCTCACATGGGTGGAGTAGCCTAGTGGTTGGGGCAAGGTACTTCAGGCCGGAAGGTCGGTGGTTCAAATCCCACTAGAGGACAGCAACCTTGGGCCGGAAGGACTGGGGTTTCTAGTCCCACAGATGCTCCTTGTGGTCTTGGGCAAGCCACTTAACCCGCCACTGCCCATGTTCCCTGTAAGTATTAGTGTATGTGTCTCATATCCCCGCGTGTTAAATGTATCCCCCAATTGTGTTGTGACCGCTTTGATTGAAGGATAAGGCGGTATACAAAACTGTCTAAATAAAATAAATAAAATAAATAAATGGGTGACTCCACTGATGGAGCCCCCCATCATGGGAATCCGCTTAGGATCTTTTCCAGAGTTTTTGGAAGGTTTCATCACACATATGTCACTTCTATTCTTCTAGTTAGTTTTTTTGGTTGTTTTAGGTTCTCTATTTCTCCCGGAACAAGCAGGAAGTTAGTCTTTACATATGGGTGATGTCAATGCCGATGGAGCTCTCGTGGCAGCATCTCACCAACTTTCAAAGAAAGCCTTTGGGAGATGCTACCACGCATGCATAGTCCCCTTCCCGCCCAAGGGTGCCATCTTGCCTCAGTCTCCTTTTTTCCCGCAGAGCCCACCAGACGTCTGTCTGTTTCCCCCGGAAAAAGTACCAGGGTTTTTTTTAGTTTTTATTACTCTCCTTCTACGGTCTTGCACTGGTACTCTTCCCACCCCTGAGTATTCTGCCTTGCCACCACTTCTCGGGTCCATTGAATTTTTTTCTCTTTTTCCTTTTTCCTCTTTCCTCTGTGCGGTTTGTGCCTTTTTTTGCCACTGGCAGAGCCTCACGTCTTTGACCGAAGTTGGGGTACCCCCCCCCCATGGTCTCCTGTGACTTCAAGAAGTGTGATCAATGCTCAAGGGTCATGCCCCTCACTGACACGTACGACTACTGCCTCCATTGTCTTGGGCTGGACCACGACCCGACAGACTGCGGCCTTTGTAAGAAAATGTCATACAAGGCCCTCAAGAGATGTCACCAGCAACATGACAAGTTCTTCCTTTGGTGACCTCGTGGGCTCAAAGTGAGTCCACAGTTCCTCCAAGCGGAGCTCCCCAGTCGGGGAACACAAGAAGAAGAAGAAGAAGAAACCACCCTCGAGGGCTGCCTCTATCTGGGAAGGCGGCTACGTCCCAAGCCAGATCCCAAAGTACAGGCCACTAGTACGAGGGCTCGGAACAAGAGTGGCCTGCTAAGGCTGCCCGGAAAGAATCTTCCAGTGATCAGCCTCAGTCCGCTGAGGCCATCCTCGTCGAAGACTCTCCTTGAAGGGAACTGGCACCAGGCCAGAATTCCTCAGTGCCCGTGCTGATGACTGCAGAACCTTTTGGACTGGAGACCAGAATGGCAGCCTTGGAGTGCAGCCTGTCTGCCTTCATGGCTCACAGCAGGCCTTGATGTCTGGCTCTGCTGGATCATCTGCCCAGACCACTAGGCCCTCAATATCGAGGACTTCCCTGGACATCGAACCGATCCTCAAGAGCATGCAGCCTCGAGTGATCCTCGACATTGGTCTCGATCCCGGTCCCATTCCATGGGACAGAGGTCCTCCCTGGCGAGTGCCTAAGGCTTCGACTGTGGAGCCTCTGAGGGACCCGGACCGAGCTTGGGGCCAGATCATCCATCCTGGCCCCCCCTCAACTCTTCCACTGAGTACTCGGACTGGGAGACAGAGGACAAGGAGTCCCCGGACACCCATCGCCACTGTGACATACACTCAGACCTATCCCCACCCGAGGATATGGCATTCCTTAACTTTATATGGGACATGTCGAAGGCATTGGCATTCCTCACTGAGTTGGAGGAGGACCCTCGCATGAAGGAGCTTGTGATCCTCCAGTACAAGGCCCCGCCAAGGGAGGCATTGACAGTCCCATCCTCCTGGAATAGCTGCTTCTCCACATGTGGGATACACCGGCATCGGTGCCCATCGTGAGCCAACAGCTCGACTCGATAGCATAGTTACTCACCTGTAACAGGGGCTCTCCAGGGACAGCAGGAATCAGTCCTTACTTATGGGGTGACGTTCAAAGAAAGCCTTTGGGATTGCTGCCATGCATGCTTGGTCCTCTTCCCGCCGAAAGGTGCCATCTTCTCAGTCAGGTCCCATAGCTGGAGCCCTACTAAGCAGATGGCAAGGGAAGGATAAGAATAGCAACTCTTAAGCGGAGGTGGGAGGGTAGGGAGGACTGATTCCTGTTGTCCCTGGAGAACACCTGTTTCAGGTGAGTAACTACACTTTCTCCAGGAACAAGCAGGAAGTTAGTCCTCACTTATGGGATGCCCCAGCTACAGGCTACCAAAACCTGTAAACAAAAAGTGCCTCTGCGAAGCCGTGAGCAGATGCCGACGAACCGAAGGAAGCCCAGGTCCTCGAAGGCCAAGCTCCCAGTAGCTGCAGAAGAAGAAACAGTGGGCAGGAGTTGCTTACACCCCGAACAGATTACGGAGTACAGCCTGGCCGAAGGCGCTGTCCTGGCGGGACTCTCTCTCCAGGCAGTAATGTAAAGTGAAAGTATTTGCTGAAGACCAGGTTGCAGGCCGGCAAATGTCTGTCAGAGGCACTGAATGCAGTGAAGCCACCGATGCCACCTTGGCACAGACACCGTGTGCGGTGACTTGCCGATCCAGCGGGGCCCCAGCCTTTGCCTGAGCGAAGGTGATGCAGTCTGCCACCCAGATGGAGAGAATACACTTAGTGACTGCAAACCCCAGATGGTTAGGATCGTAGGCAATGAAGAGCTGATCAGACCTGCGATGACCCTGGGTGCGCTGCAGGTAGAGCAATCAAGGGTATGCAGGACTGCCGACGCCCGGTCGACATGAGGTCTTGGGAAGGAAGCCGGTAAGACTATCTGTTGGTTGAGATGGAAATCCAAGACAACTTTCAGTAGGAACTTGGTGTGAGTTCGGAGGACCATCCTTTTCCCGTAGAATCTGGTGTAGGGAGCCGCGGCCATGAGGGCTTGCAGCTCGCTGACTCACCGAGCTGAGGTCCGCGCCACCAGGAAGACTACCTTCCAGGAGAGGTGCCGAAGCGAACACGTCACTATCGGCTCGAAGGGCGGCTGCGTCGCTGCATGAGCACAATGTTCAGGTCCCACTCCGCCGACAGAGGCCGGACAGGGGGCTTGGAAAGTAAGAGGCCCCGCATGAAGTGGGAGACCAGAGGCTGGCCCAAGAGAGGTTTACCCTCGACAGGGAAGTGGTTGGCTGAAATGGCGCTCAGGTGAACCCTGACCGAATTGGATTTCAGCCCCACCTGCGAGAGGTAGAGGAGGTACTGGAGAACCCACCGGGTGGAGCAGGAGAACAGATCAATGTAGAGCTCGGAGCACCAGACTGAGAAGCGCCGCCACTCGAGGGCGTAGGCCTGTCTCGTCGAGTCTTTCCTTGACGCAAGCAGAACTTCTTCGGTCTCCACTGGGAGGTGCAGCAAGGCTAAAGAGACCTGTTAAGCTGCCAGGCTGTTAGGAATAGCGAGTCCAGGTTCGGGTGAAGCACCTGTCCCTCCTCCTGTGTCAGCAGACTTGGACACTGCCAAGGGGGACCAGGGGCTCTGATGAGAGTCAGAGTAGAAGCAGGAATCAAGGCTGTCGAGGCCACAAGATCACCGAGGCTCGGTCCTGTTGAATTTTGTGGGGAGTCCTAGCAATGAGAGGAATGGGGGGGGGGGAGGGAACGCATACAGAAGCCCAGAGGTCTAGTTCAGAAGGAATGCATCTGGGGCTACCCTGCTTGGATGTGGTATCGGCCCACAAAAGCAGGGAAGCTGTGTGTTCACTGGACTGGCAAACAGGTCTATGGACGGAGTCCCCCAGCGGCGAAATAGGTGGAGAACCACCTTTGGACTCAGGCGCCACTCGTGCAGGCAGAGAAGCCTGCTGAGCCTGTCTGTGAGGACATTGTCCTGGCACAGGAGGTAGACAGCTCTTAGAGTCATGCCCTGGCGTACAGCGAAGGAGCAGTGAAGGACTGCCTCTCGACAGAGGAGGCAGGAGCCCGTACCTCCTCTCTTGTTTATGTAGAACATCATGATCTTGTCAGTCTGCACGAGCACCGACTTGCCTCGCAAGTAGTACTCGAAGACCTTCAGGGCTGAGGGGAAAATGAATCCCCCTTCAGGTACCCTTGTCTCAGGTTGGACTACTGTCCTCCATCTTATGCTAACGTCTTCAGCTCCAGGCCTAAGTAAGAAATATCCTGCTGACCCTTTCACCCTGGAATTGCAGAATTAGCAGTTTGAGCTATGGAATGTGCTAACATCCTGAAATCATAGAGCTGACACAATGAGAGGTGCTGACCTTAACGGCTTTGGAAGCTATAAGGTTACTGAAACTGCCACCTGGGCCCCTTGATTAAGCAAAGGGGAACACAAAGAAGAACTAGGTGGCAGGATGTAGTTGACCAACATCAACATCTGGAGTTAATCTGCAGGAAACAGGGTTAGCAAAAGGCGAAGGAACGGCCAGGAGGATGAGAAAGGATGCCACAAGGGGAAAGCATAGGGCAAGAGGGCCAAAGGTTAAGGAACAGACATGCTTGAAAATAGGGAGCAAACAAGGGAAAGGAAACTTGCTTGTCAGCAGTTCTGTTTTACAAGCCTACAAATGAGTATAAATATAGGAGAAGAACACCACTAGTATTTGGGATAGACTGGCACACTCTCCTTAGAGAGCAATGCTACTCTGTCCACAGGACCCTTCATAGGAGACCTCAGGTGCTTTGCGCATAAAGACAATTTTATATTCATTTTCCTGTTTCATGCTGATTTGTAATATAGAGATTAGAGCATTGACTTTAAACTTGCGAAGCTTGTGATATTACATACCTGACAATAAAATTTCTACTTTACTTCAGTGGCACGATACTTTATTTGAAAGAGGGTCCTGTGCTTTACACTTATGTGGGGGTGAACCCTGCAGCCATGACAATTAACAAGAGGGCAAAAACCCCCAACAGGGCCAACCAGACCATTCAAAGTTTGAGTAGGTTGATCTGCTGCCGAGATTCCTTGGGTGACCACCATCCCTGGGTACAGAGGTTGTCACAATGGGCTCCCCATCCCGACAGCAAGGCATCCATCGTCAAGATGAGCTCATGTTGCAGAGTCTGGAAGGGCGTGCCCCAAAGAAGGCTTCGGGCATTCTGCCATCAATCCAGGGAACTGGATAGGATGTAGGAGACCGAGATGGGATCCTGGAGCCGGCCCGAGGCTTGGGACCATTGCGCTCTGAGGCACCATTGAGCCGCTCGCCTATGCGTGCATGGTTGAGGCCATGTGCCCCAGAAGGCGCAGAATGGCCCGCGCTTAGACCCTGGACCAGCTTTGGACCTCGTCAGCCAGAGTGCGAAGGCGGTCCACATGTGCCCAAGGGAGGAAGGTGGTCCCCATTCCATGTCGAACAAAGCATCGATGAACTCCAGTGCCTGTATCAGTTCGAGGTGGGACTTGGAGTAGTTGATTAGGAAACCGAGACACTCAAGGAGAACTGTGTGCGACATCGAGAGATGAGCCTCCTCTGCCAATGCGCCCGTGACGAGCCAGTCGTCTAGGTAAGGGTAGACGGATATGCCCTGCAGCCGGAGGTGGGCTCTGGCCGCTGACAGGCATTTTGTGAAGACTCATGGGGCAGATGTGAGCCCGAAGGGAAGCACTCTGTACTGGAAGTGATCCCCCTGAACCCTGAAGTACAGGAAAGGGATGTGGGTGTAAGCGTCCCTGAGATCCAAGGAGCATAGCCAATCACCCTTCCAGATGAAGGGGAAGCAGGACGCCAACTGATGACATTCTGAACTTCTCCCGCACCAGAAATTTGTTTAGGTTCCTGAGATCGAGGATGGGGCACAAGCCCCCCGTCCTCTTTGGAACGAGGAAGTAACAGGAGTAGAACCCCCGACCTTGAAGGTGCGGTGGGACCCTTTTGACTGCCAATTGACCGAGGAGGTTATTCAGTTCCTGCTGCAAGTCTGGTATGAGGGAAGCTGATTAGGCTCCGCTGGGAAGAAGGGAAGAGGGTGTTTGTCCAGATGGAGACTATAACCATCCCAGATTACCTGGAGACCTCTCACTCGGGGGTGACCATGTGATGGCCTTCCACTCAGGGGTGAAACGGGACAGATATCCTCCCACCGACGGGGGTGCCGCCGGGAGGCAAGAGGCTATGCGTTTGGCATCAAAACACAGGGGGCTGGCTGGAGTGGTGCCTGTGGTTAGGTCTTGGGCCCCTTAGGTTTCTGGTGACCCTGAGCTCTCCCTTTGCCTTGGCCACTGGGCGCTGGCACAGGGGCAGTTGGATAGGGTGTGTATCCTGGTAAGAGAGCCTCTTCCTCTGGAAGGGTTTTATTATTGTGCTGTTTCTTTCGGAGAAGGGAAGAGGTTTTCCGAGAGAGAGGGGTGCGGGGGACCATCTCTGTCTCGATCTCGGCTGCCTTGTTCTCCATGGGCTTGCCGAACAGTTGTTCGCCAAGGCAGGGGACATCCAGGAGCTTCTCCTGGACCCACTGTTCCAGGTCCAAAGACTGGAGCCGCGCCTGTCGTCGGGCAACGATGCCAGCCGCTGCCACATGGCGGAATACTTGAACCCATCATATGTGGCACGAGAAAGGTACTTCGAGCAGTCTGCGACCGATCTCAGGAGTGTCTGAAATCTGAGAAGGTGTTCACCTCCAAGACCTGCGGAGAACCCGCTGAGCTCTATAGCGAGATCGCGAAGGAACATACCCATATATAGTTGGTATGCCTGGATGTGAGATGCCAGCATGGATCCCTGATAAGCCTTGCACTCGAGGGCACGGAATTTTTTACCAGGCGGGACGAAGAGTGCGACTTCAGGCCTCTTCTGCTTTTGCATCATGGATTCCACTACCATGGAGCTATGGGGAAGTTGGGTCTTTCAAAACCCCAAACCGCGCTGGATTTTGTACATGGCATCGAGTCTTTTACTGACAATAGGGACCAAGGAGGTGCTTCCCACATGCGGAGGAACAGCCGGGTCAGGATGGATGGCACAGGGACTGTAAGATACTCCCTAGGCGGAGACTCATATTGCAAGATGTTGAGTTCCTCTGCCCTCGGCTCTTCTTCAGTCTGTGTGGGCAGATTGAGGGCCCAAGCCATGTCCCATACAAATACCAAGGAGGAGGTATCTTCAGGAGGCGACTGCCTTTGTGGGGCGGGCAGGGACGGGTCAGAAGGAAGGTCCCTATGGGCGCAGGTTTCAGGGGACTTGTCCCCATCTGATTTCCAGCCTGTGAGGTCCGAGAAGGATGCTGAGTCTGGCTGATCCCCATGTCTGGTGGCCGAGACCCATTTGGAGCCGGAGGCACTGACTTTGGAAGACCTCACCCCCGAGGAATGGGATGGCGAGCGAGACTGGTGCCAAGGATCCTCATGAGGCCCATTGCTCTTGGGGGTTTCCAAGGCAGTTTTCGGGACCATTGTCGAGGGACCCTCGATCTCAAAGTGTGGACCAGCCGTGCTGAGCAAAAGCACCTGCTAGGCAGCTAGGAAGGCAGAAACGCTGCGCTTCAGTGCCAGCATACGGGACTCCCACTCAGGGGTGGGTCTCTGTGAAGATGACGCCGAGGTTACCGGGTCTGGTATGGAGGAGGAGAGGGGATCCTCACCGGGATGACCCTCAGGAGACCAGGCGCCATCGCCGGAGGCCTCCGTATCTGTACGAGGTACCTTTCGAGGCTGCACCTTGTCCAACTCTCGGGAGCACTGGGGAGGGCTAAGGGAACGAGCGCGATACCACGTGCGCTTATCCGGACCCCCCGACAGTGACTTTGAGATCATCTTCTTCTTTCGCCGTTCCACCTCGGGCAAACCCTGGTCGGAGTGATGCCTCGGATGCGGAGTCACTGCGGGGGACCCCGCAAGTGGTGGATCGGTGGAGCAGGGTGTCACCAGGGACCCCGGGGCTGCCTTACAGAAAATGTCATCTGACTTCTGCTTACAGCTTAGCAGGCCTTAGCGGACATTTTCTTACAGAGCGAGCAGAGCTCCTGGTTGTGGTCAGCCCCCAGACACCGCAGACAGTCGTGAGTGTCTGTGAACGACATATTTTTGGAGCATCTGTCAAATTTTTTGAAGCCGGTGGCCATGGGGGCAAAAAGAACCCTCTGTGAGGTTGAATGCCTTTGAGGCCAGTGGTTAGAAAAAGGGTGCAAAAAGGGCCCGAAGCAAGAAAAATGGGATTCCCCTGGCCCACAGCTGAAGCAGGGGTATCGGGGAGGACGAGAGAGGACCGGTGCAACTGGAAAAAAAGGCCAAAGGGCCAGAAAAGAAAAACTGTTTTCCGATGGATGAGGACGTGTGTCCGAAGGGCTCCACGGAAAAAGGGAGACTGAGCGAGATGGCACCCTTGGGCGGGAAGAGGACCACGCATGCATAGCAGCAATCCCAAAGGTTTTCTTTGAAAGCTGGGGAATTGCTCCGCGCAGGCTCCTTCAGTGCCGATGTCACCCCATAAGTGAGGACTGACGTCCTGCTTGTTCCTGGAGAAGTATCGAGTCCACCGAATTCTGGGCATCCAGAAAGCACAGCTGCTGCAAACCTCCATGGTGGTGGAGTCGGCCATGTGTCAGTTCAAGAGACAGAAGACGCACTCCCCAGTCCCCCAGGTAGGAAGGCCTGCACCTTGGACATCCTTGGCAGGAAGTGCTACCAGAGCTTGATGCTCTTCAGCTAGATCCAGGCATACCAGCTGTGCATGGACATATACCTGAGAGACCTGGCGAAGGAGCTTGCTGGTTTCTTGGCTGGTCTCTCTGAGGAGCACCCTACTGCGGTTCCAGAACAAGGCCAAAGCCGATCATGAGTTCTCCAAGTTTATGATCTAAGCAGCCTATTATGGCTTTGAGTCAATGGCTAGAGTAGCTGTAGAGGGCATTGGTGCCCAATGCGAGGCTTAGCTACAGTCTTTTGACCTGGAGCAATAGATTCAGGACAAATTGGTCGATGTCCCCTGCCAGGGAGAGAATCTCTTTGGCAAACCCATGACCAATAAGGCTGCTGAATTGGTGACAGAGTTCATGACGAGGACCAGGCTCTCTAAGAAGAATGCTACCCTCCCCTGACAGAAGGGCTCGAGTAAAAAAAAAAACAACTTTACCCAAGGAAGGGAGCTGCTTACAGAAACTACCCACAGTATCAGGCCTCCCCAACAGGGTCAGCAGGCCAAGGGACAGAAGCCCTGACCCAGCTTGGTGGGAGTTTTTGACGCTTTGGGCATATCTTCTCCACCCCCCAGGAGGCTTGCAGCTCACAGGGGGACATCAGATCCACTTCGCCATCAGTGGTCAGCCGTTACCACCTATGCTTGGGCACTCCAGGTGGTCAAGGAGGATTACCTCCTCCATCTGGCAGAGACACCGCCCCCTTTCTTCCCAGGAGAGCCCCCCCCAGGACTTCCCTTCACCAGAATATACTACTGCAGGAACTTGCAGGTCTCCTTGAAGACAGGGCGGTGGAACTGGTACCCCAACACCTCTGGGGCAAGGGGTTCTATTCCAGGTACTTCCTTGTGCCAAAAGAAACAGGGGGCCTAAGGTCCATCCTAGACCTGCAGGACTTGAGCAGGTTCCTGGTGAGGGAGAAGTTCAAGATGCTTTCTCTGGGAACATTGCTGCCTTACCTCCAGCAGGGAGATTGGTTATGCTCCTTGGATTTGAAGGATGCTTATACCCACATCCTGGTTCATCCAAGTCACAGGCAGTATCTCAGATTCATGATGGGGGGCGGCCACTATCAGTGCAGAGTACTACCCCATTTGGCCTGGCCTCTGCCCCAGAGTCTTCACCAAATGCCTGGTGGTAGTTGCTGCCTACTTCTGTCTCCAAAGAGCCTTCGTATTTCCCTACCTGGATGACTGGCTCATAAAGGAGGACATGGCCGCCGAGGTGCAGCAGGCCATGGCCCGCACCATCCACATCTCGCAACATCTGAGGTTCATGAGAAACTGCCCCAAGTCTCACCTCCTCCCCACATAATGTCTGGAGTTCATCGGGGCAAGGCTGGACACTGTTCAGGCCAGAGCCTTCCTCCCTCTGGGCAGGATCAACCATCTTAGGGCACTGGCCACAGACGTACAGCACCGACCCTCTGTGTCCGCTTGCCTTCTGCTGCGCCTACTCAGTCGCATGGCCTCCACGGTCCATGTTATCCCAGACATCTGTCTTCATATGAGGGTGGCCCAGTGGTACCTCTGCGCTCAGTGGATATAGACCATGGGCCAACTGCGAGACAGAGTGTCTGTGACCACGAGCTGGCGGAGTCCCTGAACTGGTGGCAGAACACGCAGCACCTTCAAGTGGGGATGCCTTTTCAGACCCCCACCACCAGAGAGTCCTCACTATGGATGCTTCCTTGATAGGCTGTGGAGCACATTGCGAGTAACACTGCACTCAAGGCAGTTGGTCCAAGTTGGAGAGCCAGCAGCAGATCAACCTCTGGAGCTCCGAGCCATACTCTCAGCTCTCCGAGCCTTCCGCCACCGTCTGTAGCACCAGTCTGTGCTGGTCCAAACGTACAATCAATTGACAATGTTTTATGCAAAAACCAAGGGGGCACGGGGTCCCACACCCTCTGCCACAAAGTGGTGGCTCTCTGCTCCTATGTGATCTGCCAAGGGATGCTCCTATGGGTGGTGTACCTGCCAGGCCAGGACAACACCCTGGCAGACTGAACAGGGTCCTCCAGCCACATGAGTGGACCCCTGAGTGGCCACTTGGTTCTTCCGGTTCTGGGAGACTCCACTAGTGGTTCTGCCAACCCGGATAACTCCCAGTTGCCCCATTTATGCTCCTGGCAGCCACACCCATCCTGGGTGGCTGCAGATGCCTTCCTCATCCCAGGTCGGAGGGCCTCCTGTATGCCTTCCCACCCACACCATTGATTCCCAAGACTCTTCAAGGCTGTTCATGACAGGGTGTTGCTGATCCTGGTGGCCCCATGGTAGCCCAGACCATCGTGGTTCCTGCTGCTTCTCTGCTTGAAGGTAGAGGCCCCTGTTCTCCTGGGGAGTGCCGTGGGGTTGTCATCTAAGGAGGAGGGTTCCATCCTGCACCCCAATCTAGGGTCCCTGTTGTTGACAGCTTGACTGCTGAGAGGGTAGCCTTGGCCCCTTTCAGTCTCTTGGGGGGAGGTGGAGGAGGTCCTTTTGGCCTTCTGTAAGACCACCACCAGACAATCCTATGCCTTCAAATGGCACAGGTTTTCAATGTGAGGTGCAGAGCGACGGGCGAACCTGTTCTCGTGCTCGGTGCAGCTGGTACTGCAATACCATCTTCATTTGTCGCAATCCAGACTCAAATACAATTCCATCAGGTACATCTGAGTGCTCTTGCAGTGCACCACCACCCTAGCAAGGGCAAGCCCCTCTCATGCAGCCTCTCGTGACCTGCTTTCTGCAGGGTCTCCTGTTGTCTAAGCCCCTATCTGCCTGCCAGCGGCAGAGTGGGACCTCAATGTGGTGCTAGCCAACTCCACTGTGCTGCTAGCTACCTGCCACCTAGGTATCTCTCATGGAAAGTCATTTTCTTGGTGGCGTTCACATCCACTCGCAGGGTCTGTGAGCTCCAAGCCTTGGTGGTAGAGCCACCCTATACCAAGTTCTACAGAAACAGGGCCGTGCTTCGCACTCACCCCAAATTCCTCCCAAAGGTGGTGTCCCCATTCCACCTCAATCAAGAGGTGATACTCCCCACATTCTTTCTGCAGTCCCACACCAGCAAGGTAGAGGCCGTCCTCCATATTCTGGGTTGTAAGAGGGGGCCTATCCTCCTACTTTCAACATACCCAGGGCCACCGCAAAGCTTCACAGCTTTTAGTTTCCTATTACCCCAATCGGCTGGGGGAGGCAGTGACCAAGCAGACTCTGTCCATCTGGGTGGCAGACTGCATTGCCCTCGCCTATGAACAGGCTGGGTTCTCGCTGGAGCGCAGGGCCATGGCAGCCCTGTGGCAAGCCAGCGTTCTGTCCCGATGACATCTATCTGATGGGCTGCCATGCAGTCTTCAATCCATCCCTTTGCAGCTCATTACTGCCTGGAAAAGGAGTCCCAATGCCTTTGGCCAGGCTCTTCTGCATAATCTGTTAAGGGTTTAGTCAACTCCTACCCTCCAACCCTTCTGTGTTCAGGCAACCAGAATATTGGTTTCTCACTGGATACATGGGTCCTTCTGGAGTCTGTATCCTTGGACTCAATTGCTGCTGCTCAGGGCTTCCCTTGAAGGCATCCGTGTTTTTCTGCAGACGTTTGGTAGCCTGTAGCTAGGGAGTCCCATATGTGAGGACTGACTTCCTGCTTGTTTCCAGAGAAAGCATAGTTACTCATCTTTAACAGGTGTTCTCCAGGGACAGTAGGAATCAATCCTCACAGCTCTCTCTCCTCTCCCTGGAGTTGCTTCTCATCATTTTTACCATCTTTAACTATGTCATCTGACTGAGGCAAGATGGCACATTTGGGCGGGAAGGGGACAATGCATGCGTGGTGGCATCTCCCAAAGGCTTTCTCTGAAAGCTGGTGAGATGCTTCCGCAAGGGCACCTATGTCACTCATATGTGAAGGCTGATTCCTGCTCTCCCTGGAGAACACCTGTTACAGGTGAATAACTACACTTTTTTTTGCATTTGCTGCTGAAGGCTTCAGTTAGAAGCCTTAGGTGTCCTGGTAAGGTATTTTGTGCACAATCGATTTGTTTGATTTCACTGTGGTTATCATTTTTAATGGCATGCCTCAGAAAAAGCCACTAAGGAGGTTTCAAAAGCACATCAGGACCATATCTTTGGGTATATACCTAACTAATGAATTATGAACTCCGGTTTCTAATTATCCTGCCCCAGTTTACAATATCTTTGTTACCTAGGATACTGACTCAGACACATGAATTGCACTAAATATGAATTTATTCATTTTGATTCAGGAGGATCTTATGAAGATATAGAGAAAGAAATCACAGCCTGGGTATATATTCAGTTACATTCTGATCTGAGAATAATACAATCAATCATTCTCTCCTCCTTCAATTAGACCTCTTGTAGCATCTGCTGTAGCTTGGTTTCCTGCACTCTGTAGCAAGAAGAGACAGAGAAATAGTCAGTCAGGTCCAACAGGAGATAATTGCAACAGCTTTTAAAGGGAAAAGCCGACAGTCATCCAAGAGCACATGGTTTGGAAAATTCTTGAAGGATGCTAAAAAAAGGAGGAAGTTGGGACATCCTGATAGGGAGGTTCAAATAGAGATAAAAGTAACCCAGATCATTTTAAGTACAGAGCTGAAAGATTCCAGATTACCCTTGTCAACTGATAACCAGATGGAACAATACAGAGGCATTATAATATCCTTGGTTTTATTCTCCATTCCTTTCCTTATGATTCCTAGCATTTTATTTGCTTTCTTGACTGCCACTGTACACTGGGTAGAGGGTTTCAACGTGTTCTTCATGAACAAGCAGGAAATAAATCCTCACATATGGGTGTTGTCACCGACAGAGCCCCAACCGGAACGCTCCCCAACTTCCAAAAGGAAACCTTTGGGAGGTATGCAGCGCATGCGCACCTGCCTTCCCCACTCACTGCATATTCTCCAGTCTTCTTTTTTCCCCACGGAGCCCCTAGGACATGTTCCTGCAGTCCAGAAAAAAGTTTGAATTTCTTGCCCTAGTGGCTGAGCTTTCACTCATTTTTTTACCTGCCTGTCTGTTAGCTTTGTTCTTACACTTTGGGTATTTTTTTTTTTTTTTTGCTCTTTTTGGGGTCCTTCTCCCCCTTGGAGGTTTTTCCCACCAATGGCTGTTCCTTATCGTCCCTCCAGTCCAGTCCCGCACCTCTGGGTAGTGCACCTCCTCCAGCAGCTTGGAGACTGAGCATGTCATCTTTTTGATGACACTAGTGTACATATGCAGCTGGCACCGCACACCAGCCTCAGTAAGCTCAGTCTCCAAGCAGCTGGAGGAGGTTGTGAGCCAGGGTACTGGACTCACTGAAGACAACTAAGGAGATAGGTTTAGTTAGAGTTTGCTTTTATTTCCCCTGTTAAGGTGCAGGTTTCTTTGTTTTTAAAGGCAGAAATGTAAAAAAAAAAAAAATCAGAAGGAACAGAGAAAACCTGGGTGGAAACAGTGCTGAGGGGAGGATATTCCTTCTTCCCCCTCTCCCCCCTCCCCCAAGATTTCAGGGGGGGAGTTCTGTGGGGGCCTTCCTCAGTCTGAGACTTCTGACTGCTCCTGAACCCATTATCAGGTAAGGAGCCTCTTCAGGGGCTGCAGTTGCTTGACAGGAGTGAAAGCTGGCAGCCCCGAGTCACCCCCCTCAGCACCGAAGCCAGGAAGGAAGGCTGAGCACGAGGGGTAGAAAAGCCCTGTGGCAAAGAGGCTCCAAGGTAAGAGTGGCGGGAGGGAGGACAACAGGAACCCTTAGCAACCGCCAGAACGCGAGGAGACAGAAAGCGGCCTATAGCCGCATGTTTGGGAGCCTGCAGCAGTGTGAGAACCTCCCCCTGCTGCATTTAGGCACGATTTCTTCTTATTCAGGCCCGCATGTGTTTAACCCCCTGCTGTGTTTTGGGTGCCTGGAAGAGGCAGCCACCGGAGAATAAAGCAGGACAGAGCAGCCTCTTCCTAGGGGGCCATTTGCAGTTTCTTTTTAATTTCAGTTTCAGTTAATTAGATTTTGGTTTGGTTTTATTTTATTTTAGTTCAAGTACTCTAGTGCTCTGTGCCGGAGCCTCTGGAGGTGCCCTGTGCTGGGGATCCTTTTACCTACCCAGGTACAGATTGAGGCCGTTCCTGGGGAGTGCCCCCAGCCCTTCCCACCATGCCGGCCCGACCGCAGTACCTGGTATAGGATGGTATCAAGGGGCGTAAACCCCACTTAATCCTTAAGCATTCCTTGTGTTATACAGCTCAAAACTGATTCAGTGCACAATGACTTGATGCAGACATTGTGGGAAAGGCCTAATCAGATAGGCCATTGTTTGTTGCTGGGCAGATTTTCAGAGGGCTGTGTGCTAGATCAGGTGATGTAACTGGCACAGACTTGGATTTAGTGGCAGTTACAGAAACATGGTTCACAGAAAACCATGACTGGGATGTAACTATACCAGGCTATACTTTATTCAGAAAGGACGGGGTAGGAAGAAGGGGAGGAGGAGTGGTACTATATGTAAAACATAATATTAAAGCCTTGGAATTACAGAGTTTAAAAGGGAGAGAGGAGGCACTGTGAGTTAAACTAGAAAGACGGAAAGAGAAATATATTTGCATTGGCATGATATACAGACCTCCTTCACAAGAGGAAGAGGTGGAAAGAAAGTTAATTGAAGACACATGCAGTATTGCTAGGAAAGGGGAAGTGATACTAATAGGGGATTTCAATTTGCCAGATGTTGATTGGCACATTCCTGCTTGCAGTATCATCTAGAAGGAGATCCTGGATTCTCTACAGGGAGAACTATTCAGACAATTGGTAACAGACCCCACACGTGAAGGGGCCATACTGGACTTGGTGCTTACCAATGGTGAAAGTGTTTCTGATGTTATAGTGGGAGATCATTTTATTTATTTATTTATTTACATTCTCTTATATACCGCGCTATTCTGCATCAGTGCGGTTTACATTGAACAAACTGAAATTACATTGAACAGGGCATTATAACTTGGAGATAACTATTTTACAGGGAACATGGGCTATGGAGGGTTAAGTGGCTTGCCCAAGACCACAAGGAGCACCTGTGGGACTAGAAACCCCAGTCCTTCCAGCCCAAAGTTGCTGTCCTCTAGTGGATTTTCCATCCACTGATCACCAGATGGTGTGGTTCAGTATTAGGACTAGGGCTGTTAGAATCCATTCAAAAGCGAGGAACTTAGACTTTAGGAAAACTAACTTTGCCAAGATGGGCCATTACCTCAGGGTGTCGTTAGCGGGATGGGAACAGTTGGGGGATGTAGAAAAACAGTGGGCAAAACTGAAAGGGGATATTTTAAGGGCAACCAACCTTTTTGTTAAAATGATAAATAAAGGTAAAAGGAAAAGAAGACCGCTATGGCTTTCGAAAGAAGTAGCTAAAAAGGTGAAGAAAAAGAGGGAGGCATTCATGAAATACAAGAGATCACAGAGAGAGGAAGGCAGGCAGGCATCTATATTTGGAAAAACTTAGAGAAGCTAGCAAAGTAGTCAAGAAAGCAAAGATTCAAAAAGAGGAAGAAATAGCCAATGCAATAAAATGGGGGGAATAAGACATTTTTCAGATATGTTATGTTAGTGAGAAGAGGAAGGGCAAAAGTGGTATTGTCAGACTTGAGGGTGAAGGGGAGGAATATGTAGAAGCTGATGAGGATAAAGCGGAATTGCTTAACAAATATTTCTGTTCTGTGTTCACAGTTGAAGAACCAGGAGCAGGACCTCAGAAAACACCCACAAACAGGAATAGAAGCGAGGGGTATCTTAAAGAATTATCAGAAGACTGTGTTCGTGAGAAACTAGCTGAACTTAAAGTAGACAAAGTGATGGGACCGGATGGGATACACCCTAGAATACTGAGGGAACTTGGGGACGTTTTAGCAGCTCCACTGATTGACCTTTTCAGTGCCTCTTTGGAGTCGAAAATGGTGCCAAAGGACTGGAGAGAGTCTCATGTGGTGCCTTTACACAAAAGTGGAAGTAAGGATGTGGTTGAAAACTACAGGCTGGTTAGTTTAACTTCGATGGTGAGTAAATTATTGGAAACGCTGCTGAAAGAGAAAATAGTGAGGTTTCTGGAGTCCAGCGGATTGCAGGATCCGAGGCAGCATGGATTCACCAGAGGCAGGTCTTGTCAGACAAATCTGATTGATTTCTTTGACTGGGTGACCAGGGAGTTGGACCCTTGATGTGGTATATTTAGATTTCAGTAAAGCCTTTGACACCGTTCCTCACAGACGCCTTATAAACAAACTGAGCACCCTAAGGATGGACCCTAAAGTTACTGCTTGGGTTAGAAATTGGTTGAATGGGAGGCGACAAAGGGTACAGGTAAATGGAGCTCACTCTGAGGAGATGGAAGTTACCAGTGGGGTGTGCCCCAGGGATCTGTCTTTGGTCCGATTCTTTTCAACATCTTTGTTAGTGATATAGTCGAAGGGCTGTTGGGTAAAGTTTGCTTCTTTGCGGATGATACCAAAATCTGCAATAGAGTAGACACCCAGGAAAATGTAGATAACATGAGGAAGGATCTACAGTAGTTCAGCTTGAAGAATGGTCTAGAATTTGGCAGCTGGGATTTACTGTTAAAAAATGCAAGGTCATGTATTTTGGCTGCAGCAATCCAAGAGAGCAATATAGTATAGGGGGTGAAGTACTTTTGTCCTCTAAAGAAGAGTGGGACCTAGGTGTGGTCGTGTCAGATGATCTTAAAGTAGCTAAACAGGTAGAAAAGGCAACAGCAAAATCTAGAAGGATTCTTGGGTGCATACGAAGAGGAATGGCTAGCAGAAAAAAGGAGGTGATAGTGCCTCTGTATAAGTCTTTGGTGCGACCTCATTTGAAGTATTGTGTGCAATTCTGGAGACCACACCTTCAAATGGATATAAACAGGATATAGTCAGTACAGAGGGTGGCTACCAAAATGGTTAGTGGTCTTCATTATAAAGATATGAGGGACAGACTTAAGGATCTTAATATGTACACCTTAGAGCAAAGGGTTCCCAACTCCAGTCCTGGAGGGCCAAATACCATTTAGGTTTTCTAGCTGTCCCTAATGAATATGCATGAGATACATTTTAATACAATGGGGGCAGTGCATGCAAATACATCTTATGCATATTTATTAGGGACAGCCTGAAAACCTGAATGGTGTTTGGCCCTCCAGGACTGGAGTTGGGAACCTCTGCCTTAGAGGAAAGGTGGGATAGAGGTGATATGATTGAGACATTTAAATACCTCCGTGGCATAAATGTGCAGTTGGAGAGCCTCTTTCGATTGAAAGCAAGTTCTGCTACGAGGGGGCATGGGATGAGGGTGAATGGGGATAGATTCAGGAGTGATATGCGGAAATATTTCTTTACAGAAAGAGTCATGGATCCATGGAATAGTCTCCCAATGGAGGTGGTAGAGATGAGGATGGTATCTGATTTCAAAAAAGCATGGGACACAAACAGAGGATCTCTAAAGAAAAAAAGGGGACTGTTGTAGTTGTTGATATGGAAGGACAGACTAGATGGGCCATGTGGTCTCTTTCTGTCGTCATTTTTCTATGTTTCTATGTTTAGTTGAAACATTGTTGCTTTCTCCTGAGAAGGGTCAATTAAAAAGTCAGACAGAAATAAAGATAAGTGTTAAAAAAAAAAAAAAAAAAACGGTGCTGCATATAGGTTTGTAGCTGCTACAGCTCTGGGGAAAACAGGAAGTACCTGCATACAAAAAATGTATGTAATTTGAAAGATAGTCAGTGGATTGGATGCAGATGAAATCCTTCCATCTGTCTATGGTCATTGAGTAACCTGACATGATCATCTCTTGTTACTTAGCCCATATTATGTATCTATTAAATATGTAATATTGCTTGTAAGGGAAGCTGTACTCCCTTATAGCCATTTGTAGTAGTAGAAGAAAAACGTAAACTTTACTCGGAGAATGTGTCAGTTTGATTGGATCAGGACAATGTCCATTTCATATCTTTAAGATACAACACTGCAGCACAATCTAAAAATCCTCAAGATATGAGTCCCCGATGTGGTATGGTCTCGGAGGCAGACGTCTGCCTAAACTACACGCAAGAGGCTGTCATGGGAGCAGGACTTGCAGGATGAGATGAGGCAGGAAAGTCCCTCCCGGATGCAAGAGACCCTGGGGGCGGGGGGCACCATGTTACCTTCAACGGATCTGGCCCCCGGTCCCTGCATGATGCCCGGACCATCCACCCTTTGAGCCCAGGAAGCAGTAGGGCTCCTGGGGGAGTTCTCATCAGAGTTTTTCTTACTTGTGCAGAAGGCGTTTTACCTACCAAGTGGCTCCTCAGCCCTAGAACACAGGGCTAAGAGGATGTCAGACGCAAAAGAGCACGAGTCAGGAGCAGTGGCATCTAAGAGGCTTAGAGGAGTGGCAGTAATCGCCATTGTCGGAGGGGCTGGATGGGCAAGACCTTGACACAGAGCTAGATCTGCAGAAGGAGTTTGAAGAAGGGGAGAGCCTAGAACAGGAGGATCAGGCCCGGATTGTTCAGGTTTTCCGCCGGGAGGAGCTACCAGTGCTCATCTTTATTTATTTATTTTTATTTATTTAGCTGTATTTATATCCCGCTTTTCACTGGGTCAAAGCGGTCAATTGGGAGATACATTTAACACGAGGGGATATGACACACATACGCTAATACTTACAGGGAACATGGGCAATGGAGGGTTAAGTGGCTTGCCCAAGACCACAAGGAGTACCTATAGGACTAGAAATCCCAGTCCCTCCGGCCTGAGATTGCTGTCCCCAGGTGGGACTTGAACCCCCGGCCCTCCGGCCTGAAGTACCTTGTCCTAACCACTAGGCCACTCCTCCCATATGTTTATGCAATTTCTCAATATACTGCCCAGGCCGAAAGCCATTAGGGCGGTTTACAATCACTACAAGCAGGTACTGATACAATTCCTTGTCCCCAAAGGGCTCACATTCTATGTGTACCTTGAAGACCCTCAAGGCCTTGAATATGCCTGCTAACCTCCCAGCAGAGGAAGAGGTGCTGAAGGATCCGCTGTTCCAGGCGGTATGGAAATCGCAGAAAGTCTTACCAGTACATGGAGTAGTAGGACAGATGATCCAAGATGAGTGGGATCTGCCGGAGGTTGGCCTTAAAGAGGTGCAATCCATGACGTGCTATACCCGCTGCTGGAGCAAGAACGAGCTCCTTTGATCACCCAAAGTGGGCACAGCGGTGTTGGCAGCAGTCGAAGAGACCTTGAATTGTCTCCTGTAGCTGAGAGCTGTGGAACTGGTTCCGCGAGACCAGTACATCTGCAGTCGATGCTTCATGTATTTCGTGGTGCCCAAATGGAAGGTTCCTTTTGCCCAATTCTCGACTTCGAGGGCATGAATTACGGTCTCCGGGTACCGCATTTTCATAGTAGTAATGGCAGTAGGAAGTGGAGATTTTGGGCAACTCTCGATCTTGCAGAGGCGTATGTGCATGCTCCCATCCATACAGAACATCGGCATTTTCTCCACTTTGTGGTGTCAAGTGGCCATTTCAAGTTTTGAGCGTTGCCCTTTTGTCTGGCGACCACCCCCCATACCTTCACCAAGGGTCATGGTGGTGTTGGCAGCTCTCCACAAGGAAGGAGTTCACGTCCACCCGTACCTTGACGATTGGCTGGTCCAGGCGAAGTCCAGGGACGATAGTGAAAAGAGCAACAGCGTGGGTGGGAGAGTTCCTTCAAAGTCTCAGGGTCAACCTGGCCAAGAGTCAGTTATGGCCAGTCCAGGAGCTTGAGTATTTGAGAGCGTGCTTTGATACCTGCGTGGGCAGTATTTTCCTGCCGGTTCGCCAGGCGCAGGAGCTACGACAGTAGATATGGCGGGTCCTGAAAATGGGAAGACCATCAGAGTGGCAGTATCTGTAGGTTTTGGGGACCATGGCTGCCACTCTCGAGCTAGTCCCATGGGCAAGTGCGCACATGCAACCGCTGCAGAGGGCTCTGCTCAGTCGATGATCCCATCAGAGTCAACCCCTATCCCAAGTACTCCCCTGCCCGCGGAGCGCCAGGAGAGCTCTCAGTTGATGGCTGCATGGGGGGAGCCTGGAAGGAGTCCCCAGTGTGGGTTCCTCTAATGACCGATGCCAGCCTGTCAGGTTGGAGAACCCATTGTGAAGGACGCTTTGTTCAGGGACAAGAGTCCGCAGGAGGCCCTGTGGTCGATCAACGGGCTCGAGATGTGAGCGGTGATTTTGGTGCTAGAAAGTTTCGAGCCATGGTTACAGGGGAAGGTTGTCCAAGTTCTCTCGGACAATGTGACCATGGTGGCTTACATCAACCAACAAGGAGGCACAGGCAGTGCAGCCCTGGAGGAGGAGGCCAAAATGCTGTTTGGATGGGCAGCGATTCATCTCCAGGCGTTATCAGCAGCGCACGTAGCAGGAGTTGACAGTTGAAGAGGGTCTTCTCTGTTTTTCCCCTTGGGTGCTCATAGGCCGGTTAGTGCAATGGCTAGAGGTGCACCGGGGATTTGTAATTCTAGTGGCACCAGACTGGCCGAGGTGCCAGTGGTATGCTGACCTGATTCAGATACTGGCAGATTGACTGTCCTGGCTTCCAGTTGGAAGGACCTCTTGACACAGGAGCCGCTTCGTATGCCCCAGGTGGATCAATTACCGCTTATGGCATGGCTCTTAAAGGGCAAAGTTGAAGAAGAAAGGATAATCAGGCTCAGGGATAGCGACCTTGCTACAGGCCCAGAGGTGGTCTACAAACCTGGCGTGCATCTGCGTAGGGCGCATCTTTGAATCATGGTGCTGAGAGAGGCAGGTGCGCCCTTCCACTGCCACCGTCCAGGACATTTTGGCGTTCTTGCAATCCAGTTTTGATAAGAGTCTAGCTGCCAGTTCCTTGAGGGTGCAACTGGTGGCGATTTCCGATTATCGTGGGAAAGTCCACAGGGTGCCGTTGGGTACACACCCAGACGGGCTGAGCTTTCTAGGAGCGGTGACCCACTTCCCATCTGCCAAAGAGGGCAGTGGTACCGCCTTGGAATCTTAATCTAGTGTTGATGGTGCTGTTTGGGGAACCCTTTGAGCCACTGAGTCGAGCTTTCCTGAAGGATTTGACTCTGAAAATGGTTTTTCTGGTGGCGATTTGCTCGGCATGCAGGATTTCGGAGCTTCGGACCATGTCATGCAAGTAGCCATTCCTTTCCTTCTCCAAGGAGAAAGTGGTCCTGCGCCCAGTACCTTCTTTTTTGCCCAAGGTGGTGTGAGCATTTCATGTAAATTAGGCCATTTCCTTACTGGCTCTGGCGAGCTTGGATGTGGGCGAGAGCAAATATGGGCTCTGCCACTCCACAGCTGTGCCACTTGGATGCAAAGCTATGTGATAAGGGCTTCGTCCTTTTGGAGATCGGACTGTCTGTTGGTTCTGTTTGGCAGGTCGTGCAAAAGTGAGGAAGCAGCTAAGCCTCCATTTCCAGATGGATCAGTGAGGCAATCACGCCTGCATACATCTTGAAGGGTAGAGCAGTGCCAGCGGGGTTGCAGACGCATTCCACGAGGGCTCAGACAGCCTATTGAGCAGAGTATAGTTTAGTGCCGCCGGTGGAGATCTGTAGGGTGGCATGCTTTATCTGAACATTTTCGCCTGGATTTTCAGGAGGCGGGGATGCTCGTTTCGGATCGGCAGCGCTTCAGGCTGGTTGGTTCCCATTAGTTTAACTGCTCTGATACATCCCAGAGGTGCGGGACTGGACTGGAGGGATGATAAGGAAAGAGAAATTAGACTTACCTGCTAATTGTTGTTCTTTGAGGAACTCCATTCCAGTCCAGGAACCCTCCCTGAGTGTTTTCTGTGATAATCTATGCACACCCTGGTCCTGAAGCTGGTTCCCTTGGTGGAGGAAGTGGCCAGGGAGAGCCGGGGAGGGTGTGTAATCAGTGTTTGGGGGAGGGGTGGACCAGAAGAGCTGTCGGTTGTTCACTTCTCTCTGGTTGGAGTTGCTCAAGCGCTCAACAGGTAGGCCTCGCCATCCTGGAGGGGGTGCTATTTTATTTAGACGGAGAAGTGTTTGTTGCATGTTTAACTACTTATTTGTTGCTCCTCTGAGTTTGCTTTGTCAATAGGTACTGGGGCTGGTGGGCGGTGCCAGCTGCATATGTATACTAGTGTGATCAAAAAGATGACATGCTCAGTCTCCAAGCTGCTGGAGGAGGTGCACTACCCAGAGGTACGGGACTGGACTGGAGTTCCTCAACGAACAACAATTAGCAGGTAAGTCTAATTTCTCTTTTTTTCAATTTGATTTTGCCAAGGCAGTCTTTTTTGGCATGTTTAAGCCAGTTAGTGGCTTTAAAAAATGCACCAAATGTGGCGACACCATTTCTGCCATTGATCACCATAATTGTTGCTCACAATACCTTGGACAGGACCAGCAGCTGGCATCCTGCGAACTCTGCTTACAGATGACACGTCAAGGACTGAAGAGTTGGGCAAAGCAGAAAGATTCCTTCTTTGGCTCATCTGATTCAGCAACCTTAGCACCGACCCCCTTGTCAATGCCCAAGGTGGCCAAGGAAAAAGAGCAGAGGGCTCAGTCTAAGCAGAAGGGTTTGCGCGGAGAGGGGCGTCCCTCTACAGCGACCTTGTCTGCATTAAAAGGGGAGCACAAGGAGAAAAATCCATGTGCAGTGCCATCGCAGCCCCTCTTGCTGCAAGACAGACAGCAAGAGCCAGGAAAGGTCAACCAAGCTTCCCCGGGCAGGAGGATCTGACCCGAATGACGGAGTCCATTCCAAGTGCCCAGGAGGTCTGCCAGATGTCTCCCAATGCTATCATTGTGGAGTCCTCAGCGATGGTTGCAGCATCAACCTTCTTATCAGCTGTGGTTCAGGAGGAATGCCTATGAGCTTTAAAAGCTCATCTGGTGGTGGTGGAAACCCCGCGGAACACAGATTTTGCAGCGCAGAGTGCATCGTCACCACACTTGCAGCTGATCCTGGAGACCCTTGCCCTGCCCACCTCGGCAAGGACATCAGTTGAGAAACCGCTATAAACACCAGTAGCCAGAGCCATTTCCCTTTCCAGTGTGTCAGTCTGAAGCATCGCCTTCGGCATGCTGGGTGCAAAGGGAACCATTGATGTCCACCCTCTCCTGAGCTGTGCAGTCGGTGCTTGGAGGAGACTCTGCATTACTTTAACTTCCTCTTGGAATCCGAATTGGAATGGGAATCCGAGGCAAAATAAACTGTCGGATCTTTGGGCCCTGGATTTCCCGTCCAAACCATCGCCCCCTCCAGATCAGTGGAAGTCGCCCCCAGAAGACATGTCTTCCAGGATTTTGTTTGGGACCTGGCCAAAGCCCATTCCCTTTTCTCTGGAATCTGATGAGAAACCAAGGACAGAGGAACTGGAACTCCTCCAGTATCCCTCGGTTCCCATCCACCATGTCCTGTAGAGACTGCTACTTTGGCTGTGGGAGGCGCCGCTCATTTTTCCGTGCTACAGCTGCCAGCTCGATTCCCTGTACTGGGTCCAGAAGGTCCATTGTGATCGTCTACTTTTAAGATTGGCAAAGAATGCAAAATGCACTCCTCGGTGCTGCCAAAGCAGGAAGCACAGACCCTGGACTCCTTTGGAAGGAGATGCTTCCAGGGTTCCATACTGATAGCCCAGATCCTGGCCTACCAAACTTACATGGCTATGTTCCTCAAGGATGTAATGCTGAACATCAAGGACTTTGCTTTCCTCATCCCGGAGGACCACATCTTTTCGAGGTCTCGTAGCTCACGTAAAGGAATGCTCGAAATTTATGATCTGGGGCACTTATAATGCTTTTGAATCCACCGGTAGGGTGGTGGCCATGGGGGATCACCGCACGGCGGATGGCCTGGCTGCAGTCCTCTGACCTGGAGCAGTGGGTCTATGACAAGATCGCCAATGTCCCCTGTTGGGGTGAAAACCTTTTTCAGCAAGCCTGTGGAGGAAAAGGCCGAAGAGTTGGAAAAAGAGCAGGTGACCCTCACCAGGCTCTCCAGAAAGAGTATGGATCCTGCTCTCCCTGCTCATAGTGGAGGGAAAAAAAAACAAAGGCGCAACCTGCCGCCCAGCCAAAGCCAGGTGTGGGTTTTTGACAGGGTCTTCAGGAGCATAGCAACCTTGTGCATTGGAGCCTCCTTCAGATCGAGGTCGTGGCCTTGCTAGCCAACCTTGCCATCAAGCCGGTTCCCCCCGCCCAGATCGGGCAGGGCTTTTACTCCAGATAATTCCTGGTCCCCAAGAAGACCAGCGGGTTCCATCCCATTCTAGATCTGCAAAACCTCAACTGGTTCTTGATGTGCAAAAAGTTCAAAATGGTCTTGTTGGGGACGCTGCTCCCATTCCTCCTACAAAACAACTGGCTTGGATCTGAAGGATGTATATGCACATATTCTGATCCACCAGCATCACAGACGGTGCCTTCGGTTCGTGCTGTGCGGTCAGCATGATCAGTACAGAGTACTAACTTTCAGGCTGGCCACAGCCCCAGGGTCTTCACGATGTACCTGGCAGTTGTGGCCACTTTCCTTTGAACTTAAGGTGTCTCTTGTCTTCCTGTATCTGGATGACTGGCTTCTTAAGGTTCCCACACCGACCAGTGTACGGCAGTCCACTGAGCTCACCATTCAGGTGCTCAAAGGCCTTGGCTTTGTGTTCAATTATTCAAAGTCTCACCTCCAGCTAGTACAACAATTGGCATTCATAGGGGCCCTCATCGATATCATTCAGGTGAGAGCTATCTTGCCGGTGGGCTGCCTGCAGCATCTCATCAAGATGCTGGGTGTGTTGCCATGCCAGTGCCACATCACAGTCGGTGGGCTACTGAGAGCCCTCTGACACATGGCGGCCACAGTGCTTGTCATCTCTCAGGCTCGCCTCTGCATGCAGCAGGCTCAATGGACCTTGCGAATGCAATGGCAGCAAGCCTCAAGCCGCCTGTGGGACAGGGTGGTGGTCACTTTACCACTTGCACAGGCCTTGATCTGGTGGCTTGTGCCCGAAAATTTGCATTGGGGCTTTGCTTTCCAGCCAGCAGCATCCTGCAGGCTGCTCACGCCGGTTGCCTCCAAGCTCGGCTGGGGTGCGCACCTGCATGGTCTCTGCACCCAGAGCCTGTGGTCCGAGAGCTCCAAATAACTTCCTCAAGCTCTGGACCTTTGCAAATGCTTTGTGCCTTTCAGGCCCACCTGGCGAATCACCTTGTCCTGGTCCAGACAGACAACCAGGTTGCCATGTTGTATGTGAACAAGCAGGGGGGCATGGGCTTGTTACCTCCTGTGTTGGGAGGATGTTTGCCTTTGGAAGTTTGCCCTGCTCTATAGCATGGATCTCAGTGTGACGTATTTGCCCGGCAACAGCAATGGCTTAGTGGATCACCTCAGCCAGATTGTTCAGCCACATGAGTGGTTCCTCAAGTGGGAGGTGGTGGACCAGATCTTTCAAGAGTGGGGCACACCTGACATGGACTTTACTATGGCACAGAATGCCCAAGTAGCTCTGTTCTGCTCTCGGAAGCTAAAAGTCAGCCACAAGCAGAGTGAGTACACTCGCACGAAGTAGGAAACACACACAAGAGAATGAGATGTGTGGAATAGTCACAGTTGCTTTATTTTTTTTTTTAAAACCCTACACGTTTCGCCAAATTGCCTTCTTCATGGGTTAAAATCTCAAAATAAAACAAATAAAACAATTCACCCAACTCATCAACACCCCACCCACAACCTTGGACACACCCCCGACCTAATCTTTGCTCCAAACAACTTAAAGGAAGGAAGCCTCATCTCAGGGCCATACATCACACCGGTACCCTGGTCAGACCACCACCTAATAAAGATTAAACTACAAGTAACAGACTCAAAAAGGCAAAACAACGACCCACCCCCAACCAGGAGATTCAAAATCTTCAACAAGGAACAGTTCACACAAGACACGCAACTACTCCTCAATGCCGAAACAGTGGACATAGATGAGCAAATCTCCAAATGGAACGACATCATTTCATCTGCCGCCAGACCACCCACCCGCAGAACACAACAATCACACAGCACAAAACCCTGCTCCACTCCATGGTACTCCAAGGATATACGAATAGCAAAGAGAGCACTAAGACGACTTGAACGCCGATGGAGAAGCAACAAATCAACATCCCTACAGGAACAATACCATACAAAACAAAAGGAATATAACAACCTCATCAACCAGCAGAAGAAAGAATACCATACTAACCTTATCATGAAGTCCACTAACAAACCCCTTGAACTCTACGAAATCGTAAAGAACCTCACCAAGGAACCCTCCAACAGAAACAAACAACAAATAGACCCACAGATCTTCGCTGACCACCTCAAGAACAAATTCACTGCAACACCCAAGAACAACAACGCGTCAGTGAAATACAAGACATCTGAACCTGAACGGAGCTGGGGCACATTCGACATCCCATCGAATGAACAACTCTCCAAGATCATCACTGACCTCAACACCAGCACCGCCCCTACAGATCCCTGCCCAGTAGCCTGGATCGAAGCAACGAAAAAGAAACTAACACTAGTCGTACGGAAAATAGTAGATAACTCCCTCTCCAAGGGAACAATGCCAAACGCCCTGAAGCTAGCCACAATACGTCCAATCCCCAAGAAAACCACCCTGGCTAAAACTGACCCAGCCGCCTACAGACCCATATCAAGCTTACCATTCCTGTCCAAGATCATCGAGAAAACAGTCCAACACCAGCTCCAACAACACATCGACATCTACAATCCACTGGACCCCAATCAACACGGTTTTCGACCCAGACATAGGGTTGAAACCATACTGATCCAGCTATTCGACAGCCTTTTGAGGACAATCGGCAACACCAGAATGGGCGTCATCATGATATTCCTAGATATCTCCTCAGCTTTCGACACTGTTTGCCACACAACCCTACTAAACAGACTACAGGAGGCAGGCCTACACAGGCCTACACAGTACTACTCTGAGCTGGTTTACATCTTACCTCACCAACAGACAACTACAAGTCAAGTGTGGAACAAAGACCTCTCAACCGTTCAGAGCCACTCAAGGAGTCCCACAAGGCTCAGCTCTCTCCGCCCTGCTATTTAACATCTACGTACAACCCATATGCACCATCATCAAGGACCACAAGATTCAATACACCATATATGCAGATGACATGATGATATACACACCAATCAAACTGGACAACCCAGACTACTCCAACATAGCCAACTGCTTCCAACAAATAGCAACCTGGCTGCAAGAAAACAACCTATCAATAAATTACAACAAAACCGAAGCTCTATTCATCACAAGAAACCGGACATTCTCACCATCGGCCACCATCAACCTAAACACCACCATCATACCGGTAAGACAAGAAATAAAATACCTGGGAGTAACGCTCGACAAGGACCTCAACCTCCAGTCCCACGTTGCAAAAATAACAAAGAGCGCTTACATCAAAATGAGGACAGTCAGAAGGCTCAAACCCATCCTCGCCCATGAACACTTCCGAACAGTCTGTCAAGCCATCATCACTCCAATCCTAGACTATTGTAGTGTAGGTGGTACAGTATGGGGGTGATGTGATCGTGAATTGTGTGATCTGTCGTGAGTCGTGCGGTTGTGTTTTGTGCTAGCTGTAGTGGTTTTATTGTCTTTTTAGGTAGTCCTTGGTAGAAGACAAGGACTACCTAAAAAGACAATAAAACCACTACAGCTAGCACAAAACACAACCGCACGACTCACGACAGATCACACAATTCACGATCACATCACCCCCATACTGTACCACCTACACTGGCTCCCAATCAGCTCCAGAATCCAATTCAAAGTACTTCAACACATATTTAAAATAATACACAACCTATCAGCAGACAGCCTATACCCTCTCATAAAAACCGATGACAACAGGAGACCAAGAAGAAAAGGAACCTCAGACACCATCAGAACACCAAAAGAATTTGCTAAAACAAGGCTGGCCACATCAAGGAGGGCACTCTCCCTGGCAGCACCCGCTATATGGAACTCTCTCCCAGACCACATAAGATCAACCATGAACCTCAAGGACTTCAGAAAACTTCTTAAGACTGATCTATTTACAGTACATTTCAAGGACCTCACATAAATTTTCTACCTCAAGACATTACAGGATCACGATCCTACCTCCAAGACATTACAGAATCTCAATCCTTGCACGCCTCTCAAACAGCCCCATTTTGTGTATATATATATATATATATATATATATATAGCTCATTATGTAAATAGTTCACCGATATAATCTAACGCACTGCCCCACACACTACACTTCTCAGTTCTCACACTGCATGCTACAAACCACACTTTATTATTGATTTTGATTGATGTGCCACACCACCTTGATTTAACGATAAGGCGGTATACTAAATTCTTCTAAATAAATAAATAAGACTAAATCACATAAAAACAATCAAAAGTAAACACACAAAATTGTAACTAAATTATTAAATAACTAAAAATGAAAAATAGAATGTTAAAAGTAAAAATAAGGCTGCGTGTCAGGACAATTCATGTATCCCTGTAGTATTGGAAAGAAATAGGTACCTAACACCTGAAGAAGGCAATTTGCCGAAACACGTAGGGGTTTTAAAATAAAGCATCTGATTCCGGTAGCCTGGCGCTGGGGAGTCCCATATGTGAGGACTTATTTCCTACTTGTTCTTGGAGAAAGCATAGTTACTCGGCTGTAGCAGGTGTTGCCTGTGAGTAGCAGGAATAAGTCCTCACAACCTTCCCACCTCCCTGGGGACTTCTCTTTTGGCTCCTGCTATATGATCATACTGGAATATATGGCACTGCGGCAGGCGGGGAAAGCAGACACACATGCTCAGCATACCTCCCAAATGTTTCCGTTGGAAACTGGTGAGCATTCCATATGGGGCTCCATTGGTGACGTCACCCATATGTAAGGGCTTATTCCTGCTATTCATGGAGAAAGCCTTTGGGAGATGCCACCACACCTGCGTGTTCCCCTTCCTGCCCAAGGGTGCCATCTTGCTCAGTCTCCTTTTTTCCGCGGAGCCCTACAGATGTTTGTCTGGCTTGTCCCCGGAAAAAAATAGATTTTTCTCTCCAAGTTTCATACTTACCTCCGGTATTGCACCAGTACTCTTCCCATCTACCAACCTCGTTGCCTCAGCGTCGAGTTAGGTCTATTTTTGTAGTTTTTCGTTCTTATTTTTTCCTGGTGTCTTTACGCCCTTTTTCTCTCACTGGCAGCCCGGAGAGTCTTTGACTTCGCAGGGGTACTTTTTTCCCCCATAGCTACCAGTGGCTTTAAGAAGTGTGATCGGTGCTCTAAAATTATGTCTTTGACCGACACGCATGACTGCTGTCTCCGCTGCCTTGGGCCAGACCATGACCCGGCAGCCTGAAGTCTCTGCAAGAAGATGTCCAGTAAGGCCCTCAAAAACTGCCAGCAGCAGCAGCATGATAAGCTTTTCCCCAAGTCCCCGGTGTGTCCAAAGGCCAGGACCTCATCTGAGGCCCCGACATCTCGGGCAGAAAATTCCGAACTCGAGCCTCATCGTGGGTCCTCAGGAGGTCTCCCTCGAGGGAACCCAGGAAGAAGAAACCCTCAAAGGCGGCATCTTTGGATGGTTCCGACCAGCCGGGTGCTCCCCGGGCCCAGTCCCGCAGTCTGAGACATTCGTTCGAGGTGTCTTGAGAAGGAGCAGCCTGCGAAGGTCCCCCGGAAAGATCTGATTGCGGACTGGCCTCGGTCCCCAGACACCATCCTCGTTGAGGATTCCCCTTCGGATTCCCCTGTGAGCCGAGTCCCTCTGTGCCCACGATGAAGGCTGCATAGCCTTCTGGTTTGGAGTCCAGAATGGCGGCCCTGGAGCGCAGTTTGTCTGCCTTCATGGACCAGCAGCAAGCGCTGTTGTCTAGCATGACCGGTTCATCCGCCCCGACCACTGGGACCTCGACATCCAAGACACCCCCGTGGCCAAGTCAATCCTCAAGGTCCTTCGTCCTCGAGTCGATCCTCGGCCGAGGTCACGATCAGAGTCCCACTCGACGGGACCTCGGTCATCCGTGGAAAGTTTGCCAGGCACCGGCCACAGGGCATTGGGGATCCCGAGTCCCACGGAGAAGCCCTCCTACGAGTCCTTGACAGACTACTCCGGGTGGGAGACAGAGGATGAGGCGTCCCCTGATACCCATCGCCACCGCAACATTCCATCCGACTCTCCCATCTTGGAGCCTTGATTTTGTCAAGGACATGTCTAAAGTCCTGGCATTCCCAACAAAGTCGGAGGAGGACCCTCTGGCAGATGAGTTGAAAATTCTCCAGTACGAGGCCCCTCTGTGGGAATTGCTCACGGTACCTATCCCTCCTATCCAGGAACGGCTGATGCTCCGAATGTGGGAGACACAGACTTCGGTGCCGGCAGTGAGCAAATGGCTCGACTCGATGTATCGAGTCCGCCGAAGCCCGGGCTTCCAAAAGTCACAGCTGCCGCATAACTCCATAGTGGTAGAGTCTGCCATGTGTTGGCTGAAAAGCGAGAAGACTCACTCCTCGGTGTCCCCCGCCAAGGAGACCTGCACCCTGGATGCCCTCACCAGAAAGTGCTACCAGAGCTTAATGATCATCGGCTGCATCCAGGTACATGGGCATGTACCTGAGAGACCTGGCAAAGGTACTCACTAGGTTCTCAGCTGGTCTCTCCAAGGAACCCTTGCAGCAGTTCCAGAACCTGGCCAAAGAAGTCCATGAATGCTCCAAATTCATGTCTCGAGCGGCCTATGATGGTTTCAAGTCAGCGTCTCGAATAGCGGCGGCTGGCATCAGTCATCCAACCTCAAGCAGTGGGTTCAGGACAAATTGGTTGATGTCCCCTGCCAAGGAGAGAACCTCTTTGGCAAACCCATGACCGACAAGGCTGCTGAACTGCCCCTCCCCGATGGAAGGGCTCGGGTAAAAAGTCCTTTTACCCGAGGAAGGGAGCTGCTTACAGAAACAACCCACCTTATCAGGCCTCCCCAATTCCCCAACAGGGGTCAGCAGGCCAAGGGACATTGGCATGGCCCACGTAAGCAGAAGGCTCCAACCCATGCACCGGCTCCAGCCCAGCCAGGGGGGAATTTTTGACTCCTTGAGCATTACCTGTATACCCAAGGAGATCAGCAACCCACAGGGGGACATCTGGCCCTCTATGCCCAGAGGTGGGTGACCATCACCACCGATTCCTGGGCATTTGGGGTAGTCCTCCACCTGACTCAGACACCTCCCCCTTATTTCCCGGGAGAGCCCCTCAGGTCTCCCCTCTACAGGGACCTTCTTCTGAAGGAGTTGACATGTCTTCTCAAAGACAAAGCGGTGGAACCGGTGCCCCATCATCTCAAGAGCAAGGGGTTCTGCTCCAGGTACTTCCTCATGCCAGAAAATACAGGGGGCCTAAGGTCCATCCTCTATCTGTGCAACCTCAACAAATTCCTGATGAGGGAAAAGTTCAAGATGCTCTCCCTTGGAACATTGCTGCCCTACAGTATTTCCAGCAGGGAGACTGGCTTTGCTCCTTAGACCTCAAGGATACTTAGACCCACATCCTCATCCACCCCAACCACAGGCAGTACCTGCAGTTCATAGTGGGGGGCAGGCATTTTCAGTACAGGGTACTCCCCTTTGGCCTAGCCTCTGCCCCAAGAGTTTTCACAAAATGCCTGTCAGTCTTGGCTCCAGCTCCAGGGGGTCTTCATCTTTCCCTAGCTGGATGACTGGCTCATAAAGGGAGGCACAACCTCAGAGGTGCAGCAGGCCACTGCACGCACCATCCAGGTTCTGCAGCACTTGGGGTTTGTCATAAACTACCCCAAGTCTCACCTCCTCCCGACAAAGTGTCTGGAGTTCATTGGGGAAAGATCGACACTCTCCAGTCGAAGGCTTTCTTGCCTACGGACCGAGCCAGTCATCTCAGAACTCTGGCTCAGGACATACAGTACTGTCCCTCGGTGCCCGCTCAGCTCCTCCTGCGCCTCCTCGGGTACATGGCCTCCACGGTCCATATCACTCCCGACGCTCGCCTCCACATGACGGCAGTGCAGTTGTGTCTCCGGGACCAGTGGTCTCAAGCCATGGGCCGCCTCTGAGACAGAGTTTCTGTGACCTGCCAACTGGCGGACTCCCTGGTCTGGTGGCAGTCTCCCCAGCATCTCAAAGCAGGCATGTCTTTTTAGGCCCCAAGCCCTCAAGGGTCCTCACCGCGGACACCTCTCTCCTCAGCTGGGGAGCCCACTGCAGATATCTCCACATTCAGGGCAATTGCTCACCAGATGAGAGAAACCAGCAGATCAACCTCCTGGAGCTCTCAGCCATACATCTAGCCCTGAGGGTCTTCTGTCACCATCTGCATCACCAGCCGGTGCTGGTCCAGATGGACAACCAGGTGGCGATATTCGATGTGAACAAACAGGGGGGGGGCACCCTTTGTCAGGATGCACTGGTCCTCTGCTCATATGCAATCCAACAGGGTATCCTCCTAAGGGCACTCTACCTGCCTGGCCAGGACAACCTGCTGGCTGACAGGCTCAGCAGAGTTTTCCAGCCGCACGAGTGGCAGCTGGACCCCAGGGTAGCCAGTCGGCTTTTCCGGCTCGAGGGGGAACCCGTAATGGACCTGTTTGCCAGCCCGGACAACTTTCAGTTCTGCTCCCGGCAGGCCCACCCCCTCCATGTATGCCTTCCCTCCTACGCCGCTGATTGCCAGGACCTTGTTCAGGACCCTGTGTGACAGGGCCTCGCTCATCCTGATAGCTCCTCAGTAGCCCAGGCAACCGTGGTTTCCACTGCTTCTACTGTTGACGGTGGAGACCCTCATCCCCTTGGGGACTGCCCCGGGACTCCTATCTCAGGAGGGGGGCTCTCTTCTGCACCCCAACCTGGGGTCCCTGTCGCTGACAGCATAGCTGCTAAGAGGGTGACTCTGGCCGCTTTCAACCTTCCAGTTGAGGTGGAAGACATTCTGCTGGCCTCTTATAAGGCCTTTACTAGGAAGGTTTACGCCCTCAAATGGCGCAGGTTCTCTGTTTGGTGCACTGAATACAGGGCTGACTCTTTCTCCTGCCCGGTGGCTCTGGTGTAACGGTGCCTTCTCCACCTCTCTCAGTCTGGGCTCATGTCTAACTCCGTCCGAATGCACCTTAATGCCCTTGCGGCGCACCACCATCCAGTGGATGGTAAGCCCCTGTCGGTCCACCGTTGGTGACCTGTTTCCTTCAGGGCCTGCTGATATCGAAGCCCCCGTTTCACCTCCGGCAACCGAATGGGACCTCAACGTAGTGTTGGGGAAGCTCACTCACCCGCCCTTTGAACCTCTGGCTACCTGCCACCTTCACTACCTCTCTTGGAAGGTGCCTTTCCTGGTCGTGCTTACCTCCGCTCACAGAGTTAGTGAGCTTCAGGTCCTTGTGGTGGAAGCGCCCTATTCTAGATTCTGCAAGAACAGAGTGGTGCTTTGCTCGCACCCCAAATTCCTGACGAAGTTAGTGTCACCCTTCCATCTCAACCAGCAAGTGGTGTTCCCTACCTTCTTTCCAAGACCTCACTCCAGTCGAGCAGAGACGGTCCTTCACACCTTTGACTGTAAGAGGGCTTTGTCCTTCTATATCCAACAAACTCAGGGCCACCACAGAGCTTCTCCGCTTTTCATCTCCTACGACCCCAGTAGGCTGGGGGAGGCGGTGAAAAAATGTACGCTGTCCACATGGGTGGTGGACTGTATCGCCCTCGCTTATGAGCAATTCTTTGCCTGAAGGGGAATATATTGCACCTTTCCATCACAGACTTAAATAAACTCCCTTTTAAATCATCACTCTACTATTTTTATTCGGTGATTACTCAGCTAAAATAGAAAAGGAATAGCTCAACTGGAGGACACATCACATTGATACACAAAGTGTTCTCAAACTTCTGTCCTCCAGTTAAGCTATTCCTTTTCTATTTTAGGAATAACAATGAATTCATGAAGACAGCTGAGTTTGCCAGTATATGAGAATTGGGCGTATGTTTACTAAATGGCGGTAGTGGACTCTGTGCACCAACATCGCAGATTCTGCTACCGCCATTTAGTAAACATACCCCATAATGTCTAGATTTGAGCTATTGTAGTGGTTAAGGCTTGCCGCCTATGTAAAACTACTGTTATGTGAAGTGGCGTTTAATAGTTTGGGACTGCCATTTTTATATATAAAAATCTCTGAGTAATCGCCGAATAAAAATAGTAGAGTGACGATTTAAAAGGGAGTTTTTTTAGGCCTGTGATGGTAAAGTGCAATATGTTCCCCTTTAGACAAAGAATTGCCATTTAGAGGGATATTCTCCAGGACCAAGCAGGAAGTTAGTCCTCACTTATGGGTGACATCGACGTCGATGGAGCCCCCATGCGGAGCATAAGAACATAAGATATGCCATACTGGGTCAGACCAAGGTCCATCAAGCCCAGTATTCTGTTTCCAACAGTGGCCAATCTAGGTCATATGTACCTAGCAGTTTCCCCAAGGGACACAGGTTCCACAATGCTTGTATTGGTTCAAGCATTGATATCCTGGGTCCCTTCTTAATAATGGTTTATGGACCTTTCCTCCAGGAACTTGTCCAAACCTTTTTTAAACCCAGCTACACTAAAAGCCTTTACTACATCCTCCGGTAACAAATTCCAGAGTTTGATTACACGTTGAGTGAAAAAATATTTTCTTTTATTAGTCTTAAATAGTTTACCCTGTAGCTTCATTGCATGTCCCCTAGTCTTTCTATATTCTGATAAGGTAAACAATCGAGCTACGTTTACCCGTTCCACTCCGTTCATCAATTTATAGACTTCTATCATATCTCCCCTCAGCCGTCTCTTTTCCAGGTTAAAGAGCCCTAACCTTTTTAGCCTTTCTTCATAGGAGTATCCTTCCATCCCCTTTACCATTTTGGTGGCTCTTCTCTGAACCTTTTCTAAAATCGCTATATCCTTTTTAAGATACGGCGACCAGACTTGCACACAATATTCAAGGTGGGGTCTCACCATGGAACGATATAGAGGCATTATAATATCTTTTGTTTTATTTTCCATTCCTTATCATACCTAGCATTCTATTTGCTCTCTTGGCCGCTGCTGCATACTGAGTCGAGGGGTTTAACATGGTATCCACAATGACGCCTAAATCTTTTTCCTGGGTGGTAGTTCCTAATGTGGAACCTTGCATCGTGTAACCATAGTTTGGGTTGTTCTTCCCTAGGTGCATAAAATTGCACATTGTCCACATTAAATTTCATCTGCCATTTTGATGCCCAGTCTTCCAATTTATCAAGATCCTCTTGCAATTTTCCACAATCCTCTTGGGTTTTAACAACTTTAAATAGTTTTGTGTCATCTGCAAATTTGATAACCTCACTCATTATTCCACTTTCCAGGTCATTTATGAATATGTCAAAAAGCAGCGGACCCAGCACAGACCCCTGGGGTACCCCACTATTCACCTTTCTCCATTGGGAAAATTGGCCATTTAGCCCTACCCTTTGCTTTCTATCTTTTAACCAGTTCCTGATCCACAATAGTACACTGCCTCCTATCCCATGACTCTTTAGTTTTGCCAAAAGTCTCTCATGAGGGACTTTGTCAAAGGCTTTCTGAAAGTCCAGATACACAATATCAACTGACTCACCTTTGTCCACCTGATTATTCACTCCTTCAAAAAAACATAACAGATTAGTAAGACAAGATCTTCCTTGTCTAAAGCCATGTTGGCTGTCTCCCATTAGGTCATGACTATCTACATGCTGAGTAATTTTATTCTTTATGATGGTTTCTACCATTTTTCCTGGTACTGATGTCAGGCTCACCGGTCTGTAGTTTCCCGGATCACCCCTGGAACCCTTTTTTTAAAAATTGGTGTTACATTGGCGATCCTCCAATCTTCAGGTATTAGAGATGATTTTAATGATAGTTCACAGATTACTAATAGCAGGTCTGCAATCTCATATTTCAGTTCTTTCAACACCCTTGGATGTATACCATCCGGTCCAGGTGATTTGCTACTCTTCAGTTTATCTAATAGTTGTAAGACATCTTCCCGATGTATCGATATTTCCTTCAATTCTTCCGCACCTTTAAATACCACTTCAGTCATGGGTAACATCCCTACATCTTCCTCAGTAAAGACTGAAGCAAAGAATTCATTCAGTCTCTCCTCTATCGCCAGCTTTCTAAGAAAATTCCCCAGCTTTCTAAGAAAGCCTTTGGGAATATTGCGCGCATGCGCGGTCCCCTTCTCGCCTAAAGGTGCCATCTTGCGCAGTCTTTCTTTTTCCGTGGAGCCCACCGGACGTCTGTCCATGTCACCCGGAAAAATTGACGGTTTTTTCTTGCGATTTCATCGTGTTTTTTTCTCCGGTTCGATGCCGGTTCCCCTTCCCGCCGGGTTTGGTTCACCGGTATCGAGCCCGTCTTCTATTTTTCTTTTTTTGCCCTTCGTGGCTGGCGTTCGTGCCCTTTTTGTCTTTTCCCTGGAAGGTCGGTCCTTTGACCTCGCGGGGGCCCTTTTTTCCCCGATGGTTTCCAGTGGTTTCAAAAAGTGTGATCGGTTCAAGAAACTAATGTCTCTCACCGACACACACGACTGCTGCCTTCGGTGCCTAGGCCCAGATCATAATCCTAAGATCTGTGGCTCGTGTGGCAAAATGTCCACCAAGGCACTTCGAAGCTGTCAGCATCAGAAAGAGAGGATTTTCTTGGACTCTGCCTCCGGCCAGGCCCGGACCTCGTCTGAGGCCTCGATGTCTCGGGAGTCTGATCCCGAGCATCGCCGGGGATCCTCGGACAGGGGGTCCCCCGATCGGGAACGTAAGAGGAAGAAATGTCTCGTGATGGCGGCGTCAGAAGAGGTCCCTGGTTCCTCGAGAGCCAGGTCTAAGACCCCCGACCGCCGTCCCGGGTTCTTGGAGCAGGAGAAGCCGTCCAAAGTGCCTCGCGTGGAGCCGGAACCCGTCGGACAGGTAAGTCCTGTGGTCCTCGTGGACTCTCCTCCGAGGGAGCCGACGTTGGGCCCGGTACCGCCGGGGCCCGAGTCGGTGGCTGCTGAGTCTCCTGAGCTTAGACTCAGGCTGACAGCCTTGGAGTGCAGACTGCCTTCATGGATCAGCAGCGGGTACTGATGGCCAGCCTCACTGGTTCATCTGCCCTGACCACCAGGACATCGACCTCAAAGTCGACCCCGGAGACCGAGCCGATACTCGAGACCATGAAGGCTCGAAGTCGTCCTCGGTCACGGTCACCCTCGACCTCCTGCTCGGAACCGAGGGCATCGACGCCGGTGCCTTCGGCGTCAGGGCAGGTGCCACCGAGACCCGTGCGGTCGGAGCCCCCCGACTCCTCTTCGGATGAGTCCGTGTGGGAGACGGAGGACGAGGAGTCCCCCGATACTTTTCGGACTCACCGCAGTCCGAGCCCCGGAGTAGGTCCCCACCGGAGGATACCAAGTTCTCGGAGTTCATCAGGGACATGGCCAAGGCGTTGGCGAGTCCCGTGGACCCCGAGGAAGAGCCTCGAGCCGAGGAGCTCGAGGCCCTCCAGTATGACTCTCCTCCGAAGGAGGCGTTTACTGTGCCGGTCCCTTCGATGCTGGAACGGCTCCTCTTCTGGATGTGGGAGGCACCGGCCTCGGTGCCGGTTTTAAGCAAGCAGGTCGACTCGATCTATCGACTCCGTAAGAGCCCTGGATTCCAGAAGGCGCAGCTGCCGCACCATTCCATGGTAGTGGAATCGGCCATGCTTCGTCTGAAGAGCCAGAAGATGCACTCTGCGGTGCCTCCCGGCAGGGAGGCCCGGAACCTGGATGCTTTCGGCAGAAAGTGCTTCCAGGACTCGATGCTTGCTTGCCGTGTCCAGTCCTACCAGCTGTACATGGGCATGTACTTACGAGACCTGGCGAAGGAGATTGCCGGGTTCTCTGCTGGCCTCTCCGGGGAACCTTTGTAGAGGTTCCAGACTTTGTCCTCAGGAATCTGGGACTGCTTGAAGTTCATGTCCCGAGCGGCCTACGATGGCTTCGAGGCTTCGGCTCGTGTAGTGGCAGCCGGCATCGGTGCCCGACGCCAGGCATGGGTGCAGTCATCGGACCTCGAGCCCTGTGTGCAGGACAAGTTGGTCGATGTCCCTTGCCGAGGTGAAAACCTTTTTGGCAAACCCATGGCCGAAAAGGCGGCTGAGCTTGAATCTGAGCACCTGACTAGGACAAAGCTGTCCAGAAAAACTTCTGCCCCTTCTCACAAAAAGAAGGGCTCGGGTAAAAAGCCCTTTTACCCAAGAAAGGCAGCTGCCTACAAACCTTTCCCACAGTACCAGGCCTCCCCAGCAGGGTCAGCAGGCCAAGGGGCCGGGACATGGGCCCCGTAGGCAGAAGACCCCCAAGCCTCCGGCTCCTGCTCCTACTCAGCAGGGAGGGGGGTTTTGACTCCCACAGCATAGCCTTTCCACCTCTGCTGCCCCATTCCTGCACAGGAGGTCGTCTAGCCCTGTTTGCCCACAGGTGGCCACCCATTACAGGGGATGCTTGGGTATTGAGCATAGTCCACAGAGGCTATATGCTCCATTTCCAGCAGTTGTCCCCTGCCTACTTCCCAGGAGAGCCTCTAAGGCCTCCTCTACACACAGACCTCCTCCTTCAAGAACTTCAAAGTCTGCTTCTAGACAAGGCGGTGGAGCCTGTACCCTCCTCACCTGCAGGGGCACGGTTTCTACTCCAGGTACTTCCTCGTGCCAAAGAGAACCGGTTGCCTCAGGCCTATTCTAGACCTCAGGAACCTCAACAAGTTCTTGGAGAAAGAAAAGTTCAAGATGCTTACTCTTGGAACACTTCTGCCCTACCTCCAGCAGGGAGATTGGCTATGCTCCTTAGATCTCAAGGATGCGTACACTCACATACTCATTCATCCAGACCACAGAAAGTACCTCAGGTTCATTGTGGGAGGAAACCATTACCAGTGCAGAGTACTGCCTTTTGGCCTAAACCTCCATCCCAAGGGTCTTTACAAAGTGCCTGGCTGTGGTGGCGGCCTACTTGAGGACTCAAGGTGTTTTTTTCTTCCCCTATCTGGACGACTGGCTCATCAGGGGTCAGACTTACCAGGAGGCCAGGCAGGCCACCTTTCGAACTGTATCACTCCTTCAACACCTAGGCTTTGTCATAAACTTCGCAAAGTCCAATTTGCTCCCCTCCCAGAACCTAGAGTTCATAGGGGCGCGGCTGGACTCTCTGCAAGCCAGGGCTTACTTGCCAGAAGGCAGGGCTCAAAGGCTCATAGAGCTGGCATCCCGGTTCCTCAGCATGCCAAGGGTTTCTGCCCGACTCTGTCTACAGCTCCTAGGCCACATGGCGTCGACAGTACATGTGACCCCCAATGCCCGCCTCCACATGAGGCCTGCACAGTGGTGCCCCAGAACTCAGTGGAAGCAGGCCACAGGGAGCCTAGCAGACAGAGTAAGGGTGTCCAAACCCTTCCTGAATGCCCTGCAGTGGTGGCTACACCTCCCCAACTTACTTCAGGGGGTGCCTTTTCAGGTGCCTGTCCCCACGGTGGTGTTGACGACAGATGCCTCCTTGCAGGGCTGGGGTGCACATTGTCTGGAACGGTGCACTCAAGGCCTATGGTCTCCATGGGAGGCCACACAACAGATCAACCTACTAGAACATCGGGCTATTCGCTTAGCCCTAAAAACCTTTTCTCACACCTTGGCTCACCAGTCTGTTCTGGTGCAGACGGACAATCAAGTGGCCATGTTCTATTTGAACAAGCAGGGGGGCACGGGGTCCAGCCTCCTGTGTCGGGAGGCACAGGCCCTGTGCTCTTTTGCTCTCCAACACAACATGTTTCTCAAGGCTGTTTATCTTCCTGGCCAGGAAAACTTCCTGGCGGACAGGTTGAGCAGGATTCTGCAACCCCACGAGTGGCAAGTGCACCCCTTGGTGGTTCAGAATATTTTCCTGAAATGGGGGCTTCCCTCCATAGATCTCTTTGCCAGTCCCCTGAACCGGCAGCTGCCCAGGTTCTGTTCCAGGCAACCGCATCCCCTGAGAATAGCAGCGGATGCCTTCCTGATTTCTTGGTCCCAGGGCCTCCTGTATGTGTTTCCTCCCACGCCTCTGGTGGCCCGAACCTTGTTCAAGATTCTAAGGGACAAGGCCTCGGTACTTCTGATAGCTCCCAGGTGGCCGAGGCAGCCCTGGTTTCCACTTCTGCTCCAGCTAGCCGTAGACACACCACTACCTCTGGGGTTGCAGCCCGATCTTCTCTCTCAGGATCAGGGTTCCCTTCTGCACCCCAATCTTAAATCTCTCCAGTTGATGGCCTGGAGGCTGCAAGGGTAGTGTTGGCTCCCTGTGGCCTGCCTCAGGAAGTGGAAGAGGTGGTCTTGGCCTCTAGAAAGAAATCCACCAGGAAAACCTATGCCCTGAAGTGGAGAAGGTTCTCCTTGTGGTGTCAGCAACGCAAGGAAGACCCTTTCTCCTGCACTGTGCCAGTAGTGCTTCAGTACCTGCTGCACTTGTCCAATCAAGGCCTTAAGTCCAATTTGGTTCGGGTCCACCTCTCTGCTCTAGCAGCTCACCACTCACTGGTGGAGGGACACACTCCGTCTGTTCACCCTTTGGTGTCCAGGTTTCTCAGAGGCTTGCTTTTGCTCAAACCTCCTATCCGTCCACCGGCCCCTGAGTGGGACTTGAATGTGGTCTTGCAGCAACTGACTCACCCACCCTTTGAGCCGATGGCTACATGTCCTTTCCGCTTCCTTTCTTGGAAGGTTCTCTTCCTTGTGGCCCTGACCTCGGCCAGGAGGGTGAGTAAGCTTCAAGCCCTGGTCTGTGACAGGCCTTACACTCGCTTCTGTAGGAACAGGGTAGTCCTTAGGACTCATCCTAAGTTCCTCCCTAAAGTTGTCTCCTCTTTCCATCTCAACCAAGAGGTGGTTCTTCCAACGTTCTTCCCTAGGCCCCATGCCAGCCGGGCTGAGACAGTCTTGCATACCCTGGACTGTAGAAGGGCCTTATCCTTCTACCTTGAGCGTACGCAGGAGCATTGGAGGGCTACTCAGCTCTTCGTATCTTTTGACCCTAATAACTTGAGGTTACCTGTCCATCTGGGTGGCTGACTGTATCACCTGGGCTTATAGGGCAGCTGACCTTCCCCTGCAGGGTCGGGTCACGGCCCACCGTGTCAGGGCAATGGCTGCCTCAGTAGCTCATCTCCGCTCTGTACCGTTGGCAGACATCTGTAGGGCTGCAACTTGGTCCTCAAGCCAGACTTTTGCGGCCCATTACTGCCTGGAGAGGGAGTCCCGTAGGGACAGTGCTTTCGGTCAGGCAGTGCTCCGGAATCTCTTTGAGGTTTAGGCAACTCCTACCGTCCAGCCCTCTGGTTGGGCTACCGGTAGAGGTGTGTTTCAGTGAAATCCTTTCTCTGATGCTGTGGCTAGAGGGAGCTCATTTTTCAGCTCTGGGTCCCCGGTAGCCTGAAGCTGGGGAGTCCCATAAGTGAGGACTGACTTCCTGCTTGGTCCTGGAGAAAGAGTAGTTACTCACCTGTAACAGGTGTTCTCCAGGAGTAGCAGGAATCAGTCCTCACAACCTTCCCTCCTCCCCTGGGAGTTGCAGTTGTACATAGTTTATTTTTACATTTTTGTGTGCTGTTTTTTAGCTATGTCATCGGACTGCACAAGATGGCACCTTTAGGCGGGAAGGGGACCGCGCATGCGCGCAGTATTCCCAAAGGCTTTCTTAGAAAGCTGGGGAATTGCTCCGCATGGGGGCTCCATCGACGTCGATGTCACCCATAAGTGAGGACTGATTCCTGCTGCTCCTGGAGAACACCTGTTACAGGTGAGTAACTACTCTTTATTGGAAGTTATTGAGGTCTTTTTCTCCCATTAATAATTTAATTTTTTAAATGTTTTTGGCTTTTCAGATGGGATTATAGTGATCAGATTAGTGGTGAGTTAAGCATTTTTTTAGGTGAAAAAGAATTGCTTTTTATTGTCTGGTTTATAATTGGGACTGCAGTGTTTTTGGTTTAAAGAGAGTGTTTCCCCTGGTGTGGGTTTTTGGTTATTAGCATTCTACCATTTTGCCCCATACTGACGTCAGGCTCACCGATCTGTAGTTTCCTGGATCACCCCTGGAACCCTTTGTAAAAATTGGCATTACTTTGACTGTTCTCCTATCTTCAGATCTCCAGGAACAAGCAGGAATGTAGTCATCACATATGAGTATCGTCGGTACCGACGGAGCCTACGCGGGAATGCTCCCAGCGTCCAATTAGAAAGCTTTTGGGAGCATCCCACAGCGCCTGCGTGCTGCCTTCCCGCCTTTCCCATCTGCCTCTCTCCAGTTCTTCGTTTTCCGCAGAGCCAGCAGGGCGTGTTCCTGTCACCGCAGAAAATTTGCCGCCTTTTTTGTGGTCGCGTCTGCCTTTCTCGATGCTTTACCGGTACCGCCGGTTTTTTTCTCTTTCTTTCTTTCTTTCTTTCTTTCTTTTCTTTAAAAAAATTTAAAAAAATTTGTAGTACTTTACCATTTTTTCCAGGTGCATGCGCCATTTTGGGCCTTAGGCCCAAGATTTTTTCCATAATGGAAAAACCCTCCTCAGGTTTTAAAAAGTGCACCAAGTGTGGCGGTACCATCTCCGTCACCGACACCCATGAGTGGTGTCTGAAATGTTTCGATCCTGACCATTCCATCTCGGAGTGTATGGCCTGTGCCATGATGTCCAAGAGAGGTTGACAGAGCCGAGCTGCCAAGCTCAGTACCCTGTTTCCCTCTGATGCAGCTTCGGTGGCATCGACGTTTTCCAGGGCTTCGTCTTCCTCCCATGGATCTCAGGTAACTAAACATAAGTCTAGCCGGTCCACAAAGGGTAGATCTCCTTCTAAGCATCGAGATGCCTCTGGCGTTGCCCTTGAGGATTCTGCACCGGCAAAATTGCACCGGCGGGAGGCTTCGGCTTCCAAAGCATTATCGGGGCTCCAGGATGTTCTCGAGGCCTCGACCTCGGCAGAACTACTGGTGCTGTGCTCTGGGGTACTGGCGGTCTTCTCCGGTAACGACGTCTAGGCATCAGCAGCGTCGATAGACCAGAGAGTCCTGGCTATTGAGCGCAATCTGGCGGCTCTCCTTGCGGCATCGACGCCCTCGGAACCGCGTCAGACTTTTCAACTGGTATCCGGCACCAGTATCGGTACCGGTACCGATAGCATCGACATCGGTGTCAACATTGCCGGCACCCAGTCATCCGATACCGATACTCCGGTACCGATTTCGGTCGGTATGGGTATCGGGCTCTTCAAGAGCATCCTGACAGAAGGTACTTCGAGTCCTCAGAGGAATCGGAGGATTCTGGCAGTTCTGTCAATGCGGGAATACTTCTCCCAGAGGAGCCTTCCTCCCCTAAACGTAGGATGTCTCCTCCAGAGGACATTTCCTTTCAAGATTTCATCAGGGAGGTGGCTCGAGGTCTGTCCATTACCGTGGCACCTGAAACAGAGCCCAGAGCAAAGGAGTTGGAAATTTTACAATATCCTAAAACTCCTAAGGAGGCAGCTACCTTGCATGATCTCATGTTAAGAATGTGTGGAGACACCTCTTACCACCTCTCCTCATTATCGTAGACTGAATACTCTGTATCGAGTCCCTCCTTGTCCTGGTTTCCAGAAAACTTAGCTTCCTCACCACTCTATTGTAGTGGAATCAGCTTTGAGAAGGATCAAGAGTGCAAAGAGTCATGCCTCTAATCCTCCAGGACGTGAGTGCAGAACTTTGGATGCTTTTGGACGTCGTGTCTTCCAAGCTTACATGCTTTCTGCCAGGATCAGTTCCTATAGTCTATATATGGGAATGTTCCTGAAGGAAGTCACAGGTGATTTAGAGGCTTTGAGTCCTCTTCTTCCGGAGGATAGAAGACAGGATTTTCTCACATTGGTCAAACATGCCCAAGATGTTTCTAAATTTCTTAACCATGCAGCTTTTGACTGTTTTGAGTGCATAAGCAGAACCTCTGCCATTGTCATAGGTGTACGTAGAATTGCTTGGCTCCAGGCATCTGATCTGGAGCTCTGGGTACAAGATAAACTGGGAAATATTCCTTGTACTGGTGAGAACCTGTTTGGTAAAGATTGGCAGGAAAAGGCCAATGAGTTGGATGCTGACAACTCCACCTTGGATAGATTGTCCAAATCCACAGCTGATCCTGCAAAAAAGAAATCTTTTAAGAAACCATTCTTTTCTAAAAAGAAAAAGTATTACCCTGCTTATTCTCAGCAGGGACGTTCTGCAGGTCAGCTTGTCAGGAAAGGTCAGCAACCACCCAAACAAAGAAAAGCAAAGACTGCTAAGCCTCAGCCGTCAAAGCAGTCTCAGTCTCCACAAGGCCTTTGACTTTCAGCTAGAGAACTTAGCCTTCCTGGCTCTTATTGGACCAGAGCCTTCCACAATTCCAGGAAGGTTGTGTCACTTTGCCCCCAGATGGGGGCAAATAACAGCAGAGCATTGGACACTCTCCATCATAAAAGAGGGGTACAAGCTTCATTTTTCAAGCATGCCCCCTCCCACAATGATAAGGCAGTTCAATTCTCCGACCTCTCTCATCAGCCTGTTAGGTCAGGAGGTCACTATGCTTCTTGCCAGAAGAAGTACCCATCCATCAGCAGGGTACAGGGTTTTATTCCCCCTATTTCCTTATCCCAAAGAAAACAGGGGGATACAGACCTATCTTGGACCTCAGAGAATTGAACAAATTCCTTGTCAAAGAGAAATTTAAGATGATTTCTCTTGGAACTCTGCTGCCATACCTTCAGAGTCAGGATTGGCTTGGTTCTCTAGATCTCAAGGATGCATACACCCATGTTCTCATCCATCCAACTCACAGAAGGTTCCTTCGGTTCCTTTTTCAAGAAAAGCACTACTAATACAGGGTGCTTCCATTTGGCCTGGCCTCGGCACCAAGGGTGTTCATGAAATGCATGGCTGTGGTAGCAGCATTTCTCCGCACTCTAGGGATATTCGTCTTCCCCTACTTAGACGACTGGCTCATTCGAGCCCCAACAGAGTCAGAAGCCAGGACTTCTCTATCCTGCACAATGCGTATCCTTCAGTATTTGGGTCTGGTAATAAACATCCCAAAATCCAGTCTAACTCCAACTCAGTCTTTAGAGTTCATAGGAGCTTTGCTGGATACCAGAAAGGCAAGGGCCTATCTCCCCCAGGGCCGTTGCCTTCGCATGGTGCAGTTAGCTTCTCAAGCAGTGCTAAAGCCTCATCTCACTGCCCGAGAAATGCTACAACTACTAGGCCACATGGCATCTACTGTGCATGTGGTTCCCTGTACTCGCCTCCATATGAGGGCAGCCTAGTGGACTTTATCCACTCAATGGACCCAGGCATCAGGATGCCTGTCAGACAAAATAGCAAACACAAGTCACCTTATTTTGTCCCTCCAGTGATGGAAATCCACTCAAAACCTGTTGCTGGGATCCCCTTTTCAACAACCCTTACCCCAAGCAACTCTCACAACAGATGCTTCTCAAATGGGTTGGGGAGCTCATCTGCAAGACCTCTCCACCCAAGACACCTGGTCTCCACAGGAGACTCATCTACACATCAATCTCCTGGAGCTCAGAGCAATCTTCCTTGCTCTTCGAGTGTTCCACACCCTGCTCAGCTACAAGACAGTCCTCATTCATATGGACAATCAAGTAGCCATGTTCTACGTGAACAAGCAGGGGGAACAGGCTCTCTGTCGCTTTGCAACGAAGCTTTGCGACTGTGGGACCTCGCCAGAGAGCATCAGATTACTCTCCTTGCAGTGTATCTTCCAAGCATACAAAACTCTTGGGCAGACAGACTCAGTCGAGTTCTGCTTCCACTCGAGTGGCCTCTGCATGCAGACCAGGTGGCCAAGATTTTTCAAAATTGGGGAACCCCGGACATAGACCTCTTTGCAAGTCCGTGGAATGCCAAACTTCCCCAATTCTGTTCCAGAATTCTGGCTCAGGGGGCTCAGGCCACGGATGCTTTCCTCCTTTACTGGGGTCAAGACTTCCTGTATGCCTTTCCACCCATTCCCCTAATTCCCAAAACCCTGTTCAAGCTTCAGAGAGACAGAGGCCGTATGATTCTCATAGCTCCACATTGGCCACGGTAAGTGTGGTACCCTCTGTTTCTACATCTCTCTCAAGCTTCCTCCCTGGAGTTAGGGTCTGCTCCAGATCTCCTATCTCATTAGGACGGAATGTTATGGCATCCCAATCCCCAGTCTCTGCGTCTAAGGGCTTGGTTGCTGAAGGCCTAGATCTCCATGGTCTTAACCTCCCTCAGCAAATAAAGGATATCCTTTATGCTTCCAGGAAACCTTCCACAAGACGCTCTTATGCTTTCAAGTGGAAAAGGTTTACCGTATGGTGTTCGCAGAAGGATCTTAACCCCATTGCCATACCTCTGGAATCATTACTGGAGTATCTCCATCATTTATCCAATGCAGGACTTAAGACTAACTCAGTGAGGGTCCATTTGAGTGCTATTGCAGCTTCTTTCAAGCCCCTAAATGGACAACCCATTTCCTCCCATCCTCTTATAGCAAGATTTATGAGAGGCCTTCTGCTAACTAAGCCTCTCATTAAGCCACCTCCTGTGGCATGGGACTTAAATTTGGTTCTTGGTCAGCTCATGAAGCCACTTTTTGAACCCCTAACTACTACCTCCTTGAAATTCCTTTCTTGGAAAGTTATCTTTCTCATTGCAATCACATCAGCACGTCGCATCAGTGAGTTGCAAGCACTAGTAGCTGATCCACCTTATACAAGGTTCCATCATGACAAGGTAGTCCTTAGGACTCATCCACACTTTATGCCAAAGGTGGTCTCGCCTTTTCATCTAAACCAAGCGGTCTACCTACCTGTGTTCTTTCCAAGGCCTCATGCATCAAATGCAGAAAGGAACCTTCATACTTTGGACTGTAAAATAGCTTTAGCTTTTTACATACAAAGAACACAGCAAGTCCTCTCAACTCTTTGTTGCTTTTGATCCTTCTCATTTGGGACTCCCAGTCTCCAAGAGAACACTATCTAACTGGATTACTCTGTGTATTTCCTTTGCCTATCAGAGTAAGAATCTTCCTCTGGAGGGCCATGTCACAGCTCACAATGTGAGAGCCATGGCAGCTTCAATGGCTCATCTGCACTCTGTGTCTATCGACGACATCTGTCGAGCAGCCACCTGGGCCTCGGTTCATACCTTCACAGCCCATTACTGCTTGGACAAGGACTCCCGCCGGGATGCCTTGTTTGGTCAGGCTGTTCTTCAACACCTGTTCCATACCTAATCAACTCCTACCCGCCATCCCTGTTGGATGCCAGAGATCCATGGGGGGACGTGGAGCCCTGGTTCAGAGATACACAACTTCTGGGGTCTCTCCCTGGCATCTAAAGCTAGGGAGTCCCCATATGTGATGACTACATTCCTCCTTGTTCCTGGAGATAGCATAGTTACTCACCTGTAACAGGTGATCTCCGGGAACAGCAGGAATTTAGTCCTCACAACCCACCCACCTCCCCTAGGAGTTGTATCTCTCTATCTATTTTATTTTTATTTAGAAAATATTTATATACCGCAGCTTCCAGTGATCAGCAGCGGTTTGATTATAGATTGAAAATTGCCAAATTGAGGCAAAAATTTTGGAGTATCATTACATTGATTAGAAAGACAAGCACGGCACACAGTAATAAGGTCCTAGTAGAGGAGACAGTAATTTACATATGTACATTTCACCTAACAGAATTCTTGTCACAAATTGTGACATCTTGTATTCCCTGGGATTTACATCAAGTTGTAATAGCACTGGAATAGATGGGTCTTTAGCTGTTTCCTGAACGCATTAAGGTCTTTGGTCATTCTGAGCTCAGGCGGTAGTTGGTTCCAGAGGGTTGGGGCAGAGTAGGAGTATGCTCGGCGACTAGTACTAGATTTGACTGCTCTGATGTCGGGCGGAACGTTTAGGGTGTCTGAGTTGACAGATCTTCTGACTCTGTTGGGTGGTGGTGTGCTGATAAGGGTGGAGAGAAAGGATGGAGCTATGTTTTGTATGAGTTTATGTGTGGTTATCAATGTTTTGTATTGTATCCGGGCAGTGATAGGGAGCCAATGCAGTTCGATTAGCACAGGCGTGATGTGTTCGGCTATGCTTTTTCGCATGATGATCCTTGCGGCCACATTCTGGGCCATTTGTAGGATGTTTAGTGTTTTCTTTGGGAGACCCTGCAGGATGGCGTTGCAGTAGTCTAGGTGCGGAATGATGAGTGCTTGTGCCACAGTCCTAAAATCGTGGGGTTCGAGGATATTCCGTAGAGGTTGTAGAACTCTAAGTTTGTGGAAAATGGCCTTGTTGGTTTTGCGTAGGTGTTTTTCCATCTTTAGGTTGTTGTCCAATGTGACTCCCAGGTATTTAATCTCTTTCTTTGTGTGGTATGTATTGTTACAGAGTGTAATTGTCGCGGGAGGTTCAAAATTTGGTTTGCTGGAGATAAACATCACCTCTGTTTTCTTATGGTTTATCGTCATGTTGTTTTGCTTTAACCATTGCAACATTGCATTCAGGCATGTTTCAAGTGGCGTATAGTTAGGGTCGACTGTATCCAGTTGTGTGTATATCATAATATCATCCGCATAGATGTGGTATTTGACATTATGCTGTTGGAAAATATCACAGAGGGGCTGCATATAAATGTTGAAAAGTAGTGCCGAGAGAGCCGATCCCTGAGGTATGCCCTGCGTCTGAGAGAAAGCTTCAGCCTTTTAACCATTGAATTGTACCTGTCGCATTCTATTTGATATGTATGAGGAGAACCATTTTAGGGGGGATCCCAATATCCCTATCGATTCGAGCTTGTTTATGAGGATTCCATGATGGACCGTATCAAAGGCAGCAGAGATGTCAATGAAGATGAGTATGAACATTTTCTTCTTATCTTCAAGGCCTTTGAGGAGGTTGTTAAGGAGTGCTATTAGTAGTGTTTCTACTCCGTGATGTTGCCTGAAGCCGTATTGTTGCTCATCCAGGATTTCATGGTCATCCAGATGATCTTGTAGTTGCATAAGGACTGCCTTCTCAATGATCTTTGCTAAGAAAGATATGCTGGAGATGGGTCGGTAGGATGCCGGGTCATCTTTGTTGAGTGAGTTGTTCTTCAGAATTGGTCTTATTATAGATTTCTTGAGTTGCGCGGGCATGATTCCTTGTTGTAGCGATTGGTTCACTATGTGGGCGACTTGGTGGGCAATATCTGTTTTTGCCGCCTTGATCCATGCAGCTGGGCAGGGGTCTAGCAGTGATGTGGTGGTATTTATGTTTGTTATTATTTTGATGGTTTGTTTATCATCAATTTTGTGGAAAGCGCTCCATGTCTGGTCCTGTTGTATACTGGCTTTCCGACATGTTGCGTTTAGACAGATTGGGGTCAAGGTAGCAGTAAGTTTACTTGTGTAGTAGTCTGCCAAGGTTTGGGGTTTTATTACGTCATCATAGTGGTCAGCTTGGGATGTTTTGGTTAGTGATTTCACTAATTCAAAAAGTTTGTTTATAGCCTTGTTCAGTAGGTTGGTGTGATGCGTCTTTTTGGCGGCGTTGACTTCTTCCTTGTATTGTGAGAGGGAAATGAGGTATTCCTTTTTGTGTTCAATGGATTTAATGCGTCTCCATCTCTTTTTGAGTTTTCTGAGTTCCCTTTTCCTTTTGGTCAGTGTTTCCGTGTACCAGGGTTCGGAGTGGTATTTGTTCGGATTCGAGGGGGATTTCCATGTTGGGAGCGCTGCAGCCTGAATCCCGGTGTCCCAGCTATTTGTTAGAACATCTAGGTTTTGGTTTTGCAGGTCTATGTGGGTCGTGATGTTACTTACAAGACTTTCTAAGTTGAGTTTGTTGAATTTTCTTCGCTGTTGCATCACTCGCTGTGCTTTCGCGTCCTTGGATAGTGTAGGTAGTTTTAACTGAATGTCAATTCGATGGTGGTCGGACCAAGGTACCGGAGTTATCTTTATCATAGGTTTCTCATCATTGTTTTGTTTACTCGTGGGAGTGAAGACCATGTCCAGAGTATGGCCCTTATCATGGGTGGCGTCATTTATTAGCTGTTGATACCCCAGTTGGGTCATGGCTTCCATGAAAGTATTTGAATGCGTAGACGGAATTGACGCTAGGTTTAGGTCTCCTAAGATGATTTGGAATTTCTTGGGCTGGGTGGAGGATGTATTTTCTAGTGCTGTGGCAAGTGTTTCATGTTGCGGTGAGGGGGCTCTGTAAATCAGGCAGATGGCTAAAGCAGTGTTCTCCACTTTAAGCAAGTCCATGTCTAAACTTGAATTCAGGTAGGTGCTTGAGAGTTGGAGGTTGGTCTTAGCTATGATGAGAACTCCTCCGCCTCTTTTGTTGCTGCGAGGACAGTTGTATAGGTTGTAACCTGGATTGCTTATCTGGTTCAATATGGCTGCGTCTGTGTTTGTGATCCATGTTTCTGTTATACAGAGGATGTCTGGTTGCTCATCTTTGATGATGTCATAGATAATTTGTGTCTTGTTCCTGATTGATCTGGCATTGATGAGTATGACGTTACAAGGGGTCATGGGAATGTTGGAGCGGCTGGGTGTGTCTGGTCTGGGTTTGGATGTGTTTATTTATATGTGTCCTTATTGGTTTGGGTTTGCGGTGCCCCTTTTCTCTAGTATATCTGCTATCAGTGGGTTTCTGCGAGGGTGCGAATGTTGGATCATTTGTGGTGATGTAGTAAGGGGTGAGAGGAGGTATTGAATGCGTTTGTATTGGGTAGAGAAGATAGATTGGACTGTATAAGTGTGGTAGAGAGTAGTACAAGTTTGAGTTGCAGGCGTAAGCTGGGACAAGTGTGAGTAGACATATGGTGAGGAAGAAACTGAAGGGTTCCATCCCTGAGCAGTTTTTGGACAGTGGCCTGGGGCCTGAGTACACGTAAAGTAACAGGGGGTTATTTTGCAGACAGTGGCCTAGTGCCCAATACACTTCACAGTAACAAGAGGATATTTGCAGACAGTGGCCTAGTGCCCAAATACACTTAGTAGTAACAGTGGAGTTATTTGTAGGCAGTGGCCTAGTGCCCAATACACTTAGCAGTAACAGTGGGATTATTTGTAGACAGTGGCCTAGTGCCCAATACACTTAGCAGTCACAAGAGGATATTTGCAGACAGTGGCCTAGTGCCCAATACACTTAGCAGTAACAGTGGGATTATTTGTAGACAGTGGCCTAGTGCCCAATACACTTAGCAGTAACAGTGGGATTATTTGTAGACAGTGGCCTAGTGCCCAATACACTTAGCAGTCACAAGAGGATATTTGTAGACAGAGGCCTAGAGCACTTAGCAGTAACAATCGGTTATTTGCAGATATTGGCCTAGTGTCCGTTCGTATTTTGCAGTATCAATAAAAAATGATTGTGAGGCAGTAGCCTGGCTTTAGTAGTCACCTAACAGGCACTGGGTAGTGACCTATTAGAGTCATTAACATTAAATCTTGACTTGTTTTGGTGGTGGTTTCAATGGTTAGCACTATGATAGTGGCTTACCTCGTTGTGTTGGATCTATCTCTTTCCCTTTCCCTCTCCCTCTCTCTCTCTCTTTCTGTCGGCTTTAAAACTCAACTGGAGAGAGGCATTTGGGAAAGGCGGGAAGGCAGCATGCAGGCGCTGTGGGATGCTCCCAAAAGCTTTCTAATTGGACGCTGGGGAGCGTTCCCACACAGGCTCCGTCGGTACCGATGATACCCATTTGTGAGGACTAAATTCCTGCTGTTCCTGTTACAGATGATTTTAATGATAGTTTGCAGATTACTAGTAGGAGGTCTGCATTCTCATATTTCAGTTCTTTCAACACCCTTGGATGTATACCATCCGATCCCGGTGATTTGCTACTCTTTAGTTTATCAAATAGTTGTAATACGTCTTCCCAGTTTATCAATATTTGTTTCAATTCTTCTGACGCATGACCTTTAAATACCATCATACATCATCTTCAATAAAGACCGAAGCATTCATTCTCTCCGCTATCATCTAATGTTCCAACTAACTCACAGGTTTTTTGCTACGAATGTAATTGTAAACAATTTTTTTGTGCATTTTTGCTTCCATGGCAAGCTTTTTTATTTAATTCTCTCTTTACTTGCCAATGCCTTGCCTTTTTTATCATGTGGCTCCTTTTTCCATTTTCTGGAAAGATGTTTTTTTGGCTTCAACAGCCTGTCTGACATCACCTTTAAACCATGCCAGCATTTTTGGCCTTCCTTCCCCCTTTCTTAAACCGTGGAATATATGTGTCTGGGCTTCCAAGATAGTATTTTTTTTCAAGAAATTTATTACAATCCAAAACATCAGGAAAAGAAAACAATACAATAACAAAGCTATAATTTCCAAAGACTATCACTAGCCCACGTCTAGAGGAGACTGATACTAATAAACAAAGAAAAATTTGCACATCCACCAAAGAATTATAAAACCAATTTTTTAACTATCCCCCTCAGCATTACAATATAAGCAATCAAACTACATTTTGCATTGATATTACCTGTTGTTCCTTAAAAAAAAAAAAAAGTTCAAACTGCATTATATCAAAAAATACATAATTATCCTGCCCAGAAGTCACCAGACATTTGCAAGGGTATTTCAGAAAGAAAGACGCCCCAACCGCCAAAACCCAAGGCTTCAAGGCCAAAAAGGCGTGCTTTTTCTGCGTCTGTCTGGAGACGTCAGGGAAGATACTCATCTTCTGTCCACACCCTCCCCAGCAGGGGAGAGGACTCTTGGGCAGGTGCTCCGACTGTCAGCGCAGATGGTCATCTCTTCCATGAGTGCCTCTAGGTCTGAGGACCTGCAGCATCAGCATCGGGAGCCCTGGACTCTGCTTTCCCCTCCCAAGCGCTGACAGCTTCGGAGGAGGCCCATCAGTATTTTGACTCCTGACTGACTCCGAGTCCAAGGGCTGGGAAATGGAGGAGGAATCCTCAGTCTTTAATCAATACCAGGACATCCTGTCTGATCCTTTGCCACCCTATGAGTGCTGCAAGTCCTCACCCAAAGTCATCTCATTCCAAGAGTGTGTCAAGGACATGGTGAAGGCCCTGCCCTTCACCCTCAAGGTTGAAGAGGAACAGAGGGCTGAAGAATTAGAAATACTGCAGTACCCTTCATCACCAAAGGAAGTAGTCTCCATGCTGGTCAACCGCAACCTTCAGCATCTGCTCTGTAGGATGTGGGAGAATCCTCTCCCAGTGGCCCCCCCCCCTGTTATCCGCCGATTGGATTCCATATATAGGGTCCAGAAGAGCCCTGGGTTTGAAAAACCTCAGCTGCCCCACAATTCAATGGTTGTGGAGTCCTCTATGAGGCATATCAAAAACTCCAAGACCCATTCCTCGGTATCTCCAATATGGGAGGCCCGTAATTTGGATGGATTTGGGCGCAGATGTTACCAGGGCTCGATGCTGGTGGCCCACACTCCCTCATACCAGCTATATATGGCGATGTACTTTAAGGACATCATGGGGGACATTGCTCAGGTCTCTGCCTTACTGCCCCCAGAACAGCTAGACCAGTTCTGTGGCCTGGTTATCAAGGAGAAGGACTGCTCTAAGTACATGAGTAGGGCAGCGTATGACGCTTTTGAATCTGTGAGCAGAGTTACCGCTGTGGGCATTGGGGTCCATTTCCTCGATTGTTTACAGTCTTCTGACCTCTAGCAGTGGGTGCAAGACAGGCTTGTAGATGTCCCTTGCCGGGGTGAAAATCTCTCTGGAAAACCTATGGAAGATAAGGTGAGCTGGAGAGGGAGAAGTTAACCATGAACTGCCTCTCTAGAAAAGTAAAGACCCTGCCAAGAAGAAGGTGGCAAGGAAAAAGGCCACCTGCCCACATAAGCGGAGATACTACGCAGGATTACCCCCCTTACTAGGCCTACCAGGGTCCTCATCAGGGTCAGCAGAAGAACTAGGGACAGCACCACTAGAAACCCCAGAAGCCTAAACCTGCCCTGCAGCTGCAACCAGGAGGGGTTTTTTGACTCCTTCCTGAGGACCATGATACATCTTATCGTTTCCAGTGGAGTATCACAGCAGGTGGGGGAACGGTTGGTACATTATGCCCATAGGTGGCCCGTCATAACAGATTCCTGGGCTGCTTCAGATCTTCCGGCATGGGTACCTGCTGCACTTTGCTCAACTGCCTCCCCTGTTCTTCCCAGGGTATTACCTGCTCGATCCTCACCACGGGGAGCTCCTTCACAGGAGGTCCACACACTCCTAGCCAACCTCGCCATCAAACTGGTTCTACCAACACTGTCCAGGAAGAGGTTATACTCTTGCTGCTACTTGGTCTCCAAGAAGACAGGCGGATTCAGGCTCATACTGGACCTTCAGAGTCTCCACTGATTCTTGGTAAAGGAAAAGTTCAGGATGGTCTCCCGGGGAACATTGCTGCTGTACCTTCAATGGGAAGACCGACTTTGCTCCTCGGACCTCAAAGATACGCATACTCATATCCCGATCCATCCCCTTCACTGGCAATACCTCTGCTTCATGCTCAGCGGACAACACTATCAGTATCGGATGCTACCTTTTGGCCTAGCCTCTGCCTCAAGGGTCTTAACAAAATGCCTGGCAGTCATTGCTGCCTTCTTTTGCACCCTGACTGTCTTCGTCTTCCCCTTCTTGGACAACTGGCTAATAAGGGGCTCCTTAATACTACCCTAGCTCAAGTCTTCTTGCTTGCAGATCAGGCACAACAACTCATTGAGGTAGCTCGCAACATTCAGCACAGCCCCTGCACTACAGCGCACCAGATTCTCCATCTGCTCGGCCACATGGCCTCTATGGTTCATGTCACTCACCTGGCTCGGATACATCAGGCACAGTGCACCTTGTGCATCCAATGGCGTCAGGTCACTGGCCGCCTCAAGGACAGGGTGGTGGTCACCCCACTGCTCAAGGATTCTCTGTTCTGGTGACTGCAGCCATAGAATCTGCTCAGGGGCCTCCCTTTCCAGCCCCCTCTGCATCAGCTTTCTCTGATCACGGGCACCCCAGCTCAGCTTGGAAGCATCCATCTTGATGGACTGTGCACACAGGGCCTCTGAACAGCACAGGAGATCCTGCACCAGATCAACTTTCTGACAGGCTCTTCGGGTTTTCCAGGAGCAGTTGACCAACCAAATAGTCCTTATTCATATAGACAACCAAGTAGCGATGTTTTACATCATCAAGCTAGGGTGGCATGGGCTCATACCTCCTGTGTTGGGAAGCTGTCCATCTCTGGCAGTTTGCCATCTCCCAGGGCATGGTCCTCAGAGCCATATACCTGCCCGGGGAGCTCAATGTCCTGGTGGACTGCCTCAACAGGATCCTTCAGCCACACAAGTGAACAGAGTTTGCGAGCCACATCTTCCAGATGTGGCGCACTCCATGTATCGACCTTTTCACGACGTCTGACAGTGCCCAGGTGGTGCAGTTCTGCTCCAGGATTCCAGGCATCTATTGGATAGCCTCCGAAGCCTTCCTATTGGACTGCAGCATGGGCCTACTTTATGTGCATCCACCGAGTCTGCTTGTGGCCTAAACCTTGTTCATGCTCCAGGCGGACAGGAGTTCCATGATGCTCATTGCACCACACTGACCCAGGCAGCCATTGTTCCCCCCCCCCCTCCTGCTCAGGCTCTCGCAGCAACAGCCTCTCAGACTGGGCTGCACCCTAGATCTGGTATCCCAGGACAGCTGGACTCTTCTCCATCTCAACATCCTCTTTCTGGCCCTGAAGGCACAGATGCTAAGCTGGTAGTCCTTGCAGATCTTCATATTCCTGCAGATGTGGAGAATGTGCTCCTTGCTTCTTGGAAAGACTCCACACCCCACGCCTATACCTTCAAGTGACTTAGATTCTCTGGTGTGCAGACAAGGGGCTCAATCCTTTCTCTTGCATGGTAGAGGCCTTGCTGGCATTATCTCCTCCATCTCTCCAATTCAGGCCTCAAATCTAACTCTCTCCAAGTTCATTTAAGTGCAGTGGTAAACCATCTTTGTAATCCTGTCATAGACCGGTTTATGAGAGGTCATTTGCTCTCAAGGCCCCCGAGTCAAGCACCTGCCTGTGGCATGGGACCTCAGTGTTGTGCTGGGGCAGCTCCTCTCTGCCCCCTTTGAACCATTGCATTCTTGCTCACTCCTTATCTGGACGGTGTATTTTTAGTGGCATCACCTTGGCCCACCAAGTTAGTGAACTACAGGTGCTGGTGATGCATCCGCCTTACACCAAATTCCATCAAAATAGGATGGTTCTACGGACGCATCCTAGATTCCTTCCTAAGGTGGTTTCCTCCTTCCACCTCAACCAGTCTGTGGTGTTACCCACCTTTTTTCCCCCAGACCTCATGCCAAGAGGGTTGAAGCTGCATTACACACATTAGATTGTAAGAGAGCATTGGCTTTCTACCTGGAAAAAAACAAAAGTCCATCTGCGTTCTACTCAGCTCTGTCTCTTTTGACCCCAATAGGCTGGGCATGGCTGTTTAAAAACGTACCCTGTCTGTCTGGGTTGCAGACTGCATCTCCTTTGCTTATGCTCAGGCTGAACGTCACGTCATTGCTCATAACGACCAAGCTATGGTTGCTTCTGTGGCAAATTTGCATTCTGTCTCCATGGTGGAGATCTATAGGGTTGACGTGTTTTTTGGTCCACACCTTCACAGCCCATTACTGTCTGGATGGAGATTTCTGGCCTGACAGCAACTTTGGCCAAGCCGTACTCTGGCATCTGTTTGGGATTCAGATTCAACTCCTTCCCACCAGAACATTCCCACATGGGCTCAGTCGGCGACATCACCCATATGTGAGGAACTTATTCCTGCTGTTTCTGGAGAACACCTGCTACAGGTGAGTAGCTATGCTTTTCAGAGTTTGCTTTTTGTAAATATTAACAGTCTGGCTATCGGATGGCAGTGATAATTTGGAATCTTTCAGCTCTGTTTCTTACTTAAAGGCATCTGGATTACCTTTACTGGGACCTCTCTATTGGGATGCCCTAACTTCCCTCTTTTGCTAGTATCCTTCAAGAATACATCTTTCCAAACCATGCACTCTTGGGCAAATGTCGGCATTCCCCTATTATGTATTTTAAAATCTGTTCTGTCTCCTTTTTAAAGGTTAATGCCAGCAGCCTGGTTCCACCCTGGTTAAGATAGAGCCCATACTTTCAGAAAAGCTCCCCCCCCCTTTCCCAGAATGCTGCCCAGTTTCTAACAAATCCAAAACCTCTTCCTTACACAGTTCTCATCCATGCATTGAGATTGCGGAGCTCAGCCTGTCTTTTGGGTCCTGTGCATGAAATTGGAAGCATTTCTGAGAATGCTACCCTGGAAGTTCTGGATTTCAATTTCTTACTTAAAAGCCTAAATTTGGCTATAAGTACTTCCCTTCCACAGTTTCCTACATCATTGGTACATATTCATTAGGGATATCCTGAAAACCTGGCAGGATTGAGGCCCTCCAGGACTGGTTTGGAGACCCCTGCTGTAAAGTATACATATTAAGATCTTTAAGTCTGTTCACATATGTTTTATAATAAAGACCATTGACCATTTTAGTAGCCACCCTCTGCACCGACTCCATCCTGTTTATATCCTTTTGAACGTCTGGTTTCCAGGATTGCACACAATACTTGAAATGAGGTTGCACCAGAGATTTATAAAGAGGCACTATCACCTCCTTTTGTGTGTGGCCATTCCCTAAGCACCCAAGAATCCATCTGATTTTCACCATTGCCTTTTCTACCTGTTTAGCCATTTTAAGATCATCAGAAACAAATGATCATGCCCAGGTACTGCTCTTCTTTCATGGACAGAAGTACTTAGCCTCCTACACTGTACCACTCCCTTGGACTTTTGCACCCAGATGCATGACCCTGCATTTTTTAGCATTAAATCTCAGCTGCTAAATTATTGACCATTTTTCAAGCTTGCTTAGATCCCTTCTCATGTTATCTACTCCTTCCTCTGTGTCTACTCTATTGCAGATTTTGGTATCATCCGCAAAGAGGCAAACTTTACCCGACAGCACTTCCGCAATATCACTAACAAAGATGTTAAAAAGAATTGGACCAAGGACAGATCCCTGCAGCACACCACTGGTAACATCCTTCTCATCAGAGTGAGCTCCATTTACGTCTACACTTTGTCGCTCCCACTCAACCAGTTTTTAATCCTGTCACTTTATGGTCCATCCCTAGGGTGCTCAATTTATTTATAAGTTGCTTGTACGGCATGGTTTCAAAAGCTTTACTGAAATCTAAGTACACAACATCTAGGGCTCTCCCTCTGTCAAAATTCTCTGGTTACCCAGTCAAAGAAAAATCAATCAGATTTGTCTGACAAGACCTAGCTCTAGTAAGCCTATGCTGCCTCAGATCCTGCAATTCATTGGACTCCAGAAACCTCACTATCCTCTGTTTTAGCAGAGTTTCCATTAATTTACTCTCCGCTGAGGTCAGACTAACCGGCCTGTAGTTCTCAACCTCATCCTTACTTCTGCTTTTGTGTAAAGGGACCACATGTGCCTTGCTCCAGTCCTCTGGGACCACTCCCAACCTTAAGGAAGCATTGAAAAGGTCAATATGGGAGTCGCTAGAACATCCCCAAGTTCCTTTAATATTCTTGGATGTGTCCCATCACTTTGTCTACTTTTATTTTAAGTAGTTCCTCACGAACACAATCTTCTGAAAATCGTTCAAGATTCCCTTCACTTCTGCTCCTATTTCTGGACGTTTTCTGAGGTCTTTCTCCTGGCCCTTCATCTGTGAACACAAAACAGAAATATTTGTTAAGCAATTCCGCTTTATCCTCAGCTTCTGCGTAATCCTCTCCTTCCCCCTCGAGTCTGACAATACCACTTTTGCCCTTCCTCCTCTCACTAACATATCTGAAAAATGTATTTTTGCTTTCCTGACTATTTTGCTAGCTTCTCTAAGTTTTTCCAAATATCGATGCTTGCCTTCCTCTCTCTGATCTCTTGTATTTTATGAAGGCCATTCTCTTTTTCTTCACCTTTTCAGCCTCTTCTTTTGAGAACCATAGTGGTCTCCATTTCCTTTTACATTTATTTACCATTCTAGCAAAAAGGTTTGTTGCCCTTAAAATATCTCCTTTCAGTTTTGCCCTTTGCTTTTCCACATCCCCCAGCTGTTCCCATCCCGCTGACAACCCATCTTGGCAAAGTTAGCTTTCCTAAAGTCTAAGACCCTCGCTTTTGAATGTCCTAGTATCAGTCCCAGTATCAGTCCTAGTCCTAATACTGAACCATACTATATTCAAACACTTATCTGAAACACAAGTCCAAAGGGTCTTTGCAATCAACTTTTGTTTGCCAACAAAGATCTTTGTTTCACTAATTGCTGCTTCAGGGTTTCTCTGCTCACTGTGTTGTCAATATTCAGTGTCTGATGTAAATTCCACACCCTTTTTATATACACTTCAAACTAACCAATCTACACTCTGTTTCTTAAACCACCAATCCCTTCAGTACAACCATATCCAATCACATTGCCACTATAACTTCATTGAAAAAACATTGCCCATTCAATCATACCATTATTAAGCCATTCAGCTCCAACGTCTTCAGATTGAATATCCAAAGCTGTTTGAATTGCAATAAAACCTTATCATGATCACCTTTGCGATCATTTTCCTTAACATGATCAATAAGCCTACACCGTAATTCAGCAAAACTGTGCCCATATGCCATTTCATGATCTGCATGTAGCACACTCCTGTTGCTACTCCCTTCCCCTTCTCACATGGGCTTTCTATCCCTTAAGATTCTACAGTGTATTTTGTTTCCTGAAAAACATTTGTCTCGTTTGACTCAATGCTTTAAGATATAGTGCCACCCCTCCACCAATTTGATCTACCCTATTGCAATATAATTTGCATTCTGGTGTCACGGTGTCCCATTGGTTTATCCTCCTTCCACCAGATCTCTGAAATGCCTTTATCTACCTCTTCATTCAGTGCTATATATTCTAACTATTCCTTCTTATTTTTTAAACTTCTAGTATTTGTGTACAGCCAATCTATCCATTCGAGTTTGAAGTTCAATGTAAACTGCTTTGATTCCAGGATAAGGCGGTATAAAAAAAATCAGGTTAAAAAAATAAATACATTTCAAAGTATGTTTTTTGTTCATATTTAACAATATGTTCATCATTTGACGGAGGTAAAGTGGGATTCTTTCAACTCTGTCTTCTTTTACTTAAAAGCATCTGGATTCCTTTTAACTTTATTGCAACCTCTGTATCGAAATTCCCAGGACCCTCCTATTTTGGTAGTTTCCTTCAAAGATACATTATTGCAAACCATGAGCAATTGTCAGCTTTCCCCTAATTTCTAGTTTAAATGCGCTTTATGTCATTTTTAAGTTAATGCCAGCAGCCTGGTTTTACCCTGGTTAAGGTGGAGCCCATCATTCATGAAAAGGCCCCCACTTCCCCAGAATGTTGGCCTGTTCCTAACAAATCTAAAACGTTGAAAGCTCTCTTCCCTGCAGCATTGTTTCAGCCATGCATTGAGTCTCTGGAGCTCTGCCTGCCTCTTGAGTCCTCTGCGTGAAATAGGAAGCATTCCGAGAATGCTACCCTGGAAGTTCTGGATTTCAGTTTTCTACGTAAAAGCCTAAATTTGGCTTCCAGAACCTCCCTCCCTCACTTTGCTATAGATAGCAGGATTCTCCACAGCAATATCTAGCATCTTTTCTAGGTGACATGTGTGATCCTCCATCTTCACACCAAGCAGGCAAGTGAGCAAGTGATCCTCGCACCCTTCAGCCACCCAGGTACATACCTAATGATCAGTTCACTAAGACGACCATCCTAATCCTTTTCTCCTGGGCAGAAGCCCCTGGAGATCCATCTTCAGTGTGAGAAGATATTGCATGCCCTGGCGGAAGACAGGTCCTGGCTATAGCATTTCCTTCCACACTGAGGTGCTGCTCTCCTTACAGGTGACCTCTCTCCTGCAAGGTAGCATTGAAGCTACCAGACTGGAGATAGCACATTTTTACTATGTCCTTGTAGGCATCCTCTACAAATCTCTCTGTCTGTTTCAGCCTCCTACAAGTCTGATACTCTAGCCTCCGGAGATTGGACTCATTCTCTGACAGCTAGGAGCTCTTCTGTCTGTACAGTGCTGCGTATGCCATGTAGCGCTTCACAAATGATAAGTAGTAGTGCATACTTATGATCTCTCACCAACTGGGAGATAATCATACATGTGGCACTCTGTGCAAAGACTGGATAGACCTAGACTGCTGTCTGCATCTTTGTATTAGTGAGCTTAATTGTGTAGAGTTGTTAAGAGAGTAGTAGGGATAAAAATACAAAAGGTCTTTTAGCATTATTTAGTATTGTCACACCCCAGCCCCCGGCCACGTGCCTAAAGAGCTAGGGTGGACATTACGTCCTTCATAAACGGGTTGAAAAACTATCTTTAGCACTGAGGCATGTTGGGAGTTGTAGTCTCCCTTTTAAAAGTATAGCCGTGACAAACCAGTATGAAGGTAAATGATATAGGTTTATTTCCCCAATGTCACAAGGTTCAACATAAAGCATCAGGATATTCTCTCCAGTTAGTATTTACAAAGATATTTACAAAACTCAGGTTGAATTTGTTTCACAGTCATTACTTCTGTGCAGGTGTTTTAATCCAAAACATAGCAGATAAAACAAAACACAAGCTTCTTCATTCAGCTTAGTAAAAATGTTCTCTTTTATAATTTTATTCCTTAGTAACACCAAGCACAGGTGCTAGGCAATATTCCTTTGATTAAACAAGCTCTTACCTTCAACAAGGTCAGACTACTTTACTCTGTTACTCAAAAAGCGCACATCCTGAAAGCTATTCCTCAGTTAAGGACTCCATGCTTCCAGCCAAACATAATGTGCAATCCATGGGAAACTCAGGCAGCAAGGAATCCTGTTCGCTAGGATCTATCTGCATTTCTTCCTGCTCTGAAGAAACATCACCTTGCTCTGAGCTTTTCCCGTGTCTCCCAGGATACCCTCTCTGTAATTCTCTCCAACAGTGGTCTACCTGGTATGGAAGACAAGTATCTGGGGTTTGAGCTATCACCTTCTGGCTAGGTTCACAAACCTCTCTCCAGCTGCGGTTAAACAGTTCCTGGTCCCCTTGCTTAAGTTCCTCTTTGGTGTTAATCGATGGCTTCCTGTTCCAGGTTGGGTTCTTCTGCCTCCTAGCTTGAGCCTTGGGCACCCACCTCTGAACACGTTGAGAGTGCCAGTCCGGCATAGACATGGGAAGACTTTTATGCTCTCTCTCCCTGAGCTGTGCTTTCCTTGGAGCTCTCCACCTTGGGACTGCTGGCCTCTTTGGAACTTTCTCTTATCCTGCAACGACAGCCACTCTAGCTGCCTTGCTTGGTGCTGCTTCGTCACCTTCTCTTTCTCTCCTTCTAAACAAGGCTTATAAAGCTGCTTCTCTGTCAGGGTCTCTCTCACTCCCCTCAGGTGTGTGTGATCATCCCCTAAATTTGTAACTACATCAGGATAGCTTGGGTGTGGCAACCTAACTTCAGACTCTCTGTGCTTACTCCCTCTAGCTGCACTCTACAGTGTGTGTATTGCAGACCTGTCACATTCTTTAAAGGTACATTCACTAGTTTTTCCTATCTCCATAGGCTCACTAGCATCTTCTTCATCACAGTATATTATATGCTATTATTTTTGTTTGTTCTCAGTGAGTTGCTAGTGATCTGTTAAGAGTTATTCACATTGATAAAAGTACACTGTTGTCAAATTTCACTCTCCTAATTTGGATAATGAACTATTAATTAAGGGATGTGCCTGGGGTATGTAGGAGTTAATCAGTCATTTTCCCACTGACCTTCCCTATCTTTCTGCTTTCTTTTAAGGCTATAAGGGCCTACCTAATCTAACAGAAGTTGATTTAAAACCTTTACAGCAAGCTGCCTGCTTAGAGCCTACCTAAATCTAGCAGAGAACTATTTTTGCTCTTTTAAAGAAATCAAAAGCAGGCTTTTCCAAATAAACCTCATTCTCTCCTCTATTCCAAGATTAATTCACCAAGTTTGCCAGCAGAGTAATACTCGCCTACTTACAGAGTCTTTGTCTGCTCTCAGATTTTCCTCAGAAAAGAGGGAATATAGATACAGTATTTAAATCATTTCTATACCGCGCTCTTTAAAATCAGCGCGGTTTACAGGTAACATCAATTTGTACAAAGCGGCGGAACATGCAATGTACATTACAGAGAACAGGTATTGTAACTTTGGTTTCAAACTGGGGTAACTATATACAACTGAGCTGTTGTGTCACCAGTATGTTTGTGGGGACACGACACGCTCTAAACTATTTACGATTTGGATAACTATTTACAGGTTGTGCAGTTGTTTTGCTGGATGTGGGTTGCGTCAGCATGGCGTGAATGTGCTGATGGTGCCGTTATGATGGGTTGAGAGTATGTTGGGTTGTGATGTATCGCTGATGTGGGAGTAATGTAGGAGGAACAGGTGGTGCTTTAGGGCCTTCCTAAATTGGGCGAGGTTGGTAATAGCTCGGATGGTGGTTGGGAGGGCATTCCAGAGCATTGGTGCGTAGAACGCAAAGGCTCTGCTCTTTGTTGCCCGGGAGCATTTTGTTATTGCATTGGGAATTACGAGTGTGTTTGCAGCAAATGTCCTTCTGGACCTGTTTGGGGGGGTGGGGAGGACGAGGTCCATGAGGGAGGTGGAGGATTGTTTGTTGTTGGCCTTGAAAGTCAGCAGTACCACTTTGAAGGTGAGCCTGCAGTGGATCGGAAGCCAGTGGAGGTGTTTCAAGATTGGTGTTATGTGGTCTCTTCTTGAGGCTCCGTGCAGGATGTGGGCTGCGGTGTTCATTGCCAGTTGTAGGGGGTTCAGAGTGGTCTTAGGGAGTCCATGCAGGATGGCGTTGGCGTAGTCGAAGTGGCGGGTTACCAGTGCTTGAAAAATCGTACGGAAATCATCTGGTTCCAGTAGGGGTCGCAGGTGGCGAATTGTTCATATCTTGTGATATATTGCCCTGATGGTGTTGCTTATGTGTGCTTTCATGTCGAGCTGCTGGTTTAGTGTGATGCCTAAGTAGCGGATGGTGGGCCTGCTCGGGAACTCAGCGTCTCTTACTTTTATTGAAGCAGGAGGGGTGAAAGAGTGATTCCTGGTGATGGAGAGGACATCTGTTTTGTTAAAATGTATTCCTATTTGTCTCTCCGGGCCAGTCCAGGACATTTGGGTGGTCAATCCGCTCCAGCAGCTGAGAACTGAATACTGAAAGTTTTCCTGACAGCTTACCCAGCTCTCCCCTGGTGTCAGAGAGTCAGTCTTTCAGTCCTCAGCAGTTGAATAGGACGTCGGATTGACCAGCTCCCTAGAGAGACAGATAGAGAATTTTAACTAATTGGCAAAAAAAACCCAAATAAATAAATAATAATAAAAGGCTATGCTAGTAGTCGGCATAAATTACAAAGGAGTTAGCTCTTGGTGAATTTTTCTGTCCTAGCAGGGCAGTCGAAAAAAAAAGAAAGAAAATAAAGAAGAAGGATCTAATAAAAGATCAGTGGAGCTCCGATTCTCCTGCCGACGGCTTTGATCGGCTTGTAAGGGCAGAGCCTGCCTCTTTGGAGACTTTGTGACCGGGGTATTGGGAACAGGCCTGGGAGCCCCAGGGGTCCTCTTCCCTACATCCAATTTCGGCACTTTACCGGCTTACCGCTAGCAACGGCAAAGCGGTTGGCTGAGCTGTTACCTTCTGTCGGGGTGTTCAGGTAAGGCTCATTACATGGGGTGCGCTATTACCTACTCCGGGCTGGATTCGCCGCCGCGGGGGTTGTTGTTTTCGGTGGTTTGTTTGCTTCTTCGACGGGGACAGCTTTCTTTTGGCAGGAGCAGCACGCGCTTCAGTTCCTCGAGGCCCCGGTTATTTCGGGGTTGGCGATTTTCTAGGTTCAAGTCTCCTTGCTTCCTTCTTTAAAAAAAAAAAAAAAAAGGAGAAAGAGAAGCCACAGCTAACGGAAGGCAAGGGTTCGGAAGGGTTTTTAGGCCAGTCTCAGGCCTCCTTAGAGAGAGCGGAAACGGCGGCCATTTTGAGTGAGCCGGCCGTTTCTCCTGCGCTGCAGGGGAAAGCACAGAAGAAAAAATCTAAATCGTGCAAAGCTCGTTCGCCTGAGGAGCCAAAGCAACAGCCTTTGCCTTCCTTACACGAGTCTCTGGGCTCCTTCTTCTCCCCAGATTTCATTTTGGTGCTGCATAATGCATATATGATAAAGAAGTCTCAAATGTCTCACAGTGCTGCCTTGGACAGCCTGTTGGTGTCCCAAAAAGATGATCCTACAGTAGCAGACCCTGGGGAAGGCAGCTCTTCGATGGAGAAGGGTTTGGAAACAGCATTTGATGGAGCTGTAGCGCATAGAGTGTTTTCCCAAGTAGCAGAGGACGGAGAGATTCTCTATGAAACAGGATTTGATGCCTGGCCAGGAGAGTTGGAAGAAGGAGAGTTGGGACTGGGCGAGGATCCCAATGTCTTTAGGGTTTTTTGTAAAGAAGAGTTAGGAGCTTTGATTACTCAGTCTCTTGCGGCTCTAAATATAGTGCTTCCGGTAGTGCAGCAGGAGCCGCTTGAAGAACCCTGGTTATAAGGGTTTAGATCAGAACAGAAATGTTTCCCGATTCATAGGGTTATTAAACAGAAGATAAAGTCGGAATGGGAGTGCCCAGAAGCGTCCTTAAGGGGAGGCCGTGCTATTGCTCGTCTATACCCCGTTCCCCAGGACGAGAGGGACTTGTTGCGTTTGCCTAAAGTGGATGCGTTAGTTTCAGCGGTCACTAAGAAGACCACCATTCCCTTAGAAGGTGGTACAGTGCTTAAAGACTTGCAGGATCGTAGATTGGAGGCGCTTCTGAAGCAAGCATTTGATTCCAGTGCTCTAGCGCTGCAGGCTTCCGTTTGTGGAGCCTATGTTTCCTGGGCCTCTATCCGCTGGCTTCAGGGGGAACAGAGTCCAGATAAGGGGGAGAATTCTTCAGCGGATGGAGCTAAGCTAGAGTCAGCGGCGGCTTATCTAGCTGATGCCTTCTATGATTTAGTGCGTATTTCAGCGAAGTCTATGGCTTCGGTAATTGCCGCTAGATGCTTTCTCTGGTTACAAAATTGGGCGGCAGATGCGTCTTCTAAGGCGCGTCTCAGTAAGCTTCCATACAAGGGCAAGTTACTCTTCGGGGAAGCCTTAGAGAAGATAGTTAAAGATTTGGGAGACTCCAAAGGAGGTCGTCTTCCCGAGGACCGACCGAGAGCGGCAAAGATGGGTTCCATGCAGAGAGGTCACGGAAGGGATTTTCGCAGACTCCGTGGGTCTCATTTCACTCCTTATCAGCGGGGCCGTTTTGTGACCAGAGGGCAGTCCTTTCGAGGAGCCAGAGGGTTTAATAGGGGCTATTTTAACGCCCAACAGAACTCAGCTAAGAAGCCGCAATGAAGTGAGGCTGGTCCAGGTGGAAATTCCTGTAGGGGGTCGTTTACAGGGGTTTCTCTCTGCCTGGACCAACATAACTACGGACCAGTGGGTTCTGGAAATTATCAGGGACGGCTATGTGCTGGAGTTCGCGCATCCCCTGCCTGACACCTTTGTCCTGTCACCGTGCGGTCCGCAGGCAAAGAGGGATGCCGTCAACGCGACTCTGTTGCATTTGCTGCATCTTCAGGCAGTAGTGCCAGTGCCTGCAGACCAGTATGGCTTAGGTCGATACTCGATTTATTTTGTAGTTCCCAAGAAGGAAGGTTCTTTTCGACCTATTCTGTATCTCAAACACGTGAATCGTTGTTTGAGAGTGCCACATTTCCGGATGGAAACTTTACGATCGGTTATCCAGTCGGTAAGACAGGGCGAAGTTCTTTCTTCCATAGATCTGACGGAGGCATATTTGCACATTCCAATCAGGAGTGAGCATCAAAAGTTCCTGCGTTTTTCAGTTCCCATGGGTCATTTTCAATTCCGAGCTTTATCTTTCTGTCTGGCTACGGCGCCGCAAACCTTTACCAAGGTAATGGTGGTGGCGGCGGTGGCAGCGCTATGAAAGGAAGGGATTCAGGTCCATCCCTACCTGGATGACTGGTTAATTCGAGCGGTGTCTCGGGCGGAGTCAGTCGCGGCCACCGTTCAAGTGGTGGAGTTCCATGAGCAGTTAGGCTGGGTCATCAACCGCGCAAAAAGTCATTTGGAGCCAGCCATGCAGTTGACCTATCTCGGTGCTTTCTTTGACACGGCGGTAGGATCCGTTTTTCTGCCGGAAGACAGAGTGAACAAAATTTTGGCTCAGGTATCGGCGTTCCTGCGCGTAAAGGCTCCAATGGCCTGGAGTTACCTTCAGTTGTTGGGGTCAATGGCGGCGGCCTTAGATCTGGTTCCGTGTGCCAGAGCTCATATGCGGCCTCTTCAGCAGGCGTTATTGTCCCGTTGGTCCCAGCAAAATCATCCCCTTTCTCGGAGGTTGGTATATCCGGAGGAGGTACGCTTCAGTCTGCAGTGGTGGTTGGTCCCAGCCCACCTGCAGGCAGGGATTTCGCTGGATCTGCCGGATTGGGTGTTTCTCACGACAGATGCAAGCCTCTCCGGCTGGGGAGCTCATTGTCGCAAGTAGCGCAGGGGACGTGGACGGCAGAGGAGAGCGTTTGGTCGATCAATCGATTGGAACTGAGAGCGGTTCGCTTAGCGCTGATAGAATTTGGCGGATTGCTCGAAGGAAAAGCAGTTTGGGTTTTCTCCAAAAATCAGGTGACGGTGTCTTACATCAACAGGCAAGGAGGCACCGGCAGTGCAGTGTTGCTGGAGGAAAGTCAGCAGTTGTTTCTTTGGGCAGAAGTCCATCTCTTAGCGATTACGGCGGCACATGTGGCAGGGAAAGACAATATTCAAGCCGATTATCTCAGTCGACATCTCCTAGACCCCGGGGAATGGGAGTTGAACTGGGCGATATTTCAAGAGATATCGCTGCGCTGGGGTCAGCCAGTCATGGACCTCATGGCTACCCAGGCCAATGCCAAAGCAGCTCGTTTTTACAGCAGGCGCAGGGAGCACATGTCGGAAGGTCTCGACGGCCTGGTGCAGCCTTGGCCTTCGGATCACCTACTTTACGTGTTTCCTCCGTGTCCGCTCTTGGGGCGGGTCATGCAGAGGATTGCGAGACACAGGGGAACAGTGATTCTTGTTGCTGTGGATTGGCCCAGATGACCGTGGTATGCCGACCTGATGAGACTTCTTGTGGCTCCTCCTTGGAGACTGCCCGTTCGGTTCGATCTTTTGAGTCAGGAGCCCGTGTTAATGCCTCAGGTAGATCGATTCTTGCTTACGGCTTGGCTCTTCAAAGGGGGCATTTGCACCGGAAGGGCTACTCAAAGTCAGTGATAGCCACTATGTTACAGTCCAGGAGGCGGTCTACTTCGTTAGGGTACATTAGGGTGTGGCGCGTTTTTGAAGCATGGTGTAGCGATCGGCGGGTTACGCCTTGGGGGGCAAAGCTGCCAGAGATCCTAGGTTTCCTTCAAGGAGGGCTAGAAAAGGGGCTGGCTCTTAGCACGCTGAAGGTACAGCTGGCAGCGCTGGCCTGCTACAGAGGGAGATTGCAGGGCAGTCCTCTTTCATCACATCCAGATGTGCTATGCTTCCTGTGAGCTGCCAAGAACATTAGGCATCCGGTGAGGCAAGTTGTGCCTTCTTGAGATTTGAATTTGGTTTTACAGTTGCTGACGGAGTCTCCATTTGTGGCAGGCGCGTCGGGGAACCTTCGAGAGTTGTCCTGGAAAACAGCTTTTTTGGTGGCATTGTGTTCTGCAAGAAGAATTTTGGATCTGCAAGCTCTCTCGTGCAGGGAACCGTACATTCGTTTTTCGGCGGAAAAGATGGTGTTGCGGCCGATGCTGACCTTCCTGCCTAAGGTGGTTTCCAGTTTTCACGTGAATCAAGTCGTTTCGCTTCCCACTTTTAGTGCTCAAGGAGGTGGTAAGTTGGATCGTTCACTTAGGCAACTAGATTTAGGTCGAGTGTTGTGTAGATATCTTAAAGAAACGGAGTCTTTTCGACAATCCGACAGATTGTTTGTCCTCTTCGGAGGGTCGGCTAAAGGTAAGGCTGCCACGAAAGCTTCTATCGCTCGCTGGGTGAAGCATGAGATACGGGCGGCGTATGAGTCGAAGGGCCAGCCGGTTCCAGTGGGGCTCGGAGCTCATTTAATCAGAGGTCAGGCAGCCTCATGGGCGGAGTATGCGTTGGTTCCGCCAGTTGACATCTGTCAGGCAGCGACGTGGTCTTCGCTGCATACTTTTGCGAAGCATTATCGGTTGGATATTCAGGCCAGAGATGATGCTAGAGTGGGTGCCTCGGCGATTGTTGCGGGGCTTGCAGGTCCCTCCCGGATTTAGGTACTGCTTTGGTACTGCCCAAATGTCCTGGACTGGCCCAGAGAGACGAATAGACGAATAGGAAGCAGAAATTAGACTTTACCTGCTAATTGTCTTTCCTTGAGTTCTCTCCGGGCCAGTCCAGGACCCACCCTTGATGTCTGCGAGGCTTAGAAATGGTTGCGTCCTCGGCCGGAGTGTTAGCACAGTTAGCATATGTTATCGGGCTCGTGGCCGGGGATGCGGGGAGTGGAGAGCATTGGAAAAGGAACACATGGAAGGCCTTTTCCGGGAATCCTATTTGTTCTAGGGACTGCGTTGTTCATTAGTTAGAATTTGTTGTTTTGGGTTCTAGTACTAATTTGAGTTTCACTGCTTTGATACCGTAAGACTGACTCTCTGACACTAGGGGGAGCTGGGTAAGCTGTCAGGAAAGCTTTCCGTATTCAGTCCTCAGCTGCTGGAGCGGATTGACCACCCAAATGTCCCGGACTGGCCCGGAGAGAACTCAAGGAAAGACAATTAGAAGATAAGTTCTAATTTCTTCTTCTGAGGCTCTGTGTGTGGAGCCAGTCCATGACTGCGTCAAAGCATTTTGCTAATGTAAAGAAGTCAGGCTGGTTGTAGAGAAGTCAGGCTGGTTCTCCCTCAACCATCAGCTCCATCTCCAGTATGTTAATGTGAAGTTTGCGAGGTCTTTAAATCACAAAAATCCTTCTCTAATCTATCTATGAACCTGCCCAGACAAACAGATTTGTATTATTTTGCAGAATGTTAAAGTAATCTGTCTCTTAATGAGCCTCTAAGAGAATTACATTTCGCAAAATTGGGCCACTAGATGAAAATCTGCAGTGTTTAGTAACTTTGTTTCATTCCTAGAAACTATGGAACAGGCAATAAAGCTTGCTGTGACGATCCAGGAACTCTGTGGTTCATACTGATAACATAATTAGCATGCAATTCAACAGAGACACTGAGGGTGTTAACCAGATAGTACTGTATATATTTAATTTCCCTTGGCTGCTAAACACACAGAGGTCAGTATTCAGTGAGGCATCACCATATAAAGATAAAAATATTACTTAATGGCTCATCTTTATGCCAGATTTTCAGCGAGTCTATCCGTTATACTCCTGATGGAATTCTGCACACAAAATTCAAATTCTGTGTCAAAAGGTCTGAATTATGCAAAATTCTGCATGCTTGCTTTATCAAAATAAAAAAAAATTGTTTTTGAGTGATACTTCATTTAAAATACAATACAGAAAAAAAATCACCAAAAAGTGCAAAGTTTAAATCGTGTAGAATTCCAGCAAGAGTACTTAAGAGTAGAACTGCTAAATATGTGGTCCTGAACTTATATTAAATTATTTGTTGCTCCGGGAACAAGCAGGACGTCAATCCTCACATATGGGTGATGTCTGCACTGAAGGAACTCCTGCGGAAACATCTTCCCAGCTTTCAAAAAAGCCTTTGGGATATGCACCACGCATGCATGGTCCACTTCCCCCCCCCCCCCCAAGGGTGCCATCTTGCCTTAGTCTCCCTTTTTTTTTTTTTTCCCCGGAGCACTCCGGACATCTGATCAGTTCCCCCTGGAAAAACTCTGGGTTTTTTTGTTACATTCCTGTCTGGTTTGCGTACCGGTTCTTTAACCGCCCCCGAGGCAGCTTGTCTCTGCATCGCTTTTTGGGTTCGTTGCCTTGTTTTTTTCTTTTTGCTCCAAGGTTCCCTCAACTGGCGTTTGTGCCTTTTTTTGGCCAAAGGCCTTGAACCCCTGCTGGGCGACAGGGACCCCTTTTTTCTGATGGCCTCCAGCGGCTTCAAGAAGTGTGATCGGTGCAGCAAGATGTCTTTCACCGATCCGCATAACTGCTGCCTCGGCCCGGAAAACGACGACTCAGACTGAAAACTCTGCAGAACCATGACCTCAAAAGGCCCTTAAGAGCCATCACCAGCATCAGGAAAACTTTTTCCAAAAGTCCGAATCCACACCAGTGTTTCCGGTGACAACCCGCTCCTCGGTGCCCCACAAAGCCACGGCCGCGGTTTCTCCAAGAAGAAATCCCTGGAGGTGGAATGCAATAAGTTGAAGTCCTTGAAGACCTCCTCACAGACTGGGTCTGGGATGATGGGAAAATCCCACTCCAGGCCCCGTGGTCTCCAAAGTGAGTTGGAGGAGTCTGAGTGGGAGCTGCCGCACAAGCTGCCCTGGGCCCTGGAAGGAGTCGTCGCTACCCATGACCGGACTCCCGAGGCCATCATCTCGAGGACGACTCCTCGACGGAACAAACACCAGACCCGAAACCCCCGGTGTCTATGTCGAAGGCTGCAGAGCCAACTGGCATGGCAGCGGGCATTCATGTTGTGTTCATCCAGCTCATCCGCCCTCACTAGGGACCCTCAACGTAGAGGGCCTCCCCAGACATCAAGCCGATCCTTGAGAGCCCCTTTTGATGAGGTCCCGGTCCTCTGGTCACCAGTCCTCTCCAGCAAGTGCATGCAGCATGCACTGCAGGTCCTTTGGAGGCCCTGGGCCCTTTAGCTCAGACCTTGGTGACCACAAAGCCTCGGAATCAACCCAGTCCTATTGGGAGATGGAGGATGAAGAGTCCTCAGACACTCAGTACCACCAAGATGTACCTTTGGACCCATCCCCTCCCGACGCCGTTCCCTACCAGAGGATGTTGCCTTCCTCGACTTTGTTAGGGACATGGTTAGGACACTCTCCATAGAGACAGAGTGGGAGGAGGACCTTCGAACAGAGATCCTCCAGTATGAGGCCCCTCCGGAAGGAGGCTCTCACGGTACCAGTTCCGCTGATTTTTCAACACTGCCTCCTCTGAATATGGGAGACGCTGGCATCAATGTCCATTCTTAGCAGGTGACTTGACTCCATGTATCGAGTCCACCAAGGCCCTGCGTTCCAGAAAGCCCAACTTCCCCACAACTCAATGGTCATCGAGTCCACCATGTGCAGACTCAAGAGCCTGAAGACTCATTACTCAGTGCCTCCCTGGCAGAAAGGCCCAAACTCTCAACATCCTTGGCTGGAAGGCATTTTAGGGCTCGATGCTGATATACTGGGTCCAATGCTACCAGCTCTACATTAGCATGTACCTCAAAGAGCTGTCAAAGGAATTTGTTGGGTTCTTGGCAGGCCTCGAAGGGGAACCCCTCCAGGAGGCTCACATCACTGGCCTTAGCAGACAAAGAGTGCTCGAAGTTCCTTTCTCGAGCAGCTTACGACTGCTTTGAATCATCAGCCAGTGTTGCCACAGCTGGAATCGGGGTCTCGATGCCAAAAATGGCTCCAATCATCTGACCTTGAACAGTTTGTTCAGGACAAACTTATTGATGTCCCCTGCATCGGAGAGAACCTCTTTGGGAAACCCATGGCAGAGAAAGCAGCAGAAATAGAGACCGAGTTCCTCATGAGGACCAAGCTTTCAAAGATGTCCTCAGTACAGCCCTGAAAGAAGGCCCAGGGGAAGAAGTCATTCTTCTCGAGGAAAAGAGCGGCTTTAGCAATGCCCCACAGTTCCAGGCCTTCTCAGCCCCACAACACTGCCAACACCACAAGTGTCAGGGGCACGGCCCCCGTAAGCATATGATCCTCCAGGTCCCAGGCGTCTAGCCCCGGCTTAGCCTGGGGGTAGCTTTTGACTCCCTGGGCATGACCTCCTCTCCCCCAGGAGGGTCCCCTACAGCCCACAGGGAAGTTGGCCGGCCCTGTTTGCCCACAGGTGGACCATCATCACCATCAATACCTGGGTCCTGTGGTTGGTCAAAGAGGGCTACCTTCTCCACTTACAGCGGACACCGCCCTCTTACTTTCCAGGAGAGCCCGTAAGACCTCTCCTCCACTAGACCCTGCTTCTCACCAAGCTCACAGGTCTCCAAGGATAAGGTGGTGGAGTCAGTGCCAAAACATCTCAAGGGCACCAGCTGCTACTCCAGGTATTTCCTCGTCCCCAAGAGAACAGGGGGCTTAAGGCCCATCCTGGATCTGCAGTACCTGAACAAGTTCTTGATAAGGGAAAATTTCAAAATGCTCTCCTTTGGAACATTGATGCCATTTCTCCAGCAGAGAGATTGGCTGTGCCCCTTATATCGAAAGGATGCCTACACACACATCCTGATCCATCCCAGCCACAGAAAATATCTGTGGTTCATGGTGGAAGGAGAGCACTACCAGTACAGGGTGCTGCCCTTTGGGCAGGCCTCATTGCCAAGTGCCTTGCGGTGGTCACAGCCCACCTCTGTCTCCTAGGGGCCTTCGTCTTCCCTTACCTGGACGACTGGCTCATAAGGGGTAGGCACAGCCGCCGAGGTGCAATGTGCCACAAGATGCACCATCTTTGCCCTGAAGCATTTGGAGTTTGTCATCAACTACCCCAAGTTCCACCTCACTCCGGCTCAACGCCTGGAGTTTATAGGGGCTCAGCTAGGCCAAGGCTTTCTTCCCTCAAGAGAGGTCAGATCACCTCAGGAGGCTAGCCACAGAGGTACTACGCTGGTCTCTACCTACCTGGCTTCTCCTCTGTCTGCTGGGCCACATGGCTTCCATGTGATCCCATACGACCAACTGCATATGAGAGTGGTGCCTCCACTGTCAGTGGACACAAGCCACAGGCAGGCTCCAGGACAGAGTGAGAGTGACCCACCAGCTGGCAGACTCCCTCAGATGGTGGCAGATCCCTTGTCACGTTCAGGCCATGATGCCCTTCCAGGCACTCATCCCTTGGGAGTGCATTATGAGGGTCTCCAGATGCAAGGCAGCTGGTCCCAGGTGGAATCCCAGATGAAAATCAATCTGCTGGAGCTCCGGGCAATATTTCTGGCTCTCCGAGCCTTCCACCACCAGCTGCAGCACTAGTCGGTGCTGGTCCAGACTGACAACTAAGTTGCAATGTTCTATGTGAACAAACAAGGGGTTACGGGATCATACTCCCTCTGCCGGGAGGTGGTAGCCCTCTGTTCCTGAATGCGACATGCAGGATGCTCCTAAGAGCAGTCTACTTTCTGGGCCAAGACAATGCCCTGGCAGATAAGCTGAGCAGAGTCCTCTAGCCGCACAAGTGGCACCTAGATCCTGAAGTTGCCTCCCAGCTGTTTTGACTTTGGGGTATCCCCCTAGTGGACCTGTTCACCAGCCCAGACAACATGCAGTTGCTCCGCTTCTGCTCTCACTAGCCGCACTTGTCTAGGGTGGCAGCGGATGCGTTCCTCTTTAAGGTCCAGCATGACAGGGCATCACTAATACTGATAGCTCCCCAGTGGCCAAGGCAACCCTGGTTTCTGCTGCTCCTCTCCCTGTCAGCGGCGTTGCCGATTCCCATGCCCCAGAACTACTCTCACAGGCTTCCACAAGAAGGGCATACGCCTTCAAGTGGTGCCAAGTCTCTATGTGGTGGACCAAAAGATGAGGGAATTTGTTCTCCTGCTCGGTAAAAGTGGTACTCCAGTAGCTGCTCCATCTGTCGTAGGTGGGACTAAAGTCCAACTCGGTCAGAGTACACATGAGCGCTATTCCAGTGTGTTATTATTCTGTTGAGAGCAAGCCCCTCTTGGCTCAGCCCCTTGTGTCTCAGTTCCTGCGAAGTCTCATGCTATCCAAACCCCCCGTCCACCCTCCAGCAGTGGAGTGAGATTTCACTGTGGTGCTCTTGCAGCTCATTAAGCCGCCATTTGAGCCTTTGCCTACTTGCCACTTAAGGTACCTCTCCTGTAAGGTCATCTTCCTTGTAGCACTCGCATCAGCTTGCAGAGTCACCGAGCTCCAGGCTTTGATGACCGAGCCCCTCTACATGAGGTTCTACAAGAACAGTGTGGTGCTCCGCGCACACCCAAAGTTTCTGCCAAAGGTGGTGTCCCCATTCCACCTCAATCAGGAGGTGGTGCTACTATTACTACTACTACTATTGAGCATTTATATAGCTCCCCACCTTCTTTCTGAGGCCTCACATCGGCAGGGTGGAACCGTTCTCCATACCCTAGATGGTAAAAGGGCCCTGTCCTAATTGCAATGGGCTCAGGGCTACCGCAAAGTGCCTCAGCTTTTTGTATCCTATGAATCCAGTCGTCTGAGGCTCCCAGTAACTAAGCAAACTCTTTCTGTTTGGATGGCGGACTGCATTACCCTTGCCTTTGAGCAGGCAGGGATCTCACTGGACCAGAAGGTCACAGCGCACCGCGTCAGGAGCATGGCTACTTCCGTGGCAAATCTGCATTCCATCCCCGTGATGGAAATCTGTCGGGCCACCACCTGGTCTTCGGTCCATACCTTCGCAGCTCACTACTGACTGGAGAGTACCTTCTGCCAGGCCATACTCTGTAATCTCTTTGGGGGGTGTAGGCAACTCCTGCCCTCTGACCCTTCTGTGTTCAGGCTACCGGAGTGCTGGTTCTCCTCCAAATAGTTGGGTCTCAGTAAGGACTCAACTGCTGCTGATCACGGCTCACCCTTTGCAGATTATCATGACGTTTTTACAGGTTCTCGGTAGCTTGTAGCTGGGGAGTCCCCATATGTGAGGACTGTCTTCTTGCTTGTTCCCAGAGAAAGCGTAGTTACTCTAGGTCACAAGAACCCAGCAGTTTCACCAAAAGACACAGGTTTCACAATGTTGCACTAGCTGCTCCCGCGCTAGCAGTGTGGTTTTGTAGATAGCATGTGACAACTGCCCCAGCCACATGCCCTAACTCTGCCTTCTCTCCGTCCAGTTTTCCACCTTAACCCCACCTATTCGCACTCTGCACTGGTAGCATGAGATTTTTTATGTGGTCGCCTTTGGGCGACACACTCCTTATTACTGCTTGACTCAAATGCATGGAAATTCTGTGCTAAACCCCATGTTCCCAGCTAATGTACTTTAGTAAACGTGTCCCTAAGTTAGGCATAGTCCAGCTTAAAGAGATAGACTTAACAAGTTAGAAGCTGAATTTCACTGCTATCCAATTAACATAAATCCACTCTCCAGGAATACTTCCTCCTCCTATATGCAGAAGCTATGCATGGACTGATTCCAAATTTCTAAATGATTTATGTGGCTAATTATGATATTAACTGCATAAATCCTTTTGAATATCAGACTCTTAATTTTCTGAAGTTGTTTCTATTTGCTTCCTAGGTTTCTTTTCCCCAAATTCTTGGACCAGTGTTCACAAGGTAAGTAAGATATTTAATATATTTGTCAAATTAGAATGGGAACTGTGTCTAAAATGGATTATTAGTTAATACATTAATGTTTAGCATTATCTTATATCAAATATATGAAAGCAGTTTACCACAAAAAAACCCCAGAGGTGATCACACCACAGGGATATAAGAGCAGAAACAAAAGTGCTGGTCCAAAATTTGCACTAACTAAATAAAAACACTTAAAAGTTACCATAGAAATATATACATAAACCATAAATACCATACAGACACTGAAAGTTCATAAAAAGCCCAAAATATTTCAGCCGAAGCCTGCATCAGGGGTGTATCTTTAAACCAGGGCAGTATGGCTAAAAAAATACTTTCCAATGATGCAAGGTACAAGATAATAAATAATGGTATAACTTAAAGAATGAGTAATTAGATGATTAAATAAAAATAAAGAATTAATAAGCAAAACGCAAATAAATAAGTGAATAAGCAAATAAATAAAAAGACCTCACTCAGATGTCACATCACATTATTGAATAAAACACCCACCTAATGCTATCATAATGCTACCCACCCCAAAAAGAAAAAAAAGAGAAGCGAAATGCACCCACAGCCAACAAATTAAATGACTGACATGTTTTTCCTCAAACATTTTACCAAAAAGGCCAGCAAAACCCCCAAATTCACGTAAGGGTATCCAAACCTGTAACCAAACCAAATGACCCCATTTACAGGTCTCTCATGAAAAGAATCACAAACTCATCTGCATCAGCTACAAAAAACTGAAAGTAACAAAAGGGAAGCCAAGTGTCACCCATGTGAATGTTAGATACCTTTTTATATATGCCCCTAATTTCATTACTTAGAAATAAATATGCCAAAAAGCCTGCTGAAAATAGTATCTTCAACCATTCGTTAGAAATCTTGCAGTATCCAAATGCTGCAGCATGCAAAAATGTTAAAATATCTATAGGTAATGCAAAAAAATAAAAATTCATTATAAAGGACATAGCAATGATAAACACCAAAGTAGTATGTGCTCTACAGCCAGTCCCCAGCCTCTTTAAATAAAACTTAAAAGGATTGACAAAAACAGGGTGACAGCTGCACATCCCAATGCTCAAAAAGGTGTAAGAAAAGGCAGGCAACTCTAAAAGCCACCTGAAAACAATGAAATGCCATAAGAATCAAATGCTACCAAACTGAAACTCTCAGAAAACTTATCTAGTCATGTTGTCTCCATGATCTGCACTCTGTAAAGCTTGTGATCAGGCAGTGGGCTGTCTTTTAAATCTGCTTTCCTGCCAGAGCTGCTAGATGGACAGCGCTGCTGAAAAGGAGGCTGTCTAAATTACAGAAATAAAAAGATCAAGAAAAACATGCTTTTAAAAAATAGTTGGGGATACCCAAACTTTTGATTGATTTTCTTTGACTGGGCAACCAGAGAATTTGACCGAGGGAGAGCCTTAGATGTAGTGTACTTGGATTTCAGTAAAGCCTTTGACACTGTTCCACACAGGCGACATATGATTAAATTCAGCACCTTAGGGATGGACCCTAAAGTGACTGACTGGCTTAAAAATTGGTTGAGTGAGAGGCGACGAATTGTACAGGTAAAAGATGCTCATTCTGAATAGAAGAATGTTACCAGTGGTGTGCCCCAGGTCCGTTTTTTTTAACATCTTTGTTAGTGATATTGCGGAAGGGCTGTTGGGTAAGGTTTGCCTCTTTGCGGATGATACCAAATCTGCAATAGAGTAGACACCCAGGAAGGAGAAGATAACATGAAGAGGAATCTAGCTAAGCTTGAAGAATGGTCTAGAATTTGGCAGCTGAGGTTTAATGCTAAAAAATGCAGCATCATGCATTTGGGCTGCACAAATCCAAGGAAGCAGTACAATGTAGGGGACAAAGTACTTCTGTCCACGAAAGAAGAGCGGGACCTGGGTGTGTTTGTTTCTGATGATCTTAAAGTGGCTCAACAGGCAGAGAAGGCAATGGCAAAAGCCAGAATGATGCTTGGGTGCATAGGGAGAGGAATGGCCAGCAAAAAAAGGAGATGATAGTGCCTCTGTATAAGTCTCTGGTGTGACCTCATTTGGAGTATTGTGTGCAGTTCTGGAGACCATGCCTTCAAAAGGATATTTTATTTATTTAACTGTATTTATATCCCGCTTTTCACCGGGTCAAAGCGGCGCTACACTCAAGGGTGGGGATAATTAAGTATAAGGGTGGGGCCATCACCAGGTAGGCAACATTGATGATTTCGACATAGGACAGACTTTAGACATGGACAGTATAGTTCAGTTTTCGATCAGAGGTCCATAGTGGGTGCGATCAGGGGTTGGTGCACTTTCTGGTGGTAGTTGCTTTGAAGCATTCTTGGAATAGGATGGTTTTTAGCTGCTTTCTGAATGACATTAAATCGTTATTGTTTCTAAGGTGGCTCGGTAGAGAATTCCATAGGGATGGAGCATAAAGTTCGAAGGCTCGATTGCATGTCCGTTGAGAGCATTTGGTTCTTTTGTGAGGAACGGTGAGGGAGTTGCTGGAGGCCTGTCTGGTGGTTTTGCCATGGGCTGGACGAGACACCAGGGTGCGGAGCTGGGTGTTCTGTGTTTGGTGGATGGCTTTGTGGGTGAGCAGGATGGATTTGTATTTAGTTCGTGCTTCGAAGGGAAGTATGTGCAGGTCTCTTAGAATTGGGGTGATGTCGCTTTTCCTTGCTCTCTGAATGATTCTCGCTGTGGTGTTCAATGCGGTTCGGAGGGGGTTGGTCTGTGTGGCTGGTAGTCCATGGTAGATTATGTTGCAGTAGTCCAGATGTGGGAGTGTCATAGCTTGCATTACCGTCCTGAAGTCTTGAGGTTCGAGGAGGGGTCTGAGACGTTGCACTGTTTTTGCTTTGTGGAATATAATTCCGGTGGTTTTAGTAATTTGTTGCTTGAGGGTTAGGGCTTGGTCAATGATGATGCCTAGATATCTTATTTGTGGCTGTATTTGAATGCGTGTGGTTCCTATGTTAAGGTGTGTGGGCGGTGTGAAGTCTGGGTCTTTTGTCACTATGAGGGCTTCAGTTTTCTTTATGTTTATGGATAGGTTATTTTCTTGTAGCCAGTCGGATACTTCGGTGAAACATGCTGATAGATATATTTGTTGGATTTGTGGTTGTAATTGGGGCGTAGAGCATGATATCATCAGCATATATATGAAAGTTGATGTTGTGGGTACGTATGACTGAGCAGAGCGGTTGTAGGTAGATGTTGAAGAGCATGGTGGACAGCGTGGATCCTTGAGGTACTTCTTGGTGTTGTTGGAATGGGGGCGAGGTCGAGGTGCTGGTACGGATTAGTTGTTGTCTGTTAGGTAGGATTGAAACCATTGAAGTACGGTGTCTTTGATCCCAATTGACTGCAATCTGCGTATGAGGATGTTGTGGGAGATGGTGTCGAAGGCTGCTGATATATCAAGGAAGATCATGGCATATCCAGAGTGTTTTTCTTGGGTTCCTATGATGAGGGTGTTCATCAGTGTGGTCATGAGGGTCTCGACTCCGTGCAGTGGGCGGAAGCCGTGTTGTTGTGGGTCCAGTATATTATTGTTGTCCAGGTGTTCTTGAAGCTGCTGCTGGACTATCTTCTCGATTATCTTGGCGGTGAATGGTAGACTTGCTATCGGTCTGTAGGATGCAGGGTCTAGGGCAGGGGTCGGCAACCCGCGGCTCCGGAGCCGCATGCGGCTCTTTCTCACCTTTGCCGCGGCTCCGGAGCACACTGCCCGCCCGGTATTTATGGCGTTATGGGCTCCCTCCTTTCTTCTGCAGCCGCGGCTCTCTGCCTCTTAGGGAACCGCGGCTGTGCTTTTAAAATCATCTCGGAGCCCTTCCTGTCTTGACGGGCTCCGTGCAGCATTGTCCCGCCTCCAAAGGAAGTTGTTTACCACTTCCTTTGGCGGCAGGACAATGCTGCACGGAGCCCGTCAAGACAGGAAGGGCTCTGAGATGATTTTAAAAGCACAGCCACGGTTCCCTAAGAGGCAGAGAGCCGCGGCTGCAGAAGAAGGGAGGGAGCTGACATGGAGGGAGGGGGGCTGACATGGAGGGAGGGAGCAGATATGGATGGATGGAGGGAGGGGGGCTGACATGGAGGGAGCTGATATGGATGGATGGAGGGAGGGGGGCTGACATGGAGGGAGGGAGCTGATATGGATGGAGGGAGGGAGCTGATATGGATGGAGGGAGGGGGGCTGACATGGAGGGAGGGAGCAGATATGGATGGAGGGAGGGGGCTGACAGTGTGGGTGCTGACATGGAGGGAGGGAGCTGATATGAATGAACGGAGGGAGGGGGGCTGACATGGAGGGAGGGAGCTGATATGGATGGAGGGAGGGGGGCTGACATGGAGGGAGGGAGCAGATATGGATGGATGGATGGAGGGCGGGGGGCTGACATGGAGGGAGGGAGCAGATATGGATGGATGGAGGGAGGGGAGCTCACATGGAGGGATGGATGGAGCTGATATGGATGGATGGAGGGAGGGAGCTGATATGGATGGAGGGAGGGGGGCTGACATGGAGGGAGGGAGCAGATATGGATGGATGGAGGGAGGGGGGCTGACATGGAGGGAGGGGGGCTGACATGGACAGATATGGATGGATGGAGGGAGGGGGGCTGACATGGAGGGATGGAGGGGGCTGACATGGAGGGAGGGAGCTGATATGGATGGATGGAGGGAGGGGGGCTGACATGGAGGGAGGGAGCTGATATGGATGGAGGGAGGGGGGCTGACATGGAGGGAGGGAGCAGATATGGATGGATGGAGGGAGGGGGGCTGACATGGAGGGAGGGAGCAGATATGGATGGATGGAGGGAGGGGGGCTGACATGGAGGGAGGGAGCAGATATGGATGGATGGAGGGAGGGGGGGCTGACATGGAGGGAGGGAGCTGATATGGATGGAGGGAGGGGCTGACATGGATGGAGGGAGCAGATATGGATGGAGGGAGGGAGGGGGGCTGACATGGAGGGAGGGGGGCTGACATGGAGGGAGGGAGCTGATATGGATGGATGGAGGGAGGGGGGGCTAACATGGAGGGATGGAGGGGGCTGACATGGAGGGAGGGGGGCTGACATGGAGGGAGGGGGGCTGATATGGATGGATGGAGGGAGGGGGGCTGACATGGAGGGAGGGAGCTGATATGGATGGAGGGAGGGGGGCTGACATGGAGGGATGGAGGGTGCTGACATGGAGGGAGGGAGCTGATATGGATGGAGGGAGGGAGGGGGCTGACATGGAGGGATGGAGCACTGGTAATGGGGTTGAGGGGACGAGCACTGGAAATGAGCTGATTAGGGGAGGCTAGGACTGGTAATGAGCTGATGGGGGGTAGGACTGGTATTGGGCTGATTAGGGGAGGCTAGCACTGGTAATGGGGTTGAGGGGGGATTAGCACTGGAAGGTACTGGGAGTGAGGACTGGAAAGGGGCTGATATTGGGGAGGGTTACTGGGACTGGAAATAGGCTGATGGAAAGAAGTGAAGAAAACGAAAGAAGAAGAGATAAGAAATGGCAGATGGACCATAGACCACAGAAAGAGAGCTAAGAGAAGACAGGAAAGCAGAAGCCTCAGATCGGGACCAGCATGATCAAAGAATAAATTGGTCAGACAACAAAGGTAGAAAAAATAATTTTATTTCATATTAGTGATTTGACTACAAAATCATCATAATTTTGAAATCAAATATTGTTACTTGTTGTTGTGATATTTTCTGGCGTTTTTTTTTTTGGTGTGTGAAGGAAGAGGGGTAGTCTTATACGGCGAGTATAGGCCAAACACCTATATTTTAACAGGAAAAGTAGGGGGTCGTATATAGCATTAAGGTAAGAAACAATATATGCAGTGTTAGATTTGTTTTAAATGTCGCAATGGTTTTGCGGCTCCCAGTTTTTTTTTTCCCTTCGGAAACGGGTCCAAGTGGCTCTTTACGTCTTAAAGGTTGCAGACCCCTGGTCTAGGGGATCCAGGTTTTGTTTTTTTAGGGATGGTCGGATGATTGTAGTTTTGAGGATGTCTGGCATGCGACCTTGGGAGAAGGATTTGTTGACAATATGGGTCAGTGGTGAGCTCAGGTCTTCTTTGGATTTTTTTATCCAGTCTGTGGGGCAGGGGTCCAGCGGAGAGGTGGTGGTGTTTAGGCGGGAGATGGTGGATGATATTTCTTCTGTGGTGGTTTCTTTAAAGGTGGTCCAGTCACTGTGCATGTTGGGGTGGTGGTTTGTTGTGGTTGCCTCGGCGTTCAAATGTGGGTTTTGTGGTTGTTGGAGCTGTTTGTATTGTCAGGCCAGTGACTCTGGTGGAATCTTCGGTAGCTGGTCAAAGTTATTGGGTGCTTTTGTCAATTTTTTGACAATCTGAAAGAGTTCACGAGGTTTATTTATGGATGTGTTTATGATTTTTGTGTGGTAGGTTTTTTTTGCTTTGTCGGTCTCATAGTGGTATGCGTTGAGTTCATATAGGTATTTTGTTTTGTCACTGTCATTTTTGGTTTTTCTCCATTTTCTTTCTGTTCTTCTGAGTTTTGTTTTTAGATTTCGGAGATTGGGAGTGAACCAGCTGGCCTTTGTGGATGTAGGTTTGGTGGTGGCATTGTTTGTCGGCGCTTCAGACGCAGTGGAGATCGTGGTATTCCAGTTGTGGATGGAGTCTGTGCAGAGGGTGGCTACTGAAATGGTCAGTTGTCTTTGTTATAAACCATATGGGAACAAAGATCTTACAGGCCGAAGCAGGCGTTGCCATTTTTCAAGATGGCAGACTCAGAGCAGGAGCATATAGGCAGCGCTCCCACTTATTTTAAGGTACCGGATGGGGGGTGGTGGATTTAGGGGCCGCTAGACCACCAGGTTATTTTCTTTTAGTGGGGTGGTGGGGGTACAGGGGCCACTAGACCACCAGGTAGTTACTTTGTCGGGGCACCAGCACCTGACAGTGTTTTGATGTCATCTGGGGCTTTTTCCAATGCCTCAATCGTCCCTGATGCAATCAAAATACGGTCGGGGTTGATATGCAGATTAGCCATGCAGTGCTCTGAAAGCAAGCCAAACTAGCGCAGACTTCTTGTGCGCATGTGTTTGGCTTGCTCTCCCAGTTTAACATTGTGGTGGCACATTTGCATGCGCACAATTACCGCATCATTCATTTGCATACTGCATACTTGCTGCCATTGCTTGTTAAAATGTGTGCGTTATCGGGAATGTAAAAAGTCGATTCAGCACGCATCTAATGCCGGCTTTCTGCATCGGCCTGTTAATATGGATATGTTAGAGACGTTTAAATTCTTTCAATCCATAGAGGCTCTCATCTTGTACATTTATGCCATGGAGGTAAGCTCTGCAATGAGGGGGCATAGGATGAAGGTCAAAGGGGATAGGCTCAGGAGTAATAAAACGGAAATATTTCTTTCTTGGGCAAGCAGGAAGTGCAATGCAATGTGTGCCTTCGAGTCAGTCCTGACGTAAGTCCTCACATATGAATGACATCACCAATCGCAGCTTCTATTGAAAGTTTTTGGAAGCGGCACCGCACATGCGTGTTTGCCTTCCTGCCTGCCACACAGCACCATCTTCACTTCTCCTTTTTTCCAAGGAGCCAATAGGACATGTCCTGCACTAGCGAAAACACTTCTTTTACCCTTTGCAATATATTTTTCTCTTGAGTAATTTTCACCACTTGTTGGTTACTTTGCTTCCAGCTGATATTTTTCTTTTTCTTTTGTTTCTGCTCTTTGGTTTTTTTTGTGCTTTTCCTCTGTCCAGCCCTTTATCCCGCCATCGCAAGCAAGGCCTTCGACCTCGCTGAGGCAGTCTTCCCGGACATGTCTAAGCCGGTGAGCAGCTTTAAAAAAAAAATGCACAAAATGTGACCGCACTGTTTCGGTCACGGGCAGGCACAATTGGTGTTTGCAGTGCTTTGGGCCTGACCACCATCCTGAAACCTTTCTCTTCAGATGATGAGGAAGGAACTGAAGGGGCAGGAAAAGCAGAAGGAATAGTCCCTCTTTTGAATGTTGGATTCATCATCCTTGGCTCCAGTGTCAACCCGGTCATGGAGCTCCACCGAGACTTCAACTGAGAGGGACGTCCAAGCACATTTGGAACCGAGGGGCCAGGGCATTGAACTGAGACTCTCCATCGACATCAGACCGGAATCGAGACGGAACCTAACGCCGTTCCCATTAGCATTGAAAGGGACTTCCGAGCACCAGGACAAGCCCAAGGTACATCGGCACCGCAGCCCTTTCCAGTGTGACACAGCTCAAAAAGCTTCCCTGGCAGGAGGAATTGACTCCTGGACAGGAAGAATCTACCTCTACAGCCCTGGAGGGCAGCTGGATGTCTCCCGATGAGCCTGTCATTGTGGAGTCCCCGCTGGAGGTATCGACACCAGTGGCGAAAGCTCCTATCCTGGCCCCAGTCCCCTCTGGGGTGGTGGTACTGGAAGAATTCCTGAGGGTCCTCAAGGCTCACATGGTGGCAGTTTTGCCCTTGCAACATGCAGACTCTACAATGACTTTGGTGAAGTCATTGCACTCCATCCTGCCCATCTTGGAGACCCATGCACTACCAGCAGATGCAGGCACATCGGGTGGGAGATCAAAATAGACACCATTTACCATGGTGATCTCCCTGTTGAATGTATCTGGGTCCGATGTCCTGAGACACCCTCCCCCCATCTCGTTTGGGGCACCATGGGTTCCACCACTGCCCATGACAGGAGAAGGCAGCAGGAGGAAATCTGATGTTACTTCGATTTCCTCTTGGAGTCCAAGTCTGAGGACTGGGAAACAAAGGAGGGCTCGACCATCTAGGACCGGAGGTCTCCTGACCTGCCCTTGGACCCATTCCCTCCATAAGAGAAGCATAAGTCACCCATGGAGGACATGTCCTTTCAGAATTTCATGTGGGATATGGTTAAAGCCATACCCTTCTCCCTTGAGGCAGAAGAGGAGCTGAGGGTGGAGGAGCTTGAGCTCCTACAGTACCTTTCTGCACTCAAGGAGGCAGTGACAGTGTACCATGTTTTGCAGAGACTACTGCTGCAGCTGTGGGAGAGTCCCCTCATGGTCCCTGCCTTCATCTGGCGGCTGGACTCTTATGTACTGTGTTCAGAAGGCACCAGGCTTTGAGAATCCCCAACTGCCACATAACTCCATAGTGGTTGAGTCAAGCCCTGAAGTGTGTAAAGAGCACCAAGACTCGCTCTTCGGTGCCCCTGGGGTGGGAGGCCAGGACTCTGGATTCCTTCGAGAGAAGATGCTACCAGGGCTCCATGCTAGTGACCAGAATCTTGTCCTACCCGCTTTATATGGGCATGTTCCTGAAGGACATCAAGCTAGACCTGGAGGAGTTTGCCGTCCATGTCCCTCCTGACCGTCTCAATTCCTTCCATGACCTGAAAGGCCATAGCAAGGGTTGCTTCAAATATGCCGTGTGAGCAATGTACGATGCTTTCAAGTCTGCCTTCAGCATTGTATTGGTGGGCATCAGCAGCTGGTCTGGCTCCAGTCCTCCAACTTGGAGCAGTGGGTCCAAGACAAGCTGGCCAATGTTCCCTGTACTGGGGAGAACCTTTTCAAGAAACCAGTCAAGGAGAAAGTGGGTGAGCTCAAGAAGGAGCATGTGACGCTCTCCAGGCTCTTGAGAAAAAACAAGGATCCTTCACGAAAGAAGGAACAGGTTAAAGTGGCTTTCTACCTGCGCCCACACCAGTACTATCCAGTGCCCAGCTGGAGGTGCAGGCCCCCCATGAGCAATGGCGAGAGAAGCCTCAGAAAGCCCAGCTGGCCCTGGAGCCCAAGCCGGGGGGGGTGTTTTTGACTGGTTCCTCAGGAGCATAGCCAACTTTTCCTTACCTGCCAGAGTTCCCCTTCAGGTAGAGGGGCGGCTTATCCATTTCGACCACAGGTGACCTCTTATCACCTCGGACACCTGGGTGCTGCAACTCCTCCATAGCAGGGCTGCCAGCTGCCGCCTCCCTTCACCCAAGTGGAGTACTCCATGGACCCCCTGCACTGAAGCCTGTTGCAGGAAGAGGTCGCCACTCTGCTGACTGACCTTGCCATCCAGCCAATTCTGCCATCTGAGGTCGGAAAGGGGTTTTACTGCAGGTACTTCCTGGTCCCCAAAATGACAGGGGGGTTTTGACCCATTCTGGACCTCCACAACCTCAACCAATTTCTTGTGCAGTCAAGATGGTCTTGCTAAGGGATGCTGTTCCTGTACCTTCCAAAGGTTGACTGGCTATGCTCTTTGGATATCAAGGATACATACATCCACATTCCAATTCACCCAAATCACAGAAAAGATCTCAGACTCGTGTTGGGGAACCAGCACTATCAATACTGGGTGCTCCCCTTTGGGCTCACTTCAGCATCTTGGATCTTCATGAAGTGTTTTGTGTTCATAGCCACCTACCTGTGTACCATGGGAGTCTTCGTCTTCCCCTACTTAGATGATGGACTCAAAGGTCTCACTCCAGATGCTGTCTGGCAGTCCCCTCACCTCACCATATAGATCCTCGAACAACTGGAGTTCATTATCAATTACCTAAAGTCTCACCTCCAGCCCACGCAGCGACTGAAATTCATTGGATACTACTGGAGCCAAAGCATTTCTACCACTAGACCATTTGCATTGACTGATGGATTTAGTAGACAGCATGCAGCGTGTGACACCACACCAAGACCAGGGTAATGCTGCAGATGATCAGCCACATGGCCTCCACAGTGCACATCACCACTTTGGCTCATCTCTTCATGCAGCAGGCGCAATGGACCATCTGCATGCAGTGGAAGCAGGCCATGGGCCGCCTCCAGGACAGGGTAATGGTCACCGCTCCGCTACAGTGGAGGAGTGGCCTAGTGGTTGGGGCAAGGTACTTCAGGCCGGAAGGTCGGGGGTTCAAATCCCACTAGAGGACAGCAACCTTGGGCCGGAAGGACTGGGGTTTCTAGTCCCACAGGTGCTCCTTGTGGTCTTGGGCAAGCCACTTAACCCTCCATTGCCCATGTTCCCTGTAAAATAGTTATCTCCAAGTTATAATGCCCTGTTCAATGTAATTTCAGTTTGTTCGATGTAAACTGCACTGATGCAGAATAGCGCGGTATATAAGAGAATGTAAGTAAATAAATAATTAAAATAAATAAATAAATACAGTCTCTCAGCTGCTCTGGGGTTTCCCATTCCAGGTGGAGTCCTCTCATCAGATGCTGACAACTGAAGTATTTCAGCTTGGGTGGGGGGCCCATCTGGATGGCCTGTGGATGCAGGGCCTACAGTCCAAGCAGGAGAGCATGCAACAGATAAAACTTTGAGTTGCGGGCCTAGGCACACGTGGTGAATCAGGACATCCTGATCCAGACGGACAACCACGTATCAATGTTCTGTGTCAACAAACAGGTAGGTCCGAGCTTATACCTCCTCTGCTTGGAAGCAGTCCGGCTTGGAAGTTTGCGTGAGATCATGGGATGGAGCTCCGGGTGACTTACCTGCCCGGCGAGCTCAACGTCCTGGCAGATCAGTCATGTTGCAGAATGCCCAAGTGGGCCAGTTCTGCTCCATGAAGACAGCCAGTGACCAGTTGGCCTCTTATGCCTCTCTCCTTCACTAGGTGGTGGATCTGCTTTACACCTAACTTCTGATCCCACTCATGGCAAAAACTCTGCTGAAACTTCAGGCCAACAAGGACACCATGATCCTCATCGCCCCATACTGGCCCTGGCAGCCAAGATTCCCCCTGCTTCTGCAGCTCATTCGGGGTGAGCCTCTACTTCTGGGCTTTGCTCCGGATCTCAGCTCCCAGGATGGGGGAGATCCTACTGCACCCCAACATCCACTCCTTGCCCTCACGACCTAGATGCTGAGAGGCTAGTCCTGTCAAAGCTTAATCTACCCGATAGCATCACGGATGATGTTCTGGCATCATAAGGACGCGATATGTCTGACTTATGCATTTAAGTGGCAGAGGCTCGCCACTTGGTTCGCAGGTAGGGCTCTGGATCCCTTCTCCTGTGCAGTGGATTGATTGCTAGAGTACCTCCTGCACCTCTTAGACTCGGGCCTGAAATCCAACTCTGTCACTGTCCAGTTCAGTATGATAGGTGCCTACCATCGTGACGCTGGACCATCTGCTCACCCATTGGTGGCTCACTTCATACGTATTTTGCTTTTCTCGAAGCCTCCCATTAAGCCCCCTATGGTGGCTTGGTATCTCAGTGTGGTACTTATGCAGATAAACGGTTCAAAAGGAGCCTGCATGACTCTTGCTCTCTGAAGTACTTGATCTGGAAGGTCCTGTTCTTGGTAGCGGTCACGTCGGCCCGCCGTATCAGTGAGTTCAAGACTCTGGTGGTCCATCTGCCTTACACCAGGTTCCAACAGAATTGGGTGGTCTTACGAATGCACCAGTGATTTCTGTCGAAGGTGTTTTCAGAGGTCCACCTTAACCAATTGATTGTGCTTCTGACTTTCTTCTCGAGGCCTCTGCCAACTAGGGAAGAAGCAGCATTGCTCACACTGGTCTGTAAGTGTGTCTTGGCCTTCTACATAGACTGTACCAAGGCCCACTGGTGGTCTACACAGCTGTTCATCTCATTTTATTCTAGTAAGCTGAGGACTGCTGTCTAAGCGCATGCTGTCTTGTGGCTAGGGGACTACATCACCTTGGTGTATTCACAGGCCGGAATGCGCCTCAAGGGTCATAACATTTGAGCCATGGCCGCTTCTGTCATGAACCTGTGCTCACTCTCCATGGAGGAAATCTGCAAAGCTGCCATGTCGTCTTCGGTCCACACATTCACAGCCCACTATTGTCTGGATGGGGATTTCCGATGGGACAGCAACTTCGGCCAGGCCGTACTCCAGCACCTCTTTGGGAATTAGGTCCAACCCCTGAACACTGGTCCTTCTGTCCATCCAAGCTACCTGCAAAGGTTATCTCAGTGCTGCTGTACTGTGAGGATGCTGAATCAGTGGAGTCCCTAGAGCAGCGATGGCGAACCTATGGCACGCGTGCCAGCTGTGGCACGCGAAGGCCTTGCAGCTGGCACGCGGCAAGGTCCGCAATTAGGTTTTTTTTTTTTTTTCAATTTTACTTGTCTGCTGCCGCTGTCGGGGCCGCCGCGGCAAAATCGAGCGTGCCGCGGGGCCCCCCTGTACCCGGCAGAGCCTGCCCTCCCCGTAGCAGCTCTCTCTTTGGAGCTGCAGTCAGACGCGCCGGCTTGCAGAGCGCGAAGGGAAGAGTTTCCCTTTCGCGACTCTGTTAAGCCCGCGGGGGCTGATGGGAACTTCCCATCAGCCCCCGCGGGTTTAACAGAGCAGCGAGGGAGAAACTCTTCCCTCGCGCTCTGCAAGCCGGCGCGTCTGACTGCAGCTCCAAAGAGAGAGCTGCTACGGGGAGGGCAGGCTCTGCCGGATACAGGGGGGCCCCGCGGCACGCTCGATTCTGCTGCGGCGGCCCCGACAGCGGCAACAGACAGGTTTTCTTTTTTTTTAATTTTCCCTGGGCTGGGGGGGGTAGGAGTGGTGATGTGATGGCTGGCTGGGCTGGGCTGGGGGGGGGTTAGGAGTGGTGATGTGATGTGATGGGCTGGGCTGTGCTGGGGGGGGGTTAGGAGTGGTGATGGGCTGGGCTGGGGGGGTTAGGAGTGGTGATGGGCTGGGCTGGGGGGGTTAGGAGTGGTGATGGGCTGGGCTGGGGGGGTTAGGAGTGGTGATGGGCTGGGGGGGGGTTAGAAGTAGTGATGGGCTGGGCTGCGGGGGGGTTAGGAGAAGTGCTGGGCTGGGGGGATTTAGGACTGTTTAAGGGCAATGGGCTAGGGGGGGGAGGAGTGGTGAAGGACACTGGGCTGGCTGGGGGGGGTTAGGAGTGGTGATGGGCACTGGGCTGGCTGGGGGGTTAGGAGTGGTGATGGGCGCTGGGCTGGGGGGTTAGGAGTGGTGATGGGCGCTGGGGGGGCTTAAACAAAAAATTGGGTGATGGGGGATTAGGACTGGAAATGGGCTGGTGGGATTAGGACTGGAAGTGGGTTGATGGGGGGTTAGGACTGGTAATGGGCTATGGGGGGGCTTAAACTGAAAATTGGGTGATGGGGGATTAGGACTGGAAATGGGCTGGTGGGATTAGGACTGGAATTGGGTTGATGGGGGGTTAGGACTGGTAATGGGCTATGGGGGGGCTTAAACTGAAAATTGGGTGATGGGGGATTAGGACTGGTAGTGGGCTGATGGGGAGGTTAGGACTGGTAATGGGCTATGGGGGGCTTAAAATGAAAATTGGGTGATGGGGGATTAGGACTGGAAATGGGCTGGTGGGATTAGGACTGGGAGTGGGCTATGGGGGGCTAGGACTGGTAATGGGTTGGGGTTGCTAGGACTTGAAATGGGCTGAGTGGAAGGGGGCTTGAACTGCAAATAGCTGTTGGGGATGGGGCTTGGAATGGAAATGGGCTGAGGGGAAGTGGGGGGCTTGAACTGCAAATAGCTGATGGGGACGGGGCTTGGAATGGAAATGGGCTGAGGGGAAGTGGGGGGCTTGAACTGCAAATAGCTAATGGGGAGGGGGACTTGGAATGGAAATGGGCTGAGTGGAAGGGGGCTTGAACTGCAAATAACTGATGGGAAGGGGGGCTTGGAATGGGCTCTTAGGGGAGGTAGCTAGGACAGGAACTGGGCTGATGGATGGGCTAGGATAGAACTGAGAATTGGGTGTTGGGGGAGCTAAGATTGGAAATGGGCTGTGGTGGGGGCTTGGATTGAAATGGACTCATGGAGGGGCTAGAACTGGAGGTAGGCTCATGGGGGGCTTGGATTAGAAATGGGCTGAGTGGAGGGGAGCTAGGATTTAACATGGGCTGATGGTGGGGCTAGGAAAGGACTAGAAATGGGCTGATGGGAGGCTGGTATTGGAAATGAGCTGATGAAGGGACTCGGATAGGACTGGAAATGGATGGGGGAGCTAGGACTGGAAATGGACTGATGAGGGGACTAGAAGGGAGCGGATACTGGGTGGGGCTGGAACTAAAAGGGAGCTGATGTTGGGGGAGATTAGAAGGGGATGGGGCTGGGAGAATGAAATGGAGAGGGGAAAAATATTTTGTGTGTGAGGGAAGAAAAATGTACAATTGGCCGGGTATTGGGAGAGTAAGTGGGGATTGAGGATGGAGGGGTAAAATTTGAGTGGATGAAATAGGAATGAGGAAAGAGCAAAAGGAGAAAGATTAGTATGTTAAAGCGTATGTAGAGAGAGAGAATGGAAAAAAAACTAGAAGAGAGAAGAAAGGACAAATGGACAGCAGATGATGGAGAGTTAGCAGAAAACATGAAGAAACCAGAAGAAAGTGGCTGGAGCAATTGCAACTGTGTAACTGAGCTGAGGTATTCTGTTTATGTAATTCCTTTTTGACATTGCCACTTGTTCTCTTTCCCCAGTAGGTCATGTATTGTTGTTCTCTGAAATGTATTGGTTTAATATTTGCAGTGTTGCCTTTTGATAGGTATGGTATGGTGCTTTGTGACTCCTGGTAGTGCTGTTAGGATACGGCGGGTTTGCTATTGGTTCTAAATGGGCAGTGTTTGTAGTAGTTCCTAATGTGCCTGGCGGTTGGCACTGGATTATAGTAATGTAGAAATCTTTTAGTCTGTCTTTATCCATACACTCATTAAGAGACATGTTTACTAAAAGTTAGTGTATGTTAGCATTATGCAAATATTTATGCAAATTGACGTGCTGGCACTTTGAGGAAATTCTTTGGTTTTGTGCGGCAGTTTGGGCACTCGGGCTCAAAAAGGTTAGCCATCACTGCCCTAGAGGGACTACCTTACTGTACTTCTTGAGTTTTGTTGCCTCTGCTGGGCTTGGGCCTCCTTGGTTTTTGGTAGCCTGTAGCTTGGGAGTCCCATACATGAGGACTTAACTTCCTGCTTGTCCACAGAGAAAGCATAGTTACTCACCTGTAGCAGGTGTTCTCCGTGAACAGCAGAAATAAGTCCTCACAACCCCCCCCCCCCCTCCTCCCCGAGAAGTTGTTTTTGCTTGGCTACTACTTTGTCTAGAGAAGATGGCACCATGGCAGGTGGGAAGGCAGGTGCACATGTGCAGTGCACCTCCCAAAACCTTCCAATGGAAGCTGGGGAGCTTTCTATGTGGGTTCTGTCAGTGACATCACCCATATGTGAGAACTTATTCCTGCTGTCCACGGAGAACAGCTGCTCCAAGTGAGTAACTATGCTTTATAGAAGGAGTGGTAGATGCATGGAATAGTCGCCCAGTGGAGGAAGGAGAGACCAGGACAGTATCTGAATTCAAGAAAGCATGAGAAACACAGAAAAGCTCTCTAAAGGGAAAAAAGACTATAGTATTTGATATGGAAGGGCAGACTAGATAAAAACATGCAAAAAAAGACTATAGTATTTGATATGGAAGGGCAGACTAGATAAAAACATGTCAGCAGATAAAAAAAAAAAAACATACGGCCTATGTTTCAGACCGTCTCCAGACCAAATAAATATTGCTATGGAAAAAGATTATTATGTTTGTATTGAAAATGTATAGAACATTAATACATACAAAAATAATGGTATCCCCAACCATGAATGAAAAAAACAATTGAAATAAAAAACATGACTAAAAAATGTAGAGACTCTTAGAAAACCAAAAGTAAGATGCAACTCTTGTTTAGACTCTTGGGGTGCACAGCTTCCAGCTGAAAGATCAATTTTTCTACCTCTCTCAGCAGGAGTTGGTCAGCATCGCCCCGTGCCCCCCACTTTTCCAGGCAAGGTATACCACTTTTAAAACACAATTTTAAGCTTTCAAAATTATGCTGCAACTCAATACAATGCTAAACAAGAGGTGCTGCAACAATTTGTCTTTTAATACAACTGAATTCTGAATTCTGAATTTTCTTTGTTTTGCTATGTAAATCAAATCTTAGAGGCATTGAATCATATAAATTGCATAACTAGAGTTACAATTTGAAAAAGCCTGTAAACTGAAAATCTGTTCTTTATGCAGACACAGAAAAGATTCTGCATCATTTCCTTGAGAATGAGCAGTTGACACATTTGAAATGTCCGATAGATTGGTTGACCTTAATGTCTTTTGCCAAATGGGAAACTAAGGTGTAAATCGAACAAGAAGCATCAGCTCTTGGAGACTTACATAAGAATTGTTTTCTATCAGAACTAGAGGCCCTATAATATGCTAGTTATCTATATCTGATGGGGTAACCCCTCTCCCTAAACCTCTGCTTCATTTCATCTGCATCTCAGATTCTATCTTTGAAGAGAGTCTCCTTAGTCTTAAAAGCGGACTAACTGGTAAATTGTCTTTTAGATTTTTCATGTGGCAACTCGCATAATGCAGTAATTTATTCGTATCAGTGGGTTTTCGATAAATAGTCATAGCAAACCCACACACCTCCTTCTTAATAAGGAGTGGAGGAGTGGCCTAGTGGTTGGGGCAAGGTACTTCAGGCCGGAAGTCGGGGGTTCAAATCCTAGAGGACAGCAACTTTGGGCCGGAAGGACTGGGGTTTCTAGTCCCACAGGTGCTCCTTGTGGTCTTGGGCAAGCCGCTTAATCCTCCATAGCCCATGTTCCCTGTAAAATAGTTGTCTCCAAGTTATAATGCCCTGTTCAATGTAAACTGCACTGATGCAGAATAGCGCGGTATATAAGAGAATGTAAATAAATAAATAAAATAAATAAATAAATAATAAGTATGTCCAAGAAAGGAATCTCAAACTGATTCATCTCCATTTTAAACTTTAAATTCTGATCACATAAGTTAAACTTATTCAAGTCAGACAGACTCCCTTTCCACAATACTAAAATATTGTCAGTGTACCTTATTGTGAATGGCTGTTTAAAAAAGTTTGTTCAAAATTATTTACATACAGGTTTTTACGATATTGGGGGCCATTATAGGCCCCATTGCTGTCCCTTTTATTTGTTAGTAGACGGTACCTTGGTAGAAAAAATAGTTCCTTTTCAAAGCCAATTCTGCCGATTCACATAGAAAATGTCAGAATTCTTCTGATGCCCTCTCTAGTATTCAATACTAATCTAATAAATTCAATTGCTTCATCTTGCAGGATATTTGTATATAATGACTAAATATCAAGAGTGACCAAGACTATGACTTATGTCTCTAACTGCAGATCTGGTAGTGTGGTGATCACATTAGTAGAATGACGCCATGTTTGGCACAAAGTGACTTTAAAAAAAACAGCAATCTGTAAATTTTAATAGTGGTTCCAGGGCACATTCAGTGGCTGAGACAATGGGCTTGTCTGGAGGGGGATAGGGATTTGTGAATTTGGGGTAATGAATAGATAGTAGATTTATTTATTTATTTATTTATTTACTTATTTCTTCTATACCGCCCCTTCCAGTGATCAAGGGCGGTTTACATGGAACAAGTTATGTATACTAATTGTATACTTTACATGGAACAGGAAACTTTCAAACTTTTTACATTGAATAGCTTAACAAATTATGTGTACTACTGTATACATTACATTGAAACAGAGAAACTTTCTAACTTTTTACAGAGGTGACAGGTGTCATAAACTGTCCAAACTATTTACATAGGTTATTTACAAATGATTCTATACAGTGGTTTACAAGATAATCGTGCATCATGTGTGAGTGTGTGGTGGAATTTATTTCCATTTTTACCAAGAATTTTGTGTGTGTGTGAGGGACTATGTAAGGTTCTCTAGTTGTGGTGTAGGGGGGTTCTGAGTTGGTGTGTCTGAGGATGTTGTGGGACAGAGCTAGGGGGGTAGGAGATTTGGAAATGTTCAGAGAATAGATATGTTTTGAGTTCCTTCCGAAATTGGGCAAGGTCCTTTATGGTGCGGAGGTCTAGTGGGAGATCATTCCAGAGCATGGGGGCAGTGAACGAGAAGGCTCTGCTCTGTCACTTGTGGATTTTTTTTTAGTCTTCTTGAATGATTTTGGTATGTGGAGTGAGTGGACTGCATTTTGTCTGCGAGCTCTCGATTCAGATGGGGTCTGAAGTAATGTTGTTAGATGTGATGGGGCGAGGTCATTTAGGAGCTTGAATGTTGTTAGGAGAATTTTGTATTTGATACGGCTGTTTATAGGGAGCCAATGTAGTTCTAGGAGTATAGGGGTCACATGGTCTGTTAGGTGAGCTTTAGTAGTTACCTTTGCGCAGATGTTCTGGGCTCTTTGTAATAGGTATGTGTTTTTTTTGTGGTAGGCCAATCAGGAGACTGTTGCAGTAATCAAAATGGGGTGTGATGAGTGTTTTGACAACCGATCTAAAGTCATGTGTATCCAAGAGGGGCCTTAGATGTTGTATGGTTTTGAGTTTAAGGAATATGGTTCTTACTGTCTGCTTTATGTGTGGTATCATGGTGAGGGTCTGGTCTATTATTACACCCAAGTATTTTACTTCTTTTTTAACGGGTATAGATGTATTGTTGATTGAGATTGTTGTTGGGAACGTGTCCTCAGTCACAGGTGTTCTTGTAACGAACATTGCTTCCGTTTTTTTAAGGTTAATGCTAAGATAATTAGTTTCCATCCAAGAGGTGGTCTCAGCCATGCACTCAGCTAGGTTGCCGTAAGTGTGGTTTTTTGTGGTTATGGGGGTGACGAGCATGATATCGTCAGCATATATAAAGTGATTAATCTTGTGTTTTCTAAATATGTTTGTGTTGGGATGCAGGTATAATTTGAATATAAGGGCAGAAAGGGCTGATCCCTGAGGTATACCTTGTCCTTGGGGGAAGGTTTCTGATGCTTCTTGATCTATTTGGACACGTATTAGTCTATGTGTGATGTAGGACGTAAACCATTTGAGAACAGTTCCACCTATTCCTAAGTTTTCTAGTCTGTTGATCAAGGTGGGGTGGTTTGATGTTGTCAAAGGCGGCTGAGATGTCAATAAAGAGTAGTAGGAAGCCTTGATTGTTGACATCTGTGCCTTTGATGAGGTGGTCGATCAGTGTGATCAGGAGGGTTTCCACTCCGTGATAAGGGCGAAAACCGAATTGGTGTGAATCGAGGGGTTTATGTTCATCAATATGTTCTTGTAATTGTAGTTGAATTGACTTTTCTATAATTTTAGCTATAAAAGGAATGCTAGCTATCGGTCTGTATGCATTGGGGTCTTTTGAGTCAAGTTTATTGTTTTTTATTATTGGGCGAAGCGTTGTGAGCTTTAGAGCATCAGGCATGATGCCCTGTGAAAGGGACAGGTTCACCATGTATTGGATGTTTTCAGCAAGTTCTTCCTTTGTACATTTAATCCAGGACACAGGGCAAGGATCGAGTGGGGAGGTTGTAGTATTGATCATTGTTATGATTTTTATGAGCTGTTTACGATCCACAGTGTGGAAAGTTGTCCAATTGTTATTGATTGATCTCACAGGATATGGTGTTCTTAAGAAATGAGACTTCTTTCTCAGTAAGAAATCCAGCCACTAATCCTAAATTGACCAATTGTGCAATTCTTTACTGCAACCCTTTTGTAGGGTCGTTCCTTAGAAGGGTATAATATGCAATATCATCCAGTTGCCACTTAATTTCACCAATATAGTCATTTTTATTCATAATGACAATTGTCCTTCACTTATCTGCTGTATGAATGATATTGTCATTTTCTTTCAACTTCTTCACTGCCTAACATTAATCTCTTGAAAAGTTAAAATAAGGGTGATGTAATTTTTGCTGAAGTGCACAAATATCCTTCAAAACAAACAGTAAGTTGCCTGTGGGCATATGCTTGTTTCTTGCACCCTTAATATTGGGAGTCTGACCCCTGACAAAAACTATTTAGTTGAAACTTAGCCAAGATGAGTCATTTCCAATAAAGAGTTTTTAGTGGGGTCATGGTCTGCCTCCAATCTGTGTGTGTGGGTTTACTGGAGCATCTCCTTCTAGTTTCATTTTGTTTTCCTTGTCATTTCTAATTATTGACCTCTCTTTATATCTTGCTGTGGTCTTTGAAAAAAAAGTGTGTAATCTTAAGTGTTCTCTCAAATTGAAATAAATTCCCCTTAGCCTGAAAAGCATTGTACTTCTAAGCAGGTACAAACGACAGGCCCTTTTTCAGTACACTCTCTTCTATAGGGGATAACTGAATGTTCAGCTAAATCTTATTCCCCTGTAATTGTAACTCTGTGTATATTATTTGTCCTTCCTTTCGACTTCTCCATATTTTGGCTTGCTTGTTTTGAACAAAATATGATGTATAGATGTAGCAGGTAATGGGGTATTTTCAAGGATTTCAAAGGGTGAAACTGGGTCCTCTATAGTACTCCTAATACATTTACAATGACTCATTTCTTCTTCTACCTCCTTCTCACTTAGACTTTTTAGTCGTCTTAAGATTATTTTTAAACGTTTCTAGTGTCTTGTTTATATCTGCCATCATTGCATCAAATTTAGCATACTCATCCTTCAGTTCTTGTTCTTTTGCTTCTACCTCAACTTTTAATTTTCCAGCTTCCTTTTTTGAAGTGTTCATTAGAAGAATCACAAGATCCAAAGAGCATTTGTTTAAACTTCCCAGTCTTTCACAAAATCCCTATTTTCCACAACCATTTTTGTTTTTTATGATGCACAACCGATAAGGGATGCCTTTAATATGACAATAATGTAGAAGTGCTCCATAAGGTAGTTCCATGTGAATTTTCCTTTTATGTAGGTGAATTAACTCAACTGTTTAGAATTATCTTGATCAAAGATGGAAGGTTCTTGTGAATGATCATCTTTGCAACTTAAAACATCATTCCAAGGTTCAAATGCCATTGTCCAATCTCAGACCAGTAAAACTCAAAACAGGGATATATGAGCAAAAACAAAAGTGGCAGTCCAAAAATTGCACCAAGTAAAACAAAGCAAATTCCTAACAGAAATATATACATAAAATCATAAATACCATACAAATACTGAAATGTCCAACATGTTTCGACCGAAGCCTGCAGCAGGGACATATCTGTAGATCAGAGCAGTATGGTTAAAAAATCATTACCAGTGGTGCGAGGTACAATCTATAAACATAGGCAAAATAAAATCAGTTTCGTACAAAGATAATAAATAATGATATTTTATTTATTTATTTAACCATTTTTTATATCGCTCTGTCCTTCACTCAGAACGGTTTACATTGAAACTCAACATTGTACATAGAACGAATAAACATTATGCAAGAATACTCGAACAGGGGAGGGGAGAAGAGAGGTAACAAAATTAACTATGCACAGGGTCATTAGTGCATGACAAAACTATATACATTTTGGTGTATTGTGATTATCGGGATGATTGTACATGGTTATGGGTCCAACGTTGGAGGATTGTGTCATGACAAGATATAACAATGAGTAATTAGATCAACCATTCCCAACCCAGTTCTTGGGACACCCATAGGACAGTAAGGTTTTCAGGATTCCCACAATAAATATGCAGGAGATAGATCTGCATACAGTGAAGGGTAGTACATGCAAATCTATCTCATGAATATTCATTATGGGAATCCTGAAAACCAGACTGGCCCAAAGAATGTTTGAATTAGATGATGAAATAAAAATAAAGAATCAATAAGTAAAATATAAATAACTAACTGGGCAGACCTTGCTCGGAGATGTCATGCATATATTGAATAAAACACTTGGTGACGTTTACTAAAGGTTTTAGCACGTTAATTTTATTAACGCGTGTTCAATATCCACAGCCCTATTAAAAAATAAAGGGCCCTGTGCCTTGTCTTTTCATTTGTATTATTTAGGCAGCCTCATTTCGGCAGCGGTGTCTATCATGCTGCTGTGGCGGGAAAGCTGGTTTAAAAAGCAGCTCATTGCCCAATCACAAGCTGTACAGAGCACAAAGACAACAGGATTGTGTATGTTTTGTGGGAGTTTCAGCTTTTTCAGTTTGGTAACACTTGGTTCTTATGGCATTTCATGTTTTCAGGTGGCTTTTAAGGTGGTCTGCCCTTTCTTGCACCTTTTGAGCATGTATGTGCAGCTGTCGCCCCATTTTTGGCCAATCCCTTTAAGTTTTATTTAAAGAGGTTGGGGACTGGTATGCCTCGATTCGCCTCAGCCACCAGAGGTTCCTTCAGTACTTCTTTGTCTCCAGCAGGTGGTGGATGGATTTTCTCCTCTCTGCTGAAAATCTAAAGATTGAGAGGAAACAGAAAGATGACTCGCTCACTTGAGCGCAATGTGAGAGGTTCCACTAGACAGGTCTTTACAGTAACCATAGGAGGAGGGAAAATTGTGGCTTCTCAGCAGGCTCTTATCATAAGGGCATGGAGCTGAATTAAATTGGAAGTATCTGAAAGAGTATAGCAGCCTTACACAACCTCAGTGCCCCCTCCCTCCTTTGTCCCCCACCCCCTGCTCTCTCCCAAAGATTGCAGAAGGTTCTCAGAGGGATCTGCCTGCTAACCATCTTCCACACAGTGCTGTGAAAGCAAAACCAGCCAGTGAAACAAACAGTTTCCGAGGAGTAAAGCCAAGCCCAGCACACATCCTATGCCCAGGGCTCTTAGGGGGTAAGTTCCAAGGCTTGATCTTGTCATTGTCCTTGTTGGGGGCTGCTGATTCCATCTAAGGGACACAATTCAGGGTTGACTGCTAGCAACCGTTGCTGTGTGGGGGCTTCCCGACTTCTGCACGCATTAACATTTTTGCCTGTTGTGCGCCTGGTGATTGCACAGTCCGCCCAAGTGGCTCCAATGTATGCTCCTTTTCTAGCGCCTTGAACACACATAATGTAAAAGCACAGTTAATGTGTGCTTGCAGGCCAACACAGCCTTAGGGCACACTTGTGATACTGATACTTACACTCTTTTTCTTCTTCCAGGAAATGTTGTTTGAACTGTGGCAAGTGAGGAGCCTCATCCTTGGATTCTCGAGACTCTGCCCCTCCTGCATGGCATCTTCTATGATGGCCATGGAGGGTATGCTTTCCTCCCTCTCAGCCGGGGGATGTAGTTAGTCCGCCCTTCCCTGCCTGAAGGCAGGCGGTGAAGGATGGCACTGTGGGTAAGGATATTCAGCCGACTGGAAGCTCCAGCGACCATGCTGTGAGATGCTCTTCATCCTTTAGAGGATCTGTGCAGGCTTTGTTCCCTGATGTTAGGAAGCCTTATCTGAGAGAAGAGCTTCTGGATTATCCTCCTGGAATTATTTTCTTCTTTGCAGCAGGCCTGGTCCTTCTGGCTTAGAAATTCAGACCCTGTGACCTCTAAGTGCCCCCGGATGCAGTCTCATGTTGGGCTGGCTGAAAGTAGAAGCTCTGTTAGATTACTTTTGGCTAAGCATCCCCAGCACAGGGCGCTACTGGAGATGGGGAACAGTTGGGAGCTATCAGAGATGTTAACTATGACAGGAGGAGGAGCTGATGACGTTGATTGCCAGGGTCTCATCTGCTTTGAACATGACGAATGCTTCCAGCATGGAGCAGGAGCTGAAGATAAAACCCGCTTCTTTAAGGGGTGCAGAAATCCACGGCTGTCTTCGTGTTCCCGGAGGTGATCAAGGATATGATCAGGTCGGAGTGGGACTCCCTATCTAAAGGATTAAGGTGTATATGAAGATCTACGCTCTCCCAGAGGAGGAGTGTGGCGAGTGGTTTGACAATCCCAAGGTAGATGCGCAAGTCACAGCAGTGGAAGGTGGATCGGCCTTGAGGGATGTTCTACATGGTAACATAACATATTAACATAGTTTATGATGGCAGATAAAGACCAGTATGGTCTATCTAGTCTGTCCAGCCAGGCGGTAAGAGTAGGTGCCCCTGCCACTCCGTGCAATTCACCCTTCCCCAAGCCTTTGTTTACTGGTGTACCCACCGCTCCGTGTAGATCACCCCTATTTGTTGAGATATAAGAGAGTTATGATTATTTTGATGTTATCCTGTTGCTATAAAGGGATCTACTGTGTCCCAAGTCACTTTGAATTCTGTCACTGTATTTGCTCCCACCACTTCCATCGGGAGGGCATTCCAAGCATCCACTACCCTTTCAGTTGCCTTTCAGTTTACCCCTTTGCAACTTCATGTTATGCCCTCTAGTTTTACAACTTCCCTGTCTTTGGAAGAGGATTGTTTGTTTGTTAATACTCTCTAAGTATTTAAAGGTCTGAATCATATCTCCCTTCTCCCTCCTCTCCTCCAGAGTATACATATTTAGGTCCTCAAGCCTCTTCTCATATGTCTTCTGATGCAAGCTCCAAATCATTTTGGTCACCTTCCTCTGAACAGTTTCCATTCTTTTTATATCTTTTGCGAGATATGGTCTCCAAAACTGAACACAATATTCCAAGTGAGGCCTCACCAGCGACTTGTACAGTGACATTAGTACCTCTTCCTTTCTGCTGGCAAATCCTCTCTGTATGCAACCCAGCATCCTTCTGGCTTTTGCCACCGCCTTGTCACACTGTTTCGCCACCTTGAGATCCTCTGAAGCGATCACTAAAAGGTCCTTCTCCTGGTCCGAGCACACCAACCTCTCGCCCCCTACCACATACAATTCCCTTGGGTTTCTGCTTCCCAAGTGCATGACACTGCACTTCTTCACATTAAATCTTAACTGCCTACCATTAGACCATTTTTCCAGCTTTTGTAGATCTTTTCTCATGTTATCCATTCCTTCTAGGGAGTCCACTCAGGATATCAATGCTTGACCCAGTACAAGCATTGTGGAACCTGTGTCTTTTGGGGAAACTGCTAGGTACGTATGACCTAGATTGGCTACTGTTGGAAACAGGATACTGGGCTTGATGGACCTTGGTCTGACCCAGTATGGTATATCTTATGTTCTTATGTTCACTCTGTTGCAAAGTTTCGTGTCATCTGTAAAAAGACAGACTTTTCCATTCAGTCCTTCAGCAATATTACTCACAAATACATTCAACAGAACTGGTCCGAGGACCAAACCCGGGGGCACACCGCTAATCACCTTCCTTTCATCCGTGTGAATTCCATTTACCATCACCTTCTGTCGTCTGTCAGTCAACCAATTTCTGATCCAGTTCACCACCTTGGGACCCATCCCCAAGCTATTGAGTTTATTGATGAGCCTCCTATGAGGAATAGTATCAAAGGCTTTGCTGAAATCTAGGTAGATTGCATCCATTGCATGCACTTGATCTAGTTCTGGACCGCAAGGTTGATTCCTTGCTGAGGAACCAGTTTGCCGTGGTAGTGGCTATCCTACAACTGGCAGTCTGTACCAGCCTGATGCCTCGAGCCCTGCTCCAGTGGATTCAGTCTCTTCCACCTGATGATCCTACAACTTTTGGAGTCTGCTACAGCCTTCCTTTCTGATGCCATATATGACCTTGTACATTTAGCGGCCCTGGGATGGTGCCCTAATGACTGTCATAGCATTGGATTTGGCTCCAGCACTGGGCAGAGGAGAAATCCTCCATAGTCCGGTTGACTCAACTGGCCTTTAAAGAAAAGCTTCTGTTTAGAACAGATTTGGAAAAATTGGTGAAGGGCCTAGGTGAGACGAAATATTATTGCCTCCCGGAAGACAAGTCCAAGGGGCCTCTGAAGCGGGCTAGTGCCACTGTCTCATCAGCCTCTGCCTGACTACCAAGGGTGTGCTAGCCAGATTCCCAGGGGTCTCAGGACTATTGTCATTACTGGCCTGGTAAACCTTTTTACCGCTCTTTTTCAGAGCCTCTTTCTCATTCCCAGTCTTTTCGTGGAGCACTTAGGCCCAGGTACTCTGTCCCCTCCAGCAGAGGACCCTCCCTGGGTATGCAATGAAGATTTGGGGGCCCATTTCATGGTGCCTCTGGTGGGCGGCAGGCTTCGCATCTTCGTTACAGAATGGGCCCGGGTTACTAAGGATCTCTGGATGCTAGACACCATTCAGTTCAGCTATGTCCTGGAATGGAAAGAGCCAATTCCTAATGCCTTCATCATCTGCCCCTGTGGGTCTGCGATCAAAGGTGCTGCTATGCAGACCACCTTGGACAGGTTGCTACACCTAAGGGTGGTGGTGCCTGTTCCCCTGTACAAGCGGAGCAAAGACAGATACTTCATCTATTTTATGATGCCAAAGGAAGGCAATTCCTTCTGACCCATTCTGGACCTCAAGGTGGTCAATGAGCATTTACGTGTCCTGCGCTTTTGGATGGAAACCTTACACTCTGTAATTCAAGCAATGCGCCAAGGGGAATTCTTGGCTTCTGTAGATCTGGCTGAAGCTTATTTTCATTTTGTGATCTGGGTGGATCATCAAAAGTATTTGCATTTTGTCATGCTTGGCTCTCGCTATCAATTCACTGCTCAACCTGTCAGGCTGTCCACCGCCCCATGGGCTTTTTCTAAGGTCATCGAAGTGTCAGCTGTAGTGCCAGAGGATCTGTCCATCCTTATATGGACGATTGGCTCATCCGAGCCCTTTCTCTGTCAGATGCCCTGAGGGTGTCCTCCTTGAAAAGCCTCTGCTGGGTGATCAATCAGGAAAAGAGCCAGCTTTTGCCTTCCCAGTCCTTGGAGTTCTGGGAGCATGTTTCGACACTCAAGTAGGCAGAGTTTTCGTGCCAGAAGAAAAAGTCGGAAAACTGTTGGATTGCTTGGTGCTGTTCTGTGTGCAGCAGGCCCCAGAGTCTGTGATTATCTTCAGCTCCTCAAATTGATGGCAGAGACCATAGAGATGGTGCCATGGGCATGTGCTCACATGCGACTGCTCCAGTGGTCCTTGTTAAACTCGATGATCCCCGAGTTCTCAGGAGTTCAAGCAAAGGCTTCTGCTCCCATGGATGATGCAGGCCAGCCTATGGCGGTGGCGGCAGCCCTGTCATCTGAAGAAGGGTGCACCATTGGATGATTTCTTCTGGATCCTACTGACAACGGATGCCAGTCTCTCAGGCTGGGGAGGCCCATCACCAAGACCATACAGCTCAGGGCCATTGGAACCACAGGGAAGTGGTGTGGGCCATCAACTGCCTCGAGGCGAGGGCCATCAGGTTGGCTTTTTTGCATTTCTGATCCCTGGTCAAGGGTCGGGAGTTTTGAGTGTTTTCAGATAATGCCACGGCGGTGGCTTATGTCAATCAGCAAGGCGGCACATGGAGCACTGGAGTGGCCCTGGAGATGGATCTCCTGTTTGTCTGGGCAGAGAAGACCCTCCTAGCTTTGTCAGCTCAGCAAATTGCCGGGTAGAGATTTGGAAGGGAACGTCTTCAGTTGGCACTCTGAATCCTGAGAATGGGAATTGAGTCAGTTGATTCTGCGCTGCTGGGGTCACACTGAAATGAATCCGATGGCAGCCCACTCCAAAACCAAAACGTTTTTCGCTTCTTTAGCCACCACACAGAGATGGGGTCAGAGGGCATCAATGCCCTGACCCTGCCTTGACCAAGCCAGCAGCTGCTGTATGTGCTTTCTCCGTGGCTCCTGATGGGGTGTGTGATTCAGGGTATAGAGCACCACCCGGACAGGATTGTTCTGGTAGTGCTAGCTTGGCCATGGACAGTGTGGTTCAGAGACCTGATGCGATTCCTGCAGGCGCCTCCTTCAGCTGCCTCAGTCTCAGGAGCTATTGCGGCAGGGACTAATCATCCTGAAGGTTCTTGCTTACAGCATGGCTCTTGAAAGGAGATTCCTAGCATGTAAGAGCTATTCTCCAGCGGTAGTCTCTACTCTGATTGATGCCCGGAGGTCTACCAAGCTAGCATGCTGCCTCCGAGCTTTGGTGCAGCACTTGGCTCCTGAGGCAGCCAAGGTGTTCTCCCTGTTGGCCTTTCTGTAGGATGGCTTGGAGAAGGGCCTTTCACTTAGCTCCCTGAAAGTTCAGGTGGCAGCTCTGGCCTATTTCCATGGTCTGGTGGCAGGCAGGTATTTGGTCTTGTACCCAGATATCTCACATTCTCTCCTCCTCTTCAGTCTGTGGTCCCTTCCTGGGATCTGCATCTGCTGATCAGGGCCTTGATGGTGGCGCCTGTTGAGCTGTTAAAGCGTGCTACCTTAAAGAATTTTTCGCTCAAGACTGTCTTCTTGGTTGCGATTTGTTCCGCAAGATTGCTCTCCAAGCTGCAGGCTCTGTCTTGCCAACATCCTTAACTGTCTTTTTCAAAAGAGATTGTTCCATTTAGCCTGTGCCTTCCTTCCTTGTGTAAAGTGCTGTCTCCCTTTCACATGAACCAGGTATTTTGCCTGCCCTTCTTCTCTAAGGAGCAGTGTTGGGGGAAGGATAAGGATCTTCACCTTGTGGATGTCTGGAGAGTGCTTCTTCGATACTTGGAGATAATGAATTCCTTTCATAAGTCAGACCATCCTTTTGGCCCACGCAAGGGTGAAGCGGTGGCCAAATCGACATTGGGTTGCTGGATTAAGGAGGCCATTGCTCCGGTGTATCTTTCACAGAACCAACCACTTCAAGGACTGGTGCACCCATTCTACCTGAGCACAAGTGTCCTCATGGGTGGAGCAGAGCTCAGTAGCCCCTACAGACCCTTGTCAGGATGCAACATGGGCATCACTTTCCACTTCTGTCAGGCATTGCTGCTTGGATGTCCATGCGCGGGCGGACATGGCCTTCAGCTCAAGAGTTTTCGAGCTGCTGTGTCTGCTTACCGCCCAGTGGAGTTGTAGCTTTGGTACATCTTATTTGTCTTGGCTGGTCTAGCAGGATGATATGGAAGGTGATATTTTACTTACCAGTTAATGTCCTTTCCTTGAGTCCTGCCAGACCATTCCAGGGCCCATCCCTGAAAACTGAATTTGCTCTGTTCTTTTGATGTGGTACCCTTGGCTCCACTATGATTTTTATACTTGGGTCTGCAGGTTCATCCTCTACCAATAGCCTCCTGTTTTTACGTCCTGTACATAGCTCTCTGCTGTTGTTTACTCATTGTTGCCCACATTGCTCTGTATCTCCAATATGCTTTGGGAAGAATACTGAAGGGACCTCTGATGGCTGAAGTGAATAGAGGCATATGGAGTAATGTCATTGAAATCGGGATTTTCATTGGTTCTGGGCACCAATCTACTGGTAGGAGAACACAACCCACTTGTCTGGACTAGTCTAGCAGGATTCAAGGAAAGGACGTTAATTGGTAAGTAAAATGTCACCTTTTAGGTTGTTTGCAATACTCAATTTTTGGACCGCCACATTTGTTTTCAAAGCAGTTTACAATAAATAAAGGTTAAACATTTTCTTCAATGTAAGTTTCCCTTATTTAAGCTGAATCTTGTCATTTCTTTAAAAAAATGAAGTAGGGGACTTCCGGTAGCATGGTGAGCTGAGCGGGTCGCAGCCCTCTTAGCTCCGAGGCTCTTCTCCTCTCTCACCCCCTTGATTTAGCGTGACAGCCCCGAATTTACTTGAAACAGCGTGGGGGTGTCTGCCTGCACGAGATTGTGCGCCGCTAGCTGTAAAGCCCGGGGAGTGCTGTGTATGGCGACAAGATCCTCCCGCCGAGAGAAACCACGTGGCGGTGCTGGTAAAATGGCGGAGGGGGCCCAGGAAGGTCCGATGACCGAGACAACGCTGATGGTGGAGGAAGTCTCAAAGGCGGTGGTGGTCGCACTGGAGGGGCGTCTAGGAGGGCTGGCGACACAAATCGCGGCTGTGGCACAAGCGGTGGCGGAATTCGCCGGCCGCGTGGAGCGGGCGGAGACCCGAATCGGTGCCCTGGAGGACCTGCAGGTGCGGGACGAAAACCGGCTCAAGCGGCTGGAGGATACTCTGGCCCAGCAGCGGGATAAACTTGAAGATCTTGAAAATCGCAGCCGGCGCAACAACTTACGATTTATTGGCATCGCAGAGACGGTGCCGGAGAAGGACCTGCGCTGTTTCCTTGAGAAATGGATCCCGGAGCACCTGCCTTTGGAGGGAGATCTGGGGCCCATTGTGCTGGAGCGTGCGCACCGGTTGGGGTCCCTCCGGGCCGGAGATAGCAGGCCACGTGCTGTTATTGCCAGGTTTTTAAATGCAGCACAAAAAGAAGGGGTGCTCCGTGCTTCCCGCCTCTACAGAAGATCGGGGCCCGCGGCACACAAGGTGCTTATTTTTCAGGACTACTCCGCTGGCGTTGCACAACGTCGGAAGGCTTTCAGGGATGCTTGTGGCAGGTTGGTGGAACGGGGCATACGCTTCACCTTGGCTTACCCAGCCACTCTGCGAGTGGACTCTGACAACGGCCGCCGGGTCTTCTCTTCACCACAGGACGCCCTAGACTTCTGCAATGGCCTGGGATGAGGAGTCAGGCTCAGTCCAACTGGGAGTGCTCAGCTTTGTTGGGGGCTTTGGCCCTCTGGGGCCTGGCGTGGACCGGGTCCCCCTCGTTTTCCTTGGGACTTGAGCCTGCCCGGCGGAGGTCCTCTCTCCTGGCTCTTCTCTGGCTCTGTTTTGGACCGGCCCTAGGGCCTTTGGGTTAACCTCGGTATGTTGGGTATAAGGCTTCATGTGTTAAGGCCTTGGGTATCCCTCCAGCTCTCCTTTCTGTTGTTGTTGAGGAGCTACGTGGGAGCCCGGCACACAAGGATCTTTAGTAGTGCCTCATTTAATTATCGTGTCTATACATTTGCTCTCAGCTCTCTAATTGTTTTTATTTCTTTGTAATATTACAGGGGGGGGTTTTTTGTTTCTTTTGTTTTGTTTTGTTTATTTACTACACCATGGTGGTCGGCTGTTGAGGCGAAGTAGCCATCACGACTTCAGGTTTGCTGAAGCCTTTGCTTTAGAAGGGGGAGCTGTGTGTAATGTAATGTGTTTTTTTTTCTTTTTCTTTGTCCCTTCCCTTTTTTTCTTTTTTTCTCTTGTCTTCTTCATAGGCTGAGGATAAGCCGCAGGATCTGGTTTTCATCAATTCCTAATATCCATTTTTCTCTCTAATTATATTTATTTCTATCTTTATTCTCTATATTGTTCATATGCACTGTTATATAATGTACTGTATCTTTAATGGTTTCACATTGCAGGGTTTGGTTCCACAGTTTACATGGGCCAGCCAGGGGTCTGGTGCCTGGGCCGGGCCCCAGGGGGGCTTCCATCTATTTGTCTCTCCCTGGGCGAGGTTTTCACTGTTTAGCAGGAGGGCAGGCGGCGTCATAGGTGGGTATGGCCTTAGATGCCTGAGTGTGCGTGTGAGGATGTGGGGCGTGTTTCTGGGGGGGGTTAGTAGGGTTGGTTGGCTCGGGGTATGGTTGATTGTTTGTCTGCTGGATGGGGGGGAGGGGGGCCTTGCATGCAATGGAAGTCCTGGTGGAGCCAGTGGGGTTTGACTGGCAGTGGGAAGTGGAGGTGGGCGAGGGGGGAAGGGGGGAGGTTGAGGTGGGGAGGGGATGGGAGGGGTGGGGGGGTATGGGGCAGAGGTTCACTTCGAAGGGGGATAGGGATGCTGGACGTCGAGTTGGTTCAGGCATATGTGTGTGGCTGGACTGGTATGTTGGTGGGTGGAGTATGTGTTTGTGTGCTGGATGATACGTTGGTGGTTGCGGTCATTCTGGACGGGGTGGATGTGGACGGAGGGGGGGACCCTAGGCTGGGGGGGTTTCCACTTCATAGACGGGCAGGTTGTTTTTTCCTGGAAGCTCACTTGGAGTATAGACGCTGGATAGTGCTGTTCGAATCGCGACTTGGAATGTGTGTGGGCTCGGCTCTCCCATTAAGCGCTATAAGGTGCTGCAATATCTGCAGCGTCACCGTCTTAATGTGATTTTGCTACAAGAAACGCATCAATCAGCGGCGGAGCATGCGAAATTATGCCGTAGACCTATCTCTCATGTATATGGGGCCCCTGCTTTAGGTAAGAAGAGAGGAGTGGCTATTTTGTTTACCAAATCCGTTACATGGGTCGAGGAGCGTGTTGCCACGGACCCGGAAGGCCGTTATGTCTGTGTTTGGGGGACCCTTAATGGGGCGAAGGTGGCTATCTGCTCGGTGTATGGGCCTAATGGCTACGAGGCTGGTTTTTACCGGGATCTGGCCCGTATCCTGGAGGATACTGGGGGATATCAGCTTGTGCTGGGCGGGGACTTCAATGAAGTGTTAGCTGTTGCTCTCGATCGTTCTGGCAGAGGGGGGGGCGGGAGTTCGAGAGCTCGTAAGCGTCTGTTGGGGCTTTGCGAGGCGTACCGCTTGTTGGATGTTTGGCGGGTTTTACACCCAGGGGAACGCGAGTATACACATCTGTCCCGGGCCCATGGGACGTGGTCCCGTATTGATTACTTTTTACTCTCGGAGGCCATGTTCGGGCGGGTGGTGACATCAGCGATTGAGTCTTCAACTCTTTCTGACCACGCGCTGGTTGTGCTGGAGCTTCGAAATCCTGGCCCCGTTGGTACCCGGCTTTGGAGATATCCATTGGACCTTGGTGGGGATGCTCAGTTTGCGGATCACATACGGGCATGTTGGAAGGAATATGTGGCCTTTAACGATACGCCGGAGACTTCCCCTGCTCTTCTTTGGGAGGCAGGGAAGGCGGTTATGCGTGGGGAAATTATTAGTTACTACGGTCAGAAACGCAAGCGCTTAAACCAGCAGATTTTGCTCCTGGAAAAAGACCTGACTAGAGCTCGGCAGCGGGTAGCTGCGGATAAATCTGCTGTGAATCAACGTGTGGCACGGGATCTTCAGATGGAATTAGAAACGCTGCTTCACCGTCGCGCGCAGAAATCCTTGCTATATTATCGGTTTCAGCTTTACCGTTACGGCAATAAGGCCAGTAAGTTGATGTCTGCCTTGGTGCGTCCTGGTGCGGGAGCTCGACATATTGGGGCCATAAAACGCCCTGATGGGGCCATCCAGCGGGACAAGACGGCGATTGAGGCTGTTTTCACTGATTTCTATCGTCACTTATACGCGAGTGAAGGGGACCGGGAGGTGGAGGGTTGGGAGTTTTTGGCTGGGTGTGTCCTGCCGCGGCTTACCGAGGAACGACTGCTGCTTCTTAATCGGCCAATTACGGGGAGGGAGGTTCAGGAAGGTATTACGCAATTGAAGAATGGCAAGGCGCCGGGGGCCGACGGTTTTCGGGGGGAATTCTATAAGCTTATGGGGGCAGCCTTGGTGGTCCCTTTGGTGGGCTATTATGAGGATCTGGTGCAGAGAGGGCGATTTCCGTTTGAGGCGAATAAAGCCATCGTTACTGTTTTGCCGAAGCCTGGGCGGGACCCCCTTCTTCCAGGCTCTTACCGCCCGATTTCACTTCTTAATGTTGACATTAAGCTGTTCGCCAAGATTATGGCGGATAGGCTGGCCCCTCTGTTGCCCATGTTAATACACCCTAATCAGGTGGGGTTTGTCAGAGGCCGCCAGGTGTCCCATAATTTACAGCGGATCCTGCTTTCCTTATGTGCTGAACAAGTCAGGACTCAAGGGTCTCTTCTTATCAGCTTCGACGCCGAAAAGGCGTTTGATAGGGTGCAGTGGAGCTTTATGTACCAAGTTCTTGAGGTGATGGGGTTTGAGGGTTTCTTTGTCGACGCCATTAGGCTGCTGTATGCTGCGCCAATTGGGGCCCTCTTGGTGAATGGTGCTGTGACGGCGGATTTCGCAATTCAGAAGGGGACCCGGCAGGGGTGTCCGTTGTCCCCGCTTCTCTTTGTTCTTACCTTGGAGCCTCTTTTACATAAGATCCGCGTGGCTACGCAATTCAGAGGGATCCCCTTGGGCCGGGAGGAATTTCGCGTGGCAGCGTTCGCGGACGATCTGCTTGTGCATTTGGGTGACCCGCATGTTGGGCTCCCTCATCTCCTACAGTTAATTAAGGACTATGGGCAGGTGTCGGGCTTTAAACTTAATTTGGATAAATCAGAAGCGTTGCACTTAGGAGCCGCAGTGGGACGACCATGGCCGGGCGATTTCCCTCTGCGTTGGGCAGCTGGGTATTTTAAGTATTTGGGGGTATATTTGCCGGCGGACCTCGGGGACCTTTACAGTCTGAATGTCGACAGGGCGCTTACTTCTATCTCGTCTGCGGTGGACAAATGGCGAGACCTACCGTTGTCGCTGGGTGGGCGGGTAGCCTTGTGTAAGATGGCTCTCTTTCCCAAGCTTCTTTACGTGCTTCAGACGCTTCCGTTGTTTCTTAAACGATTTGACCTCCGGCGGTTCGATCGGATTTTTAATCGGCTACTTTGGCGGGGGAGGAGACCTCGGGTGCGTTTGAGCGTACTCAGTCAGCCTCGGGAGTTCGGAGGTTTGGGCTTCCCAAATATACGACAATACAATATTGCCTGCTTGTTGAGGTTTGTACGTGACTGGCTTTGGGACTCTGAGGATTATGCGCCGACGGCGACACTTGCGGGTGTGGTCTCTCCACTGCACTTGCGTTACCTTCTCCATGCTTCCGGGGATTGGGGGGGCTTCCTCTTCTTCGGCGTACTCTTCTTGATCCGGTCCGATTGGCGTGGCGCCAATTTTGTGCGGGGCGCCGCTTGCCGGCCACACATACTCCATACCTTCCTATTTGTGGTAATGAAGATTTTGTACCGGGTATGGGGAATTCGCCTTTTATTGCCTGGAGCCGCATGGGGATCGTTAATTTGGAGCATGTGCTGACCCCCGAGGGGGAGATGGTTGACTTTCCCACGTTATGTCGGTAGTATCCCCTCGTCCCCAATGATGTTTTCCGCTATGCCCAGCTGCGCAGCTATGTCCGCACGATTCCCCAGGCATCTCGGAAGGGGGAGGTGAGTACGGCGGTGGAACTGGCGTTGTTGGGGGGTGAGGGGGGTATGCGGGTGTCTTGGATATATAAGATGCTCTGGGAGGGGGTTTCACCCCTAGACCTGGCGCACTTGGCGTCCGCATGGACCCTTGACCTGGCGGAGGAGGTGTGTGCCGATGAGCTTCTTAGGGGGTTGGCCAATATTGTCTCATTGAGTGTTTTGGTCTCTCATCGTGACACCCAATATCGGCTTTTGCGTCGGCTTTACTTTGCCCCTCTCAGGGCCTGGCGGGCGGGGGTGGGCGCTGCTCATAGTTGCCCTAGATGTATGGAACCCAGGGCCACGCTGGGGCATATGTTTTGGCGTTGCCGGGTTGTTCAGGTATTCTGGGAGAGGGTGCGTTCTTATTTGTCCACCTGTCTCCGGCAGAGTGTGTTGTGGAATGCTAAGAATGTGGTGCTAGATGTTTGGGACACAGTGTGGTTGGAGGAGTTGGGAGAAGTACGCTTGCGATGGTTGCGCCTGGTGTTGGTGTCCGCCCGAGTGACTGTGTTGCAGCAGTGGCTTGCTGCTATAGGCCCTCAATATGGCCTCTGGCGTATTCATCTCCACCAACTTCTGCTCATGGAACACCTTTGGGCCCGGGGGACTGAGCAGCGGTGGCGGCGGTTCCTGGAGGGTTGGGGGCCCCACTTGCATTTGATGCCTTGGCGAGTCCGTAGTAGAATCATGCGGAGGCCATGAGGGTCCTGTAGAGGAGGGGGTCGCATATCCTGTTCCTTGCAAGATTTGACAGTCTGGCCGCTAGTTTTTAAGGGTTAGCCCAACTCTCTGTTACCCAAAATAAGCTGGGGGGGTGGGGGGGGGAGAGGGGTGGAAGGTAGGTAGGGGAAGTGGGGGGGGGGAGGGGTGGGGGGAGGATGGTAGGTAGGGGGGGCGGGATACGGGTGGGTGGGGGGGAGAGCCGTGGCCTGTATGTGTGATTGGGCCTCTGCTGGCGGGTTTGGGAGAAGAGTTCACCCCAAGCCTGGTTGTCCTCCTGTGGGGCCGTATTATCCTTTTTTCTTGCCTCCTTTTGCGTGTTTTCTTTCCTGGGGGGACGCTGCGGAGGCCGTTAGGTTTCTTTATCATTGCCTAACTCTTCCCCTGTCGATATCTGTCTGTACGGGTATATGTGCTTTTATACCCATGTCTGTCCGGGAGGGCGGGGGACTTCTTTTTGGGGGGGTCCTACCGCAGCCTTGGACGTCGTTTGTAGTCTGCCACTCTTGGGGACTTGTATTTCTTGTGCACTTTGGAATGCACTGTTTGGCTATGTGGTGGGCTTTGTGTTTACCCACCCCCCTGTGTTGATTTTGTTTCTGTATATGCTATGGAGATGTTGTGTTTGTTTCTTTCTAATAAAAAACAGATTCATCTAAAAAAAATGAAGTATGGGATGAAACAATTACCACAGAAATTAATCTGATTATCAAGTGGAAGGGCAATATGGCTAGGATCAAATATATTATAAATCATAAATAGTTGGTTATGTAACCTGCACATTTTAGAAGCAATAAGGCAGAAATCCATTGGCAACTGACAACTGTAAGACAATGATTTTTATACAGTTATTAGATTATGTATCATCATTTCAGCACAGCATGTGTGTTTCCAGAAATATCACAAGAGTAACTATTCACGAGTTCAAATAAGTTGGAAAAGAGCATGGTGCATTTCCTCGTTCACCTTTGGCAGCCTCATCATTTAGCTATAGTGGACTCACTGGGGATTAGTATGGTGAAATGTGTCTCAGTAAGGTGAAGGAGATGTGTATGTGGGGGTATGTGTTGTAAGGAGTGGCATGCATATATGCATGGCTATATCTTGGGGGGGGAGGGGGTTATTGTAGATATGTGGGCAGATGTGTGTATCTGGAGTTGTGTGTCTGTTACTGTGAGTTGGAATTCAGGGGGCTGCTAGGTGCCAGTGTGCGAGAAGGACTAAGTGGTGTGTGTGCAATTCATTGTTACATGGGTGTGTGCATGTGTGTATACAAGAGCGAACTGTTGTGAGGGTGAGGTAGAATATGTGTGTGTATGCACTTTTTTATTTATTTTATTTATTTATTAACATTTCTTATATACCGCACTATTTGCCATCAGCGCGGTTTACATAGAACATAAACATCTGACAATATGCATATGTCTGGTCATTACATTTAACAGGAAATGGAACTTGGAGAACAAGGTAAACTATATACAAAACTATATACTTGGTTTTCTGTAGGGTGTGCGTCGTGTACGTGTGTTTGCGTATAGAGGATGCACACACTTTTTATCCCCTCCTGCCCTCCCTCTTCTCCCTCATTCTCCCTCTCTCCCCTCACTTTCTCCCTCTTCCCACTCTCTCCCCAGGTCTTCAGTGGAATGCATTCAGATGCCTAAGGCAGCCAGATGATATTACCTGCACTTTCAGCTAGGACCCAGAAGCATTCATCCTTAGGTCATTGTGGATGAGGGAAGGAAAAAAGAGAGGAGGATAAGTGTAGAAGGAACTCTGTGGGGTACTGGAATATTGGAGAATGGTTCAGAAATATGGAGAATGATAAATTTTGCTGACAACATAGTACAGGGTCCTCCAGGACTAGAGCTGGAGATCCGTGGCCTAGTAGAATATGTATTATAGAAACCAAGGTCGTATTTTGTAGATGTTTGTGAAAAACGAGACCATGTTTTTGCTTTATAAAATGTTTGTCCTGATTAAGCATGGGCAATGTCTATGCCCAGTTTGGTTTGTAGTGTTTAGCTTGATCTGTAACACATAGATAAACATAAAGTGAAGTAAAGCATGACAGAATGATAAGACAAAACTGTACAACATAGCAGGGTTTTTTTCCTAATAAATGAAGTGCTATGGCCTAGCTAAGGAGGGGGGATTACAGGAGACTGCTCAGGTTTGCAGGCCTGTGAATCTCACTGAGGCCTTAAACAGACATTGTTATGGTATAATTCTGTGCGTGCCAAAGAACCAAGGGAGGATTTAACTTGGTGCGCCCTGTCAGGAGTAGAGCACGCAAACAATTAGAATCTTCAGCTGCTGCAGTCCCTCCCAACCTTTGCATAGTAGGGCCTGCTTTCCCCATCATGCCATGGCACCTTTCTCTCTTGCCACCACTGCTCCTGTAGTGTGACATGGCCTTGTTGACACTGCCAACTGCTCCCTGTTCACCGATTGCTTGAATTGCATACATTCTCTGGGAATAAGCAGGAAGTCAGTCCTCACATCTCCCCAGCTTTCAAGGAAAGCCTTTGGGAGATGCATCACGCATTTGGTTTCTGCTTCTGTTTTTAGTTAAGACTGAATATCACCTTCATCCATATAGTTGAATAAAATGTTCTTGTAAACTGACATATGGATAGTTCTGGAGCACTTAGACTGAATTTTCAGCAGCACTATTCATATAGTGCCGCTAAAAAGTCACAAATAAGGGACTTATAGCAATCACTGCTGTACATTTAAGTCCTTCAAGCTGGGTTACATTACCTTGTGTTCTGAGGCTTTGTTTCTTCCTTCCTGCTTTTATAATTTTGTTAGTGTTTTATTAATGTTGGTTAGTACCTGATGTGAGGTTTGATAGTATGGTGGAGTGATTATACATTTTGTCTTTTCAATATCTAACCTTTTCTTATAACTCATAGAAATTTTAAAAAAAAACCCGCAGTCAGCACCATGTACGTTTTTGGGATATCAGGCCCTTTGATTTATTTTAGGTTTGCTCTCTGTGTCTTGGCAATAAGCCATATTTCAGCTATTTATAAAATCACCTTGGTACTATATAATCCTTCAGCACTATTTCTTGCAATCATTTTTTTTATGGTTGGTAATTGTAGTTGATTGTTTTCTTACAGGGGTCGTGAGCAACATAGTCTTTACTAATCTGACTACAGAACAGAGACACCCATTCCTGATACAAATCCAAAGTCTTATTCGATATGTAAACTCCTCTGCTGCATTCATTTTAGCAGAGAAAGGAATTGTGACAAGGTAATGCTTTAAAGTTTTAATACTTCAGAATAAAATGTTCCTTGTACTATACTCTATCCCACTTATTTCTGCCTGTCTCTCTTCAGTGTGATCTTGCACATTCAAGTTAGGTTATATCTCCAGGAACAAGCAGGAATGTAGTCTTCACATATGGGTATCGTCAGTACCGACGGAGCCTGCGTGGGAACGCTCCCCAGCGTCCAATTAGGAAGCTTTTGGGAGCATCCCACAGCGCCTGCGTGCTGCCTTCCCGCCTTTCCCAACTGCCTCTCTCCAGTTCTTCATTTTCCGCGGAGCCAGCAGGTCGTGTTCCTGTCACCGCAGGAAATTATTTTCCTTATTCTTCTTTTTTGTGGTCGCGTCTGCCTTCCTCGACGCTATACCGGTACCGCCGGTGCTGCTTTTTCTTTTTCAAAAAAAAAAAATAGCATTCTTTTTTTCCAAACTTTTCTTTCCAAGTGCATGCGCCATTTTGGGCCTTAGGCCCAGAATTTCCTCCACCATGGAGAAACCCGCCTCGGGTTTTAAAAAATGCACCAAGTGTGGCGGTACCATCTCCGTCACCGACACCCACGAGTGGTGTCTTAAATGTTTAGGTCCTGACCACTCCTTCTCCGAGTGCATGGCTTGTGCCATGATGTCCAAAAGGGGTTGAAAGAACCGAGCTGCCAAGCTCAGTGCCCTTTTTCCCTCCGATGCAGCTTCGGTGGCATCGACGTCTTCCAGGGCTTCGTCTTCCTCCCATGGATCTCAGGTAACTAAACATACGTCCAGCCGGTCCTCAAAGGGTAGATTTCCTTCCAAGCATCGAGATGCCTCTGGCGTTGCCCTTGAGGGTTCCATACCGGCAAAGTTGCCCCTGCAGGAGGCTTCGGTTTCCAAAGCATTATTGGGGATCCAGGATGTTCTCGAGGCCTCGACCTCGGCAGAACTACTGGTGCCATGCTCTGGGGTACCAACTGTCTCCGGTACCAACACCCAGACATCAGCAGCGTCGATAGACCAGAGGTTCCTGGCTATTGAACGCAGTCTGGCAGCTCTCCTTGCGGCATCGACACCCTTGGAACCACGTCAGATGATTCAACCGGTACCGGCTCAGATGCCGGTACCGGTGTTGGTACCGGTACCGATAGCATCAACATCAGTATTGGCTTTGCCAGCACCCAGTCATGCGATGCCTTCTGGTGCCGATACACCGGTACCGATTACCCTCGGTACCGACTTCGGTCGGTACGGGTATCGGGCTCTTCAAGAGCATCCGGACAGACGATACTTCGAATCTTCGGAGGACTCAGAGGATTCTGATAGCTCTGCCGGTACCGGGATACTTCTCCCGGAGGAGCCTTACTCTCCTAAACGTAGGATGTCTCCTCCAGAGGATATCTCCTTCCAAGATTTCATCAGGGAGGTGGCTCGTGGGTTGTCCATTACTGTGACTCCTGAGACAGAGCCCAGAGCTAAGGAGTTGGAGATTTTACAATATCCCAAAGCTCCTAAGGAGGTAGCTACCTTGCCTATCCATGAGATTTTACATAATCTCATGTTGAGAATGTGGGAGACACCTCTCACCACCTCTCCTCACTATCGCAGACTGGATACCATGTATCCGAGTCCTTCCTTGTCCTGGATTCCAGAAAACTCAGCTTCCTCACCACTCTATTGTAGTGGAATCAGCTATGAGAAGGATCAGGAGTGCAAAGAGGCATGCCTCTAATCCTCCAGGACGTGAGTGTAGAACTTTGGATGCCTTTGGACATCGTACTTTCCAGGCTTCCATGCTTTCTGCCAGGATCAGTTCTTATATTTTATATATGGGAGTGTTCCTTAAAGAAGTCACAGGTGATTTAGAGGTTTTGAGCCCTTTTCTTCCTGAGGATAGAAGGCAGGATTTTCTCACACTGGTCAAACATGCCCACGATGTGTCTAAGTTTGTCAACCGTGCAGCTTTTGACTTTTGAATGCATAAGCAGAACCTCTGCCATTGCCATAGGTGCACGTAGAATTGCCTGACTCCAGGCATCCGATTTGGAGCTCTGGGTGCAGGACAAACTGGGCAATATCCCTTGTACAGGTGAGAAATCTATTTGGCAAAAATTGGCAAGAAAAACCCAATCATTTAAATGCTGACAACTCCACTTTGGATAGGCTATCCAAAGGCGCAGCTGATCCTGCGAGAAAGGCTTCTTGAAAGATTTCTTTCTCCTAAAAAAAGAAGAGGTTTTATCCCTCTTATTCCCAACAGGGACGTTCTGCATGTCAGGCTGCCTGGAAAAGTCAGCAACCACCTAAGCAAAGGAAAGCGAAGACTGCTAAGCCTCAACCGTCTCAGCCTCCACAAGGCCTTTGACTTTCATCTAGAGAACTTTGCCTTCCTGGCCCTCAATGGACCAGAGCCTTCCACCATTCCAGGAAGGTTATGTCACTTTGCCCACAGGTGGGAGCAGATAACAGCAGAGCATTGGACACACTCCATTATAAGAGAGGGGTACAAGCTGCACTTTCTGTGCATGCCCCCTCCCACAATGGTAACACAGTTCAATTCTCAGACCTCTCTCATCAACCTGTTACATCAGGAGGTCACTATGCTTCTTGCCCAAGGGGCAATAGAAGAAGTATCCATCCTACAACAGGGTACAGGGTTTTACTCCCCCTATTTCCTTATCCTAAAGAAAACGGGGATACAGACCTATCTTAGAGAATTGAACAAATTCCTGCTCAAGGAGAAATTCAAGATGATTTCTTTAGGAACTCTGCTGCCATACCTTCAGGGTCAGGATTGCCTTTGTTCTCTAGATCTCAAGGATGCTTACACCCATGTTCTCATCCATCCAACTCACAGAAAATTCCTTCGGTTCCTTTTTCTAGGAAAGCACTTCCAATACAGGGTGCTTCCTTTTGGCCTGGCCTCAGCACCAAGGATGTTCACGAAATGCATGGCCGTAGTAGCAGCATTTCTCCGCACTCTAGGGATATTCGTCTTCCCCTACTTAGACGACTGGCTCATTCAAGCCCCATCAGAGTCAGAGGTCAGAACTGCTCTATCTTGCACAATGCGCATCCTTCAGTATTTGGGTCTGGTCATAAACATCCCAAAATCCTGTCTAACTCCCACTAAGTCTCTAGAGTTCATAGGAACTTTCCTGGATACCAGAAAAGCAAGGGCCTATCTTCCCCAGGCCCATTGCCTTCGCATGGTGCAGTTAGCTTCTCAAGTAGTGCTAAAGCCTTATCTCACTGCTCGAGAAATGCTACAACTACTAGGCCACATGGCATCTACCGTGCATGTCGTTCCCTATGCTCGCCTCCATATGAGAGCGGCCCAGTGGACTTTATCCAGTCAGTGGACCCAGGCATCGGGGTGCCTGTCAGACAAAATAGCAAACACAAATCGCCTTATTTTGTCCCTCCAGTTGTGGCAGTCCACTCAGAACCTGTTGCTAGGGTCCCCATTTCAACAACCCTTACCCCAGGCAACTCTCACAACAGATGCTTCTCCGATGGGCTGGGGAGCTCATCTGCAAGACCTCTCCACCCAAGGCACCTGAACTCCACCGGAGGCTCATCTGCATATCAATCTCTTGGAGCTCAGAGCAATCTTCCTTGCTCTTCGAGTGTTCCACACCCTGCTCAGCTACAAGACAGTCCTCATTCATACGGACAATCAAGTAGCCCTGTTCTACGTGAACAAGCAGGGGGGAGCAGGCTCTGTATCTCTTTGCAACGAAGCTTTGCAACTATGGGCCCTCGCCACAGAGCATCAGATTCATCTCCTGGCAGTGTATCTTCCAGGCATACAAAACTCTTGGGCAGATAGACTCAGTCGAGTTCTGCTTCCACACGAATGGTCTCTGCATGCAGACCAGGTGGCCAAGATTTTTCAAATTTGGGGAACCCCAGACATAGACCTCTTTGCAAGTCCGTTGAATGCCAAACGTCCCCGGTTCTGTTCCAGAATTCCGGCTCAGGGCTCTCAGGCCAGGAATGCTTTCCTCCTTCACTGGGGGCAAGACTTCCTTTATGCCTTTCCACTCATTCCTCTAATTCCCAAAACCCTGTTCAAGCTTCAGAGAGACAGAGGGCATATGATTCTCATAGCTCCACATTGGCCACGGCAAGTGTGGTACCCTCTGCTTCTACATCTCTCTCAAGCTTCCTCCCTGGAGTTAGGATCTGCTCCAGATCTCCTGTCACAGGAGGACAGAATGTTATGGCATCCCAATCCCCAGTCTCTGCATCTCAGAGCTTGGTTGCTGAAGGCCTAGATTTTCATGATCTTAACCTCCCTCAGCAAATAAAGGATGTCCTTTATGCTTCCAGGAAACCTTCCACAAGAAGCTCTTATGCTTTTAAGTGGAAGAGGTTTACCATATGGTGCTCGCAGAAGGGTCTTAACCCTCTTGCGATACCTCTGGAATCTTTACTGGAGTATCTCCTTCATTTGTCCAATGCAGGACTTAAGACTAATTCAGTAAGAGTCCATTTGAGTGCTATTGCAGCTTCTTTCAAGCCTCTAAATGGACAACCTATTTCCTCCCATCCTCTTGTAGCAAGATTTATGAGAGGCCTTCTTCTTACTAAGCCTTCCATTAGGCCACCACCGGTGGCATGGGACTTAAACCTAGTTCTTGGTCAGCTCATGAAGCCATCTTTCGAACCCCTAGCTACTACCTCATTGAAATTCCTTTCTTGGAAAGTTATCTTTCTCATTGCAATCACATCAGCACATCGCATCAGTGAGTTGCAAGCACTAGTGGCTGATCCACCTTATACAAGGTTCCATCATGACAAGGTAGTCCTAAGGACTCATCCACACTTTATGCCAAAGGTGGTCTTGCCTTTTCATCTTAACCAAGCGGTCTACCTGCCTGTGTTCTTTCCAAGGCCTCATGCATCAAATGCAGAAAGGAATCTTCATACTTTGGACTGTAAAAGAGCTTTAGCCGTTTACTTGCAAAGAACACAGCAACATAGAAAGTCCTCTCAGCTCTTTGTTGCTTTTGATCCTTTTCATTTGGGACTTCCAGTCTCCAAAAGGACACTGTCTAACTGGATTGCTCAGTGTATTTCCTTTGCCTATCAGAGTAAGAATCTTCCTCTGGAGGGTCATGTCACAGCTCACAATGTGAGAGCCATGGCATCTTCAATGGCTCATCTGCATTCTGTGTCTATCGACGACATCTGTCGAGCAGCTACCTGGGCCTCGGTTCACACCTTCACAGCCCATTAGTGCTTGGACAAGGACTCCCGCCGGGATGCCTTTTTTGGTCAGGCTGTTCTCCAACATCTGTTCCATACCTAATCAACTCCTACCCACCATCCCTGGTTGGATGCCAGAGATCCATGGGGGGAAGTGGAGCCCTGTCTCAGGGACACACAACTTCTGGGGTCTCTCCCTGGCATCTAAAGCTAGGGAGTCCCCATATGTGAAGACTACATTCCTGCTTGTTCCTGGAGATAGCATAGTTACTCACCTGTAACAGGTGATTCCGGGAACAGCAGGAATTTAGTCTTCACAACCCACCCACCTCCCTTAGGAGTTGTATTTCTCTATCTATCTCTTTCCCTTTCCCCCTCTCTCTCTTTCTCTCAGCTTTAAAACTCAACTGGAGAGAGGCAGTAGGGAAAGGCGGGAAGGCAGCACGCAGGCGCTGTGAGATGCTCCCAAAAGCTTTCTAATTGGACACTGGGAAGCGTTCACGCGCAGGCTCCGTCGGTACCGACGATACCCATATGTGCAGACTAAATTCCTGCTGTTCCCGGAGATTACCTGTTACAGGTGAGTAACTATGCTTTATGGCTGTTACATAGAAAAAAATGTATGTAAGTAGACTTTTTTTTGCTCATTTCCTTTTATATGCCACCCATTAAATAAAAATCAAAGCAACCAAATTATTTTTAGTGTAATAAGTTGTTTAATGTTCATTTAAACTAAAGGTGTTGATTAAACCTGCTAAGTTTAATTTTTCTGTTAAATGTAACCACCACCCCTCCCTTTACCACACACCCATTCATACTTCTAAAACTACTCTTTGGAAAAGTCAAGCATTAAAGTGTTTGAATTTTTTGTTCTAGTTGCATCCAACCATCATTATAAATTCTGTTTGCCACACTACTATGCAGAGTGTATGTCTGGCTCCTTTTCCTTCCCTCAAAGCTGCTACTCTCTTTTTGACTCTTGACAAAATCTTTTGCAAAATTTCATCTGGTCAGTATGAAAAAGCACTTATCCGATCAGCCACATAAGCGCTTGGGATTTAAAATCTCCTGCCAGTGAATGGATACATTTTATCAGTGTCTGTGTAAGGTTAGTATGTCAAAATATATCTATCTATGTAAGTCTTGTGGTATTCACTGACAGTTATCAATGGCTATAACAGGTGAGAGTTTTCAGCATAGTCCTGAGATAGATTATATGTAATCTCTCCATTGTATATGGATATTTCATGCATGTCTGAGGAACCATTTGCAGCTTTAGAAAGGAGTAGCCGCCTAGTGGTTGGAGCAAGTTGCCTCGAGCTGGCCAGATGTTCAAATCCCATTGGCGGACAGCAACCTTGGGCTGGAGAGTGGGGTTTTTAGTCCCACAGGTGCTCCTTGTGGCCTTGGGCAAGCCACTTAACCTTCTGCTGCCTCAGGTACAAAAAAATCCAATCTTGCTCCCACTCAGTCCCTAGAGTTCAGAGGAGCTCATCTGGATACCAGACAGACAAAGGCTTTCCTTCCGTAGCCCCGCTGTCTTCGCATAGTACAACTAGCTTCCCAAGCAGTGCTCAAACCTTATCTCACTGCTCGGGAAATGCTACAATTGCTAGGCCACATGGCATCCACCATGCATGTGGTTCCTTATGCTCGCCTCCATATGTGAGTGGCCCAGTGGACTTTATCCACTCAGTGGACACAGGCCTCAGGTTGCCTGTCGGACAAAATAACAAACTCAGACTGTCTTATTTCGTCCCTCCAATGGTGGCAATCACCCAGAAATCTTCTGGTGGGGGTCTCCTTTCCAGCAACCCCTATCCCAAGCCACCCTAACAAGAGATGCTTCACAGGTGGGATGGGGAGCCCACCTGCAAGATCTCTCTACCCAGGGTACCTGGAATCCACAGGAGGCCTGTCTTCACATCAACCTCCTGGAGCTCAGAGCAATCTTCCTTACTCTTCGAGTATTTCACGTCCATCTCAGCTACAAGACAGTCTTAATCCAAACGGACAATCAGGTAGCCATGTTCTATGTGAACAAGCAGGGTGGAACAGGCTCTCTATCGCTATGCAACGAAGCTTTGCGACTATGGGCCCTCGCCAGAGAGCATCAGATTCATCTCCTTGCGGTGTATCTTCCAGGCATTCAAAACTCTTGGGCAGACAAACTCAGTCGAGTTCTGCTACCACACGAATGGTCTCTCCATGCAGACCAGGTTGCCCAAATATTTCAGATTTGGGGAACCCCGGACATAGACCTCTTTGCAAGTCCGCTGAATGACAAACTTTCCCGGTTCTGTTCCAGAATTCCGGCTCGACATTGTCAGGCAAGGGACGCCTTCCTCCTTCACCTGGGTCAGAACTTCCTATATGCCTTCCCACCCATTCACCTCATCCCCAAAACCCTATTCAAGCTTCAGAGAGACAGAGGTTATATGATCCTCATAGCTCCATGTTTGGCAAAGGCAAACATGATACCCTCTGCTTCTACATCTCTCTCAAGCTCCGCCTCTGGAGTTGGGATCCGCTCCAGATCTTCTCTCCCAAGAGGACGGGATGCTGTGGCATCCCAATCCCCAGTCTCTGCATCTCAGGGCCTGGTTGCTGAAAGCCTAGAACTTCAGGATCTTAACCTTTCCCAACAGGTAAAGGATATCCTTCATGCTTCTAGGAAACCCTCCACAAGACACTCGTATGCCTTTAAGTGGAAAAGGTTTACCATATGGTGCTCACAGAAGGGTCTTAACCCTCTTGCGATACCTCTGGAATCGATACTGGAGTATCCCTTTCATTTGTCAAATGCGGGTCTCAAGACAAATTCAGTAAGAGTCCATCTTAGTGCTATTGCAGCTTCTTAGAAGCCTCTAAGTGGACAACCTATTTCCTCTCATCCTCTCATAGCGAGATTTATGAGAGGCCTTCTTTTAACAAAGCCTCCCATTAGGCCACCACCGGTGGCATGGGACTTAAATCTGGTACTCGGGCAGCTCATGAAACTGCCCTTTGAGCCATTAGCCACTTCATCTTTGAAATTCCTTTCCTGCAAAGTCATCTTCCTCATTGCAATCACATCAGCATGTCGCATCAGTGAATTGCAAGCGTTAGTGGCTGATCCTCCTTATACAAGGTTCCACCATGATAAGGTAGTTCTTAGGACTCATCCACACTTTATGCCAAAGGTGGTTTCGCCTTTCCATTTAAACCAAGCGGTTTACCTTCATGTATTCTTTCCGAGGCCTTATGCCTCCAGTGCAGAAAGGAACCCTCATACCTTGGACTGTAAAAGAGCTTTGGCCTTTTACTTGCAAAGGACACAGCAACATAGAAAATCTTCTCAACTCTTTGTTGCTTTTGATCCTAGTCATTTGGAACTTCCAAAAGAACATTGTCCAAATGGATCGCACAATGCATATCCTTTGCCTAAGAGAGTAAGAACCTTCCTCTTGAAGGCCATGTCATAGCTCACAACGTGAGAGCCATGGCAGCCTCAATGGCTCATCTTCACTCGGTGTCTGTCAATGACATCTGTCAAGCAGCTACTTGGGCTTCGGTACATACCTTCACAGCCCACTACTGCTTAGACAAGGACTCCCGCTGGGATGTCTTGTTTGGCCAAACTGTTCTTCAACACCTTTTTCACCTGGTAGGATGCTAGAGATCCATGGGGGGGAAGTGGGGCCCTTTCACAAGGACTGACAACTTCCTGGGGGCCATCTGCAGCTAGGGAGTCCCCATATGTGAAGACTACATTCCTGCTTGTTCCTGGAGATAGCGTAGTTACTCACCTGTAAAAGGTGATCTCCGGGAACAGCAGGAATTTAATCTTCACAACCCGCCCACCTCCCCTAGGAGTTGTCTCTCTATCTCTCTCTCTCTTTCTCTCTCTTGTCTCAGCTATAAACTTAACTGAAGAGGGACAGTTGGAAAGGCGGGAAGGCAGCACGCAGGCGCTGTGGGATGATCCCAAAAGCTTTCCTATTGGACGCTGGGAAGCGTTCCCGCACGGGCTCCGTCGGTACCGACGATACCCATATGTGAAGATTAAATTCCTGCTGTTCCCGGAGATCACCTGTTACAGGTGAGTAACTACGCTTTACCTTCAGAGAACTAAGCAACATTTTGTTGCTTTTGACTCCAGTCATCTTAGATTGCCAGTTTCCAAGAGGACATTATCTAATTGTATTGCAGATTGCATATCCTTTGCCTACGAGAGTAAGGGACTTTCTCTCGAAGGTCATGTCACAGCTCACAATGTGAGAGCAGTGGCAGCCTCTATGGCTAATCTTTGCTCAGTGTCCATTGACGACTTCTGTAGAGCAGCCTCTTGGGCTTCGGTACACACTTTCGCAGCCCACTGCTGTTTAGACAAGGACTCCCGCCGGGATGCCTCGTTTGGTCAAGCTGTTCTCCAGCATCTCTTTCAGACTTAAACAGCTCCTACCCGCCGTCCTGGGTTTCAATGCCAAAGATCCATGGGAGGAAGCATGGCCCATCTCAACCTGGGTTACGCAGCTTTCTGGGGTCATCTCCCTGGCATTTTTCAGCTGGGGAGTCCCCAAATGTGGAGACTGCATTCCTGCTTTTTCCTGGAGATAGCTTAGTTACTCACCTGTAACAGGTGATCTCCGAGAACAACAGTAATTGAGTCTTCACAACCCGCCCTCCTCCCCAAGGAGTTGTATTTCTCTCTCTCTCTCTCTCTCTCTCCTTCGCCTCAGCTATAAACTCAACTGAAGAGGGAGAGTTGGAAAGGCGGGAAGGCACCGATGCAAGCACAGTGGGATGCTCCCAAAAGCTTTCCTATTGGATGCTGGGGATTGTTCCCGCGCAGGCTCCGTTGGTACCGACGATACCTATATGTGAAGACTCAATTGCTGCTGTTCCCGGAGATCACCTGTTACAGGTGAGTAACTACGCTTTCTGTTATTAGTCTTAAATAGTTTACCCTGTAGCTTCGTTGTATGTCCCCTAGTGTTTTTATATTCTGATGACGTAAACAATCGATCTACGTTTACCCATTCCACTCCATTCATTAATTTATAGAGCTCTATCATATCTCCCCTCAGCCGTCTCTTTTCCAGGTTGAAGAGCCCTAACCTTTTTAGCCTCTCTTCCATCCCCTTTACCATTCTGGTGGCTCTTCTCTGTTCCTTTTCTAATAATGCTATATCCCTTTTAAGATCGAGCGACTAGAATTGCACACAATATTTAAGGTGCGGCCGCACCTTGGAACAATACAGAGGCATTATAATATGCTTTGTTTTAGTTTCCATTCCTTTCCTTATGATACCTAGCATTCTATTTGTTCTCTTGGTCGCCGCTGTACACTGGGCGGAGGGATTTAACATGTTAACCATGATGACGCTTAAATCTTTTTTCTGGGTGGTGGTTCCCAATGTGGAACCTTGCATCGTGTAACCATAGTTTGGGTTGTTCTTTCCTAGGTGCATAACTTTGCACTTGTCCACATTAAATTTCTACTGCCATTTGGATGTCCAGTCTTCCAATTTATCAAGATCCTCTTGCAATTTTCCTCAATCCTCTTGGGTTTTAACAACTTTAAATAGTTTTGTGTTATCTGCAAATTTGATAACCTCACTCGTTATTCCCTTTTCCAGGTCATTTATAAATATGTCAACAAGCAGCGGACCCAGCACAGATCCCTGGGGTACTTCACTATACACCTTTTCCCATTGTGAAAATTGGCCATTTAGCCCTATCCTCTGCTTTCTATCTTTTAACCAGTTCCTAATTCACAATAGTACATCACCTCCTATCCCATGACTTTTTAGTTTTGCCAAAAGTCTCTGATGAGGGACCCTGTCAAAGGCTTTCTGAAAGTCCAGATATACTATATCAACCGACTCACCTTTGTCAACCTGTTTATTCACACCTTCAAAAAAACATAACAGATTAGTAAGACAAGATCTTTCTTGTCTAAAGCCATGTTGGCTGTCTCCCATTAAGCCTTGACTATCTACATGTTGAGTAATTTTGTTCTTTATGATGGTTTCTACCATTTTTCTCGGTACTGACGTAAGGCTCACCGGTCTGTAGTTTCTCGGATAACCCCTGGAACCCTTTTTAAAAATTGGCGTTACATTGGCAATCCTCCAATCTTCAGGTATTACAGATGATTTTAATGATATTTCACAGATTACTAATAGCAGGTCTGCAATCTCATCAGTTCTTTCAACATCCTTGAATGTATACCATCCGGTCCAGGTGATTTGCTACTCTTCAGTTTATCAAATAGTTGTAATACATCTTCCCTGTGTATCGATATTTCTTTCAATTCTTCCGCAGTGTCACCTTTAGATACCACTTCAGTCATAGGTAACATCCCCCTACATCTTCCTCAGTAAAGACCGAAGCAAAGAATTCATTCAGTCTTTCCACTATAGCCTTGTCCACTCTTACCCCTCTATCATCTAATGGTCCAACTGACTCTCTCACAGGTTTTTTGCTACGAATGTACTTGAAAAAGTCTTTATTACGCAGCAGGTTTCTTCTCAAATTCTCATTTTGCCTGCTATATCAATGCCTTGCATTTAACTTGCCAGTGCTTGTGCTGTTTCCAGTTTTCATCATTTGGCTATTTTTTCCATTTCCTGAAAGATGCTTTTTTGGCAACAACAGCCTCTCTGACCTCACCTTTAAACCATGCTGGCAGTTTTTTGGACTTCCTTCCACACTTCTTAAAGCGTGGAATATATCTGGTCTGGGCTTCCAATATAGTATTTTTAAACAACACCCAAGCTTGATGTAAGTCTTTAACCTTTGAAACTGCTCCTTTTAGTTTTTTCTTAACTATTTCCCTCATTTTATCATAGTCTCCCTTTCAAAAGTTAAAAGGTGGTACTGTGGATTTCCTTACCATTCTTCCTGCATTAATTAAATCAAACATGATCATGCTATGATCACTGTTACCAAGTGGCCCCAAGTATGTGTGTTTCTCTTACACCAAATGTGGTCCACTAAGGACTAAGTCAAAAATGGCTTCCCCTCTGGTCGGTTCATGAACCAGCTGTTCCAAAAAGCAGTCATTTATTTCATCTAGAAACTTTATCTCCCTAGCATGTCCTGCCGTGACATTGACCCAGTCAATACTGGGGTAATTGAAATCACCCATTATTATTACCGTTCTGTAACTTTTGTTAGTTTCCCTGATTTCTTTGAGCATTTCATCATCCATTTGTTCATTCTGGCCAGGCGGTTGATAGTACACCCCCACTGCCATCGCCTTCCCCTTTTTACATGGAATTTCAATCCATAGAGATTTTACAGCAAATTTTGTTTCCTGTAGAACTTTAATCCTTTGTGACTCAATGTCCACTCTAACATAGAGAGCAACCCCTCCACCAATCTGATCAGCTATCATTACGATATAGTTTGTACCCAGGTATCACAGTGTCCCACTGGTTGTCCTCCTTCCACCATGTGTCTGAGATACCAATCATATTTAACTTCTCATTTAGTGCTATATATTCTAACTCTCCCATCTTATTTTTTAGACTTCTAGCATTTGCAGACAAGCATTTTAGAGGCTGTATTTTATTCATATTAATCTGGTTATCGGTAGGCAGGGATAATTTGGAATCTTTAAGCTCTGTCTGCTCTGTACTCAAGGGCATTTGGGCTACCTTTGTCTTTATTGGAACCTCTTCCGATGTGCCCTAACTTCATTTTTTTGGTAGTATCCTTCAAGAATACAGTGTTCCAAACCAAGCTAACAAGCAGGTTAAAAACAAATCATAGAAAGTGATTTTCATGTAGCTTACATTTAAGATGTAGAATCTGTTGCTAGATGACATGGTCGGGGTAACCAACGAGAGAAGTTCAAAGATGTTTTCACTTGTTCATCGAAGAAGAGTCCAGTAATAGAATTATTAGCCATGTAGACAAGGGGAAAGCCAGTGTTTATCCATAGAAAAATGAGCTGTAGGAAAATAGATCTACGTTTTAGGATCTGCTGGGTACATGTTACTTGGACTGGCTCCTTTTGGGGTTAGGAAACTGGGCTTGATGGATCTTGGTTTGACTCAGCATGGCAATATTTATTAACGATTGTGACAGAATTTAATAAAATAGATTGCCTCTTTCTCTCTCAGGAATGAAGATATTGAACTCATTCTGTCTGAAAGCAGCTTTTCAAATTCTCAGATGCTGAGAATACGCTACCTAATGTATCCTGGGTGGTAAGTGTCATTTCTGGAGTGTGGTTATACAAAATGAAATACATTTTGTGTTGAAAATGTATGAAAAATTTGTAATATCTTTGACATAAAATGCTGAATACCTTTTAAATAGTTTTTGTTTAAATGTTGATAAAAAAAAATACGGTACATGAAAACGTTCCATATAATAGGGTTAAACATCGTTAACCAAACATTTTATATAGTACATATGTAAGTTTTCTCAGTTCAGACATTTAGTTGTCCGTTATCTACTTCCAATCACATGGCCAAGAAAACCCAGGAGCTGCAGGTCGCCAGGAGTCAACATTGACTCGAAGCACACATTGCATTGCATACAGTGTTCTATTTGATTTCAAAATACATAGTTGTGTTAAATGAGAAAAAACATCTTATAAACCCATGGATATTGATTTTTATTTCATAGACACGTGGTAGAAAAGTGGGGTTATTGAATAAATAAATAAAAAGGGACTTAAAAAATTAGAATGGTCAAGGATTTAGAATTTGTGCTTCAGTGTGAAAGAATGTAAAATCAGACACAGAAATCCATTAACTGGCAATTGCTGAACAAAAAAGAGACATTAGAAGTATTAATTTCAGATATATATTATTGTAATGAAAGTATTATTATATTGGCACCCTTGCATTTTAAGTATGTTGTGTATGTAATCTTGAGAAATGCATCTGGTCTTCTGCTGAATCCCATCCATTGTAAGATGTGCTTTGTTACACCCATACAGTCTGAACTCGTCTAGTGAACGAAAAGGAAGATAAACTTTGGTCTTACTGCAAATTTTCTTTCAAACCAGTCCAGAGATCCTCTGTCTTTCTGCTGTGGTCAGCTGGCAGGATATCTTTATGAGAAGGACTTGTATTTCTCTCCGGCGTGTGGCTGTTTTTGCTTGAATTTCTGGATCCTCCCAGTTGAGAGGAAGGTATTTAAAAAAAAGGGAGGGTTTTGTGCCATTGCTTTATTACAAAAATTACTGGAGAGCCTAAAGCCTCTTATAAAAACTCTACAGTCTCTGACTCCATTTGCTGGTTGAGGAGCGTAATCCAGTCCATACAGTCTGGTCTGGTCTGGTCTGGCTGGGCTCAGGGGAAGAAAATTAGCAGATAAGAACAAATTTTTTCATGCTTCTGTATCGCTTCATAGTGCAACTTCACCTTGAGTATTGTGGGCAGTTCTGGTCACTCCATCTCTAAAGGTTATAGCAGCATTAGAAAAGATACATAGAATGGTGATCAGAATGATAAAATGGATGGAACAACTCCTCTATGAGGAAAGGCTGTAAAGAAGTAGAGATCTTCAGCTTGGAGAAAAGATGACTGAGTGGAGTGAAAGGGATAAACTCATATAAGTGATGGCTTTTTCAGAAAGTTCAAAGACTAGAGGACACATCATAAAACAAAAAGTAAAAAATATTTTGTTCACTCGGTGCATAACTAAGTTCTGGAATTCAGTTAAGCTGCATGTGATAAAAGCAATTAGCATATCCGTGTTGAAAAAAAGGTTTGGACAAGTTACTGGAGGGAAAAGCCTATAAACCATTATCAAAGTAAACTTGAGGAAAGCCACTGCTTTTCTCTAAAGACAAGCAGGGAGATGCAGGCACAAAGGTGAAGTCTTTAACTAAGCCTGAGTTGCCCGGATCTCCTATAGCTAAGAGAGGTTTTTAGCTTCTCTGAGCATGCGCGCCTGCTTCCTAGTTGCTTGTCTCCGGAGAATCAGTTTCTTTCTCTACCGCCATTAGGAAGCCATGGGTCTACCTTCTTCTCAACATTTTTGGCCTGCAAACTTCTCTTTTATCCAGGAACAAGCAGGAAGTCAGTCCTCACATATGGGTGACGTCGGCACCGACGGAGCCTGCTTGGAGCACTTTCCCAGCTTTCAAAGAAAACCTTTGGAAATGCCACCATGCGTGCGTGGTCCCCTTCCTGCCCAAAGGTGTCATCTTACCTTAGTCTCTCTTTTTTTGCGGAACCCTTCAGAAGTGCGTCTTGTCCCCGGAAAAAGTTTTCTCTGTTTCCAACCGGTTTTTGCTCTGCCGGCCTTCGCTGGTCCTCTTCCTGCCTCCCGAGTGCTTCTGCTTCGGCCCTGGTCTTGGGGTTTTTCTTTTTTGCCCTTTTTTTGTTTTACCTCACTTCACGCCCTTTTTAACCACTGGCCGTGTTGAGGATCTTCGACTTCGCAGGGGTCCTTTTGGCCCCAATGGCCTCCAGTTTTAAGACATATGATAGATGCTCCAAAAACATGTCGCTCACAGACACCCATGACTGTTGTCTCAGTGTCTAGGAGCTGACCATGACCCGGAGCTATGCTCCCTCTGTAAGATGTTCTCCAAGGCCATCCAGAGTCATAAGCAGAAGCTGGATGATCTCTTCCATAAGGCAGCCCCTGTATCCCCAATAGCCTCCCGCTCTTTGGCCCTGCAAGCTCTAGAGTCTCCCAAGGCTCCTCCCTGGGCCCGGCGGCACCTGAAGACGAGCGGAAGAAGAACAAGAAGGCCTCGAGGACTCTGTTGGGGGCCCCAGACAAGTGTGAGAGGTCACGCACCCTGTCTCTCAGTCCCCCTTGGCAGTCTCTGGAGTTGGAGAGGGAGCGGCCTAGTAAGGTACCTTGAACCGATATGGAGGCCTCCGGTGAAGGCGCCCGGTCTCCTGAGGATCATCCTGGTGAGGAACCCTTCTCCTCGACACCCGACCCGGTCACCTCAGCGTCGGTGTTGCAGGGCCCCATTTCTGAGTGCGAGGCCTGGATGCTGGCCTTGAAACGCAGCGTTTCTGCATTCCTCACTGCCCAGCAAGCGCTGATGCCCAGCTCTTCCAGCACATGCCTCGAGACCGCAGGGACCTCGACCTTGAGGACTCCCCGGGCCACCATTGTGACCCTTGAAAGCCAGAAGCCTCGTGAGAATCCTCGGCGTGAGTTTCAATCTCTGGCTCCAGACAAGATTTTGCCTCGGAGATCCGGCGCAGGTCACTGAGCCGCCCGGCCTCATGTTCTCCACGGACTACTCAGGCTGGGAGTCTGATCGAGAGACCTCCCCGGAGACTCTCTCCCACCGAGACCACCTCTCCGACCCCTCCCTGCCCGACCCAAGGTGGTCACCTCCTAAGGACACCTCCTTTCTGGAGTTCATCCAGGACATGGCGCGGGCCCTAGCGCTCACCACTGAGTCCGGAGCAGAAACTTTGCACTGAGAAGCTTGATATTCTGTAATATGAAGCTCCTCCGAGGGAGGCTCTCTCAGTGCCGATTCCTCCCATTCTGAACCGCCTCCACATGTGGGAGACCCCGGCCTCTGTCCTGATTGTGAGCAAGTGCCTGGACGTGTGTACAAGGTCCAGTGAGGTCCGGGGTTTCAGAAAGCCCAGCTTCCTCACACCTCGATTGTGGTCCAGTCGGCCATGCAGAAGCTAAAGAGCCCAAAGACTCATTTGTCAGTCCCCCCGGGCAAAGAGTCTCATACCATTGACGCCCTCAGGCGCAAGGCTTATCAGGGCTCCATGTTGTCATGCCGCATTCAAGTTTACCAGTTACACATTGGGATGTTCCTCCGTGGTCTCGCTAGGGAGCTCAGAGGCTTTGCGGCAGGCCTTGACGGAGACCATCTCCAGCACTTTCAGGCCCTCTCAAAGTCCATTGGGGAATGCTTAAAGTACCTCTCACGAGTAGCATACAACGGCTTTGAGTCTTCTGCCTGGGTGGCAGCAGCTGGCATCGGAGCCCGTCGTCAGGCTTGGCTCTAGTTCTCGGACTTGGAACAATGGATCCTAGAGAAGCTGCTGGATGTCCCTTGCCTTGGGGAGACCTGGAACAGTGGATCCTAGAGAAGCTGCTGGATGTTCCTTGCCTCAGGGAGCATCTATTTGGCAAGCCCATGGAGGACAAGGCTGTGGAGATTGAGATGGAGTATGTGACTCGTACTTGCCTCTCCTGGAAAACTTCCTCCCTCCCCAGGAAGAAGCAGCAGAGCAAGAAGCCTTTCTTCCAGTGAAAGGGGCTCCCGTACAGGGGCTACCCGGCCTATCCACCGGCATCAACCCCCGTTAAGCATGGCCAAGGCAAATCCACAGTCCACGGACCTCATAAGCCAAAGGGCCCCAAGACCCAACCCGGCTCAACTAGCCTCGGGAGTTTGATGCCATCAGCATAGCCTCTCCCCCTCTGGCAGTGCGGCTGTCCGTCGGGGAGCATTTAGTCCATTTCTCCCACAGGTGGGAGTCCATCTCCACCGATGCCTGGATTCTCCATTGTTCAAGAGGGCTATCGTCTCCATCTGAACCAGGCCCCTCCTCTGTACTTTCCTGGGGAGCCACATCGGCTTCCCCAGCACCAGGCCCTCCTGGGTCAGGAGCTCGCAGGCCTCCTTGAGGATGGCGCGGTAGAACCAGTCCCACTGCACCACTGAGGACGGGGGTTTTACTCCCGATATTTCTTCGTCCTGAAGCAGACAGAGGGCTTTCGGCTCATCCTTGACCTGCGGAACCTCAATAAGTTCCTGGTGCGGGAGAAGTTCAAGATGCTCTCCCATCAGGGTGATTGGCTATGTTCCTTGGACTTAAAGGATGCCTACGCTCACATCCTCGTTCACCCCACAGAAAGTACCTCCGCTTCATGGTTCAGGGAAACCATTACCAGTACAGGGTACTTCCCTTCGGCCTTGCATCCGCCCCATGAGTCTTCACGAAGTGCCTGGCAGTGACTGCGGCCCATCTGCAGCTGCAGGGCACCTTCATCTATCCATATCTAAATGACTGGCTCGTAATAGGGGGCACGGCCTCTGAAGCCAGGCAGGCCACAGACCACACCATTTGCTTCCTGGAGCATCTGGGGTTCATGATCAATTACCCACCTCACTCCAGTTCAGTCCCAGGAGTTCATTGGGGCTCATTTGGACACCCTTGGGCCATGGCTTTTCTTCCTCAGGACAGGGTGGAACGCCTCATGTCCCTGTCGTCCGAGGTGCGGTGCCGTCCCGGCCCAGACAATGCTTCGCCTTCTCGGCCACATGGCCTCCACGGTCCATGTTGTGCCTGATGCCCATCTCAACATGTGGGCGACGCAGTGGTACCTCCGAGCGCAATGGGCACAGTCGGCTGGCCGCCTCCGAGACCCCATCTCAGTCTTTCCCAGCGTGACAGAGTCTCTGGCTTGGTGGCAGGAGTTTTGGAACCTGCTTCGCAGTATGCCCTTCAAAGCCCCGGTGCATCAGGTGGTCTTGACCACGGATGCCTCCCTGGCAGGCTAGGGAGCTCACTGTGAGGGATGGTGCACTCAGGGGTTCTGGTCCCTCGAGGAGTCCCTGCAACAGATCAACCTGCTGGAACTCCGGGCAATTCGCGTCGCTCTCCAGGTTTTCAGGGACAGCTTGCAGCACCGAGTGGTGCTGATCCAGACAGATGACCAGGTCCTGACAAATAGGGGTACCAGCTCCTACAGCTTCTGTTCAGAGGTGACAGCCCTGTGCTCCTTTGCGGTGAGCCAGGGCATGATCTTCCGGACCACTTACCTCCAAGGTCGGGACAGTGAATTAGTGGACCGGCTCAGCAGGGTCCTCTGGCCACACGAGTGGCGCCTGTGTCCCTGAATGGCACAGTGCCTCTTCCAGCATTGGGGGACTCTGGACCTGGATATCTTTGCCAGCCTGGCGAATGTGCAGTTTCCTCAGTTCTGAGTCTCCTCCCGCACCCAGGCAGGGAAGCCCCCAATACCTTCCTCATCTCGTGGGACACGGGGTTACTATATGCCTCCCCCCATGCCCCTCATCGCCCGGACCCTTCTCAAGGTCCAGTGGGACAGGGCATCGATGACTCTCATAGCCCCGAGGTGGCCCAGGCAGCTTTGGTTTCCCCTGCTGCTCTGTCTCTCGACAGAGCCCCCAGTCCCACTTGGGTTCTCACCGGAGCTGCTGACACAGGAGGAGGGTCTGCTTCTTCACCCCAATCTGAGGTTCCTGTCCATCACAGCTTGGCAGATGAGCGGGTTGCTCTAGCCTCTTACCATCTCCCCATGGAGATTGAGGACATTCTTTTGGCCTCACAAAAGGACTTGACCAGACGGGCTTACGCCTTCAAGTGGCGTCTATTCTCTGTGTGGTGCTTGGAGCTCTAAGCAGACCCATTTTCATGCCCTACCAGTTTGGTCTTGCAGTACCTGTTCCACCTCTCGCAGTCTCGGCTGAAATCTAACTCAGTCAGTTTCACCTGAGTGCCATCTCAGTGAACCACCATCCCATTGAGGGCAAAACTCTTTTGGGGCTACTGCTTATCTCTCATTTCATGTGAGGCCTGCTTCTTTCCAAGTCTCCTACCTGCTCCCCTCCGGCAGAATGGGACCTCAATGTGGTCCTCACGCAGCTGACCAAGCCGCCCTTTGTCCATGGCTACCTGCCTGCTGCAGTACCTGTCATTGAAGATGGCCTTCTTGATAGCTGTCACCTCCGCCCGGAGAGTCAGTGAACTCCAGGTTCTGATGGCCGAGGCATGAGGTTCTGTAGGAACCGGGTGGTCCTGCGGACTCGCCCCCAAGTTCCTTCAGAAGGTTGTCTTGGATTTTCATCTCAATCAAGAGATAGTGCTACCCACCACAGATCCAGGCAGCTCTTCGTTTCCTTCAACCCCAGCCACTTGGAGCTGGCGGTCACCAATCGTACCTTGTCCATCTGGGTGGTGGACTGTATCGCCTTGGCCCAGGCACAGGCCGGATTTTCCCTGGAACGCCGAGTCACGGCTTAGAACATAAGAACATAAGATATGCCATTCTGGGTCAGACCAAGGTCCATCAAGCCCAGTATCCTGTTTCCAACAGTGGCCAATCTAGGTCATACGTACCTAGCAGTTTCCCCAAAAGACACAAGCTCACAATGTCCAAGCGATGGCGAAGTCTGTCGCTAGTCTGCGCTCAGTGCCACTGGCAGACATCTGCTGGGCCGCCACCAGGTCTTCCACTCACACCTTCATGGTGCATTACTGCCTGGAGAGGGAGTCCCATTAGGATGCTGCCTTCAGCCAGGCTGTACTCCGTAATTTGTTTGGGGTTTAAGCAGCTTCGGCCCTCTGACCCTTCTCCGGCTACTGGGAGCATGGCCATTCATGGACCTGGGGTCCTCAGGCTGCCTTTGGCATTCACTGGCAACTGCTCACAGTGATGCCGTGCCTTTTTCTACAGGTCCTCAGTAGCCTGTAGCTAGGGAGTCCCATATATGAGGACTGACATCCTGTTTGTTCCTGGAGAAAGCGTAGTTACTCACCTGTAACAAGCGTTCTCCAGGGACAGCAGGAATCAGTCCTCCCAACCCTCCCTCCTCCCCTTGGAGTTGCTGTATATTTTTACCATCTTCTTGAAGGGCTATGGCTATAGCACCCGACTGAGTAAGATGGCACCTTTTGGGCGAGAAGGGGCCATGCATATATGGTGGCATTTCCAAAGGCTTTCTTTGAAAGCTAGGGAAATGCTCTGCGCAGACTCTGTCGATGCCGATGTCACCCTTATTTGAGGACTGATTCCTGCTGTCCCTGGAGAACATCTTTTACTGGTGAGTAACTACGCTTTCTTCACAATTTTGTTGCAATTGCTACATCAACGGCACCTCCAATCCCAGTGAGTCCTGACTCAATAAAAGCCATAACTAACATTGTAGCAACTCTTCACAGCAACCGCGGCAGCCAAGAAGTCCCCGTTCGTGACAGCCATGCACTGGTGAGAGCGTTTAAAAAATATATATATAAAAAAGGTTTGCAAAGGGCAAATCAAGCAAACCAGCCCTCACATGGTAACAGCTCCGGATTGGGACATACCCAACTCAGCTCTCTGCCTCTGCAGGGCCCCCATGTCCATGGATCGCATCTACTCTCCCCCCTCCTTGGACCCAGCTATAGCATGAACAGACACACTAATGGAGGTCGCTCAGCCGGAGGCTGTCTTACCCCCAGTAATGGCGCCAGGGACAAGAGACTACTCGTCCTGCCACCAGCGCAGGTGAACTGCACCACACCCCCACTGTAGCTGACCCACCTTCTTGATTTTTCCTCTCCTGCCTGCTCAGCTGCAAAATCAGGTGGAAATGTGAAGCACAAGCAGAAGCACAGCAGCAAGTCTTCCTCTTCCCCAGCTTCTGCTGCTCCTCCATCACATGGTAAGAGTGCCCCCAAACACACCGAGGGCGAGTCTCACAGGGAGCCACTGGCCAAACACCCAGCTGCCTTGCCCAATAGCCCGCCGACCCCATCAGGAGAACCCTTTGCTCCCCCAACCCTTTCTGCTCTCCCTCTTCCAGAAATTCCTGCAGAACAGCTCTCTCCTCCTATACCCCCCTCTTCCCCACCCACAACAGATGCCCCCTGTGACCCCAGACTGGGACCCTCGCTGGGTTGACTGGACACATCTCCGCTAGCCCACTGGCAACCTTACCACCCCTGGATGACGATGTGGGCTCCCTGCATTCCTACCCACCCCCCTGGAAAATGTATGAGTCCTCCATGGACGGTCTCCCATCCCCGGAGCAAGATACTCTGGAGGAACCTGTGTAAGACCACACTTTTAAAAACCACATCAATGGCAAGCAGAAAGGGGCGTGTAGAACAAAATCCATGCAAAAGGCAGGCAAGCTGTTCAACAAATGCTGGAAAGCAATGAATACAAATGCTCGAAGCCTAGCCAACAAAGTTCCTGATCTGGAAGCTCTAATAGTGGAAATGGACTTGGACATTGTAGCCATTACAGAAACATGGTTTAACGAGTCGCATGAATGGGATATAGCCATAACTGGCTTTAATCAATTTAGAAGAGATAGAGAGGGTAGAAAAGGAAGAGGAGTAGCGCTTTATGTCAAAAGCAATATTAAAACTGCTGAAATGCAGGGAACATGGGAAAAGAAGCAGCACTCTGGATTATGTTTGAAAAAGGAGATCGCACTGTCATCCATATTGGTGTGGTCTACAGTCCTCCATCTCAAACCAAAGAAATGCATAGCGAATTCATTGTTGATATTGCAAAGATAGCCATGAAGGGGGAAGTGATCATATTGGGTGACTTTAATCTACACGATGTGGATTGGAGTGTTCCTTCTGCAAATCTGGAAAGAAAGTAAAAAAAAATTGTGGATGCCTTCCAAGATGCATCACTTAAACAAATGGTAATGGAACCGACCAGGGAGAGCTCCATGCTGGATTTAGTGCTCACCAATGGAGATAGCATGTCGAATATCCAGGTGGGGTGCCCATGTGAACAGCAGCGATCATCACATGGTGTGGTTTGAGATAAATGCCAAGGTGGAATCCAATCACAGCAAGCTCAAAGTCCTAGACTTCAAAATTGCTGACGTCAATAAAATGGCCAAGTACTTGAAGGAAGAGTTGGTAGTGTGGGAGGGGATAAGGGAAGTGGAATTGCAATGGGCTAAACTAAAGGAGGCAATAAAAGGTGCAACAGATATACATGTAAGGAAAATAAATAAAAACAACAGGAAAAGGAAACCTTTTGGTTCTCCAAAGAAGTGGCTGCACAAATAAAGGCAAAAAACACAGCTTTCACAAAATTCAGAAGCTCGCAAATAGAGGAACACAGAAAAGAATACAAGATCAAACTAAAAGAGACAAAAAGAGAAATAAGGATAGCAGAATCAAAGGCAGAAGAAAAGATGGCTAAAGATGTGGCGACAAAACGTTTTTCAGGTATATTCGGGAGAGGAGGAAAATCAGAGGTGGAATTGCAGGACTCAAAAGTGCTGGAAACAGATTCGTGGAAAGTGACTTTGAAAAAGCAAATATGCTAAACAAATATTCCTCTTCGTCTCTCCGGGCCAGTCCAGGTACCTTAGGGTTGTCGACCTCCTCCAGCAGCTGAGGACTGAATTCTGAAGTTTTGCTGACAGCCTAACCTGCTCCCCCTGGTGTCATAAACTCAGTCTTTCAGTCCTCAGCAGCTGGAAAGGATGTGGGGCTGACAGGCTCCCGGAGAGAAGAAGTTGTTTTCATAGACTAGTTTATTTTGTTGTTTTACTTGGTAGGGAAAGCTGTCGTGGGGGGAGGGATGGGGGAGCCCTAGCAGGGTACTACACTCAGGCAGACTGTGTTTAATACCGATTTTAAAAAAAAAACGGAGCTCGGCTGCCACGGCAGAGCCTGCCTCAGTGGGCACTTCCGTGGACCAGAGTAGAACATAGGCAAGAGCTGGGAGCCCCAGATTCTACGCTAACGCCTCCGGGTTTGAGTAGATTCTCCCGCTAGCAGCGGGGGTGAGGTACTCATGCAGTTAGCGCGTCGAATCAGGTAGGTCAGATGCGCAAGTTTACAGGACCGGGTATTCCTTCTCTGTCGGTGCTGCGGGGCGCGTTCATCGCGGTTGTTTTTGGCGATAGCTTTATTTTGGCATTGGTGGAGCTGAGCGCACGCTGCCGGATTCGGCAGTGTGCGCACAGTGTGGCAGCCGGTGGGGCCTTTCGGAAGCGTGACTCTTCCATTTTTGCTTTAGAAGAGGCAGCACTATACAACGGTTGTTCTGGGGCAGCATGGAAGGCAGGCCTGAGTCCATAGAACCGTTAGGGGGACATCAGACAGTGTCGGAAAAGGTGGGAACGGCAGCCATTTTAGAGAGAGCATCCATTCCTGCAGCAGTTCAGGAAAAGCTTGGGAAGAAGAGAACAAAGTTAAAAAGCCTGCTCTGGTGCAGGATGGGCCCCCAGCGCCAGTGTCATCAATACAGGGGGGTTTGGAGTCCCTGTTTTCTGCAGATTTCATTCTCTCAATGCACAAAGCCTATTGCCTGAAGTTGGAACGGGTTCAAGGCAAGGTGTCTTCCCTTATTCCTTCAAGGGGACCTAGGGGAGATGATACCCTTCTGGATTCCGGGGAGGGATCCTCCAAATCATGCTTGGAAAGTGAGACAAGCGCCAATAGCTTCAGGCAGCACATCTCAATTCCCCAGGGTGCTGAGGAGGGTGAAATTCTCTCAGACTCTGGGTTAGATCAGTGGTTGGCTGATCTAGAGGAAGGGGAGCTTGGGCCAGGCGAAGACCCTAATGTTTTCAGAGTATTTAGGAAGGAGGAATTGGGGGCTCTTATTGCCCACTCGCTGTCGGCCCTAAATATTGCTCTGCCAGCTGTTCAAGAAGAGCCCCTGGAGAACCCTCTGCTGCAGGGTTTTAAAGCAGAGCAGAGGTGTTTCCCAGTTCACAGAGTAATCAAGCAAATGATCGAGTCGGAATGGGAATGTCCAGAAGCTACCCTGTGGGGGGCGCGTGCCATCGGGCGGCTGTACCTATTGCAACAGGAGGAAAAGGACTTACTGAAGATACCAAAGGTGGATGCCTTAGTAGCAGTGGTGACAAAAAAGACTACATTTCCGGTGGAGGGCGGTGCGGCCCTCAAGGATCTGCAGGATAGAAAGTTGGAGACACTACTTAAGCAGGAGTTTGACGCCAGTGCTCTTTCGCTACAGGCGGCGATCTGTGGAACGTATGTATCCAGAGCCTCCATTCTTTGGATCCAGGGAGATTCTCACTCTGAAGGAGATGATGGCTCTAACTCGGAGGGAGCGAAGTTGGAGTCAGCGGCAGCGTACCTTGCCGATACCTTCTATGATCTGGTAAGGATTTCAGCTAAGTCCATAGCGTCGATGATTGCCGCCAGAAGATTCCTCTGGCTGAGATATTGGGCGGTGGATTCTTCTAAGGCTCGCCTTAGTAAGCTTCCGTACAAGGGCAAACTGCTCTTTTGGGAAGCGCTGGAGAAGATTGTTAAGGATCTCGGAGATTCCAAAGGCGGGCAGCTCCCGGAGGACCGTCCGAAAAGCACAAAGCCTAGTAACCTGCACAAAGGCCAAACTAGGGAGTTTTGCAGGTTCAGAGGATCTCACTTTATCCATATCAGAGGGGTCGCTTTATGTCCAGAGGACAGTCCTTTCGAGGAGCTCGGGGGTTCGGAAGAGGATATTTCGGTCCCCAACAGAACTCCGCTAAGAAACCTCAATGAAAGGGGGTTAGTCCAGACAGAGGTGCCTGTAGGAGGACGATTCGGAACTTCCTCTCCATCTGACCCACTATCACGATGGACCAGTGGGTACTGGAAATTATTCGTGATGATTACGCACTCGAGTTTGCTCGGCTGTTAGCGGAAGCCTTCGTGGCGTCTCCATGTGGATCTGCGTTAAAGAAGAAAGTGGTGCGGTTACTGCAGCTTCAAGTGGTGCTTCCAGTCCCGCAAGACCACTATGGGTTAGGTCGATACTCGATTTATTTCGTGGTACCCAAAAAGGAGGGGTCCTTTCGGCCTATTTTGTATCTCAAACAGATGAACCACTGCTTACGAATTCCGCATTTCCGAATGGAGACCCTCCGGTCGGTTATTCAGTCAGTAAAGCCAGGCGAGGTGCTCTCGTCCATAGATTTGACAGAGGCGTACCTTCACATTCCGATCAGGCCAGAGCATCAAAGGTTTTTGCGATTTGCGGTACCCATGGGTCATTTTCAGTTCTGAGCGTTGCCTTTTGGTCTGGCTACGGCGCCACGCACATTCACAAAAGTGATGGTGGTGGTGGTGGCGGCGTTGTTGTGGAAAGAGGGCATCCTTGTGCACCCTTACCTCAATGATTGGTTGATTTGCGCATGGTCCGTCTCAGAGTCGATTGGGGCGATGGCACGTGTGGTGGATTTCCTGGAACAACTGGGCTGGGTGGTGAACCAGGCCAATAGTCAGTTGCTCCTGGTGCAGCGTCTCGTGTATCTCGGAGTGGTCTTCGACATGGCAGTAGGAGCGGTTTTTATGCCGGAAGATAGAGTGCAAAAAATTTGAGGCAAGTAACAGCCTTTTTACGCATGAAAGCTCCAACGGCGTGGCGATACTTGCAGCTTCTGGGTTCCGTGACGGCGGCCTTGGACCTGGTGCCTTGGGCAAGGGCGCATATGCGTCCGCTTCAGAAGGCATTACTGTCCAGATGGTCGCCTCAGGATCATCCTCTGGATCGAAGGTTAGAGTACTCAGAGACTGTCATCGCCAGTTTGCAGTGGTGGTTGGATCCCAGCCATCTTCGAGCTGGAACAACCAGAGTGGGTACTCCTCACCACAGATGCCAGCCTCTTCGGCTGGGGAGCGCATTGTATGTCACAGATGGCTCAGGCGTGCTGGTCGGCAGAGGAGAGCGCTTGGTCAATCAATCGATTGGAAATGAGAGTGGTACACCTCGCTCTTCAAGAGTTCCTCCCTCTGGTAAAGGGAAAGGCGGTACGCGTTTTCTCTGACAATGCAGTAACAGTGTCTTATATCAATCGGCAAGGCGGAACAGGCAGTGTGGCCTTGTTGGAGGAGAGTCAGTGGTTGATGAACTGGGCAGAGAATCACCTGCTGGCACTTTTGGCGGCTCATGTAGCAGGACGGGACAAAGTACAAGCAGATTATCTCAGCCGGCATCTGGTGGATCCCGGAGAGTGGGAGTTGAACGCGGCGGTCTTTCACGACATTACGATGAGCTGGGGGCAGCCAGTCATGGATCTGATGGCCACCTTCAACAGTACCAAGGCCGGGCAGTTTTTCAGCAGGTGCAGAGAACACATGGCGGAAGGGCTCGACGGGTTGGCTGAGCCGTGGCCGTCGGGCGAGTTGCTTTATGTATTTCCCCCATGGCCGATGATCGGGCGAGTCATTCAGAGAGTAGAGCGTCACGAAGGACGGGTGATTCTCATTGCCTCGGACTGGCCCAGGAAAGCATGGTATGCGGACCTAGTGCGTCTACTAGTGGACCATCCTTGGAGGCTGCCCAATCGAGTGAACCTATTGTACCAGGGCCCTCTTCTAATGCCAAACGTGGATTGCTTCTCTCTTACGGCTTGGCTCTTGAAAGAGAAAGGCTATCTCATAAAGGTTATTCGGCGGCGGTCGTGGCCACAATGTTGAAGTCCAGGAGAAAATCTGTGTCATTGGCTTATATTCGTATTTGGCGTATTTTTGAAGCTTGGTGCGAGAAGCGGGTCCTTTGACCATTGAGCGCGACGGTGCCGGATGTCTTGTCTTTTCTACAGGAGGGTCTGGAGAAGGGTCTAGCCCTCAGTACCCTGAAGGTCCAATTGGCAGCCCTGGCGTGTTTTAGAAGGGAAAATACAAGGGTGCCTCTTGTCGGGACAGCTGGATATCCTGAGATTTATAAGGGCGGTTAGGAATGTGCGTCCCCCAGTGAGACCAGTAGTCCCAGCCTAGGATTTGACCTTGGTCCTGGAAGCGTTGACGCGGTCTCCCTTTGAGCCGGCGGGAGCAGTGTCGCTCTGAGAATTTTCATGGAAAACTGCCTTTCTAGTGGCGTTATGTTTGGCACAGAGAATTCCAGATCACCAAACACTTTCATGTAGAGAGCCGTATATTCAATTTACCGAGGAAAAAGTGATGTTGCGGCCGATCCCGTCTTTTCTCCCGAAGGTAGTGTCTGGTTTTCATATCAATCAGCCAATTTCGCTTCCGACCTTTCAGTGCAGGGATAGGAAAGGCATGGATAGTTCCCTAAAGAAGTTGGATTTAGGTAGGGTGCTCCGTAGATACCTTAGGAGAACGTAACCGTTTCGGCAGACGGACAGGTTATTCGTACTATTTGGAGGAGTTCTGAAAGGTGAAGCAGCTTCCAAAGCCTCTATTGCTTGCAGGGTGAAAAACGCTGTGACAGCAGCATATCAGGTGAGCGGAAAGGCAACCCCGGAGGGGCTTCGAGCTCATTCTACTCAGGGCCAGGTGGCTTCTTGGGACAAGGTGGCTTTGATTCTGCCGGTGGATATATGCCGAGCGGTTATGTGGTCGTCTCTGCACACTTTTGCAAAGCACTATAGATTGGATGTTCAGGCAAGAGGAGATGCAAAGGTGGGAGCCTCGGCCATCATAGCAGGCTTAGAGGGACCCTCCCGAGGTTAGGTACTGCTTTGTTACTTCCCTAAGGTACCTGGACTGGCCCGGAGAGACGAAGAGGAAGGAAAAATTAGACCTTACCTGCTAATTGTCTTTCCTTGAGATCTCTCCGGGCCAGTCCACGGCCCACCCAGGTCCTTTGCAGTTTCTTTGTAAGTCGTCATGAGATCTCCTTGCAGAGTTCATGAGAAGGAATTAAGAGGTATAGTCCAGTAATTCAGTCGGCCCTGCTTTATGGGCATGGTAGCATTGCAGTGTGGAGGAGGGGGACTAGGAACAGTTGTTCTTAGTCTTCCGCGCAGGAGGTACGGAATGGCGTGGACTGTTGGGCTCCCTGGTAGCAGCGGGGGTTAGGCAATTCTGGCCATGCTGGGACGTTAAAAAAAAGAAAAAAAAGGGAAACAATTTCTACATGTTTTTTGTCCATAATCTTTGGAAGTTTTGGTTTGTTTGTAGTACGTATTGTTTTAGTTTAGATAGTGAGAGGTGATTCTATTCCAGACTGTTTTGACAATGGTAGACTGAGTTTCTGACACCAGGGGGAGCAGGTTAGGCTGTCAGCAAAACTTCAGAATTCAGTCCTCAGCTGCTGGAGGAGGTTGACAACCCTAAGGTACCTGGACTGGCCCGGAGAGATCTCAAGGAAAGACAATTAGCAGGTAAGGTCTAATTTCTCCCTTCTGCTCTGTTGTCACTAGAGAAAATCCTGGAGAAGGATCACCTGTGCTTTACAAATATATAAATGGAAATGGAGTAGATACCATGCCATTCACAAAAGATGATGCGTTAGAATAGCTTGCAAAACTGAAAGTGGATAAGTCTATGGGACTTGATGGGATACATCCCAGGATACTGAAAGAGCACAGGGAGGTTTTTGCAGGGCCTTTAAAAGATGTTTTTTAATAGGCCTTGGAGACAGGAGAAGTTCCACAGAACTGGAGAAGAGCTGATGTGGTACCTCTCCATAAAAGTGGTAATAGGGAAGAAGTGACAAACTACAGGCCAGTAAGTCTTACCTCGGTGGCAGGAAAAGTAATGGAGGCACTCCTGAAAGAGCGAATAGTGGACTGCCTCGAAACCAGCAGGTTGCATGATCCGAGGCAACATTGTTTTACCAAAAGACAATCTTAGCAAACAAATATGATTGAGTTCTTTGACTGGGAGACCAGAGAACTAGATCAAGGGCATGCGAATGGATATGATCTACCTAGATTTCAGCAAAGCCTTTGATACTATTCCTCATAGGAAACCTATCAATAAACTCAACAGCTTGGGGATGGGTCCCAAAATGGTGAACTGGATCAGAAATTGGTTGACTGACAGACGACAGAAGATGCTAAACGGAACTCATTTGGATGAAAGGAAGGTGATTAGCGGTATGCCCTAGGGTTCAGTCCTGGGACCGTTACTGTTCAATATATTTGTGAGTGATATTGCCGAAGGGCTGAATGGAAAAATCTGTCTCTTTGCAGACGACATCAAAATTTGCAACAGAGTAAACTCATCTGAGGAAATGGATAACAATGGAAATGGAAAGAATGGTCTAATGCTTGGCAGTTAAGATTTAATGTGAAGTAGTGTAGTGCCATGCACTTGGGAACCAGAAATCCAAGGGAATTATATGTGATAAGGGATGAGAGATTGGTGTGCACGGACCAGGAACGGGACCGCGGAGTGATTGTTTCTGACGAGCTCAAGATGGCAAAACAGTGTGACAAGGCAGTGGCAAAAGCCAGAAGAATGCTGGATTGCATACATGGAGGAATTACCAACAGAAAGAAAGAGGTAATAATGTCACTGTACAACTCACTGGTGAGGCCTCATTTGGAATATTGTGTTCAGTTTTGGAGACCATATCTCACAAAGGATATAAAAAGGCTGGAAGCAATTCAGAGGGAGACAACCAAAATAATTTGGATCCTGCGTCAGAAGACTTATGAGAAGAGACTTGAAGACCTAAATGTGTACACTCTGGCAGAGAGGAGGGACAGGGGAGATATGATTCAGACTTTTAAATACTTAGAGTATTAATCTACAAACAAATCTCTTCGAAAGATGGGGAAGCTGTAAGACTAGAGGGCATAACATGAAGCTGCAAGGGGATAAACTGAAAGGCAATGTCAGGAAATACTTTTTCACTGAAAGAGTGGTGGATGCTTGGAATGTCCTGCAACTCCTGGGGCACATGGCTGCCTGCATCCCCATCATACCTTTTGCATGACTGTTCAAGGGCCCACTACAGTGTCACCTCTGACTAAACTGGTGTCAGCACTCCCAGTCTCAGCACTCCCAGTCTCTACGCTGCCTCCTGCCGATGTGGGGGGCAGAACAAGTCCATTCTCCAGAGCATCCTACGGTGGTGGGCAACGCCGTCCAACCTTGCAGATGGTTGCCCCTCCCAGCAGCTTCTGCACCATTTCTTTACAACGGATGCTTCCACACTCAGTTGGGGAGCACACCTTCAGCACCTGTCAATGCAGGGAAAGATCCCTGCACATCAACATTTTGGAACTTTGGGCCATCTACTATGCCCTCATCTTCACAGACTGGGTTCCGTGCAAAATCATCCTAGTTTGCATGGAAATCAGGTCTCCATGTTTTACATCAACAAGCAGAGAGGCGCAGGATTGCTCTGGCTGTGCCGCAAAGTGACACTACTCTGGGCCTTTGCCCTCTGTATTGGCACAATTCTACGAGCAACTTATCTCCCCGTATCACAAAATCTGGCCAACACACTCAGCTACCAGCTGGGCCTGCATGAGTGGTCCCCCAGCTGCATGATTCATCATACCATCCTTAACGTCTGGGGCTAAGCCAACGTGGATCTCTTCACCGCCTCCAAAAACACACAGTGCAAAACTTTCTATTCCTTAGCCACTCTCCAAACTGCAGGGGGGTGAATGCCTTTGCTATGAACTGGTCCCAGGGGCTCCCCTACACCTTTCCGCCATTCCCTCTTATTACCAGAGTCCTTCTGAAGACTACTACTACTACTACTGAGCATTTGTATAATGCTACAAGACATACCAGCGCTGCACAGACATGTAAGAGACAGTCCCTGCTCATCAGAGCTTACAATCTAGCCAAGACAGACAACGCAGTAGGTGTAGACAGGGATACATCTAGAGGGAACGGTAAGGGAACACAAGAAAATCAGGTGAGTCAAGATTCGAAAGGGGCACGAAGAGGTGAGTTTTCAGCCTGGATTTGAAAAGGATCAGAGAAGGCTCCTGACATACAGACTCAGGTAGTTTGCTCCAGGTGTAAGGTGCAGCAAGGTGAAAGGAGCGAAGTCTGGAGTTAGCTGCCACTATTAAGATCTGACTGCCTGCTTTAAACAGAAACAGCTTACTGATCACATCAAGCAGCCCATTACTGGATCGTGAGTGGGCCATTCTCTGGCTGACCTGCCTGCTCCAATCAGGGCTGGGGGAAGAGTCTTCCTACCGGTCATCAGCTGCCGCCATCTGGCGTGCCTGCGCCTGAGGACCACGCCAGAGGGCCCTTTGGAGTGGCCCTTAGGCGTGGGACCTTAGCCACTTCCAGCGACATCGCCTCATCTGGTATACAGGACAATCTGAGCTGTGCTCTCTCTACTTTGTGACTTTCTCGTGCTCCATAACCTGTTGATTCAACTTTCTCCCAACCCTATGTTATGATTCTATAATTACATTTGATTTGCCCTTCTTGTCTCTCTCGTACTCTGCTCCTCCTTTCCTCTTCTTATTAGGTACGTTAATCCCAAGTCTTATAATGTTATAATGAGGCCTTTACGTAATCTAGCGAACCTTATCTATGTCTGCCTTATTTCTGGTCTCCCTAGGCTTACTTCTCGCTCTCTTAGGCTTCCTGCGCTCCCTAAATATTTCTCTCACATTAGGTCTAGGCCTTCTCGCAATATTTCCAACCTTGTTCAGATTCCTCTCCTCTCCCCGTCTGCTCTTCCCTTCTCTTGTGCCTTATGGAACGTTCATTCTATCTCGAATAAACTTGCTTTTGTACATGACCTTTTTATTTCCCGCTCATTTCACCTCCTTGCCTTAACTGAGATCTGGCTTCTTTCTGATGACACTGCATCTATTGCCGCTCTTTGTCATGGTGGCTATAAGTTTTCCCACACTCCTCGTCCCACTGGACGTGGTGGGGGTACTGGGTTTCTGTTGTCTCTCTCTTGTCACTTCCAGAACCTCATGCCACCTCACTCTCATTCCACTCTGTCCTTTGAATTCCACTCCATTCGCCTCTTCACTCCTCTTCCTCTCCGAGTAGCTGTTATCTATCCTGACATTTCCGTCTCTACTTTTCTTTCTGATTTTGATTCTTGGCTTTCTACCTTTCTTCTCTCTTCCTTCGCCACTCTTATTCTTGGTGACTTTAACATTCATGTCGACAACCCCTCTGATTCCTTTGCTTTAAAGCTTCTCTCACTTACCTCCTCGCATAACCTTCAACTCTGTTCCACTGCCCCCACTCACCAACATGGTCACTGCCTTGACTTAATTTTCTTCTCTTACTGCTCACCCTCCAATTTCTGTAACTCTATCCTTCCCTTGTCTGACCACCACCTTTTAAGCTTTACTATTCGTCATCTCCCGCCCCAGCCGCGTCCTGTCTGCACTAACCCATTTAGAAACCTCCTTGCTATTGATCCTTTGGCTCTTTCCTCCACTATTTCCTCATCGCTTTCATCCACTCTGCTTTCTAAATCTATTGATGAGGCTGTGACCTCTTATAACACTGCACTTTCCTCTACCCTTGATGCTTTTGCTCCCCTCATCCCACGTCCTGTTAGGCGTTCTTCTCCCCTGCCCTGGCTCTCCCCCACTGCTCGTTATCTGCGCTCTTGTGCCCGCTCTGCTGAGTGTGTCTGGCTCAAATCCCATTCTTATCCTGACTTTCTCCACTTTAAATTCATGCTCTTCTCCTTCCAATCAGCCATTGCACTTTTCAAACAAATCTACTTCATCCATCTAACTAACTCTCTCTCCTCTAATCCTCGTCGTCTCTTTAGCACACTCAATTCTCTCCTTAGTGTGCCTCCACCCCTGATTCCTCCCTCCCTTCCTGCCCAAACCTTGGCCGACTACTTCCACGACAAAATCCACACGATTACCCTCCAGTTCCCCTCCTCCCCCTCTTCCCCCCCATTTCCCAATTATCCCCCCCCCCCCCAACTTCTGCTTCCCTTTCTTCCTTCCCTATGGTCTCCGATGAGGAAACGTCACTCCTTCTCTCTTCCTCCAAACTTACTACCTGCTCTTCTGATCCCTTCCCCACTCATCTCCTTAGCTCCATCTTTTCAACTATTGTCCATTCTATTTCTCATATTCTTAACATCTCTCTCTCCACTGCAACCTTCCCTTCTGATTTCAAGCATGCTGTGGTTACACCCCTCCTCAAAAACCCCTCACTTGATCCCACCTGTCCTTCTAACTATCGACCCATCTCTCTTCCTTCCGTTTATCTCTAAACTACTTTATCTCTACCACTGTTGTCTTGATTTCCTCTCCTCTCATGCCCTCTTGGATCCTTTACAATCCGGCTTCCGTCCCCTACACTCCACTGAAACAGCTCTTACTAAGGTCTCTAATGATTTGTTCCTGGCTAAGTCCAAAGGCTTCTACTCTGTCCTCATTCTTCTCGATCTATCTGCTGCCTTTGACACTGTTGACCATAACCACCTTCTTATCACCTGTCCTCACTTAGTTTCAAAGACTCTGTACTATCTTGGTTCTCCTCCTATCCCTCCCATCACTCTTTCAGTGTGTGCTTCGATGGCTCCTCCTCTTCTTCAACCCCACTACCTGTAGGTGTTCCTCAGGGTTCCGTCTTAGGTCCGCTCCTCTTTTCTCTCTATACCAATTCCTTGGTGCCCTTATCTCTTCCCATGGCTTTCACTATCATCTCTATGCCGACAACTCTCAAATCTATCTTTCTGCACCTGTTATCGCTCCTGAAATCCAGTCTAAGATCTCACTCTGCCTCTCTGACATTGCTACCAGGATGTCCCACCGCCACTTAAAACTGAACATGGCCAAAACTGAACTCTTATCTTTCCCCCATATGCCTCTCCTCCTTTTTCGCCTTTCTCTCTCTCTGTGGATAACTCTGTAATCCTCCCTGTCTCTTCAGCACGTAACCTTGGTGTAATTTTTGATTCCTCTCTTTCTTTCTCTCCACATATCCAGCTCATTGCTAAAACATGCCGTTTCTTTCTATACAATATCTGCAAAATTCACCCTTTCCTCTCTGTTGATACCACTAAGATGATTGTCCACTCTTTAATCACCTCCCGTCTTGATTATTGTAACCTTCTCCTTGCCGGCCTCCCTGCGAGCCACCTCTTTCCTCTTCAGTCAATTCAACACTCCGCTGCTTGTCTTATTTTCCGCCAGTCTCGCATTTCCCACATCGCTCCTCTCCTCATCTCGCTTCATTGGCTTCGTATCCGTCTCCGTATCCAATTTACATTTCTCCTCCTAACCTATAAATGTATTCACTCTTCTACCCCCAGTACCTTTCGTCTCTTATCTCTCCTTACACCCTCTCTCAGTTACTTCGCTCTTCTAATAGTCTTCGTTTATCTGTGCCCTTTACTCGTACTGCCAATTCCAGACTTCGCTCCATCCAACTGGCAGCACCCTTTGCTTGGAATAGTCTTCCTATCTCTGTGCGCCAGGCGTCCTCCCTGCCCATTTTCAAGTCCAGACTCAAATCCCACCTCTTCACTACTGCTTTTCGTTCCTGTCTTGCCCTATTTGATCTCTCCATCAACTTTTGTTTACTTTGTCCTGTAAATTTTGTTATTTGTATTTTGTAACTTATTTTGTATTCTGTCTTATTAGATTGTGAGCTCTGATGAGCAGGGACCTTCTCTCTTGTATGTTTGTATAGCGCTTCATATGTTGCGGCGCTATATAAGTGTTTAATAATAATAATAATAATAAATAGAAGTGATTTGCCAGAAGAGCTTAGTTCCCAAGGAGAGGTGTCGGGAGAGATAAGAGAGGAAAGGTAGTGAGGGGCTGCAGAGTGAATGCACTTATAGGTCAGCAGGAGAAGTTTGAACTGAATGCGACAATGAGTAGGGAGCCAATGAAGTTACTTTGAGAAGAGGGGTCAAATGGGCATGACGAGGCTGGCAGAAGATTAGCCGCACAGCAGAGTGTTGAACAGATTGAAGGCGAGAGAAATGATTCAGAGGGAGACCAGCAAGGAGTAGGTTACAGTAGTCAAGACGGGAGTGGATAAGTGTCTTAGTGATGTGTTCAGACAAAACAGGACCGGGCCTCCCTCACTCATTCTTATAGTCCCACAGTGGCCCATCAACTCTGATTTCCTTACCTTCTCGCCCTGTTGCAGACTTCTCTGATTCTTCTCGGTGTCCAAACAAGCCTTCTCAAACAGAATCAAGGCCACCTGTTGCATCCCAACCTGAAGAATCTCTCTCTCACAGTGTGGAGACTCTAAGGGACCTGATGCGGATCGACCCTCTACCAGACAATGTCCTGGCGGTTGTGCAAGCCTCACGGAAGCTGGCCACACAGGATTCTTATCACAGAAAGTCGTTGCATTTTTCCATCTGGACAGCGTCACAGGCTCTTGACCCCATACACTGCTCTCTGCCATGTGTCCTCGCCTACTTACTTCATCTATCAAACTACGGACTGCAGACCGACGCCATCTGATACCACCTTTCCAGAATTGCAGTTTTGCATGCTCCTCTCAATGGAAAACTCATCTCTGTGCACCCTCTCATATCCAGATTTATGAAAGGACTCCTCAACCTCAAACCTCCTGTTCACCCTCTGGTGCCAGCCTGGGACTTCAACGTCGTCCTCATGGGTTAATGCAACCCCCCTTCGAGCCCATGATGTCTATTTCCCTCAAGTTTCTTATTTGGAAAACCGTGTTCCTGATAGCAGTCACGTCAGCCAGACGTATAGGATAACTGCAAGCACTGGTCCCACTATCCTTTGTACATGTTGATCCTCCATGACAAAGCCATCCTCAGAACTCACCCCAAATTTCTTTCTAAGGTATTGTCAGACTTCCAACTCAATCAGCCCCTTATCCTCCCTGTCATCTTTCCAGGCCCATCAAGAGGCTCCCCAGAGGAGGTGCTTCACACATTGGATTGCAGAAGGGCCCATCTATACTATGTACACCATATGAAGGTAACCAACGCTTTTCTCAGTTTTTTCTCTTCAATCCCAATAATCTGGGCTAACCAGCCTCTAAGCAGACCATTTCTTCGTGGATAGCGGATTATATCGTCTACTGCTACAAGCAAGCTGCCTTACTATCAGCGGGGTGGGTAGGCCCACACAGTCTTTGGGCTACTGCCACCTCCATCACAAGCCTGGCACTTGTCTCTTTGCAGGACATCTGGAAGGCCTTATCCTGGACAACACTTAATACTTTCACCAAGCACTACAGCCTGGACCACTCCTTCCCCCGAACCTTGCTTTTGGACAAGTGGACCTTCACAATCTCTTCACTAGCTAATCCATCTCTTTCACCCGATTCTCGCTTGGGCTGCAACCCCCCCCCCCCCCCACACACACACACACAAAACCCAGCAAACAACTGACCTCCAGCAGAACAGTTTCTAAAGCGGCCCTCTGGGTAAGGTGTGCCTGCATCCCCCTGCTTGTCTCCGGAGAAAGCCTACTTGCTTACCTGTAATGGGGTTCTCCATAGACAGCAGCAGTATGCACCCATCCGCTCAATGGCCATGCAGTAGGCTTTCTCTGCCAAGGGGCAGCCACTCTTCACAGAATCTGTGCTCTGTGTTTATTAGATTCTTCCTCAAGTCCAAGACCTCTCCATTTGGATCTACAAACGAATGTGCTCACTGCCTTTCTTTTCCTGTGCTAAGATATGAACTTATTTTCCGGGGCTAAGCAGGCAGGACATAGGCATGCATGCTCCAGAGAAGCTAAAACCTCTCTTAGCTATGGGAGATCCGGGCAAACCAGGCTCAGTTAAAGACTTCACCTTCAGAGCATAACTGCATATCCCTGCTGTCTACGGAGAATCCCCATTACAGGTAAGCAACTACGTTATCCCTGAGTGTAAGCAGCATGGAATCTTGTTATTTTTGGGATCCTGCTAGGTTCTTGTATCCTGAGTTGGCCACAGTTGGAAGCAAGGTACCAAGCTTTGATGTACCTTTGAACTGACCTACTATGGCAATTTCAGAGCAATAAACTGAGAACCCTATTACCACAATTTGAATCCTTGTGAACTTGGGCAAATCTTTTAACCCTCCATTGCCTTAGGTACAAACCTAGATTGTAAGCCCTCCAAGAGGTTGGAAAATACCTACTATCTCCAGGAACAAGCAGGAATGTAGTCTTCACATATGGGTATTGTCGGTACCGACGGAGCCTGCACGAAAACGCTCCCCAGCATGCAATAGGAAAGCTTTTGGGAGCATCCCACTGCGCTTATGTTGCTGCCTTTCTGCCTTTCCAACTCTCCCTCTTCAGTTCTTCGTTTTCCGTGGAGCCGACAGGTAGCAAACTCTGTCACTGCAGAAAATTTTCTTTTTCTGGTCGCGTCTGCCTTCACCGTCAACGTCTATACCGGTACCACCGGTCTTTTTTTCATTTTCTTCCTTCTTTTCTTTAAAAAAAAAAAATTCTTTTTTTTTTTTGAGGGTCTGTCCCCTCTAGGTGCCAGGTGCCATTTTGGGCACTAGGCCCTCTTCTAAAATGGAGAAACCAACTAGTGGTTTCAAAAAATGTTCAAAGTGTAGCGGTACCATCTCTGCTATCGACACCCATGACTGGTGTCTTAAATGTTTAGGTCCTGACCATTTACCATCGGAGTGTCTCTGTAGAAAGATGACCAAGAGAGGCCTGCAGAACAGAGCTGCAAAACTCGGCACCCTCTTTGCTGCAGATGTGATGTCCATTGCATCAACATTTTCCAGGGCTTCATCTTCCTCCCATGGATCTCAGGTAACTAAACCCAGGTCTTCCAAGACCAGCCGGTCCTCAAAGGGTAGATCTCCTTCGAAGCATCGAGATGCTACTAGCGTTGCCCTTCAGGAAAACCTACCAGCAAAACAGCCCCGGCGGGAGGCCCCGGCCTCCAAAGCACTAACGGAGCTCCAGGATGTTCCAGAGGCTTCCACCTCGGGAGAACTCTTGGTGCCATGTTCTGGTGTCGTAGCGCTTCTTCTGGTACTGACTTCCAGGCATCGGCAGGGGCTATGGATCAATGAATTCTAGCCATCGAATGCAGTCTAGCAGCTCTCTTAGCTTCGGTACCGCTAAGACCGCTTCAGACGGTTCCACAGGCATCAGTACCGGTACTGACTGTACCTGCTTTAACCAATGTGCTTCCCTCCATGCCGGCTCTCGAATCAATATCCGGTATCGAGGGCCCGGTATCGAGACAGTCCGATGCCGACTATGATCGGTATCGGCGTCAAGAGCACCCGGCGCGGAGATACTTCGAGTCCTCCAATTTCGATGACTCGGACAATTCCACCGGTACCAGGATGATTCTGCCAGAGGATCCCCCTCCTTCTCCTCAGCGCAGGATGTCTCCTCCAGAGGACATGTCTTTTCAAGATTTCATACATGATATAGCTCAAGGACTTTCAACCACGGTAACCTCTGAGAAGGAACTGAGAGCAGAAGAATTAAAAATTCTTCAGTACCCGGCAACTCCTAAAGAAGTAGCTACCCTTCCCATTCATCGAATCCTGCATGACCTCATGCTAAGGATGTGGGAGGCTCCTTTAACGGTGTCGCCACACTCTCAAAGACTCGATACCATGTACTGAGTTCCACAATGCCCTGGGTTTCAGAAAACTCAATTACCACACCATTCAATGGTAGTGGAATCAGCGATGCGTAGGATCAAGAGTGCCAAGATGCATTTTTCCAACCCTCCAGGCCGGGAAGCGAGGACACTCGATGCCTTTGGCCGTCGATGCTTTCAATCCCCGATGTTATCAGCCAGGATCAGTTCTTACATTCTTTATCTGGGAATGTTCCTTAAGGAGGTTACAAGGGATCTAGATGACAAAAGAACAGATTTTCTCACTCTGGTCAAACATGCCCAGAATGTGTAAGTTCAAGAACCATGCAACCTTTGATTGTTTGAATGCATCAGCAGGACCTTTGCTATTTCCATTGGTGCATGTCGCATTGCCTGGCTTCAGGCATCAGATTTAGAACTGTGGGTGCAAGATAAGCTGGGGAACATTCCTTGCACAGGGGAAAATCTCTTTGGCAAGGATTGGCAAGACAAAGCTAATCAGCTTGAGTCTGAAAATACAACCTTGAACAGATTATCAAGGGTTACAGCCAACCCAGCAAAGAAAAAGACAACTAAGAAACCCTTTTTCAACAAGAAAAAGAAATTCTGCCCATCTTACTCCCAGGCTGTCCACTGTCCAGTTCATGCTCTCCAGAAGGGGCAACAATAGCCCAGACAGCAAAGGAAGGCACAAGTCTCCCAGAGCTCAACCAGCTCAGCAGACTCAGCCTCCTCAGGGGCTTTGACTCCTTCCTAGAGAATTTGAACATCCTGCCCCTGAAAGGTCCAGAACCTCTCACCATCCCCAGCAGACTTTGTCATTTTGCCAGAAGATGTCATCAAATAACATCAGAAAACTGGACTCTTTCCATTGTAAGAGAAGGATACAAACTCCATTTTCACAGTATGCACCCTCCTACCATCACAAGACAGTTCAATTCTCAGGGCCCCTCCACCGCTCTCTTGTGTCAAGCGGTCACCTCACTACTTGCTCAAGGGGCAATAGAAGAGGTACCCATATCCCAACAGGGCATGGGTTTCTACTCCCCCTACTTCCTCATCCCAAACAAAACAGGGGGATACAGACCAATGTTCCCTTTAATTTTCTGTAGGCTGTGTGCGCATAAAATATCAGCTGTGCAACTTTTGAAGGAAGTTAAAATTTTTCTGCACCACATATTGACACTCAGAGTTATATACTTTAAAATTTGACTACATGTCAGAATACAATATGTACACCACATTGATTTTAATCAAATTAAATGAAAATAGACGATTACTAAATGAAGTGGAAAATTTCTAGTAATTACAATCACAACTTTTAAATTTTAAGACGTCAGTGTTGTTTTCTATTAGAATCAGAACCGTAATTTTTGTGCGCTCTGTTGTAAAGTATGTGCGCGCGCACACGCACACAGCTTAGAGGGAACAGTGATACAGACCCATACTAGACCTCAGAGAGTTGAACAAGTATCTGTTCCTAGAAAAATTCAATAGGATATCCCTCGGAACACTTCTCCCTTACATTCAGAGTCAGGATTGGCTATGTTCCCTAGATCTAAAGGATGCATACACGCATATTCTCATCCATACAGATCACAGGAGGTTTCTTCGATTCCTTTTTCAAGGAAGACATTACCAGTACAGGGTTCTACCCTTTGGACTGGCTTCTGCCCCAAGGGTCTTCACAAAATGCATGGCAGTAGTAGCAGCATTCCCGAGAACTCTGGGAATATTTGACTGGCTCATCCAAGCATCAACAGCTCCAGAAGCCAGCTTTGCACGTTCTCGCACAGTGCAAATCTTGCTGTACCCAGAAATGGTCATAAACCTCCCAAAATCTCATCTCACCCCTTCTCAATCTCTAGAGTTCATAGGGGCTCGTCTAGACACAAGGCAGTCAAAGGCTTTTGTGCCACAACCACGTTGTCTTTAAATACTCCAGCTGGCCTCTCAAGCAGCTATGAAAACTCTACTAACTGCTCGAGAAATGCTTTAGTTGCTGGGGTATATGGCATCCACTGTCCATGTGGTTCCCTATGCTCACCTTCAAATGCGAGCAGCCCAGTGCACCCTAACCTCTCAGTGGACACAGGCCTCGCGTCGTTTAACAGACAAAACCAGAAAGTCAACACGTCTCATTTCGTTCCTACAGTGGTGGTAGTCGCTGGAAAACCTTCTCGTAGGCTCTCCCTTCCAGCAGCCACTACACCAGGCCACCTTGACAACAGATGCGTCCAAGTTAGGCTGGGGGGCTCACTTGGAAAATCTCTCTACTCAGGGTCTCTGGACCTAGCAAGAGGCTTGTCTTCACATAAACCTCCTGGAACTCAGAGCCATCTTTTATGCTCTTCAAGTATTTCAGGCCCACTTCAGCTTCAAGACAGTTCTGGTCCAGACCGACAATCAAGTAGCCATGTTCTGTGTGAACAAACAGGGTGGGACGGGGTCTCTACCATTGTGCAACGAGGCTCTACGCCTCTGGGCCTTTGCCAGAGATCTTCAAATCCACCTACTAGCAGTGTATCTTCCAGGTATGCAAAATCTCTTGGCAGGCAAACTCAGTTGAATACTGTTGCCACACGAGTGGTCTCTTCATCCAAAGCAAATTGCTCGGATATTTCAGATCTGCGGAACTCCAGATATAGACCTCTTTGCAAGTCCTCAGAATGCCAAACTTCCCCAGTTCTGTTCCAGATTTCTGGCTCAGAACTGTCAAGCGAGGGATGCCTTCCACCTCCACTGGCGTCACGACTTCCTCTATGCCTTCTCACCCATTCCCCTCATTCCCAAAACACTGCTTAAGCTTCAGAGAGACGGGGGCCATATGATCCTCATAGCACCACCCTGGCCACAACAATCGTGGTATCCTCTGCTTCTACATCTCTCTCAAGCCAGACCTCTGTAGTTGGGATATGCTCCAGATCTGCTTTCCCAGGAGAACGGGACACTACTGCACCCGAATCCTCAGTTTCTACACCTCAGGGCATGGCTCCTGAGAGCCTAGAATTCCAGGATATCAGCCTATCTCCAGGAACAAGCAGGAATAAGTCCTCACTTATGGGTACGTCGGAACCGACGGAGCCTGTGCGGGAAAGCTCCCCAGCTTCCCAGGAAGGAAGCTTTTGGGGTCTCCCACTGCACATGCGCGCTTCCTTCCCGCCTTCCTGACCAGCTCTCCTCAGTTTCTCTTTTTCCGCGGAGCCAGCAGGTCATGTTCCTGTCACCGCTGAAGAAATTATTGTTTTAGTTTGTTTCTTTAGACCGCGTACCTGCCTTCCCCATACCGAAACCGGTACCGCCGGTCTCTCTTTTCTTTTCTTTAAAAAAAAAAAAAAAATCTTTATCTTGCACAACTTGGTGACTTCGGTTAGGCCTCAGGCCTACACAAATTCTCCTCATGGAGAAACCAGCCCCTGGTTTTAAGAAGTGTACCAAGTGTAATGCTGTTATTTCTGTCACAGACACCCATGAATGGTGTCTTAAATGTTTGGGACCTGACCACTCCATTCCGGACTGCCCATCCTGCTCCCAGATGTCTAAACGTGGTTTGCAGAACCGGGCCAACAAATTCCATGTGCTGTTTGCTTCAGATAATCCAGCATCACAGTCATCCAGGTCTTCCTCTCCGGATGGATCTCAGGTAACCAAACCTTCTTCGGGCAGGTCCTCAAAGAGCAAATCTCCTTCAAAGCATCGAGAGGCTCTCAATTTTGAATCTGAGGACCATGCCCCAGCCAAACAACCCCGGCGGGAAGCTCTGACTTCCAAAGCACCATCTATGGGGTTACAGGTTGACATCGATGGCACGGCCTCGACTGATCACCTGTTAGACTGCTCTGGGGTACCGGCCCATACCAGTACCGACATCCAGGCAGCAGTGGCGTCTATGAGCAATACTGTTCAGACCATGCAGCAGGCCATGCTGGCTTTTATTACAGCTGCGACGCCCTCGGTACCGCGTTCAGCGGTACCGGGTCCGGTTCCGGTATCGTCTCCCATACCGGAACCGAGACCATCGACTTCCAAACGCAGATCGGTTCCGCATGCCGGATCCGGGTTTTCGCCCGATGTCGATACCGATCGGTATGCGTATCGTGCGTTGGAAGCAAATAGAGAATACTCTGATTCTTCTGAGGATTTTGACTCCTCTGAGGACTCTGATGAGCTGTCTCTAGTTCTTCATGAAGACCCCTCTTCCCCAAAGAGGAGAATGTCTCCACCAGAGGATTTGTCCTTTCAAGACTTCATTATAGAGCTAGCTAATGGACTTTCTATTACCACATCCTCTGAAAAAGAACCTAGGTCAAAGAAATTGGATATTTTAGGATACCCTAAGGTTCCTAAAGAGGCAGTCACCCTGCCTATCCATGAAATCCTTCAAGAACACTTGATGGACTTATGGGAGGCTCCTCTAACGTTGTCTCCTTACTCTCGTAGGTTGGACACCATGTACCGGGTCCCTCCTTCTTCTGGGTTTCAAAAGACTCAGCTGCCTCACCATTCCATTGTGGTGAAGTCTGCGCTGAAAAAGATTAAGAGCACCAAAAGGCACTCTTCTACCCCTCCAGGGCGAGAATGTAAGACCCTAGACTCTTTTGGCAGGAAACTTTTCCAGGCTAGTATGCTTATAGCCAGGATTAATTCTTACAGTCTGTATATGGGCATGTTTCTAAGGGAACTTGCCCTAAAGGTAAAGCATTTTGCCCCCTTTATCCCTGAAGATAGAAAGGAGGAGTTCATTTCTTTAGTGAAACAGCTTCTAGATGTTTCTAAGTTCTCCAACAGAGCAGCCTTTGATTCCTTTGAGGGTGCCGGTAGAGCTTCGGGCATTGCCATTGCAGCCCGACGACTTGCTTGGCTCCAGGCCTCTGACCTAGAACCCTGGGTCCTGGATGGCTTACGGAATCTGCCCTGTACAGGTGAGAACTTATTTGGTAAAGACTGGCAAATTAAAGCCACTCAAATGGACGCAGAAAATGCTACATTGGATAGACTTTCTAAGTCTACCTCTACTCCTGCCAAGAAAAAGTCTTTCAAGAGGCCTTACTACAAGAAGGCCAGATTTTCCACAAATACTGGCCAACAGTCTTCTCAGCCTCGCTTTGCTGCTAAACGTCAGCAACCTAAACAGGCAAGGTCAAAGCCTGCAGCGTCTGCCACTCCTCAGCAGGCTCAACCCCCTCAGGGGTTTTGACTTGCCCCTAGAGAACTTAACATTTCTGGCTCTAGAACAACCAGAGCCCCTCACCATTCCCGGAAGGTTAGCTCACTTTGCTCCCAGATGGGGGCAAATTACATCAGAGCACTGGACCCTCTCTATCATCAGAGAGGGCTACAAACTTCATTTTTCCAACCTTCCTCCACATACCATGGTGAGGCACTTCAATTCTCCCCCATCTCTCCTGGACCTGTTGGGTCAAGAAATCTCTTCTCTCCTTGCCCAAGGGGCAATAGAAGAGGTTCCTCTTCTTCAACAAGGGACAGGATTCTACTCCCCTTATTTTCTCATACCAAAGAAGACAGGGGGATTCAGACCTATCCTAGATCTGAGAGAATTGAACAAATTTCTGTACAAGGAGAAATTCAAAATGCTTTCTCTAGGCATTCTCCTTCCATACCTTCAGAGTCAGGATTGGCTTTGTTCTCTAGATCTCAAGGATGCGTACACACATATACTCATCCACCCATCCCACAGAAAATATCTAAGATTTCTGTTTCAGGGAAAACATTTCCAGTACAGAGTACTTCCCTTCGGTCTGGCCTCTGCTCCAAGAGTGTTCACCAAATGCATGGCAGTGGTGGCTGCATTTCTAAGAGGTCTGGGAATTTTTGTATTCCCATATCTGGACGACTGGCTCATCCGAGCTCCATCTCAGTCACAGGCCCAGATTTCCCTGGACCGCATCAGGCACGTTCTGCAGTATCTGGGACTGGTGGTAAACCTTCCCAAGTCTCAACTTACCCCTACTCAGTCTCTGGAATTCATAGGGGCCCAGTTGGAAACCGCCACTGCAAGGGCCTACCTACCTCAAGTCCGGGGCCAACGTCTTATGTGCTTGGCCTCCCAAGCTCAATCCAGCAGTCACTTGACAGCCAGAGAAATGCTACGACTTCTGTGCCACATGGCCTCCACGGTACACGTGGTGCCCTACGCTCGTCTTCATATGAGAGCAGCTCAATGGACCTTGGCCACTCAGTGGACTCAAGCATCAGGAGCGCTCTCCGACCAAATACTCACCTCAAAGCGTCTGTTTTGGTCCCTCCAATGGTGGATGTCCACCAAGAATCTGTTGTTGGGGACCCCCTTCCAACCTTTGTTGCCCCAAGCAACCCTCACAACAGATGCCTCCCAAACAGGGTGGGGAGCCCATCTTCAACACCTCTCCACTCAGGGTACTTGGTCTCCCCAAGAGACCACCCTTCACATCAACCTCCTGGAACTGCGAGCAATCTTCTTTGCCCTCAAAGTCTTCCATACCCTCCTAGTCAACCTGACCGTCCTAGTCCAGACAGACAGGTAGCCATGTTCTACATAAACAAACAAGGAGGGACAGGCTCTCTGTCGTTTTGCAACGAAGCTCTCAGATTATGGGCCTTCGCCAGAGAGCATCAAATTCATCTTCTGGCAGTCTATCTTCCAGGGGTTCAAAACTCTCGTGCAGACAGACTCAGTCGAGTTCTGCTTCCACACGAATGGTCCCTACATATGGACCAGATACGCAGAATCTTTCAGGAATAGGGAACCCCGGACATAGACCTCTTTGCAAGTCCGTGGAATGCCAAACTTCCCCGGTTCTGTTCCAGGAATCCGTGTCAGGGGGCTCAGGCCAACGACGCCTTTCTCCTGCATTGGGGTCAGGAATTCCTATATGCCTTTCCACCCATTCCTTTGATTCCCAAGACTCTGTTCAAACTCCAGAGAGATCACGGATCGATGATCCTCATAGCTCCACGCTGGCCACGCCAAGTGTGGTTCCCTCTACTTCTGCATCTCTCCCAGGGACCCTCTCTGGACCTGGGAGCGGCGCCAGACCTTCTGTCTCAGGAGGAGGGGACTTTGTGGCACCCAAACCCCAAGTCCCTACACCTCCGAGCTTGGTTACTGAAGGCCTAAGCCTTCATGACTTCAATCTTTCTCAACCAGTGAAAGATATCCTTCATGCCTCTAGGAAACCCTCCACGAGGCGTTCCTATGCTTTCAAATGGAAACGCTTTTCCATTTGGTGTGCTCAACAGGGTCTTGACCCTCTAGCACTTCCTTTGAATTCTCTACTAGACTATCTCCTGCATCTTTCTAATGCAGGCCTTAAGACGAATTCAGTAAGAGTCCATTTGAGTGCTATTGCAGCATCCTTAAAACCTATAAATGGACAACCTGTCTCCTCTCATCCACTTGTTGCAAGGTTCATGAGAGGCCTGACTCTAACTAAGCCTCCCATCCGACCTCCTCCGGTAGCATGGGACTTGAACCTAGTTCTGGGTCAGCTTATGAAGCCACCTTTTGAACCGTTGGTTTCTACCTCCTTGAAATTTCTTTCCTGGAAGGTCCTTTTCCTTATTGCAGTCACTTCGGCTCGCCGCATCAGTGAACTACAAGCCTTAGTGGCTCATCCACCTTATACCAGGTTTCATCATGATAAGGTGGTCCTTAGGACGAATCCCCACTTTATGCCCAAAGTGGTCTCGCCTTTTCATCTTAATCAAGAGGTATATCTACCTGTCTTTTTTCCAGCTCCTCATGCATCCAGTGCAGAGAGGAACCTTCATACTTTAGATTGTAAAAGAGCTCTTGCCTTTTACCTCAACAGGACTCAGCCACATCGAAAGTCTTCCCAGCTTTTCGTGGCTTTTGATCCTTCTCAACTTCCAGTCTCCAAACGTACACTTTCCAATTGGATTGCTCAGTGTATTTCCTTTGCTTACCAGAGTAAAAATATTTCTCTGGAAGGCCATGTCACAGCTCACAATGTGAGAGCCATGGCCACTTCTATGGCTCATCTTCACTCTGTGTCCATAGATCAGATCTGTCGAGCCGCCACATGGGCCTCGGTTCATACCTTCACAGCCCATTACTGCTTGGACAAGGACTCCCGCCGGGATGCCTTGTTTGGTCAGGCTGTCCTCAAACACCTGTTCCATACTTGATCAACTCCTGCCCACCTTCCCAGGATGGATGCCTGAGATCCATACGAAGATGGCGAACCCTTGGAAGGGGATCTCCCAGGCATCTTAGCTAGGGAGTCCCCATAAGTGAGGACTTATTCCTGCTTGTTCCTGGAGATAGCACAGTTACTTACCTGTAACAGGTGATCTCTGGGAACAGCAGGAATTAGTCCTCACAACCCACCCACCTCCCCTAGGAGTTGTATCTTCTATCTATCTTCCTTTCCTCTCTCTATTGTCTCAGCTATAAACTCGAACTGAGGAGAGCTGGTCAGGAAGGCGGGAAGGCAGCGCGCATGTGCAGTGGGAGACCCCAAAAGCTTCCTTCCTGGGAAGCTGGGGAGCTTTCCCGCGCAGGCTCCATCGGTTCCGACGTACCCATAAGTGAGGATTAATTCCTGCTGTTCCCAGAGATCACCTGTTACAGGTAAGTAACTGTGCTTTCTCAACAGGTAAAGGATATCCTTCTGGCTTCAAGAAAACTTTCCCAAGGCAATCCTACGCCTTCAAATGGAAAAGGTTTTCTATTTGATGTTCAAAAAAGGAACTTAATCCCTTTTCATTGCCAGTGGAGGCATTACTGGAATATCTCCTCCCACTTGTCATCGTCTGGCCTTAAGACCAATTCAGTAAGAGTCCATCTTAGTGCCATTGCAACTTTCCACAAGCCTTCGGATGGACAACCTGTTTTCTCTCATCCACTTGTAGCAAGATTTATGAGAGGTCTACTCTTAACAAAACCTCCCATTAAGCCACCCCCCATGGCATGGGATTTGAATCTTGTCCTTGGGCAGCTCATGAAACTGCCCTTCGAATCCTTAGCTACTACATCTCAAAAGTTTCTTTCTTGGAAAGTGATCTTCTTGATTGCTCTCACTTCTGCAAGACGCATCAGTGAGCTCCAGGCTTTAGTGGCTGATCCTCCTTTTACAAGGTTCCACCATGATAAAGTAGTCCTTAGGACTCACCCTCAGTTTATGCCAATCGGTTTACCTTCTTTTCTAGGCCTCTTGCCTCCAATGCAGAAAAGAATCTACACACTCTAGATTGTAAAAGAGCCTTGGCTTTTTACCTTCAGAGAACTAAGCAACATAGAAAGTCTTCCCAGCTTTTTGTTGTCTTTGATTCTAGTCATCTTGACTACCAGTTTCCAAGCGAACTTTGTCTAAATGGATTGCGAATTGCATATGCTTTGCATACGAGAGTAAGGGACTTTCTCTCGAAGGTCATGTCACAGCTCACAATATGAGAACAATGGCAGCCTCTATGGCTAACCTTTGTTCTGTGCCCATTAGCGACGTTTGTAGAGCAGCCGCTTGGGCTTCAGTACACACCTTTGCAGCCCACTATTTATTTATTTACATTCTCTTATATACCGCGCTATTCTGCATCAGTGCGGTTTACATTGAACAAACTGAAATTACATTGAACAGGGCATTACAACTTGGAGATAACTATTTTTACAGGGAACATGGGCTATGGAGGGTTAAGTGGCTTGCCCAAGACCACAAGGAGCACCTGTGGGACTAGAAACCCCAGTCCTTACAGCCCAAGGTTGCTGTCCTCTAGTGGGATTGGAACCCCCGACCTTCCGGCCTGAAGTACTTTGCCCCAACCACTTGGCCACTCCTCCATGCCACAAATGTTCCCCATCTACTTGTACCACCCTGCTCATGAAAAATTTAAGCATTGCTTAAATTCTTCATAAGGGCTGTTCCATCCCTTTTTTTTAAAGATTTTGGTTGCCCTTCTCTAACTCTTCTAATTCTGTATGCTTAGACAAGGACTCCTGTCGGGATGCCTCGATTGGCCAGGCTGTTCTCCAGCATCTCTTTCAGACTTAGAACAACTCCTACCCACTGACCTGGTTTTCGATGCCAGAGATCCATGGGAGGAAGCAGGACCCATCTCAATCTGGATTTCGCAGCTTTCTGGGGTCATCTCCCTGGCATCTCTTAGCTGGGGAGTCCCCATATGTGAAGACTACATTCCTGCTTGTTCCTGGAGATAACATAGTTACTCACCTGTAACAGGTGATCTCTGGGAACAGCAGGAATTTAATCTTCAGAACCCACCCACCTCACCTAGGAGTTGTCTCTCTCTCTCTCTTTCTCTCCTTTGGCTCAGCTGTAAACTCAACTGACGAGGGAGAGTTGGAAAGGCGGGAAGCATCCCACTCAGGCGTAGTGGGATGCTCCCAAAGGTTTTCCTATTGGACGCTGGGAAGCGTTTCCGCGCAGGCTTCGTCGGTACCGACAATACCCATAGACTAAATTCCTGCTGTTCCCGGAGATCACCTGTTACAGGTGAGTAACTATGCTGTACCTGAATATAACTCACCTTGAGCTACTCCAAAAAAAAAGATGTGCACTAAATCCAAAAAATCCAAATCGAAAATCCTAATCTGATAATGCTGTGAACACCACAAGTGCTACATGAAATGCTTCTTTAGCTAGGGATTTCTTTGTTTCTATGGAGCTGTACAGTATAGAGGGTGAAGTACTTCTGTCCATGAAAGAAGAGTGGGACCTGGACATGATTTTTTCTGATGATCCTAAGTTGGTTAAACAGGTAAAACAGGCGATGGAGAAAGCCAGAAGGATGCTTGAATGCACAGGGGGAGGAATGGCCAGCATGAAAGAGGAGGTGATAGTGCCTCTTCATAAATCTTTGGTGAGACTTCATTTGGAGTATTGTGTGCAGTTCTGGAGACCACACCTTCAAAAGGATATAAAAAGGATGGAGATGGAGCAGAGGGTGACTACCAAAATGGTCAATGGGATTCATAATAAGGCATATGGGGACAGACTTAAAGATCTCAATATGTATACTTTTGAAGAAAGCCGGGAGAGTTGGAGATATGATAAAGATGTCTAAATACCTCTGTGGCATAAATTCACAGGAGTGCCGCCTCTTTCAATCAAAAGAGAGCTCTGCAATGAAGGGGCATAGGATGAAGGTGAAAGGGGATAGATTCAGGAGTAATATGCAGAAGTATTTTTTTACAGAACAGTGGTAGATGCATGGAATAGTCTTCCAGTGGAGGTAGTGGAGACAAGGACTGAATCTGAATTCAAGAAAGCATGGGACAAACCCAGAAGATCTCTAAAGGAAAAATAAGTACTATAGTAATTGGTATGGAAGGGCCGTATGATCTTTTTCTGCTGACATTTTTCTCTGTTTCCATCATGTTCTTATGAATAAGGGTTTATCAGTATGCATCGTACTTCTGGATCTATCTAGGGCTTTCGGTACAGTAAACCATGTAATTTTGCAGCAACGTTTACAGTATTTGGTGTTGGATGATGGGATTAAATTGGTTTGTGTCTTTGTTTTTGAGGGTGTCTACAATCAAAGTTTATTTGGGAATTTTGTTTTATTCCAGGGCCCCTCTATCTGTGGGGTTATGCAAGGTTTTCTTCTTTCAACCAACTTTTGTAATATTTCAGTCACACCACTTTTATGATGATATTGATGAATTTGCAGTTTCTGTATGCTGATGACATTCAGATTTATGTTTCATTGGAAAGGGACATTACTGAATTTCTGAAAAGCTGAAATTGTACTAAATCTGAGCTGTTTTGGATAGGTAGGGGTCGAGCTCCTGATGCTCATTTGGGGTTTTTTGTGGAAGGTGTCCCTTTTATGTCCAGTCAGCACGTGTAATTTAGATGTCCAGTTGCATCCAAATTTGCCCCCTTAAAACCCAGATTACTATTGTAACAAACTGCATTTGAAAAGTTACAGATGATGGGACATTTTCTAGAGACTTAAGCCCTCACAATGTTTATGCAGGCTTTGGAAGTCTCAGAATTAGACTATTGAAATTCTATGTGTATGCGTTTACTACAAAAATATATTAGGAAACTACAAAAGGGTACGGAAGGTTGCAGCAAAAAATGGGTTTTAGTTTAAAAGCATTTCTAGTAGTTGCTATCACTTTTAGGATTCAGTTTATAATGTTTACATCAACATAGCCATGAATGAGATGGGCCCAACATATTTATAAAATATTTTAATTATACACTTCACTATACTGTGTTCATCACAGGATGACTTGCTAAGTAACACAGACTTGACAGAGGCAAACTTGTTTGGGACAAGGAAAAAAGTGTGTTCTGCAATTTTATTCTACTACTACTACTACTATTTAACACTTATAGAGCGCCACGCACGCAGCGCTGTACAACTAACCAACAAGAGTCAGCCAGAATACAAGAGACAGTCCCTGCCCGTCAGAGTCATTTTCATCGGAGCTTACAATCTAGTCAGAACATTATGGAACATTGGTCGGATTAATGCATGGGTCGGATTAGTGCAAGGCACAGTGTGGTCAATACAATTTGGTCATGGGACTTGACGGGGGTTAAGATAAGATAAGGATAGAAGTCAGGATCTGAAGGCGACAGTGAAGAGATGAGTCTTCAACCCGGATTTGAAGAGGGCCAGGGATGGTGCCTGGTGCACAGACACAGGTAGGCTGTTCCAGGCACGAGGTGCAGCAAGGTGAAAGGAGCGAAGTCGGGAGTTAGCAGTGCTGGTGAAAGGCATAGATAGAAGTAATTTGCCAGCGGTGCGCAGGTTCCGAGAGGGGATGTAGGGAGAGATAAGAGATGAGAGGTATTGAGGGGCCGCAGAGTGAATGCATTTATAGGTCAGTAGGAGAAGTTCGAATTGGATACGGAACTGGACAGGGAGCCAGTGAAGCGACTTGAGAAGAGGAGTAATGTGGGCGTGGTGAGACTGGCGGAAGATTAGTTGAGCAGCGTGATTTTGTATAGATTGAAGGGGAAGGAGGTGGCTGACGGGGAGACCAGCAAGGAGTAGGTTGCAATAATCGAGGTGAGAGGAGATTAAGGAGTGGATAAGCGTTTTGGTGGTGTGTTCAGAGAGGAAGGGGCGAATTTTGCTAATGTTGTAGAGAAAGAAGCGACAGGTCTTGGCTACGAGCTGGATATGTGCGGAGAAGAAGAGAGAGGTGTCAAAGGTAACCCCTAGGTTACGGGCCGAGGGAACAGGAAAGATAATAGCTCCGTCCACATAGACAGAGAAGGGGGAAGAGGAGGGGAGGAGTTGGGGGGAAAGACAAGGAGTTCAGTCTTAGCCATGTTCAGTTTTAATCAGCGATGAGACATCCAGGCAGCGATGTCGGAGAGGCAGGCAGAGATCTTGGACTGGGTTGCTGGAGAAATATTAGGTGTAGAGAGGTAGATTTGGGAGTCATCGGCGTAAAGATGGTACTGAAAGCTGTGGGAGGAGATGAGCGCGCCAAGTGAAACCGGTCTTTGTAAAGATGATACAGCTTTTCAGAACGGCATTAAAACATAGTTATTTAAGAAAGCTTTTAGTGATTAGCTTATAGAAAATTACTTGAAACTAATGAAGATTGGGTTACATTGGATTATTTCTGTTCTCCAAGAACAAGCAGAAAGTCAGTCCTCATATGGATGATGTCAGTGCCGATGGAGCCTGTGTGGAGCATTTCCCCAGCTTTCAAAGAAAGCCTTTGGGACATGCTACCATGCATGCGTGGTCCCTTTCCTGCCCAAGGGTACCATCTTGCTCAGTCTCCTTTTTTCTGCAGAGCCCAACAGACTTCTGTCCTGTTAACCTAGAAAACTTCCTTGCTAAAATCCTTAAAAGTTAGTTTTTCCTGGTTTGTTCCTCTTCCCGCCTAGAGCTGGCGCAGAGCCTGGTGCTATTCTCGGCTTCTTTCTCTTTTTTTTGATCGAGGCTTGCCTCAAACGGCGTTCACACCTTTTTTCGCCCGGGGTTCATTGACCCCGACCAGGTGCATACAACCATATCCTCAGTGGGTTCAAAAACATAAGAACATAAGATATGCCATACTGGGTCAGACCCAGGTCCATCAAGCCCAGTATTCTGTTTCCAACAGTGGCCAATCTAGGTCACATGTACCTAGCAGTTTCCCCAAGAGACACAAATGTGACCGTTGCAGTAAAATAATGTCATTTACCGACACCTAAAACTGCTGCCTATGCTGCATGGGACTGGACCATGACAGCATCCCCTGTGACCTGTGCCAGGCCATGATGCCTAAAACCAATAGAAATAGGTCAGAATCACAGAGAAAAATTTTTCTAAGGTCCAACTCTTCACTGGCATCCCCGACCCCCAGCTCCAAGCACAGCACTTCCCTTGAAGCTCGAGTGTCCTCGGAGTCCCGCGGCAGTGGCTCCTCCGAGAAGACTCTAGACACCGAGAGAAAGAAGAAAAATTCCTTGAAGTCCATTGATGTAGCACCAGAGAATCCCGATAAAACCACTCAGAGGGACTCAGGTGGCTCAGAGAAGTGCCCTATCAAGGTCCTCAAGAAGGCTTCCTCGGCAGGCGGAGACGGTGCAAGGTTCCTCAAGGCCATAGTCCTCATCAAGGACTCACTTGCAAGAGTGCTGGCGCCAGGCCTGAGATCCTTGATGCCCGTGCTGAAAGCTGCAGAGACCTCTGACTTGGAAACCAGAATGGTGGCCCTTGAGCAGAATATCACTGCTATGCTGGCACTGCAGCAGGCAGTGATGACTGGTTTGTCCGCATCACCTGCCCTGATGATCTGGCCCCCGATGGCAAGGCAGTCCCTGGTTGTTAAGCTGAGCTCCGAACGCCACTGGCCTCAGGTAAGCCCTCGGCGCCAGTCGAGGTCTCAGTCCCATTCCTTGGGTATCTGACCCTTTCCGGCCTGTTTCCGTGACTCAGACCTCAGGTCCTACGGAAGCCCCCAGTATCTCATTGCTGGCCTCAAGGCAAGGAGTCGCAGGGCCTCGGGCTCATTGTCACCCCGCAACTCTGAGTGGGAGACCAACACTGAGGCATCCCTGAACATAAGATATGCCATACTGGGTCAGACCAAAGTCCATCAAGCCCAGTATCCTGTTTCCAACAGTGGCCAATCTAGGTCATACGTATCTAGCAGTTTCTCCAAAAGAGACAGGTTCCACAATGCTTGTACTGGGTCAAGCATTGATATCCTGGGTCCCTTCTTAATAATGGTTTATGGACCTTTCCTCCAGGAACTTGTCCAAACCTTTTTTAAACCCAGCTACACTAACAGCCCTTTACTACATCCTGAGGTAACAAATTCCAGAGTTTGATTACACGTTGAGTGAAAAAATATTTTCTTTTATTGGTCTTAAATAGTTTACCCTGTAGCTTCATTACATGTCCCCTAGTCTTTCTATATTCTGATAACGTAAACAATGGATCTATGTTTACCCGTTTCACTCCGTTCAATAATTTATAGACTTCTATCATATCTCCCCTCAGCCGTCTCTTTTCCAGGTTAAAGAGCCCTAACCTTTTTAGCCTTTCTTCAAAGGGGTATCCTTCCATCCCCTTTACCATTTTGGTGGCTCTTCTCTGAACCATTTCTAATAACGCTATATACTTTTTAAGATACGCCGACATGAATTGCACACAATATTCAAGGTGCGGTCTCACCATGGAAGGATATAGAGGCATTATAATATCTTTTGTTTTATTTTCCATTCCTTTCCTTATACCTAGCAGTCTATTTGCTCTCTTGGCCGCCGCTGCACACTGGGCCGAGGATTTTAACATGTTATCCACAATGACGCCTAAATCTTTTTCCTGGGTGGTGGTTCCTAATGTGGAACCTTGTATCGTGTAACCATAGTTTGGGTTGTTCTTCCCTAGGTGCATAACTTTGCACTTCTCCACATTAAATTTCATCTGCCATTTTGATGCCCAGTCTTCCAATTTATCAAGATCCTCTTGAAATTTTCCACAATCCTCTTGGGTTTTAACAACTTTAAATAGTTTTGTGTCATCTGCAAATTTGATAACCTCATTCGTTATTCCCTTTTCCAGGTCATTTATGAATATGTCAAAAAGCAGCAGACCCAGCACAGATCCCTGGGGTACACCACTATTCACCTTTCTCCATTGGGAAAATTGGCCATTTAGCCCTACCCTCTGCTTTCTATCTTTTAACCAGTTCCTGATCCACAATAGTACACAGCCTTCTATCCCATGACTCTTTAGTTTTGCCAAACGTCTCTGATGAGGGACCTTGTCAAAGGCTTTCTGAAAATCCAGATACACTATATCAACCTACTCACCTTTGTCCACCTGTTTATTCACACCTTCAAAAAAACATAACAGATTAGTAAGACAAGATCTTCCTTGTCTAAAGCCATGTTGGCTGTCTCCCATTAAGCCATGACTATCTATATGCTGAGTAATTTTGTTCTTTATGATGGTTTCTACCATTTTTCCCGGTACTGACGTCAGGCTCACCGGTCTGTAGTTTCCCGGATCACCCCTGGAAACCTTTTTAAAAATTGGCGTTACATTGGCGATCCTCCAATCTTCAGGTATTACAGATGATTTTAATGAAAGTTCACAGATTACTATTAGCAGGTCTGCAATCTCATATTTCAGTTCTTTCAACACCCTTGGATGTATACCATCCGGCCCAGGTGATTTGCTACTCTTCAGTTTATCTAATAGTTGTAATACATGTTTGTTCCCGATGTATCGATATTTCCTTCAATTCTTCCGCACCTTTAAATAACACTTCAGTCATGGGTAACATCCTTACATCTTCCTCAGTAAAGACCAAAGCAAAGAATTCATTTAGTCTCTCCGCTATCGCCTTGTTGCCTCTTAGTGCCCCTTTAACCCCTCTATCATCTAATGGACCAACTAACTCTCTCACAGGTTTTTTGCTGCGAATGTACTTGAAAAAGTCTTTATTTCACTTTTTTGCTTCCGCAGCAAGCTTCTTCTCAAATTCTCCCTTTGCCTGCCTTATCAATGCCTTCCATTTGACTTGCCAGTGCTTGTGCTGTTTCCAGGTTTCGTCGTTTGGCTCTTTTTTTCCACTTCCTGAAAGTTGCTTTTTTGGCAACCAGACGGCACCAAGACATCCCCTTGGACCCTCTCCCCTGGCGTCCCGGCACCTCTGGAGGACGTGGCCTTCCACGACTTTGTCAAGGACATGGCCAGACCCCTCTCAGTGCCAAGCGGAAGAAGTCCTACTCACCGAAGAACTGGAGAATCTCAAATATGAGTCTCCACCCAAGGAAATTCTCACAGTGCTGGTGCAGCCAGTCATCAAGCTGCTACTACTTAGAATGGTGGCAATCCCGGCATCAGTGCCAGTGTAAAGTCGGCACCTTGACACCATGTACTGCGTCCAGAAAGGCCCAGGGTTCCACAAGCCCCAGCTCCCACATAACTCCATGGTTGTCGAGTCAACCTTACGAAAACTTGAAAGCGAGAAGACCCTCTCTTCTGTCCCCCCTGGAAGGGATGCTAGAGCCCTCAACACCCTTGGACGCAAGTGTTACCAGGGCTCGATGCTGGGATGTCTGATCCAGGCCTATGAGCCATACATAGGCATGTATCTGAAGGCTCTAACCCAGGTGTTGTCAGGGTTTTCAACGGGGCTTGCCAGAGAACCCCTCCTACGGATCCAATCCCTGCCTTCTGGGATCAAGAACTGCTCTAAGTTCCTCTCCTGGATGGCCTACGATGGCTTTGAGTCAGCAGCCTGAGTAGCAGCAGCGGGCTTCGGTGCCTGGTGCCAAGTATGGCTACAATATTCAGACCTTGAGCAATGGGTCCAGGATAAGCTGCTCGACCTCCCTTGCACCAGGGAGCACCTATTCAGCAAGCCTTTGGCTGACAAAGTGGCCGAGATCGAGGCCGACATGGTGATCTAACAGAGGCTCTCAAAAAAGACCTCATCCTTTCCCCATAAGAAACTATCAGGAAAAAGACCCCTGTTTCTGAGTTAAAAGGGGCAATTCCAACAAAGTCACCACTTCCATCCCTTCTCAGCCCAGCAACAAGGTTCTCACCCCAAAAGACAGGGCCATGGAGCTCAGAAGCCCCAGGCCACAGCTCCTGCCCAACCCTGGGGAAGCTTTTGACTCCCAGGGCATGGCCTCCCCTTCCCAGGAGACTTTCACCAGCCCACAGGGGGCCACCTGGCACTCTTTGCCCACAGGTGGGCCGAGGTCACCTCAGACAGTGGGTACTGCAAGTGGTAAGGGAGGGATACCTCCTCCACCTAGAGCAGGTGCCACCCAGGTTCTTCCCAGGAGAGCCGGTGTGACCTCTCCTTCACCAGACCCTTTTGCTCTCAGAGCTCACAGATCTGCTCAGGGACAGAGCTGTAGCGCCTGTACCGAAGCACCTATGAGGAAAGGGCTTCTTCTCCAGGTACTTCCTTGTCACAAAAAAGAACTTGGGGGCCTCGGGCCCATACTAGACCTCAGAAACCTAAACAGGTTTCTGGTGAGGGAGAAGTTCAAGATGCCCTCACTTGGAACTCTATTGCCTTACCTCCCCCAGGGAGATTGGCTATGCTCCTTGGATCTAAGGGATTCATACACAAACATCCTAATCCATCCCTCTCACAGGTAATATTCAAGGTTCATGGTAGGGGGAGGGCACTACCAGTATAGGGTACTACCCATCAGCCTGGCCTCCTCACCAAGGTTCTTCACCAAATACTCGGTAGTGGTAGCCGCCCATCTGTGTCTACAAGGGGACTTTGTCTTCCCCTTTTTAGATGACTGGCTAATCAGAGGGGGTATGGCCTCAGAGGTTAGTCAGGCCGCAGAGCGTGCAACCCTCCTTCTACAGCACCTGGGGTTCGTCATCAGCTACCCCAAATCTCATCTCTTTCCAGCCCAAAGGCTTGAGTTCATAGGTGCTCAGTTGGATACGTTACAAGTCAAGGTGGTACTCCCAAGAGAAAGGCAGAATTCCTCAAACAGCTGGCAGGAGATGTACAGTGCCGCTGGTCAGGCCTGGCCCGTCTCCTCCTGGGCCACATGCGCCTCAGAGGATCCTGATCACAGATGCCTCCCTCCAGTTGGAGGGTGCATTGCGTGGACCACCGCACATAGGGCAGCTGGTCCCAGAAGGAGTTGCAGATCAATCTCCTAGATTTCAGGGCGATCTTCCTAGCCCTGTGAGTGTTCCGCCACTGCCTGCGATAACCGGTCTCTGCTGATTCAAACGGACATCCAAGTTGCCATGTTCTGTATCAACAAGCAGGGGGGCACGAGCTCGTACTCCCTCTGCCAGGAGGCGGTGGCCCTCCTATCCTTTGCAGCATGCAACAGCATGCTCTTGGGAGCAGTCTGCCTCCCAGTCCAGGACAGCTGTCTAGCAGACAGGTTGAGCAGAGTCCTTTGGCCGCATAAGTGGCGCTTGAACTTCATGGTGGCCAAGAGGCTCTTCCACCTCTGGGGCAGGCCCATGATGGATCTGTTTACCTCTCTGGCAATGCACAGCTGCCTCGCTTCTGCTCGCGCCAACCTCACCCAGAGAGAGTGGCAGCAGATGCCTTCCTTATCTCATGATCTGAGGCCCTACTCTGTGTGCTCCCACAGACTCCCCTAGTTTGCCAGGACCTTTTCAAGGTCCAGAGCGAGAGGGAGCCACTCCCTTTTAATTGCCCCCAGGTGGCCAAGACACTCCTGGTTTCCACTGCTGTTCTTCCTGTCTCTGGCACTTCCAGTCCCGCTGGTCCGAGCACCAGACCTCCTGTCCCAGGAAGGGGGGGGGGCTCATTTTTGCACCCCAACCTGAGGTCTCTAGTGCTAATCGCTTGGCTGCTGAAAGGGTAGCACTAGTCCCTTTCAACCTTCCGAGAGAAGTTGAGGAGATCCTGCTGGCCTCCCGGAAACCCTCCACCAGACGAACCTAAGCCTTTAAATGGAGGAGGTTCTCTTCCTGATGTGCGGAAAGAAGGGAAAACACCTTCTCCTGGCATGTGCAAGTAGTACTCCAGTACCTACTGCACTTGTCCCACACTGGGCTGAAGTCTAATTCAGTGAGAGTGCATCTGAGCTCCATAGCCACTCACCATCACCCTATCAAGGGGAAACTTCTCTCGGGCCAGCCCCTGGACTCCAGATTCCTCCAGAGCCTCCTGTTATCTAAGCCCCCTCTTCGTCCTCTAGCAGCAGAGTAGGACCTCAACGTGGTGATTGCCCAGCTTACCAAGCCGCCTTTCGAGCCTCTAGCCACTTGCTACCTGTGGTACCTATCGTGGAAAGTGGCCTTTCTGGTGGCCCTCGCGTCTGCTCGAAGAGTGAGCAAACTCCAGGCCCTGGTAGTGGATCCATCGTATACAAGGAAGGTTCTATAAGAACATGGTAGTGCTCCGCACACATCCCAGATTCTTCCCGAAGGTGGTATTTCCCTTTCACCTCAACCAGGAGGTGGTCCTTCCCACCTTCTTGCGGCCTCATGCCAGCATGGAGGAACTAGTGCTTCATACACTGGATTGCAAATGCGCCCTGTCCTTCTACCTACAGCCGACCCAGGCCCACCGCAAAGCTCCTCAGCTTTTTGTCTCTTATGACCCCAGCAGATTGGGGCTTCCTGTGACTAAGCGAACTTTGTCCACTTGGGTGGCAGACTGTATTGCTCTCGCCTATGATCAAGTGGGCCTCTCCCTTGAACACCAGATCACAGCGCATCGAATGAGGGTGATGGCCATGTCCATGGCCAACCTCCGCTCAGTGCCAGTGATGGAGATATGCAAGGCCGCCAGCACATAGTCTTCAATTCATATGTTCACAGCTACTGCCTGGAGAGCAAGTCCTGCAGGGACAGTGCCTTTGGTCAGGCAGTACTCCATAATATTCTCGGGATGTAGGCAATTCCTGCCCTCCAACCCTTCTGTGTTCAGGCTCCCAGAATGATAGTGTTGCTGGACACTTGGGTCTTGTAGAGTCTCTCAGTGGGGACTTACCTTCTGCAACTCATGCCTAACCGGATGGTCACTAGTGGTGCTGTCGTGGTTCAGTCCTCGGCAGCCTGGAGCTAGAGAGTCCCATATGTGAGGACTGTCTTCCTGCTTATTTCTGGAGAAAGCATAGTACTCGCCTGTTACAGTGTTCTCCAGGGACAGCAGGAATCATTCCTCACAGCCAGGAGATAGAGCAGCTTTTAAACTAGATAATAGGGGAAAGCCAACAGTCACCCAAGAGCATATGGTTTGGAACGGTGTATTCTTGAAGGATACTAGCAAAGGATTGAAGTTAGAGCATATTTGCAGTGAGGTTCCAGTAAAGATAAAAGTAGCCCAAATGCCCTTAAGTACAGAGCAGATACAGCTTAAAGATGCCAAATTATTTATTTATTTATTTATTTACAGTTCTTATATACCGCGCTCTTTGGTATCAGTGCGGTTTACAAATAACAATTTTTGCATCAGAACAATCTTCTGCTTACATTACAACAGGGTCAGTAACTTGGAAGTAACAGGGTAACTATATACAAAACGTATATTTCACCTGTGGACTATTTACAGATCATGTAACATGTTGAAAATCGTAGTGGAGAAACTTTGAGGTCTAAGGACCTTTTGGGTGTGCAGAGGGTCTGCTTCGTGTTCAACTAGGGCTATGTTGTTGGTGTGTTAGAGGCAGTACGGGTGATTTGTGAGGTGGGGAGAGGGGGCGTGGGATTAGTGCATACAAGGTGCAGGCAGAAAAGGTAATGTTTAAGGACCTTTCTAAACTGGGAGAGGTCCTTTATTGATCGGATATGCGGAAGGAGATTGTTCCAACAGGTCGGAGCGAAGAAAGTGAAGGCCCTATCTCTGGTTGCTTGGTTACATTTAGTGTACTCAGTTGGTATGGAAAGGGTATTAGCGGCTGCTGACCTTCTTAGCCTATTTGTGGGAGTGCTAGTAAGGAGTGAAGAGAGGGAAGGTGGGGCTATCTGATTGATTGCTTTAAAAGATAGCAATAGTGCCTTGTAGGTGATCCTGGCTTGTAGGGGTAGCCAGTGAAGCTCTATGAGTATAGGAGTGATGTGGTCTCTTCTGGAAATACAGCAGAGGATGCGAGCTGCTGTATTCATCGCCAATTGAAGTGGATTGAGGGTGCTCTTAGGGAGACTGTGTAGGATGATGTTGGCGTAATCAAAATGTGGTATCACAAGGGATTGGAAGATTGTTCTGAAATCATTAGGGGCAAGTAGAGGTCTGAGGTGTTTCAGCATTCGTATTTTATTGTAGAAGGATTTGACAGTCTGCTTTATGTGATCTTTGAAGGTTAGTTCTTGATCTATGGTGACTCCCAGGTAGCGTATCACTGATTTACATGGAAGTTCCGCGTCTCTCACTTTCAATGTTGTGGGGGGAGAGAAGTTCTTATTCCTGGTTACGAATAGGACATCAGTTTTCTTAAAGTTTAAAATGCAGATTCTGGGATAAGAGCCAGTCCGTAATCACATTGAAGCACTCGATTATTGGAGAGAAGTCGGGGGTCGTGATTCTTATTGGGGTGAATATCAGGACATCATCTGCATAGATCAGACTTGAAATATTGAATGCTCGGATGATGTCACAGATCGGTTGCATATATATATTAAAAAGTAGAGCAGATAAAGAGGATCCTTGAGGTACACCCTGTTGTTGATGGAAAGGATCAGATGTTGAGGATCCTATCCAAACCTGTTGCCAGCAGTTAGTTAGGTAGGATCTACACCATTCCCAAGCCGAACCCTGAACTCCCTTCTCTTGAAGGCGGTGGAGAAGTTGCACATGGTTAACCGAATCGAAAGCTGCTGAAATATCAAGGAAGATGAGAATGAACCCATTTTCAATCTTGTCAATCCCTCTAGATAAGGTGTTGATAAGTAATGTGAGTAGTGTCTCTATACCATGGGATTCATGGAACCCATGTTGGCAGGGATCCAGTGGGGCTGAAATATCTATGTGCTGCTGCATTTGGATTTGGACCACCTTCTCGATGATTTTGGCTAGAAGGGGTATACTTGAGATTGGACGATAGGAGTCCATTTTCGCTGGGTCGAGTTTATTGTTTTTCAGGAGAGGGCGTTTGGAAGTTTGCTTAAGAGATGTTGGGAATGATCCAGCTGTGAAGGAAAGTTGCATGATGTGGGCTAGAGTGGGGCTCAGTTCAGCACGCATCGTTCTGATCCAATAGGCGGGGCAAGGATCGTTTGGGGCTGTAGTAGTATTCAAGGTAGCAATAAGGTCAGTGATGAATTTCACCGTAGGGGCGACAAAAGTTTTTAGTGGCTGTATCAGAGGAACGGAGTTGGGAATCCAACTTGGTGTCGTGTTTGTGTTAATAGTTTTAGATTGTAGGTAGTCCGCAAAGGGCTGAGGCTGAATTAATATTGTTTGGTTGGAAGATGGTGCCTTAGTTAGAGATTTAGCGATGTTAAAGAGGTCTCGTGGTTTGTTCAACGATCGGAGAAGGATTTCTGTATGGTGTTCTCTCATTTTTCCAGCTATTTTCTCCCGGTGTTGCTTTAGAGCATTTTCGTAATCCGTTTGGTCGGTGGGAGATCGTGATCTGCACCATTTTCTCTCCTGTTTTCTTAGCTTTTGGAGGGATAGTCGTAATTCGGCCGAGAACCATGTTGCTGGATTTCTAATTCTTGGTGATAAGCTGAATGCTGATGGTCTGCTTGAGGAAGGTAGCTGTGAAGAGGAGTTCAGGGTGGTGTACCATTTGTTGATCAGTTCATCAAGGTCTTTGGCTGGTTGACGAAGAGCTGGAAGAGTGCGGCTGATGAAGTCATCCTTGTCGAGTGTTTTGAATCGGGTTGTTGATCCTGATGAGATTATATTTTTCTGTCTTGTTGGAATATGGTTTTGCTGGCATGGGATTTGAAAGGATATTAAGTTATGGTCTGACCATGGCACAGGGGTAAGTGATAGGTTAAACTTGGTGTTTGCTATAGACTGGGGTGCGAAAATTAGATCAAGAGTGTTACCCTTGAGGTGTGTAGGGGAGCTGACTAGTTGTGAGTAGTTGAGCTCAGACATGGCATCGAGGAACGTGGCAGAGTGGCTAGGATGTAGTGAGGTGAGGTTGAAGTCACCAATTAACCAGTTGGATTTGTGTGGGCTTTCGGGGTTGCAGGCAAGCTCTATTATGCTGGCGAGATCTTCTGGTGGTGAAGAAGGAGCTCTGTATATGAGATTTAGGGTGTTCTCCAGGACCAAGCAGGAAGTCAGTCCTCACATATGGGTGACGTCGGCGCCGACGGAGCCCTCGCGGAGCAATTTCCCCAGCTTTCAAAGAAAGCTTTTGGGAATTGCAGCGCGCATGCGCGGTCCCCTTCCCATCCAAGGGTGCCATCTTGCTCAGTCTTCTTTTTTCCGCGGAGCCCTACAGACACTGTTTGTGATCGCCGCAGAAAAAGTTGATTTTCTTTCTTTTTTCTTATTCTCTCTCGGTTCGACGCCGGATCCTTTTCCCGCCCGGACCCGCTACGCCTGTATCGGGTCCGTTCTTTATTTTTCGTTTCTTTGTCCTTCGTGACAGGCGTTCGCGCCGTTTTTTATTTTTCACTGGCAGCCCTGTCTTTTGACCTCGCAGGGGCCCTTTTTCCCTCGATGGCTGCCAGCTGGTTTAAAAAGTGTGATCGGTGTAAGAAACCTATGTCTCTTACCGACACACACGACTGCTGCCTCCGCTGCCTCGGACCCGATCATGACCCGATGATCTGCGGTCCGTGTAGCAAGATGTCTTCAAAAGCGTTGAGGAGTCAGCAGCATCAAAGGGAATGAATCTTCTCTGACTCCGCGTCCGGCCGGGCCCGGACCTCGTCAGAAGCTTCGACGTCCCAGGACTCCGGTCCTGAGCATCGTCGGAGTTCCTCTGAGCGGGGGGTCTCCTGCCCAGGAGCATCATAGGAAGAAAAAACCCGCGAGGGTGGCGTCGGTGGACACTCCTGGTTCCTCGAGGGCCAGGTTGCATAGCCCCGATAGCCGTCCCGGGTCCTCGGAGTCGGAGAGGCCTTCGAAACATCCTCGTCTCGAAATGGACTCGCCTGGACACGTGAGTACTGTAGTCCTCGTGGACTCGCCTCCGAAGGAGCCGCCGACGGGCCCGACGCTGTCGGGGCCCGAGTCGGGGGCTGCTGGGTCTCCTGAGCTTGGACTCAGGTTGACGGCCTTGGAGAGCAGTTTGGCTGCTTTCATGGACTAGCAGCGGGCATTGATCGCTGGCCTCGCCAGTGCTTCTGCCCCGGCCACCGGGACGTCGACGTCCAAGTCGACCCCAGAGACCGAGCCGATCCTCGAGTCCATGCAAGCTCGAGTCGATCCTCGGTCGCGGTCTCCCTCGGACTCCCGTTCGGGACCGGCGTCGTGGCGGAGGGCATCGGTGCGCGCTCGACCGGAGCCGCTCGATTCCTCCTCCGAGGAGTCAGCCTGGGAAATGGAGGACGAAGAGTCACCTGGTACTTTTCAGACTCGGTGTGTCCCATCGGACTCACCCGAGTCCGAACCTCGGAGACGGTCCCACCCGGAGGACACCTGGTTCTCGGACTTCGTGCGGGATATGGCCAAGGCCTTGGCATTCCCCGCGGATCCCGAGGAGGAGCCTCGAGCCGAAGAGCTCGATGCCCTCCAGTATGACTCTCCCCCGAAGGAGGCCTTTACTGTACCGGTTCCTCCGATGCTGGAACGACTTCTCTTCCGCATGTGGGAGAGCCCGGCGTTGGCGCCAGTGTTAAGCAAGCGGGTCGATTCCATTTATCGAGTCCGCAAGAGCCCCGGGTTCCAAAAGGCACAACTACCGCACCATTCCATGTTGGTGGAATCGGCCATGCATCGACTCAAGAGTCAGAAGATGCACTCCTCGGTGCCTCCCGGCCGGGAGGCCCGGAACCTGGATGCCCTCGGTAGAAAGTGCTTCCAGGGCTCTATGCTTGCTTGTCGAGTCCAGACCTATCAGGTCTATATGGGCATGTATCTCTGAGATCTGGCAAAAGAAATTGCCGGGTTCTCTGCTGGTCTCTCCGAGGAACCTTTGCAGAGGTTCCAAGCCTTGTCCACTGGTATTCGAGAGTGCTCGAAGTTTATCTCTCAAGCAGCCTACGATGGCTTCGAAGCATTGGTTCGAGTAGCCGGAGCCGGCATCGGTGCCCACCGACAGGCTTGGCTTCAGTCATCCGACCTCAAGCCATGGGTACAGGACAAGTTGGTCGATGTCCCCTGCAGAGGTGAAAACCTCTTTAGCAAACCCATGGCTGAAAAGGCTGCACAGATCGAGACCGAGACTCTGACCAGGACTAGGCTGCCAGAAAAACCTCTGCCCCTTCTCAGAAGAAGAAGGGCTCGGGGAAGAAGCCCTTTTACCCGAGGAAGGCGGCTGCCTATAAACACTACCCTCAGTATCAGTCCTCAGCAGCTCCCCAAAAGGGTCAGCAGGCCAAGGGACGGGGTAATGGGTCCCGTAGACAGCAGGCCCCCAAGCCACAACACCGGCCCCTGCTCAGCAGGGTGGGGTTTTTTGACTCCATCAGCATAGCCTCTTCCCCTCAGCTGGTTTCTCTCAGCACAGGAGGCCGGCTGGTCCACTTTGCTCACAGGTGGTCAGACATCACCTCAGATACCTGGGTGCTTCATATAGTTCAGAAAGGCTATCTTCTACACTTTAACCAGGTACCTCCCTCCTACTTTCCAGGGGAGCCTCCAAGACTCCCTCTGCACAGGGACTTACTACTTCAGGAGTTAGCAAGTCTTCTTCAGGAACAGGCTGTGGAACTGGTGCCCCACCACCTGAGAGGTCACGGCTTTTATTCCAGGTACTTTCTGATACCAAAAAGAACAGGAGGCCTCAGACCCATCCTGGACTTGCGAAACCTCAACAAGTTCCTGGCAAGGGAAAAGTTCAAGATGCTTACCCTTGGAATCCTGCTGCCCTACCTCCAGCAGGGAGACTGGCTATGCTCCTTAGATCTCAAGGATGCCTATACTCACATCCTTATTCATCCAGACCACAGACAATATCTCAGGTTTGTTGTGGGAGGAAATCATTACCAGTACAGAGTACTGCCCTTTGGCCTATCCTCCGCCCCCAGGGTGTTCACCAAATGCCTAGCAGTGGTGGCGGCCTATCTAAGACTTCAAGGCCTTTTTGTGTTTCCATACCTGGACGACTGGCTCATCAGGGCCCAGTCTTCCCAAGAGGCCACTCAGGCCACTCATCGCACTGTGTCTCTGCTCCAGCACTTGGGCTTTGTCATAAACTTCGCAAAGTCCACTTTGCTCCCTTCTCAAGATCTCGAATTCATCGGCGCAAGGTTAAGCACACTTCAGGCGCGGGCCTTCCTGCCTCTAGACAGAGCACACTGGCTCATGGATCTCGCCAGCCACTTTCACAGCAATTCCCTGGTCTCTGCCAGGCAATTTCTGAGACTGCTCGGCCATATGGCTTCCACGGTCCATGTGACCCCCAATGCCCGCCTGAACATGCGACCTGCTCAGTGGTGCCTTTGCACTCAGTGGCATCAGGCCTCGGGGAGCCTGGTGGACTCAGTACAGGTCTCCGACCTGCTGGTCTCTTCTCTGGGGTGGTGGCTTCTTCTTCCAAACCTGCTACTGGGAGTGGATTTTCAATATCCTCCGCCTTCTCAGGTGCTAACAACCGATGCTTCTCTCCTGGGTTGGGGAGCATATTGCCAAGGGACATGTACTCAAGGCCTCTGGACTCCTTGGGAGTCTGCTCAGCAGATAATCTTCCTGGAGCTCAGAGCCATCCGCCTAGCTCTGAGAGCCTTCTCCCACCTCACTTCTCACCAGTCTGTGCTGGTCCAGATGGACAATCAAGTTGCAATGTTCTACGTGAACAAACATTGAGGCACAGGCTCCTTCCTTCTCTGTCAGGAGGCAAGAAAACTGTGCTCTTGGGCCGTCCACCATGGCATCCTCCTCAAAGCGGTCTATCTCCCAGGTCAGGAAAATTACCTGGCAGACAAGCTAAGCAGGATCCTCCAACGACATGAGTGGAGATTGGATCCATTGGTGGTTCAGCGGATCTTTCTCAAGTGGGGCCTCCCCACCATGGATCTGTTTGCCAGTCCTCTGAACCGTCAACTTCCCAGATTCTGCTCTCGACAACCGCATCCTCTCAGAGTAGCGGCGGATGCTTTTCTGATTCCATGGTCCACAGGCCTCTTGTATGCACTGTTCCCTCTAAGCTGTGCGTGTGTGTGCGCGCGCGCACACACCTCGCCGAGCGAGCGCACATACTTTACAACAGAGCGCACAAAAATTACAGCTCTGATTCTGATAGAAAACAACACAGACGTCTTAAAATTTAAAAGTTATGATTGTAATTACTAGAAATTTCCCGCTTCATTTAGTAATCGTCTATTTTCGTTTAATTTGATTAAAATCAATGTGGTGTACATACTGTATTCTGATGTGTAGTCGTTATGTGGCGCACAAACATTTAACCTTCCTTCAAAAGCTGCACACAGCTGATATTTTATGCGCACACAGCCTGCAGAAAATTAGAGGGAACATTGCTTGTATGCCTTTCCTCCCATGCCGCTGGTGTCTCGAACACTCTTCAAAGTTCTCAGAGACAAGGCCTCGCTGATCCTAGTGGCTCCCCGGTGGCCGAGACAACCTTGGTTCCCGCTTCTAATGCAGCTGGCGGTGGACACTCCTCTTCCTCTGGGGTTTCAGCCCGATCTCCTGACACAGGATCAAGGGTCTCTCCTACACCCCAACCTCCGGTCCCTTCATCTGATGGCCGGGCTGCTGAAAGGGTAGTCCTTGCTCCCCTCCAGCTGCCTCGGGAGGTGGAAGAGGTTGTCTTGGCCTCGAGGAGGACTTCCACCCGGAAGTCCTACGCTCTTAAGTGGCGTCGGTTCTCCATTTGGTGTGCTCAGCAGTCTGAGAATCCCTTCTCCTGCTTGATAGCAGTGGTCTTGCAATATTTGCTTTACCTATCCAATCTGGGCCTTAAGTCCAACTCTGTCAGGGTCCACCTCATTGCTCTCTCTGCGCATCACGCACCGGTAGATGGCAGGCCTCTTTCCCACCACCCTTTGGTGGCTCGTTTTCTCCGAGGGCTCCTTCTCCTTAAGCCTCCTTTACACCCACCAGCCCCTGAATGGGATCTGAATGTGGTCTTGCAGTGGATTACCTGTCCGCCCTTTGAACCTATGGCTACCTGCCCTCTTCGTTTTCTTTCCTGGAAAACCTTGTTCTTGGTAGCCCTTACCTCTGCTAGGCGCGTTAGTGAACTGCAAGCCCTAGTGTCTGATCCTCCCTACACTAGGTTCTACAGAAATAGGGTTGTCTTACGGACTCACCCTAAGTTTCTTCCAAAAGTTTTTTCTACTTTTCATCTCAACCAGGAGGTGGTTCTTCCGACCTTCTTTCCCAGGCCGCACACCTGCCGGTCTGAAATGGTCCTGCATACCCTGGACTGTAGGAGGGCCTTATCCTTCTACCTGGACCGTACGCGAGAGCATAGAAGGGCTGTTCAGCTCTTCGTTTCTTTTGACCCCAATAAGTTGGGGCTACCTGTCTCCAAGCGTACTTTGTCCATATGGGTTGCTGACTGTATCGCTTGGGCTTATGGGGCGGCCGGCCTCTCGTTGGAGGGTCGAGTCATGGCTCATCGTGTTAGGGCGAAGGCTGCGTCAGTGGCTCATCTCCGCTCTGTTCCATTGGCAGACATCTGCCGGGCCGCTACTTGGTCTTCAAGCCAGACTTTTGCGGCCCATTACTGCCTGGAGAGGGAGTCCCGCAGGGACAGTGCTTTCGGTCAGGCAGTCCTCCATAATCTCTTTGAGGTTTAGGCAACTCCTACCCTCCGGCCCCGGTGTTGGGCTACCGGTCGGGGGCGTTTTCAGAGAAGATTCCTTCCTTCTGTGCTGCTGAGCTAGAGGGAGCTCATTTTTCCGCTTGAGGTCTCCGGTAGCCTTAAGCTAGGGAGTCCCATATGTGAGGACTGACTTCCTGCTTGGTCCTGGAGAAAGATTAGTTACTCACCTGTAACAGGTGTTCTCCAGGAGCAGCAGGAATCAGTCCTCACAACCCTCCCTCCTCCCCTTGCAGTTGCAGTCCTATCATTTCGTTTTTGCTAATTTTTTGCTATCTTTTAGCTATGTCATCAGACTGAGCAAGATGGCACCCTTGGGCGGGAAGGGGACCGTGCATGCGCGCTGCAATTCCCAAAGGCTTTCTTTGAAAGCTGGGGAAATTGCTCCGCGAGGGCTCCATCGGTGCTGACGTCACCCATATGTGAGGACTGATTCCTGCTGCTCCTGGAGAACACCTGTTACAGGTGAGTAACTACTCTATATGCTTGTTGGCTACAGAAACTAGGTCCATGTGTGTGGTACTCCTAGAGGATAGTAGTTTAAATTGGAGGTTAGTTCTTGATAGAATAAAGACTCCACCTCCTCTTCGGGTTGTTCTGTTACAGGTGTGTATTGAATATGCTGGGGGGATGAGTTGGTTTATCAGGACATTGTCTGTGTCTGCTAACCATGATTCTGTGACCAGGAGAAGGTCTAAATTCAGCTTTGTAATAAGATCTGTAATGGCTGGCCACTTTTTACGCACTGAGCGAGCGTTGATGAGTGCACAATTTAGATTAATATGTGAGGGAGCGGGATCGGATTTGGAGCTATTAGTGGTGTTAAGGGAGATATATAGTAAGTGAGAATGCCTAACATGGTGCGGATGTGGTGCTGAGTGCTGGTAGAAGGAGTGGTACCTTCTTCCTAGCCTATGCAATATAGGGATATTGTGTATGGTGGGCGAGAGTGCTGCTGTATTGTGGGTGGTGGTAGTTAAAAGATAGAGGCTAACTATTGCAAGTAAAGAGATAGCCATGATTACAATGGAAGGATCTAATAGAAGGCAATTTTAGGGCGGTGGAAACAGTAAATTTTATTTATTTATTTTATTTTTATTTCTTATATACCGCGCTCTTTTAATCAGTGCGGTTTACATATGAACAAATATAAACACAATGACACAGTCAGCATTGGTTTTTTACATAGAACAGGGTACATAAACTTGGAGGTAAACAAGGTTGACTGGTAAGCAGGGTTGTGAGCTAATTGTAAGATGTTGTAGGCTCTACCATTGGCTATCAGCATATGCCTAGGGATGCAACAGCAGTGATAACAGGCAAAGAATTGTAAAATAGCAAGGTCTAACCGAGTACTTTGGTAATAGAAGTACAGATGAACAAAGTATATTGTTAACAAGAAACAGTAGAAAAGTTTAGCTCCGGGAAGATCAGTTTGCAACAAAGTAACAAGGGTATGAAATGCTATCGAGTATATTCTAGGCCTACTGTTACTTTATTTTATTTATTTATTTATTTAAAGTTTCTTTTATACCGCACTATTTGGCATCAGCGCGGTTTACATAGAACAAAAACATCTCAGTACATTTAACAAGTATGAGTTTACAGATAACAGTTTAAGAACTTGGATAACTGGGATACTCTATTTGTAGAACCATTCCATAAACTATTTACATAAGATCAACAAAAACATATGTATTTAAATTTACATGACTTTACTGACGGAATAGCAATGGATCACCTGGGACAAGGGCTAGGATAGTTCATGGACTGCTGTTTGGCCCTGGCTTTTTGAGACCTGTCTAAGGGCCTCGCTAAAGGGCTCACTGTCGAAGACGGGAGGCGCGGTCAAGCTTTACGGCTCTTACTTACAAGGCACAGGGCAGTCTCAGTTGGGCAGCTGGCTGAAGATGGCTGCAGCTTCTGATGTGGGCTTCTGACTCCGATGAGTTGGCTTATGGCTGGATAGCGTCTCTGAAGGCACCGTTCTCTCCCAAAACTATATGCTTCTCAGATAAGTGTAAGAAAGAAGTGATGACACTTGGTTTATCTTTGCTACCTCGGCGATCCCACTTCCTGAAGTGGCCTCCGCCGAAGGGCCATGCCAAAGGGCCCTCTGGCGAGTCCCTCAGGCGCGGGTGCGCCCGCTCAGCTTTTCCTTTTAAAGCTGCCTGCCCCGATTGGGCAGTGCTTCCTGTGGGGGTGGTGGTCTGGTGCTCCGGCCCGCTCGATCCCTGCCGGGAGAGCAGCTGGAGGGCCGGAGTGCTGCAGGAAGAGGACACGCGCCCGCTCGGCGCTCCCTTTTAAAGCTGACTGCCCCGATTGGGCAGTGCTTCCTGTGGGGGTGATGGTCTGGTGCTCCAGCCCACTCGATCCCCGCCGGGAGAGCAGCTGGAGGGCCGGAGTGCTGGAGGAAGAGGACACGTGCCCGCTCGGCGCTCCTTTTAAAGCTGCCTGCCCCTATTGGGCAGTGCTTCCTGTGGGGGTGGTGGTCTGGTGCTTCGGCCCACTCAATCCCTGCCAGGAGAGCAGCTGGAGGACCGAAGTGCTGGAGGAAGAGGACACGCGCCCGCTCGGCGCTCCCTTTTAAAGCTGCCTGCCCCGATTGGGCAGTGCTTCCTGTGGGGGTGGTGGTCTGGTGCTCCAGCCTGCTCGATCCCCGCCGGGAGAGCAGCTGGAGGGCCAGAGTGCTGGAGGAAGAGGACACGCGCCCGCTCGGCGCTCCCTTTTAAAGCTGCCTGCCCTGATTGGGCAGTGCTTCCTGTGGGGGTGGTGGTCTGGTGCTCCGGCCCGCTCGATCCCCGCCGGGAGAGCAGCTGGAGGGCCGGAGTGCTGGAGGAAGAGGACACGCGCCCGCTCGGTGCTCTCTTTTAAAGCTGCCTGCCCCGATTGGGCAGTGCTTCCTGTGGGGGTGGTGGTCTGGTGCTCCTGCCCGCTCGATCCCCACGGGGAGAGCAGCTGGAGGGCCGGAGTGCTGGAGGAAGAGGACACGCGCCCACTCGGCGCTCCCTTTTAAAGCTTCCTGCCCTGATTGGGCAGTGCTTCCTGTGGGGGTGGTGGTCTGGTGCTCTGGCCCGCTCAATCCCCGCCGGGAGAGCAGCTGGAGGGCCGGAGTGCTGGAGGAAGAGGACACGCGCCCGCTCGGCGCTCCCTTTTAAAGCTGCCTGCCACGATTGGGCAGTGCTTCCTGTGGGGGTGGTGGTGGTCTGGTGCTCCGGCCCCCTCGATCCCCGCCGGGAGAGCAGCTGGAGGGCCGGAGTGCTGGAGGAAGAGGACACGCGCCCGCTCGGCGCTCCCTTTTAAAGCTGCCTGCCCCTATAGATTAATATGAATAAAATACAGCCTCTAAAATGCTTGTATGCAAATGCTAGAAGTCTAAAAAATAAGATGGGAGAGTTAAAATATATAGCATTAAATGAGAGGTTAGATGTGATTAGAATCAAAGAGACATGGTAGAAGGAGGACAACCATTGGGATACTGTGATACTTGGGTACAAACTATATCGTAATGATAGAGCAGGTCAAATTGGTGGAGGGGCTTGCACTCTGTTAGAGAGAGCATTGAGTCACAAATGTAAAAAGGGGAAGGGGAAGGCAATGGCAGTGGAGGTGTACTATCGACCACCTGGCCAGAATGAAGAAATGGATGATGAAATGCTCAAAGAAATCAAGGAAGCTAACAAACGTTACAGCACAGTAATAATAATGGGTGATTTCAATTATCCTGGTGTCGACTGGGTCAGTGTCATGGCAGGACATGCTAGGGAGATAAAGTTTTTAGATGAAATAAATGACTGTTTCTTGAACCGACCAGAGGAGAAGCCATTTTAGAGCTAGTCCTTAGTGGAACACAAGATCTGGTGCAAGAGATAAGGGCGTTGGGACCACATAGCATGATCGCATTTGATTTATTAAATGGAGGAAGAACGGTAAGGAAATCCACAGTACTACCTTTTAACTTTAAAAAGAGAGACTATGATAAAATGAGGACAATAGTTAAGAAAAAACTAGAAGGAGCAGCTGCAAAGGTTAAAGATTTACATCAAGCATGGGTGTTTAAAAATAGTATTTTTGGGAGGAGTGGTCTAGTGTTTAGGACAAGGTACTTCAGGCCGGAGGGCCGGGGGTTCAAGTCCCACTTGGGGACAGCAATCTCAGGCCGGAGGGACTGTGATTTCTAGTCCTATAGGCACTCCTTGTGGTCTTGGGCAAGCCACTTAACCCTCCATTGCCCATGTTCCCTGTAAGTATTAGTGTATGTGTCTCATATCCCCTCGTGTTAAATGCATCCCCCAATTGACCGCTTTGACCCGGTGAAAAGCGGGATATAAATACAGCTAAATAAATAAATACATTTTGGAAGCCCAGATCAGCTGTATTCCATGCTTTAAGAAAAGTGGAAGGAAGTCCAAACAACTGCCAGCATGGTTTATAGGTGAGGTCCGAGAGGCTGTTGCCAAAAAAACATCTTTCAGGAAATGGAAAAAGGAGCCAAACGACGAGAATTGGAAACAACATCAGCACTGGCAAGTTAGATGCAAGGCATTGATAAGGCAAACATAGGGAGAATTTGAAAAGAAGCTTTCTATGGAAGCAAACATGCATGATAAAGACTTTTTCAAATACATTCGTAGCAAAAAAGCTGTGAGAGAGTCAGTTGGACTATTAGATGATAGAAGGGTAAAAGGGGCATTAAGAGGGAACAAGGCCATAGTGGAGAGACTGAATGAATTCTTTGCTTTGGTCTGTACTGAGGAAATGTAGGAATGTTACCCATGAGTGAAATGGTATTTAAAGGTGATGCCACATAATTGAAAGAAATATCGTTACACTGGGAAGATGTATTACAACTATTTGATAAACTGAAGAGTAGCAAATCACCTGTACCAGATGGTATACATCCAAGGATGTTGAAAGAACTGAAATATGAGATTGCAGACCTACTATTAGTAATCTGTGAACCATCATTAAAATCATCTCTAATACTTCAAGATTGGAGGATGGCCAATGTAATGCCAATTTTAAAAAGGGTTCCAGGGGTGACCCAGGAAACTACAGACCGATGAACCCTGACGTTAGTACCGGGAAAAATGGTAGAAACCTTTATAAAGGACAAAATAAGTGAACATGTAGATAGTCATGGCTTAATGGGAGACAGCCTACTTGGCTTTAGCCAAGAAAGGTCTTGTCTTACTAATCTGTTATGTTTTTTTAAAGGTGTGAATAAACAGGTAGACAAAGGTGAGTCGGTTGATATAGTGTATCTGGACTTTCAGAAAGCCTTTGACAAGGTCCCCCATTAGAGACTCTTGGAGAAATTAAAAAGTCATGGAATAGGAGGCAGTGTATTATTGTGGATCATGACCTGGTTAAAAGATAGAAAGCAGGTATCCGGTGATGCGGTGAGCCGGAGCAGACGCATGCTGCTCGGGCTCTGGGCCCCTTCACCCCTCCGCCAAAGATTTATGCGGTGATCGGGGCTGCATTCGGGGTTCTTCGCCCCCCCCCGGGCTCCCCCACAAGAACCGCTATTGGGGCTGGTGCCCCGGAGCCCTCCGTTCCCCCCGACGAGATGATTCTTGGAGGCGGCCTGGACTTCGGCGGCAGACGCCGCGCGGGGAGTACGGCTGCAGTGTGAGGTGAGGCGGTGCGGGGCTGACTCCAGCGGCGGTCGGAGCGGGGCTCTGCGGCGGCGGCGGCCCTCGGACTGCGGCATCCTGCCCCCCCCCCCCGCATGTATCTATTAAGCGGGCCCTGCGAGGGGGGCCAACACGGCAGCTGCTGAGGGGGCCGGGGGCTGTTGCAGGGCCTGGATCGGGGTCACCACTTGCCTTCCCGCCCCTCTGAGAGCTCCTCGAGGGCCGAGCAGCCCACCAGAAGATCGGGGCACACACTAGAGGGCCCGTGGGCCTGGTACATTCATCTTTTCTTCACCACGCAGACGTCTGGGTCCTGAGCCGGGCCTTCGGCACGTGGAGTTCGAGCTGCACCCCCCCCCCAGCCTCTGGCCTTTGATGGATGCCCTGTTGCTACTGCGCCTTCAGCTCGCGACGGCCTGTGCCCCGCACTCTGGGCCCTCCCCCCGGTACACCGGTCTCTGAGACCTGAGCCTCCAGTCCGACAAGTCAGAGCCTGTGACCTGCGTCCTCCTCTCAGCACTCCGGAGCCTGTGACCTGCGCCCTGCCCTTGGCTCTTGGAGGCTTACGACCGCTCTCTACATCTGGCACCCGAGAGTTGGGGACTCCTCCCTTGCTCCCGACACCTCGACGCCTGTGACACGGGCTCCCCCCCCCCCTTTTTCTAGCGCATAGCGGCCCGAGACCTGCACTCTTTCTCCTGCGCACGGGGAGACTTGGGCGTACCAGAGGCCTCGGAGATGGCGGCGAAGGGAGGCCGTCGGGTGGAGAAGGAGAAGACCCTCCTACCGCCAAGGGGGGGGGAAAACAGTCCTCGCCGCTGAAGGGAGAGGCCAGGGCCGCAGCGTGGATGGTTGACGAAATCTCCCTGGCCGTGGAGGGGTTGCTGTCCGCGCAATTCGACGACCTGCTGGGCCGCATGGACCTCATCCAAACTTCAGTGGAGGCCTTGGTGGCCGATTGCAGGAGGCGGAACACCGGATAGAGCGGTCAGAAGAGCATGTGCTGGAGCTGCAACAGGAGATGGCCCGGATGAAAAAGTTACTCCAGGGGCAGGAGGCCAAGCTAGACGACCTTGAAAATAGGTCCCGCCGGAATAATCTGAGATTTCTTGGAGTTCCGGAAGTTATAGAGGACCGGGACCTACAATCCTACGTAGAGGACCTGGTGAAACAAATTCTGGCGAACGACCCCGAGGGCACCTTAGTCCAAATTGAGAGGGCACACCGGGTCGGGCCTAGGAGAAACAGTGATGGCCGACCTAGAGTGGTTCTAGCACGGTTCCTGCGATTCCAACAGAAGGAGGCAGTCCTACGGGCCGCGTGAAAGAAAGGGACTATTCAAAAAGACAATGCCAGGCTACGTGTCATTCAGGATTACTCAGCGGCTCTGGGCCAGCGGCGACGAGAGTATGGACCTTTGTGCCAGGTTCTGATAGACAATAATATCAAATTTATTGTGCAATACCCTGCCCGGCTGATCTTCACTCATGGGGGGACTCGTCGGTCCTTTGACTCCGCGACAGCAGCAACGCCCTACGTGGAGGAGATACGGCGGAGGGCTGCAGTGGCAGCCGAGACCTGAGGTCCGGAGGGGAGGACTACTGATGTGCGGAACAAGCCCGGAGTTTCCACTATGGACTTTAAAGTGATGGTGATGGTAACTGGGGTGGGGGAGGGTGGAGGATGGGGCCTGCTCAAACTATTGCTAAGTGGGGGGTTGGCTGTGTTCCAGAGGCGTGGGGGGCGGGTGGGGGATGGCCCGAGTAGTTGGGGGTGGCTCGCCGGGGGGCGAGTGGGGAGGAGGAGTGGATATGGGGGGGAGAGCTCCTAGGGGGACCCCCCCGGACGCTTTGCAGCAGGGCTGGTACAATGGAGGGGTGAGGGGGTCCCTTACGCATCTAGGAATACTTAGAGAAGGGGAGGAGGATGGTAGATGGGACGAGGGTTTGGAGTGGGGAGGAGAGGGGGAGGGGGTGGGCGGGTGGGAGGGGGGGAAGGGATGGGAGGGAGGGGGGGTGGGGACGTGTGGGCAGGAGAGGGAGGGAGGGGGAGGGGGTGTAGGAGGTGAGCAGTATTTTCAGGGATTAATGGAGGGGTGGACGACAGGAGGGATTTTCCTGGTGAAGAAGAGGGGAGGACCTCAGGCTGGGTGGGTCCCTTCCTCAGAAAAGGTATGGTTTATGCTGTATTATAATAAGCCTACTTTTGTGTTACATGCCGCTTAAGATAATTTCTTGGAATGTATGTGGTCTGGGTAGCCCCATTAAACGGGCTAAGGTCCTGCAGGCTCTAGCACGGCAGAAGGCGGACATCGCAATGCTCCAGGAAACCCACCAGACTGCTGAAGAACACCGAAAATTATGCCGGGAGTGGGTGGGACAGGTCTGGGGGGCTCCAGCTCAGGGGAAGAAGGGGGGAGTAGTCTTCCTGATTCATAAAAGGGTGAGGCTGGAGGTTGTCCGGGATTTCGTAGACCCGACTGGCAGATTTGTCTTGGTGCAGGGAGTCCTTGAGGGGAGGCCTGTCATCCTGGGCAACCTGTATTGTCCAAATGTACTTGATTTGCCCCTCTTTGCCCGCTTTGCCTCCAAGATTGAGACATTGCCGGAGTCCCCCCTGATTTTGGGGGGAGACTTTAATGGGGTCATGGATGTCGACCTTGATACTTCCAAGGGGGGGGAGCAGAGAGACAGAACTGCGACGGTTCGGGCCCTGCGACGTTTATGCTCTCGACTGGGCTTGGTGGACCCCTGGCGGCTGCTTCACCCGACCGAACGGGATTACACGCATATATCCCGGGCTCATGGCACTAGTGCCCGTATAGATTACCTGTTGATTTCTACAGGCCTGTTCGTTAAAGTGGTGGATGCTCAGATAGGGCCGATGGAGATATCTGTCCATGCTTTCGTTTGGCTCGACGTCCATTGGACTGGGACCTCTCCCCGGCCCCCGACGTGGCGATTCCCGCTCGAACTATATAGGGACGTGCAATTTCGTTCCTTTCTTCAACAACGCTGGCAGGAATTTGAAGCTGATCATAGGGGTCACCAGGATGACCCCGAACTGCTCTGGGAAACTGCAAAGGTGGTTCTGCGGGGGGACATAATAGGGTTCCTTGCCCGGAAGAGAAGACTGAGGGCCGAACGTATTATTGGTTTAGAGAAGTTGGTGACGCGGTTACGGCGGCAAGGGGCTCAAAACCCGACAGCAGGGCTTAAAAAGCAGCTGTGGGACTCTCAAATGGAATTAAATGAACTTCTGCACCAGCGGGCAAAGAAATCTGTGTTATACTATCGGTACCAACTTTATCGTTATGGGGATAAGCCCGGGAAACTATTGGCTAGATGCCTTCGGGGACCTAGGGGCTCCAAACTGGTGCCGGGTTTGCGAGATGATTCGGGGGTGTTACACCGGGAGAACTCGGAGATTGTGCGGGTTTTTCGTTCCTTTTTCCAGACCCTTTATACTGCGGAGTCGCCTTCCCGTACGCAGATGGAGGAGTATGTGGGGGCCTTGGAGTTACCGCGCTTGACCGCGGAGCAAAGAGCGCAGTTGGAGCGGCCGATAACGGCGGCTGAGCTGCAGGGGGCTATTTCTAAGGCCAGCTGTTATAAATCCCCAGGATCCGACGGGCTTGGTGCGGAATTTTACAAAATCCTTAACGATTTGATTTCCCCAACGCTGGCTGCCGTGCATAATCAGAGGGCGCAGCAGGGCTACTTTCGGTGGGGGGTTAATCATGCCCATATTGTCCTTATTCCTAAACCGGCGAAGGATCCCCTCTCAGCGACTTCGTATCGTCCTATCTCACTACTTAATTTTGACCTTAAATTGATGGCCAAGGTTTTGGCAGACCGCCTGGCGGAGTTTCTGGGGCTGTTGGTACATGATTGTCAGGTTGGGTTTGTGAAGGGGCGATACGCAGTTCGCAATCTACGCAAAATTGTGGCGTCCTTGGAGTGGGTCCAGCATAGACAGTTGCCCTCATTGCTTGTTAGTTTTGATGCGGAAAAGGCCTTCGATCGAGTGGACTGGCAATATCTGCAGTACATCCTTCCGCGCTATGGTCTCGGGCCTTTATTTTGTAGTATGGTTGCGAGCCTGTATGCCGATCCGACGGCGGCGATACTTTGTAATGGGGTGGTATCAGAGAGGTTTACTTTGCAGAGGGGGACTCGTCAGGGCTGTCCCCTTTCTCCTCTCCTTTTTGTCCTGTCCTTGGATCCTCTCCTGCGGAGAGTGGCGGGAAATGCGTTCCATAAGGGGGGTGAGAATGGGTGCTCACGAATTTAAGATATCTGCCTTTGCTGATGACCTGTTGGTACATTTACTTTCGCCAACAGACTCCTTGCCGCTTCTTCTAGACGAGCTCCGAACCTTTGGACAATTTGCGGGGCTACGTATTAACAGGGACAAATCTGAGGCCATGGACGTGTTGGGGAGCCTTCGGGGTAGTTGGCCGGGGGGCTTCCCTCTTCGATGGGCCGGGGATCAATTTGTATATTTGGGGATTGTATTGCCTTGCCATCCCGGACGATTGTATAGGTGCAACCTGCAGCGAATGCTGACCAAGGTGCGAACCCAGGTGCAGGCCTGGCAGCCTCTCCCCTTGTCCCTATTGGGAAGGATTGCGGCGATTAAACTGGTGCTCTTGCCCCGGATCTTGTACTGGTTGCAGACCCTCCCTGTTTGGCTCCTCCGGAGGGATGCCCGGCTTTTTGAGGTGGAATTTCGGGGTCTCCTCTGGGGGGGGGCGAGAGCTCGTGTCCCCTACAGTTGGCTGGTGGGGAGGATGCGCAATGGGGGGTGGGGGCTCCCGGATCTCGGTGCTTATGCTTTGGCCTGCCAGGCGCGCCATTTGGGGGACTGGCTAGGTGACACTGACCTTTATACGCCCACGGCCTTGGAGGAGGAATATGTGGCGCCCCACTCTTTGCGGGCCCTCTTGCACCTGGAGGTTAGCCAGTGGGCCACCCACTTAGCTGAGAGTGTGTTGCTGCTCCCGGTCTGTAAGACCTGGCGGCAGTTGAACACCTATTGGGGCCGTAATTGGAAGGCGTCAAGTTGGCTGCCCCTTCGGGGCAATGCCAACTTTACCCCGGGGACGGAGACCGCGGCCTTTCGTTTTTGGGGGGAGAAGGGGGTCCATAGTGTGGGGAACGTGGTGGACTTGACCGGGAGGACCAAACCCTTTCCTGTGCTTTCCCGCGAGTTTGACTTGCGGCCCCATCATTTCTTTGCATATATGCAGGTGGCCCATTATGTGGCCTCCCTCCCAGGAGAGGAGTTACATGGCGACCGCTCGGTCCAGCTTATGGGGTTTTTTGGCCTGGACGACACGGCACGACCGTCGATCCGGGGTTTTCACCTCCGGTTGGAGCAGCTTCGCCAACGCCCAGACTATTGCAGAGTAGAACAGGCTTGGGGGGCAGAAATGGGGCGGGAAATCCCCCGGGGCACTATTTTGGCGGCCCTACGGCGCGCGGTGAGCCTGGTGGAGGGGGCTCGTTGGCGGGAAAATACAATTTAAATGTCTCACCAGGATCCACTTCTCGCCGCGGAGGGCCCTTCGTTGCCACCTGACTGTGGATGGCAGTTGTCCGCGGTGTGCGGCGCCCATGGCGACCTTGTTACACATGTGGTGGGGATGCCGCAGGCTTCGCCCTTATTGGCGGAGGATTGCCCTGTACATGGCCAATCTGCTGGGACAACCTATTCAGTGGGATGCAGCCTTGGTGGTCTTGGATGTTCTGGCCCTCGCCTCTCCGAGGGGGAAGTGGGGTCGCTGGCTGGTGCGTAAGGCCTGTCTGGTGGGTAAGGGACCTTTGCTGAGGCGATGGAGGGAGACCCGCCCTCCCTCTTTTTGGGAGTGGCGGAACTCTTTCCATCAGCTTATGCTCCTGGAGTGTAGGGCTGCCCGGGGCCATGTCCAGCGATGGTCCGCCTTCTTGCTAATTTGGGATCCATACATTCAAAATCTGAGTGCCCGGACCCGTAACACGGTCTTGCAGTTGGGTTGTTAACACCCTTATCTACTGTTTTGTTATTCGGGGTAAATGTAGAACCTTCAGATGGTCCTGCGTGGCTCTGACATATGTGGGGGGGGAGGTGGGGGTGGGGGGAGGGGGAGGGGGTAGGGGGGAAGGGGGAGGGGGTTATTACATTTTGAAAAATCCATGTAACCGTCAATGGGTATTGCTCCTGGGGATAAGAGCTAACCCCAGAGAGTGGTGATTTTCTGTGTGTCTTGTACCTGTTGTTTATTGTTGATGGTTCTAAATAAAGTTTTGAAAAAAAAAAAAAGATAGAAAGCAGAGGGTAGGGCTTGTCACCCTCACGGTGGCCAACCCAACGCCTAGGCGCTGAGACTTGGTCTGCCTGTGGTGTTCCTGCCTCAGAGAGCGTGGGCTTGCTTGAACTCTGCAAGGCCTTCTGGGAATGTAAGTCTCTTTACTCCTTGAGCACAGATGAGTTGCAGTCGAGTGGTTTCAGGCAATGACAAGAATTTATGTTCCCCTTCCCAGCGGATTAAATGCAAGTGAATAACTCAGGACAAAACATGCCATACAATTGGCTCGAGGAAATTATACATGAACTCAGGTAAGTTAGCCTTGTCAGCTTCAGGCTTTAAACGTGCAGTGCTTGATACAAAACAAAACCACAACAGCTTCAATTAGCAAAGAAAATGTTCCCTTTTCTTCTGCTGCTTTTACCGTCTCTCACAGACACTGTTCAGCATAGGGAATTCACATGGTCAGCCAAAGATAATGTACAGTCCATCCGATCATCCACTATTTCATTTTGGACAAAGTATATCTGCATTTCTTCAGTATCAGTAATAGCAGGGTGTGTCAGTAAACTGCTATCCAGATCTTTGAAACAAACGGTTTCTCTGACCTCACGTGGTTTCTCTCTGTAACACTCTCCTGAGCAGGGTTGTAAACTACCATATATGCTGTAGTTTTTGTCCAGGGAGTTTGCTACTTTCTGGTAACTATAAGGAACTGCTTTATAGCTAGGTTCAAACTTGTGTGAATTATTAAGCCTACCCTTTGGCTTTGAAAGGGAAGGAACTCTCCACTCTGCAGGGTTAGACTGGTTCTCAAACACAGCTGGTGTTTGCTTGCCTCTCAGCCTATTAACTCTCCCCTCAGACGTACCGGTATTCTCCAGCCAGCCTGTCTCTCTCCTCGGAGCGTGTGAGCTTTGCCAAGCCTGCCTCTCAGGAAAATTCTTCTCTCTCCGGCCTTTACCAGGCAACACCTGTCCTGGGTTGCTTCCTTCTGGCCTCATGAATATGGCTCCCTTGATTCTCACTCCTCCTTGACTCCTTCTAGTCAGCGTGCTCCTTTGCTGGCTTCCTTTCTCATCCTGGTTCTGGCTCTGACTCCAGTTCCCCCTCTAGCTCTCGTTCTGCCTGGTCCAAGCTAATGACCACTTTTTATCCTTGTAACTCTCAGGGCTTAGCTGTGCCCTGCCCTGAAACAGGTGAAATTCATTACCTCCTGAGCTAGGGAATACGTCACTGCAGGGGCGTGTCTTTCTAGCTCGTGACTCTCTTTGTCTACTTCTTCTTTGCAAACACTGAGCCATGTGCTCAGACTGCCTGTCAGTTTCTGAAAGCAAATCCTCATCTTGCCCTATCTTTATAGGCTCAGAAGGGACTTCTTCATGACAGGCTAAATGGCCAATTTTCCCAATGGAGAATGGTGAATAGTGGAGTATCTGACGGATCTGTTCTGAGTCCGCTGCTTTTTAACATATTTGTAAATAACCTGGAAATGGGAATAATGAGTGAGGTAATCTAATTTGCAAATGACACAAAATTATTCAAAGTTGTTAAAACCGATGAGGACTGTGAAAAATTGCAAAAGGACCTTGATAAATTGGGAGACTGGGCATCCAAATGGCAGATGAAATTTAATGTGGACAAGTGCAAAGTTATGCACCTAGGAAAGAACAACCCAAGCTATGGTTACATGATGCAATGTTCCACTTTAGAAATCACCACCCAGGAAAAAGATTTAGGCGTCATCGTGGATAACATGTTGAAACTCTCCGCCTAGTATGAAGCGGTGGCTAAGAGAGCAAAAAGAATGCTAGGTATTATAATGCCTTTGTATCATTCCATGGTACGACTGCACCTTGAATATTGTGCGTAATTCTGGTCACCGTATCTTGAAAAGGATATAGCGTTAATTAGAAAAGGTACAGAGAAGAGCCACCAAAATGGTAAAGGGAATGGAAGGATACCTCTATGAGGAGAGGCTAAAAAGGTTAGGGCTCTTCAACCTGGAAAAGAGACGGCTCAGGGGAGATATGATAGAGGTCTATAAATTAATGAATGGAGTGGAACGGTTGTTTACACCATCAAAATATAGAAAGACTAGGGGACATGCAGTGAAACTACAGGTTAAATCTATTTAAGACTAATAAGAGAAAATATTGTTTCACTCAACGTGTAATCAAACTCTGGAAGGTTTGGACAAGTTCCTGGAGGAAAGGTCCATAAACCATTATTAAAGGGGACCCAGGATACACTGCTTGCCCCAATACAAGCATTGTGGAATCTGTGTATTTTAGGGAAACTGCTAGGTGCTTGTGAGTTGGATTGGCCACAGTTAGAAACAGGATGCTGGGCTTGATGGACCTTGGTCTGACCCAGTATGGCATATCTTATGTTCTTAAGCCTCCCTCCTCCCCTGGCAGTTTCCTCCCTACCTTGTTTTGTTTTTACTACCGTCCTAGCTATGTCATCTGACTGAACAAGATCGGACTCCTGGACGGGAAAGGGAGCACACATGCGTAGTAGCATGTCCCAAAGGCTTTCTTTGAAAGCTGGGGAAATGCTCTGCGCGAGCTCCATCACCTATATGTGAGGACTAATTCCTGCTGTCCCTGGAGAGCACCTTTTACAGGTGAATAACTACACTTTGTTTTCATGCTTTTGTTTTTTTACTTACTTAAATTTGCCTTAGGTGAAGCACAACAAAATGATTAATAAATGTAAATAAATATTTATTTATATAAACCTTTATACCACTAATAGTGAACAGAATGTCATTCAAAGTTGTTAACAATTAATAAATAAAAGTAATAGTTATATGCAAAAGATTAGACGCCCGTTGCAAAACTGTGTTTCAGTGAATCTCTAGGGAACAAGCTGACAAATAGTCTACAAGTGCATTCATTCTGTGCTTCTCACTACCATTCTTCTCTTATCTCACTCTGCACCCTCCTTGGGAGCTCTGCTCCTCTGGCAGATCCCTTTCATCTGTGCCCTTCTCTGCCATTGCCAACTCCAGACTTCGTTCATTCTATCTCACTGCTCCATATGCCTGGAATAAACTATGTGAGTCTGTGCGTCTGACTCCTTCTCTAGCCCTATTCATATCCAAGCTAAAAGCCCACCTCTTTGAAGCCACTTTTGAATCCTGATGCTCCTCTCTCTCTTGTCCCCTACTTATGTGTATCTTACCATATTCTAATCCCAAGTTTCACTATGGGGGTCATTCCAGAACATGAATAAGGGGTTTTTGTATGTGCAGCGGAGACATTTATGTGCCGAAAACGTTCTCGACCGTATTCTGAAACACTGCTGTTATGCACGTCCACGGCACTAGCACCGTGATTTCAGAATGTGCCCAGAAGGGGCGGAACGGGTTCATGGTCAGCCGTGGAGACGTATAAAGCATATTCAGGAAAGGCTTATGTACGTATTAAGTGTTTCCCGGAAACATTCACGTTATTCCTGCTGAAACGTGGAATAAGGCCAGAACTTAGAAAAAATTCTGCTTTTCTCTGCAGTGTGTCCCATAGGTATGTTCTGAACTGGTGGGATTGCAGTCTGAAAAAACACAAGATTCAGTTTTAAGGTACAGAGAGCAGAGATGAGGGAATGTTGTAAGATATAGACACATTAAGAAACACCCTTACTGTAATAGTATTTATTCTGGCTATGCTTAAATGTGCTGTTTGTGCTAAAGGAGCCAGTCTAGGGGACCCTAATAATTCCCATGTTCTGAAAAATGAGACTGCTGGTGTAGGGATAGTATGGGGGTGAGCATGGATAGAATTCTTGTTTTGGTGAGAAATGGAACACCATGCTGTTATGTTATGTCATAGCTGTTATGGATAGGTTTAGGGCATTTTTTGGCAGAATTATCTTTTTGTAACAGAACGCGAGAATGTGGGTGGGTGTGATTTGAGGGGTGCACAGGGGGATCTGGTGTGCTCATCTGCAATTCAGGGGGACATGAAAGCCTGGCCAGTACCTGGACCATATGGATGACGTAGCATCATCCAGATACCTGTGTGGTCAGGCAGTCAAAATCAGAGAGGGTTCACTATAGCTAAATGTCAAAACAATATCCCTGTCAATAATAAGGGACCCTCAGAATAACACAGCACTAATGCATGCCCATAATGCATATTTTGTGAGATCAATGCTGTTACTGTTGAGCATGTATTCATGCTGTTTGCACTGCCGAATGCTCTTATTCTGAAGGTTCCTTATTATTGACAGGGGTATGTTTTGACATTTACCCATAAAGAACCTATGCAGATTCCTTCTGGATTATTTTTCATGAGGTACTCTAGTAAGATCAGATATTGTTGAACAGCCATACATCTGCTGTGCCAGGCAATGGGAGATATGACTGATGTTATGCCAGTATTCCCTGGATTGTACCACGCAGCTTACATCCCAGGCCAGGATTTATGAGAGCTTCGAGACTGGTGATATATCTGTAGTCTGGCTACTTGGTGTGATGGCACTGTGATCTCCCTCCCATGCACACACAGACCTGACCCAGAGGAGCAGTGGCACAAAGCGAACTGGGGGAAGGCAGGCAGGGTTGCCCCACAGATAGCGAATGTATTCAGACCGACATATGCCACGAAGGGACAGGTGTAGCTGTTGTGAGAAATGCCAGTTATCCATATAGGTGGGCCTCAGATGCAATGTATAGTGCTACAAGACAGGGACAGCTCTTCACAGACACATAAAAGATTCTTCCTAATGAGCAGAGCTTACAATCTAGTCAAGACAGCACAACAGCTGTGGACAGGATACATTCAGAAGGAAATTGTAAGGAAACACAAGGGAGGTTAGGCGGATCAGATCCAAAAGCGACAAAGAAGAGAAGAGCGCTCAGCTTGGATTTGAGAAGGGCCAGAGAAGAAGCCTGATATACAGACTCGGGTAATTTGTTCCAGGTTTAAGGAGCAGCAAGGTGAAAGGAGCGAAGTCTGGATTTGGCAGTAGAAGAGAAGGGCAAAGATAGAAGCAATCTGATAGAAGAGCAGAGTTCCCGGGGAGGGGTATAGGGAGAGAGAAGGCGGGAATGGTAGTGTGGAGCAGCAGAATGAGTGCACTTATAGGCCATAGGCATGAAAAGGACATACATTTGTTGCTCAGCAATATTATGCATTCTTTGGGGAACTGCAATGTTAGCTCCAGGTTTTTTGCACTTGATAAGGTCCATCCCTAGCAACTGAAAGCATGTTTACAGAGATGACAAGAGCAGGAATCACTGGGGCCCTTTCCTAATGACACATACCATTTGATGCACTGTATGTCCTGACATATGTGTTCATATTTACATTCTCGTATACCATATTTGAGTGCACTGGGATTACCTAGCACTTTTCAGGGCATGAAGAGGACTGATATATGGCCTAGGTTGCAGCAGCTATCATATCTCATTGGTATTTACGTCTAGTTTGCTTCAGCAAACTACTGTTTGTGATGAGCAGCTTAGGAGATGCACATTTTTCCTAAGGAATATGACGCCTGTGGGGGGTACATCACCAGAAGAACCAGGAGCAGGACCTCAGAAAACACCCACAAACAGGAATAGAAGCGAGGGGCATCTTGAAGAATTTTCAGAAGACTGTGTTTGTGAGAAACTAGCTGAACTTAAAGTAGACAAAGCGATGGGACTGGATGGGATACACCCTAGAATACTAAGGGAACTTGGGGACGTTCTAGCAACTCCACTGACTGACCTTTTCAATGCCTCGTTGGAGTCGGGAGTGGTGCCAAAGGATTGGAGAGAGGCTCGTGTGGTGCCTTTACACAAAAGCAGAAGTAAGGATGTGGTTGAAAACTACAGGCTGGTTAGTTTAACTTCAGCGGTGAGTAAGTTATTGGAAACGCTGCTGAAAGAGAAAATAGTGAAGTTTCTGGAGTCCAGCGGATTACAGGATCCGAGGCAGCCTGGATTCACCAGAGGCAGGTCTTGTCAGACAAATCTGATTGATTTCTTTGACTGGGTGACCAGGGAGAGCCCTAGACGTGGTGTATTTAGATTTCAGTAAAGCCTTTGACACAGTTCCTCACCTACCACTTATAAAAAAAATGAGCATCCTAAGGATGGACCCTAAAGTTACTGCTTGGGTTAGAAATTGGTTGAGTGGGAGGCGACAAAAGGTACAGGTAAATGAAGCTCACTCTGAGGAGATGGAAGTTACCAATGGTGTGCCTCAGGGATCTGTCCTTGGTCCAATTCTGTTTAACATCTTTCTCAGTGATATAGCGGAAGGGCTATCGGGTAAGGTTTGCCTTTTTGTGGATGATACCAAAATCTGCAATAGAGTTGACACCCAGGAAGGTGTAGATAACATGAGGAGGGATCTAGCTCTGCTTGAAGAATGGTCTAGAATTTGGAAGCTGGGATTTAATTTTAAAAAATGCATGGTCATGCATTTGGGCTGCAGCAATCCAAGAGAGCAATATAGTATAGGGGGTGAAGTACTTTTGTCCTCTAAAGAAGAGCGGGACCTAGGTATGGTCGTGTCAGATGATCTTAAAGTAGCTAAACAGGTAGAAAAGGCGATGGCAAAAGCTAGAAGGATTTTTGGGTGCATATGGAGAGGAATGGCTAGCAGAAAAAAGGAGGTGATAGTGCCCCTGTATAAGTCTTTGATGCGACCTCATTTGGAGTATTGTGTGCAATTCTGGAGACCGCACCTTCAAAAGGATATAAACAGGATGTAGTCAGTACAGAGGGTGGCTACCAAAATGGTTAGTGGTCTTCATTATAAAGCATATGATGACAGACCTAAGGATCTTAATATGTACACTTTACAGGAAAGGCGGGATAGAGGTGATATGATTGAGACGTTTAAATACATCTGTGGCATAAATGCACAGGAGAGAAAGCCTCTTTCGATTGAAAGCAAGTTCTGCTACGAGGGGACATGGGATGAGGGTGAAAGGGGATATGCGGAAATATTTCTTTACAGAAAGAGTGGTGGATCCGTGGAATAGTCTGCCAGTGGAGGTGGTGGAGATGAGGACAGTATCTGAATTCAAAAAAGCATGGGACAAACACAGAGGATCTCTAAAGAAAAAAAGGGGACTACTGTTGTTGTTGATATGGAAGGACAGACTAGAATAGGCCATTTGGTCTTTTTCTTTCATTTTTCTATGTTTCTTTGATCTGAAACGTGTAACTTTTCAGAATACAGTGGGCGCGGGGATGTCCAAAACGTTTACTCGCATCCGCTAATATTGACGAGGACATGTTTCTTCATATATTGCATGACTCGTGTCTGCATCCATCCACGGGCCATGCCCCCGCCAATGGGCCTTGCCCCAGATGCGTGCATGGGCCAGCTGAATAACACTTGCCCATGCCATACCGAACACATCTATCTCCCCGATTCCAGACCTGTGGGCACATCCAGACCCGCAGATGCAGAATTAGATTCAAACAGGGACCGTTTTTAATTTAGACATATCCACAGGCTGGACATGCACATTATGGGACCGGGCTCTATGTGTCTAAAGTACGCAAAAAAAAGCCCCTTGATAAGTTTAAAACATTTTAGAATAAAGTGCTTTAGACTGATGAAATGAAAACTAAACCATTTAGCCGCAAGCACACATGATATATTTGGTGGGAAAAGGGTGAAGCATTTGAAGAAAAGAACACCTTCCCAACTGTGAAGCATGGGGCTGAGTTTATTTTGCTTTGAGGTTGTGTGGTAGTTAGTGGCATAGAAAATATTGTGCAGGTTGAAGGAAGACTGGATTTAACTGAATATCAACATATTCTAGAAGATAATATTCCGCAGTCGATGAAGAAATTGAAGCTGAAAAGAGGATTTTTCAGTATGACAGCTTTCTAAAACACCTCAAAATCATGAAGTACTTATAGAAAAAAAAGGATGAAAGTTAAGAATGGCCTTCATAGTCCCAGACGCAAATGTTATAGAAATCTTTTGGGGGAGTTCTCAAAAATTCAGTACATGCAAGGAGACTTAATTATTTCAGAATTATAAGAGTTGTACAAGAAAGAGGAGTTAAAATCCAAAAGCGAAACTAAAAACGACTGGCTGCAGGAAACATTTGGGAGTGATTATTTCTGCCAAAAGAGATGTTACAAAGTACTGAGTGAAAGCGTGCATAAAATTTTGTTCCTGCCATATAACTGTTATCTCAGAATCTACAAAAACACTGCAAAAAGTAATTATGCATTAAATTTTTCCATAAAATGTGTTTTACCTTGCTCCATGTATGTTTATGCAATTTCTTGATACACCACCCAGGCCTGAAGGGCATCAGAGCGGTTTACAATCGCTACAAGCAGGTACTGAATACATTCCCTCATCCCCAAAGGACTCACAATCTATGTGTACCTGAGGCAACAGAGGGTTAAGTGGCTTGCCTAAGGCCACAAGAAGTGCATATAGGACTAGAAACCCCAGTCTCTCTGGGCTGCAATTGCTGTCCCCTGGTGGACCACTGTGTAGAAGTTATGTCAGCTCCTTTTGTTCACTTAGGGGCCTTTTACTAAAGTGGATTGTGGTTTTACACCTAACACACTAATAGCATACAAAAACATGGCAGATTAGATACGACACCCCCAGGTTAACTGTCAGGGGCATAGACAGTATTTCCCAACTAGATAACGCACGGTGTCATTCAACGACATGAGCCATCAATATCACGGGTGCTATTAATTTCACTTATTGAAGTGGAGGTAATTGCACCCACACTATTTGCAAGTTGCACCATTAGCGCGTGATGCTTACTACACCCGCTCTGCGCTCCAATCTGCCTATTTCCCACTTTAACATGTGTGGCACAGTTAGCATGGGAATGAGTGTGTGCTACCTGTCACAGCTGCACACTAACAGTGCCGGCCACAGTGCGTGGTTAGCGCACACGAAATCCCATGCTAACTGCGTAATGCACTTTAGTAGACGAGCCCCTTCGGAATTCAGTGGAACGTACAGTTTGATCAGAGATGCCTAAACATTTGCATACCAACTGTAGACAGACTACTAATACTGATCAAGGCAAATGGAGTCCAGCAGCATTTAAAAGACTATCAGAACATCAGCAAACCTTTGTAAGGTGCAGTGAAGAAATTCATCCTAATGGATATAAGAGGTATTTTTTTTTTATAGTGCCATTGAGTCAGTGTTGACTCAAAGCGACCCAGCTACCTCTGGGTTTTCTTGGCAATGTATCACCGGAAGTAGATTGCCAGCCTTTTCTTCCGAGGCAATGGAGGGTAAAGTGACTTGCCCAAAGTAACAAGGAGTGCCAGTAGGAATTAAACCCTTGATCTTCTGGGTACTAGGCAGTTGCTCTAACCACTAGGCTACTCCTCCACTCCGTAAGAGCTATATATATATTTTTTTCTATTTTATAAGAAGTATATAAAATAGAAAAAAAAAATAGGTTCAAGAATAATCGTTCCTAAACTGGTTTCCACATAACTGAATGTCACATGAAACTGTCAGATCTCTTTTTAAGACTGTGCTTTCCAAACTTGTCCTGGTAGACTTTCACAATATCCACAATGAACATCCATGAGATGAATTTGCAAACATAAGGTCTCTACTGTAGGTATACACATCTCTCTCATATTCATTGTGGATAACCTCAAAATTCATCTGACTATAGAGGTCATGAGAACAAATTTGGGAAGTGCAGTTTAAGTGATCATTTAACCCATTCTAGTATTGATTGTTTATCTCTTTTGGCCAAGCTTCCTTTCTTCTCTTTGTGATCTCAATCTGGTGGATAGTTGCCTGTGTACCTTCATTCTCCAGGACCAAGCAGGAAGTCAGTCCTCACTTATGGGTGACGTCGGCGCCGACGGAGCCCTCGCGGAGCAATTTTCCCCAGCTTTCAAAGAAAGCCTTTGGGAATTGCAGCGCGCATGCGCAGTCGTCTTCCCGCCCGAAGGTGCCATCTTAGCCAGTCTTCTTTTTTCCGCGGAGCCCTACAGACGTCCCCGTCTTGTCCCCGCGAAAAAGTTGATTTTCTTCTTTATTTTATCCTTTTTTCCTTCAGGTTCGACGCCGATCTTTTTCCCGCCCGGACTCGCGACGCCGGTCACGAGTCCTCTTATTTTTTTCGGTTTTTCTGACTTAGTCAGCTTTCGTTTTCGGTTTTTCCCTGGCAGCCCGGTCCTTTGACCTCGCAGGGGCCCTTTTTCCCCCGATGGCTGCCAGTGGGTTTAAGCGGTGTGGTCGGTGTGACCGAAATATGTCACTAACCGACACACACGATTTTTGCCTCCGCTGCCTGGGCCCGGATCATGAGGAACTGATCTGTGGGCCCTGCAGCAAAATGTCCTCAAAGGCGTTGAGAAGTCGGCGGCATCAGCGTGAGAGAATCTTCGCTGACCCCAGCCGTACCCGGACCTCGTCGGAGGCCTCCGCGTCGAAGGGCTCCAGCTCGGACCGTCGCCGGAGTTCCTCCGACCGGGGTTCTCCCTCCGGGGACCATCGTCGGAAGGTGAAACCCGCGAGGGCGGCGTCGGTGGACGCTCCTGGTTCCGCGAGGGCCAGGTCGCATAGCCCCGACAGCCGCCCCGGGTCCTTGGAGAAGGAACACATCCCGAAGCGACCTCGCCTGGAGTCGGAGATGCCTGTCCGGGTAAGTCCTGTGGTCCTTCTGGACTCACCTCCGCGACAGCCGACGTCGGGCCCGACGCCGTCGGGGCCCGAGTCGGGGGCTGCTGGGTCACCTGAGCTCGGACTCAGGTTGACGGCCTTGGAGAGCAGACTGTCTGCCTTCATGGACCAGCAGCGGGCACTGCTCGCTGGCTTCGCTGGCGCCGCTGCCCCGACCGCCGGGACGTCGACGTCCAAGTCGACCCCGGAGACCGAGCCGATCCTCGAGTCGATGAGAACTCGAGTCGATCCTCGGTCGAGGTCACCCTCGGCCTCCCGTTCGGGACCGAGGTCGCCGACGCCGACTCCCTCGGCGTCGGGGCGGCTGGCGCCGCACCCTGCCCGGGCCGACCCCACCGAGTCCTCGTCGGAGTCGGTCTGGGAGTCTGAGGAGGAAGAGTCACCTGATTCTTTCCGGACTCGGTGTGTCCCATCGGACTCACCGGAGTCCGAGCCTCGGAAGCAGTCCCCCCGGAGGATGCCCGGTTCTCGGACTTCGTTAGGGATATGGTCAAGGCTTTGGCCTTCCCTGCGGATCCCGAGGAGGAGCCTCGAGCCGAAGAGCTCGACGCCCTCCAGTATGACTCTCCCGCGAGGGAACACTTTACTGTACCGGTTCCTCCTATGCTGGAACGACTACTCTTCCGCATGTGGGAGAGTCCGGCCTCCTCGCCGGTCCTGAGCAAGCGGGTCGATTCTATCTATCGAGTCCGCAAGAGCCCTGGCTTTCAAAAGGCACAGCTGCCACACCATTCCATGGTAGTGGAATCGGCCATGCATCGTCTTAAGAGCCAGAAGATGCACTCCTCGGTGCCTCCTGGCAGGGAGGCCCGTAACCTGGATGGCCTTGGCAAGAAGTGCTTCCAGGGCTCTATGCTCGCATGTCGTGTCCAGACTTACCAGCTATACATGGGCATGTATCTCCGGGATCTGGCTAAAGAGCTAGCCGGATTCTCCGCTGGTCTGTCCGAGGAACCCTTGCGGAGGTTCCTAGCCTTGTCCACTGGCATTCGGGAATGCTCAAAGTTCATGTCCCGAGCAGCCTATGATGGCTTTGAAGCATCGGCTCGAGTGGCCGCAGCCGGCATCGGTGCCCGCCGACAGGCTTGGCTTCAGTCGTCAGACCTTGAGCCCTGGGTGCAGGACAAGTTGGTCGATGTCCCCTGCCGAGGCGAAAACCTCTTTGGCAAGCCCATGGCGGAAAAGGCTGCGCAAATTGAGACTGAGACTCTCACCAGGACCAGGCTTTCTAGGAAGACCTCCGCCCCTTCCCAGAAAAAGAAGGGCTCGGGGAAAAAGTCCTTTTACCCGAGGAAGGCGGCTGCCTACAAACAATACCCCCATTATCAGGCCCCTGCAGCTCCCCAACAGGGCCAGCAGGCCAAGGGACGGGGTAACGGGTCCCGTAGGCAGCAAGCCCCCAAGCCTGCACCACCAGCCCCTGCTCAGCAGGGTGGGGGTTTTTGACTCACTAAGCATAGCCTCTCCCCCCCCGCTGGTTCCTCCCAGCACCGGAGGCCGGCTGGTTCACTTCGCCCACAGGTGGTCCAGCATCACCGCAGATGCCTGGGTGCTTCAAGTCGTGCGAGAAGGCTATCTTCTCCACTTCCATCAGGTCCCTCCCTCCTATTTTCCGGGAGAACCTCCGCGCCCCCCCCCTCTGCACAGGGAGTTGCTCCTTCAGGAGTTAGCAGGTCTTCTGCAGGAACAGGCGGTGGAACCGGTGCCACACCACCTGAGAGGTCAAGGCTTTTATTCCAGGTATTTTCTGATACCAAAGAGAACAGGGGGCCTCAGACCCATCCTGGACTTGCGCAACCTCAACAAGTTCCTTGTGCGGGAGAAGTTCAAAATGCTTACCCTTGGAATCCTTCTGCCCTACCTCCAGCAGGGAGATTGGCTATGCTCCTTGGATCTAAAGGATGCCTACACGCACATCCTCATCCACCCAAGCCACCGCCAATACCTAAGGTTTGTGGTGGCAGGGAATCATTACCAGTACAGGGTACTGCCCTTTGGCCTGTCCTCCGCACGGCGAGTCTTCACAAAATGTCTCGCGGTCGTGGCGGCCCATCTTCGGCTTCACGGCCTCTATGTCTTTCCGTACCTCGACGACTGGCTCATCAGAGCAGCGTCCGCTCGGGAGGTCACCAACGCCACGCGCCGCACGGTGACTCTTCTGCAGCACTTGGGCTTTGTTATAAACTTCGCAAAGTCCACTTTGCTCCCCTCACAGGATCTCGAGTTCATCGGCGCAAGGCTGCACACTCCTCAGGCACGAGCGTACCTACCGCTCGACAGGGCTCAACGGCTCATGGACCTAGCCGACCGTTTTCGCAGCCAGCCCCTGGTCTCCGCCAGGCGCTTCCTGAGACTACTAGGCCATATGGCTTCCACCGTCCATGTGACCCCCAATGCCCGCCTGAATATGCGGTCTGCTCAATGGTGTCTCCGCCAGCAGTGGCGTCAAGCCACAGGCGGCCTAGCAGACCTAGTGCGCGTCTCCGAGCCGCTGATCTCGTCTCTCCGGTGGTGGCTCCGGCAGCCGAACCTCGTCTTCGGAATGCCTTTCCAGTCACCTCAGCCGACCCGGGTGCTGACCACCGATGCATCCCTCCTGGGTTGGGGAGCACATTGCCAAGAGGCACGTACTCAGGGCCTCTGGACCACGTGGGAGTCTGCTCAGCAGATCAACTTCCTGGAGCTCAGGGCGATCCGCCTAGCTCTCAAGGCCTTCTCCCACCTGACTTCCCACCAGTCCGTCCTTGTCCAGACGGACAATCAAGTTGCCATGTTCTACGTGAACAAGCAGGGGGGCACGGGCTCCTTCCTCCTCTGCCGGGAGGCGCAGAAGCTCTGCTCTTGGGCCGTCAGTCACGGCATTCTCCTCAAGGCGGTTTATCTCCCGGGCCAAGAAAATTGCCTGGCGGACAAACTCAGCAGGGTCCTCCAGCCGCACGAGTGGCGTCTGGATCCCTTGGTAGTTCAGAAGCTCTTCCTCAAGTGGGGCCTCCCCACGGTGGATCTCTTTGCCAGTCCTCACAACCGGCAGCTTCCTCGCTTCTGCTCTCGTCAGCCACACCCCCTTCGGGTGGTGGCGGACGCTTTTCTGATCTCATGGTCGGGGAGCCTTCTGTACGCTTTCCCTCCCATCCCGCTAGTCTCTCGGACTCTTTTCAAGGTTCTCCGAGACAAAGCCTTCATGATCCTGGTGGCCCCTCGCTGGCCCAGGCAGCCGTGGTTTCCGCTTCTACTGCAACTGGCGGTGGAGGATCCAATCCCTCTGGGGGTACAACCGGATCTCCTCACTCAGGATCAGGGGTCCCTACTGCACCCCAACCTCAGGTCTCTCAACCTCATGGCCTGGCTGCTGAGAGGGTAGTCCTTCTTCCCTTCTCCTGCCGGCGGAGGTGGAGGAGGTCGTCTTGGCTTCGCGACGGCCTTCTACCCGCAAATGCTACGCCCTTAAATGGCGTCGCTTTGCAGTCTGGTGTACCCAACAGTCTCAGGATCCCTTCTCCTGCCCGGTGTCGGTGATCTTGCAGTACTTGCTACACCTCTCTAATCTGGGACTTAAGTCCAACTCCGTCAAAGTTCACCTCAGTGCTCTTTCAGCACATCATGTGCCGGTGGACGGCAGACCTCTTTCCAGCGACCCTCTTGTAGCGAGGTTTCTCCGAGGTCTTCTTCTACTTAAACCACCTCTGCGCCCCCCAGCGCCTGACTGGGACCTGAATGTGGTTTTGCAGCGGATCACCTGTCCGCCTTTTGAACCTATGGCTACCTGTTCTCTCCGTTTTCTGTCTTGGAAAACACTGTTCTTGATAGCCCTCACTTCCGCTAGACGCGTAAGTGAATTGCAGGCCCTCGTGTCTGATCCCCCTTACACTAGGTTCTACAAGAATAGGGTAGTCCTACGGACTCACCCGAAATTTCTGCCTAAAGTGGTCTCCCCTTTTCACATCAATCAGGAGGTGGTACTTCCAACCTTCTTTCCCAGACCACATTCCAGCCGAGCTGAAACGGTCCTCCATACCCTGGACTGTAGAAGGGCTTTGAACTTCTACCTTGACCGTACGCGGGAGCACCGTAAAGCTGCTCAGCTTTTTGTGTCTTTTGACCCCAATAAATTGGGGCTCCCGGTCTCCAAGCGTACTCTGTCCATCTGGGTTGCGGACTGTATCTCTTGGGCTTATGGGGCAGCCGGACTCTCCTTGGAAGGTCGAGTCACGGCTCATTGCGTTCGGGCAAAGGCCACGTCAGTGGCTTACCTCCGCTCTGTTCCGCTGGCAGACATCTGCCGGGCCGCTACTTGGTCTTCGAGCCAGACTTTTGCGGTCCATTACTGTCTCGAGAGGGAGTCCCATAGGGACAGTGCTTTCGGACAGGCAGTCCTCCGTAATCTCTTTGAGGTCTGAGCAACTCCTACCCTCCATCCCGGATGTGGGCTACCGGTGGGTGATAATTCAGCGAAGATTCTATCCTCCTGTGCTGCTGAGCTAGAGGGAGCTCATTTTTGTGCTTAGGGTCTCCGGTAGCCTTGAGCTTGGGAGTCCCATAAGTGAGGACGGACTTCCTGCTTGGTCCTGGAGAAAGCGTAGTTACTCACCTGTAACAGGTGTTCTCCAGGAGCAGCAGGAATCAGTCCTCACTACCCTCCCTCCTCCCCTTGGAGTTGCAATCGTCTGCTTATGTTCTTTTTGCAAATTTTTATGCTGTCTTTTTTAGCTATGTCATCTGACTGGCTAAGATGGCACCTTCGGGCGGGAAGACGACCGCGCATGCGCGCTGCAATTCCCAAAGGCTTTCTTTGAAAGCTGGGGAAAATTGCTCCGCGAGGGCTCCGTCGGCGCCGACGTCACCCATAAGTGAGGACTGATTCCTGCTGCTCCTGGAGAACACCTGTTACAGGTGAGTAACTACGCTTTACCATCATGTGGAGGTGGGATGTAAATATCTTCCCGTTGATATACATGTGTGTTCTCCGATTCCTTAGTTGAAAGATTTTAGTTTGTTTGCAACCCCTTATCACTGTGAAGCATTGTAGCAGAGATATTTCAACCAAAGTATTTCCCACTGTTGATTTTACAGTTGTGGTCAACATTATTGGCACCTTTGTAGTTCAACCCCTTAATGTCCAATATCTCCCACTAAAAAAAAAGTGTCCGTTGGCTTTGGACTATATATTTACACATATTTGACACACAAAAGAATCAAATAAAACAAGACCAATTGAAAAGAAAATAGTATAAAAACTGGGACATTGCCAGGACATGATTATTCCCATAAATACTTGATTCCCCAAACTACCTATTAAAGAACTAATCACACCCCCCAAAAAGAATATTTTTTGTCGGATCACTCACCCTGACAGGAAACATTTCATGTCTCGTAGTGAGTCCTCCTTTTTAATCAATTTAAAAGACCGACTATCTCGGTCCTGTTTAGACAGGACAACACCCGTTGCCGTCAACTGTTACTACTTAGAGCAACAGAAAAATCAATCCCTTAGTTAGTTTCAGTATAGGCTAAATAGGCAAAGTAATCCATATCTTCATCCGATGCCCAGCCGCAAACAACAGCAAGGAATTAAAAGTACTTAGCTGAATCTCCCCATGGAGTAACTATCATGGTCCAACCTTCGGGGTCAGCTCACAAAATACATCCCCGGTAGGATTCTCGCGACACTGACAGTGTTTCAAGCCGTTGTTCAGCTCTTACAGCTCTTATTCGCCTGAAGAAGAGCTGTAAGAGCTGAACAACGGCTTGAAACACTGTCAGTGTCGCGAGAATCCTACCGGGGATGTATTTTGTGAGCTGACCCCGAAGGTTGGACCATGATAGTTACTCCATGGGGAGATTCAGCTAAGTACTTTTAATTCCTTGCTGTTGTTTGCGGCTGGGCATCGGATGAAGATATGGATTACTTTGCCTATTTAGCCTATACTGAAACTAACTAAGGGATTGATTTTTCTGTTGCTCTAAGTAGTAACAGTTGACGGCAACGGGTGTTGTCCTGTCTAAACAGGACCGAGATAGTCGGTCTTTTAAATTGATTAAAAAGGAGGACTCACTACGAGACATGAAATGTTTCCTGTCAGGGTGAGTGATCCGACAAAAAATATTCTTTTTGGGGGGTGTGATTAGTTCTTTAATAGGTAGTTTGGGGAATCAAGTATTTATGGGATTTATGGGGTTGATTCCCAGGGGTGTTTTTTTTGAGGACATGATTATTAGCACCCTTATAAACAATTCAGATCAGTTTGAACAGAAGAACTACATTCCCAATGCAGTAAAATTAGACACACACATCATCAATTGTCAGTACTCACATGACTTTAATCAACCAACGAATGATACATTTAATGTTTAAAATGGCCACATTCACTCTCTTTTCCATTTTCACAATGGTAAAGAGAGCTCCCTGAGACCGTCAGAAAAACCATTATCACCAGACATCAAACTTACAAAGGGGTACAATGCCATTTCCAAAGACTTTGGGATTCCTGTGTCTATAGTTTGCAATGTTAAGTTTCTGCTCATGGAAATGTCAAGAATATCCCAGGACATGGTGGGAAGAGGAAAATTAATCCAAGAAGTCCTCAAAGGTTAGTGCGAACTGTTGGAGAAACACCCTGTACAACATCCAAAGAGTTTATGGCTGACCTGGAGTAATATGGAGTGGTGATTTCAACCCGCATCATACATCGCACACTAAACAAAAAATGACTTCATGAGCGAAGGCCAAGGAGGACCCCACTGCTCAAAGACAGACATAAAAAGGCACGCCTTATCTTTACCCAAACCCACTTTGAGAAACCACAATCATTTTGGGAAAATGTTCTGTGGACAAATGAAACCAAACCTGAGCTCTTTGGCAATGCAGACCAGCGATACATTTACAGGCAAAGAAATTAAGCTTATACCAGAAAAAACACCCTTCCAATACAGCTAAATATGATGGAGCTTCCATAATGTTGTGGGGCTTTTTTGCTGCCTCAGGAACTGGAAGCCTGGAATGTATTAAAGGGATCATAAAATCAGAGGACTACTAAGGTATTTTGGAGAGAAATGTGCTAATTAGTGTTAGAAAGCTAGGTCTGGGTCGAAGGTCATAGGTCCTCCAGCAGGATAATGACCCAAAACATACATCCAAAAGTACAAAAGAATGGTTAAAAAGGAACAAATGGATTGTTTTAGACTGGTCAACAATGAGCCCTGATCTCAATCCAATTGAGGACCTTTGGAAAGAGCTGAAATCTGCCATTGGTAAAAGGAATCATGGAAATAATCATGGGCTGGAACAAATCGCAGTTGAAGAGTGGAAGAAACTACCAGCAGACAGATGTATGAAACTTATAGATGGCAACAAGCAATGTTTTTGGAGGTTGTCATCACTGCCAACGGTTGTGCAACGAAATATTAGCGGAGTGCCATTAATCCTGTCCAGGTCATATTTTTTTTTTCTTAAAAGTTACTCTAAGTTGCACCAACATCTTTTTTGTTGTATACATTTGAACATACTATTAAAATATTATGATAACATACAGTTGGAATTCATCATAATATTTTAATAGTATGTTCAAATGTATACAACAAAAAAGATGTTGGTGCAACTTAGAGTAACTTTTAAGAAAAAAAAATATTATGATGACATACAGTTGGAATCTCTCACTTGGTTTGCAGCTTGTCGTGCTGTGAGGGCTTGCGTGCAGCAGTGATGCTGAGAGCTAAACTATCGGTAGTTTAACTACTGGCAGGGTCTCCCAAGATGGACAGGTCTCAGCTGAGGTGCCAGACCAAGACAAACCACCCATCTGGGCAGCAACAGAATGGGATAGTGTTGACGGTGGAGGATCACATTTTTGTGACAACGGCAACAACACCAAACTTAAATTGTGCGGAAGAAAGGCTCGGCAATCTACTTCTGTATCTTGCCATGAAAACCCAATGGATAGTTACAACAAAACAAATTGTGCTATGGTGCTGGAAGATGAGACCCCCAGGTCGGAAGGCACTCAACTAGCTACTGGGGAAGAGCGGAAGACTTTTCAAAGTAAAGCCAGCATTTAAGATGTGGTTGGATCAAAGCCCTCAGGAAGTCTGACTGCTGATGTAGCTGCGCATGAAATGAGAGTCAGAAGCTGTAAAGATGTCTTACACATTGGAACATGGAACGTACGAAGCATGAACCAAGGGAAGTTGGAGGTGGTCAAGAATGAAATGGAACATGTACAACTTGATCTGTTGGGTGTCAATGAACTGAAATGGACTGGCATCGGGCACTTTGCATCAGATGATCACATGGTCTACTATGCTGGAAATGAAAGACAAAGAAGAAATGGTGTTGCATTTATAATATGTTTATGTTTATGCAATTTCTTGATATACCGCCCAGGCTGAAGGGCATCAGAGCGGTTTACAATCACTATAAACAGGTACTGGATACATTCCCTCGTCCCCAAAGGGCTCACAATCTATGTGTACCTGAGGCAATGGAGGGTTAAGTGGCTTGCCCAAAGCCACAAGGAGTGCCCATAGGACTAGAAACCCCAGTCCCTCCGGCCTGAGATTGCTGTCCCCAGGTGGGAATTGAACCCCTGGCCCTCCGGCCTGGGGTACCTTGTCCTAACCACTAGGCCACTCCTCCCTCCCTAAAGAAGAAACTGGCAAGAACTGTAATGAAATACAATGCAATCAGCGAATGCTTAATCTCTATTCGTCTACAAGGATTGCCTATCAACACAACTATAATTCATGTATATGCCCCAACAACAGCTGCAGAAGAGAATGAAATTGAAGAGTTCTATGAACAAGTACAAGCTGAAATTGACAGAACATGCAAACAGGATATCCTGATAGTCATGGGTGACTGGAACGCAAAAGTTGGCAACAAAGAAGAAGGCAAAGTAGTTGGAAAATATGGACTTGGCAACAGAAATGAAGCTGGAGAAAGACTGATAGAATTCTGCAAGACCAATGATCTATTCATCTCAAACACCTTCCAGCAACACAAGCGGCGGCTGTACACATGGACTTCACCCAATGGATTGTATAAAAATCAAATTGACTACATCTGTGGAAGTCAACGATGGAAAAGTTCTATAACATCAGCAAAGACAAAACCTGGAGCTGACTGTGGTACAGATCATCAACTACTAGTATGCAAACTCAAGCTAAAGTTGAAAAAGAGCAAACCACTCATGAATGCAGCAAAATATGACCTTGAGAATATACCACTGGAATTTAAAGACTGCCTGAAAAATCAATTTGCTGCTTTAGATACAAATGACAGAGCTCCGGAAGAGTTATGGAATGACATCAAGAAGGTTGTGTTGGAAGAAAGCGAGAAATCTCTACAAAAGGTGAAAAAGCAAAAACGGCCAAAATGGATGACGGAAGGAACTCTGAAAACTGCCCAGAAACACAGAGAAGCTAAAGCCAGAGGAGAAAGAAAGACAATCGCAGAACTAAACAGAGATTTCCAATGTGCAGCAAGACAGGACAAGGAAAAGTACTACAATGACACTTGCAAGGAAATAGAAGCAGAAACTATTAGAGGAAGAACAAGATCGGCTTTCCTAAAGCTACGAGAGTTAAAGAAAAAGTTCCAGCCTCGAATTGGAATGTTACAAGATGCTCAAGGTTCTATGTTGAATGATGCTGAGAAGATCAAGAAAAGGTGGAAGGAATATACAGAGTTTTTATATGATAAAGATCAAGTGGACCAACAGCCGTTTCAACCTGTACCTTATGATCGGGAACCATTGGTGATGAAAGAAGAAGTTGAAGCAACATTGAAAGCCTTATCAAAGAACAAAGCACCAGGCATTGATAGCATTCCTATAGAAGTATTGCAGCAATCTGATGCAGCTGTTACCATACTTACAAGGCTCTGCCAAGAAATATGGAAGACAACAACATGGCCAACTGACTGGAAAAGATCTGTGTTTATACCAATACTAAAGAAAGGTGATCCAACTGACTGTGGAAATTATCGAACAATCGCTCTGATCCCACATGCCAGCAAGATTCTACTGAAGATTATTCAAAAGAGACTACAACCATACCTGAAACAAGAACTACCTGAAGTGCAAGCAGGGTTCAGGAAAGGGCGAGGAACGAGAGACATCATTGCGGATGTGAGATGGATCCCTGAAAAGACTAAAGAATACCAAAAGGGATATCTATTTGTGCTTTATCGACTATAGCAAGGCTTTTGACTGTGTAAACCATGAGAAACTCTGGGCCACATTAAGAAGCATGGGTATACCAGAACACCTGATCGTTCTCTTGCGCAATCTGTACATTGATCAAGAAGCAACAGTTCGAACAGAACAAGGAGAAACAGAATGGTTTAAAATAAGCAAAGGTGTAAGACAAGGCTGCATACTTTCCCCCTACCTGTTTAATTTATATGCAGAACAAATCATCAGAGAAGCAGGATTGTATGAAGACAACAGAGGTGTGAAGATTGGTGGAAGACTCATCAACAACCTTCGCTATGCTGATGATACTACATTAGTGGCTGAAAGTGAAGATGATCTGAAACATTTGCTTCTCACAATCAAAGAACATAGTCTCAAAATGGGCCTGCACCTTAATGTAAAGAAGACAAAGATCATGACAACCGGCATAATCAACAGGTTTATCGTTGAAGGAGAAGAAATTGAAATTGTGAACAACTTTAACCTACTTGGATCAACTATCAATAAAGAAGCAACAAGCAGTCAAGAAATCAAACGACGCATTGCTCTTGGCAGAATGGCTATGAAAGACCTAGATAAGATTCTCAAGAGCAGAGATGTCTCTCTCCATACAAAGATTCGACTTGTTCAAGCCATGGTATTTTCAATAACATCATATGGATGTGAAAGCTGGACAGTGAAAAAGACAGACAGGAAGAAAATTGATGCCTTTGAATTATGGTGCTGGCGGCGAATACTGTGTATACCGTGGACTGCCCGAAGAACAAACAAGTCGGTACTAGAGGAGATCAAACCTAAGCTTTCTTTAGAAGCTCAGACAAGACTTCGACTTTCATACTTTGGACACATCATGCGAAGAGAGAGATCACTAGAGAAAGACATCATGCTTGGCAAGATAGAAGGTCAACGCAAAAGAGGAAGGCCAGCAATGAGATGGATCGATACAATAACAGCAGCTACGGGTACCAGTCTGTCAACAATGAGCCGCCTGACTGAAGACCGAACACAATTTAGGAAAGCTATCCAGAGGGTCGCCATGAGTCGACTCCGACTCGACGGCACTTAACAGCAACAGTTGGAATATTTCCAAGTATTTCTCAAAATGTTATACACAGCACACCTAAAATTCAAAGGTGCCAAAAATGTTAACCACAACTGTAGAGTTCCATTGTATTTTTTGGGGGGTCATCTTGACATCTTGTTAATCCATAGAGGAGCATTTCCTTAATATGAAATGAGCATAATGTTTTAATGCATAGCTCACTTGAAATTTTCCATAATTCTCTATTAATTTTGATGCTGCTTACAAAATTGAAATGATTTCTGAATAAATAATGGGCTGCATATATCTATACCATAATCTTTTATTGTATTTTACAACAGCAGTGGTAATTTAGTGGCCTTTAAATGGTATGTGTTAATAGCTAAAGTTTTGGACAACAGAAGTATTAAGTGTTACAATGTTTTTTGGCAAAAATAACTATGAAGCAAAATAATTTTATTTCTAACATTTTTCAGGTGTGATGGTAAATTTAAAGCTGGGCCTGTCTTCCCAATGATGGATCAAATCCGTGTATGGTTTAGCCGTCCTTTAGAAAAAACACGGTTTATGACAAAATGTAAAGGTAAAAAGAACATTTGACTGCAGATTTTTTAATTTGCGGGAGGGCTAGTTTAGTTATTTATCACATACAAATGTGGTAGTAATATGATTGCAGTTTAGTAAACAACAGCATGAAAGTCTTTCACTTAGACAATTGACTAAGACCTGACTGTTTCAATTGACCTTTATTATCTCTTTGATGATACAGTATATCAGTTTGTATGATAGCCCGTTGCTGTATGTGTCTGTATATTATCTAATGATTATAAGCAAAATTATTTTTAGTGTAGCTCTTTTTTCTTTGCAAGCAGGATAAATCAGCCATACAAATGGATGACAGAATTCAACAGTGCCAAAAAGGTTAGCTCTGAGTTCACAAAATTTATGAAGTTTTCTGTGCATACATGGTGCTTCCCACAGGGCCACTATCTCAAGAGTCATCTCAGTCTGATTTAGTCTGAGCTGTCATATGGGCATGATTTTAGCTCTTTGCTGCTAATTTGTTTTTCTTTGCTTCTCTTTTTGAGTCCCGTTCTTGCTCTCCCCAAAAGACAATCAAAATGTTCTTAGTTTTCCTCCTCTGAAAATGGAATTTGACATACCCCAAGAGCTTTAAGAAATGCGCCTGTTTAAGTGAAAGATGAATTCCATGGGCACTTGGTGGCAAAGCAGTTCAGAAACTACAAGATGAAGGCATTTCAGTCCTCACAATCAGCTTTATCTCTACTTTCTAAGACATTAAAAAGGTGAGAGATACTGCTCCGTTCCTTCAACAGCTATAGGCATCTCCAGCGGAAAGAGAGAGGAAACTCCACTCATTCCCAGAGAGTGGTTTCTCCTTCAAAGACACTGTGAAGGAGATAACCATTGAAGGCATTTTTTAAAGGGTAAGAACTCCTAAGAACATAAGAAATGCCATACTGGGTTAGACTAAGGTCCATCAAGCCCAGTATCCTGTTTTCAACAGTGGCCAATCCAGGTCACAAGTACCCAGCAGGTTCCCAAAGATCAAAGCTTCCACAGTGCTCGTCCTGGGGTAAGCGGTGCATTTCCCGGATTCTCTTTAATAGTGATTTATGGACCTTTCCTCCAGAAACTTGTCCAAGCCTTTTTTAAACGCAGCTCCACTAACAGCTTTTACTACATCCTCTAGAAACAAATTTCAGAGTTTGATTACGGGTTGAGTGAAAAAATATTTTTTGTTATTAATCTTAAATGGGGTTACATTGTAGCTTCATTGCATGTCCTCTAGTCTTTCTACTTTTGATGGCGTAAACAGCCGATCTATGTTAACCCATTCTATTCCATTTATTAACTTATAGATCTTTTCATATCTCCCCTCAGCTTTCTCTTTTCCAAGTTGATAAACCCTAACATTTTAAGCCTTTCCTCATAGGGGTATCCTTCTATCCCCTTTACCATTTTGGTGTCCCTTCTCTGTATCTTTTTTAATTTCGCTATATCCTTTTTAAGATACGATCAGAATTGCACACAATATTCAAGATGTGGTCAAACCATGGAACGATACAGAGGCATTATAATATCCTTGGTTTTATTCTCCTTTCCTTTCCTTATGGTTTTTAGCTTTCTTGGCCACTGCTGCACACTGGGCGGAGGGTTTCAAAGTATTATCCACAATAGCGCCTAAATCTTTTTCCTGGATGGGGGTTTCTGTGGTGTACCTTGCATCATGTAACCAAAATTTGGGTTGTTCTTTCCTAAGTGGATAACTTTGAACGTGTCCACATTAAATTTCATCAAGGTCGTCTTGCAGTTTTTCACAATCCTTTTGGGTATTAACACTTTTGAATAATGTTGTGTCATCTGCAAATTTGATCACCTCATTTCGGTGGTGAGTAAATTATTGGAAGCACTGCTGAAAGAGAAAATAGGTTTCTGGAGTCCAGCGGATTACAGGATCCGAGGCAGCATGGATTCACCAGAGGCAGGTCTTGTTAAACAAATCTGCTTGATTTTTTTGACTGGTGACCAGAGAGTTAGACCGAGGGAGAGCCCTATATGTGGTGTATTTAGATTTCAGTAAAGCCTTTGACACTGTTCCTCACAGGAAACTTATAAACAAACTGAGCACCCTAGGGATGGACCCTAAAGTTACTGTTTGGGTTAGAAATTGGTTGAGTGGGAGGCAACAAAGGGTACAGGTAAATGGAGCTCACTCTTGAGGAGAAGGAGGTTACCAGTGGTATGCCTCAGGGATCTGTTGTTGGTTCGATTCTTTTTAACCCGTTTTGGACCAGCGTATGTTACATATATACGGTTTCCATACTTACTACTCAACTGTTTACCAATTAATGGTTATAAATTCAATGGAACTATGTTTAGCTATTATCGTTATGTCAAAAGCGTTATGTACAGATTTTTTATCTGAGATCTAGTTAGTTTAATAGGTATTCAAAGTTTGCTGATTTTGACGGTACTGGCGGCTCAACTTAAAAAGATCACAAAAATTAGTAAGTAGCTTATAATGCTGTAGTAGCTACTATTTTGCAAATAAAAGTAATTGTAGACTTTAGAAAATAGGTTTAGATAACTGTAAGTTACTTAGTGCCAGAGTTATTGGTGCGTATATTGGCCTTGTATGTTTTTCATACACTGGGCTAATATGTTGTCGAAACTAATTGCTGTCAAGCGTTCTGTTCTAGGTGTTTCAATGGTGCAGTATCAACACACTGCATCAGAAGTGTTTTCACGTGTATCATATTCCGCCGTCAGAATGGACTGTTGACAAACTATATTATATCATAATAAAGTGTTTTAAATGAAAACTGCAGTTTCAATAGTATCATACAGTATGTTTATGTCAATGAATATTGGAACTGAATCCTATCTTTTCTGAAGATAGACAATATACTATATTGGACCAGTGTATGAAAAACATACACTATGTGTAACTTCTATTTTCTGCAAAGTTTTAATATTTTTTATTATTGCCGGTATTTCATAGTTGTTTGAGTATAACAAATCTAAAAAATCATCCAGAACAGAGAGAGAATATACAAGCTGTCCAAAACGGGTTAACATCTTTGTTAGTGATATAGTGGAAGGGCTGTCAGGGAGGGTTTGCCTCTTTGCGGATGATACCAAAATCTGCAATAGACACCCAGGAAGGTGTAGATAACATGAGGAGGGATCTAGCTAAGCTTGAAGAATGGTCTAGAATTTGGCAGCTGAGATTTAATGTTAAAAAATACAAGGTCATGCATTTGGGCTATAGCAGTCCAAGAGAGCAGTATAGTATAGGGGTTGAAGTACTTTTGTCCACTAAAGAAGAGTGGGACTTAGGCCTGATTGTGTCTGATGATCTTAAAGTAGCTAAACAGGTAGAAAAGGTGACAGCAAAAGCTAGAAGGATGCTGGGTGCATAGGGAGAGGAATGGCCAGCAGAAGAAAGGAGGTGATAGTTCCTCTGTATAAGTCTTTGGTATGACCTCATTTGGAGTATTGTGTGCAATTCTGGAGACTGCACCTTCGAAAGGATAAAAATAGGCTGGAGTCTGTACAGAGGGTGGCTACTAAAATGGTTAGTGGTCTTCATTATAAAGCATATGAGGGCAGATTTGAGGATCTTAATATGTACACGTTAGAGGCAAGGCGGGATAGAAGTGATATGATTGAGACGTTTAAATATCTCCGTGGCATAAATGCACAGGAGGAGAGCCTCTTTCGAATGAAAGCAAGCTCCGCTACGAGGAGACATAGGATGAGGGTGAAAGGGGATAGATTCAGGAGTGATATGCAGAAATATTTCTTTACGGAAATAGTCTCCCAGTGGAGGTGGTAGAGATGAGGACAAAATCTGAATTCAAAGAAACATGGGACAAACACAGAGGATCTCTAAAGGAAAATGGGGACTGTTCTAGTGGTTGATATGGAAGGACAGACTAGATAGGCCATGTTGTCTTTTTCTCTCGTCATGTTCCTTTGTTTCTATCTTTTAACCAGTTTTTGTTCCACAATACTCCACTGCCTCCAATCCCATGACTTTTTAATTTTGCCAAGAGTCTCTCATGAGGGACCTTGTCAAAGGCTTTCTGAAAATCCAGATACACTATATCAACCGGCTCACCTTTGTCTACCTGTTTATTCACACCTTCAAAAAAATATAACAGATTAGGAAGGCAAGACTTTCCTTGGCTAAATCCATGTTGGCTTTCTCCCATTAAGCCACGACTATATACATGATAGTAATTTTATTCTTTATTATGGTTTCTACCATTTTTCCCAGTACCGATGTCAGACTCACAGGTCTGTAGTTTCCCGGATCACCCCTGGAACCCTTTATAAATATTGGCGTTACATTGGCCATTCTCTACTCTTCAGGTACTACAGTTCATTTTAATGATAGATTACTAATAGTAGGTCTACAATTTCTGGGTACATTCTCACATAACTGGAAACTGAATCCTGAAATGCCACAGGGATCATCGGTTCAGAAATCAGGTCACTATACAGAAATCACTGTGGGTGCAGACTGTTCAGCCACTTGCTGTGCTGAATGAATTTGCACAGAATTCAAGTACAGAACACCAGAAACACATGGTGCAGATGGAGTTTGCGTGGAAACAGCACAAAGTGTAATTTAAGCTTAGAAAAAAAAACTTTGCTCAGAGATATTCTGTGCAGCTGCATGCACAGCACAGATATTCCTCAATGCAGAGAGATCCTATGCAGCAACAATGCGCAGAGGAGAAATTTGCTTCAGTACAATAGAGTTCTATGCAATCCCAAGGTTGAAGATAATTGTTCAAATGTAGACATCTCCTCCCTTGGTCCACCCTTAGGGAACTTGACCTAACATTTTATCCAAAAAAATATGAAAGACTGCCTTTACGAGTTTGTCACACAGCTTTTGTAGACATGCCAAATGCATTGTCTGTAAAGAAACCATTAAGACCAGAGTAAGCGTTTTTTTCTGGAAAATCTGCCTTTGGAAGCCCTATCAGGCAGTTGCACAAGTGAGAAACTACTCACTGCTATTTTAGGCATGGGAGAGAAAACTATTCTTGCTGCTACATTGTCTGGGATCTAAACATCACTGGGATGAACATCTAGAGATCTTTCATGAGTGTTTTCATGTGGCGGAGGTGTGTAAAATTCTCACTTCAAGATAATTGTTCAGTTTTGAGTTATACTATAAACTGCTTTGATTTTAAAGATAAGGCAGTATGAAAAACTTGTTAAATAAATAAATGTGTTTTCAGCTCAGATTCCTCACGTTAGCTGGAATTCATTGGAGCTCTTCATGGGTATGCACTTGCGGAATGTCATGTGCAATATTGCTGAATTTGTGGACTCTCTTCCTTCAGAGAAAACTGTGCAACTCAGGTTCCTAGGAAGCCAGGGAAAGGAGTACAGAAAATAGATGGTCCAAGCGACATATGTTTTGGGGTCAGTGTTTCAAGTGGGGGAGGGATCGGGGCCACTGGGCCACCCGATCTTTTTGTTTCTGTTGGGGGGCGTGATGGTCAGGAATTTAAATTGATGCTTTATCAGAAGTCAGTAGCCCGAAACAATTTAGTACAATATCGAAGTCACCATTCAATTAAATTGAAGAATAGCTTTCAGTAAATCTTCCAGATTCAGAGATTGTTCTTCAAAACAAGATTATATCAAAGAATCTAAAAGAATATTTCAAATATATCTTGATTGTGGCTATTCTTTTAGAATTATTAAACAAACCAATTTATGTAATCTCATGCTCAATGGGACCTGTACTTAACACCTATAGAAAAAGTTGTAAGAACAGAATAAAATTTGCTTGTGTGTACTTTACCTTGTTCAGTTCGGGCTCCACAAATAGCTTCAGTGATTTATAAACATTAGAGGGTACTTCAATTGCATAACTGTTTTGCGGAGCATCCTATAGTGGCCTTTTGGAGGGAAAAATATAGCCAATTATGTCAGCCTTTGTCAGACCTGGTTTAATGAAAATGATATCTCAGACACCCTGGGCCATTTTTGTTGTGATAATTGTGAGTTCTTTTCATCTACAATTGAAGGGAGTTTATGGACTGATCCAATATCTCAATGGGTTATATCAACTCGCAATTATGAGGTACGATCAAAAGGTATCGAGACTTGTATAATAACACAAGAAGTATAACACTGACAGTTATTGCACTCAGTCTCCTTCATAGTAGTCCCCTTCTGATAAAACAATTTTGAAATGCCTCTTTCGTTATGCTGTGAAGCTGCCATGTCAAATTTTGCTTAATGGTCTCCAAGTTGTTGAATCTCATTCCTTTCAGTGGTAATTTCAGTTGAGTATGGAGGCTGACAGACTTGCTCGATTTGGTGTTCGGCCAAGAACTGCTGGACAAGTGTGATGCGTGAGATGGGGCATTATTGTGATGAAGCAACTATTCACCATTCCTGTGCAATGCTGGCCTCTTATGATGAACTGCATCTCTCAAACAAGTCAGAACTTGGATGTAGTACTCCTTATTGATGGTTTGGCCTTTTGGAGCATACTCGTGATGAACGATATTCTGGTAATCAAAAAAAACTGTGAGCATGACCTTGACATTGCTGCTCATCTTACGGACTTTCTTGGGTCTGGGAGAGTTTGGAGTCTTTCATTGTGAGGATTGAGCCTTAGTTTCCGGGTCATAACCATAAACCCATGATTCATCACCAGTAATAATCTTTTTGATGAAATCTTTTTTTCAACGCATCAACAACTCCCTGGCTGCAGACAGTTGATCTTCTTTTTGGTCAGGGGACAGGAGTTATGGCATGAATTTTGAGGGCACATGTCTCATCCCCAAATCGACAATAAGAATGGACTGTACCGACCCGAAACTGATGTCCATGTCTTCAGCAAGCTCCCTGATCATCAGTCGACAATTTGAGTGTATTGTGTATGGCTTTCCAGAGCGTTCATCACTGTCAACACTTTGGTGGCCTCTTAGAAATATTTGTATGAGTCATAAACTTGAGCACAACTCATGCATTCATCACCATACACTTGCTGTAACTTGTCATAAGTCTCTTTGCATGAATCTCCTAGTTTCTGGCAGAATTTAATTAAAATTTACTGTTCAATTCTTTCACTCATCCTAAATCTGACAAACTGCTTTTACACGAAATTTCCTGCCTCATTTACGCAGATGATGATCTGCTATTTGCTCCAATCAACATCACACAACCCAACTTTACTGCTCTAGTGAACTGCTTCAATGCAATCACCGACTGGCTTCATGCCCAGAACCTCCGTATAAACTTCAAAAAAACCAAGGTCCTGTTCATCACAGGCTCGAGGCCCTCCAGTATGACTCTCCCCCGAAGGAGGCCTTTACTGTGCCGGTTCCTCCGATGTTGGAACGGCTCTTCTTCCGGATGTGGGAGGCGCCGGTTCTAAGCAAGCGGGTCGATTCCATTTATCGACTCCGTAAGAGCCCTGGTTTTCAAAAGGCGCAGCTACTGCACCATTCCATTGTGGTGGAATTGGCCATGCATCGTCTGAAAAGCCAGAAGATGCACTCCGCGGTGCCCCCCCGGTCGGGAGGCCCGGAACCTGGATTCGTTTGGTAGAAAGTGCTTCCAGGGCTCGATGCTTGCTTGCCGTGTCCAGTCTTACCAGCTGTACATGGGCATTTGGTTCTCTGCTGGTCTCTCCGGGGAACCTTTGTAGAGGTTCAAGTCCTTGTCTTCGTGGATCCAGGAATGCTCTAAGTTCATGTCCTGAGCAGCCTATGATGGCTTCGAGGCCTCGGCCCGTGTTGCAGCAGCCAGCATCGCAGCTCGACGCCAGGCATGGCTGCAGTCATCGGACCTTGAGCCATGGGTTCAAGACAAGTTGGTCAATGTCCCTTGCCAAGGTGAGAACCTTTTTGGCAAGCCCATGGCCGAGAAGGCTGCTGAGCTCGAAACCGAGCACCTCACGAGGACAAGGCTGTCTAGAAAGACTTCTGCCCCTTCACACAAGAAGAAGGGCTCGGGTAAGAAGTCCTTTTACCCGAGGAAGGCGACTGCCTACAAACAGTTCTCACCTTACCAGGCCTCCCCCGCTCCCCCACAGGGTCAGCAGGCTAAGGGGCAGGGACATGGGCCCCGTAGGCAGAAGGCCCCCAAGCCTCCGGCTCCTGCTCCCACTCAGCAGGGTGGGGGTTTTTGACTCCCAAGGCATAGCCTCTCCGTCTCTGCTGTCCCATCCCTGTACAGGAGGTCGACTAGCCCTGTTTGCCCACCGGTGGCAACCCATTACAGGAGACAACTGGGTCTTAAGCATAGTCCACAAGGGCTACATGCTTCATTTTCATCAGTTGCCTTCTCCCTACTTTCCAGGAGAGCCTCCAAGGCCTCCTCTCCATACAGCCCTCCTCCTGCAGGAGCTTCAGGGTCTGTTGCGAGACAAGGCGGTGGAGCCTGTGCCTCCCCACCTACAAGGTCACGGTTTCTACTCCAGGTACTTCCTAGTACCAAAAAGAACAGGGGGCCTCAGGCCTATTCTCGACCTCAGAAATCTCAACAAGTTCTTGGAGAAAGAAAAGTTCAAGATGCTTACTCTTGGGACATTACTGCCCTACCTCCAGCAGGGAGATTGGCTATGCTCCTTGGATCTAAAGGATGCGTACACTCACATCCTCATTCATCCAGACCACAGAAAGTACCTCAGGTTCATTATGGGAGGAAACCATTATCAGTACAGAGTGCTGCCATTTGGCCTCACCTCCGCTCCCAGGGTCTTTACCAAATTCCTGGCAGTGGTGGCGGCCTGCTTAAGGAATCAGGGCATCTTTGTCTTCCCCTATCTGGACGACTGGCTCATCAGGGGTCAGATGTGCCAGGAGGCCAGGCAAGCCACCCTCCGAACAATTTCTCTACTCCAACACCTGGGGTTTGTCATAAACTTTGAAAAGTCCACTTTGCTCCCCTCCCAAAACTTGGAGTTCATAGGGGCAAGGCTAGACTCTCGGCCGGCGAAGGCTTTCTTGCCAGAGGACAGAGCCTAAAGGCTGATAACCTTGGCAAACCAGTTTCTCAGCAGGTCACTGGTCTCCGCCAGGCTCTGCCTGAGGCTTCTTGGCCACATGGCTTCGACAGTACATGTGACTCCCAATGCCAGGCTTCATATGAGGCCTGCGCAATGGTGCCTCAGAACTCAGTGGTCGCAGGCCACAGGGAGCCTCAGTGACAGAGTAAGGGTGTCCAGACCCTTCCTGCACTCCCTACATTGGTGGCTGCATCCCCCCAACTTACTGAAAGGGATGCCTTTTCAGCCACCTGGGTTCACAGTGGTGTTGACCGCCGATGCCTCCCTGCAGGGCTGAGGAGCACACTGTCTGGGCAAGTGCACCCAGGGCCTTTGGTCTCCATGGGAGGCCAAGCAGCAGATCAATCTATTGGAACTGCGGGCTATTCGGTTAGCCCTCAAGACTTTCTCTCGAGTCCTGGCCCACCAGTCTGTCTTAGTGCAAACAGACAATCAGGTAGCCATGTTTTATGTGAACAAACAGGGCGGCACTGGGTCCAAGCTCCTTTGTCAGGAGGCACAGGCCCTTTGCTCTTTTGCCCTCAAACACAACATGTTTCTCCAGGACCACGCAGGAAGTCAGTCCTCACATATGGGTGATGGCGCAGACGGAGCCCCCGCGGAGCAATTTCCTCAGCTTTCAAAGAAAGCCCTTGGGAATTGCAGCGCGCGTGCGCGGTCCCCTTCACGCCCAAGGGTGCCATCTTGCTCAGTCTTCTTTTTTCCGCGGAGCCCTACAGACGCTGTTTGTGATCGCCGCAGAAAAAGTTGATTTTATTTCTTATTCTTTTCTCGGTTCGACGCCGGATCCTTTTCCCGCCTGGGACCCGCTACGCCGGTATCGGGTCCGTTCTTTATTTTTCGGTTTTTTGTCCTTCGTGACAAGTGTTCGCGCCATTTTTTCTTTTTCACTGGCAGCCCTGTCTTTTGACCTCACAGGGGCCCTTTTTCCCCCGATGGCTGCCAGCGGGTTTAAAAAGTGTGATCGGTGTAAGAAACTTATGTCTCTTACCGACACACACGACTGCTGCCTCCGCTGCCTCGGACCCGATCATGACCCGATGATCTGTGGTCCGTGTGGCAAGATGTCCTCAAAAGCGTTGAGGAGTCGGCAGCATCAAAAAGAATGAATCTTCTCTGACTCCGCTTCCGGCTGGGCCCGGACCTCATCAGAGGCTTCGACATCCCGGGACATCGTCGGAGTTCCTCTGAGCGGGGGTCTCCTGCCCGGGAACATCATAGGAAGAAGAAACCCACGAGGGCGGCGTCGGTGGACGCTCCTGGTTCCTCGAGGGCCAGGTCGCATAGCCCCGATAGCCGTCCCGGGTCCTCGGAGTCGGAGAGGCCTTCGAAACACCCTCGTCTTGAGATGGAGTCTCCTGGACACGTGAGTACTGTAGTCCTCGTGGACTCACCTCCGAAGGTGCCGACGTCGGGCCCGACGCCGTCAGGGCCCGAGTCGGGGGCTGCTGGGTCTCCTGAGCTCGGACTAAGGTTGACGGCCTTGGAGAGCAGTTTAGCTGCCTTCATGGACCAGCAGCGGGCATTGATCGCTGGCCTCGCCGGGGCATCTGCCCCGGCCACCGGGACGTCGACATCCAAGTCGACCCCGGAGACCGAGCCGATCCTCGAGTCCATGCGAGCTCGAGTCGATCCTCGGTCGCGGTCTCCCTCGGCCTCCCGTTCGGGACCGAGGTCATCGACGCCGACACCCTTGGCGTCGAGGCGGAGGGCATCGGTGCCCACCAGACCGGAGCCGCTCGATTCCTCCTCCGAGGAGTCAGCCTGGGAAACGGAGGACGAAGAGTCACCTGGTACTTTTCGGACTCGGTGCGTCCCATCAGACTCGCCCAAGTCCGAACCTCGGAGACGGTCCCCCCAGGAGGACACCAGGTTCTTGGACTTCGTGCGGGATATGGCCAAGGCCTTGGCATTCCCTGCGGATCCCGAGGAGGAGCCTCGAGCCGAAGAGCTCGATGCCCTCCAGTATGATTCTCCCCCGAAGGAGGCCTTTACTGTACCGGTTCCTCCGATGCTGGAGCGACTTCTCTTCTGCATGTGGGAGAGCCCGGCGTCGGCACCGGTGTTAAGCAAGTGGGTCGATTCCATTTATCGAGTCCGCAAGAGCCCCGGGTTCCAAAAGGCACAACTACCGCACCATTCCATGGTGGTGGAATCGGCCATGCATTGACTCAAAAGTCAGAAGATGCACTCCTCGGTGCCTCCCGGACAGGAGGCCCGGAACCTGGATGCCCTCGGTAGGAAGTGCTTCCAGGGCTCTATGCTTGCTTGTCGAGTCCAGACCTACCAGCTCTATATGGGCATCTATCTCCGAGACCTGGCAAAAGAAATTTCCGGGTTCTCTGCTGGTCTCTCCGAGGAACCTTTGCAGAGGTTCCAAGTCTTGTCCACTGGTATTCGAGAGTGCTCGAAGTTTATCTCTCTAGCGGCCTACGATGACTTCGAAGCATCGGCTCGAGTAGCCGGAGCCGGCATCGGTGCCTGCCGACAGGCTTGGCTTCAGTCATCCGACCTCGAGCCATGGGTACAGGACAAGTTGGTCGATGTCCCCTGCAGAGGTGAAAACCTCTTTGGCAAGCACATGGCTGAAAAGGCTGCACAGATCGAGACCGAGACTCTGACCAGGACTAGGCTGTCCAGAAAAACCTCTGCCCCTTCTCAGAAGAAGAAGGGCTCAGGGAAAAAGCCCTTTTACCCAAGGAAGGCGGCTGCCTATAAACACTACCCTCAGTATCAGGCCTCAGCAGCTCCCCAAAAGGGTCAACAGGCCAAGGGACGGGCTAATGGGTCCCGTAGGCAGCAGGCCCACAAGCCCACAACACCGGCCCCTGCTCAGCAGGGTGGGGGGTTTTGACTCCGTCAGCATAGCCTCTTCCCCTCCGCTGGTTTCTCTCAGCACAGGAGGCCGGCTGGTCCACTTTGCCCACAGGTGGTCAGCCATCACATTGGATACCTGGGTGCTTCATATAGTTCAGAAAGGCTATCTTCTACACTTTCACCAGGTGCCTCCCTCCTACTTTCCAGGGGAGCCTCCAAGACTCCCTCTGCACAGGGACTTACTCCTTCAGGAGTTAGCAAGTCTTCTTCAGGAACAGGCTGTGGAACCGGTGCCCCACCACCTGAGAGGTCACGGCTTTTATTCCAGGTACTTTCTGATATCAAAAAGAACAGGAGGCCTCAGACCCATCCTGGACTTGCGAAACCTCAACAAGTTCCTGGCAAGGGAAAAGTTCAAGATGCTTACCCTTGGAATCCTGCTGCCCTAAATCCAGCAGGGAGACTAGCTATGCTCCTTAGATCTAAAGGATGCCTATACTCACATCCTTATTCATCCAGACCACAGACAATATCTCAGGTTTGTTGTGGGAGGAAATCATTACCAGTACAGAGTTCTGCCCTTTGGCCTATCCTCCGCCCCCAGGGTGTTCACCAAATGCCTAGCAGTGGTGGCGGCCTATCTAAGACTTCAAGGCCTTTTTGTATTTCCATACCTGGACGACTGGCTCATCAGAACCCAGTCTTCCCAAGAGGCCACTCAAGCCACTCATCGCACTGTGACTCTGCTCCAGCACTTGGGATTTGTCATAAACTTCGCAAAGTCCACTTTGCTCCCCTCTCAAAATCTCAAATTCATAGGCGCAAGGTTGAACACAGTTCAGGCGCGGGCCTTCCTGCTTCTAGACAGGGCACACAGGCTCATGGATCTCGCCAGCCACTTTCACAGCAATTCCTTGGTCTCTGCCAGGCAATTTCTGAGACTGCTCGGGCATATGGCTTCCACGGTCCATGTGACCCCCAATGCCCGCCTGAACATGCGACCTGCTCAGTGGTGCCTTCGCACTCAATGGCATCAGGCCACGGGGTGCCTGGCGGACTCAGTACAGGTATCCGACCTGCTGGTCTCCTCTCTGCGGTGGTGGCTTCATCTGCCAAACCTGCTGCTGGGAGTGGATTTTCAATCTCCTCCGCCTTCTCAGGTGCTGACAACCGATGTTTCTCTCCTGGGTTGGGGAGCACATTGCCAAGGGACATGTACTCAAGGCCTCTGGACTCCTTGGGAGTCTGCTCAGCAGATAAACTTCTTGGAGCTCAGAGCCATCCGCCTAGCTCTGATAGCCTTCTCCCATCTCACTTCTCACCAGTCTGTGCTGGTCCAGACGGACAATCAAGTTGCAATGTTTTACGTGACAAACAAGGAGGCACAGGCTCCTTCCTTCTCTGTCAAGAGGCACAAAAACTGTGCTCTTGGGCCGTCCTTCACGGCATCCTCCTCAAAGCTGTCTATCTCCCAGGTCAGGAAAATTACCTGGCGGACAAGCTGAGCAGGATCCTCCAACCTCACGAATGGAGATTGGATCCGTTGGTGGTTCAGCAGATCTTTTTCAAGTGGGGCCTCCCCACCATGGATCTGTTTGCCAGTCCCTGAACAGGCAACTTCCCAGATTCTGCTCTCGACAACCGCATCCTCTCAGAGTAGCGGCAGATGCTTTTCTGATTCCATGGTCCGAGGGCCTCTTGTATGCCTTTCCTCCCATGCCACTGGTGTCTCGGACACTCTTCAAAGTTCTCAGAGACAGAGCCTCGCTGATCCTAGTGGCTCCCCGGTGGCTGAGACAACCCTGGTTCCCGCTTCTAATGCAGCTGGCGGTGGACACTCCTCTTCCTCTGGGGTTTCAACCCGATCTCCTGTCACAGGATCAGGGGACTCTCCTTCACCCCAACCTCCGGTCCCTTCATCTGATGGCCTGGCTGCTGAAAGAGTAGTCTTTGCTCCCCTCCTGCTGCCTCGGGAGGTGGGAGAGGTCGTCTTGGCCTTCAGGCGGCCTTCCACCCGGAAGTCCTATGCTTTTAAGTGGCGTCGGTTCTCCGTGTGGTGTGCTCAGCAGTCTAAGAATCCCTTCTCCTGCTTAGTGGCAGTGGTCTTGCAATATTTGCTTTACCTCTCCAATCTTGGCCTTAAGTCCAACTCTGTCAGGGTCCACCTCAGTGCTCTCTCTGCGCATCATGCCCCGGTGGATGGCAGGCCTCTTTCCAACCACCCATTGTTGGCTCGTTTTCTCCGAGGCCTACTTCTGCTTAAGCCTCCTTTGCGTCCACCAGCCTCTGAATGGGATCTGAATGTGGTCTTACAGCGGATTACTTGTCCGTCCTTTGAACCTATGGCTACCTGCCCTCTTCGTTTTCTTTCCTGGAAAACCTTGTTCTTGGTAGCCCTTACCTCTGCTAGGCGCATTAGTGAACTGCAGGCCCTAGTGTCTGATCCTCCTTACACTAGGTTCTACAGGAATAGGGTAGTCTTACGGACTCACCCTAAGTTTCTTCCAAAAGTGGTTTCTCCTTTTCATCTCAACCAGGAAGTGGTTCTTCCGACCTTCTTTCCCAGGCCGCACACCAGCCGGGCTGAAATGGTCCTGCATACCCTGGACTGTAGGAGGGCGTTGTCCTTCTACCTTGACCGTACGCGGGAGCATCGGAGGGCTGTTCAACTCTTCGTTTCTTTTGACCCCAATAAGTTGGGGCTCCCTGTCTCCAAGCGTACTTTGTCCATATGGGTCGCTGACTGTATCGCCTGGGCTTATGGGGCAGCCGGCCTCTCGTTGGAGGGTCGAGTCACGGCTCATCGTGTCAGGGCGAAGGCTGCGTCAGTGGCTCATCTCCGCTCTGTTCCATTGGCAGACATCTGCCGGGCCGCTACTTGGTCTTCAAGCCAGACCTTTGTGGCCCATTACTGCCTGGAGAGGGAGTCCCTCAGGGACAGTGCTTTCGGTCAGGCAGTCCTCCATAATCTCTTTGAGGTTTAGGCAACTCCTACCCTCCGGCCCTGATGTTGGGCTACCGGTCGGGGGCGTTTTCAGAGAAGATTCCTTCCTTCTGTGCTACTGAGCTAGAGGGAGCTCATTTTTCCGCTTGAGGTCTCCGGTAGCCTTGAGCTAGGGAGTCCCATATGTGAGGACTGACTTCCTGCTTGGTCCTGGAGAAAGAGTAGTTACTCACCTGTAACAGGTGTTCTCCAGGAGTAGCAGGAATCAGTCCTCACAACCCTCCCTCCTCCCCTTGGAGTTGCAGTCCTATCATTTCGTTTTTGCTAATTTTTTTGCTGTCTTTTAGCTATGTCATCAGACTGAGCAAGATGGCACCCTTGGGCGGGAAGAGGACCGCGCATGCGCACTGCAATTCCCAAGGGCTTTCTTTGAAAGCTGGGGAAATTGCTCCGCGGGGGCTCCGTCGGCGCCGACGTCACCCATATGTGAGGACTGATTCCTGCTGCTCCTGGAGAACACCTGTTACAGGTGAGTAACTACTCTTTCTCAAGGCTGTTTATCTCCCTGGCCATGAGAACTTCCTGGCAGACAGGTTGAGCAGGGTTCTGCAGCCCCACGAGTGGCAGCTGCACCCATTAGTGGTTCAGAAAATTTTCCTGAAATGGGGACTTCCATCCATAGATCTCTTTGCCAGTCCCCTAAACAAGCAACTGCCCAGGTTCTGCTCCAGGCACCCGCATCCCTTGAGGTGGGCAGCGGATGCTTTTCTGATCTCTTGGTCTCAGGGCCTCCTATATGCGTTTCCTCCCACGCCTCTGGTGGCCCGAGCCCTGTTCAAGGTTCTAAAGGACAAGGCCTCGGTACTACTAGTAGCTCCCAGGTGGCCGAGGCAGCCTTGGTTTCCACTTCTGCTTCAACTGGCAGTGGACCCCACACTGCCTCTAGGGTTGCAGCCCGACCTTCTCTCTCAGGATCAAGGTTCTCTTCTGCTCCCAAATCTCAAATCTCTCAATTTGATGGCCTGGAGGCTGCAAGGGTAGTTTTGACTCCTTGGGGCCTACCTCCAGAAGTTGAAGAGGTCGTCCTGTCCTCTAGGAAGCAGTCCACTAGGAAAACCTATGCCCTGAAATGGAAGAGGTTTTCTGTGTGGTGTCAGCTGCGTACAGAAGATCCTTTCTCCTGTGCCATACCAGTGGTGCTTCAGTACCTGCTGCACTTATCCAATCAGGGCCTTAAGTCCAATTTTGTTCGGGTCCACCTCTCAGCTCTAGCAGCTCACCACTCACTGGTGGAAGGGCACTCTCTGTCGGTTCACCCCTTGGTGTCCCGGTTTCTCAGAGATTTGCTCTTGATCAAGCCTCCTGTCCGTCCTCCAGCCCCTGAGTGGGAGTTGAATGTGGTCTTGCAGCAACTGACTCGCCCACCTTTTGAGCCGATGGCTACTTGTCCTCTCCGCTTCCTATCCTGGAAGACGCTGTTCCTGGTAGCCCTACCCTCGGCCAGGCGAGTACGTGAGCTTCAGGCCCTGGTCTGTGACAAGCCTTACACTCGCTTCTATAGGAACAGGGTAGTCCTTAGGACTCATCCAAAGTTCCTTCCAAAGGTTGTCTCCTCTTTCCAAATCAACCAGGAGGTGGTTCTTCCAACATTCTTCTCTAGGCCTCATGCAAGCCAAGCTGAAGCAGTCCTGCATACCCTGGACTGTAGGAGGGCCTTATCCTTGTACCTTGATCGTACGCAAGGACATAGAAGGGCTACTCAGCTCTTCATATCTTTTGACCTTAATAATTTGGGGTTAGCTGTGTCCAAGCGTACCTTGTCCATTTGGGTGGCTGACTGTATCACCTGGGCTTACAGGGCGGCTGACCTTCCCTTGCAGGGTCGGGTCACGGCCCATCGTGTCAGGGCAATGGCTGCCTCAGTAGCTCATCTCCACCCTGTACCGTTGGCAGACATCTGCAGGGCTGAAACTTGGTCCTCAAGCCAGACATTTGCGGCCCATTACTGCCTGGAGAAGGAGTCCCGTAGGGACAGTGCTTTTGGCCAGGCAGTACTCAGGAATCTCTTTGAGGTTTAGGCAACTCCTGCCCTCCAGCCCTCTGTTGGGCTACCGGTGGAGGTTCTTTCAGTGAAAAGCCTTTCTTTGATGCTGGGACTAGAGGGAGTTCTCTTGTTCAGCCTGGGTTCCTTGGTAGCCCAGAGCTAGGGAGTCACCCATATGTGAGGACTGACTTCCTGCTTGGTCTTGGAGAAAGAGTAGTTACTCACCTGTAACAGGTGTTCTCCAGGAGCAGCAGGAATCAGTCCTCACAACCCTCCCTCCTCCCCTGGGAGTTGCAGTTGTACATAGTTTATTCTTACATTTTTTGTGTGCTGTTTTTTTAGCTATGTCATTTGACTGAGCAAGATGGCACCTTTAGACGGGAAGGGGACCATGCATGCGTGCAGTATTCCCAAAGGCTTTCATAGAAAGCTGGGGAAATGCTCCACAGGGGCTCCATCGACGTCGATGTCACCCATATGTGAGGACTGATTCCTGCTGCTCCTGGAGAACACCTGCTACAGGTGAGTAACTACTCTTTTCCTTTTAGTATCCCTTTTACTCCTCTATCATCCAGTGGTTCAGCTGATTCTCTCACAGGTTTTTTGCTGCAAATGTACTTGAAAAAGTTTTTATTATGCGTTTTTGCTTCCACAGCAAACTTTTTTTTTCAAATTCTCTCTTTGCCTGTCTTATAAATGCCTTGCTTTTAACATGGCAGTGCTTATGTTCTATCCCATTTTCGTCATTTTTCCATTTTCTGAAAGATGCTTTTTTTGGTTACAAAAGACTCTCTGACCTTACCTTTAAACCATGCTGGCAGTTTTTTGGACTTCCTTCCACTTTCCTTAAAGCACGGAATGCAGCTGGTCTGTTCTTCCAAGATAGTAGTTTTTTAAACAACACCCATGCTTGATGTAGATCTTTAATCTTTGCAGTTGCTCCTTTTAGTTTTTTCTTAAGTGTTTTCCTCATTTTATCATAGTCTCCCTTTTGGAAGTTAAAAGTTAGTACTGTGGATTTCCTTGCCATTCTTCCTCCATTTACTAAATCAAATACAATCATGCTATGATTACTATTACCAAGTGGCCCCAACATCCTTTTCTCTTGCACCAGATTTTGTGTTACACTAAGTACTAGGCCCAAGATGGCTTCCCCTCTTGTCATTTCATGAACCAGCTGCTCCAAGAAGCAGTCATTTATTTCATCTAGAGACTTTTATCTCCCTAGCATGTCCTGCCGTGACCTAGTCGAAACCCTTATTATTACTGTGCTGTAAATATTGTTAGCTTCCCTGATTCTTTGAGCATTTCATCATCTATTTGTTCATTCTGGCCAGATAGTCGATAGTGCACCCCCACTGCCATTGCGTTCCTCTTTTTACATAGAATTTCAATCCATAGAGATTCTATAGTTTATTTGGTTTCCTGCAAAACTTTAATCTTGTGTGCGATATAATTTGTACTCAGGTATCACAGTGTCCCATTGGTTGCCCTCCTTCCCCCCTTTCTCTAACTTCTCATTTAGTGCTATATAGTCTAACTCTCCCATCTTAATTTTTAGACTTCTAACATTTGCATTACAAGCATTTTAGAGGCTGTAATTTTATTCATATTAGTCTGATTACCGGTAGGCGGGGTAATTTGGAATCTTTAAGTTCTGTCTGCTCTATAATTAAGGGCATTTGGGTTACCTTTGTCTTTATTGGAACCTCTATCGATATGCCCTAACTTCAGTCTTTTGCTAGTATCCTTCAAGGATATATCCTTCTGAACCATGCGCTCTTGGGCGACTGTCGGCGTCTTCCTGTTATCTAGTTTAAAAGCTGCTCTATCTCCTTTTTAAAGGTTAATGCCAGCGGCCTGGTTCCATTCCGGTTAAGGTGGAGTCCATCCCTTCAGAAAGCCCCTCCTTTTTCCAGATTGTTGCCCCGTTCCTAACAAATCCAAAACCCTCTTCTTTGCACCATTGTCTCATTGAGTCTCTGGAGCTCTGCCTGCCTTTTGGGTCCTGCATGTTGAACGGGAAGCATTTCAGAGAATTCTACCCTGGAAGTTCTGGATTTCAATTTCTTACCTAAAAGCCTAAATTTGGCCTCCAGAACCTCCCTACCACACTTTCTTATGTCATTGGTACCAACATGTAGCAAGACAGAAGACTCCCCCCCCCCCCCAGCACTTGTCTAAGTGGCACATGAGGTCTGCTACCTTTGCACCAGGCAGGCATGTTACCAAGCGATCCTCACATCCACCATCCACCCAGCTATCTACACTAACTGTAACAGCTGTCCCAAACTTTCCCTCGTGGGCACATGGCCATGGAGAAGCCTCCTCAGTGCGAGAGGGTTTTACATCACCTGGAGGACAAGTCCTAGCTACAGGATCATTTCCTGACATACCAGGGTGATAGTCTCCTATCATGTGACCTCTTTCCTCCATGGCAACAGGAATGCTGCCAGACTGGAGGTGGGACTTCAGTACTACATCCCTGTAGGTCTTGTCTATATATTTCTCTGTCTTCCAAGTCTGCTACTTTAGCATCCAGAGTTCAGGCTCATTCCCTGAGAGCAAAGAGCTCCTTGCACCTAGTACACATGTAAGACCCCTCACCAATTGGGAGAAAATCATACATGTGACACTCAATGCAAAAGACTGGAAAGCTCAGTCTCACTGTTGAACTGCTGTCTGCAACTTAGTTTTAAGGTTGTTTATGCATTTAAGTTGTTTACTTACATAGATTTGCTGAGGATACTTATAGTAATGAAACTATTTATTTATTTAAACAGATTTCTATACCGCCTTATCCTGCAATCAAGGCGGTCTGAACAGAAAACAATTAACAAACTACTGTGTCTAGTATGAACATGCAGTGAGCTGTGTATGCGCATGAGTGTGTCTGGTCGTTGATTTTTGATGCGCTATTTACAGTGTGCGCTATTTACAATGCTATGTATATTAGGTCCTTGGTTCATTACTATTATCAAGTCACAAGGGCCACAGCTTTCCCAAATGAAGATCCTAAATGGGATCCGAACAGTGAAGAGGGGGCGAAAGCCTTGGCCCGTTTCCGCCAAGCTTTGTTGCAAGATCTGAAAAAGGGAGGCCAGAAAGCAATGAACATTGGGAAAGTATCAGAAGTTATCCAGGGTCCAAATGAGAGCACAGCAGCCTTTCATGAGCGATTGTCTGAAGCTTATAGACTATATACCCCTTATGACCCAGCAGCTCCGGAGAACTTGCGCATGGTAAATGCAGCCTTTGTAAATCAGTCCCAGGGAGATATCAAGCGAAAACTACAGAAAATGGATGGCTTTGCGGGTATGAATACAGCACAGTTAATGGAAGTTGCCCAGAAGGTGTTTGTGAATCGTGATAATGAAAGACAAAGAGAAAGTGAACGGAAAATGAAGAAGAAGGCAGATCTACTTGCTGCCGCTTTAGTTGAACGACGTGGAAGATGTTTTCCTAATAGAAGAGCTAGAGGACGCGGAAGGGGCCGTGGGAGTGACCGGCCCTCACTGGGCGTGGATCAATGCGCCTATTGTAAAGAAGAAGGACATTGGAAGAATGAATGCCCGCAAGTAGACTCTGCCTCCCGGAGGGGAGGAGGGAGCACCTGGAGAACGGGGGGGGCGGGCGATTCCAGCATCGTGGAGGGATGAGCCGAGCACAGTTTCAACAAGAAAAGGAAGAAGCTATTGAGGGAATGGCAGCCGTGGGGGGCTATGACATGGAAGAAGACTAGGCCAGACCGGGCTCCAAGTTTTCCCTGGGTCCCCAGGAGCCTATGGTCAGTTTGAAAATTGGGGACCAATATATGGACTTTATGGTGGATACAGGAGCTGAGCATTCAGTAGTGGCAAAGCCAGTGGCTCCTTTGTCCTCTCAAGCTGTCATCATTGTTGGAGCTACCGGTGCTAGGGCCACGAAACCTTTTCTACAAAACCGCATGTGTGAATTAGGGGGACGAAAGATAACGCACCAGTTCCTGTATATGCCTGAATGCCCTATTTCACTTTTGGACCGAGATATGCTTGCCAAACTTCAGGCACAGATATCCTTTGCTGAAGGGGGAGAAATGCAAATGACTGTGAATTCAAAATCTGCTGGAGTGATGGTGCTAACTGTCCCCCGGGAAGAAGAATGGTGTTTCTACAATACCTTTCCAAACAAGGCAGCTCGTTCCTGTGTACCCACCAATATCTCGGCTCCGCCTGGAGTGTGGGTGGAAGATAATCCACCAGGCCTAGCGAAGAACATAGCCCCAGTCCTTGTCACCCTCAAACCAGGGGCAGAGCCAGTACATGTGCGACAGTACCCTCTCCCTCGACCAGCCATCGAAGGCATTCACTGTCATCTGATGAAATTATTAAAGTATGGACTTCTTAAAGAATGTCAGTTGCCCTGGAATACCCCCCTCCTTCCAGTCAAGAAGCCTGGGACAGGTGACTACCGCCCAGTGCAAGATCTAAGAAGAGTAAATGATGCAGTTGTGACCATACATCCAGTAGTGCCAAATCCTTATACTCTCTTGGGACTGATCCCCGCTGAGGCTACTCATTTCACCGTCCTGGACCTGAAAGATGCCTTTTTCTGCATACGCCTAGCCCCCGCCAGTCAACTTCTGTTTGCATTTGAATGGCAAGACCCAACTACAGGCCGCCGGGGTCAACTTACCTGGACTCGATTACCTCAAGGATTCAAGAACTCACCTACCCTCTTTAGTGCTGCTCTTAATCAAGATCTTGCAAGCTACTCTGTTGACCCAGGGAAAAGGGTCCTTCTCCAATATGTAGATGACCTACTGATAGCCACCAACTCGGAAAGTGAATGTCTACAAGCTACCAGTGACCTTTTACACCTCCTGAATGAAGCTGGATACAAAGTCTCAAGAGCAAAGGCTCAGCTGTGCCAAACTGAAGTTAAATACATAGGATTCCAATTGTCTAGTGGAATTCGACGACTGGGACCAGAACGGAAGGAAGCTGTATGTAGTATTCCCACTCCAACCACTAGGAGGCAAGTGAGAGCCTTTCTGGGAGCTGTGGGCTATTGTCGTATCTGGAGACCTAACTTTGCTCAGTTGGCAAAGCCATTATACCAAGCTACTAAAGGAATGGAGCGATCTCCTTTGGAGTGGGGACCCGAACAAGATGCAGCTTTCCGTGCTCTGAAGACCGCCTTGATGTCATCACCGGCTTTGGGCCTGCCTGATGTCTAGAAACCATTTCGTCTATATGTTCATGAGTCGAGTGGAAATGCTTTGGGAGTGTTGACTCAATCCCTTGAATCTTGGCAGCGACCCGTAGCATACTTATCCAAACAGCTGGATACTGTTGCGAAAGGATGGCCACCCTGCTTGAGAGCCGTTGCCGCCACTGGTGAGTGAAGCAGACAAACTCACCTTGGGACAAAATCTTCAAGTTATAGTGCCACACTCTGTTATGACCCTTATGGAACACAAAGGAAATTATTGGTTCACAAATTCACGAATGTTGAAGTATCAGAGCATGTTGTGTGAGAACCCCCGACTACAGTTGACTGTCAGCCAAGCTTTGAACCCTGCCACGCTGTTACCAGTCGGTCCAGGCCCCCCTGATCATGACTGTTTGGAAGTTTTGGACACTATGTTCTCAAGTCGCCCGGACCTGACGGATGTTCCCTTGGAGAACCCAGAACAAACTTTCTTTGTGGATGGGAGCAGTCTTGTTATCAATGGATATCGATGTGCTGGGTATGCAGTGGTGACTCTGGACCTGGTAGTCGACTCCTCAGCTCTGGCCCCAGGGACTTCAGCACAGAAAGCTGAGCTGATAGCCCTCACTAGGGCATTACTTATAGGAAAAGGGCTTTGTATAAATGTTTACACAGACTCAAAAGTATGCTTTCACAACTTTACATGCCCATGGGGCCCTGTACAAAGAGCGAGGGCTGATAACTTCAGGAGGCAAGTCCATCAAGTATGGCCCCGAGATATTGACACTATTAGAGGCAGTGTGGGCCCCCAAGCAAGTAGCAGTCATGCATTGTCGAGGTCATCAGACAGGAGGAGGAGAGGTTTCACAAGGAAATAGGTTTGCAGACATCTCTGCCCGAAAAGCAGCCACAACTGGACAAACACGGACCCAAGATACATCAGTCCAGGCAGCTCTGTTTCCAACCCCTCTCAATTTATGGGCTCCCCGATATACCACCAAAGAGTTAGATTACTGCTGTGAAAAGGAAGGGGGAGTGTTAACAGATGGGTGGATAGTGCTGCCGCCACCAGAGGGTGGCCAACCCCCAGGTCCGACTGTAATCCCTGAGGCACTAGGTCCAGCTTTTGTTCGGGCTTTTCATCAGACCACTCATTATGGAAAATCTGCTATGGAAAAAGCCCTTAGGCCCCATTTCTGCATCTCATTACTAGGGCCCCTGGCAGCTTCAGTAGCTCACCAATGTTTAACTTGTGCCAAAAACAATGCCAAGCAGGGTCCTAATCCACCCCCGAGAGTTCAGTCAGTAGGGGCTGCCCCCATGAGTAACTTGCAAGTGGATTTCACTGAGATGCCACTAGCAAATGGATATCACTATTTGTTGGTCTTAGTTTGTACCTTCTCTGGGTGGGTAGAGGCGTTCCCCACCAGAACTGAGAAAGCCAGGGAAGTTACCAAAGTCCTGCTCCATGAGATCCTTCCCCGATTTGGCATACCATTAACGATAGGGTCAGACAATGGGCCCTCATTTGTATCCCAAGTAACCCAACAGTTAGCCCGAGCTCTACAGATACAATGGAAACTACATACTGCCTATAGACCACAAAGTTCAGGGAAAGTAGAGTGTATGAACCATACCTTGAAATCTCAGTTGTCCAAACTCTGTCAGGAAGCTCACCCGAAATGGCCCCAGGTTCTCCCAATAGCACTTCTCAGGATACGCTCAGCCCCCACCAAGTCATTAGGAGTTTCCCCTTTTGAGATCCTGTATGGGCGACCCCTCCTATTGTCCAAGGAATAAGAGGGGATATGAGACAAATTGGATCTGAAATCACTAGACGAGAACTATTGGCTTTAAGTTCTGTCTTGCAGAGTCTTCATGCCTGGGTACAAGATCAGCTGCCCATCAACTTGACTGAACCGCTGCATCCTTTCAAGCCTGGAACTTCAGTTTGGTTCAAGGAGTGGAGGAAGACACCATTAGCGCCTCACTGGAAGGGGCCCTAGGTCGTTCTACTGTCAACCCCTACAGCAGTTAAAGTTGCAGAATTTGAACCTTGGATTCATCACAGCCGAGTAAAGCCAGCAGCCGCTTCTGAACTTGGTCATTGGACTTCCATAAATGATCCTGAAACTCCATTACAGCTCACCCTACGACGACAACCACCATCCTGAGAGACTGTGTTATTTTGAGAAATCACGATCTTCTAAAGAGACTGTGTTATATTGAGAAACTATGATAACGTCTGAGACATCGTAAAAGACTGTGATACTTTGGAATCTACAGCCCTACTCCTGCCACAAAGCTGGTAGGTCTACGTACGGTGGAAGCTTGAGGATCTACAATCAACTCTACATCTGTCGCACGTTGTGGAAGCCAACAGTTCCACCAATTTTCCAGAGACTATGATCAACATGAATCCTTCTTATTGCTTCATTCTGGCAGCAGCCTTGGGGTGCTTTGAAATGACTTTTGCCCTACCTCCCTGTGCAGCCTGCATAACTACTACTCGAACTGGGATAAAAGTAACTCAAACTTTACTTTATCACTCTTACTATACCTGCACTGGTGTAGTCAGTCGATGTGTGTATAATGGGACAGAATTGAGTATCTGCGCAAAAGGGAATACAAGGACTTGCTTCAACCCCCGCCAGAATCCTTCCTATCATGTTTTGGAACTGCGATGGAACAATGAGGATGGAGCCCTTCTGAATGCTACCCGTCAACTCTCGGATCCCACACGACCTGTTTTTCTGGACTTTGATGCATGTGATGCTATTAATAGAAATGGTTATTATCATTGTGGGTCATGGGAACAAGCTTATTACTATGATGATAAGTACATGTGCCCTGAGGGAGCATGTAAGTGGGGATCATGCACTGGGGCACGTTCCTCATCTACCTATAGCAAGGCCCCTGAGAGTGATTATTTCTGTCCAAAGTGGGAATGTGTATACTATGCCACTTGGTCTGGCGGGCCCACAGGACAAAGTGGGGATAACCGTCGAGGCCGCTTAGAAAGACTGCCACTGCTCGAGCCCCGGAAGTGTAAGAAAGGTGCCTGTAACCCTTGGATCTGTGGTACTCGAGCATATGCCCAGCTTCCTAATAACTGGGGAGGAGCATGTGTATTAGGGACAATACGACCTTCTTTCTTCCTTATCCCCATCTCCCAGGGCGAACGTTTGAATTTCCCTGTATATAATCACAGGCAGAAACGAAATACTTTACAGATAGGTAAATGGGACAAGTGGCAGGGTGATGAGTGGCCACCCGAGAGAATCATTTCATATTATGGCCCAGCCACTTGGGAGCAAGATGGTACCTGGGGATACCGTACACCTGTTTATATGATAAATCGCATTATACGCTTGCAAGCTGTAGTTGAAATTATAACTAATGAAACAAGTAAAGCGCTGACACTTTTAGCTAAACAAAGTACCCAAATGCGCACTGCTATTTACCAGAATCGCTTAGCACTAGATTATTTGCTAGCAGCTGACGGAGGAGTGTGTGGTAAGTTTAATCTAACTAATTGCTGTTTACACATTGATGATAATGGACAAGTTGCTGAAGACATAGCTGATCAGATGCGAAAACAAGCATATGTACCAGTCCAGACTTGGAATGGACTGGAGCTTGATGGATAGTTTGGATCCATGTTCTCTGGATTAGGAGGGTTGAAGACTTTTGTTATTGTACGTATACTAATGATACTCATGTGTTTATTTCTTCCATGCTTGCTATCCCTTTGTTTGAGAATGATGACCTCCATAATTGATAATACAGTTGAACGTAAAACAGCAGCCGGACTACTAGCTGTCTGGCGCTATCAGGCTTTACCTCAAGAGGAAGCCCCACCATACACTGAGCATGCTGTGTGATTTGATTCTCACCCACTTTAACATTAGGGTGAGAATAATCAAAGGGGGGAATGTGATAGGCTATGGCCTATAAACTATAAGCTGTCTGCTATGACCTGTAAATATGATGAGCTTGTAAGAGGCCTGTGAAAGTGACTTGGATTTTAAACCCTCTACTTTTTCAGTAGTGCGGTATGTCGTCTTTCAAAGAATTAGAATTGTCAGCATTGCCAGTTAGAGAAATCTGCTTCTTGCCAAGTCTGCATAATGTCTTTCAACACTTTCTGGTTAACACATTTCTGATTGAGATACATTCACGTTCCTATGGCTAGCAAAAGTCCTTGGAGCAGAAGCTAGCAAAAGCCTTTGAAGTAGAAAAGTATCAAAAGTAACTAACACACTTTTAATATGCCTTTTGTTTAGCTGAAAAGAGAAGGGGGAATAGTGGAAAGTCCCTGATTGGATAACTGTAGGGGGGGGGGGTGCTGGGGCCAATGGAGAGCTTGTGTGTGTGTCAAACTGTTAGAACAAGTATATAATGAATTGGCTTCTGTAGAATGCTCAGTCACTTTCTGGACTTGTTCCTGTCTGGGCCTTGTGCACAAATAAAGGCTTGGATCCTGTTACTATGATCCTGAAAGTGGCTCCTGGTATTATTTGGTTGCATACACTCCGCTGCTACAGTTTAAGTGAAGTTACCGTAGTGTTCTATGAAGAGGGTCATCTTCAGCAGTTTCCTGAAGTCCTTAATGTTTGTTGTTGAACGAAGTTCGTCAGGGAGGGTGTTCCAGATTGTTGGTGCCGCCTTTGATAAGGCTCGTTTTTCGGTGTCCTTGCGTACCTTGTTGAAGTCTTTAGGTGTGTTGACACGGTTGGATGTGCCTCTTCTCCTCGGTCTTGTGCTGCTGTCGGGTTGTATGAGTGGGTGTAGGCTGAAAGCTGATGACTGATGTTTGATTTTGAAAATGTTTATGATTGTCTTGTATCTAATGCGGGCGCTTATAGGCAGCCAGTAGAGCTCTTTTAGGGTGGGTGTGATGTGTTCTTGTCTTGTGGTGCCGGCTGTTATGCGTGCTGCTGTATTTTGTGCCAGTTGCAATGGTCTTAGTGTCTGTTTTGTTAGCCCAAGATAGAATGGATTGCAGAAGTCTAGGATTGGGGTTATTAGTGCCTGACAAACTGTGCGGGAAGTGTTCCTGATTGAGGAGGGGCTTGAGGCGTCGTACTAGTCTCATCCTAGCTAGTCTCATACTAGCCATAAAGGACCTAGCACAATTCAGAAAAGCGCTTAAGCACCACCTCTTTCTCTTACACTACTCACAACCCTCCAACCTGACACTCCCTGCGAACACATGAACACCATTAATGTATGTAATCTTGTGGATACTACTTGTAATCAAATGTTTTTTGTACATAGTTAATCCCAGTTGATATCCAAATTAAGCTTCCAGTTCAATGTAAGTGCACTGGCACAACCTTTGTTTTATGTGAACCACGCTGATTTCTAAGAGTGCGGTATATAAGAAACAATAAATAAATAAATAAATAAAATCCCGTGGTATGCATTTTTGGTGGTTCTGCTGATGTGGGACTGAAGGTTAAGTTCTTTGTCCAGGGTTACTCTGAGGTATTTCACTTCTGGTTGTATGGGTATGGTTGTGGTGCCTATCTTGATGATGTGAGGAGGGATGAAGTCGGAGTTTCGTGTGATGATTAGCGCCTCGGTCTTTCTGTAGTTTATGGTCAGGTTGTTGTCTTGAAACCAGCTGTTCATGTGTGTGAGACAATCTGTTATCTTGGTGTAGTCTGGGTTGTCGAGGGTGATTGGTGTGTATATCGTTATATCGTCCGCATAGATTATGTATTTTATCCTGTGTTCTTTTATGATGCTGCATATTGGCTGGATGTAGAGGTTAAGTAATAGTGCTGATAGGGCGGATCCTTGGGGTACGCCTTGCATGACTTTTATGGGTCGGGATATGTTGGGCCCAATCTTTGACCTGTATCTGTCTGTCCGTTAGGTAAGAATGGAACCACCTCAGTGTGGCTCCTTGTAGACCGATGTTCTGTAGTCTTGCTAGTAGTGTTCCGTGGTCCACTATGTCAAATGCTGATGATATGTCATTGAAGATCATGAGTATTCCGTTCTTGCTGTCGTCTATGAGGTATAGTATGTCGTTAAATAGGTATAGCAGGAGTGTTTCAACTCCGTGGTTGGGGCAGAAGCCGTGTTGGTTGAGGTCCAGTTGTGCGTGGTTGTCGATGTGGTCTTGTAGCTGATGTTGTACTGCTTTCTCAATAATCTTGGCCAGTAGAGGGATGCTTGAGATAGGTCTATAGGCTGCTGGGTTGTTTTTGTCGAGTGCTGATTTCTTCGGGATTGGTCTTATTGTGGCGAGTGTTGGCTGGTCTGGCATGCTTCCTTGGGTTAGTGAACTGTTCACCATGTTGTGTATGGTGTGGATGAAGTTTGACTTTGTCATTTTGATCCATGTGACTGGGCATGGGTCTGTTGGGGCCGTGCTTGTGTTGAGTGTGGTGATGATATGTGAGAGCTGCTCTGTGGATGGGTTGCTGAATTTGTCCTAAGTCTTTCTTGAGAGGTTGGTTGATTTGGTGCTTGTGTCAGTTTTCCGTCATGAGGCTGAGTGGAATTTCTCTTGGATGTGGTCTGCGAATGTTTGTGGGTCTATTTGCACTTCACTGTCGGATTTCTGCTCCTTGGTGAGTGTCTTCACAATTTCGAAGAGCTCTCTCGGTTTGTTGTTTGATCTGAGTATGATGTTGGTGTGGTATTCTCTCTTTGTTTGGTTGATGAGCTCGTTGTACTCTTTTTGTTTTGTTAAGTATAGTGCCTGATTATTGGGCGACTTGGTGTGTCTCCATCGCCGTTCTAGCTTCCCGAGTTCTCTCTTTTTGTTCCGTATGATTTTTGAGTACCAGGGTGTGTGCTGTGCCCTAGTGCGGCGATCTTTCTTGGGTCTGTGTTCAGTGGCTTTGGCGGCTGCATTGATGATGCTGTTCCATTTTCTGATTTGTTCATCTAGATCCTCTTCTTCCGTGTTCAGGTGAGGTAGAGTGTCCTGTAGAAATTGGTACCTGTCGAAGCTTTTAAATCATCTTTGTGCTGTTGGGTTGTCTAGGTTTTTGTCATGGTTTTGTCCATGTGGCATGACCTTAATTTTGATTATGTGATGGTCTGACCATGGAACAGGAGTGACATCTGGTGTTGATATGTTACCACTGTCCATTAGAAAGTTGGGTGCGCATATGAGGTCTGGTGATGATCCGTGTCTGTGTGTCTGGGTATTGATCAATTGGGTGTATTGTAAGGATCCCATAGCTTGTAGGAAGGCTTCAGCATCCTTTGTGTTGGCGGATTTTAGGTTGAAGTCTCCTAATAGAAGCAGAGGTTTGTTGCTTGTGTTGACGGCACAGACCTCTTCTAGAGTGGATGCTAGTTCGTCTGGTGGCGCATTCAGGGCTCTGTAGGTGAGGCATAGTGCCATCCGTTTGTTTTCCACAGTGATGGTGTTGCATTGGTTTGTGTTTGATGCGCTTCGTGACTTGAGTCTTAGGCTGTTTCTTGCAAGGATCAGGACCCCCTCCTCCTCTTCGTTGTGTGCGTGGGCAGTTGAATGCTGAGTATGTGGGTGGTACTAATTGATTAAGTAGTACGTTATCGGTGGGAGTGAGCCAGGTTTCAGTAATGCAAAGTATGTCGGGTTGTTGATCTACTATGTGGTCTGCTATTGTATTCATTTTGTTTCTTATGGATCTGGCATTGATGAGTTCCATTGTGATTGTAGCTGGGGTGCTTAGTTGTATCTGTGCTTTTTTTGAGTTCGTGTGTGTGTTGGATTTGTGTCTGTTTTGCCTCCTGTGCTTAGGTGTCTTGAGTGTGTTCCGGTGTGTGTGAAGAGCTGTGCTGGCTGCCATGGTGTGCTTGTTAGTAGGTTGGTTGGTTGCCTGATGTGGTAGGAGTTGGGTGAGGAGGAGGCTGATGGGCAGTATCCATGATGTGTACATTTTTATGCCGGTCAGAGTTTGGTAGATGGTTGCACTTACTTTGCTCTGCTGGTGTTGGCTTTCATATCTTCGTTGTCTGAGTTTGCTTGCTGCTGGTGACTTTGTTGCGGCAGTTGGCTGTGGATGCTTCTGTAGCTGTGCTGGAGTGCACGCCAAGGGGCCCCCCGGCGAGGTCCTCAGGCGCGGGTCTGTCAGGCGTGCATGAGTGAGTCCTGCTGGGTCGCTGTTTTTAGAGGTGCTCTATATATACAACTATATCTAATACATTTAATGGTTTGTTCACCTTAGGTTTAATTAATCTCAGGTCCTTAATGTATGCTTGATGGGCTCTCTGGTTCTGTTCTCTCCTGGTTTCGCTCTTATCTCTCCCATAGGTCCTTTTCCGTTTCCTCAGGTCCTTCTTCCTCTCCCCCGACCCCCCTCCCATGTGGTGTCCCCCAAGGCTCTGTCCTTGCCCCTCTTCTCTTTAATGTCTTCATGGCCCCCCTTGCCCTTCTGGTCCTTCTGGTCCAGCAGCACAGCATCACAGCCCATTACTATGCAGATGATATTCTTCTTCTTCTTCACCACACAGACCCCTCTGCCCCAGATCTCACCCCCCTCAATTCTTGTTTAGCCTCGGTGGCCACCTGGTTTTCCTCCAACCTTTTGCATGTGAACCCCTCCAAAATCTCTGCTATCTGGTTCACTTTCGGTGCCCCAGCCCCCTCCATCGCTCCTCTTCTGTCCTCTTCCCCGCTGCCACTTGTTTCTTCCCTGCGCTACTTAGGTGTCATTCTAGGTTCTACTCTATCGTTCACGGAACATATCTCCTCTGTGGTAAAACGGTCCTTCTACACTCTGAGACAACTTCGTGCAGTTCACCCCTTTATTTCTTTCTCTTCTATGACCATACTACTCTTATCCCTTGTGATATCTCGTTTAGATTATTGTAATGTTGTCCTTGCCAGTCTTCCCAAAGTACAATCACAGCAGTTGCAATTAGTTCACCACACTGCAGCATGAATCCTGATGCATGCCTCACGCTTTGATCATATCACCCCTATTCTAATACACCTGCACTGGCTTCCACTCGTCTATCGTATTCATTTCAAAATTATTATCCACGTGCATAAAACCATTCACACCGGTATTCCTCTTTATCTTGCAGATCAAATACACCTTCACTCCTCGCATCGTTCCCTTAGATCGGTCCATCTGAACCGTATGTCCCTCCCCTCTCCGTCACAGGCTCATCTTGAATCCACCCGGTCCTCTGCTTTCTTCTTCCTGGGCCCCCGACTCTGGAATTCGCTTCCCCTTGCTCTCCGCCTTGAACCCTCCTACAAATCCTTCAAGACCATGCTGAAGACCCACTTATTCTCCTCTGCTTTCCACCTTCCTCCCTCCCCTGCTACCCTTTCCCCACCTTCTCATTGAATACTGATGTTTCTCTACCCTCTGCTCTCTGTGCTATTTTCTCTCTGTTATGTCTGTTGTCTTCTCTCCCTCTGCTGTTCTATCCCCTATTCTTTTAATTATTATGGCATTCTTTTCCTTTTCCAGCAGCCTTATTTTTGGTATTGTGAACCACTCTGTACCCCCGTGGTATGAGTGGTATATAAAATGCATTAATAAAGATAAACAGCTGCACCTGAGAGTGAATATGGGCACCTTCACCTCTTTAAGAGGTTTAAGACCCTATAATGCTACGATTATCCCAGGGGTGGGATGGAATGAAGACCTATTAAAAGCTGGCTTGCTTCTAAGGTAAAGGCTTACCAGTTTCCTGGGTGACTCACACAGCCCTTGGTTTGATAGAAGGGGCCTTTTAAATTGTCCCCTTTGATCTGTCACTTGCCTTTAACACCTGTTCAAAACAACTTCACAGATCTTTTGCCTCCTAACTAGAAGGCTTCTTTGTAAAGGTCATTAGAAACAAGTCTATTTCTTCGTACTCAGGACTATTCTACCTGAATGCTAAGCTATGCTCTGATTTGCTTTAGATAAAAGCTCTCTAGAAACAACTTTATTTCAGTAACTATTTACTCTATTTAACTTTGTTTAAGCTATACTCTGATTTGATTGGATTGAAAATCTCTGTATAACAAATTTCAGTCTATTTACTCTTAATTTATTTTCTGTGCTAAACTATACTCTGCTTTGACTTAAATACAAAGCTCTCTAGTGGTACTAAGATCTGACTGACTCAGCAAAAACAATGAATTCTAAAATACATAGATCTATCACTTTAACCCAAAGAATTCCCTTTTCCCCCCAAGATTTAGAGTTTATTTCAGAAGATTAATACTCACAGGTGTAGATCTATTTCTTTATAGCAGTCGCTTTTGGCGATCCTGTGATACTCCTTGGCCCCTAAGGAGGCAATGACAGTGTCCGTGCACCGCCTCTTGCAGGGAATGCAAAAAACCCCCTCACTGTGCCTCCAATCAATAGAAGGCTTGACTCCATGTACAGAGTTTAGAAGGCTCCCGGATTCGAGAAACCTCGGCTTCCTTACAATTCCTTGGTGGCCGAATCCACCCTTAAGAGGTCCAAGAGTTCTAAGATTCATTCCTTGGCACCCCCAAGGAGAGAGGTTCAGACATAGGACTCTTTAGGGTGAAGGTATTTTCAGAGTTCCATGCTCATAGCCCACATGGCTTCTTACCAGCTCTACATAGACATTTTTATTTATTTTATTTATTTATTTACATTCTCTTATATACCGCGCTATTCTGCATCAGTGCGGTTTACATTGAACAAACTGAAATTACATTGAACAGGGCATTATAACTTGGAGATAACTATATTACAGGGAACATGAGCTATGGAGGGTTACGTGGCTTGCCCAAGACCACAGTGGGATTTGAACCCCCGACCTTCTGGCCTGAAGTACCTTGCCCCATCCACTAGGCCACTCCTCCACTCTTGAAGAACATCATTTGTGACCTCGCTGAGCTGTCTCAATTTTTTCCTCCATTGAAATTGGAACAGTATCGTTCCCTAAAGGCTCATGGCAAGGACTGCTCAAAGTTCATGGGCTGGGCAACCTATTACATCTTTGAAATGGCATTGAGAGCTTCTGTCATGGGTATTGGCACCTAGAGACTCACCTTGCTTTGGTCTTCAGACCTGGAACAATCAGTGCAGGACAAGCTTGCTAACATGCCGTGCTATGGAGAAAATCTCTTCGGAGAACAGGTTGAAGGGAAGGCTGTCCATTGAAAAGAAGCATGTCACCCTTCGTAATCTCTCAAGATGCATGTCCAAGTTGGCCTCTTATTACAGGAGGTACCAGGGAGGGGTTGGGCACTAAAAAGACCTATTAGTCTCATTAGGGGCAGGTGCTTTCCTGGGTCCCAAACCTCACAGCACAAAAAGGCTCCTCGCCCACAACCACGATGAGAGAAGACTCAGAAAGCCCAGCCAGCTCCTCAGCCAAACCCAGGGACTGGGATTTGACTAGTTCTTTTGGAGCATAGGCACTCTACGAGTAACTGCAATGGAAAGCCTTCTGATCGGGGGAAGGCTCGCCCTTTTTACCCAAAGTTGGCCCCTTATAACCTCACATTCCTGGGTTCTACAGATAGTCCAAAGTGATTAAAAACTACATTACTTGATCTGCCACCAAATTGCCCACCCGAGGGTGAATCATCTCGACCCTCTGCATCAGGAATTGCTTCAGAAAGAAATCACCACTCTCTTGTCGGATCTCAAAATCGAGCTCATGCCACTGGAGCAAAGAGGGTAAGGGTTTAATTACATGTACTTCCTGATCCCCAAGAAAACAGAGGGATACTGTCCCATCCTAGACCTAAGAGATCGGAATACATACTTAGTAAGAGAAAAGTTCTGTGTGATTTCTCTGAGCACCCTGTTTCCTTACCTTCAAAAAGGAGATTGGTATGCTCCCTGGATCTGAAGGATGCGTACAACCACATACAGATACATCCCACTCACAAGAGGTATCTCAGATTCGTCCTGGGGGGCAGCACTTCCAGTACTGATGGTTGCCTTTTGGCCTAGCCTCATCACCCCACGGAAGTAACTGCTTACCTCCAGATGCTGGGAGTGTTTGTCTTCCCCTATCTGGATGCTGATCATCTTCAAGACTGCCACTCCAGAAGGGGTTCAGGAATCTACGTGCTTGTCCATTTGGGGTTGGAACTAGTAGGATTCATTATAAATTACTGCGTCCCACCTTCAACCCACCCAGCAGTTAGAATTCATAGGAGATGTGCTCAACACGACTCAGGCAAGATCCTTTCTCCCACACAACTGACTTCAAAGATTGACATCACCAGTGCAGGAGACTCAATTGAGTCAGCAGGTAACAGTTTGCAGGGTGTTAACTGTACTAGACGACATGGCCTCTACCGTGAACATCAGAACCTTGGCACGCCTTCATATGAGGCAGACTCAGTGGACCCAAGCCATGGGTTGATTCAGGGATCGTCTCTGTCACCAGTCCTCTCTGTCACTACAATGGTGGACAACCCATCACAATTTACTCAGAGGTCTCCCCTTCCAAATTGCTCCACCTCAAAAAATGTTGATTGCAGACGCATCCAAGCTGGAGTGGGGAGCTCATCTCAGTAAATTTCACACTCAGAGCGATTGGTCCATCCAAGAAAATCTCAACCAGATCATCTTCTTGGAATTAAGAGCCATAGCAAATGCTCTAAAGGCTTTTTAAGATTGGCTGGCCAATCAAATTGTTCTGATTCAGACCAACATTCAAGTCGCAATATTTTACATCAACAAGCAGGGAGGAACAGGCTCGTACCTCCTGTTTTAGGAAGCAGTCAGATTGTGGAAGTTCACCATCACCCATGGGATGGACTTCAGATCCATATACTTGCCAGGCGAACAAAACACTCTGGCAGACAGAGTGAGTCGAATTCTCCAACCGCATGAATGGACACTGGACAAGAAGATTTCAGATTTCATCTTTCGGGAGTGGGGCACCCCCTTGATAGATCTGTTCACCACTCAGCAGAATGTCCAGATGGATCAGTTCTGTTCCAGGGTAAGATCACACAGCAGACTAGCCTTGGATGCTTTCCTCCTGCATTGGGGGAGGGTGTTCTCTATGTGTATCCTCCAATCCCTCTCTTTGCAAAGACCCTCCTGAAGTTCAAAATAGATGGAGGAGTGATGATTCTCATCATTTCCTACTGGCCCAGACACCCTTGGTTTCCTCTTCTGCTATAGTTCTCCAGTCAGGAGCCACTCTGGCTGGGCCATGCATGGTATCTGATTTCACAGGAAGACAGAATGATGATGCACCCCAACATTCAGTCCTTGGCCCTCACATTGTGGATGTTCAGAGGCAAATGTTGTCTGAGCACAACCTGCTGGCCGGTGTGACCGTTGTCCTTTTGGCCACCAAGAGGGCCTCAACGAGAAAGTCTTAGTCTTATTCCTGCAAACGTTAAAGTGCAGTATAATAATGGGTGATTTCAATTACCCCGGTATCGACTGGGTCAGTGTCACGGCAGGACATGCTAGGGAGATAAAGTTCCTAGATTAAATAAATGACTGCTTCTTGGAGCAGCTGGTTCATGAACTGACCAGAGGGGAAGCCATATTGGATCTAGTCCTTAGTGGAACACCAGATCTAGTGCAAGAGATAAGGGTGTTAGGGCCACTTGGCAATAGTGATCATAGCATGATCGCGTTTGATTTAATTAGTGGAGGAAGGATAGTAAGGAAATCCACAGTACTGCCTTTTAACTTTCGAAAGGGAGACTATGATAAAATGAGGAAAATAGTTAAGAAAAAACTAAAAGGAGCAGTTGCAAAGGTTAAAGACTTGCATCAAGCTTGGGTGTTGTTGAAAAATACTATCTTGGAAGCCCAGACCAGCTGTATTCCACGCATTAAGAAAAGTGGAAGGAAGTCCAAAAAACTGCCGGCATGATTTAAAGGTGAGGTCAGAGAGGCTGTTGCCAAAAAAGCATCTTTCAGGAAATGGAAAAAAGAGACAAACGACGAAACCTGGAAACAGCACAAGCACTGGCAAGTCAAATGCAAGGCATTGATAAGGCAGGCAAAGGGAGAATTTGAGAAGAAGCTTGCTGCAGAAGCAAAAACGTGAAATAAAGACTTCTTCAAGTACATTCGTAGCAAAAAACCTGTGAGAGGGTCAGTTGATCCATTAGATGATAGAGGTGTTAAAGGGGCACTAAGAGGCAACAAGGCGATAGCGGAGAGACAGAATGAATTCTTTGCTATGGTCTTTACTGAGGAAGATGTAGGGATGTTACCCATGACTGAAGTGGTATTTAAAGGTGCGGAAGAATTGAAGGAAATATCGATACATCGGGAAGATGTATTACAACTGTTAGATAAACTGAAGAGTAGCAAATCACCTGGACCAGATAGTATACATCCAACAGTGTTGAAAGAACTGAAATATGAGATTGCAGACCTGCCATATTAGTAATCTGTGAATTTTCATTAAAATCATCTGTAATACCTGAAGATTGGAGGATTGCCAATGTAACGCCAATTTTTAAAAAGGGTTCCAGGGGTGATCCGGGAAACTACAGACCGGTGAGCCTGACGTCAGTACCGGGAAAAATGGTAGAAACCATCATAAAGAACAAAATTACTCAGCATGTAGATAGTCATGGCTTAATGGGAGACAGCCAACATGGCTTTAGACAAGGAAGATCTTGTCTTACTAATCTGTTATGTTATTTTGAAGGTGTGAATAAACAGGTGGACAAAGGGAGTCGGTTGATATAATGTATCTGGACTTTCAGAAAGCCTTTGACAAGGTCCCTCATCAGAGACTTTTGGCAAAACTAAAGCGTCGTGGGATAGAAGGCAGTGTACTATTGTGGATCAGGAACTGGTTAAAAGATAGAAAGCAGAGGGTAGGGCTAAACGGCCAATTTTCCCAATGGAGAAAAGTGAATAGTGGTGTACCCCAGGGATCTGTGCTGGGTCTGCTGCTTTTTGACATATTCATAAAGACCTGGAAAGGGGAATAACGAGTGAGGTTATCAAATTTGCAGATGACACACAACTATTCAAAGTTGTTAAAACCCAAGAGGTTTGTGGAAAATTGCAAGAGGATCTTGATAAATTGGAAGACTGGGCATCAAAATGGCAGATGAAATTTAATGTGGACAAATGCAAAGTTATGCACCTAGGGAAGAACAACCCAAACTATGGTTACACGATGCAAGGTTCCACATTAGGAACCACCACCCAGGAAAAAGATTTAGGCGTCATTGTGGATAACATGTTAAAACCCTCGGCCCAGTGTGCAGCGGCGGCCAAGAGAGCAAATAGAATGCTAGGTATCATAAGGAAAGGAATGGAAAATAAAACAAAAGATATTATAATGCCTCTATATCGTTCCATGGTGAGACCGCACCTTGAATATTGTGTGCAATTCTGGTCACCGTATCTTAAAAAGGATATAGCGTTATTAGAATAGGTTCAGAGAAGAGCCACCAAAATGGTAAAGGGGATGGAAGGATACTCCTATGAAGAAAGGCTAAAAAGGTTAGGGCTCTTTAACCTGGAAAACAGACGGCTGAGGGGAGATATGATAGAAGTCTATAAATTAATGAACAGAGTGGAACAGGTAAACATAGATCGATTGTTTATGTTATCAGCATATAGAAAGACTAGGGGACATGCAATGAAGCTACAGGGTAAACTATTTAAGACTAATAAAAGAAAATATTTTTTTTCACTCAAAGTGTAATCAAACTCTGGAATTTGTTACCGGAGGATGTAGTAAAGGCTGTTAGTGTAGCTGGGTTTAAAAAAGGTTTGGACGAGACAGACCACGTGATGCGGTGAGAGCAGCAGGACACCTCTGCTAGCGCTCCGGTCTTCCCCGGTCCAAACCGTACCTTATTGCCGTTTCTAATACTGCAAACCGATCAGCGACCACACCAGCTCGGGAACGTTGCTCTACCGGGTCCCAAACAACTGTCGGGAGTCAACCGGAGCAATGGCATCCGCGGCAAAAAACACTCGGAGGGAGAAAGAGCGGGCCACCCCGGCATCGAAAATGGCCGACAGCCAGGCCATGCCCAGATCGCCCACAACCCCGGCGTTCGTGGAGGAGGTCTCGGCGGCTGTAGCAGAGGCCTTGTCGGTGCAATTCACGGCGCTGCACGACAAAATGGATACCTTGCAGACCTCTGTCGGGGCCCTGGGAAGCAGGCTGCAAGAAGCCGAGGATCGTATCGGCAGGGCTGAGGATAGCCTGGAGACCCTAACACAGGATCTAACACTAATGAAATCCCAACTGCAAGCCCATGAATTAAAAATGGACGATTTGGAAAATCGTTCCAGGCGCAACAACCTCAGGGTGCTGGGCCTCGCTAACTCAGTTGCTGATAGGGACCTTGTGTGCTATTTGGAAACGCTCATCCCGCAGCTTTTTGAAGGCATTGAGGAGGGCGGCAAGGTGCAGATCGAAAGAGCGCACCGAGTGGGGCCCAGACAGTCCCCGGATCAACGGCCGAGGGTGGTGCTGGCGAAATTTCTCTCTTTCCCCCAGAAAGAGGCCATACTTCGAGCTGCACGGCAAAGGGGAGAGCTCATACACGACAACATGAAAATCCGCTTTGCCCAGGATTATTCTTCAGCGTTGAGCCAAAAACGCCGCGCCTATGCCCCCCTCTGTCAAAAACTGATTGCTCTACATATAAAGTTCTCCGTACAATACCCTGCCCGGTTGCACGTTTTCCACGCTGGCCGCCACCGGTCCTTTGAATCCGCTAGTGAGGCTGGGCCCTATATCGCTGAGCTGGAGAAAGGAGAGTGACTGTTGCGGGATACCCGGACACTGGTAAGGACCTGACTCCCACTGAATAATGGACCTTTACCCAGCGGAAACTCTGGTGGACGTCAGCAGGAGCCCCTAAGCAGAATCAGGACCCCACCTTGTGATGGACATGCCGCGGACTGGGAAGAGGTAGGAGAGTCCGGTCTGCTGCCAGTGCTTGGGCAGTTTTTCCCCTACGGGCTTCCTACTACGGGGTCTTGAACGCTCGGAGCGGCGTTTGCCGGGCAGCCACATTACCGAAAATGGACTGGTGTGTAGGTTGCTGTTGTGGGTTATTGGGTTTTTTTTATATTTAATATTATTTAAGTATATTACTTCCCTCCTTGTTGATATATTGGTTGTGGGGAAGTTTGCCTGATATAGACCAGGGGCCGTAATTCCAGCTGTAAAATACTGGGGGGAGGGGTGGAATAGCACCGCGGGCCTGCTGGTAACGCTGGGGTGGATGGAGAAATAAGAGGGATCTTCCGAGCCCTCGGGGGGTGGGCCCGGTACAGTCATCCTCAGCCCGTTGCAGTACCCGGGCTTGCCGTGGGAGTACCGGGCATAGTCCGAGGGAGACAGGGGCTGGGCGAGCTGTGGCCGATAGATCGGGCCTCTGTCTACACGGCAGGACTAGGGACGGAGAGCGGGGAGGGTTGGGCAGAAAGAGAGAGAGAATTCCCCCACCAGCTCGATAGGAGCTCCCGGAGACCGGGCGGGCGAGATATACGGCAGCGTTCCTTGGGGATAGTCCCAAATGGGGATGGGCCTCGGGGGGTCCTTTGGGGGTCCCCAGTAGGCCCCGATTTTTGTGAGGGACCTGGTTGGTTTCCCCATGGCGAACAGTAGGACTTAGTCATGGATTATGATAGGGGGCCCACCATAGAAGCTGATAATGACCATGACACATAGGGTGCAGTGGGGTAACATATCGGGGCAACGGGTCGGGGAAGACTGCACGCATCTAACTGGCTCGGAGGTGATGCTCTCTGTGGCCCATAGGGGTCATTGGACGACAGAGAGCTTGAGAGGAATGAGTGGGGGACGGGGTGGGGGGGGGAGGTAGGAGATGGGGGGGGGGAGAGGATGGGGGAGGGGGGATGGGGGAGGGGGGGAGGGGGGGGTATAGCCACATTCGGAACGACCGGGTTTTATACAGGATGAGATTACAGGGTATAGGGTGGGGGGAGCCCCAGGCTGGGGGGGCCCTCTCTGGGACATCGGTAACTATGCTACTGAAGGACGCCTCTACTACCCCGCTAACCTGAGGATAATTTCTTGGAATGTCTGTGGCCTAGGGAGCCCAATAAAGAGATCTAAAATATTGCAGGCTCTGGCCCGACAACGAGCCGATATTGCCTTACTTCAAGAAACCCACCAGACAGTAGCCGAGCATCACAAACTTCACCGGAGTTGGGTGGGGCAAGTGTGGGGGGCCCCGGCCACCGGAAAAAAAGGGCGGTGTGGTAGTGCTAATACACAAAAACACCCGCTTTGAGGTTCTCAAAGATATTGTGGACCCCGCCGGACGATTTGTTCTATTGCAGGGCCTATTAGGTGGGAAGCCAGTTATTATCGGGAACCTTTACTGCCCCAATGTGCTAGATTCAGCCTTGTATTCCCGCTTGGCAGCCCAAATAGAGAAACTACCTGACCTACCCCTGGTTTTGGGAGGTGATTTTAATGGGGTAATGGATGTTGCCTTGGATACCTCGAGGGGAGAGGGACTACGGGAACGGTCGCAATCGGCTCGCGCACTGCTTCGTCTGTGTACCCGTCTGGGGCTGGTTGATCCGTGGCGGCTTCTACACCCGGACGAACGAGATTATACCCACCAGTCCCGTGCACACGGAACCAGTGCGAGGATTGACTACTTGTTGACCACGAAAGGTTTGTTTGCCGCGGTGGCAGAGGCACGGATTGGCCCGGTGGAGATTTCCGACCACGCTTTGGTCTGGCTCGAGCTGCGGGGGCTGGGAGATAATCCGGGGGTGCGACTTTGGCGGTTTCCGCTGGAGCTGTACAAGGACAACCAGTTTCGTAAGTTTCTGGTCCAGCGCTGGCAGGAATTCGAGGCAGACCATAGTGGGCACCTGGATGATCCCGAATTAGTGTGGGAGACTGCTAAAGTTGTTCTGAGGGGAGATATTATAGGCTATATGGCTCGGAAACGGCGGCTTCGGGCCGAACAGATTATTCGTCTGGAAAAGTTAGTTGCGAGGCTTAGACGACGGTATGCGAGCGCGCCCAGCCCTCTACATAAAAAACAACTCTGGGAAACACAGGCGGCCTTAAATGAACTTTTACACCAACGGGCAAAGAAATCCATCCTGTATTACCGGTTTCAATTGTATTGTCAGGGTGATAAACCGGGTAAGCTGCTGGCGCGGTGCCTGCGAGGCCCCCGAGGCTCGCGATTGATTTCAGCTCTTAGGGATGAACACGGGACCCTTCATAGGGATAACCCGCAGATAGCCAGGATTTTTCGCTCCTTTTTTCAGACGCTGTATACGGCGGAGGCTGGTTCCCCTGAACGGATGATGTCCTATCTGCAGGAAGTGGAGTTGCCAAGGCTGAGCGCGTCAGAGAGGGCAGTGCTTGATCAACCTTTGACAATTCAGGAGGTGCAAAAGGTTATTGCTACGGCGGGGTGTTGTAAGGCGCCGGGACCAGACGGGTTGGGGGCGGAGTTTTACAAGATCCTTAATGACTATATTGCCCCCATACTGGCGGCCCTCCATACTAAGCGAGCTGAGCAGGGTGGATTCAAATGGGGCGGGAATCCGGCCTATATTACCCTTTTTTAAAGCCGGGGAAAGACCCACTGCAGGCGGCATCCTACCACCCTATTTCCTTGCTTAACTTTGATGTTAAGATTCTCGCCAAGATTTTGGCAGATCGTCTGGCGGGGGTACTGGGCCAGCTAGTACACGACTCGCAGGTAGGTTTCGTAAACATCGACATGCAGTCCGTAACCTTCGTAAAATCTTGTGTTCATTAGAATGGGTACAACGCCGACAGATACCGTCACTATTAGTGAGCTTTGACGCGGAGAAAGCCTTTGACAGAGTGGACTGGCAGTACCTCCGCTACTTGCTCCCGTCTTATGGGCTGGGGACGGCTTTCTGCAAGATGGTTCATAGCCTATATGCCAACCCGTCAGCTGCGATTTCTTGCAATGGAGTGCTATCGGAGACCTTTGCTTTACACCGGGGCACCAGGCAGGGATGTCCCTTGTCCCCTCTTCTTTTTGTGCTGTCTCTTGATCCCCTCATACGCAGAGTGGAACAATCTTCTGAGATACGGGGTATCCGCATCGGCAAACAAGAATTTAAAATATCCGCCTTTGCAGACGACTTACTGGTACACTTGTCAGCCCCTCGGGATTCCTTATCTTCGTTGTTAGGGGAGTTTCATCTTTTTGGACGCTTCGCAGGTCTCACTATTAATATGGAAAAATCTGAGGCTTTGGACGTGTCGGGTCACTTGAGGGCTCGGTGGCAGGGGGTTTTCCCTCTTAGATGGGCTGAGGATTACTTCAAGTATTTAGGCATTCGGCTAACATGTCAGCCGTCTCGGCTTTATCGCTGTAACTTTGAATGGACCTTGGGCAGAGTGCGAGAACAATTGTTGATGTGGAAATCTCTCCCCCTATCGTTGTTGGGGAAGATAGCGGCGATCAAGATGGTCATCTTACCGCGGCTACTTTATTGGATACAGACCCTTCCCGTATGGATACTGCGACGCGATCTTCGGAAGTTGGAAAATGTGTTGCGGGGGTTTTTGTGGAGCGGTAAGAGGGCGCGGATCCCCTATGGTCGTTTGGTGGGCACCTGGGCACAGGGGGGGCTGGGGCTTCCGGATTTTGAGGCCTTCGCTCTGGCCTGCCAGTCGCGCCACCTGGCAGATTGGTTGGGGGATACTGAAGTGTACACCCCGAGGGCCTTCGAAGAAGCGCTTGCCGCACCGAACTCCTTGTTGGCGTTGCTCCACCACGATAACAGGCAGAGTTGGGGGGCTATGGGTGACAGTGTGGTGCTGGGAGCGGTCCGACGGACCTGGCAGCGGTTGAACGTATATTGGGGCAGGAACTGGAGGACCTCCAGCTGGCTACCGCTTCAGGGTAACGTGCGGTTTACCCCTGGGACCGACACGGGAGTGTTTCGCGAATGGGCCCGGCAGGGCCTCTGTAATGTAGGCCACGTAGTCGACTCTGAGGGGAAATGTAAGCCATTCCAGCTCCTGCGCGCGGAATACGAGTTGAAGTCTGGTCATTTTTTTGCGTATTTGCAGATTTCCCACTATGTGGCCTCACTGCCAGTAACGGAACTCCAGGCGGAGCGTTCAGCGCAGATCATAGAGTTCTTCGGGCTGGGGGGTGCGGAGCTGCCGTCTATTCGAGTGTTACGGAGAAGGGTGGCCCCCTTCCGGCCGATAAATGACTACCGCTCTGTGGAAGTGGCCTGGGAGGCGGAAATGGGTAGGGCGATCCCTCCCGGCACAGTGCTGGGTGCCTTGCAGCATACTGCGGAGCTGGCGGTAGGGGCCCGCTGGAGAGAAATTCACTTTAAAAGCCTGACCCGGGTATATATTTCTCCTCGGCGAGCCCTCCGCTGCCATATTACTTCGGACGGGCGATGCCCACGGTGCTCGGAGCCCCTTGCGACCTTGTTTCACATGTGGTGGGGGTGCCGCCTAATACGCCCCTACTGGGCCAAAATTTGCTCCTTTTTGACTGGGCTGTTGGGGCAACAGATATGCTGGGATGGGTCTTTAGTGGCCTTGGATGAACTGCGCCCCACCCGGCCCAAAGGGAAATGGGAGCGTTTGCTGGTGCGCAAGGCCTGTCTGGTGGGTAAAGGCCCCCTGCTGCGCGGATGGCGGGAAAGGTCCCCGCCCTCCTTCTGGGAATGGCGAAATGCCTTTCACCAACTGATGCTCTTAGAATGCAGGTATGCGCGGGGTAGTGTGAGACGGTGGCCAGGTTTTCAGAGGCTATGGGACCCTTATATCCAAGTCTTGAGCCCCGGTGTCCGTAATGAAGTGTTGCAAATGGGGTTATAGGGGTGGGGACGAAGTGGGATGTGCTTTTATGGCTCCGTATGGGGCACCCGGAAATTGATTTACTGTATGCATCGATGGTGGCTATGTGGGAGGGGGGAGCGGGAGGGGGAGGGGGAGGGGGGGGTTATTAGAAAAATGCACCTGAATGTTGGTTTATACTTTGAGTGGGGGATCAGAACCAACCCCAACTCGAAGTTGTGTTTGTTCTTACTGTTATTGTTTGTTTACTGGTGTTTACAAATAAAGTATATAAAAAAAAAAAAAAAAAGGTTTGGACAAGTTCCTGGAGGAAAGGTCTATAAACCATTATTAAGAAGGGACCCAGGATATCAATGCTTGACCCAGTACAAGCATTGTGGAGCCTGTGTCTTTTGGGGAAACTGCTAGGTACTGTCACGTGTCCCTATCCCCAGCCACGTGCTTAGGGGATTAGGGTTGCCATTTTAGTCCTCTTTAAAGGGTTTGAAAACTATTTCCTTCAGGTGCAGTGCCCTCTGGGAGTTGTAGTTTCCCTCTTAAAAAGGATAGTCATGAAGACATCGAGTGAAGGCAAACATGACACAGTTTATTTCCCCAAAATATGCACAAATAAGGTTCAAACGCAAAGTATCTGGATATTTCCTCCAGGACAAAAAGTACAGAAAATATTTACATCCTTAAGCTGAGTAACTTCTCAAAGGCATTAAACAGACTCAGACGTTTCGTCAATCAAAACAGGCAAACCAAAAGTACAGCTTCTTAGGGTCAGCAAAGTAAAGAATGTCTTTCTGCTTCCTTAGTGAGATAACATACAGTGCTGTGCAAGCTTGTCTTACTTAACCTGGTTCCTACCTTAGCAAGGTTAAGTTTTCTTGGTAGTGCTTTTTCCCAAAAGCATTTACTCAGGCTGCTACTCCTTAACCAAGGATTCAGTAGCTTCTGCATGACACAAAGAACAGTCCATTGGCAGTTCAGTAATCAAGGGGTCTGGTTCATTATACTCCACTTGCATTTCCTCCTGCTCTGGAATTATAATATCCTGCATTGAGCCCTCATGACCTGCCTCTGGTGGAATTCTTGCTGAGGATTCCTGTAACTACCTCCAGGACTTACCTACCCGGTAAGGAATATGGAGAACTGTATTACTGGATATCTTTCTCTGGTTCTCTTGCCCCAGTTCCTCTCTGAGGTTTAACCACGGCTCTCTGTTGGAGGCTGGGTTCTTCTGCCTCCTAGTTTGAAACCTAGGCACCCACCTCTGAGTGTTGTGAACCTCTGGGTCAGGAACAGATGTTTGGAACCTGCCCTGCTCTCTCCGTCTGAGCATCTCTTGCCTGGTTTCCCTTGTGCCAGACTCTTTCCAGGTCCTCCTTCTTTCCTCTGCTTGGAACTTTCTTTCTGGGAACTTCCAGCTCAATTTCCAGGCCTGCTCTGAGTCCGTCTCTGACTCTGTCTTCCTGGACTCTCTCCTTGAGTGTTTGCTTGCTCTGCTCTTCCCTTCTGAGCAACCTTTTCCTCCTGAGCAGCTCTTCTCCCCTCTGCTTTTCCCTAAGCAGGGTTTATAAAGGTGCTTCCTGGGCAACGTTTCTCTCTGCCTTAACAGGTGTTCATAATCATGCTCCAAGCCTGCTGCTCCGTCAGCAGAGCTTGGGTGTGGCAGCCTAGCCTCAGAAACTCTAAGCTTGCTCTGAAGCCTGTGCACTGCTGGAATGTTTTTAAAGGTACAATCACTGATTTTCTCTAACTCTGCAGGCTCACCAGTGCCTTCCTCATCACAGTATGCATGACCTAGATTGGCCACTGTTGGAAACAGGATACTGGGCTTGATGGACCTTGGTCTGACCCATTATGGCATATCTTATGTTCTTATGCAAATGGAAAATGTTTACTGTGAGGTGGAAGGGCCAGGCCCTAGATCCAACACAAGAACTGCTTGAGTATCATCTGCACTTCTAGTCAGGACTTAAGTCCAACTCTGTCAGGGTCCACCTCAGTGCAGTTGGAGCTGCTTATCAAGTTGTGGAAGGGAAGCCAATCTCGGTACAGCTTTTAGTGTTTGCTTCATTTGAGGGTTGCTGCTCTTGAAGCTTCCTTACAAACCTCCTGCAGTGTCTTGGACCTCTATTTTGTTCTTGCACAGCTCATGAAAGCTACCTTTGAGCCACTCAATTCATGCTCTCTGAAGCTTTTGGCCTGGAAGATATCGTTTTTGATGGTGATCACTTCAGCAAACAGGGTGAGTGAGCATCAGGCTCTAGTACATCCATCTTACACCAGATTCCTTCATAATAGAGTGGTCCTCTGTGCTCATCCTAAATTCCTTCCAGAAGTGGTATTGGATTTCCATCTTAATCAGTCTGTTCTATCAACATTTTTTCCAAGGCCTCATGCCCACAAAGGCGAAGCTGCATTGCACTATTGGACTGCAAGCGAGCCTTAACCTTCTACTTGGAGTGGACAAAAGCCCATAGAAAGTCCATGCAATGTTTTGTTTCTTTTGACCCCAGCAAGCTAGGGGCTGCCATTTCCAAACACACACTTTCAATTTGGCTAGCAGACTGCATCTCTTTACTTATGCCCTGGCAGGCCTGAGCCTTGATGCTCATGTCACAGCTCACAGTATCAGAGCTATGGCTGTATCGGTGACCAGCTTACGCTCTGTCTCCATGAAAGAGATCTGCAGTGCTACGACATGGTCCTCTGTCCACACATTCACATCTCACTACTGTATAGATGGGGGACACCTGACGTAACAGCAACTTTGGCCAATTTGTACTTTGTGTTTGGGGATTAGAATCCAACTCCATTCCCCCTAGGCCCATTCTGTTTTGTCCAGGCAACAAAAAAAAAGGGAAGAGAGAATCACTGCTCGTATACATATTTTGTAGTTTGAGTTGCTATGGCGAATCACCATTAAGCGGATGAATTCTTGCCCCTGTTGGGCTTTTCTGTATTCTCAGTTTTCGTAGCCTATAGCTAGGGAGTCCCATACGTGAAAATTAATTCTTGCTTGTCCAGGGAGAAAAGGTAGTTACTCACCCGTAGCAGGTGTGCTCCGTGGACAACAGGAATGAGTCCTCATAACCCTTCCACCTCCCCGAGAAGTTGTATTCTGTTACAACTATACTATAAGACTCCTTTGAGATGGTGCCACAGCAGCAGGCAGGAAGGAGGTGCACAGGCATGGTGGAATCTCCCCTAAAGCTTCCAGTAGTAGCTGGGGAGGTTCCCATGTGGGCTCCATTGGTCCTGCTGTCCACGGAGAACACCTGCACAGGTAACTACCTTTTATTGGTGCTTGGAAAAAAATTACCTTCTAATTTTATACTGCCTTGAGCAAATCTGAAAATGTACATATATTACTACACAAACAATCATTTTAATATCCCATCTCTGTCTGGCTAAAGAGTAAACAAGATCAGCAAAGTTGCCCTCACTATTTCTTTTTCATGTGATTTTTCTAAAATCTAAGTAAGATTAAAACTGTCCCACATTTTATCTCATGTGTGTTTGTGTATTCCTTTTTTTCTGCTTTAAGGAATATATTTGGGCCTTCCCTCCCACCCCCTACTCCTTCCTCCTAGAATAGGTTTGTTAATTTATAATAAATTGAAGTAATACTGGATTCTGATGTGATATAGCTTAGATATTAGACTTGTATATTATATGTTCTCTTGTAATTTTGTACCTTTGTGTTGTATTCTGCACTCCATCTCTACCTATCTAAGTAAAATATTTTAAAAACTGCCCCATGACACTCCTCATTCAGCATTTCTTCTGTCTGAGTTCCCACATATTGATAGATAAATAAGATCTGATGTTAGGAGGGGAATAGTTTGTTTAGGAACAGTAAGAATCTCTAAGAGATGTTCCACATTTCCAAAGGTGAATTAGGTAAATATTTGGATAAATTTAGGACATGCAGATTGTGATGTCTAAATTTATTTTCTAGAGTTTATAGTGATAGACAATTTATCTTTAATCAGAACAGCACTGAATGACTCTAGCCCATTCACTTGCTGCTCTGTAGCTCCTCATTTCCCCTTTTACTGATCCTATGCCATTTTCTGGGAATGAATGGAGTTAAATAGTTGTGTTGTAAATACCTTTAACAGAATCTTACAGTGCTTTCTTCAATAGGAGGATAGCTGACTACACAAAGTGTGATCATATCTGGATTGACCAGAACACTTTCCTTTTCTGCTATGCCTATGTAATTGAAAGGAGCTGGACAAAACACTGATATGGAGGGCCTACAATCTTCTCTCCACTCAGATTGCTAAAGTCAAGCCCAGATTCAGAATACCTGGTATGGTAGTAAATCAGTCATTTGCTGGCCTTACCCCTGCCATGGCTTGCTTTAGCAGAAAGAATCCCAATAAGCTGTCTCCTTCACTGCCTGCTAATACTGCTTCTGAACTGATGACTGCAGACTGCTTGGTGCTCAACGGGCTGGTTGGAATTATTGGGGAGACTTGTTCATCTGGACTAAGAATGACATCCTGCTCTTGACAGGAGAATGCACTACTTTCCATAGCTGTTATGGAGGTGCCCTAGGTTCCTACAATAGAGCCTTCTATTACAGAGGGATTCACTAGGAAATTATGCAACCAAAATTTCCAGTTCATCTCTGCATTAACTCCCCTCAGAAAAAGTATCCAAATGGATGATCTGGTAAGCAATCTGTCTTGGCTCCCCCCTTCCACACAGACAAATGCAAGTCCAGCCATAATTAGTTGAGGACCACTACACATCAGTCTTCTAACCCATGGTTAAAGAATATAGCGTTCCACAATGGAGGTATCAGGACTGATGCAATAGAGTAGTTAATCAGTCTAGTTTTTGACATCAGTTTTATTTTTGCCATTATAAAGGACCAATGAGATTTAAATCACAGAATTGGGAACATAGGCATTTCTATGCCTGAGGTAGAACATAAGATGAACCATGCTGAATCAAGCCAAAGTTGATTGAATCCAGCATCCTTTCTCCAACAGTAGCTAATCCAGGTCATAGGTGTACGTCAAATCCAAAAAGATCATCAAATTTCTCATAGTTAATTTCACACATTCTCTCTCTCTCTCTTTCCCCCTCTCTCTGTGAGAAAGTCATTGCCAAGCTAGGAGAACATTTGCTATCTATGATGTTTGCCATGCTCAAGCTTAAGTCTCCGTCATCACCGAGCATGGTGCATCAAGCCATCGATGTTGTCCTCGAAACGTATCATCTGCCTGTGGTAACATAGAAACATAGAAATATGACGACAGAAAAAGACCACATGGCCTATCTAGTCTCTCCTTCCATAACAACTACAACAGTCCCCTTTTTACCTTTAGAGATCCTCTGTGTTTGTCCCATGCTTTTTTGAATTCAGTTACTGTCCTCATCTCTACCACCTCCACTGGGAGACTATTCCATGGATCCACTACTCTTTCCGTAAAGAAATATTTCCGCATATCACTCCTGAATCTATCTCCCTTCACCCTCATCCCATGTCCCCTCGTAGCAGAACTTGCTTTCAATTGAAAGAGGCTCTCTCCCTGAACATTTATGTCACGGAGGTATTTAAACATCTCAATCATATCACCTCTATCCCTCCTTTCCTCTAAGGCATATTAAGATCCTTCAATCTGTCCTCATATGCTTTATAATGAAGACCACTAAACATTTTAGTAGCCACCCTCTGCACCGACTCCATCCTGTTCACATCCTTTTGAAGGTGCGGTCTCCAGAATTGCACACTATACTCCAAATGAGGTCGCACCAAAGACTTATAGAGAGGCATTATCACCTCCTTTTTTCTGCTAGCCATTCCTCTCCGTATGCACCCAAGCATCCTTCTAGCTTTTGCCGTCACCTTTTCTACCTGTTTAGCTACTTTAAGATCATCAGACACAACCACGCCTAGGTCCCGCTCTTCTTTAGTGGACAACAGTACTTCACCCCCTATACTATATTGCTCCCTTGGATTGCTGCAGCCCAAATGCATGACCTTACATTTTTTAACATTAAATCCCAGCTGCCAAATTCTAGACCATTCTTCAAGCTTAGCTAGATCCCTCCTCATGTTATCTACCCCTTCCTGGGTGTCTACTCTATTGCAGATTTTTGTATCATCCGCAAAGAGGCAAACCTTACCTGAAAGCCCTTCCGCTATATCACTAACAAAGATGTTAAAAAGAATCAGACCAAGGACAGATCCCTGGGGCACACCACTGATAACATCCTTCTCCTCAGAGTGAGCTCCATTTACTTGTACTCTTTGTCGCCTCCCACCCAACCAATTTCTAACCCAAGCAGTAACTTTAGGGTCCATCCCTAGGGTGCTCAGTTTGTTTATAAGTCGCCTGTGAGGAACAGTGTCAAAGGCTTTACTGAAATCTAAATACACCACATCTAGGGCTCTCCCTCGGTCCAACTCCCTGGTCACCCAGTCAAAGAAATCAATCAGATTTGTCTGACAAGACCTGCCTCTGGTGAATCCATGCTGCCTTGGATCCTGTAATCCGCTGGACTCCAGAAACCTCACTATTTTCTCTTTCAGCAGCGTTTCCAATAATTTACTCACCACCGAAGTTAAATTAACCGGTCTGTAGTTTTCAACCACATCCTTACTTCCGCTTTTGTGTAAAGGCACCACATGAGCCTCTCTCCAGTCCTTTGGCACCACTCCCGACTCCAACGAGGCATTGAAAAGGTCAGTCAGTGGAGCTGCTAGAACGTCCCCAAGTTCCCTCAGTATTCTCGGGTGTATCACATCCGGTCCCATCGCTTTGTCTACTTTAAGTTGAGATAGTTTCTCACGAACACAGTCTTTTGAAAATTGTTCAAGATGTCCTTTGCTTCTGTTCCTATTTGTGGGTGTTTTCTGAGGTCCCGCTCCTGGTTCTTCATCTGTGAACACAGAACAAAATTATTTGTTAAGCAATTCCGCTTTATCCTTATCAGCTTCTACATATTCCTCCCCTGCACCCTTGATTCTGACAATACCACTCTTGCCCTTCCTCTTCTCACTAATACATCTGAAGAATGTCTTATCCCCCCATTTTATTGCATTGGCTATTTCCTCCTCCTTTTGAATCTTTGCCTTCTTGACTACTTTGCTAGCTTCTCTAAGTTTTTCCAAATATAGATGCCTGTCTTCCTCTCTCTGTGATCTCTTGTATTTCATGAAGGTCTCCCTCTTTTTCTTCACCTTTTCAGCTACTTCTTTCGAAAACCATAGCGGTCTCCTTTTCCTTTTACCTTTATTTACCATTTTAACAAAAAGGTTGGTTGCCCTTAAAATATCCCCTTTCAGTTTTTCCCACTGTTTTTCTACATCCCTCAGCTGTTCCCATCCAACTAACGACTCCCTGAGGTATTGGCCCATCTTTGCAAAGTTAGTCTTCCTAAAGTCTAAGATCCTCGCCTTTGAATGGATTCTAACAGTCCTAGTCCTAATGCTGAACCACACCATCTGGTGATCACTGGATACAAAATGATCTCCCACTACAACATCAGAAACACTTTCACCATTGGTAAGCACCAAGTCCAGTATGGCCCCTTCACGTGTGGGGTCTGTTACCAATTACCTGAATAGTTCTCCCTGTAGAGAATCCAGGATCTCCTTACTTCTAGATGATACTGCAACAGGAATGTGCCAATCAACATCTGGCATATTGAAATCTCCTATCAGTAGCACTTCCCCTTTCCTAGCAATGCTGCGCATGTCTTCAATTAACTCTGTCCATCTCTTCCTCTTGTGAGGGAGGTCTGTATATCACACCAATGTAAATAGATTTCTCTTTCCCTCTTTCTAGTTTAACCCACAATGCCTCCCCTCTCCCTTTTAAGCTCTGTAATTCCAAAGCTTTAATAGTAGTTTTTACATATAGTGCCACTCCTCCTCCCCTTCTTCCTACCCTGTCCTTTCTGAATAAAGTATAGCCAGCTATAGTTACATCCCAATCATGGTTTTCTGTGAACCATGTTTCTGTAACTGCCACTAAATCCAAGTCAGCCACTCCCACCAAAGCTTCAACATCAGGGATCTTATTTCCCATGCTACGAGCATTTATACACACTGCTTTCCATATGTTACCCATTTCCATAAAGTTATTTAATGTATCACCTACCCTGGGGGCTTTCACTTACCTGGGGGCTTTCTTCACCCATCCCAAACGAATCTAGTTTAAAGCCCTCTTCAGTAGATTAGCCAGTCTACTACTGAAGACGCGTTGACCTTTCTTGGACAGATGGATGCCATCTCTGCTCTGCAACCCTTGGAACAGCATCCCATGGTCTAGGAAACCAAAACGCTCTCGATGACACCATCCATGCAGCCATGCATTCATCTCCAGGATGGTAGAGGCATCATTGTCTGGGTATTGAAGGGCTTTGGCTTAGATATATTACCAGCTAGTGTGTCTGAGAGGTTCTGCTCTTTCAGAAGCATAGAAAATCATTTGTGCTTCTGCACTACCATAGAAGCTGCAGATCCCTAAGGGGATGGAAAGCCATCCAGGCAGAGAATCAGACATCCTTTGAGTACTTTTCTGAAACAGATTCAGACAACTGAGTTACTGATGAGGAATCTGATTACCTGTTGGAGGACAGATCTCCAGAATTCCCATTGGACCCTTCTTCTCATGAGAGATGAGTCTCCCCTGAGGAATTGTCTTTCCGTGATTTTCTCCGGGAAAGGTTAAGGTCATATCATTTTCTTTGGCAATGGAGGAGGAGCCCAGGGCAGAAGAATTGTATATAAGAACATAAGATATGCTATACTGGGTCAGACCAAGGTCCATCAAGCCCAGTATCCTGTTTCCAACAGTGGCCAATCTAGGTCATACATACCTAGCAGTTTCCAATATCCTCCAATAGGTTGTTGCCACCAAGGAGGCAGTGACAGTGCCTGTGATCCGCATCCTTCAGAGGTTACAGATGAGAATGTGAGAGACGACCCCCCCCCCCCTGTACCTTTAGTCAGCAGGAAGGTTGATTGGATTTGAAAAGCTCCAGCTGCTGCATCACTCTGTGGTCATCAAACCCACCTTTAAAAGGGCCAAGAGTTCCAAGTATCACTCCTCAGCACCCCTAGGGAGAGAGGCTTGGACCTTGGACAGAAGCTGTTTCAGAATGCTGTGCTAATGTCCCACATAGCATCTTACTCAGCTCTAAATGGGCATGTACTTAATGGAACATCATGCATCCTGTTGATGATACGTTAGGGGGGCTGATAGGTCTCTGGCCTTGTAACGTTTTATAAAACGAAACTACAGAGAGATTATTCAGACCAATGAAGATGAAGTGTGCCCGTAGCTTTCTGTTTCATTACAAGACCAGAAACTTATCCACTTTTCTCCCTCCAGAGAAACTTGAATATTATCATTCACTAGTGAACCAAGGAAAGGAGTGCACAAAATACATTGTCCAAATGACATATGATATTTTCGATAGGGCATTAAGAACTTTCTTCATCTGTATTGTTGCCAGAAGACTCTCATGGCTCCAGAACTAGATTAACCACTAACTGTTCAGGAACCGTTTGCTGCCATGCTGTGCAGTAGAGATAATCTCTTCAGAGCTAAAGTTCAAGAAGCTGCTACCATGATCAAGTAGTACTCTGACATGCTCAGAACACTCTCCAGGCATACCTCTGGCCCAATCTCCTCTTATAGGAGGTTTCACAATAAGGATAACAGGAAATCCTACTAGTCTCACAGGCATAGGTGTTTCCCTACTTCCCCTGGTACTCAGTCTAAGCAGACTGTTTATGCAGAAGTCTCAGAAGTCCCAGCCAGCATCCCAGTCAAAACCAGAGGACAGGGTTTTGACTGCTTACTCAAGAACATAGTCTTTCTTCCTGTTTTCCACTTGGATGACCCTCTAATTTGAGGGAGGCTCACACTTTGTACCCAGAGTTAGCCCCTTGTAACCTCCAATTCTTGGATCTAAAAATAGTCTGAGAAGGGTACAGACTTTTCCTATTTCAACTCCATCCAAAATGTCCACCGAGGTGTCATTCCATTTCCGCTCAGTATCAGGAGGTGGTTCTTCAAAAAATCTTTACTCTTCAATTTGCGAGCACAATCGAGCCCATTCCACCAAGGCACGAAGTGCAAGGATTTTCTTCATGACAAAGCAGGAAGGCAGTCCTCACATATGGGTGACATCGGTGCCGACGGAGCCCCCGTGCGGAGCATTTCCCCAGCTTTCAAAGAAAGCCTTTGGGAATGCAGCGCGCCTGCGTGGTCCCCTTCCCGCCCAAGGGTGCCATCTTGCTCAGTCTTTCTTTTTCCACGGAGCCCGACGAACGTGAGTTTGTGTCACCTGGGGAAAGTTGATTTTTTTCTGCGATTTTCGCATTGTCTTATCCGGTTCCCCTTCCCATCTGGGTTCGGTACACCAGAGTTTTGATTTTCGGTTTTTGTCCTTCGTGACTAGCGTTCGCGCTCTTTTTGTGTTTTCACTGGCAGCCCGGTCTTTTGACCTTGCAGGGACCCTTTTTCCCCCGATGGCTGCCAGCGGGTTCAAAAAATGTGATCGGTGCAAGAAACTTATGTCTCTCACTGACACACATGACTGCTGCCTCCGATGCCTCGGGCCCGACCATGAGGCCCGTGCGGCAAAATGTCGTCGAAGGCGCTTCGGAGCAGTCAGCATCAACGTGAGAGAATTTTCAGTGACTCCGCGTCCGGCCGGGACCGGACTTCGTCAGAGGTTCCTCTGAAAGGGAGTCTCCCTCTCGGGAGCACAGAAGGAAGAAAAAGCTTACAAGGGTGGCATCGGTGGAGGCTCCTGGTTCCTCAAGGGCCAGATCGCGTAGCCCTGACCGCCACCCCGGGCTTTTGGAGTCAGAGAGGCCTTCCAAGCTACCTCGTGTGGAGCCGGTCCCAGAGTCACATAAGTGCAGTTGTCCTCGTAGACTCTCCTCTAGGGGATCCGACGTCGGGCCCGATGCCATCGGGGCCCGAGTCGGGGACTGCTGAGTTTCCTGAGCTTGGACTCAGGTTGACGGCCTTGGAGAGCAGCTTGGCTGACTTCATGGAACAGCAGCGGGTGCTGATCGCCGGTCTGACCAGTGCATCTGCCCCGACCACTGGACCTCAACATCTAAGTCGACCCCGGAGACCGAGCCGATCCTTGAGTCGATGAAGTCTCGAGTCGATCCTCGGTCAAGGTCCCCCTCGACCTCCCGTGCAGGGCCGAGGTCGTCGACACCGATACCCTCGGCGTCGGGGCGGGTGGCACCGAGGCCCACACAGCCGGAGCCGCTCGATTCCTCCTCGGAGGAGTCGGAGTGCGAGATGAAGGACGAGAAGTCCCCGGACATCTTCCGGACCCGGTACGTCCCTTCGGACTCACCAGACTCCGAGCCTCGGAGACGGTCCCCCCCCCCCCCCCCCGAGGATACCCGGTTCTCAGACTTGGTGAGGGACATGGCCAAGGCCTTGGCCTTCCCTGCGGATGCCGAGGAGGAGCCTCGAGCCGAGGAGCTCAACGCCCTCCAGTATGATTTTCCTCCGATGGAAGCCTTTACTGTACCGGTTCCTCCGAAGCTGGAATGGCTGCTCTTCCATATGTGGGAGGCACTGGCCTCGACGCTGGTTCTTAGCAAATGGGTTGATTCTATTTATCGAGTCCGTAAGAACCATGGGTTCCAAAAGGTGCAGCTACCGCACCACTCCATGGTTGTGGAATCAGCCATGCACCATCTGAAGAGTCAGAAGATGCACTCCTTGGTGCCCCCCCCAGCCGGGAGGCCCGGAACCTGGATGCCCTCGGTAGAAAGTGCTTCCAAGGCTCTATGCTATCTTGCTGTGTCCAGACCTACCAGCTGTACATGGGCATCTACCTACGAGAACCTGGCAAAGGAGATTGCCGGATTCTCAGCTGGCCTCTCTGAGGAACCTTTGCAGAGGTTCAAGGCTTTGTCAACAGGGATTCGAGAGTGCTCGAAGTTTATCTCTCGAGCAGCCTATGATGGCTTCGAGACTTCAGCCCGGGTAGCCGTGGCCGGCAATGGTGCACGCCGTCAGGCCTGGCTACAGTCATCAGACCTGGAGCCATGGGTGCAGGACAAGTTGATCGATGTCCCTTGCTGAGGTGAAAACCTTTTCGGTAAGCCCATGAATGAAAAGGCTGCGGAAATTGAGACTGAGACTCTCACCAGGACAAGGCTGTCCAGGAAGACTTCTGCCTCTTCTCAGAAAAAGAAGGGCTCGGGAAAGAAGCCCTTTTTCCCGAGGAAGGGTGCTGCCTACAAATCCTACCCTCAGTATCAGGCCTCTCCAGCTCCCCAACAGGGCCAGCAGGCCAAGGGACAGGGGCATGGGCCCCATAGGCAGAAGACCCCCAAGGCACGAGCTCCGGCTCCTGCACTGCAGAGAGCGGGGTTTTGACTCCCACAGCATAGCCTCTTCGCCACAGCTGGCTCCACTCAGCACAGGAGGTTGCTGACCCTGTACGCCTACAGGTGGCCAGCCATCACAGGGGATACCTGGGTCCTTAGCATAGTTCAAAAGGGCTACATGCTCCACTTCCACCAGATACCCCCCTCCTACTTTCTAAGACTCCCTCTGCACAGAAACCTCCTCCTTCAGGAGTTGGCAAGTCTTCTAAAGGAACAGGCGGTGGAACTGGTGCCTCACCACCTGAAAGGGCAAGGCTTCTACTCCAGGTACTTTCTGGTACCAAAAAGGACAGGAGGCCTCCGGCCTATCCTAGACTTGCGAAACCTAAACAAGTTTCTGGAGAGGGAAAAGTTCAAGATGCTTACCCTTGGGATACTGCTGCCCTACCTCCAGCAGGGAGATTGGCTATGCTCCTTAGACCTAAAGGATGTTTATACTCACATTCTCATCCATCCAGACCACAGACAATATCTCAGATTTGTGGTGGGAGGAAGCCATTTTCAGTACATGGTACTTCCCTTTGGCCTAACCTCCGCCCCCAGGGTTTTCACCAAATGCCTGGCGGTGATTGGGGCCTATCTCAGGAATCAGGGAATTTTCGTCTTCCCATACCTGGACGACTGGCTCATCAGGGGTCAGTCTCTCCAGGAGGCCAGACAAGCCACTCTTCGCACGGTCTTTCTTCTTCAGCATCTGGGCTTTGTCATAAACTACGCAAAGTCCACTTTGCTCTCCTTACAGAACCTAGAGTTTATAGGGGCAAGATTAGACACCCTGCAGGCAAGAGCTTACTTGCCCGAGGACAGGGCCCACAGACTGCTGGACTTGGCAAACCAGTTCCAAAGCAATTCTCAGGTCTTTGCCAGACACTTCCTGCAACTCCTGGGCCACATGGCATCTATGGTACATGTGACCCCGAATGCCCGTCTGCCCATGCGGGCGGCTCAGTGGTGCCTCAGAGCTCAGTGGGTGCAGGCCACAGGTGACCTCCGAGACAGAGTAAAGGTGTCCAAACCACTCTTGGACTCCATGCAGTGGTGGCTACATCTCCCAAACCTTCTCAGGGGAGTACCCTTTCAGGCCCCAGCACACACATGGGTGCTGACAACCAATGCTTCCTTAAAGGGCTGGGGTGCACATTGCCAGGGCATGTGCACTCAAGGCCTCTGGTCTCCTCGGGAGGCCACACAGCAGATCAATCTTTTGGAGCTGCGAGCAATCCGCTTGGCTCTACAGACTTTTTCTCATGCCCTCTCTCACCAGTCTGTCTTAGTTCAGACAGACATTCAGGTAGCAATGTTCTATGTGAACAAGCAAGGGGGCACAGGGTCCAGACTCCTATGTCAGGAGGCGCAGGCCCTTTGCTCCTTTGCAGTCAAACAAGGCATGTTTCTCAAAGCAGTTTTTCTACCTGGTCAGGAGAACTTCTTGGCAGACAAACTAAGCAGGATTCTCCAGCCTCACAAATGGCAGTTGAATCCACTGGTGGTTCAGCAGATCTTTCTACGATGGGGACTTCCATCCATCAATCTCTTTGCAAGTCTACTGAACCGTCAGCTGCCCAGGTTTTGCTCCAGACAGCTGCATCCCCTGAGAATGGCAGCAGATGCGTTTCTGATCTCTTGGTCTACGGGCCTCCTGTATGCGTTTCCTCCCATGCACCTGGTGGCCCAAACTCTGTTCAAGATTCTCCGGGACAAGGCTTCGGTGTTTCTCCAGGACCAAGCAGGAAGTCGGTCCTCACATATGGGTGGCATCGACGTCGATGAAGCCCTTGCGGAGCATTTCCCCAGCTTTCCATGAAAGCCTTTGGGAATGCAGGCACGCATGCACCATTCCCTTCCCACCTAAAGGTGCCATCTTATCTCAGTGTCTCGTTTTCCGTGAAGCCCATCGGACGTGAGTCCTAGTCATCCCGGAAAATTGTTAGAATTCTTGCGATTTTTCGCTATTTTTTCTTCCTGGTTCGACGCCGGTTCTCCTCCCGCCGGGTTCAGTACACCGGTATCGAGCCTGATCTTCTTTTTTCGGTTTTTGCCCTTTGTGGCTGGCGTTCGCGCCCTTTGTTTCTCTTGTTCCCTGGAAGGCTGGTCCTTTGACCTCGCGGGGACTCTTTTTTCCCCGATGGCCTCCAGCGGTTTTAAAAAGTGTGATCGGTGTAAGAAGTTGATGTCTCTTACCGATACACACAACTGCTGCCTCCGGTGCCTCGGTCCTGATCACGACCCTAAGACGTGTGGACCATGTGGGAAGATGTCTTCCAAGGCACTGCGTAGTCGACAGCATCAAAAGGAAAGGCTCTTTTCTGACTCGGCCTCCGGCCGGGCCCGGATCTCGTCTGAGGCCTCGACATCTTGGGAATCAGATCCCGAGCACCGTCGTGGCTCCTCGGACAGGGGGTCCCCCGACTGGGAACGAAAAAGGAAGAAGCGGCTCGCGAGGGTGTCGTCGGAAGAGGTCCCTGGCTCCTTGAGAGCTAGGTCTCAGACCCCCGACCGTCGCCCCGGGCCCGTGGAACAGGAGAAGTCTTCCAAAGTCCCTCGACTGGAGCCGGAGTCTGCTGGACACGTAAGCCCCTGTAGTCCTCGTGGACTCTCCTCCCAGAGAGCCGACGTCGGGCCCGGCGCTGCCGGGGCCCGAGTCGGGAGCTGCTGAGTCTCCTGAGCTGGGTCTCAGGTTGACAGCCTTGGAGAGCAGACTGTCTGCCTTCATGGAATAGCAGCAGGCACTGATGGCCAGCCTGTCTGGCGCATCTGCCCCGACCACCGGGACATCGACCTCGAAGTCGACCCCGGAGACCGAGCCGATACTCGAAGCCATGAAGGCTCGAGGTCGACCTTGGTCGCGGTCTCCCTCGACCTCCCGTTCAGGACCGAGGGCGTCGACGCCGGTGCCTTAGGCGTTGGGGCGGGTGCTTGAAGGCCCCGCGAGGTCGGACCCCGATTCCTCATCGGACGAGTCCGCATGGGAGACGGAGGACGAGGAGTCCCCCGACACCTTCAAGACTTGGTGCGTCCCGTCAGACTCGCCGCAGTCTGAACCCCGGAGTAGATCCCCTCCAGAGGATTCCCGGTTCTCGGAGTTCGTCCGGGATATGGCCACAGTTTTGGCTATCCCTGTGGACCCCGAGGAGGAGCCTCGAGCCGAGGAGCTCGAGGCCCTGCAGTATGACTCTCCTCCGAAGGAGGCCTTTACTGTACCAGTTCCTCCGATGCTGGAGCGGATCCTCTTCCGAATGTGGGAGGCACCGGCCTCGGCGCCGGTCTTAAGCAAGCGGGTCGATTCAGTCTATCGACTCCGGAAGAGCCCTGGCTTTCAGAAGGTGCAGCTACCACACCATTCCATGGTTGTGGAATTGGCCATGCATCGCCTGAAAAATCAGAAGATGCACTCCGCGGTGCCCCCTGGCAGGGAGGCCCGGAACCTGGATGGTTTTGGTAGAAAGTGCTTCCAGGGCTCGATGCTTGCTTGCCGTGTCCAGTCTTACCAGCTGTACATGGGCATGTACTTGTGAGACCTGGCCAAGGAGCTGGCCGGGTTCTCTGCTGGTCTCTCCGGGGAACCTTTGCAGATGTTCAAATCCTTGTCCTCGGGGATTCGGGAATGCTCAAAATTTATGTCCGGCGCTGCCTACGATGGCTTTGAGGCTTTGGCCCGTGTTGCGGCAGCCGGCATCACGGCTCGACGCCAGGCATGGCTGCAGTCATCGGACCTCGAGCCATGGGTTCAAGACAAATTGGTCGATGTCCCTTGCCGAGGTGAGAACCTGTTTGGCAAGCCCATGACCGAGAAGGCCACACAGCTCGAGACCGAGCACCTCACAAGGACAAGGCTCTCTAGGAAAACTTCTGCCCCTTCTCACAAAAAGAAGGGCCCGGGTAAAAAGCCCTTTTACCCGAGGAAGGTCACCGCCTACAAACAGTACCCACAATATCAGGCTGCCCAAGCTGCCCCTCAGGGTCAGCAAGCCAAGGGGCAGGGTAATGGGCCCCGTAGGCAGAGGACTCCTAAGCCTCCGGCCCCTGCTCCCACTCAGCAGGGTGGGGTTTTTTGACTCCTTAGGCATAGCCTTTCCGTCCCTACTCTCCCAACCCTGCACAGGAGGTCGCCTTGCTCTATTTGCCCACCAGTGGCCACTCATCACTGGAGACAGTTGGGTGTTAAGCATAGTCCACAAGGGCTATGCACTACACTTCCAACAACTGCCTCCTCCATACTTTCCAGGGGAGCCTCCAAGGCCTCCCCTGCACACAGATCTTCTCCTTCAGGAGCTACAAGGTCTGTTGGTGGACGGGGCAGTGGAGCCTGTGCCTCCCCACTTCCACGGTTGAGGGTTCTACTCCAGGTATTTCCTGGTACCCAAAAGAACCGGTGGTCTTCAATCTATTCTGGACCTCTGCAACCTCAACAAGTTCCTGGAGAAGGAAAAGTTCAAGATGCTTACTCTTGGGACACTTCTGCCCTACCTCCAGCAGGGAGATTGGCTATGCTCCTTGGATCTAAAGGATGCGTACACTCACATCCTCATTCAACCAGACCACAGAAAGCACCTCAGGTTCACTGTGGGAGGAAACCATTATCAATACAGAGTACTGCCTTTTGATCTCACCTCCGCTCCCAGGGTCTTTACCAAATGCCTGGCAGTGGTGGCAGCCTACCTGAGAAATCAAGGAATCTTTGTCTTCCCCTACCTGGACGACTGGCTCATCAGGGGTCAGACCTTCCAGGAGGCCAGACAAGCCACCCTCAAAACTATTGCTCTTCTTCAAAGCCTGGGGTTCGTCATAAACTTCGCAAAGTCCACTTTGCTCCCCTCCCAGAACTTGGAGTTCATAGGAGCGAGATTGGACTCTCTGCTTGCAAAGGCATTCTTGCCAGAAGACAGAGCCCAAAGATTGATCAGCTTGGCAAGCCAGTTTCTCAGCAGGTCACTGGTCTCCGCCAGACTCTGCCTGAAGCTGCTTGGCCACATGGGTTCGACAGTACATGTGACACCCAATGCCAGGCTCCATATGCGGCCTGCACAGTGGTGCTTTCGGAATCAGTGGTCACAAGCCACAGGCAGCCTCAGAGACAGGATAAGGGTGTCCAGACAATTTCTGAACTCCCTCACCTGGTTGCTGCCCCCATCCAATCTGCTGCAAGGGGTGCCTTTTCAGACTCCTGGTTTCACAGTGGTGTTGACCACGGACGCCTCCCTGCAAGGCTGGGGGGCTCATTGTCTAGACAAGAGCACCCAGGACCTGTGGTCTCCTTGGGAGGCCACACAGCAGATCAATCTACTGGAACTCAGGGCTATTCGGTTAGCCCTCAAGACTTTCTCTCAAACACTAGCTCATCAGTCTGTCCTAGTTCAAACAGACAACCAAGTAGCCATGTTTTATGTGAACAAGCAGGACGGAACTGGGTCCAGGCTCCTTTGTCAAGAGGCACAGGACCTTTGCTTGTTTGCTCTCAGGCACAACATGCTGCTCAAGGCAGTGTATCTACCTGGACAGGACAACTACCTGGCAGACAGGTTGAGCAGGATTCTGCAGCCCCACGAGTGGCAGCTCCACCCACTTCCTGTTTGGCTGCAGCATTGAGAGGCTCAGTTGAGCAGAGCTCCTGCTAGGGAGAGGTTCCTGTTTCTTTGCTCGTGCCTGGATGTCGGGACCTGGGCCGCCTCCGGAGGGGGAGGCCCAGGCCCAGAGGCCTGCCAAGCCGGGTGGGCCTCCTATTTTGGAAGTGGCTGGCGGAACCCGTAACCTGGAACAGCTGGAACCCCGGGAGGGGGCTTCCCCCAGTAGGACTGCACTTGGCCAGGACCGAGGGACCCACAGGTATGGAGGTATGGGCCCGCCACCCCAGGGAGGAGGCTCCTGTCTTCTCCCCAGGCATGGTGTGGAGGCTGGGTGGCAGCAGGGAGAGGCCCTGGGGAGACCCTGGAGGACCGTGGAATGTAGTACTGAGGGAGGTGGGTTCCCCCCTCCACCTCGGGTCCTGGAGGAGGCCTCTACCTCCTCCAGTGAGGATGAGGGGGAGGGGTCGGTCCTGCCTTCTTACCAGCAGCCCGCTAGGGCCCCTGAGGCAATTGTAGCAGCGGTGCGACGGCTTCGGGGTCTCCAGGAGGAGGCGGCCCAGCTGCGAGCCCAGCTCTCCCACCTGGAGAGCCTGCAGGCCACCATTTCCGGGGAGGAATGGGTGGCCTATGTCACCTATTGGAAAGGGGTGAAGCGGGCCTTGAAGGGCAAAACCGAGAAATAATATACCTCAAGCAGCAGGGTTGTGGGTCCCTCACAGAAATATATCAGGCCTATGATAGATGGGCAGTACAGGGAGCAGTTCAGGGGGGGCCCCCGGGGGTAGGTTGGATGGCTGGGACTCCCCATTCTCATAGTCTGCCCTTTTCCTATTATGCCCCGGCAAGGGGAGAAGAGGATAGATGGTCCAAGGACCCTTACCTGAATACGTCTCATCGGACTGGAAGGAGAGTTGCCCACTTTGTGAGCCCTGGTCCGGTCACTGTCCCACCTCCAAGGGCTGGTATAGTGGCTCACTGTCCAGAAAGCTCTGTTTGCAGCACTGTCAGGGAGGGGCCTGGTGATATCCTTCCCCTCCAAAAATCGCGGATTTCTGAGACCCATTTTCCAGCATCATACACAAATCCAGAGGCAGAAGATTCCTGGCAGCATGATCACCGAGGGATGCAGGTAGAGAGAGCCACTGGTCTAGAGCAGGGAGCCCCGATGCGGGATGTCGTTCAGGGGTGTTTTCCCAGTACTTCGGACTACAAAGATGGCCGCCGTGAAGATCATGAGGTCACTTCCGGGTTTGCCAGGAAGTGTGTCACTGCTACTTCCCCTTCTCCTCTCCTGTCACTGAAGCACCGGCAAGGTTCCAGGAATGCAGACCGGATCCCCATCGGAAGGCCTGTTGTCGGAGGGGAATTGGTGCTGCCTAGTAGGGGTTTGTCTGCTGTTTCCTCCTGTCGGGGCTTGGATTCAGCAACAGCAGCTTCGGGGATGCCTTCTACGATCCCGCGGAGCAGCATTTCATCTGCTTTGGCTGAGCCCTCTCTCAGTGTGGCCAGGAGCCTGAAGACTGGCTGCCCCCCGTCCTTTGAGCCTGCTGAGTCTGTGGAAATCCGGAGGGTGGCTGATTTGTCTATTCCCTGTCTGGATCTGCAGCGTCAAGGGACTGTACAATCTACCATGGTTTTGGGTGGGGGGGAGGTTGAAAGTTCGGCCCCCCCTAATGTGGATGTTTTTCCGGTGCTCAAACAGTTGCGGGATGGCCGCCCGGCTTTCCCTGAGGCGGCTGTTTGGCGCCGGAAAGGCATGAGTAAAGGGATAGGGAAAGATAGGGGGCCACTATCTTTGAGTTCTGGATCAGCGGAGCGGGATGCACCGGTGTCTATCCTGTCTGGTGGCATGGCTGAGGTGAGCCTGGCTCGCAGGGGGGTGTCCGCCCTCCCTGCTGGAGCCTTGGCTACCGGCCGGACTTCTCTGGATCCCTGTGCCACGGCTGGCACCGACGACCAGGTAGGACCTGAGAGGGCAGAGGGGCAGGGGGGTGGCTGTTTAGGGGGTTTTGCTATGCAGGGATCTGCCCCGCTGTCCCGAGATGGTCCTGCCTTGTTGGCGGTGGCCATGCAGGGAGTGGAGGACGGTGGGTTGGTGGAGAGTATGGCGGAGGGAAAGGGGGAGCGGACGACAGGTTTCGTTGTGGGGCAGGAGGGGGAGGTTGCTCAGGATGGAAGGAAGGGGATGTTAGAAGGGGGAGTGAGGGAGAGGATGGTTCCCCTGGCTTCCGGGATTGAAGGGGAGCGGGGTTCGTCCCCGGTAGTGGTGGCCGAAACCCAGGAGCCTTCTGCTGGGTCGGAGAAGCAGGATGGAGGTTTGGGGGGGTTTCCCGGTTCCCTGGGTATTAACGAGAACCAGGTTTGTGCCGCTTTAAAATTGGCTTTGGAGACCCCGACGGGCCCTCCTGGGGCCTTTGCTGCATTTCAACATCAGGCGGTGGCGACGGGGGATGATCCAGGGGTTCTGGGTGGTACCCAGGGATCCGGAAGGGAGAGCATCCCGGACTCTGTATTTGCGGAGCTGACCCTACCCAGTCCTCAGGTTGCTCCAAGTGAGGCGATCACGGATCCTGTGGTCCGGCAACAGGTTCCCCCGCAGGTGGAAGGAGGAGGAGAACGTCCAGAAGGGCGGGGGATGGAGGCTGGGGGGTCGGCTCCCCCCCTCCGTACCTTTGCGGAGGCTCTGAAGGGGTCGGGCACCACTCCGGGGACGTCGGGGGAGGGTGGGGGGAGGGGAGGTATGCAGGGGAATGGTCCCGTAGGAGGGGAAGGAGGAGGGGGAGGGGGAGGGTTTCAAAGGGGAGTAGGGGGTGAGGTCCGACGGCGCAACGTGGCGCAGATCCGATGGGCTGGGGAGGGGTCCCCTCCAGCCAGGGAACAGGTCTTGAGGATGGTCCTTGGGCTGGGGTTTCTCCCAGGAGATCTCTACGCCTTTATCCACATGAATAACACCATTGAATATGATGTTAGTTTCATGCTGAGACGGGGGCTGGAGATTTTCTGGGACCGATACCAGCAGCAGAGGGGGCAGGGAGGGTGGGCTGACTTTCGTGTTGTGCCTATCTCTCGCCAGGGGACGGTACCTGTGACCATCCTATCCAGGAATGAGTCGCTCCCAGGGCAGGACATCCAGTTTTGGTTGTCGCGCCATGCGGTGCTCCTCGCACCCCTGGTTAAGGGCGCTGGGCCCCTAGGGGTGTGGGACGGGTCGTGGAAGGGCAGGATCCGTTTGCGTGAGGTGGGAAACGTGGTGCAGCACGTGCCCTCGGCCGGTTTCCTCGGTCGGGATCGCATCTTGTGCTATTACCCCGGGCAACCCCGTGAGTGTCACCGCTGTGGCTCATTTCGCCATTTGAGCATGAACTGTCCCGAGCAGGTCTGCACCCGTTGTGGTGGACGGGGTCACGCTTCGGCCGGGTGTTTGCTAATTCGGTGTAACCTTTGCGGGGAGTTGGGCCACCCCTTTGCCCGCTGCCCCTCCGCGTCACACAATGGACCGGGGGGGGGTTGCCGTCACTCCACCTCGGGCTCCTGTGCGGGAGGAGGCTTTGGAGGCCCCTCTCCCTCAGGAGGAGTCCGAGGGCCCTAGGGTGGAGGAGTCCATCGAGCCGAGGGAGCCACCAGGGGGAGGGGATTCGGGTAGGAAGGAGGAGAGGGTTGATGTGGTGGAGGTTAATGTCTCACGACAGGATAGTAGGTTGCGGGTGGTGCCACCTGAGGAATGGACTACGGTCCCTTCCAAGGGTGGCAAGTCCAAAAGGAAGAAACGGGAGACATCCCCGTTGCTGGATGCAGAGCCCGTGTTGGACATCAACCGTTTCGTCTTTTTGGCTGCTGATGCGGCTGAGGCGGATGAGGGCTTGCCTGTGGAGGCAGGGCTTCCTGTGCGGCGCTCGGAGCGGTTAGCGGCGGGGGCGGCTCCTCTTCCTCAGCGGCGACCTTCAAAGATGCCGAAGGCGCGCCGCAGTCAGGGTCCTCCATCCAAGGGGGATACTGGCGCCCGACGGGTGAGGGAGGATGGGTTTGTACCCCCGCAGTTGGGTTCGGGGCCTTCGCAGGAGCCCCCTGCTGACCCGGCCGCCCTGGCCTCCCTCGCGGGGGTGGGCACTGTAGTATTGTCTCAGTCTTTGTCCGGGGAGGAGGGGGCTGCACAGGTGGTGGACCCCACGGAGGAGGTCATTCCTCCGACCCCTGACCCGTTTGTGCCTCTTCATCCCGTGGGGGCTGGGTCTGCCCTCGCGACAGCTTTGCCTGGTGGTCCCGGGGGCGCCAGCACCTCCTGGGGTGATAGGGTTGAGCGGGAGGAGGAGGAGATCCTCGAGGTGGTCGATGTGGACCAGGAGGAGTCGCTCCAGCTCGCGGGCTTGTCCTGCAAGCGGGATTCTGGGGATCCCGGGGTTGGTGAGAAGAGGAGGAAAGGGTCACTGCACTCGAAATAGGCATGGCGTGCACTCCTGCGTTCTCGTGCGCCACCATCAACGTGGCAAGCATTTTCTCAGACCAGGCGCGGGCTACGGCCTATGATTTTCTTTCTACGAGTGGGCTGGATGTCATCTTCTTGCAGGAGACCAGGCTCACCTCGCTCGCCAGCCTTCATCGGGCGAAGCGGGAGTGGAGGTGGGGCCCTTCGTACTGGTCCCTTGCGGCACAGCCCTACGCAGGAGTGGCGGTTTTGTTCACGTCTAACCGATTTCAGGTGCAGTACGTGTGGGAACTGGAGCAGGGCCGGTGTCTGCTTTTAGATGGCTATTGCGGGCCCCATCGGTTTCGTTTCGTGGTGGTCTACGGCCCCCAGTCTAAGTTGGCGCGGAAGACCCTGTTCGGGGTTATCCGCCCCTACTTACACACCTCCCGTTTGGTGGTCCTTGCCGGGGATTTTAACACCACCACCTTTTTGCAGGACCGAGGGGGGGAGCGTTGCCCACCCAGTTACGAGGGCCTCTTTTTGGCCGAGATGACCCGGACGGCTGACCTGGTGGATGTTTTCCACCGGGCCTTTCCACGGTCGCCGGGTTTCACCTACTACCATGGGACCTGCAGGAGTCGTATCGATCGGATATATGTGAGTGCCCGGGTGGAGTGTTCCCCTCCGCAGTTGCAGGCGGTTGACTTTTCGGACCACCGCGTCCTCTCTGTGTCCTTCCTGGCCAACCGTGAGGAGCTTAGCAGGGGTCCTGGCCTGTGGCGACTGAATGTGCAGTTGTTGGCAACATCAGAGGTGGTCCAGGAGTTCTTGGCCTTTCTCGCAGACCAGGAGACCCTGCTGAGTGTTTTTCCTTCCCGTGGCGCCTGGTGGGATGAGGTGAAGACGCGTGCCCGACAACTCTTCCGTTCCCGGGGTACCTCCATGGCTCGATCCCGCTACCTCACCTACACTGTCCTCCGGAGGTCGCTGGATCGTTTGGTATCCCGAGGGGCAGCTCAGGAGGAGGTTGAAGAGGTGCGCGTCCAGCTCCGTGGCCTGCTTTACGATCGCCATGCCTCCCTATGCTTCGAGGGGGCGGCCGGTGGGGGCGCCACTCCAGACCCTTTCCGGACTTGCAGGGAGAGGGTTCAGCGTCGGGAGGTCATGGCCCTGCGGGGCGAGGACGGTACCATTCATACCTCCCAGGAGGACCTTTTGCGGATGGTGGGGGAATACTTCTCGGACCTGTTTGGGGATCGCCCCGTGGACCTCACCCATATCCGAACGTACCTGGGCCTTCCCCCGGTGTATTCGGCTGTGGTCCAGGCACAGGTTGATGCACTCGCTGCTCCGATTAAGCAGGTGGAGGTGGAGAGGGCGATTCGTGCCATGCCGTTGGGGAAGGTGCCTGGGCGCGATGGGCTCCCTGTGGAGTTCTATCGCACTTTCATTGCCCAGCTGGCCCCCTTCCTGACCTCCCTGTTTCAGGAGATCATGGACACGGGGTATCTCCCGCGGTCATTTCGCGAGTCTGTCCTGCTGCTGCTCTCCAAGGGGAAGGACGATAGCTCCTTGGACTTCTGGCGGCCGCTCTCTCTTCTGAACGCGGACCGGAAGATCCTGGCCAAGTGTTTGGCCAACCGACTGGTGGAGGTGTCGGGCGATTTGCTGTCCCCTTCCCAGTATTGTTCCGTTCGGGGGAGAGGGGTTCTGGACGCTGTCGCCACAGTCCGGGAGATGGTGGAAAGAGGCCGGTCGCTCCAACGGGACCACTGGTTGGTCTCCTTGGATCAGTCCAAAGCCTTTGATCGAGTCAGTCACCGGTACCTGTGGGTGGTGCTCCAGCACTTCGGCCTCCCCGCAGGTTTCCTCTTCGTCGTGCAGGCGCTGTACCGAGGGGGGGTGAGCTTCCCGTTTATTAACGGGTGGCTCGGACGGCCATTTGGTGTCGCCTCGGGGGTGCGGCAGGGATGCCCTTTGAGCCCCCTGCTGTATGTTTTCTCCCTCGACCCCTTCCTCCGGAGATTGTCCTCAGGTGGGTTGCGGGGCCTGGAGGCGCCTGGTGCGCCCCCGGTGTCCGTCGTTGCTTACGCTGACGACATCTCAGTTTACGTGGACGGCACTGATGGGGTAGAGGCCCTGCGGGAGGCCGTGGAGGAGTACTCGGAGGTAGCCCACTCTGTTGTTAACCACAGCAAGTGCCAGACACTGTGGTTGGGCCCCTCGGAGGCCTCCCCGCCTTCCTGCGCCCCCTTTCCTCCTCCCGTGGGGGAGGTCCGCGTTTTGGGCCTCGTCTTCGGGTCGGAGGACTGTGCGGAGTCCAATTGGGACCGTTGTCTCGAGACTGCACGGTGTCGGGTGCTGCGGTGGAGGGGGTGGAGGTGTACGTACGAGGAGAAGATCAAACTCCTCGGGACGTTTCTGCTTCCTCTCTTTCTGCACGTGGCCACGGTCTTCGTCCTTCCGTTGTCCCGTCAGGCGTCTGTCTGTGCTGTCTTTTTCTGTTTTCTGTGGGGTAACCGCTTGAACCCCGTCCAGCGCAACATCGTTTGCCTGGATCGGGCAGAGGGCGGTTTGGGTATGTTGCACCCCCTTGTCTTCCTGTCAGTCTTGTCTATGGCGTTCCACTTGGGTAGGATGCGGGAAGGGGGTGGGGTCTGGTGGGTGGCCTCCTATCGGGAATGGTTCTCCCGCTTCTGGGAGCAGTGGGAGGGGGAGTCCTCGGTCCCACGTGTGCGCCGGAGAGGGGAACAGGCCCCATCGTACGTATTTGTGATGGTGGGGCTCATTCGGCGGTGGGGGGTGACCGACCCGCTCGCCCAGTCCTTGGGGCGGAAAGGCTTATACCGGATGGTTCTCACCTCTCACTATCAACCACGGTGGGCCCTGCGGGACTGTCCGGCGGATGTGATGCAGCGGGGCCTTCGGCTGTTGAACTCCCCTCGGCTACCGAAGAAGGTTCGGGATGTAGCCTGGTTGTCTTTCCACGGGCGTTTGTACGTGAGGGACAACCTCAAGTACAGGTCACAGGCCGAGCGGGTCTGTCCGAGGGCCGGGTGTGAGGGGCAAGCGGAGACCATGGACCATTTCCTCCGGCAGTGCCCCTTTAACGTGGAGGCCTGCCGGTTGGTGTCCGCTGCTCTTCACCTGCGCGACCTTTCCATCCTCACGTATGCGGAGTGGGTGTACGGGGCCTGGTCCTTTCCTCTAAGGCAGGACTCCGGGACCCTCTACCTCGTCACGGCCGTGGTACGCTACCACCTGTGGCAAGCGCGCTGTCATGTCTCGACCCGGGGGTTGGTCCTGCCCCTCGACGAGGTGGTGCGGGACATTCTGGAGGAAGTGTCCAGCATGGCGCAACGTGAAAGGAGGGTGGTGGAGGCTCATCGTTGGGAGCGTCTGTGGCGTCACCTCACCCTTCGCCCCCCGTGAGGGGGAGGGGTTCCCTGGGGTTTTCGTCCCTGTAGGACTGTGAGGATTTTGTTTTGGTTTGTTGTTTCCCTGGGGGGAGGGGTGTGATCGGAGGGGTTAGTTTTCCCTTCCCTGGGGTTTCCTTCTCTTTATGATTTTGGGATGTTTTCCTCCCAAAGGGAGGGGAGGGGGGGGGTGAGCTGGGGCTCCATAAGGGCTTTTGACCGGTTGTCCGCTTTCCCTTTCTTCTTAGAGGGTGGCCATCCCAATATTTTTGTTTTCCGTGTTTGTCTGTTCTTTTTGTTTTCTGGGCATCCCGCTCCGTTGTCTGAAGGGCAGGGCAGTACAAGGGTTCTGTATTTCCTTTGTATTTCGCTATTTGATTTGACTTGTATGATTACTTATGATTTGTTTTGATGGGATTGTGTTGGGGATGGGCTAAGGGGGCCCTTATGTTTTCATTTGGTTTGGGGGGAGGGGGTGGGGAGGTTTGTCTTTGAAGTGTTTGTCTGGATGGGATGGGTCTGAAGGGGGAGGGATAGGGATAGGGGGTTTATTTTCTGGATGGGTGGGGAGGGGGAGTCTGAGAGTCAGACAGACTGGACAGTTGGACATGTGGATTGGTGGGGGTGTTGTGCGGGGCAGGGGTTCAGGGACTGCAAGATGCAATGTGTGGGCTCTGCTGGGGTGTTCTTGCAGGGGGAGGTTGGGTCGGGCATGGACATTGGACTGAGGGGGGGAGGGGACACGGACATTGACAAGGACCTTTTGGGGTTTATTGTTGGGAGGAGGGCACGTGTGTTGATTGCTGGGTTTGGTGGTGGGTTTGGGGAGGTGGGTCACGGGGGGGTTGTGATATTTGTTTTGTGCTATGTCGGGGGGTGGGGGTTTTGGGGGGGTGTGGGACTTGGTTGGGGTGATTGTGTTTGCTTTTTGTTTGTTCTTCTGTTGCATGTGTTAATAAACAAAATTTCCATCCTTTGGTGGTTCAGAAGATTTTCTTGAAATGGGGACTTCCATCCATAGATCTGTTTGCCAGTCCTCTGAACAAACAGCTGCCAAAGTTCTGCTCCAGGCAACCACATCCTCTGCGGATAGCAGCAGATGCTTTTCTGATTCCCCGGTCTCAGGGCCTGCTATATGCGTTTCCTCCCACGCCCTTTGTGGCCCGAACTCTGTTCAAGATTCTTCAGGACAAGGCCTCAGTCCTGCTGGTGGCTCCCAGGTGGCCGAGACAGCCTTGGTTTCCGCTTCTGCTTCAGATGGCCGTGGATCCCCCACTGCCTCTGGGGTTGCAACCCGACCTTCTCTCTCAGGATCAGGGTTCCCTTCTGCACTCCAATCACAAAGCTCTCAATTTGATGGCCTGGAGGCTACAAGGGTAGTTTTGGCTCCCTGGGGCCTACCTCAGGAAGTGGAGGACGTTGTCCTAGCCTCTAGGAAACAGTCCACTAGGAAAACCTATGCTCTCAAATGGAAAAGGTTTTCTGTGTGGTGTCACCTACGTACAGAGGATCCCTTCTCCTGTACTGTACCAGTAGTGCTTCAGTACTTACTGCACTTATCAAATCAAGGCCTTAAGTCCAATTCTGTTCGGGTCCACCTCTCAGCTCTAGCAGCTCACCACCTGGTGGAAGGACATTCTCTATCGGTTCACCCCTTGGTGTCCAGGTTCCTCAGAGGCTTGCTCTTGCTAAAGCCTCCAATCCGTCCTCCTGTTCCTGAGTGGGAGTTGAATGTGGTCTTCAAGCAGCTGACTCGCCCACCTTTTGAGCCGATGGCTACTTGTCCTCTACGCTTCCTGTCCTGGAAGACACTCTTCTTGGTAGCCCTAACCTCAGCCAGGCGAGTGAGTGAGCTTCAGGCACTGGTCTGTGACAGGCCCTACACCAGATTCTATAGGAACAGGGTAGTCCTCAGGACTCATCCAAAGTTCCTCCCGAAGTTTGTCTCCTCTTTTCACCTCAACCAGGAGGTGGTTCTTCCAACATTCTTCCCTAGGCCTCATGCAAGCCAGACTGAAGCAGTTCTGCATACCCTGGACTGTAGGAGGGCCTTATCCTTCTACCTTGACCGTACGCAGGGGCACAGAAGGGCTACCCTAATAATTTGGGGTTAGCTGTGTCCAAGCGTACCTTGTCCATCTGGGTAGCTGACTGTATCACCTGGGCTTACAGGGCGGCTGACCTTCCTTTGCAGGGTCGGGTCACGGCCCATCGTGTCAGGGCAATAGCTGCCTCAGTGGCTCATCTCCGCTCTGTACCATTGGTAGACATCTGCAGGGCTGCTACTTGGTCTTCAAGCCAGACTTTTGCGGCCCATTACTGTCTGGAGAGGGAGTCGCGTAGAGACAGTGCTTTTGGCCAAGCAGTACTCCGGAATCTCTTTGAGGTTTAGGAAACTCCTGCCCTCCTGCCCTCTGTTGGGCTACCAGTGGAGGTTCTGTTAGTGAAAAGCCTTTCTTTGATGCTGGGACTAGAGGGCGTTGTCTTGTTCAGCCTGGGTTCCTGGTAGCCCAGAGCTAGGGAGTCACCCATATGTGAGGACTGACTTCCTGCTTGGTCCTGGAGAAAGAGTAGTTACTCACCTGTAACAGGTGTTCTCCAGGAGCAGCAGGAATCAGTCCTCACAACCCTCCCTCCTCCCCTGGGAGTTGCAGTTGTACATAGTTTCTCTTACTTTTATGTGTGCTGTTCTTAGCTATGTCATTTGACTGAGGTAAGATGGCACCTTTAGGCGGGAAGGGAACCGCGCATGCGTGCCTGCATTCCCAAAGGCTTTCATGGAAAGCTGGGGAAATGCTCCGCAAGGGCTTCATCGACGTCAATGTCACCCATATGTGAGGACTGATTCCTGCTGCTCCTGGAGAACACCTGTTACAGGTGAGTAACTACTCTTTCTGGTAGCTCCCAGATGGCCGATGCAGCCGTGGTTTCCATTTCTGCTGCATTTAGCGGTGGAAACTCCGTTCCCTCTGGGGTTGCAACACGATCCTCTGTCTCAGGAGCAAGGTTCCCTTCTACACCCCAATCTCAGGTCCCTCAATTTGATGGCCTGGCTGCTGAAAGAATAGTGCTAGCTCCCTTACTTCTACCTAAGGAAGGTGAGGAGGTGGTCTTGGCCTCTAGGAGGCAGTCCACCAGAAAGTCCTGTGCCCTCAAGTGGCATAGGTTTACAGTATGGTGTGCTCAGCGCAATGAAGATCCTTTCTCTTGCCTTGTGCCAGTAGTACTGCAGTATCTACTTCACCTGTTAGACCTAGGCCTTAAGTCTAACTCTGTTCGGGTCCACCTCAGTACTCTGTCAGTGTACCACTCACTGATGGAAGGATAGTCTCTGTCCATTCTCCCCTTGGTGTCCAGATTTCTCAGAAGCCTGCTTCTTCTCAAACCTCCGATTCGTCCACTGGCAACTGAGTGGGATTTGAACGTGGTCTTGCAGCAACTTACTCGCCCACCGTTTGAGCCGATGGCTACTTGCCATTTGCACTTCCTCTCTTGGAAAGCGCTCTTCCTGGTGGCTCTTACCTCGGCCAGAAGTGTGTGTGAACTACAAGCTCTGGTTTTTAATAGGCCGTACACACGGTTCTATAGGAACAGGGTGGTCCTACGGACCCATCCCAAATTCCTTCCAAAAGTGGTCTCCTCTTTCCACCTCAACCAGGAGGTGGTTGTTCCGATCTTTTTTCCCAGGCCGCATACCAGTCAGGCTGAAACAGTCTTGCATACCCTGGACTGTAAGAGAGCGTTGTCTTTTTAAATAGAACGTACGCGGGGGCATCGAAGGGCTGCTCAGCTCTTCATCTCTTTTGACCCTAATAAGATGGGGTTACCTGTCTCCAAGCGTACGTTGTCCACTTAGGTAACAGATTGTATTGCCTTGGCGTACAAGGCAGCCGACCTCCCTTTGCAGGGTCGAGTCACAGCCCACCGTGTCAGGGCGAAGCCGCGTAAGTAGTTCATCTCCGCTCTGTTCCGTTGGCAGACATCTGCCAGGCCGCAACTTGGTCTTCATGCCAGACTTTTGCAGCCCATTACTGCCTGGAGAGAGAATCCTGAAGGGACAGTGCTTTCGGACAGGCGGTACTCCATAATCTCTTTGAGGTTTAGGCAACTCCTACCCACCGGCCCTTGTGTTGGGCTACTGTACAGGGCGTTCTTAGAGGATATTCTTATCACGAATGCTGAGGCTCTTGAGAGGGAGCCATTTTTTCAGCTTAGGGTTCCCGGTAGACTAGAGCTGGGGTGTCCCATATGTGAGGACTGACTTCCTGCTTGGTCCTGGAAAAAGAGTAGTTTCTCATCTGTAACAGGTGTTCTCCAGGAGCAGCAGGAATCAGTCCTCACGTCCCTCTCTCCTCCCCTGGAGTTGCAGTCATATACTTCATTTTGGTTTTTTGCTGTCTTTTAGCTATATCATCAGACTGAGCAAGATGGCACCCTTGGGCGGGAAGGGGACTGCGCATGCGCGCTGCATTCCCAAAGGCTTTCCTTGAAAGCTGGGGAATGTTCCGCACGAGGGCTCCTTCGGCACCGATGTCACCCATATGTGAGGACTGATTCCTGCTGCTCCTGGAGAACACCTGTTACAAATGAGTAACTACTCTTTCTTCCAATCCTCCGGGCCGTGAATCGAGGACGCTCGATGCCTTTGGGCATCGATGTTTTCAATCCTCCATGTTGACAGCCAGGATTAGCTCCTACATTCTCTATATGGGAATGTTCCTCAAAGAAGTTACAGATGACTTGGAGCTCGTGAGCCCTCTTCTCCCTTAGGAAAAAAGGGGTGAATTCCTTACTCTAGTCAAACATGCCCAGGATGTCTCTAAATTTGTAAACTCTGCAACCTTTGATTGCTTTGAATACATTAGCAGAAACCTCTGTTATTTCCATTGGTGTACGTTGTATTGCCTGGCTCCAGGTATCAGAACAATGGATGCAAGATAAACTTGGAAACATTCCTTGCACATTAGAGAATCTTTTTGGCAAGGACTGACAAGACAAGGCCAATCAGATTGAATCTGAAAATACTACCTTGAAAAGACTATTGGTCTACAGCCAACCCAGCAAAGAAAAAGTCAGTCCAGAAACCCTTTTTCAACAAGAAAAAGACATTTTACCCATCTTACACTCATCAAGGACATTGCCCAGTTCATGTATCCCAGAGGGGGCAACAACAGAACAGACAGCAGAGGAAGCCACAAGATCCAAGAGCTCAACCGGATCAACAGACTCAGCCTCCTCAGGGGCTTTGGCTCCTTCCTAGAGAACTTAGTTTTTCTGCCCCTGAAAGGTCCAGAACCCCTTACCATCCCAGGCAGGTTATGCCATTTTGCCAGAAGCTGGCAACAAATAACATCAGAAAACTGGACCCTGTCCATTGTATGAGAGGGGTACAGACTTCATTTTCACAGCATGCCCCCTCCTACAATTATAAGACAGTTCAATTCTCAGATACCTGCCACCAATCTCTTGGGTCAGGAGATCGCATCACTTCTTGCTCAGGGAGCAATAGAAGAGGTACCAATACCCCCAGCAGGGTATGGGATTCTACTCCCCCTACTTTCTCATCCCAAAGAAAACAGGGGGACACAGGCCTATACTAGACCTCAGAGAATTAAACAAGTATCTGTTCCGAGAAAAATTCAAAATGATCTCACTCGGAACACTCCTGCCATTCCTTCAGAGTCAGGACTGGCTATGTTCTCTAGATCTAAATGATGCATATTCTCATCCATGCAGATCACAGAAAATTCACTTTGATTCCTTTTCCAGGGAAGACACTTCCAATACAGGGTTCTTCCCTTCAGTCTGGCTTCTGCCCCAGGAGTCTTCAGAAAATGCATGGCAGTAATAGCAGCATTCCTGAGAACTCTAGGAATATTCGTCTTCCCTTACTTAGACGACTGGCTCATTCGAGCATCAACAGCTCCAGAAGTCAGCTTTGCTCTTTCTTGCACCATGCGAATCCTTCAATACTTGGGACTGGTCATAAACCTCCCAAAATCTCATCTCACCCCTTCTCAGTCTCTAGAATTCATAGGGGCTCGTCTAGACACAAGGCAGTCAAGGGCTTTCCTGTCACAGCCACATTGTCTTCATATAGTACAGCTGGCCTCCCAAGCAGCTATGAAGGTCTTCCTGACTTCTCGGGAGATGCTTCAGCTTCTGGGGCATATGACATCCATGGTCCATATGGTTCCCTATGCTTGCCTTCATTTGCGAGCAGCCCAGTGGACCTTATCCTCTCAGTGGACACAGGCCTCGGGTCGGCTAACGGACAAAATCAGAATCTCTACACGTCTTATTTTGTCCCTACAATGGTGGCAGTCACTGGAAAACCTTCTCATGGGTTCTCCTTTCCAGCAGCCTCTATACCAAACTACCCTAACAGATGCGTCCAAGTTGGGTTGGGGGGGCTCACTTGCACGATCTATCAATTCAGGGTCTCTGGACAACACAGGAGGCTTGTCTTCACATAAACCTACTAGAGCTCAGAGCCATTTTCCATGCTGTCCGAGTTTTTCAGGCCCATCTCAGCTACAAGACAGTTCTGGTCCAGACCGACAATCAAGTAGCCATGTTCTGTGTGAACAAGCAGGGTGGCAAAGGCTCTCTGTCATTATGCAATGAAGCTTTGCAACTGTGGGCCCTCGCCAGAGAGCTTCAAATCCACCTCCTAGTGGTATATCTTCTGGGCATTCAAAATCTTTGGGCAGACAAACTCAGTCGAATACTGCTGCCACACGAATGGTCTCTGCACTCAGACCAGCTTGCTTGAGTGTTTCGAATCTGGGGAACGCCAGATATAGACCTCTTTGCAAGTCCACAGAATGCCAAACTTTCCCAGTTCTGTTCCAGAATTCCGGCTCAAAACTGTCAGGCAAGGGATGCTTTCCTCCTCCACTGGGGTCGGGACTTCCTTTATGCCTTCCCACTCATTTCCCTCATTCCCAAAACTTTGTTCAAGCTTCAGAGAGACAGATGTCATATGATACTTATAGCTCCATGTTGGTCTCGTCAGATGTAGTATTCTCTGCTTCTGCGTCTCTCTCAAGCCACACCTCTGGAGTTGGGATGTGCTCCATATCTTCTTTTCCAGGAGAACGGGACGCTATTGCACCCGAATCCCCAGTTCCCCTGCACCTCAGGGCCTGGTTACTGAAAGCCTAGGATTCCCGGATATCAACCTATCTCAACAGGTAAAGGATATCCTTGTGGCTTCCAGGAAGCCTTCCACAAGGCGATCCTACGCCTTTTAAGTGGAAGAGATTCTCTGTATGGTATTCTCAAAGGGGACTTAAACCCCATACAGTGTCTATGGAATCGCTTCTGGAGTATCTACTCCATCTATCAGATTCTGGTCTTAAAAACCAATTCAGTAAGGGTCCATCTTAGTGCCATTGCTGCTTTTCGTGAACCTCTGGATGGACAACCTATTTCCTCTCATCCACTTGTAGCGAGATTTATGAGAGGTTTACTTTTAACAAAATCTCCCATTAAGCCACCACCGGTGGCATGGGATCTGAATCTTGTTCTGGGGCAGCTCATGAAACCGCCCTTTGAGCCTTTAGCCACTACAGCTCTAAAGTTTCTTTCCTGGAAGGTCATCTTCCTAGTTGCCCTCATTTCTGTATGACGCATCAGTGAGTTACAGGCTTTAGTGGTGGATCCTCCTTATACAAGATTTCACCATGATAAGGTAGTTCTTAGGACTCATCCTCACTTTATGCCAAAGTTGGTTTCGCCTTTTCATTTAAACCAAGCGGTTTACCTTCCTGTATTCTTTCCTAGGCCTCATGCCTCTAATGCAGAAAGGAATCTTCATACCTTAGATTGTAAAAGAACCTTAGCTTTTTGCCTTCAAAGAACCAAGCAATATAGAAAATCTTCTCAGCTTTTTGTTGCTTTTGATTCTAGTCATTTGGGACTTCCAGTTTCCAAAATAACTTTCTCTAGGTGGATTGCAAATTGCATATCCTTTGCATATGAGAGTAAGGGACTTTCTCTCGAAGGCCATGTCACAGCTCACAATGTGAGAGCAATGGCAGCTTCAATGGCTAATCTTCGTTCTGTGTCAATTGATGACATCTGTAGAGCAGCCACTTGGGCTTTGGTACACACCTTTACAGCCCACTATTGCTTAGACAAGGACTCCCGTCGGGATGCCTTGTTTGTCCAACAGAAAAGCACAGTCCACGTACCAACAGCAAACCAAGTAAAAACCGTGGAGGCAAGGAAGGAACTGTAAATACCACCTTTATTTCATAAAGCCAGGCCCGACACAGGCCGTGTTTCGTTTATGCCTTCATCAGGGGCTTTGGCTATAACAACATATAAAAATCTCATTAAAAACAAACAAAATCATGAAGTAAGTTATAGGTATAATCATATGAGGCACTTCTAAACTTAAAAATACATAAAAACTCAAATATGAATAAATAAATCAATAAATAAATGTTAACTATTAAAGTACAGCGAAAGGTCTATAAACCAAAGGGCAGATAAATAAATAAATAAATACCTGCCTACGTGTATTACATGTAAAACCACACATATAAAAGCTTATAAACATATGGTCACATTAATAAATAATCAATAAATTACTGACTAATAATGCACAGCAAAATATCCATTGACTAAAAAATAATAAAAAATAATTAATTAAATTAATAATTAAATACATATGTATAATGTGCATATAATACATGTAAAACCACACAGTTATAAACTCAACTGGAATTAAAACTAAATAACCCATATATAAACCATAAAACTGATGTTTGAACAAGAAACAGCATAACCTACGATTTTATGTACTGAAATTATTAATTACATTCTTACCTATATGATTTTCCTGCCACACTGCAATAACTGGAGGAAAAGAAGAGGAAAGGAAATAGAGGAGCCATTCCAAATGACTACATTCTACAAAAATCCTTATTGGTGCAAAAATCATTAAAAATTGCAATTAAAATTATAAAAAACTGTAAAAAATCAAGTGAACAAAAACTACACAATTATAGGAACACTAAAACCAGGAAAGCGCAACAGGTCAAATAAATGTCTAAAGTGTTTATAATTTGACATAAATATTTAAAGCAAAATCAATTTAATATTATTTATTGTCTTACAGATTGCTTTAAATTATAATATGAATTATTTTGATCCACCATAAACGTTCTTCAATTAGACGTTTTTTTATTATATCTATTTACCCGAGGGCATCTTAATTAATTAGATGATTCACTAATTCTCCCTCTACCAAATTACCTCAATACTTAAATCCATCTTACTCAGAGATTCTTTAAACCTACTGTTTTCTATATAATTTAATATAATAAATGCTGCACTTATTTACAAAGTACTTTCTTGCCCCCCCCCTGTTTTTCCGCCCTCCCCCCCTCCCCCCTTTCCTTCCTTTGCTACATATAGGTGTAAATATAACGAGTTAAACGAGTAATGACCTGACTCTTGTTTATTGTCGGATACTGTTTGTTTTATGTAAACCGCGCTGATCGCAAATAGTGCGGTATATAAGAAATGTAAATAAATAAAATAAATAAATAAAGACGGTATAAAGTGGATTGCACATACACAAGAGTTTTTAAGACACATATACCTATTGAAGGATTAATAGAGTGATATAACCATGGCAGATAACATAAGCTGCGATCCATGATGGCATTAAGTGTAATGTTGTTGACCAATGAGAGACGCTTGATGATGTCACTAGTTTTTCCCGCGCTTCTGAAGACTTAATAGCATTACGCAGTCGCGGGCGGCTTTAGATTCACTTGCAGAAAGAAAGGAGCAGTGCGGAGACGTTTCGGTGTAATTGCAGAACCTAAAAACTTTGGTGAGTGATGTATGGCAGTGGATCCGGCGCAGATGCCACGTTTTTGTAATAAATAAAATAAAGTCTGGATGTGTTGCAATAAGTTGATTTATAAAGGAGTGATATAGAGGGAGTTTATTACCTTAAAGCACACGGATTTTGTATTAACAGTGGCTAGTGGGCAGAAACTGTTGGTTTTGTACGGACTATAGTGGATGGTTTACCCATGACTAGGTAGTTGGATCTCAAAGGTGTAGTAGTTCACATTTAAAATAAAAAGTATGGCTGGTGAGCAGTGAATGTGGATTCTGATGTCATCTTTTTCCCGCGCATTTGCAGATTATAGTATACTACACAATTGCGGGTAAAGTCAGACGAGAAAGCAACGGCAAAGTAATTGCTTTGCCAGTCCTGGCTAAATACCCGGTAAGTGAAAGGGGTTTTATTGATGTGTAGAAAAACTGTTTCAAAAAAATAACACCAGTGCTTTGATCGAGAGAAGAGTTGCTGTATGAGGATAATAATACAAGGTGGTTTTAAGAAATTCTACAGTTTGAATTATGGTTTAGGGTCAACACCAATTTTAATTTATGGAATTAATTTAATTATTTAAATTTTTTTTATAAATTTTAAATGTTTAGTTAGTTTTATATAATACATAACATAAATGAACGAATGATCAATAGTCATAAGTGGTACCTTAGGTAGGGATTGGTAGAAATGCAAGAAAGTACTTTGTAAATAAGTGCAGCATTTATTATATTAAATTATATATAAAACAGTAGGTTTAAAGAATCTCTGAGTAAGATGGATTTAAGTATTGAGGTAATTTGGTAGAGGGAGAATTAGTGAATCATCTAATTAATTAAGATGCCCTCGGGTAAATAGATATATAATAAAAAAACGTCTAATTGAAGAACGTTTATGGTGGATCAAAATAATTCATATTATAATTTAAAGCAATCTGTAAGACAATAAATAATATTAAATTGATTTTGCTTTAAATATTTATGTCAAATTATAAACACTTTAGACATTTATTTGACCTGTTGCGCTTTCCTGGTTTTAGTGTTCCTATAATTGTGTGGTTTTTGTTCACTTGATTTTTTACAATTTTTTATAATTTTAATTGCAATTTTTAATGATTTTTGCACCAATAAGGATTTTTGTAGAATGTAGTCATTTGGAATGGCTCCTCTATTTCCTTTCCTCTTCTTTTCCTCCAGTTATTGCAGTGTGGCAGGAAAATCATATAGGTAAGAATGTAATTAATAATTTCAGTACATAAAATCGTAGGTTATGCTGTTTCTTGTTCAAACATCAGTTTTATGGTTTATATATGGGTTATTTAGTTTTAATTCCAGTTGAGTTTATAACTGTGTGGTTTTACATGTATTATATGCACATTATACATATGTATTTAATTATTATTTTAATTAATTATTTATTATTATTTTTTAGTCAATGGATATTTTGCTGTGCATTATTAGTCAGTAATTTATTGATTATTTATTAATGTGACCATATGTTTATAAGCTTTTATATGTGTGGTTTTACATGTAATACACGTAGGCAGGTATTTATTTATTTATTTATTTATCTGCCCTTTGGTTTATAGACCTTTCGCTGTACTTTAATAGTTAACATTTATTTATTGATTTATTTATTCATATTTGAGTTTTTATGTATTTTTAAGTTTAGAAGTGCCTCATATGATTATACCTATAATTTACTTCATGATTTTGTTTGTTTTTAATGAGATATTTATATGTTGTTATAGCCAAAGCCCCTGATGAAGGCATAAACGAAACACGGCCTGTGTCGGGCCTGGCTTTATGAAATAAAGGTGGTATTTACAGTTCCTTCCTTGCCTCCACGGTTTTTCGGGATGCCTTGTTTGGCCAGGCTGTGCTCCAGCATCTCTTTCAGACTTAGTACAACTCCTATCCACCGTCCTGGGTTTCGATGCCAGAGATCCATGGGAGGAAGCATGGCCCATCTCACCTGGGGTTCGCAGCTTGCTGGGGTCACCCCCCTGGCATCTCTCAGCTGGGGAGTCCCCCATATGTGAAGACTACATTCCTGCTTGTTCCTGGAGATAGTGTAGTTACTCACCTGTAACTGGTGATCTCCGGGAACAGCAGGAATAAGTCTTCACAACCCACCCACCTCCCCTAGGAGTTGTTTCTCTCTCTGTCTACTCTCTCCTTTGGTCTCAGCTATAAACTCAACTGAAGAGGGAGAGTTGGAAAGGCGGGAAGGCAGCACGCAGGCGCTGTGGGATGCTCCCAAAAGCTTTCCTATTGGACGCTGGAGAGCATTCCCGCACAGGCTCCGTCGGTACAGACGATACCCGTATGTGAAGACTTATTCCTGCTGTTCCTGGAGATCACCTGTTACAGGTGAGTAACTACACTTTATTGTCTGTTGTCATGATTTTATTATGAATGTTTGTTGTCTGCCTTGGAATTTCTAAGAAGGTGATAATATAGATAGTTTAAAATAAACCTTACATCTGCATTCAACCACTGTGTTCTTCTGCCCCTCCTCCCCAATATGACCACTGCCTCAACCTTGTCTTTTTCTCCAACTGCTTACCCTCAAACCTCTCCATCTTAATTCTCCTCCTGTCTGACCATCATCTGTTAACTTTCATTTTCATCCACACTCCACCACAGTCTTCTCCAATTTCTACCAACTCATTTAGGATACTTCAGGCTTCTGACACTTGAGCTCTCTCCATTGCTGTCTCATCTCCTTTCTCATCCACTGTCTGCTGAGTCTGTTGAAGCAGTCTCTTCCTAAAACTATATTTTCTCCTCTGCTTTGGATTATCTCACTCCTCCCATTCTATTTTGTGCAAGGTGTACTGTACCTCAACCTTATTTGACCCCTATAACTCTGCTACCTACATTGCTATGCCCGCTCTGTTAAGCATCTTTGGCTAAAATGTTATGCCCAGGCTGACTTCAGACATTTCAAATTCTTGCTAACCTCCTCCCAGTCTGCTTTAGCACTCCCCAAGCAAGAGTACCATGTGCATCTGATAAACTCTCTTGCCTCTGACCATTGCTCCTCAAAGTGCCACCACCTCCAACCTCTCCTTCACTTTCTGCCCTGATCATGACAAGGTTCACAGTATGAGTTTTGAGTTCTTCACTGGGTCACTTCCATCCCCACTTCCCCCACTTCATTCTCAAATTGTCCTTTTATCCCTTGCCATCCTTTCTTCCTTTTCTACAGCCACTAAGAAGGAAACTCACTACCTGCTCTCCTGATCCCATTCCCTCCCATCTACTAAGCTCTGTTTCCCTCATTGTAATCTCTTCCATCTATATTTGAAGGCAGCAACAATAGTTGCAGTGGAAAACAATAGATTGAGGATATGATAGAATCTATCATATCCTCAAACTATTATTTTTCACTGCAACTGTTTTTGCTGCCTTCAAATGGCTATGTGCTCCTCAAAAAAACCTTCCCCGGACCCTATTTGCCCTTCTGGTTAGCTGCTCATCTCCCTCCTTCCTTTTATAGCCACTGACTTGAACTTCTTTCCTCTCGAGTCATCTTGGATCCACTGCAAACTAGCTTTCACACTTTACATTCTACAAGAATGGCCCATCCCAAAGTCTCTAGTGACCTGCTCCTAACCATATTCAAGGGCCTCTACTCAATCCTCATCCTCCTTGACCTATGTGCTGCTTTGACAGTGTTGCTCACCACCTTCTCCTTGATACCTTGCTCTCACTTAGATTTTGGGACTCTGTTCTGTCTTGATTCTCTTCCTATCTCATTGAACTTTCAGTGCATGCTCTGGTGGATCATCTTCTGCTCCAGTCTTACTTTCAGCCGATGTACTTCAGGACTCTTTCTCTTCTGTGTCTATATCTTTCCCTTGATGTCCTGATCTTCTTCCTTAGTGTTCAGTACCATCTTTACGCTGATGACTCTCAGATTTGGACTTTGGTTCTCTCCTGGAACCCGGGCCCAAATCTCAACCTGCTTGTTTGATGTTGTGCCTGTTTGTCCTGCTGCTGTCGGAAACTGGATGTGGTCAAGATAGAGTTTCTTATTCCTATTCCCTCCCCTCCTCCTATTTCTGTGGATAACATTGTCATTTTCTATATCCTCGGCTGTCAACCTTGCAATTATCTTTGATTCTTCTCCCTCTTTCTCTGCGTATATCCAACAGATAGCTAATATCTGTCTATAATATCAGCAAAATTCATCCCTTCCTCTTGGAACACACTATCAAGACCCTTATCTACATTCATCACCTCCCATCTAGACTATTGCAACCTGCTCCTCACTGTTTCCCATTAAATTATCTGTCTCCTCTTAAAGCCATTCAAAATTCAGCTGCCACAGCTAATCTTCTGCCAGTGTCACTATGTTCACAAAACTCCTCTTATCAAGTCACTTCACAGGCTCCCTATCCGTTTCCACATATGGTATCTCATTCTGACCTACTCTGCGACTCCTCGTGACATCTCATCTCTCCCTTCAAAGTCTCTTCAGGAACTCCACTCATCGGGCAAATCACTCTTATCTGTCACTTGCTCTTCTTCTGGCAACTCCCAAATCCATTTGTTCAACTTGCTGCACTTTGGGCTAGCTGTTTTTCTGGGCAGGCTATGCACTGCGTCAGTGCATAGACCTGCCCACCAACCCTTAAACCTGGATATTCAATGCTGGGGTCATATGCGACCCCAGCATTGAATATCTGGGTATCGCCACACAACCTGGAAGCCGCCAACGCTAACGGGGCAGCAGCAATATTGCATGCTGCCCGGTTAGTGCTTGCCCCGTAAAGATTGGCAAGGGTTTTCCTTATTTAAATGTTTCTATCATATCTCCCTTGTCATGCCTTTCTTCCAAAGCATAGATTTTGAGATCTTTAAGTCTATCCCCATATGTCTTATCACAAAGCCCACTGACCATTTTGGTAGCCACCCTCTACACTGACTTCGTCATGTTTATATTCTTTTGAAGGTGTGGTCTCCAGAATTGCACACGATTCTCCAATTGAAGTCTCACTAAAGACTTAAGCAGAAGCACTGTCACCTCTTCCTTCCTTGCCATTCCTCTCCCTGTGCACCCAAGCATCCTTCTGGCTTTCGCTGTTGCCTTTTCTACCTGTTTAGCCACCTTAAGATTATCAGAAACAGTCACCCCTAGGTCCTGCTCTTCTTTTGTGGACAGAAGTACTTCACCCCTTCTACTCTACTGCTCCCTTTGATTTTTGGAGCCCAAATTCATGACCCTGCATTTTTTAGCATTAAATCTCAGCTGTCAAATTCTCATACATTCTTCAAGCTTCACTAGATCCCTCCTCATGTTATCTACACCTTCCTGGGGTCTACTCTATTGCAGATTTTGGTATCATCTGCAAAGAGGCAACCCTTATCCGATAGCCTTTTCACAATATCATTTACAAAAATGTTAAAATGTTAGGGGCATGTTTACTAAAGGTTTAACGTGCTTTAATAAAATTGACACGCATTAAGTGTCCACAGCTCTTTTATTTCTATGGGTGCAGTGGCACTTGCATTAATTTCATTAACGCCTATTAATCTTTATTAAACATGCCCTTAATTTCTGGAACCAGGCTCGGTAGTTCGGCCAGTATTCAGATATAAATGAAAACTGTAAACTTCAACACTGAATTCACAATAAAGCAATGCTTTATTTGGATAAATAAAGAGAAAATTATGATGAATAACTCATGGTTTCCATTTTTGTCTTTTCAACAGCAATTAAGTCCTCAATTAAGCCCATTCCCTTTTGGAGGAACATATACCACATTGTGGGCAGAGTCAGGTTTTCAGGTAATTAAATACCCTTTTTTAATTCTTCCTCAGCACTGGGCTGGCTATTCCGACAAAAAAAAAAAAATTTCTGTTTTGATGGTATTTCATTTATCCGGGCTGATTTAGTGGATGATTATTTTGCCTAGGGTGCAGGTATTGGTGGTTAGGATAATTTGTGATAGCAGCATTAGTATGTCCTGTTAGTAAATGTATTTAGAAATTTAGCTGTGGTGTCCTGCACCTCTTCCTCAAAATTGACACAGGGTTTACATAGTGCTGCATTTTTGCATAAGTGCAATGCAATGTGTGCCTTTGAGTCAGTCCTGACTCCTGGTGACCCAGAAGCGCCTGGGTTTTCTTGGCAGTGTCACCGGAAGTAGATTGCCAGGCCTTTCTTCCGAGGCAATGGAGGGTTAAGTGACTTGCCCAAGGCCACAAGGAGTGCTAGTGGGAATCGAACCCTGGTTGCTTGGTTACCAAGCCAGTGTTCTAACCACTAGGCTACTCCTCCACTCCAGTTGCATAAGTATGACAAAACTGGTAGGGAAAAAAATGAAGAATTTATTTTTAATGTTGTTTTGGGATTAAGAACGATATGAAATGAAACAGGACATTTCGTTCATATTTCATTCATATTTCCCATTTCGTTTCAAATGAATGCACATCCTTAAAATAAACTAGCTGCGGTGAACTTTAATTTTTCTTATAGAAAAAAAAGATAGTCATACTTATGCAATCTTTTTTTTTTCTATCTTTTTTTCTGTAAGAAAAATTAAAGTTCACCGCAGCTAGTTTATTTTAAGGATGTGCATTCATTTGAAACAAAATGGGAAATATGAATGAAATATGAACAAAATGTCCTGTTTCATTTCATATCGTTCTTAATCCCAAAACAACATTAAAAAATTCTTCATTTGTTTTCCCTACCAGTTTTGTCATAGGCTGGCCTCAAACCCTATAACCCTGGAGTTGAAAGAAAGCTATCATGGAGAAGAGTGAGGGCTGGCTCTAGCCAGCCTGCTCCTAACTCTTTTGATGTTTGTTCTGGTTTCCTGATAGGCCCAAAGTTTGTCTGCACTGGAGCTGTATGATAAAGGCTAACTGGAGTTTTTGCCTTGTGAATCTATTCACTTCTGTTGTAGAGATTAACTCCAAAACTGTTTCTTTTGCCATGTTCTTGTGCCAAACATTCTATGAAACCATGTCTATGTATGCTATCAGAAACATTTACCAAGCTAATCCAGATCCTGCTTATCCATTTAGTGATGATCATTGAGGATCTGGATTAGGCTTCGTAAATGTCTGTTTACTTCCAATGAAGGTTTTCCTGTTATCCTATGCCCTAACTGACTTTATTTTAACCAAAAGCTTGCCTGTTTTACTATGCCCTGGCTTTAATGGATTCACAAGGCAAAAAATCCAGGAAGATCACCAGCAATACAGCAGTCTGGAGAAGTGATGGCGTTTCTTCAAGATGTTTACCTTGTAACCTGAAGGTTTGAGCCCAGCTTCTGAGTGTGAGAAAAGATCCAGTTGGGTTTATTTGTCTGAAACATCTAATTTCTCTGTGAACAAGCAGGAAGTAAATCCTAACGTATGGATGACGCCCCCAACGAAGTCCTGCATGGGATACCTACTGTACCTGCATGGGAATGCTCCCCAGCTTCCATTGGAAGCTTATAGGAGCCTCCATCTTGCATGTGCACCTGCCTTCTTGCCTGTCACGGTGCCATTTTATTTCCAGTCTTCTTTTTCTGGGGAGTCCATAGAACGTATTCCTGTTTGTCACTGGAAAAGGTTGATCGTTTTGGGCACTTCAGGGTCTTTTTCCAGTTTTATTTGTACCTACTGCCTGTTTGTCGGGTGCGCCAGCACCTGCTGGTGCCGGCTTTTGAATTTTTTTTCACGTTTTTGCACTTTTAGATCTTTCTTTTTCCCATGAGGATTTTTTGCTGGCAGGATACACTGAGCCCTTTAATTTTGCGGTGACCGTTTTTCTAGGCATGTCTAAACCAGCCAGCGGATTCAAGAAGTGCACTCGGTGGGGAGAAGTGGCCTAGTCGTTGGGGTAAGGTACCTCAGGCCAGAAGGTCGGGGGTTCAAATCCCACTAGAGGACAGCAACCTTGGGTCGGAAGGACTGGGGTTTCTAGTCCCACAGGTGCTCCTTGTGGTCTTGGGCAAGCCACTTAACCCTCCATTATCCATGTTCCCTGTAAAATAGTTATCTCCAAGTTATAATGCCCTGTTCAATGTAATTTCTGTTTCTTCAATGTAAACCGCCTTGATGTCATGAAAGCCGGTATATAAGAAATGTTAAATAAATAAATCTCGGTTGCTTTCCGACATAATTGGTGCTTTCAGTGCCTCGGCCCTGACAACAAGCCCTTCTCCTGTAATCTCTGCTTGCAGATGACCAGGAAGAGCCTCGAGGACCAGGAGAAGCCACTTCAGTCACTCTTCGGGCCATCCGACTCAGTGTCCTCTATCCAGGCATCGGTGTCAGTGCCCTCATGGGGCTCCACCAAGGCCTTGTCATCGCATGTTGCCCATACTCACTCAAAGCTGAGGGCCCTCTAGCAACCTCCAATCTGAGCCACAGAAGGATTCACCATTCGCGCTTTCTATATCGGAGAATAAGCCAAGGGCCACAAGCATCGACACCGGAGCCCTTCTTGACATGACATTGAGCATGATGGCTGGCAGCAACCTGTGAAGATGTCCCGGCAAGAGGAGTCGACTTCCAAAGCCCCAGAGGGCCACCAGTAGTCTCCCTAATGCCCTGACCATTGTGGAATACCTGGGACAGGGGCCAGAGTTGGTGGCTGAAGTTGTACCAGCCCCACCGACCTCTGAGACCGCAGTGCTGGTTGAGCACTTTTGGACCCTTGAGGCGCACATAGTGGCTCTCCTGGCTGCATGGGCTCCGGTAGCCCTTCTGCCTTCAGTGGTGTCACCACCTGATGTACAGCCGATCCTGGAGACCCACGCCCTCCCCACCGAGGCAGGGAGTCCACACCGGTTCCAACTGCCGTTCAGGCTTTGATGCACTGACACCCTTGGGAGGGCTGCCATCGGTGTCCACTTTTTCTGCTGAAGCAGTGGCAGAAGTGCTGGGAGGAGACCCAGTGCTATTTTGACTTCCTCTCGGAGTCACACTCCAAGGGGTGGGAAATGAAGAAGGAATTGCCTATTTCTAAGTGGGAGTCTTTGGATCTTCCCTTAAACCTGTTCCCTCCATACAAGAGAAGGAGGTCGTCCCAGAGAACATGTCCTTCCAGGACTTTGTGTGGACATGGCGAAGGCCATCCCATTCTCCCTCAAAGCAGAAAATAAGTCAAGGGCAGAGGAGATGTAGATCCTCCAATACTCCTTGGCTCCCAAGGAGGCTGTCACAGGGCCGTACACAGGATTCTGCAGTGGCTGCTGCTCAGGATGTAGGAAAACCCCCTAACAGTGCCAGCCATCAGCCGATGACTCTATTCCATGTACCGGGTGCAGAAGGCCCCTGGCTTCGAGAAGTCGCAGCTGCCCCATCACTATTTGGTGATGGAGTCTGCCATGAGATGGGTTAAGAGCTTGAAGACCCACTCATTGGTGTCATGAGACCGGGAGGCCAGGACCCTCAGTGTCTTCGGTACTTTCAGAGCCCCATGCTGGTCGCCCGCATTTTCTTACCAGCTCCACATGAGGGACACTAGGGGTACCTCATCAAGTTTAGTTCTCTCATACCAGTTGGATGCCTTGACTCCTTCCATTCACTGGACTGCTCCAAGTACATGGTCCATGCCACCTACGATGCCTTCAAGTCTGTTGCTCGAATGGTGGCAGTGGGCATCGGCACACAATGCCTTGCCTAGCTTCAGTCCTTGGACCTGGAACAGTGGGTCCAAGACAAGCTGAACCGTTTCTTGGTTCAGGAAAAGTTCAAAATGGTCTTCCTGGGGACTTTGCTCCTGTACCTCCTCAAGGATGATCGGCTATGTTCCTTGGATGTGAAGGATGCGTGTACACACATCCCGATCCAACCTATTCACAGAAAGTACTTGCGCTTTGTGCTGGGCAGATAGTACGTCCAGTTCCAAGTGTTGCCCTTCAGGCTGGCAATGGCCCCAAGGGTCTTCACCAAATGCCTAGTGGTCATCGCTGCTTACCTCCAAACCCTGGGAGTCTTCATCTTCCCTTACTTAGATGATTGGCTCATGAAGAGCTCCACACCAGTCAGCATTCGGTTCACCTGACTATTCAGGTGTTCGATCGACACTGGTTCATTATAAATTACCCCAAGTCACACCTTCAACCTTCTCAGCAGCTCGAGCCTTTCTCCTGATGGACCACCTGCAGCGGTTCACAGAGGTAATCAGTGCTATCTGGTAGAAGCATCTCACGACAACTCGGGGGATACTGCGGATGTTGGGCCACATAGCCTCCACAGTGCATGTGACCCCATTAGGCCATCTCCGAATGTGTCAGGTTTAGTGGACTCTAAGCACTCACTGGTGGCAGGTCAAAGGCTGCCTCAGGGACCAAGTGGTGTTTACTTCATCCCTCACGGAGTCCCTTCAGTGGTGGTTGGAACCGCAGAACTTGCTCCAGGATCTCCCCTTTCAGTCACTGCTGCCCCATCGGACACTCACCATGGACGCATCCAAGTTGGGCTGGGACGCTCACTTAGATGGCCTGCAAATGCAGGGCCTATGGCTGGAGCAAGAGAGCCTGCACCTGGAGCTATGAGCCATCTCTAATACCCTATGGGCGTTCCAGATACACCTGGCTAACCAGGTTGTCCTGATTCAGATGGACAATCAGGTTGTGATGTTCTATATTAACAAGTAGGGAGGCACGGAGACTTTACCTACTATGTGGGAGGTGGTGTGCCTGTGGAAGTTCGCTGTTGCCCATGTGATGGAGCCGGCCCCCTGACAGTATTTTAATGACATCTGGGGCCTCTGATGCCATCAAAATACTGTTAGGGTACATACAAGACATTTTAAGCCACTTCAGATCAGGCATAGACATATTGGGGCTTCGGCTGGTTATGTAATCCTCTACGCGTTTCTCGGCATCGGGCACAGCGTTATTAGCATGGGCAATGGCAAACTTCCACAGGCACACCATCTCCCAACATAGTAGGAAAGTCCCCATGCCTCCCTGCTGCTTGTTATAGAACATTACAACCTGATTACCTGGAGAGCTCAATACTGTGGCGGACCACCTCAACAGGGTCCTCCATCCACACGAATGGACTCCCAGCAGGAGGGTGGTGGAGTGCATCTTTCGGGAGTGAACACTCCATTGATAGACATCTTTGCTTTGCCATGCCCTGCCACACAATGCCTAGGAGGATTCTCCTGAACTGAGGAGTGGGACTGCTCTACATATACCCCCATATCCCATTGGTAGCGAAGACATTACTAAAGCTCCAGATGAACCCAGGGTACCATGATACTCATTGCACTGTACTGGCCCAAGCAGCCATGGTTCCCCCTGCTGCTTCAACTCTCCCAGCGGAGCCTATCCACCTGGGCTTCAACCACGACCTCAGGAGGGCAGGACCTTGCTACATCCCAATATCCAGTCCCTGGCCCTCACAGCTTCGATGCTGAGCAGGTAGTTTTTTCAGAGCTTATTCTTCAGTAACAAGCAGGAAGTCAGTCCTCACATGTGGGTGACGTCGCCGCCGACGGAACCCTCATGCGGAGCAAATCCCCAGCTTTCTAAGAAAACCTTTGGGAATTGCATCACGCATGCGCGATCCCCTTCCCGCCCAAGGGTGCCATCTTAGCCAGTCTCCTTTTTTCCGCAGAGCCCAATGGACGTAGTCCTCTAGTCCCCGAGGAAAAAGTTGATAAAACTTGGAAATTCTTTTTTCTATTTTCCCAGATTGACATCGGTTCCTCTTCCCGCCTTCAGCTTGGTACACCGGTATCGAGTCCGTTCCTGTTTTTCGTTTTTTGTCCTTCGTGACTAGTGTTCGCACTCTTTTTTCCTTTTTCACTGGCAGCTCGAGGCTTCGACCTTGCAGGGGCCCTTTTTCCCCCGATGGCTACCGGCGGGTTTAAAAAGTGTGATCGGTGTACAAAATTAATGTCTCTCACCGACACACATGACTGCTGTCTCCGGTGCCTCGGACCTGACCACGACCTGAAGGTATGTGGCCCATGTAGGAAAATATCCTCTAAGGCCCTGAGAAGCCGCCAGCAACAGCACGATAGGATTTTTGGTGAGTCTGTACCCTCTCGAGCCCAGATCTCATCTGAGGCCTCGACGTCTCTGGAACTGTCTGAGCCTGAGCAGCGTCGGGAGTCCTCAGAAAGGGGGTCTCCCTCGCGGGAACATCGGAGGAAGAAAAAATCCTTGCAGGTGGCATCATTGGATGATTCTGAACGGCCTGGTTCATCCCAAGACCGGTCGCGGAGCCCCAACCGCTGGCCCGGATCCTCAGAGTTGAAGCGTACTGCAAAACTTCCTCGAAGGGAACCGGAGCAACTGAGAGAGGTAACTGCTGTCCTCGTTGTGGACTCTCCTCCGGGAGAGCCGATGTCGGGACCCAACCCAGGAGCTGCGGAGCCTTCTGAGCTTGGTCTCAGAATGGTGGCCTTGGAGCGCAGCATGTCTGCTTTCATGGAGCAGCAGCGGGCGCTGATAGCCGGTCTCGCTGGTTCTTCTGCCCCGATCACCGGGATCCTGACATCCAAGTCAACCCCGGAGGCCGAGCCGATCCTCGAGACCATGCAGTCCCGAGCTGATCCTCGGCTGAGGTCTCCCTCAACCTCCCATTCAGGACCGAGGTCATCGACGCCAGTGCCACCAGTGTCAGGGCGGTCAAAGCCAAAGCCCTTGAGGCCGGAACCGTTTGAGTCCTCTCCAGAGGCCTCAGGCTGGGAGACTGAGGAGGAAGAGTCCCCGGACACCTGCTGGACCAGGGACGTCCCCTCTGATTCCCTGGTGTCCAAACCTCGGAGGCGGTCGCCCCCCCCCCCCCCCCCCCCCGTGGAGTACACTCGGTTCTTGGACTTTGTTTGGGATATGTCAAAGGCTTTGGCATTCCCTACGGAGTCCGAGGAGGAGCCTCGAGCCAAGGAGCTCGAGATCCTCCAGTATGACTTTCCCCCTTGGGGAAGCCCTTACTGTACCAGTGCCTCCGATCCTGGAGAGACTCATGCTTCACATGTGGGAGACACCAACCTCAGTGCCGGTGATCAGCAGGAGACTCAACTCGATGTACCGAGTCCGTAAGAGCCCTGGGTTCCAAAAAGCACAACTGCCACACAACTCCATGGTTGTGGAATCGGCCATGTGCCGGCTCAAGAGCCAGAAGACGCACTCCTCGGTGCCTCCTGGCAGGGAGGCCCACAACATGGACGCCCTCGGCAAGAAGTGTTTCCAGGGTTCTATGCTGTCATGTTGCATCCAGGCGTACCAGCTGTACATGGGCATGTATCTCAGGGACCTGCCGAAGGAGATCGCCGGGTTCTCGGCTGGTCTCTCCGAGGGACCCTTGCAGCACTTCAAGACCTTGTCCACCGGAGTCCTTGAGTGCTCGAAGTTCATGACTCGAGCAGCCTATGACGGCTTTGAGGTGTCGGCCCGGATTGCTGTGGCTGGAATTGGTGCACGCTGTCAAGCTTGGCTACAGTCGTCAGACCTCGAGCAGTGGGTTCAGGACAAGTTGGTCGATGTCCCATGCCATGGTGAGAACCTCTTCAGCAAACCCATGACCGAGAAGGCTGCTGAGATCGAGTCCATGACCAGGACACGGCTCTTGAAGAAGACCTCTACCCCTTCTAAAAAGAAGGGCTTGGGTAAGAAGCCCCTTTTCCCGAGGAAGGGTGCTGCTTACCGAAGCTACCCCCAATATCAGGCCTCCCCGGCTCCCCATCAGGGGCAGCAGGCCAAGGAACAGGGGCACGGCCCACGTAAACAGAAAGCCCTCAAACCCCCAGGTACAGGCTCCGGCCCAGCCTGGTAGTGGCTTTTGACTCCCAAGGCATAGCCCCTCTGACCCCAGGAGAAAGGCATTGCACAGGGGGAAGGCTTGCCCTGTATGCCCACAGGTGGCAGGCCATTACCACAGACACCTGGGTTCTCCAGATAGTTCATCAGGGCTATCTGCTCCATTTCAGTCAAGTACCTACCCCTTACTTTCCAGGAGAGCCCATCCACTCTCCTCTTCACTGGGACTTTCTTCTGAAGGAGTTGTCAGGTCTTCTTGAGGACCAGGCAGTAGAATTGGTGCCATACCACCAGCAGGGCATGGGCTTCTATTCCAGGTACTTCCTGATACCAAAAAGGACAGGAGGCCTAAGGCCCATCCTCGACTTGCGAAACTTAAACAAATTCCTGGTGAGGGAGAAATTCAAGATGCTCTCCCTTGGAATATTGCTGCCTTACCTCTGCCAGGGAGACTGGCTATGCTCCTTAGACCTAAAGGATGCGTACACACACATCCTAATTCATCCAGACCACAGGCAGTTCCTATGCTTTGTGGTGGGAGGAAACCACTATCAATACAAAGTGCTACCCTTTGGCTTAGCCTCCGCCCCCAGGATATTCACAAAATGCCTGGCGGTGGTGGCCGCCTTCCTCAGAATACAAGGAGTGTTTGTCTTTCCCTACCTAGATGATTGGCTAGTCAGAGCCCCATCAGCTCTGGAGGCCCAGCAGGCCACATCCCGCACAATTCAGGTGCTTCAGCGTCTAGAATTTGTAATCAATTACCCCAAATCTACCCTTGTTCCCACTCAACAACTAGAGTTCATTGGGGCCAAGCTAGATGCCCTTCAGGCAAGGGCTTACCTACCAGAAGACAGGGCACAGAGGCTCCTGGGCCTTACTCGTCAAGTGAGTCGCAGGTCCAAAATATCAGCAAGACACTTCCTGCTCCTCCTGGGACACATGGCCTCCACGGTGCTTGTGACACCGAATGCCTGTCTCCACATGAGAACAGCTCAATGGTGCCTCTGGGACCAGTGGACACAGGCCACAGGCAAACTCCGATATAAGGTCAAGGTCTCCAAAAGACTAGTGCAGTCCTTGACTTGGTGGCTCCAACCACAAAACGTGGTGGCGGGGGTGCCCTTTCAGACTCCTCAACACCCAAGAATTCTAACTATGGATGCATCCTTGCAGGGCTGGGGGGCCCATGTCCAGGCTGCCGAAAAAGTCTTCCCGATGTGGATGTACACTGTGGATTCCCAAAGAGGGACTGCACTTGTTGTTTCTTCTGGTTCTTGTTGCCCCAATTGGACTGTTTCTTTATGTTCGGTAACCTGTAGCTTGGGAGTCCCATATGTAAGATAAGATGGCCCCGCAGCAGGTGGGAAGGCAGGCACACATGCATGATGAAGACTCCCAAAAGCTTCCAATGGAAGCTGGGGAGCTTTCCTGCATGGGGCTCCATCGGGGACGTCACCCATACATGAGGACTTATTTCTGCTGCTCACCGAGAACACCTGCTACAGGTGAGTAACTATGCTAACCGTGCAGCTATGTATTTTGTTTGGAAAGAAGTCGCAACAACCTCTTTAATTAACAAAATTGCCTTGAAATGAAAATTTATAAAAACAAACTGGAAATTAATTAAAATAAAACAAAAAAAACCTGCAAATGAAAGTGGAAATGAAATACATTGTTTTTCATTGAGGGAAGAGTGGCCTAGTGGTTGGGACAAGTTACCTCAGGCCGGAGGGTCAGGGGTTCGAATCTCGCTAGAGGACTGCAACCTTGGGCTGGAAGGACTGGGGTTTTCAGTCCCACAGGTGCTCCTTGTGGCCTTGGTTAAGCCACTTAACCCTCCGTTGCCTCAGGTACAAAAACATAGATTGTGAGCCCTTCAGAGGGGACAAGGGAAAATATATATACATTACCTGAATGCACACTGCTTTGACTGATAGAAAAGCAGTATATAAGCATAGTCAAATAAATGAAATAAATTGTTTTTGCCTGCACACCCCTAATTTATTTGTAATTTACATTTCTTAGAACATTTTGGAAATACCAGCATATGTTAATTTGCTTTGTAAGTTGTTACAGCAATTCTCTGTGAACAAGCAGGAAAAAGGTCCTCACGTAGAGGTGATGTCATTTGACAGAGCCCACACGTGAGTATTCCCAACTCCTTCTAGAAGCTTTTGAAAGCTCCACTGCACATGCATGTGTCTTCCACCCCACCGCTGCAGTGCCATCTTGAACTCGGTCCATTTTTTCTGCAGAACCCTACAGACACGTTTTCAATAACTGCATGAGTGACTAAATTTTGCAGTTATAAAACAACTTTTACATTCAATTCCTGCCCTGCCATCATGGTTTGACCAGTTTTCCCTAATTTAGAATTTTCATGCGATTTCTTATCTGCAGTGCCACAGCTCCCTTAGGCATTGGCGCTCTGGCCACATTTCTGTTATCTCTTTTTGTAAAAATCGAGTCTCTTCATTTCATTGTGGTTAGTTTTCTGGATGATATGTTACAAGAACTTGCTAGCGAGTTTAAAAAGTGTTCCAGGTGCTCAAGGACCTTATCCATTATGCATACTCATAGTTGGTGCCTTCAGTGCTTAGGACCCGATCATAAACCATCTTCTTGTAATTTATGTTCTTATATGACAAAAAGAAGGCTCAAAGGTCATGAGAAACATTGTGAAATTACGTTTGACACTTCGATGTCCAATCTATCAACATCGATGGCACTGGTCTCTGTGGCATCACAGGCTGCATTAGATGCTGGTGGTGTGTCAGCATAGAGGAATCCTCAAGCCCTCTTGGAGCCGATCACCCATAGATCCCCAGAGCATCAACTATCGGTTGATGTTTGCCCAAAGATGAAGAGGGATTCGACTTCATCTTTATCAGTGCTGAAAGGAAAAGACATTTGGCATTGGGTGGAGGCTTTTGTGCATCTACAACAAGGAGGGTTCACAAGAGTGCTCCTCTAAGCAGCCCCAAAGAGAGAAGAGCTCATTTCTCCAGGATATTGGAGGGGCAGCGATGGCCTACAGAGAGCCAAGACTAGTCAGCTGATATACCTTCTCAGATTCCAAGACCATCAACCGATGTTGCTGTGGCCATGCCACTTTTGGAGATGGGAAAACTTGGAGAAATGCCTTCTGAGGGTTATAAAGGAAAGAATAACAATACTCTTTACCATGCAGCAAGTCAGTGCCTCGTTGTTAGCTGTTCCAGTACTAACAGCAGCCAACCTGTCCTCAAGAAGCATTGAGTCCCTGCAGGAGAAGCATCAGCATCAAAGGAGCCTGCCTGGCTAATATCACTGTCTAGTGCATTGGGGTATGATACAGCCCTGATTCCTAGAAAATTGTCAATGCATCGACATTCTCGATGGAGCTCCTGTTCCCCAAAGGGCAGGAGAGTCGTCTAAGCTGAGATTCAGAAGTACTTTGACTTCCTTGCTGGGCACCGATGAAGAGTCCATCTGAGGACAGATCCCCAGAACTCCCTTCTGACCTTTTTCCACCTTATGAGAGACAAAAGTAATCTCCTGAGGACATGACTTTCCAGGATTTTGTTTGGGATATAGCTAAGACTATACCTTTTTCTTTGGAGACTGAAAATAAGCCAATGACAGAAGAATTGAAGATCCTCCAGTACTCCTCCTTCCCCAAATAAGTGGTGACAGTGCCTGTACAGTGCATCTTTCAGAGAGTGCACCTGAGAATGTGGGAGACACCCCCCCCCCCTCTCTGTCACCCTTGCTCTTCCCTTAACTGAATTGTGATTGACCTGCTCAAAGGCCTTCATAAGCTAAGGTTTTTCATCACGAACATGCAAGTGCGTCTCCTGTAGCATAGCTACTGACCATTCCAACCTCACCAATTCTTTAACAACCACCATACACCACTTTTAGGGGCTTTCTAGGCCATTTACATTCCATGACCCAGTTGCCCACTTCCCACCCCACATCAATTAACCTTTACCATAATATTCTTGGTGCTCGTCTCCCCCTAAAACCCCCTGACATATCCTGTCCCGCTCACTAAATGACCCTCCCACTACTATACTCCACGCTCCCACCCTTCTCCTCTACGCCCTATTACCATCATCCCTCCTGCCCCTTCTCATGCCCTTTCATCTGCACAGAGATTCCATCATGAGATCAGCCAACCTTTTTTCCCAGCCCTCAATTTATGCACCCAAACTGCCCTCCAGGACTTCTCTTCCTCTCCTCTCCTCTCCCATCTCCCCTGCTCCTCCCTCCTTAGCTCCTTACTGCCCCCATACCTCCTCTCACCCATCACAAACACAGACATAACACACTCTCATTCAAAATATTCCCGTGTGCACCCACACTGTCACATATTGTACAACAAAAGTCCACCACACTCTTAAAAAGCTGTCTGCAAGTAGCCAGTCTCTCACCTAGCCAGTTCTTTTAGCTTCTGTATTCAAGTATCATCTGCTGTCTGGTTCCCCCTCTCAACATCTTCCACCACCTCCCCAACTCCTGTCTTTTTTCCATGGTCCTTCAAGCTAATCTGCTATGCCTTTTTGCTCTGTTCTTTCACTGGCAGCCACTGGTTCATCGCCAATCGCTGTTTAAGGTCCAAGGACATAGGCACACCTGGGGGGCATATATCTCTCCAGCTACAACACTTTCTATGCTTCGGCTGGCACAGTGACTCTCTTATTGACTCCCCACAGTGTAAACAAAAGGCCAAAAGTGTAGTCACTTATAATGGATATTTTCTTTTTTAAAAAGCAGAATAATCTCTCTAAAGCAGGGATAGCCACAATGAACATGCATGAGAAAGATTTGCATGCATTGCCTCCATTATATGCAGATCTTTATCAAGCATATTCATTGTGATTATCCTGAAAACCTGACTGGTTAGGTGTGTTGCGAGGACTAGGTTGAGAATCCCTGCTCTAAAGTCACAGTGCTTCGGCAAAGTAATTTGAGATAAGTCATTAAAAGTGGAATTTTACAAATGACATCCAAGCCAGAACATCTGGGAAAAAAAAGCAGGCACATCCAAGCTCAGACACCAATTCACAAACGTGGACATGCCCAATATCGATATCTGCAGGGCATGTAGTATTCCGTAGTATTCCAGACCATGGATGTCTAGGAGTAGCCTAATGTATAGACTAGTGGGCTAGGACCAGGGAAGTCGGGGTTCAAATCCCACTGCTGCTTTGTGATTATGTAGAGTACTGGGGATGGTGGAGTGCTATCGTCTCTATACCCTCTGGATATTAATGGCCAAAATGAGCACTTTCCCAGTGCCTATTCGTACCTGGAGCGGGTATAACTTAGATGTGACTCCAGATGTCCAGAATGTTTTTAGTTAAGGCAGTGACATCCAGGTTCATAGGAACATGCTGGCCACACTGGAAGTGTCTAAAGACAAAGCTTCTAAAATGCTTCTAGAGATGTCCCTGTACTTTGAATATCTTTATTCCATTTTCAGATGTCAAGAGCATGAATAGGACTTATGAAATAACTCCTAAATCTCTCTACCCGGTGATACTGCTGCAGGATAGGACCAAGGGCCCTGGCCTTATTAACCAGAGGCTCTTTTGCCTTCTACTAATGCAAGCATGCCACAATGTCCCAGGGAAGCTTAGACAGCTTGCGACCGAGAGCTTGATGTACTCTATCTACTCTCACCTTAGGCACACTGTAAGGGTCTTCCACCTCAGTCAGCTGCTGCACTGCCCTCACCACATCTTTAAAGTCCCCAATCTCCAGGATTTCTCTTGTATGAGTATTGTTACAGTAGAACTATTTTCCAGGCCTTCCATTTTTGCCAGCAACTGCACGTTCACTGCCCACACCACGAAATGACTCTTTTTAATATCTACCAGCATGGTGTCATGACTTTCCACCATCTCTACTTCTGCCCCAGCTCCACGGTCTCTTTGAATCTCTTTCACTGTCTCTTTGATTTAGCACTTCACTAATCCATTCTTAGTTCTCAGCTCTCTATTTTATCATGTCCGATTTAGTAAGATTATTATCTTCACGCTCACATTCTATTTTGTGCTTATCATCGGACTCCATTTCTAAGAGTGCTGCCAGTGCCTCAAAGGCCCCACTTGCATATTGGTCAGCAGTCTGTCTCAATGATTTTGTAGCAACACTTAACTTTTTGAGAGACATGCTCCAACTGTTCTATCCAACAGGAACAAGCTCACATTAAATCATCATCCACAGGCAAATTCCACCACTTTTACTGGGCGAATGGCTCCAACGTGCCATGGAACTCTGTGCTCTGGCCAGCCATATTTGACGATGATGTCACTTCTACTCTTATTATCCTCCTGCTTCTCAGTACGAGGCTCAAGGCCTTCAGAAAAGTCAGCAGCCTCCTAAATAACAAAAGAAGCCACAGATGGCTAATCTCAATCAGCTCTGTAGCATCAGTCTGCCCCTGGTTTTTGACTTTTTTTCTAGAGAACATTGCCACCTTGCCTCTAGAGGACTCTCACCCCTCTAAATAGCAGGCAGACTGTGTCACTGCACCACAGATGGCACCTTATCACCTCAGAGCAGTGGAACCTAAGCATAGTTGGGAGGGGGTACAGGCTTCATCTGCAAACTCTGCCCCCCTCGACTCTCATAGGGGAATATCACACGCAACCACCCTCTCATTGCTCTCCTACAAGAAACAGTGTCTTCTCTTCTATCCCAGGGCGCCATAGAGGATTTCCCAATACCCCAACAGGGAATGGGGTTCTACTCTCTGTACTTTTCTCATATCAAATAAATCTGGAGGGTACAGGCCCATCCTGGACCTCAGAAATCTCAAGTTTCTAGTCCGTGAGAAGTTCAAAATGATCTCTTTAGGGACTTCTTTTCCCTGCCTCCAAAGTCAGAACTGGCTCTGTTCTTTAGATCTAAAAGAAGCGTACACACATATTCTCATCCACCCAGGACACAGGAAATATCTATGTTTCATCTTTCAGGGAAGACATCAGTACAGGGTCCTTCCTTTCAGACTCTCTTCTGCCCCAAGAGTCTTCACAAAGTGCATGGCGGTCGTAGTCGCATTTCTAAGAACTCTGGGGATATTTGTCTTCCCTTACTTAGACGACTAGCCCATAAGAGCAGATAGCTCCCAAGAGGTTCAGCTTTTCTTACATCATACCATCACAGTACTACATTGCTTGGAATTTGTCATATTCTCCAGGACCACGCAGGAAGTCAGTCCTCACATATAGGTGACGTCGGCGCCGACGGAGCCCTCGCGGAGCAATTTCCACAGCTTTCAAAGAAAGCCTTTGGGAATTGCAGCGCACATGCGCGGTCCCCTTCCCGCCCAAGGGTGCCATCTTGCTCAGTCTTCTTTTTTCCGCGGAGCCCTACAGACGCTGTTTGTGATCGTCGCAGAAAAAGTTGATTTTATTTCCTATTCTTTTCTCAGTTCGACGCCGGATCCTTTTCCTGCCCGGACCCGCTACGCCGGTATCGGGTCCGTTCTTTATTTTTCAGTTTTTGTCCTTCGTGACTAGCGTTCGCGCCTTTTTTCTTTTTCACTGGCAGCCCTGTCTTTTGACCTCGCAGGGGTCCTTTTTCCCCCGATGGCTGCCAGCGGGTTTAAAAAGTGTGATCGGTGTAAGAAACTTATGTCTCTTACCGACACACACGACTGCTGCCTCCGCTGCCTCGGACCCGATCATGACCCGATGATCTGTGGTCCGTGTGGCAAGATGTCCTCAAAAGTGTTGAGGAGTCGGCAGCATCAAAAAGAACGAATCTTCTCTGACTCCGGGTCCGGACCTCGTCAGAGGCTTCGACATCCCGGGACTCCGGTCCTGAGCATCGTCGGAGTTCCTCTGAGCGGGGGTCTCCTGCCCGGGAACATCATAGGAAGAAGAAACCCGCGAGGGCGGCGTCGGTGGACGCTCCTGGTTCCTCGAGGGCCAGGTCGCATAGCCCCGATAGCCGTCCCGGGTCCTCGGAGTCGGAGAGGCCTTCGAAACATCCTCGTCTTGAGATGGAGTCTCCTGGACACGTGAGTACTGTAGTCCTCGTGGACTCGACTCCGAAGGAGCCGTCGGGCCCGACGCCGTCGGGGCCCGAGTTGGGGGCTGCTGGGTCTCCTGAGCTCGGACTCAGATTGACGGCCTTGGAGAGCAGTTTAGCTGCCTTCATGGACCAGCAGCGGGCATTGATCGCTGGCCTCGCCGGTGCATCTGCACCGACCGCCGGGAAGTCGACGTCCAAGTCGACCCCGGAGACCGAGCCGATCCTCGAGTCCATGCGAGCTCGAGTCGATCTTCGGTCACGGTCTCCCTTCGGGACCGAGGTCGTCGACGCCGACACCCTCGGCGTCGGGGCGGAGGGCATCGGTGCCCGCCCGACCGGAGCCGCTCGATTCCTCCTCCGAGGAGTCAGCCTGGGAGACGGAGGACGAAGAGTCACCCGGTACTTTTCGGACTCGGTGCGTCCCATTGGACTCGCCCGAGTCCGAACCTCGGAGACGGTCCCCCCCGGAGGACACCCGGTTCTCAGACTTCATGCGGGATATGGCCAAGGCCTTGGCATTCCACACGGATCCCGAGGAGGAGCCTCGAGCCGAGGAGCTCGATGCCCTCCAGTATGACATTCCCCCGAAGGAGACCTTTACTGTACCGGTTCCTCCGATGCTGGAGCGACTTCTCTTCCGCATGTGGGAGAGCCCGGCATCGGCACCGGTGTTAAGCAAGCGGGTCGATTCCATTTATAGAGTCCGCAAGAGCCCCGGGTTCCAAAAGGCACAACTACCGCACCATTCCATGGTGGTGGAATCGGCCATGCATCAACTCAAGAGTCAGAAGATACACTCCTTGGTGCCTCCCAGCCGGGAGGCCCGGAACCTGGGTGCCCTCGGTAGGAAGTGCTTCCAGGGCTCTATGCTTGCTTGTCGAGTCCAGACCTACCAGCTCTATATGGGCATGTATCTCCGAGACCTGGCAAAAGAAATTGCCGGGTTCTCTGCTTGTCTCTCCGAGGAACCTTTGCAGAGGTTCCAGGCCTTGTCCACTGGTATTCGAGAGTGCTCGAAGTTTATCTCTAGAGCAGCCTACAATGGCTTCGAAGCATCGGCTCGAGTAGCCAGAGCCGGCATCGGTGCCCGCCGACAGGCTTGGCTTCAGTCATCCGACCTCGAGCCATGGGTACAGGACAAGTTGGTTGATGTCCCCTGCAGAGGTGAAAACCTGTTTGGCAAGCCCATGGCTGAAAAGGCTGCACAGATCGAGACCGAGACACTGACCAGGACTAGGCTGTCCAGAAAGACCTCTGCCCCTTCTCAGAAGAAGAAGGGCTCGGGGAAAAAGCCCTTTTACCCGAGGAAGGCGGCTGCCTATAAACAATACCCTCATTACCAGGCCTCAGCAGCTCCCCAACAGGGTCAGCAGGCCAAGGGACGGGATAATGGGTCCCGTAGGCAGCAGGCCCCCAAGCCCACAACACCGGCCCCTGCTCAGCAGGGTGGGGTTTTTTGACTCCATCAGCATAGCCTCTTCCCCTCCGTTGGTTTCTCTCAGCACAAGAGGCCAGCTGGTCCACTTTGCCCACAGGTGGTCAGCCATCACATCAGATACCTGGGTGCTTCATATACTTCAGAAAGGCTATCTTCTACACTTTCACCAGGTACCTCCCTCCTACTTTCCAGGGGAGCCTCCAAGACTCCCTCTGCACAGGGACTTACTCCTTCAGGAGTTAGCAAGTCTTCTTCAGGAACAGGCTGTGGAACCGGTGCCCCACCACTTGAGAGGTCAAGGCTTTTATTCCAGGTACTTTCTGATACCAAAACGAACAGGAGGCCTCAGACCCATCCTGGACTTGCGAAACCTCAACAAGTTCCTGGCAAGGGAAAAGTTCAAGATGCTTACCCTTGGAATCCTGCTGCCCTACCTCCAGCAGGGAGACTGGCTATGCTCCTTAGATCTAAAGGATGCCTATACTCACATCCTTACTCATCCAGACCACAGACAATATCTCAGGTTTGTTGTGGGAGGAAATCATTACCAGTACAGAGTACTGCCCTTTGGCCTATCCTCCGCCCCCAGGGTGTTCACCAAATGCCTAGCAGTGGTGGCGGCCTATCTAAGACTTCAAGGCCTTTTTGTATTTCCATACCTAGACGACTGGCTCATCAGGGCCCAGTCTTCCCAAGAGGCCACTCAGGCCACTCATCGCACTGTGACTCTGCTCCAGCACTTGGGATTTGTCATAAACTTCGCAAAGTCCACTTTGCTCCCCTCTCAAAATCTTGAATTCATCGGCGCAAGGTTGAACACACTTCAGGCGCGGGCCTTCCTGCCTCTAGACAGAGCACACAGGCTCATGGATCTCGCCAGCCACTTTCACAGCAATTCCCTGGTCTCTGCTAGGCAATTTCTGAGACTGCTCGGCCATATCGCTTCCACGGTCCATGTGACCCCCAATGCCCGCCTGAACATGCGACCTGCTCAGTGGTGCCTTCGCACTCAATGGCATCAGGCCACGGGGAACCTGACAGACTCAGTACAGGTATCCGACCTGCTGGTCTCTTCTCTGCGGTGGTGGCTTCATCTGCCAAACCTAGTGCTGGGAGTGGATTTTCAATCTCCTCCGCCTTCTCAGGTGCTGACAACCGATGCTTCTCTCCTGGGTTGGGGAGCACATTGCCAAGGGACATGTACTCAAGGCCTCTGGACTCCTTGGGAGTCTGCTCAGCAGATAAACTTCCTGGAGCTCAGAGCCATCCGCCTGGCTCTGAGAGCCTTCTCCCACCTCACTTCTCACCAGTCTGTGCTGGTCCAGACGGACAATCAAGTTGCAATGTTCTACGTGAACAAACAAGGAGGCACAGGCTCCTTCCTTCTCTGTCAGGAGGCACGAAGACTGTGCTCTTGGGCCGTCCTTCACGGCATCCTCCTCAAAACTGTCTATCTCCCAGGTCAAGAAAATTACCTGGCAGACAAGCTGAGCAGGATCCTCCAACCTCACAAGTGGAGATTGGATCTGTTGGTGGTTCAGCAGATCTTTCTCAAGTGGGGCCTCCCCACCATGGATCTATTTGCCAGTCCCCTGAACCGGCAGCTTCCCAGATTCTGCTCTCGACAACCGCATTCTCTCAGAGTAGCGGCAGATGCTTTTCTGATTCCATGGTCCACAGGCCTCTTGTATGCCTTTCCTCCCATGCCACTGGTGTCTCGGACACTCTTCAAAGTTCTCAGAGACAGAGCCTCGATGATCCTAGTGGCTCCCCTGTGGCCGAGACAACCCTGGTTCCCGCTTCTATTGCAGCTGGCGGTGGACACTCCTCTTCCTCTGGGGTTTCAACCCGATCTCCTGTCACAGTATCAGGGGACTCTCCTACACCCCAACCTCCGGTCCCTTCCTCTGATGGCCTGGCTGCTGAAAGGGTAGTCCTTGCTCCCCTCCTTCTGCCTCGGGAGGTGGAAGAGGTCGTCTTGGCCTCCAGGCGGCCTTCCACCCGGAAGTCCTACGCTCTTAAGTGGCGTCGGTTCTCCGTGTGGTGTGCTCAGCAGTCTGAGAATCCCTTCTCCTGCTTGGTGGCAGTGGTCTTGCAATATTTGCTTTACCTCTCCAATCTGGGCCTTACGTCCAACTCTGTCAGGGTCCACCTCAGTGCTCTCTCTGCGCATCACGCATCGGTGGATGGCAGGCCTCTTTCCAACCACCCGTTGGTGGCTCGTTTTCTCCGAGGCCTTCTCCTTAAGCCTCCTTTGCGCCCACCAGCCCCTGAATGGGATCTGAATGTGGTCTTGCAGCAAATTACCTGTCCGCCCTTTGAACCTATGGCTACCTGCCCTCTTAGTTTTCTTTCCTGGAAAACCTTGTTCTTGGTAGCCCTTACCTCTGCTAGGCGTGTTAGTGAACTGCAGGCCCTAGTGTCTGATCCTCCTTACACTGGTTCTACAGGAATAGGGTAGTCTGACGGACTCACCCTAAGTTTCTTCCAAAAGAGGTTTCTCCTTTTCATCTCAACCAGGAGGTGGTTCTTCCAACCTTCTTTCCCAGGCCGCACACCAGCCGGGCTGAAAAGGTCCTGCATACCCTGGACTGTAGGAGGGCCTTGTCCTTCTACCTTGACCGTACGCGGGAGCATCGGAGGGCTGTTCAGCTCTTCGTTTCTTTTGACCCCAATAAGTTGGGGCTACCTGTCGCCAAGCGTACTTTGTCCATATGGGTCGCTGACTGTATCGCCTGGGCTTATGGGGCGGCCGGCCTCTCGTTGGAGGGTCGAGTCACGGCTCATCGTGTCAGGGCGAAGGCTGCGTCAGTGGCTCATCTCCGCTCTGTTCCGTTGGCAGACGCTACTTGGTCTTCAAGCCAGACTTTTGCGGCCCATTACTGCCTGGAGAGGGAGTCCCGCAGGGACAGTGCTTTCGGTCAGGCAGTCCTCCATAATCTCTTTGAGGTTTAGGCAACTCCTACCCTCCGGCCCTGATGTTGGGCTACCGGTCGGGGGCGTTTTCAGAGAAGATTCCTTCCTTCTGTGCTACTGAGCTAGAGGGAGCTCATTTTTCCGCTTGAGGTCTCCGGTAGCCTTAAGCTAGGGAGTCCCATATGTGAGGACTGACTTCCTGCTTGGTCCTGGAGAAAGAGTAGTTACTCACCTGTAACAGGTGTTCTCCAGGAGCAACAGGAATCAGTCCTCACAACCCTCCCTCCTCCCCTTGCAGTTGCAGTCCTATCATTTCGTTTTTGCTAATTTATTGCTGTCTTTTAGCTATGTCATCAGACTGAGCAAGATGGCACCCTTGGGCGGGAATGGGACCGCGCATGCGCGCTGCAGTTCCCAAAGGCTTTCTTTGAAAGCTGGGGAAATTGCTCTGCGAGGGCTCCGTCGGCACCGACGTCACCCATATGTGAGGACTGATTCCTGCTGCTCCTGGAGAACACCTGTTACAGGTGAGTAACTACTCTAACTTTCCAAAATCCCACCTCGTTCCATTTCAAAGACTAGAGTTCATCGGAGCTTTACTAGACACACAACAGTCCAGGGTGTTTCTGCCCCAACTCCTTTGGGCCCTTCTCATTGAGCTAGTGTCCCAGGCGCTACTCCGAGACCATCTGACTGTCTGAGAGAAATGCTGCAGCTTCTGGGGCACATGCCCTCAAAAGTACATGTCATGCCATTTGCCCGTCTACATATGCGGACAGGCAAGTAGACTCTTGTCTCCCAATGGACACAGGCCTCAGGCCACCTCAGGGACAAAATCCAAGTCACTACCCCTCTCACCACATCCCTCCAATGGAGGTATTTCCCCAGAAAATCTTCTCATTGGGTCACCTTTTCAGATGCCTCCACATCATTGCACCCTGACGACGGATGCCTCCAAACTGAGTTGGGGAGCTCACTTTGGCACATTCCCTACATAAGGGCTCTGGACAATGCAGGGGTTACAGCTCCAGATCAATCTCCTTGAGCTTTGTGCTATCTCAAATGCCTTCAGGGTGTTTCAAGATCACCTCAGGGCACAAAGGGTCCTAGTCAGGACAGACAATCAGTTGGCCATGTTCTATGTCAACAAACAGAGCAGAACAGGCTCTTGGCCCTTCTGTGAGGAGTTTCTCCATCTGTGGTCCTTGGCCATTTCTCATCAAATACACCTCCAGTCGGTGTATCTCCCAGGGGAGCTAAATGTCTTGGCAGACAAGGTGAGTCAGATCCTTCTTCTCCACACATGGTCTCTCCATCCGGACACAATGTCCTACATCTTTCAGATCTGGGAAACTCCAGACATAGATCTGTTTGCCACTTTGCGGAATGCCAAGCTTCTGCACCAGGACTCCAATGTCCAGCAACCAGCAGGTGGATGCTTTTCACCTGCATTGGAGTCGAGGTCTCCTTTATGCTTTCCTTCCCATACCCCTCATTCCCAAGACGCTTTTCAAGCTACAGGCCGACAATGGCTTCATGATTCTCATTGCCCTTCACTGGCCACTGCTGCTACGTCTGACTCAGACTCAGCCTCTATGATTGGGATCTGCGCCCGATATCCTCTCCCAGAAAGATGGGGCACTGCTCCATCCCAATCCACAGTCTCACCGTCTCACAGCTTGGCTGCTGAGAGCATAGTATTACAAATCTTTAACCTTACACAAAAGGTTAAGGAGATCTTCTTGACTTCCAGGAAGCGATTCACCAGGTGTTCCTATGATTTCAAGTGGCGTAGATTCTCTATCTTGTGTTCCCAGAAGGATCTCATTCCCTTCTCTGCTCCCGGGGAGGCAGTCCTCCAGTATCTCCTCCACTTGTCCTCAACAGGTCTTAAGACCAACTCGGTGAAAGTTCACTCCAGTGCCATTGCGGCCTCTCATCATCTATTGGATGGACAGCCCATCTTCTCACAACTGCTGGTAGTGTGCTTTATATAAAGGGCTCTTGCTGACAAAGCCACCCATTAAATCAACCTCTGGTGGCATGGGATATCTATGTCATTCTAGCGCAGCTTCTTAAGCCACCCTTTGAACCACTGGCAATGACACCACTAAAGTTCCTTTCATGGAAGGCCTTCTTCCTTATTGCCTTCACTTCAGCTAGACACATTAGTGAGCTTCAGGCTTTGGTGGCGTACCCACCCTACACCAGGTTCAACCATGATAAGGTCATCCTTAGGACTCACCTGAATTTCATGCTAAAAGTGGTGTCTCCTTTTCATTTGAATCAGTCAGTTTACATTCCTGTATTCTTTCCTAGACCGCATATGCCTAGAGCAGAAACAACCCTGCATACTCTTGACTGTAAACGTACATTGTCTTTATCTCCAGGAACAAGCAGGAATGTAGTCTTCACATATGGGTATCGTCGGTACTGACAGAGCCTGCACGGGAACGCTCCCCAGTGTCCAATTAGGAAGCTTTTGGGAGCATCCCACAGCGGCTGCGTGCTGCCTTCCCGCCTTTCCCAACTGCCTCTCTCCAGTTCTTTGTTTTCTGCGGAGCCAGCAGGTCGTGTTCCTGTCACTGCAGAAAATCTTTTTTCTTCTTCTTCTTTTTTGTGGTCGTGTCTGCCTTCCTCGACACTATACCGGTACCGCCGGTTCTTCTTTCTTTCTTTCTAAAAAAAAAAAAAAAAAGTATTCTTTTTTTTCCAAACTTTTCTTTCCAGGTGCACGCTCAATTTTGGGCCTTAGGCCCAAAATTTCCTCCACTATGGAGAAACCCGCCTCGGGTTTTAAAAAATGCACCAAGTGTGGCGGTACCATCTCCGTCACCGACACCCACGAGTGGTGTCTTAAATGTTTAGGTCCTGACCACTCCATCTCCGAGTGCATGGCTTGTGCCATGATGTCCAAAAGGGGTCGACAGAACCGAGCTGCCTAGCTCAGTGCCCTTTTTCCCTCCGATGCAGCTTCGGTGGCATCGACGTCTTCCAGGGCTTCGTCTTCCTCCCATGGATCTCAGGTAACTAAACATAAGTCCAGCTGGTCCTCAAAGGGTATATCTCCTTTCAAGCATCGAGATGCCTCTGGCATTGCCCTTGAGGGTTCCATACCGGCAAAATTGCCCCATCGGGAGGCTTCGGCTTCCAAAGCATTATCGGGGATCCAGGATGTTCTCGAGGCCTCGACCTCGGCAGAACTACTGGTGCCATGCTCTGGGGTACCGGCTGTCTCCGGTACCGACACCCAGGCATCGGCAGCATCGATAGACCAGAAGTTCCTGGCTATTGAATGCAGTCTGGCGGCTCTCCTTGTGGCATCGATGCCCTCGGAACCGCGTCAGACGATTCAACCGGTACCGGCACTGATGCTGGTACCAGTGTCAGTACCGGTACCGATAGCATCGACATCGGTATCAGCTTTGCTGGCGCCCAGTCATGCGATGCCTCCTGGTGCCGATATACCGGTACCGATTACCCCTGGTACCGACTTCGGTCGGTACGGGTATCGGGCTCTTCAGGAGCATCCGGACAGACGATACTTCAAATCCTCGGAGGACTCCGAGGATTCTGATAGCTCTGCCGGTACCGGGATACTTCTCCCAGAGGAGCCTTCCTTTCCTAAACGAAGGATGTCTCCTCCAGAAGATGTCTCCTTTCAAGATTTCATCAGGGAGGTGGCTCGTGGATTGTCCATTACTGTGGCTCCTGAGACAGAGCCCAGAGCTAAGGAGTTGGAGATGTTACAGTATCCCAAAGCTCCTAAGGCGGCAGCTACCTTGCCTATCCATGAGATCTTACATGATCTCATGTTCAGAATGTGGGAGACACCTCTCACCACCTCTCCTCACTCTCGCAGACTGGATACCATGTATCGAGTCCCTCCTTGTCCTGGGTTCCAGAAAACTCAGTTTCCTCATCACTCTATTGTAGTGGAATCAGCAATGAGAAGGATCAGGAGTGCAAAGAGGCATGCCTCTAATCCTCCAGGATGTGAGTGTAGAACTTTGGATGCCTTTGGACGTCGTACGTTCCAGGCTTCCATGCTTTCTGCCAGGATCAGTTCCTATATTTTATATATGGAAATGTTCCTTAAAGAAGTCACAGGTGATTTAGAGGTTTTGAGCCCTCTTCTTCCTGAGGATAGAAGGCAGGATTTTCTCACACTGGTCAAACATGCCCAGGATGTGTCTAAGTTTGTCAACCGTGCAGCTTTTGACTGTTTTGAGTGCATAAGCAGAACCTCTGCCCTTGCCATAGGTGCACATAGAATTACCTGGCTCCAGGCATCTGATTTGGAGCTCTGGGTGCAGGACAAACTGGGCAATATCCCTTGTACAGGTGAGAATCTATTTGGAAAAAAATTAGCAAGAAAAAGCCAATGAATTAGATGCTGACAACTCCAATTTGGATAGGCTATTCAAAGCCACAGCTGTGACAAAGAAATCTTTCAAGAAGCCTTTCTTCTCAAAAAAAGAATTGATTTTATCCCTCTTATTCCCAGCAGGGACGTTCTGCAGGTCAGCCTGCCTGGAAGGGTCAGCAACCACCTAAACAAAGGAAAGCGAATACTGCTAAGCTTCAACCATCTCAGCAGTCTCAGCCGCCACAAGGCCTTTGATTTTCATCTAGAGAACTTAGCCTTCCTGGCCCTCAATGGACCAGAGCCTTCCACCATTCCAGGAAGGTTATGTCACTTTGCTCCCAGGTGGGAGCAGATAACAGCAGAGCATTGGACACTATCATAAGAGAGGGGTACAGACTGCACTTCCTGTGCATGCCCCCTCACACATTGATAAGACAGTTCAATTCTCAGACCTCTCTCATCAACCTGTTAGATCAAGAGGTCGTCACTATGCTTCTTGCCCAAGGGGCAATAGAAGAAGTACCCATTCATCAACAGGGTACAGGGTTTTACTCCCCCTATTTCCTTATCCCAAAGAAAACAGGGGGATACAGACCTATTTTGGACCTCAGAGAATTGAACAAATTCCTGTTCAAAGAGAAATTCAAGATGATTTCTCTAGGAATTCTGCTGCCATACCTCCAGAGTCAGGATTGGCTTTGTTCTCTAGAACTCAAGGATGCGTACACCCATGTTCTCATCCATCCAACTCACCGAAAGTTCCTTCGGTTCCTTTTTCAAGGAAAGCACTACCAATACAGGGTGCTTCCCTTTGGCCTGGCCTCAGCTCCAAGAGTGTTCACGAAATGCATGGCTGTGGTAGCAGCATTTCTCCGCACTCCAGGCATATTCGTCTTCCCCTACTTAGACGACTGGCTCATCCGAGCCCCCATCAGAGTCAGAGGCCAGGACTTCTCTATCTTGCACAATGCGTATCCTTCAGTATTTGGGTCTGGTCATAAACATCCCAAAATCCAGTCTAACTCCCACTCAGTTTCTAGAGTTCATAGGAGCTTTGCTGGATACCAAAAAGGCAAGGGCCTATCTCCCCCAGGCCCGTTGCCTTCGCATGGTGCAGTTAGCTTCTCAAGCAGTGCTAAAACCTCATCTCACTGCCCAAGAAATGCTACAATTACTAGGCCACATGGCATCCACAGTGCATGTGGTTCCTTATGCTCGCCTGCATATGAGAGCAGCCCAGTGGACTTTATCCACCCAATGGACCCAGGCATCAGGGTGCCTGTCAGACAAAATAGCAAACAGAAATCGCCTTATTTTGTCCCTCCAATGGTGGCAGTCCACTCAAAACCTGTTGCTGGGGTCTCCTTTTCAACAACCCTTACCCCAGGCAACTCTCACAACAGATGCTTCACCAATGGGTTGGGGAGCTCATCTGCAAGACCTCTCCACCCAAGGCACCTGGACTCCACAGGAGACTCATCTGCATATTAGTCTCTTAGAGCTCAGAGCAATCTTCCTTGCTCTTCGAGTGTTCCATACCCTGCTCAGCTACAAGACAGTCCTCATTCATACGGACAATCTGGTAGCCGTGTTCTATGTGAACAAGCAGAGGGGAACAGACTCTCTGTTGCTTTGCAACGAAGCTTTGCGACTATGGGCCCTCGCCAGAGAGCATCAGATTCATCTCTTGGCAGTGTACCTCCCAGGCATACAAAACTCTTGGGCAGACAGACTCATTCGAGTTCTGCTTCCACACGAATGGTCTCTGCATGCAGAACAGGTGGCCAAGATTTTTCAAATTTGGGGAACCCCGACATAGACCTCTTTGCAAGTCCATTGAATGCCAGACTTCCCTGGTTCTGTTCCAGAATTCCGGCTCAGGGCTCTCAGGCCAGGGATGCTTTCTTCCTTCACTGGGGTCAAGACTTCCTTTATGTCTTTCCATCCATTCCCCTAATTCCCTAAACCCTATTCAAGCTTCAGAGAGACAGAGGGCGTATGATTCTCATAGCCCCACATTGGCCACGGCAAGTGTGGTACCCTTTGCTTCTACATCTCTCTCAAGCTCCCTCCCTGGAGTTAGGATCTGCTCCAGATTTCCTTTCTCAGGAGGACGGAATGTTATGGCATCCCAGTCCCCAATCTCTGCACCTCAGAGCTTGGTTGCTGAAGGCCTAGATCTTCATGATCTTAACCTCTCTCAGCAAGTAAAGGATGTCCTTTATGCTTCCAGGAAGCCTTCCACAAGATGCTCTTATGCTTTGAAGTGGAAAAGGTTTACCATATGGGGTTCGCAGAAGGGTCTTAACCCCCTTGCGATACCTCTGGAATCATTACTGGAGTATCTCCTTCATTTATCCAATGCAGGACTTAAAACTAACTCAGTAAGAGCCCATTTGAGTGCTTTTGCAGCTTCTCTCAAGCCTCTAAATGGACAACCTATCTCCTCCCATCCTCTTATTGCAAGATTTATGAGAGGCCTTCTTCTAACTAAGCCTCCCATTAGGCCACCACCAGTGGCATGGGACTTAAACCTGGTTCTTGGTCAGCTCATGAAGCCACCTTTCGAACCCTTAGCTACTACCTCATTGAAATTCCTTTCTTGGAAAGTTATTTTTCTCATTGTAATCACATCAGCATGCCGCATCAGTGAGTTGCAGGCACTAGTAGCTGATCCACCTTATACAAGGTTTCATCATGACAAGGTAGTCCTTAGGACTCATCCACACTTTATGCCAAAGGTGGTCTCGCTTTTTCATCTTAATCATGCAGTCTACCTGCCTGTGTTCTTTCCAAGACCTCATGCATCAAATGCAGAAAGGAATCTTCATACCGGGAACAGCAGGAATTTAGTCTTCACAACCCACCCACCTCCCCTAGGAGTTGTATCTCTCTATCTTTCCCTTTCCCTCTCTCTCTCTTTGTCTCAGCTTTAAACTCAACTGGAGAGAGGCAGTTGGGAAAGGCGGGAAGGCATCACACAGGGGCTGTGGGATGCTCCCAAAAGCTTCCTAATTGGATGCTGGGGAGCATTCCCGCGCAGGCTCCGTCGGTACCGATGATACACATATGTGAAGACTAAATTCCTACTGTTCCCAGAGATCACCTGTTACAGGTGAGTAACTATGCTTTATCTCCAGAGAGCTCAAGATCACCTTAAAGCCTCACAGTTCTTCATTTTCTTTGGCCCTAGTCACCTGAGTCTCCCATTATCTAAACATACACTCTCCAAATAGATAGCAGACTGCATTTCATTTGCTTATGACAAAGCAGGACTCTCCCTGGAATGGCATGTCACTGCTCATAATGTTCGTGCAATGGCAAACCTACCTCAATGGCAAACCTACGCTCTATAGCCATTGATAAAATTTGCAAGGCAGCAACTTAGTCTTCTGTCCATACGTTTGCTGTCCATTATTGCCTGGACAAGGACTTCCGCTGGGATGCCATGTTTGGTCAAGCTGTTCCCCAACATTTCTTTCATACCTAGAAGCAACTCCTACCCTCCGTCCCGGACTTTGACGATACCAGACATCCATGAGGGATCCATGACCTCTTGAAGCCTACTCCGAGGTGAACCTCCATCTGATCTGAGGTCACGTCATGTAGGAGCTAGGGAATCCCATATGTGAAGACTATATGCGGGGTGTGCTTCTAGCTAAACTTCCCATGAAGCCTCCGCTGTGTCTTTTGGCCTCGGTGTGCTGCTAACTCAGCTAGAGAAAGCCTCTTTCGAGTCACTGGACTTAAGTACTTGATCTGGAAGGTCTTCTTTGTTGGTGGTGGTTACTTCAGCACACAGAGTTAACAAGTTCCAGGTTCTACTAACAGATCATCCTACACCAAGTTTCATCACAATAGGATGGTTTTGTGTACTCAAATTCCATCCAAAGCTGATGTTTGCTTTCCATCTTAATCAGTCAGTCGTTCTTCCAAAATTTTTCCCAAGACCACATGCTCACAGAGGAGAAAGTGCATTACATATACTGTACACTGGACTGCAAGAGAGCCTTGGCCTTCTATTTGTAGCAGACTAAAGCCTATAGAAAGTCTACCCAGCTTTTTCTTTCTTTTGACCCTAATAGATTGGGGGCTACTGTCAACAAACATATACTTTCAGTTAGGTTTGTGGGCTGCATCTTTGTTTATGCCCAGTCAGACTTTACACTAGAGGGTCATGTCATGGCTCATAATGTCTGAACTATGTCTGCATTGGTGGCCCACTTGAGCTCATCCTCCATGGAGGAGATTTACAGGACTGCTACTTGAACTTCCGTACATGCATTCACATCTCATTATTATATGGCTATACAGTGCCTTGTGAAAGTATTTATCCCCTCGATGTTTGTCCTGTTTTGTTGCATTACAACCTGAAATTAAAATGAAGTTTTGGGGATTAGCACCATGTGATATACACAACCTGCCTATGACTTTGAAGGTGCAAAATATCCTTTATTGTGGTAGCTTCCACTATTTAAAGTCCTCGCTGGCGGCGCCCGCCGCGGCGGCGCGCGACAGGGGCGCGCGACAGGGGCGCGCGACAGGGGCGCGCGACAGGGGCGCGCACCAAAGGAGCGCACCTAAGGAGCACGACGTGCTCCTTAGGTGCGCTCCTTGGGGCAGCTCCTGCAGGGCTATCCCCACCCTCCTTCTGAGAATACTTATCTGTCTGCTCATTTTATCCCTTGCCTGTTTGCGACTTGGTTCAGCCAGCCCTTCTTGGCTCCCCTCTGCCTTGGTAAGTCTGTCTCCATTTTCCTGTCACTCGCTCTCCTTTTCTGCTGCCTGTGTTTTCCACTCCATTCCCCTCATGACTGCGATTCCTGTTTTCTGGGGCAACCGCCCTCCCCCTTTCGCCTTCTTCACGAGTTCTCACGGTCCCTTTCATCATCCTTCTGTAAACCTCATTCCCTGCCCGCCCCCCTGCTCTTCCATTTCCTCCCATCCCTTGTCTCCCCCCTCTCCTCCCAACCCTGTCTCCTTTCGCTTTGGTCTCTTGAACTGCCGCTCTCTTCGCTCTAAAACCCTGCTGATCTCTGACCTCATCCTTCGAGAACCCCTTGATGTTCTTCTCCTCACTGAGACCTGGTTGAGGCAGGGGGAAGATGCACTCTTGGCCCGGTGTCTGCCCCCTGACTTTTCTGGTATCTCCGTCCCTTGTGTTGGCCGTGCCGGTGGCGGCGTGGCTGCCCTTATTCACTCTTCCATTCCCTTCTCCCCCATTTCCTCTCCCTTGCTCCGATATCCAGAAGCTTTGCTCCTTCGTCTCCATTTCACCTCCCCACTCTACCTCCTCTTCCTCTATTCCCCACCAGCTCTACGCCCTGAGCTCTGGGATTCCTTGCTCTCTTCCCTTACTGATCTGTCCCTAGCTTTCCCTCGTCTGATTGTCGCTGGCGACTTTAACTTGCATCTCGACCCACCTGTCTCCGCCAGAGCTCAATCCTTCAACACCCTCCTCCATGACTTATCCCTCCTCCAGCTTGTGCTGGGTACACCCTTGACCTGCTTCTTTCTTCCTCAGCCCCCACTTATCTGCTACAGCCTCTTCAGGCCCTTCCCCTACCCTGGACTGATCATTACTGCGTCTCTTTTCTTTTTCGTCCTTCCCTTACTGATTCCCCCCCCCCCTTTCTGCAACTTCCTCTCACCTCCTTTCCTTTCTCTCGCCGTCTAACTCCCCAGACCCCCCAGCAATTTCCCCCTGCCTCTGATCTCCTTCCTCCCAATTTCTCTCTCCTCTCTCCCTCTACTCAGGCCTCCACTTGGGCTGCCACACTTTCTGCCGCCCTTGATCATATAGCCCCTCTTCGTCCCCGTCCCCCCACCCGCCGTCCCTCTCAACCCTGGTACCATCCTGGTCTCTACCTTCTGCGCGCCCAGCTCCGCCGTGCTGAACGCTTATGGCGCAAATCCCCCTGTTCTGACACCCTTTCACGCTTTAAGTCTACTCACGCATACTACCGAACCCAAATTCATAAAGCCAAACGGGCCTATTTCTCTTCCGCCATCTCTTCTGTCCCTAATCAAATGCGTCACCTCTATTCAGTCCTTCAGTCCCTTACCTCTCTTCAATCTGACACTAGGTCCTCCCTCTCGTCCCCTTCGCCCACTCCCTCCCAGCTGGCAACCTACTTTAACTCTAAGATAGTTGATCTTCGCCAATCTCTTCCCCATTGCCCTCCTCCCATCTCCAGTCCCCCTCCCTGTTCTCCCCCTCCCTCCTCTCAGCTTTCTCACACTTGGCACACATTCCATCCACTTACCTCCTCTGAGGTACTTGCTCTACTCTCTTCCTCCAAAAAGACGACCTGCCCACTTGATCCTATTCCCGCCTCTTGGCTACTCATTCCCTCACTAGCCCTCATTCCTCCTGCTCTCTCCATCATCAACACCAGCCTCTCCCTCGGTGTCTTTCCCGAACCCTGGAAGCATGCCCTGGTCCGTCCCATTCTTAAAAAGCCCTCCCTTGACCCCATGACCCCCGCCAACTACCATCCTGTTTCCAACCTTCCCTTTCTCTCTAAAATCCTAGAAAAAGCTGTTTTCTCTCAGCTATCCACTTTTCTGGACTCCACCCACTTCCTTCACCCCCGTCAGTCTGGGTTCCGTCCCGGCCATAGTGTCGAGACGGTCCTCCTTGGTTTCTTGAATGAGCTTCACACAGCTCATGATCACGGTGATCTGTCGGTGGCGGTCTCTCTCGATCTTTCTGCCGCCTTGAACCTTGTCGATCACTCCCTCCTTCTGGCTCGACTTCGGGAAGCGGGCCTTTGTAGCACCGTCCTCCACTGGTTTCACTCTTTCCTTTCTTCCAGGTCCTACTCCGTTCTTCCTTCATCTCCCTCCTCTTCTCCCTCTGAGTCCATTCCTCTCCCCTGTGGTGTTCCTCAGGGATCTGTTTTGGCCCCCCTCCTCTTCAATATCTTTCTCACCCTCCTAGCCATACTTGTTCAACAGCACGGGATCTCCGCATATTACTACGCTGATGACCTGGTTCTTCTCCATCACACTTCTCCTCATTCTCCCGACCTCTCCCCTCTGAACACCTGCCTCACCGCTGTTGCCAACTGGCTCACTACGCACTGCCTCCACCTGAACCTCACTAAAACTCTTGCCATCTGGTTTTCTCGTGGTGACACTTCTCCTCAGATTGCCCCCTCTTTTTCCGGCTCCCCGGTTCCATTGGTCTCCTCCTTCCGTTATCTGGGAGTCTTCTTTGACTCTCATCTTTCCTTCCGCGATCACATTGCTCACGTGTCAAAATCCTCCTTCTATTTCCTTCGTCAGATTCGCGCCATCAGGCCTTTTCTCACTGCACAAGCACTCACCACCCTTCTTCTTTCTCTGGTCATGTCTCGCGTTGATTTTTGTAACTCTGTTCTAGCTGGTCTCCCTGCCACTCAACTTCACTGCCTTCAACGCATCCAAAACACCACTGCCCGTCTCATTTTCCACTCCTCCCCCCGTGATCACGTTACGCCTTTGCTCATTCACCTCCATTGGCTTCCTGTCAAGTCTCTCATTCACTTCAAAGTTCTGACAATCCTGCATCGTGTCCTCTACTCCCATTCCCCTCAGTATCTCGCTGATCTTGTTCATTTTCATACCTCATCTCGTTCCTTGCGGTCCTTCCACCTCAACCGCCTTCATCTCCCTTCACCTGCCCAAGCTCACCTTCAGTCCACTCGTTCCTCCGCTTTCTTTTTCCTTGGCCCTGCCCTATGGAACTCTCTCCCCTCCTCCATCCGACTCGAACAGACACATACTACCTTCAAGAACAAACTCAAAACCCATCTCTTTGCCCTTGCCTTCGATCTCCCTGACCCCTCTGTGTAGCCCTCACCCCTTCTTTTCCCACTTCCCCTCTCTTCTCCTCTTGTCCTGTCATGTGGTTCTGCCTGGTTTGCTTTCCTGTTAATATTGTAATTTCCTTTCCTCTTTTCACTTTATGATTTCTTTGTTTTTTGTATCATGTAAACCGCTCTGATATATATATTTGTAGAGCGGTATATTAAATCAATAAACATAAACATAAACAATAATTAAGGAAAAAAATGAAATCAGGAGTGTGCCATATATATTCACCCCCCCCCCCAAAGTCAATACATTGGAGAGCCACCATTTGCTGAAATTACAGCTGCAAGTCTCTTGGGGTATGTCTCTATTAGCTTAGAATATCTAGCCACTGGTATTTTCACCCATTCCTCAAGGCAAAATTGTTCCAACTCCTTCAACTTAAATGGGTTGCATTGGTGTACAGCAATCTTCAAGTCATGTCACATATTCTCAATTGGATTGAGGTATGGGCTTTGATTAGGCCATTCTAAGACATTTAAATATTTCTCTTTAGCAGTATGTTTAGGGTCATTGTCCTGCGGTCTCAAATCTCTGGCAGACTGAAACAAGTTTTCCTCAAGAATTGCCCTGTATTTAGTGCCATCCATCGTTCTTCAATCCTGACCCTGCCAATGAAAAACATCCCCACAGCATGATGATGCCATCACCATGTTTCACTGTCGGAATGTTGTTTGCGGGGTGATGGGAATAAACATAAGTGTTGGGTTTGCAGCACACATAGGCATTTCCCATGATGGTCCAAAAGTTCAATTCTTGTCACATCTGACCAGAGAACCTTCTCCCATGTATTGGGGGGGGATCTGTCACATGTTGTTGTGCAATGGCTTTTTTTGGCCATTCTTCCATAATCCCCGCTCTTTGGTGTGTACCACTTAAAGTGGTCCTATGAACAGCTACTCCCATCTCCGCCGTGGATCTTTGCAGCTCCTTCAGGGTTATCTTTGGTGTCTTTCTAGCATCTCTGATTAATACTATCCTTGCCCGGTCTGTGAGTTTTGGTAGGCGGCCTTCTCTTGTCAGAATTGTAGTGGTCCGTATTACAGCAAATGCCCTCAAGAATTGACAAGAAAATCTAACTAAATAGGGTATCTCCTATTATATCATTGCCTGCAATTCAAATATCCTTCTTAATATGTAGTTTTATCCTTTTTTTCTTTATTTTTTTTCTTTTGTGATTTTTATACTTGTTTATAGTTTCATTAGAACTTAAATATTAATACACATAAATAACGATAGATATAAAAATAGATAAAGTGCAGGTCTCAGACTAACACTGGCAGCGCTTATTGCATAAATCAAAAAGCAACTTGCCTTCACGCATCAATGACCTTCACAGCACTTATCTATTGGCAGAAGAAATTGTAGTGGTGCCATATTCTTTCCATTTTGTTTTAATGGATTTAATGTTGCTCCGTGGGATATTCAGAATTTGGGATATGTTTTTATAACCCAACCCTGATCTATATGTCTCCACAACTTTGCTTCTGACCTGTTTGGAGTGTTCCTTGTTCTTCATGTTGCTTGCTTAGTGGTGTTGCAGAGTCAGGGGCCTTTCAGAACAGGTATATTTATACAGGCAGCATGTAATTAATCATGTGACCCTGATTGCACACAGGTGGACCCTAATCAACTAATTATGTGACTTTTGCAGTTAATTGGTTGGACCAGATTTTATTTAGGGGTTTCATAGAAAAACGGATGAATACATATATGCACTCACAACTTTTCAGTTTTGACTTTTTTTTATGATATATAGAAGGTATTTTATTGTTATTCCTCTTCACCAATTTGGTCCATATTGTTAGGTCCATTACCTAACATACAAATGAACCTCCATTTTCATTCCAGGTTGTACGTAATGCAACAAAACAGGACAAAAATCAAGGGGATGAATACTTTTGCAAGCTTTGTAGGCTTTATATAAAATACAATTAAACTGTATCTGTATGGAAAGGGACTCCTAATGCAACATCAGATTCGGCCACTCTGTTCTTTGGAATCTGTTTGGGTAATTGAATCCAACTCCATTCACCCCTAGGCCCAGTTCTTTTCTGTTCAGGCTGCCTCTATAGGAAAAAAAGAGTAATAAACGAATGAAAGACCTATTATTAGGAAAAGATGTTATCAACTGGTGTCTGCCTATTGCAACACCAGTTCGTTAATCCCTTTTTTTCCTTTTGAGACAGCCAGTAGCTATGGATTCCTATATGTGAGTACTTATCCTGTTTGTCCATAAAGAAACACAGTTGCTCACCCTGCAGCAGGATAAGTCCTCACAACTCTCCTTAGAGTTGTATTGAGGCCTGGCTAGTTCACTAGACCAGGGGTCTCCAAATCCAGTCCTGGAGGTCCGCAAAATAGTCAGGTTTTCAGGATATCCCTAATAAATATGCATGCAATAAATTCAAATACAATGGGGGCAGTGCATGCAAATATATCTCATTCATATTCATTAAGGATATCCCAAAAACCTGGCAGGATTGCGGCCCTCCAGGACTGGTTTGGAGACCCTTGCACTAGACTGATGGAATAGGGTGAGGCAGTAGCAGGAGGGAACTGGCCAATCTAAAAACTTATAGGAGGAGTGCAGAGAGGTTCCCATGCAGGCTTTGTCGATGACATCACTGACATCTTTGGGCACTTATCCTGCTGTCCATGGAAAATACCTGCTAAGGGGTTACGACGCTAATAATGCCTATGTGAAGTTCCTTTTTTGGTTTATATGTTTGGAATCCTGATTTTTGCTTAAGTGTCATTTTGGGACTTGGTCAAGTATGAAATATATACAAACATTTAAGATAAGTATATTTCTTTTCAGCAGTTATCAGCTGAATTAATTTATTTTTGTTTATTTGATTAAATGTACCTGACACCAAGGAACTTAACAATAAAGAAATGTAAAAATAGGATGCATCCACCATAGATTATTTTTATGTTTTTGCAGATAATGAGAAGATGACTGAAGTCTGTCACAATACTTTAAGAAATTCTCTGAGTCTTATCCCTGCACAGGAGGGACCAACTCCTCCACCTGATCCAAAGCTTGATATGCGAGACAGCAGCAGTCAACAGCAGTGCTTTCTTGTATTTATTGGCTGTTCTCTCAAAGAAGAGGAGATTAAAAACTGGCTTAGACAGTGTACAAAACAGGTTAGTGGTACATGATTGCACCTTTATTCTCCGGGAACAGACAGGAAGTCAATCCTCATGTAAGGGAGACATCGGCACTGACGGAACCCGCGCGGTAATCACGCCCCAGCTTTCAAAGAAAGCCTTTGGGAGTTACAGCACACATGCATGGTCACCTTCCCAGCCAAGGGTGCCATCTTATCTTAGCCTTCTTTTTTCTGCGGAGCCCAGCAGATGTCCTTTCCACTCGGTAAAAAGTTGATTTTTTTTCTTGGTGTTTTTTTTCGCTCTCTTTTACCGATTCATGTTCTGATCACCTTCCCTTCACCTGGAATCATCCTCGCCTTGGCGTCACATTTGTTCTCAGGTCCATTTCTTTCGTTTTATTTATCTCAGTGTGCGGGTTTTTCCTCGCGCCCACAAGACATTCGAGTTTTATCTCGCAGGAGCAGCCTTTCCTGCTATGTTGTCAGTTAGTGGCTTCAAGCAGTGTGGCAGGTGTTTCCACACCATGTCCATCACGGACTGCCATAGCCACTGCCTCAGTGTGGATCATGACGACTCCACCTGCCCACTCTGCCTGCTGAAGTCGAGCAAGAGTCGGAAGAGTTGTGAATCTAAGCGGGAATGGATCTTTGGCCAGAAGTCCTCATTCTCTGCCCCAGCATCGAGTGTGAAATCACTGCCCTCGGTGGCCACGTCCAGTGATTCATTGTCACACGGCCAAGCTCAGTCACAGAGCCTCAGATCGGGACTCGTCCTCCGAGTTCCTCCCCTGTAAGGTACGGACTCCACCCAAGTCAGCCACCGTCCCTGAAGCCCTCTACACAAGGCCGAGGGCGATTGCTGGGAACAGCCACTAAAGCTGCCCTGGTGGGAGGAAGAACCCATTACCATCGGTGATTCCCCATTAGGGGAGCTGGCTCCGGGCCCAATTCCATAAGTGCCCGAGCCAGTTGCTGCTATGCCACCTGGCCTCGAAGCCAGGATACTAGCCCTGTAGTGCAGCCTGGCTGCCTTCCTGGACTCACAGGGCAGTCCAATGCCCGGTGTCTTCAGGTTGTTGGTACCAATGTCGGGGTCCTCTTCCTTGAGGGCTTCACTGGAGGATGTCCAGCCATTGCTGGAGAAGCATGTGCTCTGAGCCAAGCCAAGGCACTCCTCTTCACCCATGAAACCTCAGGTCTTGCTTCCACATCAGGGTGTCAGGCTCCTCTGTTCCCATCGGGGCATCCCTCGTCGGGTCCTCAAGGCACTCTCCGACTCAGAGTGGGAGACAGAGGACAAGTAGCTCAATACCCGGTTGCATTGGAATGTCTCATTGGACTCCTCCCTCTGGAGGAGTGGAAGCAGTCCCCACCTGAGGACTTTGTGTTCCTCAACTTTGTCCAGGAGATGTCCAAGGCCCTGGCCTTTGTGGCTAAGCCAGAGGATGAGCCTCATGCCGAGGACCTGGAGATTCTCCAATATGATGCCCCTCCAAGGAAGGCTCTGACTGTGCCTGTCCCGCCCATTCCAGAGCGTTTTCTCTTCAGGATGTGGAAAGTCCTGGTGATGGTGCCTATTGTGTGCAAGTGACTTTATTCCCAGTATCTAGTCTTCAAGGGCCCCAAGTTTGAAAAGCCACAGCTGCCACACAATTCCATGGTGGTGGAATCGGCCATGCATCAGATCAAAATCCAGAAGACGCACTCCTTGGTGCTCCCAGGCAGGGAGGCCCGCACCATGAATGGGTTTGGTAAGAAATGTTACCAGGGCTCAATGCTCATGGCCTGCATCCAGGATTGCCAGTTGTGCATGGGCATGTAGCTGAGAGAGCCGGCAAAGGAGCTTGCTGAGTTCCCTGCTGGTCTGACCCTGGTTTCCTTGGTCAAGGACTGCTCCAAGGTTATTACTCAGGCAGCCTATGACAGCGTTGAGTCCGTGACTTGGGTAGCTGCTGTAGGCATTAGTGCCTGTCACCTGGCCTGGCTACAGCCTTCGGACCTCAAACAATGGGTTCAGGACAAGTTGGTTGATGTCCCATGCCGAGGGGACAGTCTCTTTGGCAAGCCCATGATGGACAAGCCCACAGAGTTGGAGTCTGAATATATGACCAGGACCAGACTCTCAGAAGACCGCTGTCCCTTCCTGGCAGAAGGCTTCGGGGAAAAAGTTCTTCTACCCAAAGAAGAAAAAGTCTTAAAGAACTTACCCACAGCTCCCCAACAGGGTCAGCAGGCCAAGGACCAAAGCCAATCTCAACCACTTTCTGGTCAGAGACGTTCAAAATGGTATCCCATGGAACGTTGCTGCCCTACCTCCAGCAGGGAGATTGGCTATGCTCCTTGGATCTAAAAGATACATATACCCACATGCTGATTCATCCCAGGCACTGTCAGTTCCTCAGCTTCCTCGTAGACGGGTGTCACTATCAGTACAGGGTTCTAGCCTGTCGGACATCCCAAGGTGTTCACCAAGTGCCTTGCGGAGGTCACCACCTATCTCCACCTTCAAGGCATCTTTGTGTTCCCCCATCTGGATGATTGGCTCATAAGTGCAGGCTCACCAGAGGAGGTTCGTCAAGTGGGCCACCGCACCCTCTTGCTACTGCAAGGTCTGGGGTTTGTCATCAGCTACCCCAAGTCCCATCTGCAGCCCACTCCACATCTGGAACTCATAGGAACCTACCTTGATACCATTCAGGCCAGGGCCTTCCTCCCTCTGGACAGTCCCTGGCGACCAACGTGCAGGGTCACATTACAGCATCAGCTCACCTCATGCTGTGCCTCTTGGGGCACATGGCCTCAATGGTTCATGTGACCCCAGATGCCCACCTGTGCATGCAGCAGGCGCAGTGTTCCCTCGATGCTCAGTGGTCTCAGACTGTGAGTTGCCTAGACCAGAGGTCTCCAAATTCAGTCCTGGAGGACCACAAACTAGCCAGGTTTTCAGGATATTCCTAATGCATATGCATGAGATAACTTCAAATACATTGTGGGCAGTGCATGCAGATATATCTCATGCATATGCATTAGGGATATCCTGAAAACTTGGCAGGATTGCGGCCCTCCAGGACTGGTTTGGAGACCCCTGGCCTAGACAATCATGTGCAGGTCACCAGGCTTCTTGCAAATTCCCTCACTTGGTGGCAGCATCTGCCAAACCTCTTGGCAGGTCTGCCTTTCCAGGCCCCACCTATCCAGAGTGTCTTCACCACAGACTCCTCCAAGCTCGAATGTGAAGCCCAGTGAAATAGTCTCCACTTCTAGGGCGTTTGGATGCAGGAAGAAAGCCTGCATCAAATCAGCTTCCTCAAGCTCAGGGCGGTGGCAAATGCCCGTCAAGTGTTCCAGAGCCAATTCTTGAGCTAGGTGATCCTCATCCAAACGGACAACCAGGTAGTGATGTTCTACCTCAACAAGCAGGGCAACATGGGCTTATACCTCCTATGCTGGGAGGCGGTCCACATCTGGACCTTTACATTGGTGAGGGACATGCTCTTTTGGGTGGCCTACCACCCAGAACATGAGAATATTCTGGCGGACAGTGTCAGTTGGGTCCTTCAGTCGCATGAGTGGTGTCTGAACCCGGCCGTGGCCTGCTGTCTCTTCCAGCATTGGGGGACCCCGGCAATGGACCACTTTGCCAGCTCCAGCAATGCTCAGTTGCCTCGCTTTTGCTCTGCGATATCAATCCGGGACCGAGTGGCAGCTAATGCCTTTCTCTTCTTATAGACAGGGAGTCTGCTTTATGCATATCCTCCCACTCTGCTGGTTCCATGAACCCTGCCCAAGATTCAGATGGACCAGTCCATGGTGATCCTCATTGCTTCCCGCTGGCCCCAACAACCATGGTTCTCACTGCTGCTGCAGCTATCATGAGCAGCCCCAGTTCCCCAAGACTATGTTCCAGACTTGATATTGCAGGAGGATAGGGTCCTGCACCCCAACCTCTGCTCTCTGTCGCTAATGGCCTGGCTGCTGAAAGGGTAGCTCTGGCTCCTTTCCATCTTCCCACGAAGGTTGAGGATGTTCTGTTGGCTTCCCACAAGGATTCCACCAGGCAGGTATATGCCTCCAAGTGGCACCGGCTTTCACTCTGGTACACCGACAAGGACCTTAGCCTGTTCTCCTGCCCAGTGCAGTAGATACTCCAATACCTGTTGCACCTTTCTCATGCTGGTTTAAAGTCCAATTCCATCAAGGTGCACCTCAGTACCTTGGTGGCATATCACCATCTGGTGGAGGGACAGTCCATCTTGGTCCACCCTCTTGTGGGCCACTTCATGAGAGGTCTCCTCCTCTCACAACCCCTGGTCCAGCTGCTGCTGGTGGTATGGGACTTGAATGTGGTTCTTGTGAAGCTCATGGCTCCTCCCTTTGAACCGCTTGGTTCAGCTCATCTAAAATTCCTTTCCTGGAAAATTGTCTTTCTCCAGGAACAAGCAGGAATGTAGTCTTCACATATGGGGTATCATCGGTACCGATGGAGCCCGCGTGGGAACGCTCCCCAGCGACCAATAGGAACGCTTTTGGGAGCATGCCACAGCGCATGCGTGCTGCCTTCCCGCCTCTGTACCTCTCTCACTTCAGCTCTTCATTTTCCATGGAGCCGACAGGACATGTACCCTGTCACTGCAGAAAATTTCCTTTTATTCTTTGTTTTTTTGTGGTCGCGTCTGCCTTCATTCGACGCCTGCCGGTACCGCCGGTGGTGGTTCTTCTTTCTCTTAAAAAAAAAAACAACGTATTTTCTTCAGGGGTCTTTCCCCTGTTTCTGGTGCTAGGTGCCATTTTGGGCACTAGGCCCACTTTTCTTCAGGTATGAAGAAACCAGTTAGTGGTTTCAAAAAATGCTCAAAGTGTGGTGGTACCATTTCCGTCACCAACACCTATGATTGGTGTCTAAAATGTTTAGATCCTGAACATTGTCCAACGGAGTGTCTCCCCTGCCAAAGGATAACCAAAAGGGGCCTGCAGAATAGAGCTGCAAAACTCGGTACACTTTTAGCCACGGATACGATATCACTTGCATCGACATCCTCCAGGGCTTCATCTTCCTCCCATGGATCTCAGGTAACTAAACTCAAGGCGATAGCGGAGAGACTAAATGAATTCTTTGCTTTGGTCTTTACTGAGGAAGATGTAGGGATATTACCCATGACTGAAGTGGTATTTAAAGGTGCGGAAGAATTGAAGGAAATATCGATACATCGGGAAGATGTATTACAACTATTAGATAAACTGAAGAGTAGCAAATCACCTGGGCCGGATGATATACATCCAAGGGTATTTAATTAATTTATTTATTTATTTAGTGTCTCTTATATACCGCGCTCTTTAGGATCAGTGCGGTTTACATACAACAAAATTTGTGCAGTGCAGGCGGAACCTTCACTGGACTTACAAAGAACAGGGGTCTCTAACAAGGCTAATAGAGGTAACTATGTACAGACAAAAAAACTGTCTGTCACCGGCTACGTGAGCAGCTCAACTATTTACAGGTTGGCCTAACTATATACAGATTGGAAGATTGATATGTATGCATTGTTTGGGATCTAGAGGGCGGGGCTGCAAATGTGCATAGCAGCTGCGTTGGGGGTGTCGGCCTGGTTCTGTTGCAGCAGAGCGCAAACAATCCAATAATACCAGGAGTCTGTTCAGAAGGTCCAAATCATTTATTTGTGCACAAGACTCAAGCAGAATCACATTCAAAATGGCTGAGCCATGGTTTCTAGCAAAACAACAACTTTTATACTGTTCTTTTCCATTCTAGGTATAGGCAAACTTTCCATTGGTCCCGGTAACCCCTTTCACCCCATCTATTGGTCCCGGTACCAATACGTAGCTCCAATGAGGACCTTGGTCTGGGCTTAGCACCTGCTTACCCCCCTTACAGTCCTCATTACAATGGTCATTTCTTGGGCTCTCGTTACATTTTACCTCCAAGGTCACTGTCTAACTAAAACATGTGGGAAAGCAGGGCACTGTAACTTTTCTTTCAGCAGAGTTAATTAATTCCATAGAAGCTTCACTCTCTTATCAATACCAATTAAAACTTGTTTTTCTACATTCTCTAAGTTTCGATTCTGCCTAGCTATACTTAATTGTGCTCAGTTAAGTTTCGATTCTATGGTAGCAGCATTTAGGGGAGTGTGTAATTCCTTTGGGCCTCTCCGCAGGCTTCATTTACAGGTCAAGCTGTTTAGGCCTCTCTGCTTATTTCTGACACTATGGATCATAGGCCTTCGCCTACCACATTCCCCCCTTTGATTAATCTCACCCTAATACTAATAAGATGTGAGAGTTAAATCACTCAATTACACTGGGGTCGGGTTTCGACCATAGGTAGCAGGATTAGGGTGCCATAAGGCTAAAATCTTAGTTGCGGTTTTCCGCTCCACTGTATTCTCAATAACACTGTTAATAGAGCGCATACAACATGGGATTATACATGGTAAGAGTAGAAACAATGCTAAAAAGAGCAATATCAGCATAGCGAAAGTAGTAAGTCCTCCTAAACCAGAGAAGATAGATGCAAACCAATTGGGTATCTTAAGACTATGCCAGGTCTGTACTGGCACATAAGCTTGCTTTCGCATGTTTTCAGCAATTTCTTCAACTACCTGACTCTTATCCTCTATCTTCAAGCAACAATTTGTGAGATTTAGTTTACTACAGACTCCTCCTTCAGCAGCTAATAAGTAATCTAGTGCCAAGCGATTTTGATATATTGCTGTGCGCATTTGTGTGCTTTGTCTAGCTAGAAGTGTAAGTGCTTGACTGGTTTCATTAGTAATGAGTCCAACTACTGCCTGCAAGTGTATAATTCTATTCAACATGTAAATTGGGGTACGATATCCCCACATGCCATCTTGCTCCCAAGTGGCAGGTCCATAATAGGCGATGATTCGCTCGGGTGGCCAATCCTCACCATCCCATTTCTCCCACTTGCCTATCTGTAGAGCTGCTCTCTTCTGTCTCTTTGAATAGACTGGGTAGCCTAATTGTTCTCCATGTTCTGTGGGCAATAGAAAGAAAGAGGGTCGGATAGTCCCTAAGACACACGCCCCTCCCCATTGAATAGGGAGTTGAGCATATGCTCGGGTTCCACAAATCCAATATAGGCCAGGTGGGGCTTGCCAGACATGAGGTTGGGCAAGGTCAGTCCATAGAGGGGCAAGCTCAGGAAATCTTGCTAATGGATTGGTGGGTTCAGATTCATTAATTCCTGACCACCAGGATGTCTGTTTTGTGGTGTTATTATAGAACTTCTGGCTAAGACAGACGAGCTGTCCTACCTTCGAGGTATACTGGGGTCCAGTTCGGGCATAACACAGACGTCCAACTATTGGGTGTGCTAATACCCATTCACTGGTAGTCTTGTGCAGCTCTGTCTGATTGTAGGTTATTGAGTAATTCAGTTCTTGGGCCTCCCAAGGCCACTGATCTCCCATTTTGGTTCCACCACAAAAATAACAATCTGAAATGCGGAGACTGGAGACCACAGCTCCAGCCAACTCTAAGAACAAATTCTGAGAAGGGTGAGGGATATCAAACTTGTTTATATGCATGGTTTCATAGAAAGTGTTATGTATATGGTACCTTGATGATCGATGGGCTTGGGTATTTAGTCTAATATATACAATGGTCCCTGGATCTGATCCAGAGCCTGCAATGCGTAATCCAAATTTATACCCTTGTTTCCATGCACTGGGATTCATTATGGGTAGTTCTAATGGGTTACAGGCACCCTTCTTACATTTTTCTGGATTCTTTACATATGGCTTGATTAAAGCAGCCATTCGATTATCTCTGGTATTCTCTACCATACCAGTTTTCCATGTGGCATAGAACACGCATTCCCACTTTGGGCAATAGTAGTCTTGAACTGGTGCTGTGCTATATTCATTTGCTAAAACTCGTTTGCCTGTACACGCCCCCCACCCGGTGGTTCCTTCGGGACACATATACTTATCATCATTGGCATAAGCTTTCTCCCAATTGGCACATTTAGAACGACTATCTCTATTAATGGCATCACAAGCATCAAAATACAAAGCAGCACCTTTTGTGGGATCAGTAAGTGGAGATGTAGCATTAAGTACAGCTCCATCTGCATCATCCCATCGTATTTCTAGAGTATAATAGGATGGGTTCTTATGTGGGTTAAAACAAACTTTAGTATTTCCCGTAGTACAAACATTCAGTTCAGTGGTGTTATAAATACACCGGCTTACTGTACCAGTACAGGTATAGTAAGAATGATAAAGCAAAGTCTGAGTCACTTTCATTCCAGTTCGAGTGGAAGTAATGCAAGCAGTACATGGGGGTAAGGCACAAGTAAGTTCAAAGCTCCCCATGCAAGCAACCAGGACAAAGTAGAAACAGGGATGCATGTTGATTGTAGTTCTTCTGAATCCTCGCTGGAAAATCTTGACCTCGACGTCCTCTTCTTCTTGGCACAATGCTGACCCGTTTGCTAATGAAGCAATTCAACGGGTGTCGGTGTTGATTGAAGATCTTCAAATGTTCATCGTATGCCAACTTACCAATCGTAGTTGGCTCTAAATAGATTAGTCAATATAAAGTCAGTCAGTGTACCAAAATTGTACACATGGAGTCTGCAAAAACAAATCTTGCTGTATTGGAAACGGCAATCCTCTTCGAAAGACTTGTCTACTGCAAGGTGCGGTGGTTGTTGGGGTGACCCAAAGGAGTTCTAGGTCGCTGGTTGCCGCCTCAGGGTGAGTCGCAAAGGGATATCAGGATGTTGTACTGCTGTCCACTGCTCCGGGTCTGGAACAGCTGCTGGCTTGACTCTGCTGTGATGGATCCAGGAATCAATTTCTGCTACCTTTACTGCAGTTGGGGTAGACAGGATGACGGTGTATGGCCCCTTCCAATGCGGTTCCAGTGGTGTCTTCTTCCAATCTTTGATCCACACCGAGGTACCCGGCTTGTAGGGATGCAGGGGTTCCGTCAAGTTGATAGGCAACTGGTCCTGTATCTACGTATGAAGAGTCTGCAGAACAGAACTAAGAGCTAGAAGTTCTTGTCTGGTTATTTCTGAACCAATCTGTGGCAAACTACCTTTTACACCCTGCACTATCGGTGGAGGTTTGCCATACATAACTTCGAAAGGGGAAAATCCTGATGATTTCACAGGAGCTGAGCGTATTCTAAGTAAGGCTATTGGGAGAACCTGGGGCCACTTCAGGTGGGTCTCCTGACATAGCTTGGACATCTGAGATTTTAAAGTTCTATTCATTCGCTCAACTTTCCCTGAACTTTGGGGTCTGTATGCAGTGTGTAACTTCCATTGTATCTGTAAGACACTTGCTAACTGCTGGGTAATTTGAGATACAAATGAGGGTCCATTGTCTGACCCTATTACTGCTGGAATTCCAAATCTGGGGATAATTTCTCTTAACAAAACTTTAGTAACTTCTCGGGCTTTTTCAGTCCTGGTGGGAAAGGCTTCCACCCACCCAGAGAAGGTACAGACTAATACTAGCAAGTAACGGTATCCATTGGCCTTTGGCATTTCAGTAAAGTCTACTTGCAGGTGGTGCATGGGGGTTACACCTCCTGACTGAACTCGAGGTGGTGGCGTGGGACCCTGTTTGGCATTGTTCTTGGCACAAATTAGACACTGGCGGGCTACTGAGGCTGACAGGGCTCCCAATAAGGCGATGCAAAAATGTGGTTTAAGTGCTTTCTCCATAGCACTCTTCCCATAATGTGTGGCTTGATGAAAGGCCTTGACAAAGGCTGGTCCCAATGATTCAGGGATCACTATTCGTCCTGGGGGTTGACTGCCCTCGGGTGGTGGCAGCTCAATCCATCCATCTTTCAGTACTCCCTCTTCTTTATTACAGTAGTACTCCAATTCTTTGGTGGTATATCGTGGTGTCCATAAATTAAGGGGTACTGGAAACAATGCTGCTTGTACTGGTGTCGCTTGTGGTGAAATTTGGCCTGTCATAGCTGCTTTTCGTGCTGAAGCATCAGCAAATCTGTTTCCTTGGGCAACTTCTCCTTTTCCCGCTTGGTGTCCTCGACAGTGCATGACAGCCACACGTGTAGGGGCCCATACTGCGTCAAGTAACATCAATATTTCTGGGCCATACTTGATGGATTTGCCTCCCGAGGTGATAAGTCCTCGTTCTTTATACAGAACTCCATGAGCATGTAAGGTCGTGAAAGCATACTTTGAGTATGTATATACATTCAACTGAAGTCCAGCACCTAATACTAGTGCCCTTGTTAGCGCTATCAATTCTTCTTTTTGTGCTGATGTTCCTGAAGCAAGAGCTGATGATTCGATGACTCTCTCCCGGGTTACCATTGCATACCCGGCACAGCGTCATCCATTGATGATGAGGCTGATTCCATCCACAAAGTAGGTCTGGTCAGGGTTCTCTATAGGTATATCAGTCAGATCAGGTCGACTTGAAAATACAGTATCCATGACTTCTATACAGTCATGCTCCGGAGGGTCTTCGCTGACTGGTATCAGTGTGGCTGGGTTCAAGGCATGGCTCACTTCTAGTTGTATTTGTGGATTTTCACATAGCATGCTTTGGTATTTCAGCATTCGAGAATTGGTGAGCCAATGATTTGCTTTTTGTTCCATAAGGGCAAGTACCACATGTGGTACTGTGACGCGTAGATTCTGTCCTAAGGTGAGTTTGTCTGCTTCACTCACTAATAATGCTGTAGCTGCTACTGTTCTCAAACATGGTGGCCATCCCTTGGCCACAGTGTCCAGTTGTTTCGATAGGTATGCTACGGGTCGCTCCCAATATCCCAACTTCTGAGTCAACATGCCTAGAGCGTTCCCGTGCATCTCATGCACAAATAGGTGGAAGGGCTTGTGAACATCTGGTAACCCAAGTGCTGGTGATGACATCAATTCTTCCTTCAGGGTCTTGAAAGCTGCGTCTTGCTCAGGTCCCCACTCTAGTGGCGACTTTTCTTCTCCCTTGGTGGCTTCATATAGCGGTTTAGCAATCTAAGCAAAGTTAGGTATCCATATCCGGCAGTACCCTGCTGCTCCCAGAAAGGCTCTGACTTGCTTTCTGGTAGTTGGGGTTGGGATACTGCACACGGCTTCTCTTCTCTCTCGTCCCAATTGTCGGCTTCCCTTAGTCAGGCGAAAGCCCAAATATTTTACTTCTTTTTGACATAGCTGTGCTTTTGCTCTGGAAACTTTGTATCCAGCTTCATCCAATAGTTGCAAGAGGTTAGTGGTGGCTTGTATACATTCACTTTCTGATGTGGCAGCTACCAGTAGGTCATCCACATATTGGAGGAGTACTCTTTTCTCAGGGGCCACAGGGCAAATTGAAAGATCTTGGTTTAGTGCAGCACTAAAAATAGTAGGTGAATTTTTAAATCCTTGAGGCAATCGTGTCCAAGTGAGCTGGCCCCTTCTTCCTGAGACAGGGTCCTGCCATTCAAAGGCAAACAGCAATTGGCTAATTGGGGCTAATCTTATGCAAAAGAATGCATCTTTCAAGTCCAAAACAGTAAAGTGGGTAGCTTCAGCAGGAATCAGTCCTAGGAGTGTATAGGGATTTGGCACAACTGGATGTATGGTTTCAACTGCTTCATTCACTCTCCTTAAGTCTTGCACTGGGCGGTAGTCACCTGTCCCAGTCTTCTTTACTGGCAAGAGAGGAGTGTTCCATGGTGACTGACAAACTTTGAGTAGGCCATACTCCAGTAGTCTCAACAAGTGGCGGTGGATGCCTTCAATTGCTGCTCTTGGAAGTGGGTATTGCTTGACATGTACTGGTTCTGCACTAGGCTTGAGATTCACAATTACTGGAGCAATATGTTTGGCCAGGCCTGGTGGGTTGCCCTCTGCCCATACTCCAGGAGGGGCTTCAATGCTTTTCAGAGTAGGTTCGAAATAGGTATCAAGGATTGACTCGGTACTATAATATCTCCATTCTTCTTCTCGAGGAACAGTGAGCACCATTAGTCCAGCAGGTTTTGAATTTACTGTCATTTGCATTTCTCCTTTCTCAGTAAAGGATATTTGGGCCTGCAGCTTGGCTAGCATATCTCGTCCCAGTAGTGGCACTGGGCACTCAGGCATGTAAAGGAATTGGTGCGTTATTTGCTGTCCTCCTAAATTACATATGCGGTTTTGAAGAAAAGGCTTTGTGGCTTTAGCACCAGTCGCTCCCACAATGGTGACTGCTCTTGTAGAAAAAGGGGCTATTTGTTTATCTACTACAGAATGTTCTGCTCCAGTATCAACCATAAAGTCCATGAATTGGTCTCCTATTTGTATACTGACCATACCTAAAGCGAATTCGGAGCCCGGTCTGTCCTAATCTGCTTCATCTAATTCGGAGGCCGTTGCTGCTGCAACTCCCTGTATGGCCTCTGCCCGTTCTCGTTGAAAATATTCTCGATTGGTTCCTCTGCGGTTCTGGGGTCGGCCTCTCTCTCTTTCCCTCCAAGGGGCGTGTTCCCCTTCATCCAGAGAGGCCTCTTCGAGTCGCGGGCATGCACTTCTCCAATGTCCTTCTTCCCTGCAATAAGCGCATTGGTTCGCGCCTAATGGGGGCCGGTCATCTCCTCGGCCCCGCCCTCTTCCTCTGCTCCTTCAACCAGGGACACCTCCCCTTCTCTGTTCCACTATGGCCGCAGCCAAAAAATCTGCTTTCTTCTTCATCCTTCGATCACTTTCTTTCTGTCTTTCATTATCACGATTCACAAACACTTTATGAGCGACTTCCAATAACTGAGTTGCATTCATGCCCGCAAACCCCTCTAATTTTTGTAGCTTACGTCTAATATCTGGTTGTGACTGGTTTACAAAAGCATCATTCACCATGCATAGGCTTCCTGGTGCATCTGGGTCATAGGGAGTGTACATCCTGTACGCTTCAGACAATCTTTCATAGAATACTGCTGGGCTTTCGTCTATGCCCTGATTAACTTCGGTCACTTTAGAGAGATTCATGGCTTTCTGACCCCCCTTTCGCAGACCTTGCATAAGGCCTTGGCGAAACCGTGATAGAGCTCTGGATCCTCTATCAGTATTTGGATCCCACTGGGGGTCTTCATTAGGGAATTCTCTTTTAGCTGCTTCGCGATTGTCTATTCCTGCTTCTTCCCCCCCCCCCCTTCTGCCAGGGGATTGTCGGCTAGCCAGTCAATAGCTGCTCGCTTAATTCGTGTCCGCTCCTCAGTAGTAAATAAAGTAGACAGGAGCTGACGGCAATCTGACCAAGTGGGTTGGTGAGTTTCCATAATAGTATGCATCAATTCTGTTAACTCTTGGGGCTTGTCAGTGTAGGAAGCATAATGCAATTTCCAGTTCAGCAAATCAGTAGTGGAGAAAGGCACATATACTAGACTTAGGGGTCCCGCTACTATCTGGTCATTCTCATCTCGCACGGGCATTCCCGGGACATGCCGTAGTGGCATCAGTTTCTTGACAGAAGCTTTCTGTAGCTTAATAGAAACTTTCTTGACAAGGGCTTTCTGTCTCACAGTGCGCTTAGTCTGGGGCGCTTCGCTTGTTACGGATGAGCTTGCACTGACGGCTGATGTTACGCTATCAGTCTCGCCCTGAGAGGACACTTCCTCTTCTTCTTGCTCTGACTCATCCTTCTCTTCAGTCTCAGGCGAGCCAGTATCCTCGTTAAGAGGGGGATCATCTATCTGCCCTTCTGGGGGTGACTCCGGAGATGGGTCTCGCTGTCGCCGCGGTACTGCCGCAGGACGTGGAGGTACTTTCACTGGCTGCTGGGCCTGGGGCTGTCTAGTTACAATTCCCGGGGACTCAGGATCTATCAAAAAAGGCTTCTGACTGGATTTCTCAGCTGTCCCTGCCTTCTGGGTCTGGTCTGTTAATGCTAACAATATTCTGCACTGTTCCTCATAACAGCGCTGTGCCCAAGGGGGCGGATTCTCACAAATATTTAACCAAGAATCTATATAGGGGTACTGATCGGGGTGCGCTGCTCGCATCTTCTGATGAACTGATCGAACAATTCCTATGCTAAATGTTCCATCTCGGGGCCACATGGGGTCTATGATGGGCCACTCCCTAATACACAAAAGCTGTAATCGTGAGGCAGTCATTTTTACTCTATAATCTCCTGAATATCCTTTATTAAAATACTTGATCATACATTCTAACGGAGTGTGCCTAGTAGACCCCGCCCCTCCCATATCGATGTGTGCGCGCAACAACAAACAGAAGGGAAAAGGAGGGCGGACCGTGGGTAAGGGGTCCTCATGGTCCTAGAAACATTTAAGGGAAACAAATAACAAGACGACGACGGTCGCTTCCTCCTTTTTACGACCTGAACGCGGTCGCCCAGCCAGGAAATGCGTTACTCAGGAGTCCGCCTTCACTTGTTCCGTGCTGCCAGACCTCTCATTCACACTTCATTCACACAATCATGCTAGCAACGTATCCCAAAAACAGCCCAATCCTGTCTCTGCTGACTAGGCTATATCAAATTCCAAAATCAAAATCAAAAAGACGATAGTTTCACCCCGCGCATACTCATGCGGGGTTAGTCGGACCGTCTTGAGAGGTGATCAAGCTCTCTTACCAAATTCCAAAGTTTCAAAATTCAAACAGCAGTTCTGCTCTGACTCATCTGTCTAGACATACCAAATCAAAACTATACTCACCGGATCCGGTCCCCGTTCCCGAGCAAGCGCATGAGTTGGACCTCGGACTCCCCTCACGGGTTCGAGGTGTTGGTTCCGTCCGGGTCCGGCACCCGCCGAGGTCTGGCCAGCTCCCTCCAATGCAAGGGACCGGTGGCGCCAGGGAGCGAGCCCACGTCGGGAGGGCACGATCCCGGCAGAACCAAACCTTATAGAGGCGGAAAGTCGTGGTATATTGGCTCATATACCTCTACTACCCACACATTTCCCGGCCAACGCACCAAGAATATGTTGCAGCAGAGCGCAAACAATCCAATAATACCAGGAGTCTGTTCAGAAGGTCCAAATCATTTATTTGTGCACAAGACTCAAGCAGAATCACATTCAAAATGGCTGAGCCATGGTTTCTAGCAAAACAACAACCTTTATACTGTTCTTTTCCATTCTAGGTATAGGCAAACTTTCCATTGGTCCCGGTAACCCCTTTCACCCCATCTATTGGTCCCGGTACCAATACGTAGCTCCAATGAGGACCTTGGTCTGGGCTTAGCACCTGCTTACCCCCCTTACAGTCCTCATTACAATGGTCATTTCTTGGGCTCTCGTTACATTTTACCTCCAAGGTCACTGTCTAACTAAAACATGTGGGAAAGCAGGGCACTGTAACTTTTCTTTCAGCAGAGTTAATTAATTCCATAGAAGCTTCACTCTCTTATCAATACCAATTAAAACTTGTTTTTCTACATTCTCTAAGTTTCGATTCTGCCTAGCTATACTTAATTGTGCTCAGTTAAGTTTCGATTCTATGGTAGCAGCATTTAGGGGAGTGTGTAATTCCTTTGGGCCTCTCCGCAGGCTTCATTTACAGGTCAAGCTGTTTAGGCCTCTCTGCTTATTTCTGACACTATGGATCATAGGCCTTCGCCTACCACAGTTCCAGAGTGCGACTGGCTGTGAGTCGGCATCTGAGTTGAAAGAACTGAAATATGAGATTGCAGACCTGCTATTAGTAATCTGTGAACTATCATTAAAATCATCTGTAATACCTGAAGACTGGAGGATGGCGAATGTAACATCAATTTTTAAAAAGGGTTCCAGAGGTGATACGGGAAACTACAGACCAGTGAGCCTGATGTCAGTACCGGGAAAAATGGTAGAAACCATCATAAAGAACAAAATTGCTGAACATGTAGATAGTGTCACCAGTAACCTCCCCCAGAGCCCTGAGGCATGCAGAGAAAGGTCAGCCTGGGAAAATCCTGACTCAGGAAGTAGGGCAGTGCATTGATTATGCATAGCCTTCTGGGTGTTGTAGTCCCCTTCTACTCCCCAAGCAAGGAATAACTGTAGTCGAGTGGTTCAGGCAATATATGACAAGGTTTTATTTCCCCTCCGGGTGGATTAATTGCCAATAAAATACAGAACAAAAATGGCCATGCTTCTGGCATAAGAAAACAAAACTCAGGAACTGAACAAAACAGCTTCTTCCTCTTCAGCTTTAAACAATGCAGTGCTTCAACAAACTCAAAGAAACATTTCCTTTTAAACCCCAAAAGAATCACTTTGCTCTTTTTGCTGCTGTTCCAACAGCTTTGGTAACAGATATCAGCACAGGGATATATCATCATCTGCAAATGATAGCGTACAGTCCATTTGTTCCTCAGAGTCTTCTACAACAGACCCTGTCTGCATTTCCTCATCACTTTCAGCTGAGCAGGTTTGTACAAAATCATACGGAGCTTTAAAACACAGACCCTCTCTATTTCCTAGAGTTTTCTCATCAGAATGCTCTATAGAGCAGGGCTGATAACTGCCGTATACTTGGGAACTAGCACATGGAGAGTCTAACAGAGCTTGGCAATCACAGGGAAAACTTTTCTGTCTAGTTTTCTCTGTCAATGCTTTACACAGCCTACCTTTGGGCTTTTTCCTAGAAGACTTTCTCAGCACTGCATCCTCAGTCTTGCAAACGTCCTCTGGCCAACAGCCTTCTCTCCCAAGAATTTCTGAGCACTCCCACACTGACCTCTCAGGCAGTGTCTCTCTCCAACTGCCTTCACGATAGGGCTCTAATTGAGAGTAGCTCCCACCTGGCTTTTGGGCTTGGGCTCTCCGGGACTTTGTAGCTTTGAATTCTCGTGCTTTGTCTCCTGTTTCTCTCTCTGCTGCTCTTGGAACTCCTACAGCTCCACCAGCTCCTCTTATTCCACCATCTCTGCTCTCCTGGTTCCTCTCCTTGCTCTCCAGGTTCCCCACCTTGCTCTGCTCCGGGTTCCTCCCCTTGCTCTGCTCGCTGCTCCTGCTCTGCTCCCTGAATCTCAGTGAGCAATTCTTATATCCCTGTTTTCTAGGGCTTAACTCTGCCCCACCTCCCACTAGGTGTTTCCCCTTAAGACCGGGGCTCAGGGATACTCTGCAGCTTGGGTGTGTTTGCTGCACTCCTGACTCATACTGTTTACGTTGCCCATGGCAACCCTGGGCCATGTGCTTTGCTTGCCTGTCAGAAACTGCAACAGAATCTTCTGTTTCCCCCAGCTCCCCAGCCTCGGAAGGACCTTCTACATTACAATAGTCATGGCTTAATGGGAGACAGCCAACATGGCTTTAGACAAGGAAGAATCTTGTCTTACTAATCTGTTATGTTTTTTTGAAGGTGTGAATAAACAGGTAGACAAAGGTAAGTCTGTTGATATAGTGTATTTGGACTTTCAGAAAGCCTTTGACAAGGTCCCTCCCTCATCAGAGACTTTTGGCAAAACTAAAAGTTATGGGATAGGAGGCAGTGTACTGTTGTGGATCAGGAACTGGTTAAAAGATAGAAAGCAGAGGGTAGGGCTAAATGGCCAATTTTCCCAATGGAGAAAGGTGAATAGTGGTGTACCCCAGGGATCTGTGCTGGGTCCGCTGCTTTTTGACATATTCATAAATGACCTGGAAAAGGGAATAATGAGTGAGGTTATCAAATTTGCAGATGACACAAAACTATTTAAAGTTGTTAAAACCCAAGAGGATTGTGGAAAATTGCAAGAGGATCTTGATAAATTGGAAGACTGGGCATCAAAATGGCAGATGTAATTTAATGTGGACAAGTGCAGAGTTATGCACCTAGGGAAGAACTATGGTTACACAATGCAAGGTCCCACAATAGGAACCACCACCCAGGAAAAAGATTTAGGCATCATTGTGGATAACATGTTAAAATCCTCAGCCCAGTGTGCAGCGGTGGCCAAGAGAGCAAATAGAATGCTAGGTATCATGAGGAAAGGAATGGAAAATAAAATAAAGGATATTATAATGCCTCTATATCGTTCCATGGTGAGACTTCACCTTGAATATTGTGTACAATTCTGGTCGCCGTATCTTAAAAAAGATATAGTGTTATTAGAAAAGGTTCAGAGAAGAGCCACCAAAATGGTAAAGGGGATGGAAGGATACCCCTATGAAGAAAGGCTAAAAAGGTTAGGGCTCTTTAACCTGGAAAAGAGACGGCTGAGGGGAGATATGATAGAAGTCTATAAATTAATGAACGGAGTGGAACGGGTAAACGTAGATTGATTCTTTACGTTATCAGAATGTAGAAAGACTAGGGGACATGCAATGAAACTACAGGGTAAACTATTTAAGAATAATAAAAGAAAATATTTTTTCACTCAACATGTAATCAAACTCTGGAATTTGTTACCGGAGGATGTAGTAAAGGCTGTTAGTGTAGCTGGGTTTAAAAAAGGTTTGGACATGTTCCTGGAGGAAAGGTGCATAAACCATTATTAAGAAGGGACCCAGGATATCAATGCTAGACCCAATACAAGCATAGTGGAACCTATGTCTTTTGGGGAAACTACTAGGTATGTATGACCTAGATTGGCCACTGTTAGAAACAGGATGCTGGGCTTGATGGACCTTGGTCTGACCTAGTATGGCATATCTTATGTTCTTATGTTCTTAAGTCTTCTAAGACTGGCCGGTCCTCGAAGGGTAAATCTCCTTCAAAGTATCGAGATGCCACTGGCGTTGCCCTCAAGGATAGTTCACCGGCAAAACAGCCCCTGTGGGAGTCTTCGGGCTCCAAAGCATTAACGGGGCTCCAAGATGTTCTAGAGGCTTCCTCGTCTGCAGAACTACGGGTGCCATGTTCTGGGGTCGTAGCCACTTCCACCGATACTGACACCCAGGCATCGGCAGGAGCGATGGATAAAAGAAGCCTCGCTATTCAACGCAGTCTAGCGTCCCTCTTAGCAGCTTCAGTACCACTAAGACCGTTACAGACAGTTCAACAGGTATCGGTACCGACAGTACCTGCTTCGACAGGACTGCTTCCCCCCATGCCGAGCCTTGAGTCTATATCGGGGATCAGGAACCGAGACAATTTGGTACCGATTTCGAGTGGTACTGATACCATGCGTTACGGGAGCACCCGGTATAGAGTGCCTTTGAGTCTTCCAATTCCGATGACTCTGACAATTCTACCGGTACCAGAGCAAACCTACTAGAGGATTCATCTCCTTCTCCTCAACGTAGGATGTCTCCTCCAGAAGATATGTCCTTCCAGGATTTCATACGTGATTTAGCAAAGGGCCTTGCAATCACTGTGATTCCAGAAAAGGAACCTAGGGCAGAAGAATTAAGAATTCTACAATACCCTATGGCTCTCAAGGAGGCAGCTATGCTTCTTATTCACAAGATCTGATGTTGAGAATGTGGGAAACTCCTTTAACGATTTCTTCACATTCCCAACGCCTTGAGACTATGTACCGAGTGCCAAGTTGTCCTGGTTTTCAAAAAACAGTTACCACACTATTCAATGGTAGTAGAATCGGCCATGCAAAGAATCAAGCGTGCTAAAACACATTCTTCTAATCCTCCAGGCCAGGAATCCAGGACGCTCAATGCCTCTGGGCGTCGATGCTTTCAATCCTCCATGCTATCAGCCAGGATCAGTTCCTATATTCTTTATATGGGAATGTTTCCTGGAAGACGTCACAAAAGACTTAGAGCTCATTAGCCCTTGTGTCTCTGAGGAAAAAAAGAGCAGACTACCTTATTCTGGTCAAGCACGCCCAGAATGTCTCTAAATTCATGAACCATGCTACCTTAGATTGCTTTGAATATATTAGCAGAACCTCTGCTATATCCATAGGAGCACGTTGCATTGCTTGGCTTCAAGTATCAGACTTAGAACAGCGGGTGCAAGAAAAGCTGGGAAACCTTCCTTGTACAGGAGAAAATCTCTTTGGCAAGGACTGGCAGGACAAGGCTAATCAGCTTGAATCTGAAAATACTACCATGAACAGACTATCAAAGTCTACAGCCAACCCAGCAAAGAAGAAAACATTCATAAAAACCTTTTCAGCAAGAAAAAGAAGCCTTACCCATCTTACACCCATCAAAGCCACTGTCTGCTTCATGTTCCCCAGAAGAGGCAACAACAGAACAGACAGACAGCAAAGAAAGCCGCAAGCTCAAAGAGCTCAACCAGCCCAACAGACCCAGCCCCCTCAGGGTCTTTGACTTCTACCTAGATAACTTAGTCATTCTGCCCCTGAAAGCTCCAGAACCCTTAACCATTCCAGGAAGACTATGCTATTTTGCCAAAAGATGGCAACAAATAACATCAGAAAATGACTAGGGTACAAGCTTCTTTTTCTCAACTTGCCCCCACCTACAATAATAAAACAGTTCAATTCTCAGGCCCCTGCCAACAACCTCTTGTGGCACATCACTTCTCGCTCAAGGAGCAATCAAAGAAGTACCCATATCCCAACACGGTTCGTGGTTTTACTCCGCCTATTTTCTTATTCCAAAGACAGGAGGACACAGGCCTATACTAGACCTCAGAGAATTAAACAAATATTTGTTCCGAGAAAAGTTCAAAATGATCTCCCTCGGGACACTCCTTCCATATCTTCAAAGTCAGGATTGGCTATGTTCTCTAGATCTAAGAGATGCGTACACGCATATTCTCATCCACTCAGATCACAGGAAGTTCTTTTGATTCCTGGTCCAAGGAAGACACTTCCAGTACAGAGTTCTTCCTTTTGGACTGGCCTCTGCTCCAAGAGTCTTCACAAAATGCATGGCAGTGGTAGCAGCATTTATGAGGGAATATTCGTCTTCCCTTACTTGGAAGATTGGCTTATTCAAGCATCGACAGCTCCAGAGGCCAGCTTCGCTCTTTCTCGAGCAATGAGCATTCTTCAAAACTTGGGACTGGTCATAAACCTCCCAAAATCTCATCTCACCCCCTCTCAATCTCTCAAATTCATAGGGGCTCGTCTAGACACACGGCAACCAAAGGCTTTCCTGCCACAGCCACGCTGTCTAAAGATAATACAACTAGCATCTCAAGCATCTATGAAGGTGTTCCTTACTGCTCGAGAGATGCTTCAACTTCTGGGACATATGGCATCCACTGTCCTTGTGGTTCCCTATGCTCGCCTCCACATGTGAGCAGCCCAGTGGACCTTATCCTCTCAATGGTCACAGGCCTCGGTTCAGCTAATGGTCAAGATCAGAAACACCGCACGTCTAATTTCATCCCTGCAATGGTGGCAATCTCTGGAAAACCTCCTTGTAGGCTGTCCTTTCCAGCAGCCTCTAAACCAGACCACCCTAACAACAGATGCGTCCAAGATGGGTTGGGGGGCCTACTTGCACGATCTGTCCACTCAGGGTCTCTGGACCCCACAGGAGGTTTCCCTTCACATAAACCTCCTAGAGCTAAGAGCCATCTTCAATGCTATTCAAGTCTTTCAGGCCCATCTCAGCAAAAAGACAGTTCTGGTCCAAACTGATAATCAGGTAGCTATGTTCTATGTGAACAAGCAAGGTGGAACAGGCTCTCTGTTGCTATGGGCCCTCGCCAGAGAGTTGAAAATTCACCTGTTTGTGGTATACCTTCCGGGCATTCAAACGTTATGGGCAGACAGACTCAGTCAAATGCTGCTGCCACACGAGGGGTCCCTCCACTCAGTTGCTCTTCAGCAGTCGTGGTGAGAGGACCTACTTTTGAGAGCTCCTGCTAGGGGGAGGAGTTTTGTTCACTGACTGTGTTTGGATGTCGGATCCTGGGCCACCTCCAGCGGGAGAGGCCCAGGCCCAGGGGCCTACCAGGCCTGGTAGGCCTCCTTTGCTGCAGAATGCTGTGGATGCTGGGACCTGTTTTCAGCCGGTGCCCCAGGAGGGGGGCTCCCCAGGTAGGACTGCACATGGCCAGGGAGGAGGGACCCACATGCCCGGAGGATTGGGCCTGCTACCTCCTGGAGAAGGCTCGCTTCTCCTTCCGAGGCAGGGTGTGGAGGTTGGGTGGAGGCAGGGAGAGGCCCTGGGGAGGCCCTGGAGTGTTGTACCGAGCTCCTCCACCAGTGCAGGGGGTGGCGGGGTCCACCCTCCACCTTGGGTCCTGGAGGAGGCCTCTACCTCCTCCAGTGAGGATGAGGATGGAGGGTCGGGCCTGCCGCCCTTCCAGGAGCCGGCTAGGGCCCCGGAAGAGGTTGTAGCAGCAGTGCGACAGCTCCGGGGTCTCCAGGAGGAGGCGGCCCAGCTGCAAGCCCAGCTCTCCCACCTGGAGAGCCTGCAGGCCACCATTCCTGGTACGGAGTGGGTGGCCTATAAAAAGTATCTGAAGGAGGTGAAGCGGGCCTTGAAGGCCAAGTACCGAGGGATTGCCTATTTGAAGAACCAGGGTTGTGGGTCCCTCGCTGAGGTGTACCACAATCACGACCGTTGGACCAACAGTGTGCCTGCAGTTCAGGGGAGACCCCCGGGGGCGGGTAGGCCGGTCGGACACCAACGGTCCCATTCTCTGCCCTTACAATTCTCTGCTGCTGTAAGGAATGAAGCACAATCCCTGCCCTTCACATCTACTGCGCTATCTTGGTTAGGTGCCCCTTACCTGCAGATGGCTGGCGGTCGTGGCGGTGTGGATGTCCAGTCCAAGGCTCTAGGGAATGCGGTGCCTGCTCTGCTGGACCCTGTGGTGAACACTGGTGCTCGGGTGTTCGAGGGTGAGGTTTCGGCCCGCCCGGGTTTGCTGGACTCTGACAGGGCATCGGCTTTCTCCACCAGTGTACAGCTGATGGCTCCGTACAGCGCCGACCAGGGAACGGAGGGGGGGGCTCCGCAGGATCAATCCCTCCCATCAGCGGGTCTTTTCCGCCATTTCTCCTGCCCTCCTGACATCGTTGAGCGCTGCTGGGATTCCCCAAGATGGCCGCCGGGGAGTTCACGGTGACGTCAGTATCGATGAGAGGGTTGCCCCGATGGAGGACGTGTCTGCAGGGCCTCCCCCAGCCCGATTGGATGTCCAAGATGGCCGCCGCAAGCTGTGTGACGTCACTTCCGGGACCACCCGGAAGTGTGGAGCAAGCCGCGATTCTGCCTCTGCCCTGCCGCGGGAGCAACGGCGGCGGTCTGCGGAGGCTCTACTAGGATTCCCCCGACAGTCAGCAGCTGGAGGGTTCCATCGGATCAGCGATTCCCACCCGGCTCTGATGCAGCAGCGTCGGGGATCCGCAGACTCCGTGCTGGCTGTCCACCGGGTTGATCCTGCTGCACTGATCGCCGGCGTTCCAGTGCAGATTCGGAGTGGGGGGGCTGCTGGGGGTGTAGACTCCCCTGTCTTGGCTGCTCTTCCGGCTCCTAGACGGCCACAGGATGGCCGCCCGTCATTTCCAGGGGTGGCTGTCTGGCGTCGGAAGAGTGCCGGGAGGGGGAAGGATCAGGGTCGGGGCAGTTTTCCTTTGCCTGCAGCCCCCGGGGGGGGGGGGGGCGGAAGGGTGCTCAGCAGGTGTCTTTGGGATCTGTGGCAGTGGAGCGGGGTGCACGGGTTTCTGTGGAGCCCTGGTCTCTCCGGGGGCCCAAGTACCTGGGAACACCTTCTTCTACTGTTGATGGCGAAAGGGGGGCCGAGGGGGGCCTGACTCGCAGGGGGGAGTACTCCCCCTCCGCTGGAGTCTTGGCTGCCGGCCTGGATGTTCCTGACCTCTGTGCTACGTCTGGCACCGGCAATAAGGTAGGACTTGGGATTGGTGGAGGGCAGCAGGGAGGGGGCTTCGTGGGATTGCCCTTGTCATCCGGAGAACCTGTACTGTTGTTAAAGGGTCCTGCTTTACTGGAGGGAGGTTCTGCCTTATTGCCGGGAGCCCTGCAAAAGGGAGCAGAGGTTGGTGAACTGGGTGGAGGCTCTGCACCTGGGGCGTCCGCTGCTCTTGTTCTGGAGCACGGGACTCCCGTGGTTGTAGGGGAGCAGGAGGGAGAAGGGAAGATTGGCTCTCCAGTGGGAGGGGGGACAGTGGTTGTCTCGGGTGGGGAAAGGGAGTCGCTGTCTGAGGGGATGGGGGATAGGATAGCGCCTGAGCACCCCAGGAAGGGGGAGGGACCGTGTAGCTCCCCAGTCCTGGTGGCTGAGACACAGGAAGGGGTGGAGGGTGTGGGAACGCAGGGTAAGGGGGTTGGGGGGTTCCCTGGTATATCTGATATCACAGAGGAACAATTGCATGATGCCCTTCTGTTAGCCCTAGAAACCCCGGAAGGCCCTAGAGGGGCTTTTGCGGCACTTCGGGGGGGACAGGTTATGGAGGTCACCTCGGATAGGATGGGGGGAGGGGAACCGGAATGGATAGGGGGCGCCTCGGAGGACGGCAGGGGGAGCATCCCCGATTCTCTCCTGGCGGAGATGGAGCTCCCCGGTCCCACTGTCACTCCATTGGCGGCGGCTGGGGATCCTGAGCCGCAACAGCGGCCTCTCTCGCAGGTTGTTGAGGGAGAGGGGAGGGGGGGTGAGGGGCTGGAGGCAGGGGGGTCGGTTCCTCCCCGTACTTTCGCAGAAGCCCTGCGGGGGTCTGGTACTGGTACCGGGACCTTTGGTGAAGCAGGAAGAAGGGAGGTCCCCCAAGGGAGGGGTCCTGGGGGCGGGGGAGGAGGTGTGGGGGGTTCCGAGGGGTAGGGGGTGAGGTCCGACGGCGCAACGTGGCGCAGATCCGGTGGGCCGGGGAGGGGCCCCCTCCGGCCAGGGAAAATGTCTTGAGGATGGTCCTTGGGCTGGGGTTTCTCCCGGGAGATCTCTATGCCTTCATCCACATGAACAACACCATCGAGTATGATGTTAGTTTCATGCTGAGACGGGGGCTGGAGATTTTCTGGGACCGATACCAGCAGCAGAGGGGGCAGGGTGGGTGGGCCAACTTTCGTGTTGTGCCTATCTCTCGTCAGGGGGCGGTACCTGTGACCATCCTAGTTTGGAATGAATCACTCCCAGGGCAGGACATCCAGTTTTGGTTGTCGCGTCATGCGGTGCTTCTCGCACCCCTGGTTAAGGGCGCTGGGCCCCTAGGGATGTGGGACGGGTCGTGGAAGGGTAAGATCCGTTTGCGTGAAGTGGGAAATGTCGTGCAGCACGTGCCCTCGGCCGGTTTCCTCGGTCGGGATCGCATCTTGTGCTACTACCCCGGGCAACCTCGCGAGTGTCACCGCTGTGGCTCCTTCCGGCATCTGAGCATGAACTGTCCCGAGCAGGTCTGCACCCGTTGTGGACGGGGTCACGCCTCGGCCGGGTGTTTGCTCATCAGGTGCAACCTTTGCGGGGAGTTGGGCCACCCCTTTGCCCGCTGCCCCTCCGCATCACACAATGGATCGGGGGGGGATGTCGTCGCTCCACCTCGGGCTCCTGTGCGGGAGGGGGTTGTGGAGGGCCCTCTCCCTCAGGAGGAGTCCGGGGGCCCTAGGGTGGAGGAGACCATTGAGCCGAGGGAGGCACCAGGGGGAGGGGATTTGGGTAGGATGGAGGAGAGGGTTAATGTGGTGGAGGGAGATGTTGCATGACAGGATAGGGGGTTGCTGAGCGGGGCTGTCCAAGGGCAGGGTGTGAAGGGCAGACGGAGACCATGGATCATTTCCTCTGGCAGTGCCCCTTTAATGTAGCGGCCTGCCGGTTGGTGTCCGCTGCTCTTCACCTGCGTGATCTTTCCCTCCTTACGTATGCGGAGTGGGTGTACGGGGCCTGGTCCTTTCCTCTAAGGCAGGACTCCGGGACCCTCTACCTCATCACGGCTGTAGTGCGCTACCACCTGTGGCAAGCGCGCTGTCATGTCTCCGCTCGGGGATTGGTCCTGCCCCTTGATGAGGTTGTGCGGGACATTCTGGAGGAAGTGGCCAGCATGGCGCAACGCGAAAGGCGGGTGGTGGAGGCCCATCGTTGGGAGCGTCTGTGGCGTCACCTCACCCTCTGCCCCCCGTGAGGGGGGTTGCCCTGGGGTTTACTTGTTATGGCTTTGGGGTGTTTTCTCCCGGTGGACAGGGAGGGGAAACCCGGGGGGGGGGTGATGGTACTGCAGCTTTCGAAGGAGGTTTGGCCACTCTTCCGCTCTCCCTCTCTCCTCAGGGGATGGGTTTCGATCCCTCTGTCGCTCAGTTCAGGAGTGCCGAGGTTTCATTGTCCTTGTGTGCATCCCGCTCTGCTGTCTTGCGTTGCAGGGCAGCACTGTGTTTTGTTCTTTTTATGGTTTTGTATTGTTTCTTTGGTGTCTTTTGGTGGGCTTTTGTTGGGGAAGGGCCAGATGTTGCCTTTATGTTTCGTTTGGGGGGGTGGGTGGTTTTCATATTGGTAAGGGGATGTGGATTTTTCTTTTGATGTTTTTCTTTGTGGGGTGGATGGGGATGGGGCAGGGATTGGGGTGGGGGGTGGGGGAGCTGCTGCTCCTTATTAGGGGCGGGGGTGGGGATGGCGGATTATGTATCTTGGGTTCTCATGCTGGTGCGGGGGTATCGGGTATGGTTGGGGGGGGGGGGTTTGGCAGTCCCCAACAGCTGGGTGCCATGGACATGGACATGAACATGAACATTGCCTGGACTGGTAGGGGTTGTTGTCGGGTGGGGGGTTGGGCACGTGGGTTGTTTGCTGTGTTTGATGGTGGGTTTGGGGAGGTGGGTCACCGGGGGGGGGGGGGGTTCAGTTTCTTGTTTGTGATCTGTCGGGGTGGGTGGGGGTTTTGGGGGTGTGGGTCTTGTTTGGGTTTGCTGTTTTACTTTTTGATATGTCTTTTGTTGCTTGTTTATAATAAATCAAAATTTCCACTCATACCAGCTTGCTCGAGTGTTTAAAATCTGGGGACCACCAGATATAGACCTCTTTGCAAGTCCACAGAATGCCAAACTTCCCTGATTCTGTTCCAGAATCCCGGCTCACAACTGTCAGGCAAGAGATGCTTTCCTACTTTACTGGGTTCTGGACTTCCTTTATGCCTTCCCACCCGTTCCCCTCATTCCCAAAACTTTATTCAAACTTCAGAGAGACAGAGGTCGTATGATACTCATAGCTCCACGTTGGCCATGACAAATGTGGTATCCTCTTCTTCTGTATCTCTCTCAAACCACTCCTCTGAAGTTGGGAAATGCTCCAGATCTTCTGTCTCAGGAGGACGGATGCTTAGTGCATCCCAATCCCCAGTCCCTACATCTCAGGGCCTGGTTACTGAAAGCCTAGAATTCCAGGGTATTAACCTTTCTCAACAAGTAAAGGATATCCTTCTGGCTTCCAGAAAACCTTCCACAAGACATTCCTACGCTTTTAAGTGGAAAAGGTTCTCTGTCTGGTGTTCACAAAAGGGACTTAACCCTCTTTTGGTGCCTGTAGAGTTGCTACTAGAGTATCTCCTCCAATTATCAACTTCTGGTCTGAAGACCAATTCAGTGAGAGTCCATCTTAGTGCTATTGCTGCTTTTCATAAACCTTTCGATGGACAACCTATTTCCTCTCATCCACTTGTATCAAGATTTATGAGAGGTCTACTCTTAACAAAACCTCCCATTAAACCACCACCGGTGGCATGGGATCTGAATCTTGTTTTTAGTCAGGGTTCCACCATGATAAAGTAGTCCTCAGGACTCATCCTAACTTTATGCCAAAGGTGGTTTCACCTTTTCATTTAAACCAGTCGGTTTATCTTCCTATATTCTTCCCTGGGCCTCATGCCTCTAGTGCGGAAAGAAATCTTCACACATTGGATTGTAAAAGAGCCTTAGCCTTTTATCTCCAAAGAACTAAGCCACATAGAAAGTCTTCTCAGCTTTTTGTGGCTTTTGACTCTAGTCATTTGGGATTTCCAGTTTCCAAAAGAACTCTGTCAAATTGGATTGCAGATTGCATATCCTGTAATCAGAGTAAAGGACTTTCTCTTGAGAGCAATGGCAGCCTCAACAGCTAACCTTCATTCTGTGTCTATTGATGACATCTGCAAAGCAGCCACTTGGGCTTCGGTGCACACCTTCACAGCCCACTACTGCTTAGACAAGAACTCCCATCAGGATGCCTCGTTTGGCCAGGCTGTTCTCCAGCATCTCTTCCATACTTAATACAACTCCTACCCACCGTCCACGGGTTGGATGCCAGAGGTCCATGGGAGGAAACATGACCCATCTCACCTGGGTTCACCACTTGCTGGGGTCACCCCTTGGCATCTTTCAGCTGGGGAGTCCCCATATGTGAAGACTACATTTTCCAGGACCAAGCAAGAAGTCAATCCTTACATATGGGTGACGTCGGCACCGGCAGAGCCCCCGTGCGGAGCATTTCCCCAGCTTTCAAAGAAAGCCTTTGGGAATGCAGCGCGCATGCGCGGTCCCCTTCCCGCCCAAGGGTGCCATCTTGCTCAGTCTTTCTTTTTCTGCGGAGCCCAACGGACGTAGTTCATGTCACCAGGGAAAAGTAGATTTTTTTCTGCTTTGCTTTATACAGTTCGACGCCGGTTCCCCTCCCGCCTCGGCTCAGTACACTGGTATCGAGTCCGGAATTTCTTTTTCAGTTTTTGTCCTTTGTGACAAGCGTTCACGCTTTTTTCTTTATTTTCATTGGCAGCCCTGTCTTTTGACCTTGCAGGGGCCCTTTTTCCCCCGATGGCTGCCAGCAGGTTCAAAAAGTGTGATCGGTGCAAGAAACTTATGTCTCTCACCGACACACATGACTGCTGCTTCAGATGCCTTGGGCCCGACCATGACCCGCTGGTTTGTGGCCCGTGCAGCAAGAAGTCGTCGAAGGCACTTCGGATCCATCTGCATCAACGTGAAAGAATTTTTTCAGAGTCCGCGTCCGGCTGGGCCCAGACTTCGTAAGAGGCCTTGACATCTCGGGAGTCTGACCCCGAGTGCCATCGTGGGTCTTCTGAAAGGGGGTCTCCCGCTTGGGAGCACAAAAAGAAGAAGCAGCTCGTGAGGATGGTGTCAGTGGAGGCACCTGGATCCTCCGGGGCCAGGTCGCAGAGCCCTGACTGCCCTCCCGGGCTCTCGGAGTTGGAGCAGCCGACCAAACTACCTCGCCTGGAGCCGGAGTCGCCGTCAGGTAACACCTGTTGTCCTCGTTGACTCTCCTCCAGGAGAACCGACGTTGGGCCTGACACCGTCGGGGCCTGAGTCGGGGGCTGTGGAGTCTCCTGAGCTCGGATTCAGGTTGACGGCCCTGGAGAGCAGCCTGGCTGCCTTCATGGAGCAGCAGCGGTTACTGATCACCGGTCTGACTGGTGCATCTGCCCCGACCACCGGGACCTCGATGTCTAAGTCGACCCTGGAGGCCGAGCCGATCCTCGAGTCATTTAAGTCTTGAGTCGATCCTCCAGTCATTTAAGTCTCAAGTCAATCCTCGGCCACGGTCTCCCTCGACCTCCTGTTCGGGCCCGGTTCGTGGTCGCCGGTGCCTTCGGCATCGGGGCGGGTGGCATTGAGGCCCACATGGTCGGAGCCGCCCGACTCCTCCTTGGAGGAGTCGGCGTGGGAGACGGAGGACGAGGAGTCTCCCGACACCTTCCGGACCAGGTGCGTCCCATCGGACTCACTAGAGTCCGAACCTCGGAGAAGGTCCTCCCTGGAGGATACCCGGTTCTCGGATTTCGTCAGGGACATGGCCAAGGCTTTGAGGAGGAGCCTCGAGTTGAAGAGCTCAATGCCCTCCAGTATGATTTTCATCCGAAGGAAGCCTTTACTGTACTGGTTCCTCCGATGCTGGAGCGGCTGCTTTTCTGTATGTGGGAAGCACCGGCCTCAGCACCGGTTCTTAGCAAGCGGGTCGATTCTATCTATCGAGTCCGTAAGAGCCCTGGGTTCTTATGTTCTTACCGCACAACTCCATGGTTGTGGAATCAGCCATGCACATGCTGAAAAGCCAAAAGATGCACTCCTCAGTGCCTCCCGGCCGGGAGGCCCAGAACCTGGATGCCCTCGGTAGAAAGTGCTTCCAGGGCTCGATGCTGTCTTGCCGTGTCCAGACTTACCAGCTGTACATGGGCATGTACTTACGGGACCTGGCAAAGGAGATTGCCGGGTTCTCGGCTGGCCTCTCCGAGGAACCTTTGCAGAGATTCAAGGCCTTGTCTACAGGGATCCGAGAGTGCTCGAAGTTTATATCTCAAGCAGCCTATGACGGCTTCGGGGCTTCGGCCTGGGTAGCCGCGGCCGGCATCGGTGCACGCTGCCAGGCCTGGCTACAGTCGTCGGACCTGGAGTCATGGGTACAGGATAAGTTGGTCAGTGTCCCGTGCCGAGGTGACGAACTTTTCCACAAACCCATGACTGAGAAGGCTGCAGAAATCGAGACCGAGACTCAGACCAGGACAAGACTGTCCAGAAAGACTTCTGCCCTTTCACACAAAAAGAAGGGCTCGGGGGAAAAAGCCCTTTTTCCCGAGGAAAGGTGCTGCCTACAAAATCTACCCTAAGTATCAGGCCTCTCCAGCTCTCCAACAGGGGCAGCAGGCCAAAGGGCAGGGGCATGGGCCCCATAGGCAGAAAACCCCCAAGCCTCCATCTGCGGCTCCTGCACAGCAGGGATGGTGTTTTTGACTCCCAAGGCATAGCCTCTCCTCCACCGGTGGCCTCACAAAGCACAGGAGGTTGGCTGACCCTATATGCCTACAGGTGGCCAGCCATCACAGGGGATACCTGGGTACTGAGCATAGTCCAAAAGGGCTACATGCTCCATTTCCATCAGCTATCCCCCTCCTACTATCCAGGGGAGCCTCCAAGACTCCCTCTACACAGGAACCTCCTTCTTCAGGAGTTGGCAAGTCTTCTAAAGGAACAGGCGATGGAACCAGTGCCACACCACCTGGAAGGGAAGGCTTCTACTCCAGGTACTTTCTTACCTATCCTAGACTTGCACGATCTGAACAAGTTTCTGGAGAGGGAAAAGTTCAAGATGCTTACCCTTGGGATACTGCTGCCCTTCCTCCAGCAGGAAGTCTGGCTATGCTCCTTAGATTTAAAGGATGCCTATACTCACATCCTCATCCATCCAGACCACAGACAATATCGCAGATTTGTGGTGGGAGGAAATCATTTTCAGTACAGGGTACTTCCCTTTGGCCTAACCTCTGCTCCCAGGGTTTTTACAAAATGCCTGGCGGTGGTGGCAGCTTTTCTCAGGAATCAAGGGATCTTTGTCTTCCATTACCTGGACGACTGGCTAATCAGGGGCCACTCACCCCAGGAGGCCCGACAGGCCACTCTTCACACTGTCTCTCTTCTTCAGCATCTGGACTTTGTCATAAACTACGCAAAGTCCACTTTGCTCCCCACTCAGAACCTAGAGTTCATAGGGGCCAGGCTGGATACCCTTCAGGCAAGAGCTTACTTGCCTGAGGACAGGGCCCACAGGCTGCTGGATTTGATCACCCAGATCCAACACACATCTTATGTTTCCGCGAGGCACTTCCTGCGTCTCCTGGGACACATGGCATCCACTGTGCATGTGACCCCACATGCCCGTCTTCATATGCGAACTGCTTAATGGTGCCTCAGAGATCAGTGGACACAAGCCACAGGTGACCTCCGAGACAGAGTAAGGGTGTCCAGACGACTTCTGAACTCCTTACAGTGGTGGCTACATCCACCAAATCTACTTGTGGGTGTACCTTTTCAGTTTCCAGCACACACAAGGGTGCTGACGACAGATGCTTCCTTGAGGGGCTGGGGTGCACATTGCCAGGACTTATGCACTCAAGGCCTGTGGTCTGCACAGGAGACCACACAACAAATCAACCTTTTAGAGCTGCGAGCAATCCGCTTAGCTCTGCAAACTTTCTCTTATGCCCTCTCACAACAGTCTGTCTTAGTTCAGACGGACAATCAAGTGGCAATGTTCTATGTGAACAAACAAGGGGGCACAGGGTCCAGGCTCCTATGTCAGGAGACACTGGACTTCTGTTCCTTTGCGGTCAAGCAGGGTATGTTTCTCAAAGCAGTTTACCTACCTGGTCAAGAGAATTTCCTAGCAGACAGGCTAAGCAGGATTCTCCAGCCTCACGAATGGTGTTGAATCCACTTGTGGTCCAGCAGATCTTCCTCCCCTGGGGATTTCTGTCCATCGATCTCTTTGCAAGTCCACAAAACTGTCAGCTACCCAGGTTTTGCTCCAGACAGCCGCATCCCCTGAGGATGGTGGCAGAAGCTTTTCTGATCTCTTAGTCTACGGGCCTCCTGTATGCGTTTCCTCCCACACTTCTGGTGGCCCGAACTCTGTTCAAGATCCTTCGGGACAAGGCCTCGGTCATTCTGGTAGCCCCCAGATGGCCAAGGCAGCCTTAGTTTCCGCTTCTCCTGCAGTTGGCGGTGGAAACTTCTTTTCCTCTGGTGATGCAACCCGATCTCCTGTCTCAGGAGCATGGTTCCCTTCTGCACCCCAACCTCAGGTCCCTCAATCTGATGGCATGGCTGCTGAAAGGGTAGTGATAGCTCCCTTACCTCTGCTTAAGGAGGTTGAAGAAGTGATATTGGCCTCTAGGAGGCAGTCCACAAGAAAGTCCTATGCCCTCAAGTGGCGAAGGTTTACAGTATGGTGTGCGCAGCACAATGAAGATCCTTTCTCTTGCCTTGTGCCGATAGTGCTGCAGTATTTGCTTCACCTTTCAGACTTAGGCCTTAAGTCTAACTCTGCTCGGGTCCACCTCAGTACTTTGTCAGCGCACCACTTACCATTGGAAGGATAGCCTCTGTCGGTTCACCTCTTGGTGTCCAGATTTCTCAGAGGTCTGCTTCTACTCAAGCCTCCGGTTCGTCCACCGGCGACTGAGTGGGATTTGAATGTGGTCTTGCAGCAACTTACTCGCCCACCGTTTGAGCTGATGTCTACTTGCCATTTGCGCTTCCTCTCTTGGAAAGCGCTCTTCCTGGTGGCCCTTTCATCAGCCAGACGTGTGAGTGAGCTACAAGCTCTGGTTTCTGATAGACCATACACACCGTTCTATAGGAACAGGGTGGTCCTACGGACCCATCCCAAGTTCCTCCCAAAAGTGGTCTCCTCGTTCCACCTCATTCAGGAGGTGGTTCTTCCGACCTTCTTTCCCAGGCCGCATACCAGCCAGGCTGAAACAGTCTTGCATACCCTGGACTGTAAGAGGGCGTTGTCCTTTTACATAGAACGTACGCGGGAACATCGAAGGGTTGCTCGGCTCTTCGTCTCGTTTGACCCTAATAGGATGGGGTTACCTATCTCCAAGCGTACATTTTCCACTTGGGTAGCAGATTGCATCGCCTGGGCATACAGGGCAGCCTACCTCCCCTTGCAGGGTCAGGTCACGGCCCACCGTGTCAGGGCGAAAGCTGCGTCAGTAGCTCATCTCTGCTCTGTTCCGTTGGCAGACATCTGCCGGGCCACAACTTGGTCTTCAAGCCAGACTTTTGCAGCCCACTACTGCCTGGAGAGAGAGTCCTGGCGGGACAGTGTTTTCGGCCAGGCTGTATTCCGTAATATCTTTGAGGTTTAGGTAACTCCTACCCTCTGGCCCTTGGTGTTAGGCTACCGGACGGGGTGCGTTCTCAGAGAAAATTATTGTCACGGATGCTGTGGCTCTCGAGAGGGAGCCATTTTTCAGCTTTGGGTTCACGGTAGCCTAGAGCTGGGGAGTTCCATATGTGAGGACTGACTTTCTGCTTGGTCCTGGAGAAAGAGTAGTTACTCACCTGTAACAGGTGTTCTCCAGGAGGAGCAGGAATCAGTCCTCACGACCCTCCCTCCTCCCCTGGAGTTGCAGTCATATACTTCATTTTGATTTTTTTGCTATCTTTTAGCTATGTCATCAGACTGAGCAAGATGGCACCCTTGGGCTGGAAGGGGAATGTGCGCTGCATTCCCAAAGGCTTTTTTTGAAAGCTGGGGAAATGCTCCGCACGGGGGCTCCGTTGGCGCCGACGTCACCCATATCTGAGGACTGATTCCTGCTGCTCCTGGAAGAACACCTGTTACAGGTGAGTAACTACGCTTTCCTGCTTGTTCCTGGAGATAACGTAGTTACTCACCTGTAACAGGTGATCTCCAGGAACAGCAGGAATTTAGTCTTCACAACCCACCCACCTCCCCTAGGAATTGTCTCTATCTCTTTCTCTTCTTCTTTCCTTTGGTCTCAGCTATAAACTCAACTGAAGTGAGAGAGGTACAGAGGCAGGAAGGCAGCACGCATGCGCTGTGGGGTGCTTGCAAAAGCGTTCCTATTGGACGCTGGGGAGCATTCCTACGTGGGCTCCGTCGGTACCGACGATACCCCATATGTGAAGACTAAATTCCTGCTGTTCCCGGAGATCACCTGTTACAGGTGGGTAACTACGCTTTCTCGTCACGCACACTTCTGCTCAGCAAGTCAGTGAGCTGCAAGCATTGGTGGCTCACACCCCATTTTATTTATTTATATTCTCTTATATACCGCGCTATTCTGCATCAGTGCGGTTTACATTGAACAAACTGAAATTACATTGAACAGGGCATTATAACTTGGAGATAACTATTTTACAGGGAACATGGGCTATGGAGGGTTAAGTGGCTTGCCCAAGACCACAAGGAGCACCTGTGGGTCTAGAAACCCCAGTCCTTACAGCCCAAGGTTGCTGTCCTCTAGTGGGATTTGAACCCCCGACCTTCCGGCCTGAAGTACCTTGCCCCAACCACTAGGCCACTCCTCCACTCCATATACCAGATTATACCAGATTTCACAGGAATAGGGTGGTATTCCACACCCATCCCAAGTTTCTACCAAATGTAGTAGCTACATTTCATCTCAGCCAGGAGGTGGTTCTCCCCACCTTTTTCACTAGACCTCATGCATCTTGGGCGGAGGCTCCCTCCATACCCTCAACTGTAAGAGGGCACTGGGCTTCTACCTCAAGCAGACGAAGTCCCACTGCCACATGTCATAACCGTTTGTTTCCTAGGACCTGAACAAACTCAGTGTTGCTGTCGCTAAACACACCCTGTCCACTTGGGTGGTGGACTGCATCTCTTTTGCCTGTGAGCAGGCTGGATTCTCCTTGGAGCATCATGTCACTGCCCACAATGTGAACGCCATGGCGGCCTCAGTAGCACATCTGTGTTTGGTTCCTCTGCAAGATATATGCCAGGTTAGTTCTTAGTCCATACCTTCGTTGCTCATTACTTCCTGGAGGAGAGTTCACAGTGTGACAGTGACTTTGGCCAGGCAGTACTCTGTCATCTCTTTGGGGTTTAGTGCAACTCCTTCCCTCTGGCCCTTATGTCCAGGCTACTGGAGAGGCGATTCCATCCTTGACACTGGGATGGTGTCTTAGGACTTGAAGTCGTTCATTGCTCCCTGCTTCCATTCACGGCTCACCGTTTTTCGGTCATCTGTGGCTTTTTACAGGGGTTTTTCAGTAGCCTGTAGCTGGAGAATCCTGTATGTGAGGACTAACGTCCTGCTTGTTCCCGGAGAAAGCATAGTTACTCACCTGTAACAGGTGTTCTCCAGGGAAAGCAGGAATCAATCCTCAAAACCCTCCCTGCTCTCCATAGATTTGTTTTCTTTTTTTATGCTTGATTAAGCTGTGTCGTCATACTGGGATGAGTGGCCTAGTGGTTGGGGCAAATTACCTCAGGCCGGAAGGTCAGGGGTTCATATCCCACTAGAGGACAGCAACCTTGGGCCGTAAGGACTGGGGTTTCTAGTCTCACAGGTACTCCTTGTGGTCTTGGGCAAGCCACTTAACCCTCCATTGTCCATGTTCCATGTGAGTATTAGTGTATATGTCTCATATCCCCTCGTGTTAAATGTATCTCCCAATTGTGTTGTGACCACTTTGATTGAAGGATAAGGTGGTATACAAAACTGAATAAATAAATACTGAGGTAAGATGGCACACTTGAGCGAGAAGGTGACCACACATGCATGGTGTAACTTTCAAAGACTTTGAAAACTGGGGAATGATTACCACGCGTGCTCTGTTGGTACAGCCATCACCCATATATGAGGACTGATTCCTGCTGATCTTGGAGAACCCTTGTTACAGGGAGTAACTATGCTTTTTGAGAGAGTTGATATTTTTTTCTGATCTGGTTCTGATCTTCTCTAATCCTTCTTCCACAACTGTTTAGTGGCATTACTTCAGAAGTTATATACTCAAGTCCATTCCCTGCATACAGTGGTTTTCCTCTTTTTTATGATTTCACCCTTGTATGAGAGGAATAGCATTGTTGCCCACCTGTAACAGGGTTTTCTGTAGACAACAGGATTGATTGAGCACACAAGCTAGGTGACGATCTTTGATGGTTCTGGCATGAAATAGTTCTCCCAAAGCTCATAACGAAGTATGAAGTTCTGAGCATGCATGGTTCTTCCCAAGCACAGCCATCTTCTCAGTAGTCACTTCAGTTAATTCCATAGCTCAATAAGGAGTGCAGCTCTTGGCTGATTATGTGCCTGATCAGTTTTTCTATCTACAGAAAATAGCTTTTAAGGCAAGAAACAATACTTTTTTGGTCGACAAGTAGGAATGAGTCATTTCCAGCCATTCATAGGCTGAAGATCAGAGGACATGCTTGACTTGAGTCGAGTGCTGTAAACCTGTATCACCCAGCTGCTCAAAATAGGCCTTCCATAGATATGGTGACTACCACCTATGTATGTAGAATTTGCAGACATCTTCTGCGAAAAGGAAGCTGAGAAATTACCTCCTCACAGGCCAAGATGGTGAAATGGATCATAAATAGGTTGACTGACAGACAACAGCGGGTGATGGTAAACGGAACTCACTCAGCTGAATGGAAGGTGATTAGCGGTGTGCCCCAGGGTTTGGTCTTGGGACCGGTACTGTTCAATATATTCGTGAGTGATATTGCTGAAGGGCTGAATGGAAAAGTCTGTCTCTTTGCAGATGACACCAAAATTTGCAACAGAGTGGACTCCCCTCAAGGAGTGGGGAACATGAGGAAAGATCTACTAAAGCTGGAAGAATGGTCTAATGCTTGACAGTTAAGATTTAATGTGAAAAAGTGCAGTGTCATGCACTTGGGAAGCAGAAATCCAAAGGAATTGTATGCAATAGGGGGAGAGAGATTGATGTGCATGGACCAGGAGAAAGCCTCGGTGTGATTGTTTCTGATGATCTCAAGGTGGTGAAAAAGTGTGACAAGGCGGTGGCAAAAGCGAGAAGGATGCTGGGATGCATACAGAGAGGAATTACCAGCAGAAAGGAAGAAGTACTAATGCCACTGTACATGTCGCTGGTGAGGCCTCACTTGGAATATTGTGTTCAGTTTTGGAGACCGTATCTCGCAAAGGATATGAAAAGGCTGGAAGCGGTTCAGAGGAAGGCGACCAAAATGATTTGGAGCCTGTGTCAGAAGACTTATGAGAAGGGACTTGAAGACCTAAATATGTACACTGGAGGAGAGGAGGGACAGGGGAGATATGATTCAGATCTTTCAATACTTACAGTATTGATGCACAAACAAACCTCTTCCAAAGACGGGAAGCTGTAAAACTAGAGGGCATAACATGAAGCTGCAAGGGGGTAAACTGAAAGGCAATGTCAGGAAATACTTTTTCACTGAAAGGGTGATGGATGCTTGGAATGCCCTCCCGATGGAAGTGGTGGGGGCAAACACAGTGACAGAATTCAAAATGGCATGGGACAGACATAGTAGATCCCTTTATAGCAACAGGATAAAATCAAAATAAGCATAACTATCTCTTATATCTGAACAAATAGGGGTGACTTACACGGAGCGGTGGGTACACCCCTAAACAAAGGCATAGGGATAGGTGACCTGCACAGAACGGCAAGTGCACCTACTCTTGCTGCTTTGCTGGGCAGACTAAATGGATAATAATGGTCTTTATTTGCTGTCATATACTGTGTTATTATGTTACTGCCTAGAAGGGGAGTCCCGACAGGACAGTGCCTTCGGCCAGACCATACTAAGTCATCTTTTTGCTGTATAGGCAACTCCTGCTCACCAACTCTTCTGTAATCAGGCTACCGGAGTGCAGGTTTCTCTTGAGAGTCTGTTACTTAGGGCTACATTGCTGCTGTTCACGGCTCACCTTTCTGGTCACTTGTGGCTTTTTACAGGTTTTCAGTGGCCTGTAGCTAGAGAGTCCCATATGTGAGGACTGACTTCCTGCTTGTTCCCAGAAAAAACATAGTTACTCACCTTTAGCAGATATTCTCCGGGGACAGCAGGAATTAGTCCTCACAACCCTCTCTCCTCCCCGTGGAGTTATTTCTTTATCATTTTTTGCCATCTTTAGCTATGTCATCTGACTGAGGCAAGATAGCACCCTTAGGTGGGAAGGGGACCACACATGCATGGTGCATTTCCCAAAGGCTTTCTTTAAAAGCTGGGGAGAAGCTACCGTGCAGGCTCTGTTGGTGCTGACGTCACCCATATGTGAGGACTGATTCCTGCTGACCCCGGAGAACACCTGTTACAAGTGAGTAACTATGCTATCTCTGGGACCAGATGAGATAGATCCCAGGATACTGAGAGGGTTCAGGGAGGTTCTGACAGGACCTTTTAAAGGATGTGTTCAGGGTCGTCATGACTATTATAACTAGGCGGCCTCCTAGAGCATCAGTAGTCTGGAGGCGGCCCTTTGTCACTGCTGCCATCCCTCTCCGGGACCTGCAGCAGTGGCAATGGTCTCAAACAGGCCCACAGTGCTGACCTTAAACCTCCAGCGCTGTGAGGCTGTTTGACTCCCGCCCCCGCCAAGGATAACCAGCAGAAGGAAGAAAACATTAATGCCTGTACAAGTCATTGGTGAGGCCTCCTTGGAATATTTTATACAGTTTTGGTGACTGTACCTCGCAAAGGATATTAAAAAACTTGAAACAGTTCAGAAGGCGGCGAGCAAAATTATATGGGGCCTGCACCAGACGACACATGAGGAGATACTTGAAGACCTAAAGATATATATACCCTGGAGGGGAGGAGGGACAGCGAAAATATGATATACATGTTTAGATACTTAAAAGGGTATTAATGAACAAAGAAAACTTTTTCAAAGACAGTAACTGTAGAACTAGCGGATATGAAAAGAAACTGCAAGGATGTAAACTTAAAAGCAATGTCAGAAAATATTTTTTTCATGGAAACGATGGTGGATGCCTGGAATGCCTTCCCAGTAGACTTGATTGGGGGGAGCCAAAACAGTGACAGAATCCAAAAAGGCATGGGACAGATACAGAGGACCTTTTTATAGCAAGAAGATGGAATCAAAGCTAACTTAAATAACTTTTAAACTTCAAAAAATAGAGGGGAGTATCTTGCATGTTGCAGAGGGTAAAACAAAGGCACAGGGATGGGAAGGAGATAATCTGCATGAAGCAGTGGATATAATTTGTACATTCTTCTGGACAATAGTCCTTCCAAAGATGCTAGGTAAATGCTTCTGATATTCACACCAGCCGGGTTTCTCCACTAATCTCATAATCACTATTAAGTATTCCCAGTTCTAGGAGTCCTGGGGCAGCCCATAGATTGCAGTACTGTCACTCACTCACCTCGTAGGAACCGGGCTCTAAATAAGAAATGAACTTGGGCTCTTTCCTGCTTTTTCATACTGCCTGTCTCTGTCTTATGAGGTGTCACTACCCATTTGGTTCCCTCCTATATTTCCTGGATTAATTGGGCTTGAAGAAGGCTTCAACTGATTGGTTCTCTACACATATATATAAACCTAGAAACTCCTAGTATTCTGTCTTCATCTAGATCTCTTATGGGCGTTTTGAGTGCCTTGCTATCTGCTTATTTTGGTATTTGACTTCTGCCTGTTCCTGGACTCTGTCTCTACCTGCTGTTTGGATTTGATTCTGTGTCCAGTTGTACCCTGATTTCTGTCTGTTCCTAAATTCTGCTTCTGCCTGCTGTTTGGATTCAGTGCTATACCCGGTTCTTCTCCTGCTTTCTGCGCTTGGTGTCCGGTGTCCAGTGTCCACCCCATTCCACCTGGAACACCTGTTCTTCAAACCCCAGCTGCTCCCTAGTACCGGAGGGCTCAATTTGAAGGAAAAGGGAGCTGTTATAGGTGAAGGTACACTTTCAGAATCTGTTGTGTTCCCTGGGAATGGCCCTGGTCATGATACTTAATCTGCATGGGTGTGTAAAATTCATATTAACATTAATACCTGCTCATGAGGAGGTGTATGTAATCATACCTACCTTCAAGGTATATGCTGTTCCACATACACTAGCATTTTTGTAAAGATAAGTAGGCACCCACTTATCTTTATAAAATAGCACCTACGTAGACACCTATCTATGGCATCCTGTTATAAAATTATCCTCTTAGAGCAGAGCCATTACCTACATTCCTGAGTAATCCTTCCATGGGATTTTTGTTGCATCTTCTTAGCATGGTAAATTCCAGCATCACCCAGGGGTTTAATCCCCAAAGCTTAGAAGGAAGCACTTATTGACCCCTTTTTCAAGAAATCTCTGAATCCTATTTCTAATCTTCCATATATTGGGAAGGTAACAGAAAAGGCAATTTTCCTGCAGTTGTTTAACTACTTAGACAAAACATGTTTTGCACCCTATGCAATCAGGTTACAGATCTGGACACAGTACAGAAATTACTTTAGTAGGTATGATTAATGAGGCTGATACACTGATTGATAAAGACCATAACTACATTCTAGTCCTCCTTGATATAAACTTTGCTTTCACTTTGGAGGGACATTCTCTCCTTCTTCTAGATCTTGAAGAGATTGAAATCACTGGTAAATCACTGGCATAGTTCCATGTCTGTCTTGATCATCGTTTCTTCCAAATTGTATATGGTTCCTCTTTCTCTCTGTCTTCTCCTTTAAACTGTGGTGTCTCTTGGGGATTCATTCTTTCCCCAATTCTCCTTGGTATGTTTGTCCCCACTGGCCACCTTGATCCAGAATTTTGAAATTGTCACATATTTATACACAGATGATATATTAACATAGTAAATGACAGCAGATAAAGACCAGTATGGTCCATCTAGTCTGCCCAGTAAGATGGCAAGAGTAGGTGCACCTGCCGCTCCATGCAGATCACCCCTTCCCGTGTCTTTGTATAGGGTTGAACCCACCGCTCCATGTAGGACACCCCTGTTTGTTGAGAAATTAGATAGTTAAGTTTATTTTGATTTTATCCTGTTGCTGTAAAGCAGGGGTGTCAAACTCAAATACACAGTGGGCCAAAATGTAAAACTTGAACAAAGTCGCGGGCCAGCATTGAACAAATGAACCTTTTAATATGGACCCAAACAAGATTTGCTTTAACATTGAATATGAAGCAACACTTATTACTATACAATTTATAACTTAATAGTTCAGATATGCAAAAACCAATTTCAAATAAAAAAAACATCAATGACATTCATTTATTAAATAAGATTTAAATAATAATAAATAATTTTTAAAATAAAATAACAATAATAAAATTAATCAACCATTCAAGCCCATGTCTTGGAGTAGCAAGAAAAAGTGCATAAAGAAAACGTTAATTATTGCTCAGTTTGCTGCACACTGATCTAATCTGATGTGCCCAAGCCAGATACCTGGCATCTCTTCTTGGATGATAGTTCATCAATGTCTGGGCTCAGGCTTTGAGCTGAGGAAATCCTCAGTATCGAGCGAAGGTGTTCATCAGTCAGACGTCTCCTGTGAGATGTTTTGGTCATCTTCATCGAGGAGAAAAGTTGCTCACATAGATAAGTGCTGCCGAACATGGAGAGCATCTGAGCAGCTTGGGTGCGGAGCTGAGGCATTGTGTCAGGGATGAACTGTGGAAACTGGGCGGCGCCCACAGCATCATACTTTGACTTCAGCGTGTCATTACACTGGAGTTCAATTAGCTCCATTTGGAGGTTGGTTGGTGCGTTTTCCACATTAACTGCAAAGGGATTACTGAGCAGTTCAAACCTACATTTCTGGACATCAAAGTCGGCAAATCGCCGGCTAAACTCAGCGCCGAGTACACTGAGTTTTTCAGCAAACTGTGCGCATGGGAACAAGTTGGTAAAGAACTGCGTTTTCATGGTTTGGCAGCAGGGAAAATGGCCAAGGTTTCCTTGCAGCATCTGATTCTCCCACAGGCACAGTTTAGTTTTAAAAGCCCTCACTGCAGCGTACATGTCTGTGATGATGCGCCCCCGCCCCTGAAGCTGCAGGTTCAGCGCATCGAGATGGCTCGAGATGTCACACAGAAAGGCCAGCTCACACAGAAACTTTTTCTCCCGAAGCTCTGCTGTGTCCTTCCCTTTGCTTTCCAGAAACTGACATATTTCCTCATGCAGCTCAAAACATCTATTCAGTACTTTTCCTCGGCTTAACCATCTCACCTCTGTGTGATACGGCACGTCTGCGTATTCCGAACCACACTCCTCCAGAAAAGACTTAAACTGGCGGTGATTCAGACCTTTGGCTCTTATAAAGTTAACTACTTGTGTTACTGTGGTCATAACATGTTCCATCTTTAGGGCTTTGCCACACAATGATTCCTGATGTATGATGCAGTGATAAACAGTTCACCTGCACAGTTCTCTTCCTGCATCTTCTCCCGGACCCTGCCCACCAGTCCACTTGTTTTACCGCACATCGCTGGTGCACCATCTGTCGTTAATCCCACGAGTTTATCCCACGGCAGCTTTATTTCAGTTACGCATTTGGAAACCTCCTCAAAAATTTCCTTTCCTGTGGTTGTGCCATGCATTGATTTGAATCCCAATAGCTCCTCCGTAACACACATATTTGAGTCCACTCCACGGATGAAGACTGACAGCTGAGCAGTATCAGATGCGTCGCTGCTCTCATCCACAGCAAGGGAGAATGCAACGAAATCTTTTCCCTTTTCCAAAAGCTGGTCATACAGATTGGTGGCAAGATCACATGTGTGATCAGCTACTGTGTTTCTGCTCAGGCTCACGTTTGAAAAGGCTTGCTTTTTCTCTGGGCACACGATGTCACAAACTTTCAACATGCACTTTTTCACAAACTCTCCCTCATTAAAGGGCCGGGCTGATTTTGTGATCTCTGCTGCCACAATATAACTAGCCTTTACAGCAGCCTCACTTTGTGATGTGGCTTTTTTGAACATATTCTGTTGTGAAACCAAACTTCTTTTCATCTCCTCCACTTTCTGGCTCCTTTGAGTCATGTCCAGGTCCTTGTACTTGTCATGGTGTTTTGTTTCATAGTGTCGTCGAATGTTATACTCCTTAGTTATAGCCACGTTGACTCCACAAATCAGACAAACAGGTCTGTCTTTTACTTATGTAAACAAATATTCTGTCTCCCACCTGTCCAGAAAGTTCCTGTTGTCTGCCTTTCTTTTTGCCATTTTTGGAAAGGGGTTCCACAGTGACAGTTGTAGCTTGAGATCGCTATGACTTCTGTCACACAGGAGAGGGCGTTTCTGGGACCTGTCCTGATTGACGCGCCAAAACAACAGCAAGGCATTATGGGATTTGTAGTATTAGCGATGAATGAATGCGCTGTATAATACCGGCGGGCTAGCTCTAGTAGTCATTTGGTATAGCCTCGCGGGCCAAATATAATTACACTACGGGCCAAATTTGGCCCGCGGGCCAGAGTTTGACACCTATGCTGTAAAGGGATACACTTGCTCTGTTTTTTTTTCTTTCTTAATCATTAGAGTGCCTTGATACTGTTGCTAACTGACTTCTTCATCACAAACTGAAATTGAACCCACTGAAATATGAAACTGTCTGGTTCTCAAGGGCCAAAAAGATCCCCATTATGTCACCTTCCATTTGTGGTTCTTACATTTCTTTAAAATGTACCGCGACCACTCTTGTAAATGTTCCTGACAGTCATCTCACTTTAGGACTTCAAATAATGGCCATCATAAAGAAATCCTTTTTGATTTTGCTTAAACTTAGGTCCTTAAGATCTCTTCTACCTTTCAATGATTGGTGCAGGTTTGGATCATAAACTGTACTGCTTATTGTAATTCTTTCTATGCTGGTTTAACCCAAGCTAGCACCAGGTGACTGCAGCTTATACTAAATACTGCGGAGGTGATATTTTTTGGAGCCAGGAGAGATTACATCACACCCCTTCTTAAGGAGCTGCACTAGCTCCTAGTTGCTCGATATATAACATTCAAAATTCTTATGATTATGCATTGTGTGATTCAGCTTAATCTCCCTCTTTATCTTGCTAACTTCTCATCCCTTATGCACATTCCTGCCAACTCAGAACTTCAGGGCAGAGACTTCTTTAAATACCAGAAAGAGACACTTTGCTCAACTTTTTATGTGCTTGCTCCTACCTTGTGGAATTCAGTTCCTCATAATCTCAAGGAAAAGCACTCTTACATCAAATTCAAAGCAATTTTAAAGATAGGGCGGTTTGCCTTGGCATGCAATAATAACACAGGTACACTAAAAAAAATTTTTTTAAACTGCCTCTAATGTTTCGATTGATTTTTACGTTTTTTGGTGCGCTGAATCCAAATCTGGTAACCAATTTGCTCCATCACGTACAGATCTTTTGCTACATTGGGTTAGCAGTTTGAGGTGAACGTTTCAGATTGAGTGCGATCGAGATAAAAGTTTCATGGATGAATTCTTTATACAATTGTTTAGTAGTTATTCAAATAAGAATAAAGAAAATTGTAACAAGGCAGCACATAAGATTAGAGTAATGTCAACAAAACACACTGTGATGGTAGCAAAATTGTCTGCACTTAAAACAGCCACATACATGTGCACAAACATTGAGCATATAAGAGCGAGGTTAGACACAAAGCAAAGAAATGTGCAAAAAATGTTGTACAGGTATGTATGTAAGAATAGAAAACGCAAACCGCACCATTGCAATACATGAAGACAAACACCCGATGGTGTGAAAATAAAATTCTAATAAATGAGATCCGACACTGTGGTAATAACTAGCAAATTTTTATTTCAAAGTTTAGTAAAAACACGATATTTGTCAACACAGTTTAGATTTTAAAGTCATTCTTGGGTCAATCAATCTCCTGGTGGGCCCGTTTCTTCTTCCCCCGAATGCTTCTCTTGGTGCGCTGCTTGGCGTATTTTTCATCTGGGGTTTCCCGCAGCAGCAACCAGCAGAAATCAGCCATCATAGTGGTGTTCCATCTTCCTTGGTACCTTCTCTCTGCGTCCTTGATGTCCTGGTGAAACCTTTCACCTTGTTCTTCACTGTACACCCCCAAGTTTTCGGGAAAGTAGTTCACATGGGAGTGCAAGAAATGGACTTTCAGGCTCATGTTACAGCCTTGTTCTTTGAAGGCATTGAGCATCCTGGCAACAATATCCTTATAGTTCTCATCCCGCCTGTTCCCCAAGAATTTGAGAACAACATCCTTGAAGGAATCCCAGGCTTCTTTTTCCTTCTCAGACATCGTTTCAGCGAATGCTCCATCTGAAATGAGTTTTCTTATATCAGGGCCAACAAACACTCCTTCCTTTAGCTTTGCTTCAGAAAGTCGGGGAACTTTGAGCAAAGGTACCGAAAGCACTCACCATCTTTTGGAAGGGACTTGATGAATTGCTTAATGAGACCCAACTTAATGTGGAGAGGTGGTAATAGAATTTTATCATGAGGTACCAAGCTCTCATGAAGAACATTTTTCTCACCGGGTCTCAAATACTCCCGAATTGGCCAGTCTTTTTTCCCCCAGTGTAGGTCGCGGGCCCGGCTATCCCACAAGCAAAGAAAGCAGGGATATTTGGTGAAACCGGATTGCTGCCCTATAGCATGGATAGAATTTTAAAGTCTCCACAAATCATCCACTTATGCTCATCATAACGAATCTTCTGAAGAATCAGGGCCAAATTCTCGTATTTTTCTTGGAGAATAACAGAGTGAGCAATAGGAACTGAAGCGAATGTGTTGCCATTATGAAGAAGAACACCTTTTATGCTGTCTTTTGACGAATCAATGAACAGCCGCCATTCAGCAGGATCATACTTGAGTTTAAACTTTTCCATCACTCCGTATATATCGTTGCAAAATACCAAATCTTCCTCTTTGTTGAAATACTTCAAAAATTGTGTCTCGCGGTTTAGGTACCAATAAAAAGTTGTTCCTGGTGACAATAGATTTTTCTGTTTAAGCCGAGAACCTAGCAGTTGGGCAGCATCTTTTGGGAGTCCTAAATCCCGGACTAAATCATTCAATTCAGCTTGAGAGAAAAGTTCAGGTTTCGGATCTGGTTCAGTTTCAAACTCGGAAGTACTGGACTCATCGGGAAAAGCCATCTGATGAGTCTCATCATGATCAGAACCGTCCACACAAATATGATCCAAAGAGTTTGGTGGTTCAGGCACAGGTACTTCGTTGCTATGAGGCATAGGCCTAATTGCTGAGGGAAGGTTGGGGTAACTTATTACGTTCTTATTTTTTAAGTTGTATCCCTTCACAATGCAAGAGCAAAAATAGCAGTCACTGCTGTGGTCTCTTTGTTCACGCCACATCATAGGTATTCCGAAACGAAATGCTTGTTTTTACCTTTCATCCATAAGCGTAGATCTTCCTCACATGTCTTGCACACTTTGTGAGGAGCCCACGGTTTGTCTTGATCGCCTAACTTCAAACCGAAATAGGCGAAATATACTTTTTTAATAAATGCAGAAATGTTCCTCTGCCGCTTTTTCACGGTATATTCCCCACAAATAAAACAAAAACTGTCCGGAGAGTTGACGCAACCTCTGGCTCTGTGAGCCATCACAAATACACAGCACTGCAAACTACAACTGTAGTGAACCACTTCGGAATAAAGCTGGATTACGACTGAGCAAACAAAAGGTAATAATGAACTTGCAAGAAACTGAAATTTGACAGGAACGTTCATGTCGCAACCACCGTGTTTGAGCGAGCGAACGAGGCGAGGCGAACAGGAAAGAACATGCGCCAGCGCGAGTACTGGATTTAGCCCCCCGCCTCCCAATTGTCCTGTTAATGTATAAAATGAATACAAAACACTCTAAAATATCATGAGGGAGTGTTTCTAGTTAGTTAACCATTACAACCTCTATTTTGGGCCAAGAAAATAAACTGCAGTCGGCTAAAAAGAAATTATGTGAACATTCCTTATATGGGTAAGAAATCTAATTTTGCAAGAAAACGTGACGTGATGGAACATTTTGGCTATTTTTCCTGGATTCAGCACCCCAAAATCTATAGGAATCAGTTGCAAAACTGGAGGCAGTTTTTTGGTAGTGTACCTGTGTAATTTATTTTCTTCTTCGTGTATTTGTGTTTGCATATGTTATGGCAATATGTATTTTTAGTTTTGTATAATTTGGGGTATTTACATATTTCTTATATTCCACATATATTTATGTATATTGTTTTTTTATGTGTAGGATCCCTGATGCAGGTAGGTTGTTGAATCATGGCCATATTAGGCTGCTTTTTAAATACATTTTTTGGCATTCAGTATTTCCTTTAGGTAGTTCTTCCATAGCTTATCTCTGCTCCTTCTTTTGACTCTGATTTGACTTGTGGGGCCTTTTTCTTCTGTTTTTAATTAACCATATTCTGTGACTGGGGAGACAGGCTGGATGAGAAGCCCTGCATACTTTGGAAGATGGTACACATATACTAAGTCATGTCCAAAATGCAGCTGTCTAACATCTTTATCGTGCAGCCAAATATGATCCTGTCACCCTGCTATTGATGGATAAACACTGGTTTCCCATTTTCTACAGAACAAAATTCAGGGTGCTCACTTTAGCACATAAAATTTTCTATATCATTGTACTTCATTCTCCGGAACCAAGCCGGAAGTCAGTCCTCACATATGGGTGACGCCACCGATGGAGCCCACACGGGAACACTCCCCAGCTTCCATAGGAAGCTTTTGGGAGGTCAACAATGTATACTGGTCTTCCTGCCTGAAGGAGCCATCTTACCTCGGTCTTCTTTTTTCCGCAGAGCCTCTCAGACACTTATCTATTCCCAGAAAATAGCTGATCCCTTTGCGGTACAGTTGTTTTTTCATACTGTTTTCGATCGTGTGCTTGTCACTTGTCTTCCTGCCCATCTCCAGGAATGTCAGTGCCTTGGCTCTGCATTTTTCTCAGGTTCTTTTTCTCAGCATGCAGGGTTTTTTCTCTCGTGCCTTCCTGGTTGGCTATGATATTTGAGTCTTTTGACTTGGTGGAAGCCATCTTCCCCAATATGTCTAAGTTGGCCAGTGGATTTAAGAAGAGTGCCCGGTGTGGCTGGACCCATCTCGGTGATGGACCACCATAACTGGTGCCTTCTGTTCCCCGGGCCTGATCATGAGCCCTCCACCTGTGCTCTCTGCCTGCAGATAATGCACGAGGGGCTCAGGAATTGAGAAAAACAACAGGAATTGCTGTTCGGTTCCTCTGAGTCATTGACATCAGCACTGACATTGACATTCTCAAAGGCCTCTGTAAAGGCTTCATTTTCACGCAGTGGCTGGGCTCACTCTGATCCAAGGGACCGTGTTGCCCTTGACCTGATGCTGTCCTTTGAGGAAGGCTGCCCCCAGAACGACCAGACTCCAGCCACGACAAAGTCGAAGGGCGATACTAAAGGCTGGGTGAAAACCCACAGGCACCGGCATCAGAGCCCTCGATGGGACTCAGAGGGCAAGAGCCGGGAGCGGCCTCCTAAGCTGCCCCGGTGGGAGGAGTTCCTTTCCGGGCTTAGGAGGGCCATCGGGTGACTCCCAATGCCATGACCATAGTTGCTGCATCTGCTTCTACCACCTCAGACACCATCCTCCTGGCAGAACATATCCATCCTTGAGTGTAGCCTGGCTGCATTCCTCGCCCAGCCCTATTCCTTCGGGTTCCTCAGTGCAAGTGCTGGCCCTGTCCCCATCGGTGGCCCCACCATCAGAGATGCAGCCTATTCTTGAGGCCCACGCTTTCCCCGTTGCTCTTGGGGTCCGATCATCAGGAGCCATGGACCCCCTCTACCCCTCCTGAGTGCCAATGGCACCATGAGGAATCGCATCGATTCTTCGACTTCCTCACATACTCCGATTCTGATGGCTGGGAGACTGAGGGGCAGTCCCCGGTGACCGCGTGCCAAAGGGATCTACCCTCAGATCCTTTGCCCCCATACAAACACCGGAAGTCCCCTCTGGAGGACATTTCCTTCCACAATTTCATGCGGGACATGGGCAAAGTCCTGCCATTTATCATCAAGGCTGAGGAGTTGGGGATCCTCCACTATCCTTCTTCCAAGAAGACCATCACGGTGCTCCTGCACCCCATCCTTGAGTGATGTACTGAGTCCACAAGAGTCCCGGATTTGAAAAGCCACAGCTCCCGCACAATTCCATGGTTGTAGAGCCTGCATTCAGGCCTATCAGCTTTATATGGGTATGTACCTTAGGGATCTTGCAGGGGGTCTAGCTGATTTCTCTGCCACACTTTCAGGAGAGCAGCTCAAGTGATTCTGTGGCCTTATCTCTCAGTCCAAGGAGTGCTGCAAGTATATGACCAGGGCCGCCTAAGTTGGCTTTGAATCGGTGGCATGGATGGCTGCTGTGGGCATCAGGGCCCGCCATCTCACTTGACTGCAGTCATCTGATTTGGAGTAGTAGGTGCAAGACAAGCCAGCAATGTCTCCTGCCGGAATGAAAACCTCTTTGGCAAACCCATGGAGGATAAGGCCAGAGAACTGGAGAGGGAACAGCTAACTATGAACAGGCTCTCCAAAAAATCCATCTGATCCCTCCAGACGGAAGTCTTCAAGAAAAGAATATTTCACCATCAGGGCCGGCCTGTCCACTAAGCGGGCTAGGCGGCCACCGAGAGCGGCAGATCTCTGTGGGCTGCAGGCCACATGCTTTGGCACACATGGCCTGCTGCCCCCCCTTGAATGCCGAGCTGCGCCGCCCTTCCCCACCCTCCATGCTGAGCCTCCCTGGCAGCGGGCGGCAGCTGGCGGCAGAGGGCAGCAGCTGGCGGCAGAGGGAGGGACAATTAGGCTCGGTGGCAGGCCATGTGCTTTGGCACACATGGCTTGCCACTTCTGAACCGCTGAAATTATGTTGGCAGTAGCGCGGTTCAGCGTGGAGGGATGGCATGGCCGGGGCTTCTGCCTAGGGTGGCAGAAACCTTTTGGCTGGCCATGCTCACCATATCAGTCCTATCAGGGCTCTCAGGTTAATCACAGAAAGGACAGAGCCAATGCCAGCAGTGCCAGACGAAGCCTCCAGCCAGCACCACTGCCGCAGCCTGTGAGCAGCTTTTGACGCCTTCCTCAGGAGCATGGCTCTGCTTCCCTTACCTAGCATGGTTCCCCCACAGGTGGGAGGAAGATTGATCCACTTTTCCCACAGCTGGCCAGTCATAACAACAGACTCCTGGGCCCTCAAAATTGTTCAGGACAGGAACCTGTTGGATTTAAATTGACTTCTTCCCCCGTCCTTTCCATGGGAGTACCCCCTTGATCCTCACCACTGAGAGCTCCTCCAACAGGAAGTTCAGGCCCTCTTGATTGGGTCATTGAACTGGTCCCTCTATCTCAGACCAGAAGTAAGTTCTACTCCCGTTACTTTCTGGTTCCCAAGAAAACTGGTGGGTTCAGGCCCATATTGGATCTTCTAAACATCGATCGGTTCCTGGCGAGAGAAAAGTTCAAGAATGGTCTCCCTTGAAATATTGTTGCCCTACCTTCATCAGGAAGACTGGCTATGCTCCTTGGATCTCAAAGATGCTTACACTCACATTCCCATTCACCCCTTCATTGACAGTACCTCCACTTCATTCTCAGTGGAACACACTATCGGTATAAGGTGCTGCCTTTCGGCCTAACCTCCACTAGACTCTTCACAAAATGTCTGGTGGTCATTGTCATTTTCCTCTGGACCAAGGGGGTCTTCGACTTCCCTTACCTGATAACTAGCTAATAAAGGGAGGAATGCCGGATGAGGTCAGGCACTCTGCGAAACTCACCATTCAGGTGCTGGAACATCTGGGCTTTATGATCCACTACCCAAAATCTCATCTGCAGCCCTCTCAATGCCTAGAATTCAGTGGGGTTCTCCTTGATACTACTCTAGTTCGAGCCTATCTGCCGTCCAATCGAGCCCGGCTCTTAGTCACCCTGACACATGACATCCAGAGCTGCCAGGTAGTGATGCTGTGCCTCCTCGGCCACATGGCCTCCACGATACCCGTCACCGTTTGCGCAGCTCCAGATGCGACAAGTGCAGTGGACACTTCATGCAGAGGCATCCAATCTCCGTCCATCTCAAGGACAAAGTTGTGGTCACTCCTCCGCTCAAGGAATCTCTCTCCTGGTGACTCCAGCCTCCAAATCTGCTTGCGGGGCTCCCCTTTCAGACCCTTCTGTATCAGCATATTCTAACAGATGCCTCTAAGATGGGCTGGGGTGATCATATTGATGGCCTGGGGTGCTCATCTTGATGGCCTTTGTTCACAGGGACTCTGGATGGCTCAGGAGAGCCTCCACCAAATCAACTTCCTGGAGCTGCAGGCCATTGCCAATATGATCCAAGCATTTTAGCAGCAGCTGGCCAATCAGGCGGTCCTCATCTAAATGGATTCTCAGGTGGCCATGTTCTGCATCAACAGGCAGGGTGGCATGGGTTCATACCTCCTCTGTTGGAAGGCAGTCCACTTCTGGAAGTTCTCTCCGACCCGGCTGTGTCCCGGATCTGGTCTCTCAGGATGGGGATCCCTTCTTCACCCCAACGTGTGATCCCTGGCTCTCATGTCATGTATGTCAAGCAGATAGCTCTCACAAACCTCCATCTGCCAGCAAAAGTGGAATATGTGCTCCTCACGTTGCGCAAGGACTCTACATGATGCTCCTACTGCTCCTATTCTTTCAGATTGTGCAGCTTCTCCATCTGGTGTGCAGACAGGGCACTGGCCTCTTTTTCTTGCTCTGTGGAGGCATTACTAACTTACCTCCTCCACCTCTCTGACTCTGATATCAAATCAAACTTGGTCAGAGTACATCTGAGTGCGGTGGCGGCCTACCATTGTGGCTTGGCTGATAAACTTGTCTCTGTTCATCCTCTTGGCTGTTTCATGAGAGGTCTCTTGCTCTCGCGTCCCCCAATTATACCGCCTCTGATGGCGTGAGACCTTAACATGGTACTGGGGTAGTTTCTCTCTCCCCCCTTTGAGCTGCTCAGCTCCTTCTACTCCTGTTTCTCACCTGGAAAGTTATTTTCCTGGTGACAGTCACCTCTGAATGCAGAGTCAGTGAGTTGCAGGCACTGGTGGTACACCCGCCATATACCAGATTCCATCAGAATAGAGTTGCCTTAAGATTCTACCTAAAGTGGTCTCCTCTTTTCATCTCAATCAGTCGGTGATACTGCCCACCTTTTTTCATAGTTCGCTACACACATTGGATTGTAAAAGAATGCTAGCATTCTGCCTTGAACGAATGAAAGTCCACTGCCTTTCCTCCCAGCTCTTTGACTCCTTTGATCCCAATAAGCTGGGTGTGGTGGTCTCAAAACACACCCTTTCACTTTGTGTTGCGGACTGCATGTCTTTTGCTTATGCTCAAGCTGGTCTGAGTTTGGAACACCATGTCATGGCTCACAATGTCCATGCTATGGCTTCTTCGGTGGCAAACTTGCACTTGGTCTCCACGGTGAAAATCTGTAGGGCTGCTACATGGTCTTCCATCCACATCTTCACAGCCCATTACTGCCTGGATGGAAATTCCTGGGATGATAGCAACTTCGACCAAGCCATATTCTGTCACCTGTTTGGGAATTAAAACAACTCCTTCCCACTGGCCCTTCTGTCCGTCAGGCTACCGTAAAGTTGACCTGCTGTTGATGTCCGTGCTGGACACTGTCTCTCGAACCCATCAGCAATTTCTCTTACTGTTTCTGTTGGTTCATTTTTCTGGTTGCCCCATTGGGCTAGTTACAGGTTTTTTCGGTAGCCTGTAGCTGGAGATTCCCATATGTGAGGACTGACTTCCTTCTTGGACTGAGAGAAAGCATAGCAAGTGTTCTCCGGGAACAGCAAGAATCAGTCCTCACTACCCTCCCTCCTCCCCGTGGAGTTGTTTACTTTTTTGGCTTGATTAAGCTATGTCACCATAGAAACATAGAAACATAGAAACATGATGACAGAAAAAGACCACATGGCCTATCTAGTCTGTCCTTCCATAACAACAACTACAACAGTCCACTTTTTACCTTTAGAGATCCTCTGTGTTGGTCCCATGCTTTTTTGAATTCAGTTACTGTCTGCATCTCTACCACCTCCACTGGGAGACTATTCCATGGATCCACTACTCTTTCTGTAAAGAAATATTTCCGCATATCACTCCTGAATCTATCTCCCTTCACCCTCATCCCATGTCCCCTCATAGCAGAACTTGCTTTCAATTGAAAGAGGCTCTCTCCCTGAACATTTATGCCACGGAGGTATTTAAACATCTCAATCATATCACCTCTATCCCGCCTTTCCTCTAAGGTGTACACATTAAGATCCTTAAGTCTGTCCTCATATGCTTTATAATGAAGCCCATTAATCATTTTAGTAGCAACCCTCTGCACCGACTCCATCCTGTTCACATCCTTTTGAAGGTGCGGTCTCCAGAATTGCACACCATACTCCAAATGAGGTCGCACCAAAGACTTATACAGAGGCATTATCACCTCTTTTTTTCTGCTAGCCATTCCTCTCCGTATGCACCCAAGCATCCTTCTAGCTTTTGCCGTCGCCTTTTCTATCTGTTTAGCTACTTTAAGATCATCAGACACAACCACGCCTAGGTCCTGCTCTTCTTTAGTGGACAAAAGTACTTCACCTCCTATACTGTATTGCTCCCTTGGATTGCTGCAGCCCAAAAGCATGACCTTACATTTTTTAACATTAAATCCCAGCTGCCAAATTCTAGACCATTCTTCAAGCTTAGCTAGATCCCTCCTCATGTTATCTACACCTTCCTGGGTGTCTACTCTATTGCAGATTTTGGTATCATCTGCAAAGAGGCAAACCTTACCCAACAGCCCTTCCGCTATATCACTAACAAAGATGTTAAAAAGAATCGGACCAAGGACAGATCCCTGGGGCACACCACTGGTAACATCCTTCTCCTCAGAGTGAGCTCCATTTACTTGTACTCTTTGTCGCCTCCCACCCAACCAATTTCTAACCCAAGCAGTAACTTTAGGGTCCATCCCTAGGGTGCTCAGTTTGTTTATAAGTCGCCTGTGAGGAACAGTGTCAAAGGCTTTACTAAAATCTAAATACACCACATCTAGAGCTCTCCCTCGGTCCAACTCCCTGGTCACCCAGTCAAAGAAATCAATCATATTTGTCTGACAAGACCTGCCTCTGGTGAATCCATGCTGCCTCGGATCCTGTAATCCGCTGGACTCCAGAAACCTCACTATTTTCTCTTTCAGCAGCGTTTCCAATAATTTACTCACCACCGAAGTTAAACTAACCGGCCTGTAGTTTTCAACCACATCCTTACTTCCGCTTTTGTGTAAAGGCACCACATGAGCCTCTCTCCAGTCCTTTGGCACCACTCCCGACTCCAACGAGGCATTGAAAAGGTCAGTCAGTGGAGTTGCTAGAACGTCCCCAAGTTCCCTCAGTATTCTAGGGTGTATCCCATCCGGTCCCATCGCTTTGTCTACTTTAAGTTGAGCTAGTTTCTCACGAACACAGTCTTCTGAAAATTGTTCAAGATGTCCCTCGCTTCTGTTCTTATTTGTGGGTGTTTTCTGAGGTCCTGCTCCTGGTTCTTCATCTGTGAACACAGAACAAAAATATTTGTTAAGCAATTCCGCTTTATCCTTATCAGCTTCTACATATTCCCCCCCTGCACCATACTGAGGTAAGATGGCTCCTTTGGGCGGGAAGACTGGCACACATGCATGGTTGACCTCCCAAAGGTTTCCTGTGGAAGAAGTATTTCTGTGTGGGCTCCATGGTAATGTTGCCCATATGTGAGGACTGATTCCTGCTCTTCCTGGAGAATACTTGCTACAGGCGAGTAACTACACTTTATCTAGAATCTCACCTAATTCCATATTCCCCCTGGCAAATGTTCTACTCTCAAAATGCACATCTACTAGTTACTTCCGCAACACACTAGGCACACCCAGAGTTCACCCGCACCTCGGCATTTTACTCTCTGGCCACTCAGTTCTGGAATGCCTTACTCTGCTACTTCAGAGAAGAAACTTCTAAAAATTTTTAAAAAGGCATTAAAGCATATTGAAGCACATTTACTAATAAGCAGTAGTTTACCACACATTAAGCCCCAAAAATAAGCATGGGAGGTAGCGTAGAACCACACTGACTGTTGAGGGAAGCCTAGTATGCCCCCCCCCCCCTCACAGTTATCATGGGAAGATGCAGTTCACCCATTAACCAACAAGTACATCTTAACATGAGTGCACTTACCACCATCCACTGAGGAATACAGGAGAGCTGTGCTTTCAACATAGTAACATAGTAAATGACGGCAGATAAAGACCAGTATGGTTCATCTAGTCTACCCAGTAAGATGGCAAGAGTAGGTGCACCTGCCGCTCCGTGCAGGCGACCCCTCCCCATGTCTTTGTTTAGGGGTGAACCCACCGCTCTGTGTAGGACACCCCTGTTTGTTGAGAAATTAGATAGTTACGTTTATTTTGATTTTATCCTGTTGCTGTAAAGGGATTGACTGTGTTTGATCCATGCCATTTTGTTTTTATTTTATATTTATGCAATTTTACAAAAAAATCAAGCAAAAGCTTGTACAAAAAAACACCACCGTATATAAAGTAAATATTAAAGCTCCATACATTAAGAGGAAAAAATAAAATATTATACACAGGGTTAAATTAGCCCACAATACAGGAGGAGTGTAAAGAAAATAGATAAATGAGGCTAGGTAAACCCTCATCCCATATAAAAAACACTATTGCTAATACCAAGAGGGAGACGCGGCACGGAACATACTTCATATAACGATGAATTATCCTAAGGGTGATGAAGTCAGCAGGTGAGAAGAAACAAAAAGAGATAAATCCTCAGGCTGAGAAAATACATACTTATTACCCCGAAAGTACACAAGGCATTTACAAGGAAATCGAAATATCTTTGTAGCCCCAATAGAAAGAACACCAGGTCTTATAAGCAAAAAGGCCTTCCGTCTCTTTTGGGTCTCTCTAGATACATCTGGGAAAAGCTGATATTAAGGTTTCCATTCTGTTGGTTACTTTTTCTATTTCTTCTGACCGGGACTGGGTTTTGAAGTTATACTTTAAGAAGCAAAATGTTTTGTTTATGGGACAGAAAATAGTTATTTTCCCAGATGCATCTAGAGAGACTCAAAAGAGTCCCATGCCATTTTGAATTCTGTCACTGTATTTGCCCCCACCATTTCTATCGGGAGGGCAATTCCAAGCATCCACCACCCTTTCTGTGAAAAAGTATTTCCTGACATTGCCTTTCAATTGACCCCCTTGCAGCTTCATGTTATGCCCTCTAGTGTTACAGCTTCCCCCTCTTTGGAAGAGGTTTTTTGTTCATTATTTCTCTTTAAGTATTTAAAGGTCTGAATCATATCTCCCCTATCCCTCCTCTCCTCCAGAGTGTACATATTTAGGTCTTCAAGTCTCTTCTCATAAGGCTTCTGACGCAGGCTCCAAATCATTTTGGTCACCTTCCTCTGAACAGTTTCCAGTCTTTTTACATCCTTTGCAAGATATGGTCTCCAAAACTGGACACAGTATTCCAAGTGAGGCCTCACCAGTGACTTATACAGTGGCATTAGTACCTCTTCCTTTCTGCTGGTAATTCCTCTTTGTATGCAACCCAACATCCTCCTGGCTTTTGCCCACTGCCTTGACGCACTGTTTTGCCACCTTGAGATCCTCAGAAATAATCACACCAAGGTCCTTCTTCTGATCCGTGCACACCAACCTCACCCCCTATCACATACATTTCCCTTGGATTTCTGCTTCCCAAGTGCATGACATTGCACTTCTTCACATTAAATCTTAACTGCCAACCATTCTTCCAGCTTTTGTAGATCTTTCCTCATGTTATCCACTGCTTCAGGGAAGTCCACTCTGTTGCAAATTTTTGTGTCATCTGCAAAAAGGCAGACTTTTCCATTCAGTCCTTCAGCAATATTTCTCACAAATACATTGAACAGTGCTGGGCCCAGGACCGAACTCTGGGGCACCCCGCTAATCACCCTCCTTTCATCCGAGTGAGCTCCATTTACCATCACCTTCTGTCGTCTGTCAATTAACCAATTTCTGATCCAGTTCATCACCTTGGGGCCCATCGCCAAACTACTGAGTTTATTGGTAAGCCTCCTATGAGGAACAGTATCAAATGCTTTGCTGAAATCCATTCAGTAAAGTGGAAAAAAATAAAGCAGAGGTAACTAAGGAGTTTGCTGTGCATGTGAAAGGGTCATGCCTGCTCAGAGCTTTAAACTTGATTCAGAGCTGTTCAAACCCAGCACTATTGGATGATGTCATCCAGTGGTATGCCTGACTCAGTCCTGCTTGTCTATGTCAAAAAGGGGACGAGTAGGATTCTGAAGGCAAGACTGGTGCTTCAGGATCTTGTCATCTGCACAGCACCAGTAAATATTTAATAGCCCAACATTTTGCGTCCTGTCCTAAACGTCCTGCCTCCTTATTTAAGTATTCACCAAGGAATGGACATACATAGCTGCAATATTGTATTCCATATTGTCCTGCTAGACCAGTCCAGACAAGTGGGTTGTGTTCCCCTACCAGCAGATGTGGAGACAGAGGAAGCTTCTAGAGGCTTCTTATGACATCATGCCATATCAGCCAGAACCCCTAGAGGGAGCCTTCAGTAATTCTGTCTCCAGCAGATGGTAGATGCGAATTTTCAGCTCTGTGAAAATCTGAGAGAATCCAAAGAAGATATGAGAGGAAAAGATTGATTTTGCTTGTGAGCAACCATCCTTGCTGGTGAATTTCTCACTGGAGCATGATGTAGATGGCTTCACTAGGTTCTCCCTGCTCTTTTTGACTGCCATAGGAGGAGGGAAATTGGTTCAGCTCCCTGCCCTTATCTTAAAGAAACATTGAACAGCCCAAAGATTAGAAAAGGAGTTTTGGAGGGATTCTTCATGCCTCACATAACCTCCGTGCCCCCTTCCTCCTTTCTTCCCCCTGTTCTCCCTGAAGATTTGACGGGGGCTCTTCAGAAGTATGTGATTGCACATCTAGTGACAGGGGAGTAGCACTGAGCCTGGCATGGTTTTTACCTGCCATGGGCTCCTTGGTGGCAAGTACCAAAGACTAAACTTGTCTGTCTATCTTGTTTGTGGCTCCTGACTTCGTCCATTGCTGGGGCACTAAATTGGGTTTGGGCACTTAGGGCATCTGTTGGTTCTGTGTCAGTGTTTTCCGCCTTCTCTACCTGCTTCTGCACGTTGTTTGTGCTTCCCATGCTTTCCCGTGCCCTTTCTGAGCTGGTGTGTGCTGGTGATGCAGGCTGCTAGTGTTTCTCCAAACCCCTGGAGGTTGAGCAGTCCTCCCTTCATGGCACCTTCAAGGGGCACTCATGCTGTCCCCCATTGCTCTCAGCAGCTTGTCTCAAAGGACTCCAATGCTGATGCACTCAGACCTTCATCCATTACTCAATCCAATCACCCTTTGATGTCGATAGGGGTGAGGCTGGTTCCTTCCCTGCTGTGAAGGCTGATCTTTGGCCGATGGTCTGGGGCAGGGTGGGTGCTCAGCTCCGACTGAGCTGAAGAGCTCCTCAATGTCGACACACCTCTGACGTCTTGAACAGCTTTTGAAGGCATGGAGGCCGAGCACGTTGATGCCGAAGGCGATGGATAAGACTGCGGAGTGCCAAACAGAGTTTTCTGCTGCTTTTCATAACCTTTGAGGCCTCTCCTTGCAATCTGCAGGCACAAAGTACAAGAACAGGGCTGATGATTGGGTCCTATGCACTGGAGGCACCAGTTGTGCCTTTCCGTGACTGAAATGGTCCGGGCACACTTCATGCACTTTTTCAAACCGCTGGTCAGTTTTTGGTGCATGGTCAGAAAAATGGCCGTGGCAAAATCAAATTGCTCAACAGCGAGGGTAGCCCCAATCGGTCACTGTTGCTGCCACTGGATTAGCTCAAAAACAAAATGCAAAAATGACGAGACATAATGAAAAGAAGGGACTGCGACAGCAGGCAAAGGCGACACAACTTCAACCTATCCAATTGTGTACTCCCATAGAGGAGAGACAAGATTACCAACAGAAAGTGACTAGAACACGTCTGTGGGGCTCCGCTGAAAACAAAAGACTAAAGAAGATAGTACCATGATGGCAGGTGAGAAGGAGGTATGCAGGTGCAGTAGAACCTCCCAAAAGCTTCCAGTAGAAGCTGGGTAGCGTTCGCATGCGGGGCTCTGTTGAGGACATCATCCCATGCGTGAAGACTCATTCTTGCTACAGGTGAGTTACTATCTTGACTGTTTGCATGTCCCTTGTATGTGGCTCTGTCCATGCAGTTTCTGCACATGCAGCTCTGCTCTACTTGTGGTGGTGAAGGTTCTTCTGCTGCCTTTGAAGAAGTGCTGCCTGGTATATAGAAAGCGGAGAGTTGCGTCACAGGATTCTGGTATCTGCTCTGCTTACATGGAGACTTTGGATGCGCCCTTAGAAGTCCCGTCCCTCCCTTCATAACCAGGAGACCCAAGTGTTCAGGTCTTAGCTTCTTTGATGCTATCTGCAGTGGATGTTGCCTTGAAGATGGATGATCGCCAGGCCTACTGTCGCAGTGCTTTCTCATATGGATGCTCCCCTTTGCGGAAGAAGTCATCACCTGCTTCAACCTCCACCACCTCGGTGATGGGAGCTATCTGGCCAGTGGAGAGCTGCTGGATTCTGGATTCTCCTCCCTGGAGTTGTTCTCCTTTATGTGGCAAACTTGGTCTTTCTGGTGTGGCAGTGCAAACCCTGGTGCCTCCAGGTCCTCTTGATCTCTTTCTGTCCACTTGGTAGAGGGACAGCAAACAAGTCAGAGCCCAGCTCAGTGTCTGCCTTCTAAGCATCTCAACGATGGTTGGAGTCTGGAGATTCAGATAGACTATCCTTTGACCAAGACCAAGCATCCAGATGCTTTAGGTTGCTGATTCCGACCTGAAAGATAAATTGTCCTCTCACTGTGAAGATCATGACAAAACTGTTGTTGTTCATCTGTTCAAGAATGACTAATTGGCAGCTCTAATTACTCAGGTGTCATCCGCTCTACATATGACTAACCCTCCAGCAATTGAGCTAGAGATGCAGATTCACTCCTCTTGAAGGGGGTTCAGAAGTCCAACAAAGCCTTTCGCTTCCCAGAGGTTATCAAGAGAATGACACCCTTGGAGTGGGACTTGCCCATCTCTCCAGTGAAGGTGCTGAAAGTTGGCAGGAAGATTTATGCCCTGCCACAGGAGGATCACCTGAGTGGTTTAACACATTGAGAGTGGATGTACAAATTATAGTGGTTGCAAAGCAGACAGCTCCTCCAGTAGAGGGTGGAATGGCCCGAAGGATCCCCTGGATCATAAGGTGGATTCTGTCTTGAGGAATCAGTTTGCAGTCTCTGCTGTTGTCCTTCATTTGGTGGTGTGTGCAGGTCTGACAACTCGAGCACTGCTCCAGTGGATTCAGTTCTTGTACTAGAGGATATTACATATCTCTTGGAGTTAGCTACAGCCTTTTTGTCGTATGCTATGTATGATCTCGTCTACTTAGTGGCTAGAGACATTGCTCAGTTGACTGTGGCATGACATTGGATATGGCTCCACCATTGGGCGGCAAATTCACCCTCCAAATCCCAATTGACTCAGCATGTCTTTAAAAGGAGGCTCTTGTTTGGGGCGGACTTGGAGAAGCTGTTTAAGGACCTAGGCGAGTACAAACCTCATTGCCTCCTGGAAGATAGGCTGAAAGAGCCTTGGAGGTGTATAGGCATGTCTTCCTCTTCAGCATAAGCTCCTGTCCTTGAACATGCTAGTCATACTCCCATGGCTCCCAGGACTTCCATACATATCAATCCAGAAAGTCCTTCTTTTCCTCCTCTTCTGGGTTCCAGTCTCAGACTCTACCCTTTCATGGATTTCAAGGGTCCCAAGACCCTAACACCTCCAGAAGTACCTCCTTCCATCCAGTGTAATGACAGCTTGGGGGCCCATTCAGGGATGCCACTAGTTAGTGGCAGGCTCTGCCATTTCTTCCAGGAGTGATCCCAGATCACAGAGGATAACTGGGTGTTGGATACCATTCAGCATGGCTATGTTCTGGAATGTAGAGAGCCTATTCAGACCTTTAAATACTTAAAGATAAATCATGAACAAACAAACCTCTTCCAAAGACTGGGAAAGCTGTAAAACTAGAGGGCATAACATGAAGCTGCAAGGGGGTAAATTGAAAGGCAATGTTAGGAAATACTTTTTCACTGAAAGGGTGGTGGATGCTTGGAATGCCCTTCCGATGGACGTGGTGGGGGCAAATACAGTGACAGAATTCAAAACGGCATGGGACAGACACAGTGGATCCCTTTACAGCAACAGGATAAAATCAAAATAAGCTTAACTATCTAATTTCTCAACATACAGGGGTGTACTACACAGAGGTGGGTTCACCCCTAAAACAAAGACATGGGGAGGGGTCGCCTGCACAGAGCGGCAGGTGCACCTACTCTTGCCATCTTACGGGGCAGACTAGATGGACCATATTAGTCTTTATCTGCCGTCATTTACTATGTTACTATTCCAGACCCCTTTGTTGTCTCTCCTTGCGGTTCTGTGGCCAAGAGAGCCGCAGTTCAGTGTACCCTGCACAGGATTCTCTGTCTACGGGTGGTGGTCCCAGTTCTCCCAGCCAACCAGGGATAGGGATAATACTACATTTACTTTGTGGTGACAAAGAAAGACATTCTCTGTGGACAAGCAGGACTGAGTCCTAACGTATGGGTGATGTCCTCCGACAGAGCCTGCACAGGAATGCTCCCCAGCTCCTATTGGAAGCTTTTAGCAGGCTTCACCGCCTTCCCGCCTGCCACCATAGCACCATTTTAAACCAGTCATCATTTTTCCTCAGAGCCCTATGGACGATCTTCTCTGCTTGGTAATTGATTTTTTTCCCTGCAAGGCATCCTGGGCTTCTGGTTTCACTCAGCAATTGCCTGCCATCATGTTTTTTCTCTTTTCCCTTTGGCTTTTTGGCCTCATCAGTCATTTAATTTTTTCTTTTTCTGGAGTACCTCAGACCCCTTAAGCACTGGTGCACTGGCCGAGCCCTTCGTTGAAAACTGAGACGTTTGATTTTTTTGCTGCTATCTTTCTGGACAACATGTCCCAGAAACTGGCCAGTGGGTTCAAATTGTGTTCCCAGTGTGCTAGGACCATATCCACCATGGATACTCATAGTTGGTGCCTTCAGTGCCTGAGACCCAATCATTAGCTACCTCATTGTAATTTGTGTTTATAGATGACAAAAAGAGGAATCAAAGGTCGAGCGGAGCAGTGCAAATCACTTTTTGGCACTCACAAATTTTATTTATTTATTAGTATTTAGCTCATGCCTTTCCAGGAGAAGATCAAGGTGAGTTACATTCAGGTACAGTATGTATGTCCCTGTCCCCAAAGGGCTCATAATCTAAGTTTGTACCTAAGGCAATGGAGGGTTAAGTGGCCAAGGCCACAAGGAGTGGCAGTGGGATTTGAACCCTGGTCTTTTCTAGCTCTAGGCTGCTGCCCTAACCACTAGGCTACTTCTCCACAAGTCTGATCCATCTGCATCAACGACGCCAACCTCAATGGCTTCAAAGGCTGCATTGGACGCTGGTGGTGCATTGACATCGAGGATTTCTCAAACCCGCTCGAAGGTGAGCACCCATAGTGCCCCAAAACATCAGCAATCAATCAATCTCCAGTCAAAGGTGAGGAAGGATTTGGCTTGATCTTCATCAATGTCAAAGAGTGAGCCAATTGAGCACTAAGTGAAGACTCGGGTGCATCAGAATCCATCAAAGCATGGCATCAAGAGTGATGAGGGTCCACGAAAGCACCCCTTGAAGCTACCCCGAAGGGAGGAGAGCTCATCCTCCAGAACATTAGAGGAGCACGACAGCCTACTGAGAGCTAAGACCAAGTCCCTGATACCCCTGTCCAGATACCAGGTACATTGGTCAAGTTGCAGCCTTCGGAATTGGCAACAATGGAAAAGCGCCTTCTGCAAGCTCTCAAGGAATGCATCATGGCACTCTTGGCGGTTTAGCATGCTGGGACCTTGATGTCTGCTGCATCAATATCAACCACCATATGGAATATCTTTGAGACTCATGCCTTGCCTACAGGTGGTGCATCGACATTAATGCATCGATGGACTCTGACACACCAGAGCCTGCCTAGCCAATATCCCTCTCTAGCTCTCTAGGATTTCGGGGTTCAATGCACCCTCAGTCTAGAAGAACTTCAGTGCATCATTACTCTTGAAGGCGTTCCTTATCCACTCAGGTCAGGAGAGAGATCCAGGCAGGGAATCAGAAACACTTTGACTTCCTCTCTGAGTCTGATTCAAAGGGCTAGGTAACTGATGTGGAATATGAAAACTTGTTGAAGGAGAGGTCTCCTGAACCTCCATCAGACCTTTCTCCACTTCATGAGCTGCATAAATCCCCTCCTGAGGACATGACCTTCCAGGATTTTGTGATGGACGTGGCCAAGACCATACCATTTTCTTTGGAGACTGAGGATGAACACAGGGTTGAAGAGTTGGAGATCCTGTAGTATGCCTCAGCCCCTAAGAAGGTGGTGGCAGTGCCCGTGCCAGTGTACCACCTCCTGCAGAGAGTGCAGATAAGAATGTGGGAAAAAACCCTAACTATGCCTCCAGTCAGTAGAAGGCTTGACTCCATGTACAGAGTTCAGAAGGCTTCCAGATTCGAGAAGCCTCAACTTCCTCACCATTCCTTGGTGGTCGAATCCGCTCTTAAGAGGTCCTGGAGTACCAAGGCTCATTCCTTGGCAACCCTGGGGAGGGAGGTTCGAACATTGGTCTCTAGGGAAGAGGTATTTTCAGAATTCCATGCTCTTAGCCTGCATGGCCTCTTACCAGCTCTTGAAGAACATCATGTGCAGCTGTCTCAGTTTCTCTCTCCAGAGAAATTGGAATAGTATCGTTCCCTAGTGGCTCATGGCATGGGGTGCTCGAAGGTCATGGTCTATATCTTCGAAACATCATCGAGAGCTTCGGTCATGGGTATTGGCACTTAGGGACTTGCCTGGCTCCGGTCCTCATATCTGGAACAGTCTTTGCAGAACAAGCTTGCTGATGTGCCATGCTGTGGCGAGAATCTCTTCCAGAGAACAGGTCAAAGAGAAGGCTGACTTCATAGAAAAGCAGTATGTCACCCTTTGTAATCTCTCAAGGCGCATATCCAAGCTGGCCTCCTATCACAGGAGATACCAAGGAGGCCTTGTAGGCATAGGTACTTTCCTGGGTCCCAAACCTCCCAGCCCAAACAGGCTCCTCACTCACAACAGTGTCAAGAAAAGCCTCAGAAAGCCCAGCCAGCTCCTCAACCAAACCCGAGGGTGGAGTTTTGACTGGTTGCTTCGGAGCATAACTATTCTGCCAGCAACCACAGTAGGAAACCCTCCGGTCAGGGGAAGGCTCTCGTCTTGCCCAAAGGTGACCCCTCATAACCTCAGACTCATGGATTCTACAGATAATCCAAAGTGGTTACAAACTAAATTTATTGGATCTGCCACCAAATTGCCCCTTGAGAGTGCATCACTGCTGACACACTGCATCAGGAACTACTTCAGAGAGAAATCACTACCCTCTTGTCAGATCTCACGATCAAGCTTGTGCCACTGGAGCAAAGAAGGTGAAGATTTTATTCTAGGTACTTCCTTATTCCCAAGAAAATGAGCTGATACTGTCTCATCCTAGACTTAAGAGATCTGAACACATTCTTGGTAAGAGAAAGGTTCAGAATGATTTCTTTAGGCACCCTATTTCTTTACCTTCGAAAAGGAGATTGGCTATGCTCTCTGAATCCAAAGGATGTGTATACCCACATATATTTACATCCCACTCACAGGAGGTATCTCAGATTTATCCTGGGGAGACATTTCCAGTACCAAGTGTAGCCTTTTGGCCTAGCCTCAGTACCTTGCGTGATCACAAAGTCCTCGCAGTAGTAGCTGCATACCTACAGATGCTGGGAGTATTTGTCTTCCCCTATCTGGACAAGTGGCTGATCAAGAATACCACTTTGGAAGGGGTCAAGAATCAACACGATTGACCATTCGGGTGTTAGAACTACTAAGGTTTGTTATAAATTACCCCAAGACCCACCTTCAACCCACCCAGCTGTTGGAATTCATAGGATTCTTGCTCAACACGACTCAGGCGAGACCCTTCCTCCTGCATGACTGACTTCTCAGATTGATAGCACAAGTGCGGGAAACTCAAGCGAGTCTGCAGATATCAGCTCACAGGATGTTGACTGTACTAGGCCACATGGCCTCTACACAACATGTCACACCCTTGGCACGCCTATATATGAGGCAATTGAGAACTCAATGGGCCCAAGCCATGAGTCAACTCAGGGATTGTCTGTATGTCACCAATCCTCTAGTTCAGTCACTGCAGTGGTGGACAATCCATCACAATTTGCCCAGAGGTTTCCCCTTCCAAATTACTCCAACTCAGAAAGTTCTTATGACTGATGCATTCAAGTCGGGGTGGGAAAGCTCATCTTGATGTGTTTCACACCAGGGCGATTGGTCCATCCAAGAAAGTCTCCACCAGATGAACTATGAATAATGAGCCATGGCAAAAGCTCTAAAGGCTTTCTGAGATCAGCTGGCCAACCAAATTGCTCTGATTGAGAACGATAACGAAGTTGCCATGTTCTACATTAACAAGCAGGGAAGAATGGGCTCATACCTCCTGTGTTGTGAAGCAGTTAGGTTGTGGAAGTTTGCCATTGCACATGGATGGACTTAAAAGCCACATACTTTCCAGGTGAACAAAACATTCTGGCAGACAGACTGAGTCGTGTCCTCCAACCACATGCATTGATACTGGACAGGGAGGTTGCAGCTCGCATATTTTGGGAGTGGGGCACCCCCTCAATAAATCTATTTGCCACTCCGCACAGAATGCCAAGGTAGATCAGTTCTGTTCCAGGGTAAGATCACACAGCAGATTAGCCTTAGATGCTTTCCTCCTGCACAGGGGGGAGGGTCTTCTGTATGCATATACTCCAATCCCTCTCATTGCAAAGATCCTCCTGAAGCTCAAAAGAGACAGAGGCACAATGATTCTCATTGCTCCTTACTGGCCAAAACAGCCTTGGTTTGCCCTCCTGCTACAGCTAGCTATCCAGTCAGGAGCCACTCCGGCTCGGCCATGTGATGGATCTTCGTGGATGGTGTCATCGAAAGCGTTTTGGTTTTCTGGACCATGGGATGCTGTTCCAAGGATTGCAGAGCAGAGATGGCGTCCATCTGTCCAAGAAAGGTCGACGCGTCCTCAGTAGTAGACTGGCTAATCTACTGAAGAGGGCTTTAAACTAGATTCGTTGGGGATGGGTGAAGAAAGCCCCAAGGTATGTGATACATTATATACCATTATGGAAATGGGTAAAAGGGGTAACGTGGAAAGCAGTGTGTATAAATGCCCGTAGCATGAGAAATAAGATCCCAGATGTTGAGGCTTTAATGGGGAGAGGCTGACTTGGATTTAGTGGCAGTTACAGACTCATGGTTCAAAGAAAACCATGACTGGGATGTAACTATACCAGGCTATACCTTATTCAGAAAGGACAGGGGAGGAGGAGTGACACTATATGTAAAAAATAATATTAAAGCTTTGGAATTACAGAGCTTAAAAGGGAGAGAGGAGGCATTGTGGGTTAAACTAGAAAGAGGGAAAGAAATCTCTTTGCATTGGCGTGATATACAGATCTTCCTCACAAGAGGAAGAGGTGGACAGAGTTAATTGAACACATAGGCAGCATTGCTAGGAAAGGGGAAGTGCTACTGATAAGGGATTTCAATATGCCAGATGTTGTTTGGCACATTCCTGCGGCAGTATTATCTAGAAGTAAAGAGATCCTGAATTCTCTAGAGGGAGAACTATTCAAGCAATTGGTAACAGACCCCACACGTGAAGGGGCCATACTGGACTTGGTGCTTACCAATGGTGAAAATGTTTCTGATGTTATAGTGGGAGATCATTTTGCATCCAGTGATCACCAGATGGTGTGGTTCAGTATTAGGACTAGGGCTGTTAGAATCCATTCAAAAGTGAGGGTCTTAGACTTTAGGAAAACTAACTTTGCCAAGATGGGCCAATAACTCAGGGAGTCGTTAGCGGGATGGGAACAGTTGGGGGATGTAGAAAAACAGTGGGCAAAACTGAAAGAGGATATTTTAAGGGCAACCAACCTTTTTGTTAAAATGGTAAATAAAGGTAAAAGGAAAAGGAGACCACTATAGCTTTCGAAAGTACAGTCAAACCTCGGTTTTCGTTTGCCCCAGTTTTCATATGCTTCGGTTTTCGACGTCTTTTTCCATTGAGATTTTGTCCCGGTTCTCGTCCATCTGCTCGGTTTTCGTACAATTTTAAAATGGTCCGTTCCAGGGGGGATCGTTCAGTAAAGTACACTACTTAGCTTGTTTTTGCGATCCAGACCTCTTTGCTTTCAGCGATCCTTTGAGAAATACAAGAATCAAAGGAATCAAATACAAGAATCAAAGGAGTGAGAGCGTGGCTGATCTGATGCTTCCGACACGCTTAATTAGAGGACCCCCTGCTGGGACTCCCTGCTGATGGCGAAATGTTGATCGGTCTTCCAAACATGCCAGTCCTGATGGGTCTTCCAAACTTGCTGCTGAGCATTTCTTCCAGCTTGTAATTTGCTTTTGAGACGGAATCGGAGGCCGGTGAGAGGAGTCGGCGATCAGATTACAGTGCTGTATCTGTGTGTGTGTGCTGTCCTGTGACGATCGGGCAGGTGAAAGTAGTGACAGGAGCTGTTCTACTGCCTGGCTGAGGCTTCGGGGGCCCGTGCTGCTGCAGCCATTGCCACATGGCTCTGGAACGCATGCTCAGCTCTGCGTTCCAGGTTGCCTGAGCAGGAGAGTGGTGTTTCCGGTGGCGGTGGCTGTGGCAGTGGCTGTGGCTGTGGCTGGTGCCTTTACTGGAGGCTTTATTTTTGTGGATCCTTCTTGTTTTTTTCTTTTTTTTTTAAATTCCTGTGCCCAATCTCCTCTCTGGGTGTCTGGCTGAAGATCTGCATGTTGATCACTGTGTTAATCTTTCTCCCTTCTCAGCAGTTTAAACGATCTGTCTGCCAAAAATACCTCTGGAGCACCATTTTGTGGCCAGAAGTGGGATTGATTCTCTTCCTGATTGTATTTTTTGTGAATATCTTTGGGTGTCTGAAACGGATTAATTGGATTTACATTATTTCTTATGGGAAATATTGCTTCAGTTTTCATACGTTTCGGTTTTAGTCAAACTTTTTTGAACGGATTAATCATGAAAACCGAGGTTTGACTGTAGCTGAAAAGGTGAAGAAAAAGAGGGAGGACTTCATGAAATACAAGAGATCACAGAGAGAGGAAGAGAGGCATCTATATTTGAAAAAACTTAGAGAAGCTAGCAAAGTAGTCAGGAAAGCAAAGATTCAAAAAGAGGAGAAAATAACCAATGCAATAAAATGGGGGGATAAGACATTTTTCAGATATGTTAGTGCGAAGAGGAAGGGCAAAAGTGGTATTGTCAGACCCAAGGGTGAAGGGGAGGAATATGTAGAAGCTGATGAGGATAAATTGGAATTGCATAACAAATATTTCTGTTCTGTGTTCACAGATGAAGAACCAGGAGCAGAACCTCAGAAAACACCCACAAACAGGAACAGAAGAGAGGGGCATCTTGAACAATTTTCAGAAGACTGTGTTTGTGAGAAACTAGCTCAACTTAAAGTAGACAAAGTGATGGGACCGGATGGGATACACTCTAGAATACTGAGGGAACTTGGGGACGTTCTAGCAGCTCCACTGACTGACCTTTTCAATGCCTCGTTGGAGTCGGGAGTGGTGCCAAAGGATTGGAGAGAGGCTTATGTAGTGCCTTTACACAAAAGCGGAAGTAAGGATGTGGTTGCAAACTACAGGCCGGGTTGTTTAACTTCGGTGGTGAGTAAATTATTGAAACACTGCTGAAAGAGAAAATAGTGAGGTTTCTGCAGTCCAGCGGATTACAGGATCCGAGGCAGCCTGGATTCACCAGAGGCAGGTCTTGTCAGACAAATCTGATTGATTTCTTTGACTGGGTGACCAGGGAGTTGGATCGAGGGAGAGCCCTAGATGTGGTGTATTTAGATTTCAGTAAAGCCTTTGACATCGTTCCTCAGAGGCGACTTATAAACAAACTGAGCACCTTAGGGATGGACCCTAAAGTTACTGCTTGGGTTAAAAATTGGTTGTGTGGGAGGCGACAGAGTATGGGTAAATGGAGCTCACTCTGAGGAGAAGGAAGTTACCAGTGGTGTGCCCCAGGGATCTGTCCTTGGTCCGATTCTTTTTAACATCTTTATTAGTGATATAGCGGAAGGGCTGTTGTGTAAGGTTTGCCTCTTTGCAGATGATATCAAACTCTGCAATAGAGTAGACACACAGGAAGGTATAGATGACATGAGGAGGGATCTAGTTAAGCTTGAAGAATGGTCTAGAATTTGGCAGCTGGGATTTAATGTTAAAAAATGTAAGGTTATGCATTTGGGCTGCAGCAATCCAAGGGAGCAATATAGTATAGGGGGTGAAGTACTTTTGTCCACTAAAGAGGGGCGGAACCTAGGCGTGGTTGTGTCTGATGATCTTAAAGTAGCTAAACAGGTAGAAAAGGCGACGGCAAAAGCTAGGAGGATGCTTGGGTGCATACGGAGAGGAATGGCTAGCAGAAAAAAGGAGGTGATAGTGCCTCTGTGTAAGTCTTTGGTGCGACCTCATTTGGATTATTGTGTGCAATTCTGGAGACTGCACCTTCAAAAAGATATAAACAGGATGGAGTCAGTACAGAGGGTGGCTACTAAAATGGTTAGTCGTCTTCATTATAAAGCATATGAGGACAGACTTAAGGATCCTTAATATGTACACCTTAGAGGAAAGGCGGGTTAGAGGTCTTATGCTTGAGATGTTTAAATACCTCTGTGGCATAAATGCACAGTGGGAGAGCCTCTTTCAATTGAAAGCAAGTTCTGCTACGAGGGGACATGGGATGAGGGTGAAGGGGGATAGATTCAGGAGTGATATGTGGAAATATTTCTTTACGGAAAGAGTGGTGGATCCATGGAATAGTCTCCCAGTGGAGGTGGTAGAGATGAGGACAGTATCTGAATTCAAAAAAGCATGGGACAAACACAGAGGATCTCTAATGGAAAAAAGGGGAATGTTGTAGTTGTTGATATGAAAGGACAGACTAGATAGGCCATGTGGTCTTTTTCTGTCGTCATTTTTCTGTGTTTCTATGTGTCTATCTGATTTTGCAGGAAGATAGGATGATGTTGCATATCAACATCCAGTCCTTGACCATCCATTGTGGATGTTGAGAGGCTAATGTTGTCTGAGCTCAGCCTGCTAGACTGTGTGACTGATGTCCTTTTGGATTCCAGGAGGACCTCAACAAGAGAGTCATATTCCTGCAAATGAAAGAGGTTTGCTGTCTGGTGTGAGGGCCAGGTCCTAGATCCTTTCATCTGTCCCACACAAAATTTGTTTGAGTATCTTTTGTACCTCTCCGAGTCTGGACTTAAATCCAGCTTTGTCAGGGTCCACCTCAGTGCCATTGGAGCTTATCATCGAAGAGTGGAATGGAAGTCCATCTCAGTACAGCCTTTAGTTGTTCACTTTACGCAGGGGTTGCTTCTCTTGAAGCCTCCCTACAGACCTCCCGCAATGTCTTGGGACCTCACTGTGGTTCATGCACAGCTCATGAAAGCTCCCTTTGAGCCACTCAATTCCTGCCCTCTGAAGTTCTTGACCTGAAAAGTGGTGTTTCTGGTGGCAGTCACTTCATGCAGAGTGAGCGAATGAGCTTCAGGCTCTGGTGGTTCATCCACCTTGCACCTAATTCCATCATAATAGAGTGGTCCTCCCTACTTACACAAAATTCCTTTCAAAAATGGTATCTGATTTCCATCTGTCAGTTGTTTTTCCAACATTTTTCCCCAGATCTCATGCCCACAGAGGGGAAGCTGCATTGCTCATGTTGGACTGCAAGCGAGCCTTAACCTTCTACAGTATTTGGAATGGACAAAAGTCCATTGGAAGTCCATCTAACATTTAGTTTCTTTTGACACCAGCAAGCTAGGGGCTGCCATTTCCAAATGCTCTCTTTCAATTTAGTTAGCAGACTGCATCTCTTTCACTTATGCCCAGGCAGGCCTGATCCTTGATGCTCATATCACAGCTCACAATGTCAGAACTATGGCTACGTTGCTGGACAACTTACGCTCTGTCTCCATGGAAGAGATCTGCAGGGTTGCAATGTGGTCCTCTGTCCACACATTCACATCTTACTACTGTCTAGATGGGGACTCCTGACATGACAGCAACTTCAGCCAATCTGTACTCTGAAATCTGTCTGGGGTTAGAATCCAACTTCATCCCCCCTGCCTAGACCCATTTTATTCTATTCCGGCTACCCAAAAAGAGTGAAGAGAGAATCACTCATATTGTACGTTGTTAGTCTCTTAACTGCTAAGAGCTGTTGTCATTATGTTGCTCCTGTTGGGCTTGTCTGCATTCTCCTCAGATTTTGGTAGCCTTTAGCTAGGGAGTCCCATACATGAGGACTCATTCCTGCTTGTCCATGGAGAAATGGTAGTTACTCACCTATAACAGGTTTTCTGCGTGGACAGCAGGAAGAAGTCCTCACAACCCTCCCACCTCCCTGAACAGTTTATTCTGCTACAGTTGTGCTATCAGACTGGTTTAAGATGGCACCGCAGTGGTAGGTGGGAAGGAGGCGCACAGAGCAGTGGAACCTCCCAAAAGCTTCCAGTAGGAGCTGGGGAGCATTCCCACACAGTCTCCATCAGAGGCCATCACCCATACATAAGGACTTATTCCTGCTGTCCACAGAGAACACCTGCCACGGGTGAGTAACTACGTTTTCTTTTTGGCCAATCCTCGACCTCAAGGGAGTCAGTGCTCACCTGCCCACTCTTCACTTTCGTATGGAGATCCCTGCAGTGAGTGAGTCAGGTAGTATGCCATAGTGAGTTCCTCACATTACTGGACTTAGCTAAGGCTTACTTTGACATCCCTATCCAAGAGGATCAACAGTGCTTTCTTTGTTTCGCTGTTCTTGGCTCTCATTTTCAGTTTGCTGTTCTTCCCTTTGGCCTCCCACTGCTCCAGGACATTCTCGAAACTGATGATGGTGGCAGCTGCGGCACCAGGGGATCTGTGTACACCCATATCTGGACGACTGGCTCATTCAGGCCAGGTCGTAGTCCAAATCATCTCCGAGTTTGGCCTGGGTGATGCAGTTCCTAGAGAGTCTCATTTGGGTGATAAAAAACATTGACTTATCTACGGCTTCTTGAATTGATGGTGTAAGCAGTCCAGCATCCTTCTGGCATTGGCTACTGCCTTATCACATTGTTTCGCCACCTTGAGATTCCTCTCACACTGGCACTCCAAGGTCCCTTGCCTAGTCTGTGCACACCAACCTCTCTCCCTCTATTGCATGCAATTCTGCACTTCTTCACATTAAATCTTAACTGCCATTCTTCCAGTGATTTTAGGTCTTTCCTCATGTTGTCCACTCCCTCAGAAATGTCCACTCTGTTGCAAATTTTTGTGTCATCTGCAAAAAGGCAGACTTTTCCACTCAGTCCTTCTGCAATGTCACTCACAAATACATTAAACAGTATCTGTCACAGGACCAAGCCCTGAGGCATGCCACTATGCACTTTCCTTTCTTCTGAGTGAGTTCCATTTACCACCATCTTCTGTTGTCTGTCAGTCAACCAATATTTGATCCAGTTCACCACGTTAGGACCTATCTCTAGGCTGCTCAGTTTATTGATAAACCGCCTATGAGGAACAATATCAAAGGCTTTGCTGAAATCCAAATATATCACATCCATCACATGCCCTTGATCTAGGTCTCTGGTCACCCAGTCAAAAAACTCAATCAGATTTGTTTGATATAATCTTCCCTAGATTGACCTAGATTGGCCACTGTTGGAAACAGAATACTGGGCTTGAAGGACCTTGGTCTGACCCAGTATGGCATATCTTATGTTCTTATGTTCCCCTGGTAAAACCATGTTGCCTCAGATTATGCAATCCATTGGTTTCCAGAAAGTCCATTATTTTTTTCTTTTGAGGGCGCCTCCATTACTTTTCCCAACATAGAGGTAAGGCTTCCTGGCCTATACTTGTAGTTTGTCACCTCCTCCTTATTACCACTTTTTTCAAGACGTACCACATCAGCCCTTCTCCAGTCCTGCGGAACCTCTCCAGTCTCTAAGGATTTATTAAAAACATCCTTTAAAGGTCCTGCCATAACCTTTCTGAGCTTCTTCAGTATCCTGGGATGTATTCCATCCGGTCCCATGGCCTTGTCCACTTTCAGTTTTGCAAGCTATTCAAAAACATCATCTTCTGTAATGATGTGGTGTCTACTCCCTTCCCATTTGTATATTTGTCAGTCTTACGTGGTCCTTCTCCAGGATTTTCTTGAGTGAATACAGAACAGAAATTTTTGTTTAGCATTTTTGTTTTTTCAATGTGACTTTCCATCCTCCGTAATTTTGAGTCTGGCAATTCCACCTCTGATCTTCCTCTTCTCCAGAATATATCTGAAAACGGTTTTGTCTCCACGCTTTACATCTTTAGCTATCTTTTCTTCTGCCTTTGCTTTTGCTATCCTTATTTCTTTTTTTGTCTCTTTTAGCTTTATCCTGTATTCTTGTCTGTGTTCCTCATTTTGTGATCTTCTAAATTTTGTGAAAGCTGTGTTTTTTGCCTTTATTTGTGCAGCTACTTCTTTGGTGAACTATATAGGTTTCCCTTTCCTCTTTTTTTTTTTTTTTTACTTTCCTTACATATATATCCATTGCCCCTTTCATTGTCTCTTTAATTTTAGCCCACTGCAATTCCACTTCCCTTATCTCCTCCCACCCTGCCAACTTCTCCTTCAGGTACTTGCCCATTTTACTGAAGTCCGCGTTTTTGAAGTCTTGGCTTTTGAGTTTGCTGTGATTGGACTCTGCCTTGGCTTTTACCTCAAACCACACTGTGTGATGATCACTGCTGTTTAAGTGGGGTTTATAACACAGTGTGGGTTGAGGTAAAAGCCAAGGCAGAGTCCAATCACAGCAAACTCAAAGTCCTAGACTTCAAAAACACTGACTTATCTATAGCTTCTTAAATTGATGGTGTATGAAGCTGCTTCAGAGGTCCTTATGTTTTCTGTGATCTGCCAGTTCTTAAGAGTTCGAGGTCAGGCTGCCTTTTCAGCCGGAGGTGGTGTCCAGCCTGCAGTAGTGACAGCTGCCGCAGCACCTGAGGAAAAGGTATGCCACTAGACTATCATTCTGGGCTTCTCCTTTCGACAGATATTGGCCTTTTTGACTGGAGAGCTCATTGCGTGACCCAGACAGCTCAGGTCCATTGGAACAGCTGTGAGTTGGCATGGGCCATCAACCGCCTCAGGGTAAGTCTCTTGGGGAAACTGCTAGGTACATATGACCTAGATTGGCCAGTGTTGGAAACAGAATACTGGGCTTGATGGACCTTGGTCTGACCCAGTATGGCATATCTTATGTTCTTATGTTCTTAAGGGCCATTTGGCACTTCTGGGCCCTGGTCAAGAGCAAAGCAATCCGGGTATACTCTGACAATACAAAAGCAGTGGCATACATCAATTGGCAAGGGAGCACAAAGGGTGCCGGAGTGGCCCGAGGGAGATGGTTCTCTTGGGCAGAAAGGAACCTACTAGCTTTATTAGCACAACACATAGAGTCGACAAAGTGGAGGCGGACTTCCTCAGTCGGCACTCTCTCAATCCCAGGAAGTGGAAACTGAATCAAATGGCCTATCGGTAGATTCTGTGCCACTGGAGTCATCCTGAGATGGATCTGATGATGACCAGCTCCAAAACCAAAGTGGAACGCTGCTTCAGTCGCTGCAGAGAAACAGGCTCTGATGGTATCAGTACTCTAGTTCAGCCCTGGCCAAAGCATGGTCTGCTGTATGTATTTCCTCTATGGCTGCTAGTGGGTCATATGTTTCAATACATAGAGCAGAATCCAGGCTGGGTGATCCTGGTGGCACTAGTATCTTTTTGAGAATTGGTGCCATCTGTGTCAACTAAACCTGATACAGTGGATATACCGTCCTTAGTTCCTAAAGGCTCAGGTAGTGGCCCTTTCCTGCTTCAGGGGCTAGTGGCAGGGTGACCCATTACTTCACATCCTGATGCTTCCCATTTTCTCCAGGGTGGTACATCATCTGTGCCCCCCCCCCCCCATGGGATCTCCATGGGATGTCAGAGCCCTTGAAGGTGGGCTATGCTTATGCTTAAAGATCTGACCCTCAAGACTGTCTTTTTAGTTGCAATCTGTTTGACAAAATGTATCTCTGAGCTGCAAGCCTGGTCATGCAGGAACCTTACTTATCATTTTAGGAGGAGTCCATGTGCATTCAGCTGTTTCTTCCTTCTTGCCTAAGGTTGTCTCTGCCTTCCATGTGAATCAGGTAGTCTGTTTGCCGTCTTTTTCTAAGGAGCAGTGTCAAGGAAAGGACAAGAACCTTCTTCTAGTGGCTGGTCCGGAGAGTGCTTCTCCAGTACTTGAAGGTGACTAACGCTTTCTGTAAATCAGGCCATCTATTTGTGCTCTTTGCAGGATTGTGTAAAGGTGATATGACTGCCAAGTCTACTTTGTGGCACTGGATCAAGAAGGTGATTGCCTTTCCCTTCTGTTGTTGAACCAGCTGGTTCCGAAGGATTTGTGTGCACATTCCACTCTGGCACAGGTGTCCTTATGGGCAGAGTGTAGCTTGGTAGCCCCCTCAGACATTCGTTGGGTGGCAACATTGGCATCACATTCCACTTTTGTCTATCATTACTGCTGGTATGTCCACACTTGGGACAGATAAAACCTTTGACTCGGAGGTCTTAAAAGCTGCCGTGTCTTCTTCCATCCAGTGAAGTTGTATCTTTGGTACATCCCACTTGTCTGGATTGGTCTAGCAGGACAATATGGAAGGTGACATTTTGCTTACCAGATAATGTCCTTTCCTTGAGTTCTGCTGGACCAGTCTAAGATTTGTCCTGGAAAACTATTTGGTCTGTTTTTCTCTGGTTGGCCCTGCGGGTTCATATCCTTCCGATAAGCCTTTTGTTGAAGCTGATCCTGTACATAATTATGATTATTGTTCTGTTGAACCTAATTGTGTGATTCCTGTGGTTCCTCACCATATGATTTGATACAAATGCTGAAGGCCCCCATTAAGGTTTCTGGATGATATGGCATGATGTTGTCATAAGAAGCCTCTGGACTCTTCCCGTGTCTCCACATCTGCTGGTAGGGGGACACAACCCACTTGTATGGATTGGTCTAGCAGGACTCAAGGAAAGGACGTTATCCGGTAAGTAAAATGTCACCTTTTCTCACATAAAATGAAGATCAGAGATCAGGTTATAGTTCTCTATCAGTGCTGCTCTTTGACTGGCCTGGTCCCTTTATATTTCTAAGGACAGGTGCGGTCTTTTCTCAGTGCCCCTTTCTATTGGTTTAATTATAACAAGAATGACTTTTGTTCTTCCACCTGTGATGTTTACTAATGTCAGAATTTGTGCGCAGAAACCTCAGAGAAAAGCCCTAAGAACCAGAGGGATGTTGACTTTGCAAGAGATCAAGAACATTCATGTAAGTTGTAGTAAAGTCATAAGAGAAAAATTAAAAGAGAAGCACGTTTTTTAACCCATTTGAACTTTTGATTGTAGCTATATCCAATCACAAGTACTTCTATTAGAATTGTAATCTAAAATGCAGAAAAGTTAAATAGGAATGAAGAATTTCAGTGAAAAGGATTGATTTCTCATCGTGAGGGGAGGGGGAAATTCTGTAAAACATTTACCACATGTAAAGCATGTTTTCTCCATGAACAAGCAGGAAATAAGTCCTCACATATGATGTCACTGATGGAGTCCCGCACGGAACGCTCCCCAGCTTTCAAAGGAAGCTTTTCAGAGGTACACTGCACATGTGTGTCTGCCATCCTGCCTGCCAAAGCGCCATACCCTAGGACATGTTCCTGCAGTCCGGAAAAAGTTTTTCAATTGTGACCTCGTGGCCAAGATTTTTCGCTGTTATTTTTCCTGCCTGTCGTTGGTTAGCCTTTTCCCTTTTAGGTTTTTTTTTTGTTCTTTTCAATGCTTTTGCATGGTTTTCTCCCCTTCAGGCTACTTTCCCCACCCATGGCGGTTTTTCAGTTTGACTTTGCTAAGACAGTGTTTTTTGGCATGTCTAAGCCAACTAGTGGCTTTAAGAAATGTACCAAGTGTGACAAGACCATTTCTGTCACAGACTGTCATAATTGGTGCTTGCAATGCCTTGGACCTGACCATGAGCCAGCATCCTGCTAGCTAGCTATGCGTGCAGATGACACACCAAGGGCTGAAAGGTTGGAAAAAGCAGAAGGAGCTCCTCTTCAGTTCATTTGATTCAGCATCCTCAGCCCCAACCCCCCTCTTCTATGCCTGTAAAAGATCATCAAAGGGAAGGAGGAGCATGTTCAGTCAGAGCTGAAGGGCCCGATCGGTGAGGGGAGAGGTTCCGGGTACAGCGTCCCCGCAGCCCTACTCAACTAGATGCAGAAAGCAGTGGCTGGGAGTGGCCAGTCAAGCTTCCCTGGCAGGAGGACCCAATCAGGACAGCGGAGTCCACTCCCAATGCCCAGGAGGGCAGCTAGATGTTTCCCAATAACACCTATCATCATGGAGTCCTCACCTGAGTTGGTATCGCCAATGTCCGTGGTGGCGGTGGCATCGGCCCCCTCACAGGTGGCAGTTCTGGAGGAACGCCTTCAAGCCTTAGACGCTCACTTGGTGGCGATGGAAGCTTTGCAGAACATAGGTTTTGTGGTGCAGAACATGTCATCACATTCTTTCAGGTTATCCTGGAGACCCATGCTCTTCCTGTCGTGATGGGGACATCGGGCGGGAGATTGATATCGACCCTGGTTGCCAGAGCTATCTCCCTCTCCAGTGTATCGGAGTCTGAGGCCCAGGAGCACCACCATCAGCATTACGGGCTGCACATGGGTCATCGGCCCCCTCCCTCCCCCAAGCTGTGCAGCCGGTGAGACGAGGAGGCTCAGCACTATTTTGACTTCCTCTCAGAATCCAAATCAAAATGTGAGACCGAGGTGGAATCAACAGCATCGGACCTTTTGTGCCTTCCAGGACTTCGTTATGGACATGGCCAAGGCCATCCCCTTTTCCCTGGAATCGGAAGAGGAAATGAAGGCTGTCCATACCTTTGCAGCATACTACTATCTGGATGGGGATTCCTGATGGGAAAGCAGTTTAGGCCAGGCCATGCTCCAGCTCTTTGGGTCTTGGAGTCAACTCCTACCCTCCGGCCCTTCTGTCCAGCAGGCTACCTGCTCAAAAATCTACTTAGGTCGAGGTCGGCTGAGGAGACTGAATCATATGAATTCCCCAGCAGGGGCTACCTCTCTGGTCTTCCTGACTTCTCCAGTTCTCATTGCCTGGTTGGGCTGCTTATCTCCTTGGGTTCTGGTAGCCTGTAGCTTGGGAGTCCCATATGTGAGGACTTATTTCCTGCTTGTTCACAGAGAAAGCATAGTTACTCACCTGTAGCAGGTGTCCTCCGTGAACAGCAGGAAAAAGTCCCCCAACCTTCTCACCTCCCCAGGGAGTTGCCTCTTTTAGCTCCTGCTATGTTGTACTGAAGAGTATGGCACTGTGGCGGGCGGGAAGGCAGATGCGCACGCGTGGTGTACTTCACAAAAGCTTCCTTTGGAAGCTGGGAAGTGTTCCGTGTGGAGCTCTGTCAGTCACGTCATCCATACTTGAGGATTTATTCCTGATGTGCACAGAGAACGCCTGCTACAGGTGAATAACTACACTTTACATGCAAAAATTGCTGTTCTAAACTTGCGTATATATACATGTACAATATGCATGCAGACAAGAGCCCATGTACTTCCATACATCCATGTATGAGTGTTCCTGGGAGCAATGTTTGTGCAGTGCTCAGGCAGTGTGGCATGATATTACACTTAGGGGGATTCTGCATATACAACTTTAAATTCTGTGCAAAAGTTTAGAAAATTCTGCGCACAGTATTTTACAGTTCTCCAGGACCAAGCAGGAAGTCAGCCCTCACATATGGGTGACGTCGGCGCCGACGGATCCCTCGTGTGGAGCATTTCCCCAGCTTTCAAGGAAAGTCTTTGGGAATGCAGCGCGCATGCGCGGTCCCCTTCCCGCCCAAGGGTGCCATCTTGCTCAGTCTTTCTTTTTCCGCGGAGCCCAATGGACGTGAGTTCGTGTCACCCAGGAAAAGTAGATTTTTTTTTTCTGCGATTTTCGCTTTTTTGCTTTTCCGGTTCGACGCCGGTTCTCTGTCCCGCCTGGGCTTGGTACAACGGTATCGAGTCCGTACTTTCTTTTTTGGTTTTTGTCCTTCATGACTAGCGTTCACGCCTTTTTTTGTTCTTTTCACTGGCAGCCCGGTCTTTTGACCTTGCAGGGGCCCTTTTTCCCCCGAAGGCTGCAAGCGGGTTCAAAAAGTATGATCGGTGCAAGAAAATGATGTCTCTCACCGACACACATGACTGATGCCTCGGGCCCGACCATGACCCGCTGGTCTGCGGCCCGTGCAGCAAAATGTCATCCAAGGTACTTTGGAGCCGTCAGCATCAACGTGAGAGAATTTTCTCTGAGTCCGCGTCCGGCCAGGGCCAGACTTCGTCAGAGGCCTCGACATCTCGGGAGTCTGACCCCGAGTGCCGTCGTGGTTCCTCTGAGAGGGGGTCTCCCACCCGGGAGCACAAAAGGAAGAAGCAGCTCGTGAGGGCGTCGTCGGTGGAAGCCCCTGGGTCCTCGAGGGCCAGGTCGCGTAGCCCTGTCCGCCGCCCCTGCTCTCGGAGTCGGAGAGGCCGTCCAAACTACCTCACATGGAGCCGGAGTCCCTGAGTCACATAAGTTCTGTTGTCCTCGTGGACTCTCCTCCGGGAGAGCCGACGTCGGAGTTGGGGGCTGCTGAGTCTCCTGAGCTTGGACTCAGGCTGATGGCCTTGGAGAGCAGCTTGGCTGCCTTCATGGAGCATGCTGATCACCGGTCTGACCGGTGCATCTGCCCCGACCACCGGGACCTCGACGTCTAAGTCGACCTCGGAGGCCGAGCCGATCCTAGAGTCCATCAAGTCTCGAGTTGATCCTCGGTCAAGGTCCCCCTCGACCTCCCGTGCGGAGCCGAGGTCGTCGGGGCAGGTGGCACCGAGGCCCACACGGCTGGAGCCGCTCGACTCCTCTTTGGAGGAGTCGGGGTAGGAGACGGAGGACGAGGAATCTCAGGACCCGGTGCGTCCCTTTGGACTCCCCGGAGTCCGAGCCTCGGAGAAGGTCCCCCCCCCTCCCCGGAGGATACCCGGTTCTCAGACTTCATGAGGGGCATGGCCAAAGCGTTAACATTCCCTGCGGATGCCGAGGAGGACCCTCGAGCCGAAGAGCTCGATGCCCTCCAGTATGACTTTCCTCCGAAGGAAGCCTTTACTGTACTGGTTCCTCCGATGCTGGAACGGTTGCTCTTCCGTAGGTGGGAGACACTGGCCTCGGCGCCGGTTCTTAGCAAATGGGTCGATTCCATTTATCGAGTCCATAAGAGCCCTGGGTTCCAAAAGGCACAGCTACCGCACAATTCCATGGTTGTGGAATCGGCCATGCACTGCCTGAAGAGTCAGAAGATGCACTCCTCGGTGCCCCCCAGCCGGGAGGCCCGGAACCTGGATGCCCTCGGTAGAAAGTGCTTCCAGGGCTCTATGCTATCTTGCCGTATCCAGACTTACCAGCTGTACATGGGCATGTACTTAAGGGACCTGGCAAAGGAGATTGCCGGGTTCTCAGCAGGCCTCTCTGAGGAACCCTTGCAGAGGTTCAAAGCCTTGTCTACAGGGATCCGAGAGTGCTCGAAGTTTATCTCTCGAGCAGCCTATGATGGCTTCGAGGCTTCGGCCCGGGTAGCCGTGGCCGGCATCGGTGCATGCCGTCAGGCCTGGCTACAGTCATTGGACCTGGAGTCATGGGTGCAGGACAAGTTGGTCGATGTCCCCTGCCGAAGTGACAACCTATTCAGTAACCCATGACTGAAAAGGCTGCAGAAATCGAGACTGAGACTGTGACTCTCACCAGGACAAGGCTGTCCAGAAAGACTTCTGCCCCTTCTCAAAAAAAGAAGGGCTCGGGAAAGAAGCCCTTTTTCCCAAGGAAGGGTGCTGCCTACAAATCCTACCCTCAATATCAGGCCTCTCCAGCTCCCTAACAGGGCCAGCAGGCCAAGGGACAGGGACATGGGCCCCGTAGGCAGAAGACCCCCAAGCCGCCAGCTCCAGCTCCTGCACAGCAGGGAGCGGGCGTTTGACTCCCAAAGCATAGCCTCTTCTCAGCCGGTGGATCCACTCAGCACAGGAGGTCAGCTGACCCTGTATGCCTACAGGTGGCCAGCCATCACAGGGGATACCTGTGTACTGAGCATAGTCCAAAAGGGCTATATGCTCCACTTCCACCAGCTACCCCCCTCCTACTTTCCAGGGGAGCCTCCAAGACTCCCTCTACACAGGAACCTCCTCCTTCAGGAGTTGGCAAGTCTTCTAAAGGAACAGGCAGTGGAACTGGTGCCTCACCACCTGGAAGGGCAAGGCTTCTACTCCAGGTACTTCCTGGTACCAAAAAGGACAGGAGGCCTCCGGCCTATCCTAGACTTGTGAAACCTAAACAAGTTTCTGGAGAGGGAGAAGTTCAAGATGCTTACCCTTGGGATACTACTACCCTACCTCCAGCAGGGAGACTGGCTAAGCTCCTTAGATCTAAAGGATGCTTATACTCGCATCCTCATTCATCCAGACCACAGACAATATCTCAGATTTGTAGTGGGAGGAAACCATTTTCAGTACAGGGTACTTCCCTTTGGCCTAACCTCTGCCCCCCAGGGTTTTCACCAAATGCCTGGCGGTGGTGGCGGCCGATCTCAGGAATCAGGGCTCATCAGGGGCCAGTCTCTCCAGGAGGCCCGACAGGCCACTCTTCGCACTGTCTCTCTTCAGCATCTGGGCTTTGTCATAAACTACGCAAAGTTCACTTTGCTCCCCTCTCAGAACCTAGAGTTTATAGGGGCAAGATTAGACACCCATCAGGCAAGAGCCTACTTGCCTGAGGACAGGGCCCACAGACTGATGGGCTTGGCCAACCAGTTCCAAAGCACTTCTCATGTTTCCTCCAGGCACTACCTGCGGCTCCTGGGCCACATGGCATCCACTGTGCATATGACTCCCAACGCTCACCTGCACATGCGGGCTGCTCAATGGTGCCTCAGAGCTCGATGGACACATGCGACCTCCGAGACAGAGTAGAGGTGTCCAAACCACTTTTGGACTCCTTGCAGTGATGGCTACATCTCCCAAACCTTCTCAGGGGGGTACCTTTTCAGGCACCAACACACACAAGGGTGCTGACGACCAATCCTTCCTTAAAGGGCTGGGGTGCACATTGCCAGGGCATGTGCAGTCAAGGCCTGTGGTCTCCGCGGGAGGCCACGCAGCAAATCAATCTTTTGGAGCTGCAAGCAATACGCTTAGCTCTGGAAACATTTTCTCATGCCCTATCTCACCGGTCTGGCCTAGTTCAGATGGACAATCAAGTGGCAGTATTCTATGTGAACAAACAAGGGGGCACAGGATCCAGGCTCCTATGTCAGGAGGCACTGGCCCTTTGCTCCTTTGCAGACAAACAAGGCATGTTTCTCAAAGCAGTTTATCTACCTGGTCAGGAGAATTTCCTAGCAGACAAGCTAAGCAGGATTCTCCAGACTCACGAATGGCAGTTGAATCCATTGGTGGTCCAGCAGATCTTCCTCCACTGGGGACTTCCAACCATCAATCTCTTTGCAAGTCCACAGAATCGTCAGCTGCCCAGGTTCTGCTTCAGACAGCTGCATCCCCTGCGGATGGCAGCAGATGCTTTTCTGATCTCTTGGTCTGTGGGCCTCCTGTATGCGTTTCCTCCCACGCCCCTGGTGGCCCGAACTCTGTTCAAAATTCTCCAGGACAAGGCCTCGGTGATTCTGGTAGCCCCCAGATGGCCGAGGCAGCCCTGCTTTCCACTTCTACTGCAGTTGGTGGTGGAAACTCAATTCCCTCTGGGGTTGCAACACGATCTCCTGTCTCAGGAGCAAGGTTGCCTTCTACACCCCAATCTCAGGTCCCTCAATTTGATGGCCTTGCTGCTGAAAGGATAGTGCTAGCTCCCTTACTTCTGCCTAAGGAAGTTGAGGAGGTGGTCTTGGCCTCTAGGAGGCAGTCAACCTGAAAGTCCTATGCCCTCAAGTGGCGTAGGTTTTACAGTATGGTGTGCTCAGCGCAATGAAGATCCTTTCTCTTGCCTTGTGCCAGTAGTACTGCAGTATCTATTTCACCTGTCAGACCTAGGCCTTAAGTCTAATTCTGTTCGGGTCCACCTCAGTACGCTGTCAGCGCACCACTCACCGGTGGAAGGACAGCCTCTGTCGGTTCACCCCTTAGTGTCCAGATTTCTTAGAGGCCTGCTTCTTCTCAAATCTCTGGTTCGTCCACCGGCGGCTGAGTGGGATTTGAACGTGGTCTTGCAGCAACTTACTCGCCCACCGTTTGAGCCGATGGTTACTTGACATTTGCGCTTCCTCTCTTGGAAAACGCTCTTCCTGGTGGCTCTTACCTCGGCCAGACGTGTGAGTGAACTACAAGCTCTGGTTTCTGATAGGCCGTACACATCCCAAGTTCCTTCCAAAAGTGGTCTCCTCTTTCCACCTCAACCAGGAGGTGGTTCTTCCGACCTTTTTTCCCAGGCCGTATACCAGCCGGACTGAAACAGTCTTGAACACCCTGGATTGTAAGAGGGCGTTGTCTTTTTACATAGAGCATATGCGGGGACATTGAAGGGCTACTCAGCTCTTCGTCTCTTTTGACCCTAATAAGATGGGGTTACCTGTCTCCAAGCGTACGTTGTCCACTTGGGTAGCAGATTGCATCGCCTGGGCGTACAAGGCAGCCGACCTCCCCTTGCAGGGTCGAGTCACGGCTCACCGTGTCAGGGCGAAAACCATGTCAGTAGCTCATCTCCGCTCTGTTCCATTGGCAGACATCTGCCGGGCCGCAACTTGGTCTTCAAGCCAGACTTTTGCAGCCCATTACTGCCTGGAGAGAGAGTCCCGAAGGGAGAGTGCTTTCGGACAGGCGGCACTCCGTAATCTCTTTGAGATTTAGGCAACTCCTACCCTCCGGCCCTTGTGTTGGGCTACCGTACGGGGGCGTTCTCAGAGAATATTCTTATCATGAATGCTGAGGCTCTTGAGAGTTACCATTTTTTCAGCTTAGGGTTCCCGGTAGCCTAAAGCTGGAGAGTCCCATATGTGAGGACTGACTTCCTGCTTGGTACAGGAGAAAGAGTAGTTACTCACCTGTAACAGGTGTTCTCCAGGAGCAGCAGGAATCAGTCCTCACGACCCCCCCCCTCCTCCCCTGCAGTTGCAGTCTTATTCTTCATTTTGATTTTTTGCTGTCTTTTAGCTATGTCATCAGACTGAGCAAGATGGCACCCTTGGGTGGGAAGGGGACCGCGCATGCGCGCTGCATTCCCAAAGGCTTTCCTTGAAAGCTGGTGAAAAGCTCCACATGAGGGCTTCGTCGGCGCCGACGTCACCCATATGTGAGGACTTATTCCTGCTGCTCCTGTAGAACACCTGTTACAGGTAACTACTCTTTCTGCATGTTTTATTAGAAAATGTTTGCACAGAATAATACATTTTTTTTGCGCAGATTTCCCCCAGATGTAAATTTTGCATCTCTCCCCAACATCCAAGCCCTCCCTGCCCACCCTTCACTCTCCTTCTAACTTTTAGGAAGATCCCATCTCACCATCAGTCCTCTCAAGCCCTCGGTCACTCACTGACATACCATCAGTCCCTCTCCAGTCCCCAGTCACCCCCAACCCACCATCAGTCCCTCTCCAAGCCCCAGTCCTCCCCTGACTCACCATCAGTCTTCTCCAAGCGCCAGTCAGCCTCCGACTCACCATCAGTCTTCTCCAAGCACCAGTCAGCCTCTGACTCACCATCAGCCCTCTCTAGCCCCCAGTTAGCCCACAACTCACCACCAGTCCTCTCTAGCCCCCAGTCAGCCCCCAACTCACCATCAGTTCTCTCCAGCCCCCAGTCAGCCCCCGACTCACAATCAGTTCTCTCCAGTCCCCCAGTTCTCTCTAGTCCCCAGCCCCTCACCAATTTCCAGCACCAGCCACTCACCACCTCTTCCTGGTCACAGCATTTTAAATACAGCCATAGGAGAGTTTTCCTTCGCTCCTGCAGCTGTGCTACACTTCCGACACCTGCATCACCATATTTTAAAAAGATAAATAAAAGCTCTTTCTGTTTTAAAACATAGCGATGCCGGCATCGGGAGTGTAGCACAGCCGCAGGAGCAAAAGGACATGCTTCTGCGGCTGTGCTGCAGCAAAGAGTGAGGCAGGCTTGAATGCCCTTAAAGCTTTGTGCTCTGAGCCTGTTTTACTGCTCGCTGATGCTGGTGCCTGTGCAGAATTCTGCCTAGCAAGTGCAGTATTCTGCACAGGTGGGAAATTCTGCGCTGCGCAATTGCACAGAATTCCCCCAGGAGTAAAGGTATGCTATATTTTATAAACTACACATGAGCTTACACAGAATATATGCACAATTGCCTCTGCCACGTGGTAGAGGATTTGTGTGCAACTGGGGAGAGTTCTGAGAGCCTATTTTGGAATTTCTCATACATACGTTGCCTTTATAATATAAATGCATTTTTTTCAAATTTGTATTGGTGTCCTTTTACAAAATTAACCCCTTTAGCCCCATAAATAAATAAATGCCAGAAGCTGAACAGACAATCTTTCTGGAAAAGATTTAGTTATCTTTTGCTTATGCATGGAAGCTCCTTTGCTGCCAGGTCCCCCACAGGTCACTTTAGTTTCTTTATGACCATCATATTAAATAGATATTTCTGCTCGTGCACACCTTTAAACACTACTGAATATTTTATTTTCTTAATTTCTTTTTTCTTGACTATTAAAACTCTCCATAGCTTTTGCCCTAGTTAAGGTTTTGGCACTTCTCTAAGGTTTTTCTTTCTCCAAACGATTTTGCTGAGCCCAGGTCATGTTTTCTTGTTATGACTGTAGCCAGCAGGCTGCAAGACCAGATCTTTTGGGCTGTCTTTCTAAGAAACATAATATCTCCAGAAAGAAGCAGGAATGTAGTCTTCACATATGGGTATCATTGGTACCGACGGAGCCTACGTGGGAACGCTCCCCAGCATCCAATAGGAAAGCTTTTGGGAGCATCCCACTGCTCCTGCATTGCTGCCTTCCTGCCTTTCCAACTCTCCCTCTTCAGTTTTTCATTTTCCGCGGAGCCGACAGGCAGCAAACCTTGTAAGCGCAGAAAATCTTCTTTTTGTGGTCGCATCTGCCTTCACCGTAGACGCCCATACCGTTTCCACCGGTCTCTTCTTTATTTTTCTTAACTTCTTTTCTTAAAAAAAAAAGTTTTATTATTTTGGAGGGTCTGTGCCATTTTGGGCACTAGGCCCTCTTTTCTTCCAAAATGGAGAAACCATCTAGTGGTTTCAAAAAATGTTCAAAGTGTAGCGGTACCATTTCTGCTACCGACACCCATGACTGGTGTCTCAAATGTTTAGGTCCTGACCATTTACCATCGGAGTGTCTCCTCTGTAGAAAGATGACCAGGAGAGGCCTGCAGAACAGAGCTGCTAAACTCGGCACCCTCTTTGCTGCAGATGTGATGTCTGTTGCATCAACGTCTTCCAGGGCTTCATCTTCCTCCCATGGATCTCATGTAACTAAACCCAGGTCTTCTAAGACCGGCCATTCCTCAAAGGGTAGATATCCTTCAAAGCATCGCGATGCTAATAGCGTTGCCCTTGAGGAAAACATACCGGCAAAACAACCCCGGATGGAGGCCCCGGCCTCCAAAGCATTAACGGGGCTCCAGGAAGTTCCCGAAGCTTCTACCTCCGGAGAACTCTTGGTGCCATGTTCTGGTGTCATGGCCGGCTCCAACAGTACTGACACCCAGGCATCGGCAGGGACTATGGATCAGAGCATCCTAGTCATCGAGCAGCCTCGAGCATCCTAGTCTCTTAGCAGCCTCGGTACCGCTAAAGCCGCTCGAGGCAATTCCACAGTCATCGATACCAGTACCGACCGCACCTGCTTTAACTGATGCACCTCGTTCCTTGCTTCCCCCCATGCCGGCCCTTGAATCAGTGTCCGGTATCGAGGCAGTCCGATGTTGACTTCGATCGATACCGCCGTCAAGCAATGCAAGAACACCCGGCACGCAGATACTTTGAGTCCTCCGATTCCGATGACTCCAAGGACTCCGTCAATACCAGAGTGATTCTTCCAGAGGATCCCTCTCCTTCTTCTCAACATAGGATGTCTCCTCCAGAGGACCTGTCCTTTCAGGATTTCATACGTGATGTGGCACGGGGACTCTCGATCACGGTAACCCCTGAGAAAGAACCGAGAGCAGAAGAATTAGAAATTCTTCAGTACCCGGCAGCGCCTAAGGAGGCTGCTACTCTTCCCATTCACTGGGAAACACATTTAACAGTGTCTCCACACTCTCGAAGGCTCGATACCATGTACTGAGTTCCACAATGCCCTGGTTTTCAGAAATGCAATTACCACACCATTCAATGGTAGTGGAATTGGCAATGCATAGGATCAAGACTGCTAAGAGGCATTCTTCCAACCCTCTAGGCCATGAAGCGAGGGCACTCGATGCCTTTGGGCGTCGATGCTTTCAAGCCTCGATGCTATCAGCTAGGATCAGCTCTTACATTCTTTATATGGGAATGTTTCTTAAGGAGGTTACAAGAGATCTGGAGCTGATGGCTCCACTTCTCCCTGATGATAAAAGAACAGACTTCCTTACTCTGGCAAACATGCCCAGAATGTGTCTAAGTTTATGAACCATGCAACCTTTGATTGCTTTGAGTGCATCATAGAACCTCTGCTATTTTCATCGGTGCACATCGCATTGTCTGGCTTTAGGCATCAGATTTAGAACAGTGGGTGCAAGACAAGCAGAGGAACATTCCTTGCACAGGAGAAAACTTCTTTGGCAAGGATTGGAAGGACAAAGCTAATCAGCTTGAGTCCGAAAACACCTATCTTGAACAGATTATCAAGGACCACAGCCAACCCAGCTAAGAAAAAGACAACTAAGAACCCCTTTTTCAACAAGAAAAAAAAAGTCTACCCATCTTACACCCAGGCTGTCCACTGCCCAGTTCATGCTTCCTAAAAAGGGGCAACAACAACCCAGACAGCAAAGGAAGGCCCAAGTCCCCAGAGCTCAACCAGCTCAGCAGACAGCCTCCTCAGGGGCTTTGACTCCTTCCTAGAGAACTTAGTCATCCTGCCCCTGAAAGGTCCAGAGCCTCTCACCATCCCAGGCAGATTCTGTTACTTTGCCGAAAGATGGCAACAGATAACATAGGAGCTCTGGACTCTCTCTATTGTAACAGAGGGGTACAAACTCCATTTTCACAGTATGCCCCCTCCCACCATCACAAAGCAGTTTTTATTTATTTATTTAATGCTTTTATATACCGCGCTCTTTAAAATCAGTGCGGTTTACAGTTAACATTTTGTACAGAATAGGAAGAGCCTCCTCTGCACGTACATCGAACGGGTAATACAACTTGGATTCAGAACAGGGGTAACTATATACAGGCTATTTACAGTCTAGGCAGGAAGTCGCTATGCAGTTGTAACGACATGGCCCAGTTCAATTCTCAGGGCCCTTTCACTACTCTCTTATCTCAAGAGGTTACCTCACTACTTGCTCAAGGGGCAATAGAAGAGGTACCCATATCCCAACAGGGCATGGGTTTCTACTCCCCCTACTTTCTCATTCCAAAGAAGACAGGGCGATACCAACCCATACTGGACCTCAGAGAGTTGAACAAGTATCTGTTCTGAGAAAAATTCAAGATGATCTCCCTCGGAACACTTCTTCCTTACATTCAGAGTCAGGATTGACTATGTTTTCTAGATCTAAAGGATGCATATACACATATTCTCATCCATACAGATCACAGGAGGTTTCTTCATTTCCTCTTTCAAGGGAAACATTACCAGTTCAGGGTTCTACCCTTCGGACTGGCTTCTGCCCCAAGAGTCTTCACAAAATGCATGGCAGTGGTAGCAGCATTCCTGAGAACTCTGGGAATATTCGTCCTCCGCACTCTCCTGCACAATGCAGATCCTGCAGTACCTGGGACTGGTCATAAACCTCCCAAAATCTCATCTCACCCCTTCTCAGTCCCTAGAATTCATAGGGGCTCTTCTAGACACAAGGCATTCAAAGGCTTTCCTGCCACAACCACATTGTATTTGAATACTCCAGCTGGCCTCTCAAGCAGCTATGAAGACTTGGCTAACTGCTCGAGAAATGCTTCAGCTGTTGGGGCATATGGCATCCACTGTACATGTGGTTCCCTATGCTCGCCTTCACATGCGAGCAGCCCAGTGGACCCTAACCTCTCAGTGAACACAGGCCTCGGGTTGCCTAAGGGACAAAATCAGAAACTCGTCACATCTCATTTCGTCCCTACAATGGTGGCAATCGCTGGAAAACCTTCTAGTAGGGTCCCCTTTCCAGCAGCCACTGCATCAAGTCACCTTAACGACGGATGCGTCCAAGTTAGGCTGGGGAGCTCACTTGGACAATCTCTCCACTCAGGGTCTCTGGACCGAGCAAGAGGCTTATCTTCATATAAACCTCCTGGAACTCGGAGCCATCTTCTATGCTCTTCAAGTATTTCAGGCCCACCTGAGCTACAAGACTGTACTGGTCCAGACCAACAATCAAGTAGCCATGTTCTGTGTGAACAAGCAGGGAGGGACGGGATCTTGGGCATTGTATAACAAAGCTCTACGCCTCTGGGCCTGCGCCAGAGATCTTCATATCCACCTTTTCTCCAGGACCAAGCAGGAAGTCAGTCCTCACTTATGGGTGACGTCGGCGCCGACGGAGCCCTCGCGGAGCAATTTTCCCCAGCTTTCAAAGAAAGCCTTTGGGAATTGCAGCACGCATGCGCTGTCCCCTTCCCGCCCAAGGGTGCCATCTTAGCCAGTCTTCTTTTTTCCGCGGAGCCCTACAGACGTACCCGTCGTGTCCCCGCGAAAAAGTTGATTTTCTTTAGAATTACTCTTTTTTTCCATTCGGTTCGACGCCGGTCTTTTTCCCGCCGGACTCGCGACGCCGGTCACGAGTCCTCTTCTTATTTTTCGGTTTTTCTGACTTAGTCAGTTTTCGTTTCGGTTTTTCCCTGGCAGCCCGGTCCTTTGACCTCGCCGGGGCCCTTTTTCCCCCGATGGCTGCCAGTGGTTTCAAGCGGTGTGGTCAGTGTGACCGAAATATGTCACTAACTGACACACACGACAATTGCCTCCGCTGCCTGGGCCCGGATCATGAAGAAATGATCTGTGGGCCTTGTGGCAAACTATCCTCCAAAGCGTTGAGAAGTCGGCGGCATCAGCGGGATAGAATCTTCGCTGACCCCAGCCGTACCCGGACCTCGTCCGAGGCCTCCGCGTCCAGGGGTTCCAGCTCGGACCGTCGCCGGAGTTCCTCCGACAGGGGTTCTCCCTCTGGGGACCATCGACGGAAGGTGAAACCCGCGAGGGCGGCGTCGGTGGACGCTCCTGGCTCCGCGAGGGCCAGGTCGCATAGCCCCGATAGCCGCCCCGGGTCCTTGGAGAAGGAGCACCTCATGAAGCGACCTCGCCTGGAGTCGGAGCTGCCTGCTCGGGTAAGTCCTGTGGTCCTTCTGGACTCGCCTCCGCGACAGCCGACGTCGGGCCCGACGCCGTCGGGGCCCGAGTCGGGGGCTGCTGGGTCACCTGAGCTCGGACTCAGGTTGACGGCCTTGGAGAGCAGACTGTCTGCCTTCATGGACCAGCAGCGGGCACTGCTCGCTGGCTTCGCTGGCGCCGCTGCCCCGACCGCCGGGACGTCGACGTCTAAGTCGACCCCGGAGACCGAGCCGATCCTCGAGTCGATGCGAACTCGAGTCGATCCTCGGTCGAGGTCGCCCTCGGCCTCCCGTTCGGGACCGAGGTCGCCGACGCCGACTCCCTCGGCGTTGGGGCGGCAGGCGCCGCGCCCTGCCCGGGCCGACCCCACCGAGTCCTCGTCGGAGTCGGTCTGGGAGTCTGAAGAGGAAGAGTCGCCTGATTCTTTTCGGACTCGGTGTGTCCCCTCGGACTCACCTGAGTCCGAACCTCGGAAGCAGTCCCCCCCGGAGGATGCCCGGTTCTCGGACTTCGTCAGGGATATGGCCAAGGCTTTGGCCTTCCCTGCGGACCCCGAGGAGGAGCCTCGAGCCGAAGAGCTCGACGCCCTCCAGTATGACTCTCCCGCCAGGGAACACTTTACTGTACCGGTTCCTCCCATGCTGGAACGACTACTCTTCCGCATGTGGGAGAGTCCGGCCACCTCGCCGGTCCTGAGCAAGCGGGTCGATTCTATCTATCGAGTCCGCAAGAGCCCTGGCTTCCAAAAAGCACAGCTACCACACCATTCCATGGTAGTGGAATCGGCCATGCATCGTCTTAAGAGCCAGAAGATGCACTCCTCGGTGCCTCCTGGCAGGGAGGCCCGTAACCTGGATGGCCTTGGTAAGAAGTGTTTCCAGGGCTCTATGCTCGCATGTCGTGTCCAGACCTACCAGCTGTACATGGGCATGTATCTCCGAGACCTGGCTAAAGAGCTAGCCGGCTTCTCCGCTGGTTTGTCCGAGGAACCCTTGCGGAGGTTCCTGGCCTTGTCCACTGGCATTCGGGAATGCTCAAAATTCATGTCCCGAGCAGCCTATGATGGCTTTGAAGCATCGGCTCGAGTGGCCGCAGCCGGCATCGGTGCCCGCCGACAGGCTTGGCTTCAGTCGTCTGACCTTGAGCCCTGGGTGCAGGACAAGTTGGTCGATGTCCCTTGCCGAGGCGAAAACCTCTTTGGCAAACCCATGGCTGATAAGGCTGCACAAATTGAGACAGAGACTCTCACCAGGACTAGGCTTTCTAGGAAGACCTCCGCCCCTTCCCAGAAAAAGAAGGGCTCGGGAAAGAAGTCCTTTTACCCGAGGAAGGCGGCTGCCTACAAACAATACCCCCACTATCAGGCCCCTGCAGCTCCCCAACAGGGCCAGCAGGCCAAGGGACGGGGTAACGAGTCCCGTAGCAGCAAGCCCCCAAGCCTGCACCACCAGCCCCTGCTCCGGGTGGGGGTTTTTGACTCCTTAAGCATAGCCTCTCCCCCCCCGCTGGTTCCTCCCAGCACCGGAGGCCGGCTGGTTCACTTCGCCCACAGGTGGTCCAGCATCACCTCAGATGCCTGGGTGCTTCAAGTCGTGCGAGAAGGCTATCTTCTCCACTTCCACCAGGTCCCTCCCTCCTATTTTCCGGGAGAACCTCCACGACCCCCTCTGCACAGGGAATTACTCCTTCAGGAGTTAGCAGGTCTTCTACGGGATCAGGCGGTGGAACCGGTGCCCCACCACCTGAAAGGTCAAGGCTTTTATTCCAGGTATTTTCTAATACCAAAAAGAACAGGAGGCCTCAGACCCATCCTGGACTTGCGCAACCTCAACAAGTTCCTCGTGCGGGAGAAGTTCAAGATGCTTACCCTTGGAATCCTTCTGCCCTACCTCCAGCAGGGAGATTGGCTATGCTCCTTGGATCTAAAGGATGCCTACACGCACATCCTCATCCACCCAAGCCACCGCCAATACCTAAGGTTTGTGGTGGCAGGAAATCATTACCAATACAGAGTACTACCCTTTGGCCTGTCCTCCGCACCGCGAGTCTTCACAAAATGTCTCGCGGTGGTGGCGGCCCATCTCCGGCTTCACGGCCTCTGTCTTTCCGTACCTCGACGACTGGCTCATCAGAGCAGCGTCCGCTCTGGAGGTCACCAACGCCACGCGCCGCACGGTGACTCTTCTGCAGTACTTGGGCTTTGTTATAAACTTCGCAAAGTCCACTTTGCTCCCCTCACAGGATCTCGAGTTCATCGGCGCAAGGCTGCACACTCCTCAGGCACGAGCGTACCTACCGCTCGACAGGGCTCAACGGCTCATGGACCTAGCCGACCGTTTTCGCAGCCAGCCCCTGGTCTCCGCCAGGCGCTTCCTGAGACTACTCGGCCATATGGCTTCCACCGCCCATGTGACCCCCAATGCCCGCCTGAATATGCGGCCTGCTCAATGGTGTCTCCGCCGGCAGTGGCGACAAGCCACAGGCGGCCTAGCAGACCTAGTGCGCGTCTCCGAGCCGCTGATCTCGTCTCTCGGTGGTGGCTTCAGCGGCCCGAACCTGATAGTCGGCATGCCTTTCCAGTCACCTCAGCCGGCCCGGGTGCTGACAACGGATGCATCCCTCCTGGGCTGGGGAGCACATTGCCAAGGGGCACGTACTCAGGGCCTCTGGACCACGTGGGAGTCTGCTCAGCAGATCAACTTCCTGGAGCTCAGGGCGATCCGCCTGGCTCTCAAGGCCTTCTCCCACCTGACTTCTCACCAGTCCGTCCTTGTCCAGATGGACAATCAAGTTGCCATGTTCTACGTGAACAAGCAGGGGGGCACGGGCTCCTTCCTCCTCTGCCGGGAGGCACAGAAGCTCTGCTCTTGGGCCGTCAGTCACGGCGTTCTCCTCAAGGCAGTTTATCTCCCAGGCCAAGAGAATTGCCTGGCGGACAAACTCAGCAGGGTCCTCCAGCCGCACGAGTGGCGTCTGGATCCCTTGGTAGTTCAGAAGCTCTTTCTAAAGTGGGGCCTCCCCACGGTGGATCTCTTTGCCAGTCCTCACAACCGGCAACTTCCTCGCTTCTGCTCTCGTCAGCCACACCCCCTTCGGGTTGCGGCGGACGCTTTTCTACTCTCATGGTCGGGGAGCCTTCTGTACGCTTTCCCTCCCATCCCGCTAGTCTCTCGGACTCTTTTCAAGGTTCTCCGAGACAAAGCCTTCATGATCCTGGTAGCTCCTCGCTGGCCCAGACAGCCGTGGTTTCCACTCCTGCTGCAATTAGCGGTGGAGGATCCGTTCCCTCTGGGGTTTCAACCGGATCTCCTCACTCAGGATCAGGGGTCTCTGCTACACCCCAACCTCAGGTCTCTCAATCTAATGGCCTGGCTGCTGAGAGGGTAGTCCTTGCTCCCCTTCTCCTGCCGGCAGAGGTGGAAGAGGTCGTCCTAGCTTCTCGGCGACCTTCTACCCGCAAATGCTACGCCCTTAAATGGCGTCGCTTTTCCGTTTGGTGTACCCAACAGTCTCAGGATCCCTTCTCCTGCCCGGTGTCGGTGATCCTGCAGTACTTGCTATACCTCTCTAATCTGGGACTTAAGTCCAACTCCGTCAAAGTTCACCTCAGTGCTCTTTCAGCACATCATGTGCCGGTGGACGGCAGACCTCTTTCCAGCGACCCTCTTGTAGCGAGGTTTCTCCGAGGTCTCCTTCTACTTAAACCACCTCTGCGCCCGCCAGCGCCTGACTGGGATCTGAATGTGGTTTTGCAGCGGATCACCTGTCCGCCTTTTGAACCTATGGCTACCTGTTCTCTCCGTTTTCTTTCTTGGAAAACATTGTTCTTGATGGCCCTCACTTCCGCTAGACGCGTAAGTGAATTGCAGGCCCTCGTGTCTGATCCCCCCTACACTCGGTTCTACAAAAATAGGGTAGTCCTACGGACTCACCCAAAATTTCTTCCAAAAGTGGTCTCCCCCTTTCACATCAATCAGGAGGTGGTACTTCCAACCTTCTTTCCCAGACCACACTCCAGCCGAGCTGAAACGGTCCTCCATACCCTGGACTGTAGAAGGGCTCTGAACTTCTACCTTGACCGTACGCGGGAGCACCGTAAAGCTGCTCAGCTTTTTGTGTCTTTTGACCCCAATAAATTGGGACTCCCGGTCTCCAAGCGTACTCTGTCCATCTGGGTTGCGGACTATATCTCTTGGGCTTATGGAGCAGCCGGACTCTCCTTGGAAGGTCGAGTCACGGCTCACTGCGTTCGGGCAAAGGCTACGTCAGTGGCTTACCTCCGCTCTGTTCCGCTGGCAGACATCTGCCGGGCCGCTACTTGGTCTTCGAGCCAGACTTTTGCGGTCCATTACTGTCTCGAGAGGGAGTCCCGCAGGGACAGTGCTTTCGGACAGGCAGTCCTCCGTAATCTCTTCGAGGTCTGAGCAACTCCTACCCTCCATCCCGGATGTGGGCTACCGGTGGGTAATAATTCAGCGAAGATTCTTTCCTTCTGTGCTGCTGAGCTAGAGGGAGCTCATTTTTGTGCTTAGGGTCTCCGGTAGCCTTGAGCTTGGGAGTCCCATAAGTGAGGACTGACTTCCTGCTTGGTCCTGGAGAAAGCGTAGTTACTCACCTGTAACAGGTGTTCTCCAGGAGCAGCAGGAATCAGTCCTCACAACCCTCCCTCCTCCCCTGGGAGTTGCAATCATCTGCTTTAGTTTTTTGCAAATTTTTATGCTGTCTTTTTTAGCTATGTCATCTGACTGGCTAAGATGGCACCCTTGGGCGGGAAGGGGACCGCGCATGCGCGCTGCAATTCCCAAAGGCTTTCTTTGAAAGCTGGGGAAAATTGCTCCGCGAGGGCTCCGTCGGCGCCGACGTCACCCATAAGTGAGGACTGATTCCTGCTGCTCCTGGAGAACACCTGTTACAGGTGAGTAACTACGCTTTAGCTGTGTATTTAGCAGGAACACACAATCTCTTGGTGGACAAGCTCAGTTGAGTATTGCTGCCACATGAATGGTCTCTTCATTCAGAGCAAATTGCTCGAATTTTTCAGGTCTGGGGAACTCCAGATATAGACCTATTTGCAAGTCCTCAGAATGCCAAACTTCCCCAGTTCTGTTCCAGAATTCTAGCTCAGAACTGTCAGGCAAGGGGATGCCTTTCACCTCCACTTTGGTCAGGACTTCCTCTATGCCTTCCCACCCACTCCCCTCATTCCCAAAACTCTCATGAAGCTTCAGAGAGGCAGGGGCCATATGATCCTCATATCCCCGCATTGGCCACGGCAAATGTGGTATCCTCTGCTTCTACGTCTCTCTCAAGCCAGGACTCTGGGGTTAGGATCTGCTCCAGATCTTCTTTCTCAAGAGAACATGATGCTATTGCACCCGAATCCTCAGTCTCTACACCTCAGGGCATGGCTGCTGAGAGCCTAGAATTCCAGGATATCAACCTTTCTCAACAGGTAAAGAGGATATCCTGTTGGCTTCAAGAAAACCTTCCACAAGACAGGCCTACACCTTTAAGTGGAAAAGGTTTTCTATCTGGTGTTCAAAAAAGGACCTTAGTCCCTTTTCAGTACCAGTGGAGGCGTTACTAGAGTATCTCCCCCATTTATCATCCTCTGGTCTTAATACCAATTCAGTAAGGGTCCATCTTAGTACCACCGCGGCTTTCCACAAGCCCTTGGATGGACAACCTGTTTTCTCTCAACCACTTATAGCAAGGTTTATGAGAGATCTACTCTTATCAAAACTTCACATTAAACCACCACTCGTGACATGGGATTTGAATCTTGTCCTTGGGCAGCTCATGAAACTGCCCTTTGAACCCTTAGCCACTACATCTCTAAAGTTTCTTTCTTGGAAAGTAATTTTCCTAATTGCTGTCACTTCTGCAAGATGCATCAGTGAGCTCCAAGCTTTAGTGGCTGATCCTCCTTATACAAGGTTCCACCATGATAAAGTAATTCTTAGGATTCATCTTCACTTTATGACAAAGGTGGTTTCCCCTTTTCTTTTAAACTAATCGGTTTACCTTCCTGTATTCTTTCCTAGGCCTCACGCCTCCAATGCAGAAAGAAATCTTCATATTCTGGACTGTAAAAGAGCCTTGGCTTTTTACCTTCAGAGAACTAAGCAACATAGAAAGGCTTCCCAGCTTTTTGTTGCTTTTGACTCCAGTCATCTTGGATTACCAGTTTCCAAGAGGACATTATCTAAATGGATTGCAGACTGCATATCCTTTGCCTACGAGAATAAGGGACTTTCTCTCGAAAGTCATGTCACAGCTCACAATGTGAGAGCAATGGCAGCCTCTATGGCTAACCTTCGCTCAGTGTCCATTGACGATATCTGTAGAGCAGCCACTTGGGCTTCGGTACACACTTTCGCAGCCCACTACTGCTTAGACAAGGACTCCCGCCGGGATGCCTCGTTTAGTCAAGCTGTTCTCGACCATCTCTTTCAGACTTAAAACAACTCCTACCCTCTGTCCTGGGTTTCGATGCCAGAGATCCATGGGAGGAAGAATGACCCATCTCAACCTGGGTTACGCAGCTTTCTGGGGTCATTTCCCTGGCATTTTTCAGCTGGGGAGTCCCCATATGTGAAGACTACATTCCTGCTTGTTCCTGGAGATAGCGTAGTTACTCACCTGTAACAGGTGATCTCCAGGAACAGCAGGAATTGAGTCTTCACAACCCGCCCACCTCCCCTAGGAGTTGTAATTCTCTCTCTCTCTCTCTTTTTTCTCTCCTTCTCTCCTTCGCCTTAGCTATAAACTCAACTGAAGAGGGAGAGTTGGAAAGGCGGGAAGGCAGCGACGTAGGCACAGTGGGATGCTTCCAAAAGCTTTCCTATTGGACGCTGGGGAGCATTCCCACGCAGGCTCCTTCAGTACCGACGATACCCATATGTGAAGTCTCAATTCCTGCTGTTCCCGGAGATCACCTGTTACAGGTGAGTAACTACGCTTTCTCTGTGGACAAGCAGGATAATATCCTCACACACAGGGGCACTGAAAGCCAGCATTGGCCCCAGGGCAGACAACCTTTCAAGGATGCCTGAATTGTTAGAAAATCGGTTTTAAATGTCAAAAAGAAATAAATGACCGTATTAATTGTTTTATTGTGAATTCCATGACAGTTGTACCAAAAGGTCAATAATTGGAAAATCTGTAACATAATAATATTGTTCACAATAAAAAATATAAGACAACAGGTCGAATTTAGGCCCCTCCAGAGACTTACGGACCCTGTGGTCATGTAGACCCAAGCCCCCCTCCCCCCCCCCAATCTTGTCAGACTTGCTCACACATGGGGTGATGTCATCAGATGGAGCCCATTCAGGAACAACTTCTCAGCTACCTTCTATAAGCTTTTTGAAATGCTCTACTGCACATGTGTGCCATTTCTCATCAACCGTCACTGTCACTGCCATCTGGGGCTACCATATTCTGTCTTTTTCCACGGAGCCTGTTGGACGTGCCATGCACCATGGGAGATATTTTTTTTCTCTTCAGTGCCATTTTGGTCTTGTTTTCTTGCTGTTTTCTTCCTATTGCACTGCTGCAGGTTTTATTTTCCTTCCTAGTAGTACCTAGGTAAGTTTTTCATCAATTTCAAGTTTCCTTTCTTTTTTGCGCATCGCTTCTATAGGCCAGTTCTCCAGGACCAAGCAGGAAGTCAGTCCTCACTTATGGGTGACGTCGGCGCCGACGGAGCCCTCGCGGAGCAATTTTCCCCAGCTTTCAAAGAAAGCCTTTGGGAATTGCAGCGCGCATGCGCGGTCGTCTTCCCGCCCGAGGGTGCCATCTTAGCCAGTCTTCTTTTTCCGCGGAGCCCTACAGACGTCCCCGTCTTGTCCCCGCGAAAAAGTCGATTTTCTTCATTATTTTATCCTTTTTTCCTTCGGTTCGACGCCGATCTTTTTCCCGCCCGGACTCGCGACGCCGGTCACGAGTCCTCTTACTTTTTTCGGTTTTTCTGACTTTGTCAGCTTTCGTTTTCGATTTTTCCCTGGCAGCCCGGTCCTTTGACCTCGCAGGGGCCCTTTTTCCCCCGATGGCTGCCAGTGGGTTTAAGCGGTGTGGTCGGTGTGACCGAAATATGTCACTAACTGACACACACGACTTTTGCCTCCGCTGCCTGGGCCCGGATCATGAGGAACTGATCTGTGGGCCCTGCAGCAAAATGTCCTCAAAGGCGTTGCGAAGTCGGCGGCATCAGCGTGAGAGAATCTTTGCTGACCCCAGCCGTACCCGGACCTCGTCGGAGGCCTCCGCGTCGAAAGGCTCCAGCTCGGACCGTCGCCGGAGTTCCTCCGACCGGGGTTCTCCCTCGGGGGACCATCGTCGGAAGGTGAAACCCGCGAGGGCGGCGTCGGTGGACGCTCCTGGTTCCGCGAGGGCCAGGTCGCATAGCCCCGACAGCCGCCCCGGGTCCTTGGAGAAGGAACACATCCCGAAGCGACCTCGCCTGGAGTCGGAGATGCCTGCCCGGGTAAGTCCTGTGGTCCTTCTGGACTCGCCTCCGCGACAGCCGACGTCGGGCCCGACGCCGTCGGGGCCGAGTCGGGGGCTGCTGGGTCACCTGAGCTCGGACTCAGGTTGACGGCCTTGGAGAGCAGACTGTCTGCCTTCATGGACCAGCAGAGGGCACTGCTCGCTGGCTTCGCTGGCGCCGCTGCCCCGACCGCCGGGACGTCGACGTCCAAGTCGACCCCGGAGACCGAGCCGATCCTCGAGTCGATGAGAACTCGAGTCGATCCTCGGTCGAGGTCACCCTCGGCCTCCCGTTCGGGACCGAGGTCGCCGACGCCGACTCCCTCGGCGTCGGGGCGGCTGGCGCCGCGCCCTGCCCGGGCCGACCCCACCGAGTCCTCGTCGGAGTCGGTCTGGGAGTCTGAGGAGGAAGAGTCGCCTGATTCTTTCCGGACTCGGTGTGTCCCATCGGACTCACCGGAGTCCGAGCCTCGGAAGCAGTCCCCCCCGGAGGATGCCCGGTTCTCGGACTTCGTTAGGGCTATGGCCCAAGGCTTTGGCCTTCCCTGCGGATCCCGAGGAGGAGCCTCGAGCCGAAGAGCTCGACGCCCTCCAGTATGACTCTCCCGCGAGGGAACACTTTACTGTACCGGTTCCTCCTATGCTGGAACGACTACTCTTCCGCATGTGGGAGAGTCCGGCCTCCTCGCCGGTCCTGAGCAAGCGGGTCGATTCTATCTATCGAGTCCGCAAGAGCCCTGGCTTTCAAAAGGCACAGCTGCCACACCATTCCATGGTAGTGGAAACGGCCATGTATCGTCTTAAGAGCCAGAAGATGCACTCCTCGGTGCCTCCTGGAAGGGAGGCCCGTAACCTGGATGGCCTTGGCAAGAAGTGTTTCCAGGGCTCTATGCTCGCATGTCGTGTCCAGACTTACCAGCTGTACATGGGCATGTATCTCCGGGATCTGGCTAAAGAGCTAGCCGGATTCTCCGCTGGTCTGTCCGAGGAACCCTTGCGGAGGTTCCTGGACTTGTCCACTGGCATTCGGGAATGCTCAAAGTTCATGTCCCGGGCAGCCTATGATGGCTTTGAAGCATCGGCTCGAGTGGCCGCAGCCGGCATCGGTGCCCGCCGACAGGCTTGGCTTCAGTCGTCAGACCTTGAGCCCTGGGTGCAGGACAAGTTGGTCGATGTCCCCTGCCGAGGCGAGAACCTCTTTGGCAAGCCCATGGCGGAAAAGGCTGCACAAATTGAGACTGAGACTCTCACCAGGACCAGGCTTTCTAGGAAGACCTCCGCCCCTTCCCAGAAAAAGAAGGGCTCGGGGAAAAAGTCCTTTTACCCGAGGAAGGCGGCTGCCTACAAACAATACCCCCATTATCAGGCCCCTGCAGCTCCCCAACAGGGCCAGCAGGCCAAGGGACGGGGTAACGGGTCCCGTAGGCAGCAAGCTCCCAAGCCTGCACCACCAGCCCCTGCTCAGCAGGGTGGGGGTTTTTGACTCGCAAAGCATAGCCTCTCCCCCCCCCCGCTGGTTCCTCCCAGCACCGGAGGCCGGCTGGTTCACTTCGCCCACAGGTGGTCCAGCATCACCGCAGATGCCTGGGTGCTTCAAGTCGTGCGAGAAGGCTATCTTCTCCACTTCCACCAGGTCCCTCCCTCCTAGTTTCCATGAGAACATCCGCGCCCACCACTGCACAGGTACATGATCCTTCAGGAGTTAGCAGGTCTTCTGCAGGATCAGGCGGTGGAACCGGTGCCACACCACCTGAGAGGTCAAGGCTTTTATTCCAGGTATTTTCTGATACCAAAGAGAACAGGGGGCCTCAGACCCATCCTGGACTTGCGCAACCTCAACAAGTTCCTTGTGCGGGAGAAGTTCAAAAGGCTTACCCTTGGAATCCTTCTGCCCTACCTCCAGCAGGGAGATTGGCTATGCTCCTTGGATCTAAAGGATGCCTACACGCACATCCTCATCCACCCAAGCCACCACCAATACCTAAGGTTTGTGGTGGCGGGAAATCATTACCAGTACAGAGTACTGCCCTTTGGCCTGTCCTCCGCACCGCGAGTCTTCACAAAAATGTCTCGCGGTCGTGGCGGCCCATCTCCGGCTTCACGGCCTCTATGTCTTTCCGTACCTCGACGACTGGCTCATCAGAGCAGCGTCCGCTCGGGAGGTCACCAACGCCACACGCCGCACGGTGACTCTTCTGCAGCACTTGGGCTTTGTTATAAACTTCGCAAAGTCCACTTTGCTCCCCTCACAGGATCTCGAGTTCATCGGCGCAAGGCTGCACACTGCTCAGGCGCGAGCATACCTACCGCTCGACAGGGCTCAGCGGCTCATGGACCTAGCCGACCGCTTTCGCAGCCAGCCCCTGGTCTCCGCCAGGCGCTTCCTGAGACTACTCGGCCATATGGCTTCCACCGTCCATGTGACCCCCAATGCCCGCCTGAATATGCGGTCTGCTCAATGGTGTCTCCGCCAGCAGTGGCGTCAAGCCACAGGCGGCCTAGCAGACCTAGTGCGCGTCTCCGAGCCGCTGATCTCGTCTCTCCGGTGGTGGCTCCGGCAGCCGAACCTCCTATTCGGAATGCCTTTCCAGTCACCTCAGCCGACCCGGGTGCTGACCACCGATGCATCCCTTCTGGGCTGGGGAGCACATTGCCAAGAGGCTCGTACTCAGGGCCTCTGGACCACGTGGGAGTCTGCTCAGCAGATCAACTTCCTGGAGCTCAGGGCGATCCGCCTGGCTCTCAAGGCCTTCTCCCACCTGACTTCCCACCAGTCCGTCCTTGTCCAGACGGACAATCAAGTTGCCATGTTCTACGTGAACAAGCAGGGGGGCACGGGCTCCTTCCTCCTCTGCCGGGAGGCACAGAAGCTCTGCTCTTGGGCCGCCAGTCACGGCATTCTCCTCAAGGCAGTTTATCTCCCAGGCCAAGAAAATTGCCTGGCGGACAAACTCAGCAGGGTCCTCCAGCCGCACGAGTGGCGTCTGGATCCCTTGGTAGTTCAGAAGCTCTTCCTCAAGTGGGGCCCCCCCACGGTGGATCTCTTTGCCAGTCCTCACAACCGGCAACTTCCTCGCTTCTGCTCTCGTCAGCCACACCCCCTCCGGGTTGCGGCGGACGCTTTTCTGATCTCATGGTCGGGGAGCCTCCCTGTACGCTTTCCCTCCCATCCCGCTAGTCTCTCGAACTCTCTTCAAGGTTCTCCGAGACAAAGCCTTCATGATCCTGGTGGCCCCTCGCTGGCCCAGGCAGCCGTGGTTTCCGCTCCTGCTGCAACTGGCGGTGGAGGATCCATTCCCCCTGGGGGTACAACCGGATCTCCTCACTCAGGATCAGGGGTCCCTACTGCACCCCAACCTCAGGTCTCTCAACCTCATGGCCTGGCTGCTGAGAGGGTAGTCCTTGCTCCCCTTCTCCTGCCGGCGGAGGTGGAGGAGGTCGTCTTGGCTTCGAGACGGCCTTCTACCCGCAAATGCTACACCCTTAAATGGCGTCGCTTTGCAGTCTGGTGTACCCAACAGTCTCAGGATCCCTTCTCCTGCCCGGTGTCGGTGATCTTGCAGTACTTGCTACACCTCTCTAATCTGGGACTTAAGTCCAACTCCGTCAAAGTTCACCTCAGTGCTCTTTCAGCACATCATGTGCCGGTGGACGGCAGACCTCTTTCCAGCGACCCTCTTGTAGCGAGGTTTCTCCGAGGTCTTCTTCTACTTAAACCACCTCTGCGCCCGCCAGCGCCTGACTGGGACCTGAATGTGGTTTTGCAGCGGATCACCTGTCCGCCTTTTGAACCTATGGCTACCTGTTCTCTCCGTTTTCTGTCTTGGAAACACTGTTCTTGATAGCCCTCACTTCCGCTAGACGCGTAAGTGAATTGCAGGCCCTCGTGTCTGATCCCCCTTACACTAGGTTCTACAAGAATAGGGTAGTCCTACGGACTCACCCAAAATTTCTGCCTAAAGTGGTCTCCCCTTTTCACATCAATCAGGAGGTGGTACTTCCAACCTTCTTTCCCAGACCACACTCCAGCCGAGCTGAAACGGTCCTCCATACCCTGGACTGTAGAAGGGCATTGAACTTCTACCTTGACCGTACGCGGGAGCACCGTAAAGCTGCTCAGCTTTTTGTGTCTTTTGACCCCAATAAATTGGGGCTCCCGGTCTCCAAGCGTACTCTGTCCATCTGGGTTGCGGACTGTATCTCTTGGGCTTATGGGGCAGCCGGACTCTCCTTAGAAAGTCGAGTCACGGCTCATTGCGTTCGGGCAAAGGCTACGTCAGTGGCTTACCTCCGCTCTGTTCCGCTGGCAGACATCTGCCGGGCCGCTACTTGGTCTTCGAGCCAGACTTTTGCGATCCATTACTGTCTCGAGAGGGAGTCCCGTAGGGACAGTGCTTTCGGACAGGCAGTCCTCCGTAATCTCTTTGAGGTCTGAGCAACTCCTACCCTCCATCCCGGATGTGGGCTACCGGTGGGTGATAATTCAGCGAAGATTCTATCCTTCTGTGCTGCTGAGCTAGAGGGAGCTCATTTTTGTGCTTAGGGTCTCCGGTAGCCTTGAGCTTGGGAGTCCCATAAGTGAGGACTGACTTCCTGCTTGGTCCTGGAGAAAGCGTAGTTACTCACCTGTAACAGGTGTTCTCCAGGAGCAGCAGGAATCAGTCCTCACTACCTTCCCTCCTCCCCTTGGAGTTGCAATCGTCTGCTTATGTTCTTTTTGCAAATTTTTATGCTGTCTTTTTTAGCTATGTCATCTGACTGGCTAAGATGGCACCCTCGGGCGGGAAGACGACCGCGCATGCGCGCTGCAATTCCCAAAGGCTTTCTTTGAAAGCTGGGGAAAATTGCTCCGCGAGGGCTCCGTCGGCGCCGACGTCACCCATAAGTGAGGACTGATTCCTGCTGCTCCTGGAGAACACCTGTTACAGGTGAGTAACTACGCTATTTGGACATCATGCACCCCATTTGGGTGTATTTTTTCACAATCAAATTATTTGATTTTGCTGTGGCTAATTATCTGAACCAATATGTCCAGAAACTTCCCAGTGGATTTAAAAGATGTGGCAGGACATGTCTGCCATAGATACCCATAACTAATGCCTGCTGTGCATGGTCCTTGACTATGAATTTTTTTTTGTTGTCTTTTCTGTTTGTGAATGACAAAGAAAGGCCTCAGAGATCATGAAGAGCAGCACAAGGATTTTTGGTGCTAGTTAATCTGATGCATCGGCATCAGTGGCATTGGTTCACCTGGCCACAGAACCGCATGTAATGCTGGGGTGCATCAACATTGAAAGGGCATCAATCCCACTCAAGAGTTAAGCGTCAGTAGGTTCCATCAAGAATGGTCACCACTGATTCCCACCCAAACAAGAAAAAGGATTGATCCTCTGTTTCATTGGCATCGAAGACGTGACACTGAGCATCAGATGGAGGCTGGGGGTGTATCAGTGTTGGAGTCCCTCAGAGCATGATGTTGTGAGCATCAAGATATCAGAAGAGCCCATAACTTTGAAGTGGACCCAACATGAGGATCACTCATCCTCCTTGATATCAGAGGGGCCATGCCGGTCTCCAAGGTGCCAGGACCAGCCTGTTGATACTCCCCAGTAGACTGGGGATCTGCCAGCAAACCCTACCATAGCCCCCTGTCTTTGTTGATGGCTGCCCTCGAGGAACACTTTCTGAAGAGATTCAAGGGTAGGATGGAGGCCTTCTTTGCGTATTGCAAACCTGCTTCTTTCACCACTTCGATGTCAGTGCTTCCAGATATGAAGCTTATTCTCGAAACTCACCAACTGTCTGAGGAAGATTCATCATTATCAAAAAATTGAAGGACCTCAAATCTGATGATTGCTCAGTTGGTGTCAATCTCCAGTGTATCGGACAGTGACTGCTCTTTGAGACATCAACAATTGATCCTCTGACACTCTGTGCACAGATTTTTATCCCCAGAGGCGCACAGATTGCCCAGGCAGTGACTCGGACATTTTTGAATATGATTTTGGGTCTGAGTCAGAGTGCTCCTAGGAATATGAGTATGGCTCAGATCACTCACATCCTCATGAAGGAAGAAAATCACCTCTAGGGAAGTTGGCTAAGTCTGTCCATTTATGTTAGTGATGGAGGAGGAGCCCAGCACAGAAGCTTGGGAAATCTTCCATTTCCTTGGAACCCCCCCCCCCCAGGAAGCTGTGAGAAATCGTGAAGAATATGCAGAGGAAGATGTGGGAAACTTCCTCTCTCTACAACCTGTAAATAAGAAGATCATCTTGATGTAATAGGTCCAGAGTGCTCCCAGATTCAAGAAGCTATAGCTGCTACACCACTCCATACTCATTGAATCTGCTCTCAAAAGGACCAAAAGTTCCAAGACTCACTGTTTGGTTTCCCCAGGGAATGAGGCTTGAACATTGGAGTCTTTTGCAAGAAAATTCTTTCAGAACTTTATGCTAATGTCCCACATAGCATCCTACCAGCTCTTCATGGGCAAGCATTTGCGGAATGTCTTGTCAGGGAGGAGTAGCCTAGTGGTTGGGGCAAGGTACTTCAGGCCTGAAGGTCGGGGGTTCAAATCCCACTAGAGGACAGCAACCTTGGGCCGGAAGGACTGGGGTTTCTAGTCCCACAGATGCTCCTTGTGGTCTTGGGCAAGCCACTTAACCCTCCATTGCCCATGTTCCCTGTAAGTATTAGTGTATGTGTCTCATATCCCCGTGTGTTAAATGTATCCCCCAATTGTGTTGTGACCGCTTTGATTGAAGGATAAGGCGGTATACAAAACTGTCTAAATAAATAAATAAATAAATAAATGTACAGTATGCAGGAGTTTGCCAACTTTCTGCTTCCAAAGAAAGCAGATCAACTCTGTTCCCTAATGAGCAAGGGGAAGGAGTGCAGAAAATACAAGTCAAAAGCCTCCTCAATGAATATTGGTGCCTGGAGACTCTCATGGCTCTAGGTTTTAGACTTGCACTTTGATGTTCAGGAGAGGTTTGCTGACATGTAGGAAGGAGGCTATGAGTCTATGCTAACTGATGGCCCCTTGTAACCCTTGACAGTTTCTTCCCATCGTCTAGTGTGGGTACAAATTGTGCCTATTTGACATCCTGACAAATCATCCACAGAGTATTTTTAAACAGCTCTCAGCACCTGAAAAGTGCTCAAAATGGAGCTCTCCTCCCTTATTGAGACCAGCCTTTCTCCAGGACCAAGCAGGAAGTCAGTCCTCACATATGGGTGTCATCGACGCCGATGAAGCCCTAGCGGAGCATTTCCCCAGCTTTCCATGAAAGCCTTTGGGAATGCAGGCACGCAAGCGCGGTTCCCTTCCCCGCCTAAAGGTGCCATCTTACCTCAGTCTCTCTTTTTCCGAGAAGCCCACCGGACGTGTGTCCTGTCATCCCGGATAAAAGTTTGATTTTTTAGGCGATTCCCACTATTGTTTTCTCCCGGTTCGACGCCGGTTCCCCTCCCTCCGGGTTTGGTAAACCGGTATCGAGCCCGTTTCTATTTTTTTGTTTTTTGCCCTTCATGGCTGGCGTTCGCACCCTTTTTTGCTTTTTCCCTGGAAGGCCGGTCCTTTGACCTCGCGGGGACTCTTTTTCCCCGATGGCTTCCAGCGGTTTTAAAAAGTGTGATCGGTGTAAGAAATTGATGTCTCTCACCGACACACATGACTGCTGCCTTTGGTGCCTCGTTCCGGATCACAACTCTAAGACGTGTGGACAATGTGGGAAGATGTCTTCCAAGGCTCTGCGAAGTCGCCAGCAGCAGAAAGAAAGGCTTTTTTCTGACTCAGCCTCTGGCCGGGACCGGACCTCGTCTGAGGCCTCGACATCTTGGGATTCGGATACTGAGCACCGTCGGGGCTCCTCGGACAGGGGGTCCCCTGACCGGGAACGCAAGAGGAAGAAGCGGCTCGTGAGGGCATCGTCGGAAGAGGTCCCTGGCTCCTCGAGGGCCAGGTCTAAGACTCCCGACCGTCGCCCCAGGCCCGTGGAACAGGAGAAGCCTGCCAAGGTTCCTCGCGTGGAACCGGAGTCTGCTGGACACGTAAGTCCTGTTGTCCTCGAGGACTCTCCTCCCAGAGAGCCGACGTCGGGCCCGGTGCCGCCGGGGCCCGAGTCAGTGGCTGCTGCGTCTCCCGAGCTGAGTCTCAGGATGACAGCCTTGGCGTGTAGACTGTCTGCCTTCATGGAGCAGTAGCGGGCACTGATGGCCAGCCTGTCTGGTGCATCTGCCCCAAACCACCGGGACATCGACATTGAAGTCGACCCCGGAGACCGAGCTGACACTCGAGATCATGAAGGCTCGAGGTCAACCTCAGTCGCGATCTCCCTCGACCTCCCGTTTGGGACCGAGGGCGTCGACGCCGGTGCCTCCAGCGTCGAGGTGGGTGCTCCCGGGCCCCGCGGGGTCGGACACTGACTCCTCGTCGGACGAGTCCGCTGGGAGACGGAGGATGAGGAGTCCCCCAATACCTTCAAGACTCGGTGCGTCCCGTCGCACTCACCGCAGTCTGAGCCCTGGAGTATATCTCCTCCGGAGGATACCCAGCTCTCGGAGTTTTCCGGGATATGGCCGCCGCGTTGGCTATCCCGGCGGACCCCGAGGAAGAGCCTCGAGCCGAGGAGCTCGAGGCCCTGCAGTACGACTCTCCTCCAAAGGAGGCCTTTACTGTCCCGGTTCCTCCGATGCTGGAACGGCTCCTCTTCTGGATGTGGGAGGCACCGGCCTCGGCGCCGGTTTTAAGCAAGCGGGTCGATTCGATCTATCGACTCAGGAAGAGCCCTGGCTTCCAGAAGGCACAGCTACCACACCATTCCATGGTGGTGGAATCGGCCATGCATCGCCTGAAAAGTCAGAAGATGCACTCCGCGGTGCCTCCTGGCAGGAAGGCCCGAAACCTCGATGGTTTTTGGTAGAAAGTGCTTCCAGGGCTCGATGCTTGCTTGCCGTCTCCAGTCTTACCAGCTGTACATGGGCATGTACTTGCGAGACCTGGCCAAGGAGTTGGCCGGGTTCTCTGCTGGTCTCTCCGGGGAGCCCTTGCAGAGATTCAAGTCCTTGTCCTCGGGGATTCGGGAATGCTCCAAGTTCATGTCCTGCACCGCCTACGATGGCTTCGAGGCTTCGGCCCGAGTTGCGGCAGCCGGCATCGCGGCTCGACGCCAGGCATGGCTGCAGTCATCGGACCTCGAGCCATGGGTTCAGGACAAGTTGGTCGATATCCCTTGCTGAGGTGAGAACCTTTTTGGCAAGCCCATGGCCGAGAAGGCCGCTCAGCTTGAGACCGAGCACCTTACAAGGACAAGGCTGTCTAGGAAGACCTCTGCCCCTTCTCACAAGAAGAAGGGCTCGGGTAAAAAGCCCTTTTACCCGAGGAAGGGCACTGCCTACAAACAGTACCCTCAGTATCAGGCTGCCCAAGCTGTACCCCAGGGTCAGCAAGCCAAGGGGCAGGGTAATGGGCCCCGTAGGCAGAGGACCCCCCAAGCCTCCGGCCCCTGCTCCCACTCAGCAGGGTGGGGTTTTTTGACTCCTCAAGCATAGCCTCTCCGTCCCTGCTCCCCCAACCCTGCACAGGAGGTCGCCTCACCCTCTTTGCCCACCAGTGGCCCAGCATCACAGGAGACATTTGGGTGTTAAACATAGTCCACAGGGGCTATGCACTACACTTTCACCAACTGCCTCCTCCATATTTTTCAGGAGAGCCTCCAAGGCCTCCCTTGCACACAGATCTTCTCCTCCAGGAGCTCCAAGGTCTGTTGGTGGACAGGGCGGTGGAGCCTGTGCCTCTTCACATGCAAGGTCAAGGGTTCTACTCCAGGTATTTCCTGGTACCCAAAAGAACGGGTGGCCTTCGACCTATCCTGGACCTCAGGAATCTCAACAAGTTCCTAGAGAAAGAAAAGTTCAAGATGCTTACTCTTGGAACACTTCTGCCCTACCTCCAGCAGGGAGATTGGCTATGCTCCTTAGATCTAAAGGATGCGTACACTCACATCCTCATTCATCCAGACCACAGAAAGTACCTCAGGTTCATTGTGGGAGGAAACCATTATCAGTACAGAGTACTGCCTTTTGGCCTAACCTCCGCTCCCAGGGTCTTTACCAAATGCCTGGCAGTGGTGGCGGCCTACCTGAGAAATCAAGGCATCTTTGTTTTTCCTTATCTGGACAACTGGCTCATAAGAGGTCAGACGTGCCAGGAGGCCCGACAGGCCACCCTCAGGACTATTGCTCTTCTTCAAAGCTTGGGGTTTGTGATAAACTTCGCAAAGTCCACTTTGCTCCCCTCCCAGAACTTGGAGTTCATAGGGGCAAGGCTAGACTCTGTCCTGGCAAAGGCATTCTTGCCAAAAGACAGAGCTCAAAGACTCATAAGCCTAGCAAACCAGTTTCTCAGCAGGTCACTGGTCTCCGCCAGACTCTTCCTGAGGCTTCTAGGCCACATGGCTTCGACAGTACATGTCACCCACAATGCCAGGCTCCATATGAGGCCGGCACAGTGGTGCCTTCGGAGTCAGTGGTCACAGGCCACGGGCAGCCTCAGAGACAGGATAAGGGTGTCCAGACCTTTTCTGGACTCCCTTAACTGGTGGTTGCACCCACCCAATCTACTGAAAGGGGTGCCTTTTCAAATTCCTGGGTACACAGTGGTACTGACCACAGACACCTCCCTGCAAGGCTGAGGGGCTCATTGTCTGAACAAGTGCACCCAGGGCCTGTGGTCTCCCTGGGAGGCCACACAGCAGATCAATCTCCTAGAACTCAGGGCTATTCGATTAGCACTCAGAGCTTTCTCTCCTGCCCTGGCTCATCAATCTGTCCTGCTTCAGACAGACAACCAGGTAGCCATGTTTTATGTGAACAAGCAAGGCGGAACTGGGTCCAGGCTCCTTTGTCAGGAGGCACAGGACCTTTGCTCATTTGCCCTCAAGCACAACATGCTCCTCAAGGCTGTATACCTTCCAGGCCAGGAAAATCACCTGGCCAACAGGTTGAGCAGGATTCTGCAGCCCCACGAGTGGCAGCTCTATCCTTTGGTAGTTCAGAAGATCTTCCTGAAATGGGGTCTTCCTTTGATAGATCTGTTTGCCAGTCCACTGAACAAACAGCTGCCTCGGTTCTGCTCCAGACAACCGCATCCACTGAGGGTAGCAGCCGATGCTTTTCTGATACCATGGTCTCCGGGCCTCCTGTATGCGTTTCCTCCCACGCCTTTGGTGGCCCGAACTCTGTTCAGAATTCTTCAGGACAAGGCCTCGGTCCTGCTGGTGGCTCCCAGGTGGCCGAGACAGCCTTGGTTTCCGCTTCTGCTTCAGCTGGCAGTAGATCCCCCACTGCCTCTGGGGTTGCAACTTGACCTTCTCTCTCAGGATCAGGGTTCCCTTCTGCACTCCAATCTCAAAGCTCTCAATTTGATGGCCTGGAGGCTACAAGGGTAGTTTTGGCTCCCTGGGGCCTACCTCAGGAAGTGGAGGATGTTATCCTATCCTCTAGGAAACAGTCCACTAGGAAAACCTATGCTCTCAAATGGAAAAGGTTTTCTGTGTGGTGTCAGCTGCGTACACAGGATCCTTTCTCCTGTACTGTATCAATAGTGCTTCAGTACTTAAGTCCCTGATTGGATAAGTGCAGTAAGTCCAATTCTGTTCGGGTCCACCTCTCAGCTTTAGCAGCTCACCATTCACTGGTGGAAGGACAGTCTCTCTCGGTTCACCCCTTGGTGTCCCGCTTTCTCAGAGGCTTGCTTTTGCTCAAGCCTCCAATCCATCCTCCTACTCCTGAGTGGGAGTTGAATGTGGTCTTGCAGCTACTGACTCGCCCACCTTTTGAGCCGATGGCTACTTGCCCCCTACGCTTACTGTCCTGGAAGACACTCTTCTTGATAGCCCTAACCTCGGCCAGGCGAGTGAGTGAGCTTCAGGCCTTGGTCTGTGACAGGCCTTACACTCGCTTCTATAGGAATAGGGTAGTCCTAAGGACTCATCCAAAGTTCCTCCCTAAAGTTGTCTCCTCTTTTCACCTCAACCAGGAGGTGGTTCTTCCAACATTCTTCCCTAGGCCTCATGCAAGCCAGGCTGAAGCAGTTCTGCATACCCTGGACTGTAGGAGGGCCTTATCCTTCTACCTTGACTGTCTGCAGGGGCATAGAAAGGCTACTCAGCTCTTCGTGTCTTTTGACCCTAATAAGTTGGGGTTAGCTGTGTCCAAGCGTACCTTGTCCATCTGGGTGGCTGACTCTATCACCTGGGCTTACAGGGCGGCTGACCTTCCTTTGCAGGGTCGGGTCACGGCCCACCGTGTCAGGGCAATGGCTGCCTCAGTGGCTCATCTCCACTCTGTACCGTTGGTAGACATCTGCAGGGCTGCAACTCGGTCTTCAAGCCAGACTTTTGCGGCCCATTACTGTCTGGAGAGGGAGTCCCGTAGGGACAGTGCTTTTGGCCAGGCAGTACTCCGGAATCTCTTTGAGGTTTAGGCAACTCCTGCCCTCTGTTGGGCTACCGGTGGAGGATGTGTCAGTGAAAAGCCTTTCTTTGCTGCTGGGACTAGAGGGAGTTCTCTTATTCAGCCTGGGTTCCTCGGTAGCCCAGAGCTAGGGAGTCACCCATATGTGAGGACTGACTTCCTCCTTTGTCCTGGAGAAAGAGTAGTTACTCACCTGTAACAGGTGTTCTCCAGGAGCAGCAGGAATAAGTTCTCACAACCCTCCCTCCTCCCCTGGGAGTTGCAGTTGTACATAGTTTATTTTTTCATTTTTGTGTGCTGTTCTTTGCTGTGTCATTTGACTGAGGTAAGATGGCACCTTTAGGCGGGAAGGGAACCGCGCATGCGTGCCTGCATTCCCGAAGGCTTTCATGGAAAGCTGGGAAAATGCTCCGCTAGGGCTTCATCAGCGTCGATGACACCCATATGTGAGGACTGATTCCTGCTGCTCCTGGAGAACACCTGTTACAGGTGAGTAACTACTCTTTCTTCCTCCAGAAGGACTCGCCAGATTTGTCGCCAAAGTGGAGGAAATTGAAGATTTAACAGATATCAGTATAGAGTATGTCGAGAATGTGGGACCACATGGTCTCAAAAGTACATTACCCCCCTTGGCACATCTCAAAATGAGCTAAGTTCAGTGGACCCTTAACACACAGTGGACTGAAACCATGTACTGTTCTGCTCCAGAACCCCCTGTCCTGGTGGACTGTTCATTTCAATTGGCAAAGGGAATTCCATTCTGAATTTCCCTTTTTTTTGGTATGAAACTTTTTATTGAAAATGAGCCATTCAAACATGAGACACATCAAACAGTATGAAGCATGAACACCAAGATTGAGAGTATCGATAACACCTCAATTGCTACACGTATGCAAAAGGGAGGTGTAAAAACCACAGTCATCTTCCCCACCATCTATCTCATCAACAAACCTCAGCCAAACAAATAAACAAGTATCCTCCCTATCCCAAGAAGCTCCTAAGAACCCATATAACCTCCATCAGCTGCATATGCAGAGAATAACGCTCCAAAGGACACAATTCTCCCTTATAATATCTCCTCTCCAACCCATCCCATAATTCCATGCACACTCTGTTGCTCTCTCACCCTACTTACTACCAAACACTCTTGAGAGTTTATCAGGTTAGGGGTCAATGGCTAAGTGTCATTAGTTACAGGTCAAGCACGGCGCACTAGAACCACTGATCCTGCACTGCCTTCAGCACCTTAGCCAGGGAAATTGAGCGCTCTAAAGCTTTTTGCACTTCTGCTGGAAGTATAGGTAAATGCGCCTCTGCCAGCTACTGCTCAATCTCCATATTCTCCACCCCTAAAGTGGAGGTATAGAGGTCTTCATGGAATTCAGTAAATCTTGGGGGACTCATAAGTCGGCAGACCAGCAGGACCTCTCACTGACACAATGTGCTTTATTTGTTTCCCTTTCCCTTTTGCCTCTTCAGCTGCCATGACAGCAGCTAACTGGCTTTATTACCATGTTTGTAAAACAGCCGCTTGGTCCACTGCATACCCGAGGCAACATTTCAGTCTCCAAAGCCTGTAACTCACCCCTCTTACACACCAAAAGCCTCCACACACTCTCCCCTGCCCCCTGTTTTGGTTAACTCTCCAACTCCTGAATGTCCCTCTGCAACTGGGCGATTTTCAGCTTTTCCCACTTACCAAACTCAAATGTGTAGGAGATCATCGGTCCCCTGAGTACAGCTTTGCCTGCTTCCCACAGGGAGGAGGCTGTAATGCACTCCACATCATTGAATTTCAAATACTCCTGGCACCCTGCTGTGAGAGCACGAAGAAAGTCTGGGTTGTTCAACAGGCCCCTTTGAATGGACCAGGAAAACAGCAGTGATTTTGACCATTCCATCTCGAAACTCCAGGTTCAATGGGACATGATCAGAGATCCCCAAGGACCCGATAACAGACTTACTCAAGGACGGACGGAATTCATTCACAGGTAACCAGAAATCAGTAACTAGAAAAACAAATAAAGTCCCTCTCATTTGGATGTAGACTCCTCTACCCATCCAGCAATCCAAACTCTTCCATAAACCGCTGCAGCAGCTTAGACCCCCTAGACTGGACAAAACTCCCCCCAGAGCGGTCCACCCCCATAGGGGCACAGTTGAAGTCCCCCCTCTGGACCAGCTTACTCCACACCTCACCCTTAATTGCCTCAAATAATTTCTCCAAGCTCAGCACCACCCGAGCAGGCGGTTTGTACACATTCACCATTGAGTACAACACGCCATTTAGACAGCCATTCACAATAAGAAATCTACCCTCCACATATTGAACTACATCTCACACTTGAAATGGGCAGCTATTTCTAATCATAGTTACCACTCCCCTCTTGTGGGAAGAGAAATTGGTGACAAAAACTTGCAGATAGTATTTAGACTTTATATATTGATGACCCTCTCCCATAGGCGGAACTCTTGACGTAAAACAATATCACAAGGATGCCACAACAGAAACACATCAATCCAGTGCTCAAAAACCTACACTGGCTTACCCCCTACAAGCTTGAATCAAATACAAAGCCATCGTGATAACTTTCAAAACTATACAAAACCAGATGGCAGACTGCCTACACTCACTCATTCATAAGTCTACAGATAGCAGAATTAGAAGACACCACCACCAAAACCCACTCACCATCCCAATTCATAAGATAAAAAGCTCCCAAGCAACTTGCTAAAGAAATTTCTCAATCTACGGCCCATCACTATGGAACTCACTTCCAGCTAACCTAATAGAAGATATATCCAATTTCTGAAAAAAAAAATAAAAATCCATCTCTTTACAGAATACTTTGGATCAGACACCTAACCCTCCAATTTGACTACAGCATATTAGCTAAACACCACTGAAATGTTAAACTTTGATTGTTTTGTAAATAATCTTGTGCCCCACTAACCCCAACCCTTCGTTATACTAAACCAGTAGTTAGCTGTTCAATGCTATCATCCTACCTTGTTCTGTGTGTGTAATATAAGTTGAGTTTTAATGTTAACTGCTTTGATAATTTTAAAAGGCGGAATAGAAAAAAAGTTAAATCTGCTTTTTCCCTTTGGAATTGCATCAACATTCTGCATCTCTTAATGGTTCTATAAAGGCCTCTGACATTCCAGGTTAGCAGCTGTACAGTGAAACGGGAATATATCATATGATGAGCTCGACACCAGCAGCTCAACCCAACAGCACTTCCCCACTGATCACACACCCCCAACCCTCCCTTCCACCCTATCACACCAACTATACGATAGGTCCCCTGTCCTGACCCCCCACCCACCCTTCCCCAAACACCCCAAAGAAACCCGCTTTAAACAGACTTCTACTCCATACCACTATTATCATGTTATATAGTAGGCATCGATGAATCCCCTCTCCTCCATCTCCCTACAGCCCCCCTCCTACCACTAGTACCCCTTACACTAGTGTCTCACGCCCCCCTTCCCTTACCCCCCCCCCCCTCCATCCTTACAGCGCACAAGCACACAACCTCTACACTTCCCTACTGGAACCCTTGAGGCACTCCCCACCCTCCAAACACTCTAACTGCCCCGACATAGTTACAACATTTGCTTAACAGAGGAAATATAACAGAAAACAGTCATATTATAAACCAAAAACAACAGTCCCCAAGGAGTGTCAGCAGCAGGATGAATGGTCCAACCGGTCAGCTTTGCATGAAATCACGTGGGTCTGGAAGTGCCCATGTCCTTGCCTGCATCCTCTCCTGTCAGATCATACAGCTTGTGACACAAGCCTGGAACCTTTCGTCTTTTGGAAGTCAAGCCCCTCCACTAGCTTCCCCCTTTCTCAGCAGGAGGTCTACTCGACCCCCTCCCCGCCCCAAAGATACTCCGCCATCTCCAAGCAGGCCTCTAGCTCAGTTATTTTGTGCTGAACTATGTCCGCTTTGAAAATTAGAGCAAAGAATAAGCCCCATCGGTACCATATATCCCACTCTTGTAGACGTTATGGATATCATGTCCTTGAAAAGAGAGCCCCCTGCTGCCTTTAAGACTGCGTAACAGCATCATCATCCTCAAAAATAAAAGCACACTACTATCAGTCTCGGGGACTGATCATCCAAGGAACGCAGCCTCAGTTCCCAGTGGGGGCCCCCTCTAAGCAGACCGGGCCCAGGGTGTCAGGCACACAGTGAGCTTATAGCTGCTGCACCAACTGTCGCATGTCCTCTTGACCACCTGGTGCTTCAGGGAGGCCCAGGATGTGAAGACTGTTCTTCTGTTGTCTGTTCTCCAAATCATATGGCATTCCTGGAGTTCCTTAGTAAGCGTGTTGAATGCACAGAGCTTGGTATGGAAGAGGGTGGGAGAGTCAATCTGCTTGCCGATATTGATCCCATTCTGAGAAACTCGATCATTTAAAGCTTTACTCTCAGCCTTAATATTACTTACAGTTTTCCCAAAGACCACACGGAAGAGCCGCAGATCCTGCAAGATTTCCATTAGATCAGCTTTTGTAGTGAGGGCAGAGGCAGAGTTTTTTCTTCTCTCCACGGCAGTCCTGGAAGTTGTTGAGCTTTCACTTGTAGAGGACATATTGAGGGATACAGTTCTGGACTCCCTGGCAAAGCGGGTAAGTACCGTAGTACGAGTAGGAAGGTTTCTCAGCCATAAACTGCACTGCTAACACCAATATCCCTAGCAATATTCAATAAGCTTGGTCCATTTGGGACTGAGCCGGCACAGCAAACAATAGGGGGCACTTACCCAGGATTCAGGCTGCACCTCACAGATAGCTCTGGCAGAGGTCATCAAGAGGGGAGAAGCCAAGCCATATCAAAAGCCATTATAGATCAACCTCCCAATCCAATGTCTCGCATGGAAGAGGCGATTCCCAGCTGCAGGTAACAGGCTAGAGCGGTAGCAGGAACAATCTACTGAGCAACACCGGTTGCTTCAGAAACTTTCAATAGGTGGGCACGAACGGTTCTGCTGGCAAATTCTCAATTCAACCCGGGTGCACTTCCATCCAGAGAACACAATTAATACAGGCACATAGTCCCCAGGTGACTGCCAAGCCTGGACTCACTGCAGGTAAGAAGACATCCAACCCTCTTCAGACAGGCCCTGCACTCCTCTCCCACATTCACTCAGTGGGCCATAGCCTCTTGCTCTCCTCTGCCATGCTCCTCGTTGGAGAAAAAGCACAACCAGCATGCAATGGACTGTCCCAGTGGGGGCATGCTGGAGCAAGCACCGCGCAGCTAGGCTGCCACTGACAGCTCAGTCATCGCTCCCTCTGGTGTCACAGAAGCCATCACTCATTGGTCCGACCTGGCCCCACTGGCTGCAAGGACCCTCAGTGCCTCATCCCCATCAGTGGTGGCATTTGCAACACTCCAGTGCTCGAGCAGTTGCATTTAGGGGCCCAGGGGGAGCAAAGGAGCAGAAGGCTCAAGCAGCCATGTTCTCGGGCTCACTCCACCTACCCCCTCTGAATTTCCCTTTTACAAAAACTGCTGACGACAGATGTGTCCAAACTGGGCTGGGGAGCCCATGTAAATGGGTTTATTGTTTATTGTTTCCTCACCCAAGGATTGTGGTCCACCTAGGAAGAATTCCATCAGATCAATTTCCTGGAAATTGATGTCAATTTTGAGTGCTCTAAAGGTTTTCAAAGATCTGTTGGCCAATCAGATTATGATGTTTCATATGTATAATCAAGTAGCCATGTACTACATAGCAAGCAGGAAGGAACAGAATCATGTCTACTATGTTGAGAAAAGGTCAGGGTCTGGAACTGTGTCATGGGATGAAACTGAGTGCCATTTTACCTGGGTGGAGAGGATAATGTCTTGGCAGACAAGCTGAGTCATGTACCCCAACTCTACACATGGACCATGGACCAGAAGGATGACTAGAGCACCTTCCAAGAGTGGGTCATTTCCTCAGTAGATGTGTTCACTGTTCCACAGAACAGACAAGCACCTCATTTCTGCTCAGGGATAGGAATACATGGTAAATTAGCCTCAGCTGCTTTTCTCTTGCCTTGTGGGAAGTATCTTCTGTATATATATCCTTCAGTAACTTTCATAGCAAAAACTTCCCTGAATCTCGAAGACAAGAAAGGAACCATGATTCTTCATCAACATGTAGGAGTAAGTCTTCACGTATTATTGACATCGACGGAGCCCTCGTATGGGAGCTGTCCCATCTCCTCCTGGAAACTTCAGGAGAGCTTCACTGCTTCTCCAGGGCCAAGCAGGAAGTCAGTCCTCACTTATGGGTGTCATCGACACCGATGAAGCCCCAGCGGAGCATTTCCCCAGCTTTCCACGAAAGCCTTTGGGAATGCTGGCACGCATGCGCGGTTCCCTTCCCGCCTAAAGGTGCCAACTTACCTCAGTCTCTTTTTTTCCGTGAAGCCCATCGGATGTGTGTCCTTTTTTTCCCGGAAAAGAGAAGTTTTTTCTTGGCGTTATTTCGCTTTTTTCCTCGGCTTCGACGTCGGTTCCCTTCCCGCTGGGTTCAGTACACCGGTATCGAATCCCTTTTTTTCTTTTTTCGGTTTTTGCCCTTAGTGGCTAGGCACTCGCGCCAATTCTTTTTCTTTTTCCCTGGAAGGCCGGTCCTTTGACCTCGCGGGGACCCTTTTCTCCCCGATGGCTTCCAGTGGTTTTAAAAAGTGTGATCGGTGTAAGAAGATAATGTCTCTCACCGACACACACGACTGCTGCCTTCGGTGCCTTGGCCCGGACCACGATTCCAAAACGTGCGGGCCATGTGGAAAAATGTCTTCCAAGGCCCTCCGAAGTCGTCAGCAACAAAGTGAAAGGCTTTTCTCGGACTCGGCCTCTGCCCGGGCCCGGACCTCGTCTGAGGCCTTGACATCTCGGGATTCTGATCCCGAGAGGCGTCGGAGCTCATCGGACAGGGGGTCCCCCGACCGGGAACGTAAGAGGAAGAAGCAGCTTGCGAGGGTGGCGTCGGAGGAGGTCCGGAGCCCTCGAGGGCCAGGTCTAAGACCCCCGACCGTCATCCCGGGCCCGTGGACCAGGAGAAGCCAACTAAAGTTCCTCGCATGGAGCCAGAGTCTGCTGGACACATAAGTCCTGTTGTCCTCGTGGACTCGCCTCCCCGAGTACCGACGTTGGGCACGGCGCCGCCGGGGCCCGAGTCGGGGGCTGTTGCATCACCCGAGCTGAGTCTCAGGTTGACAGCCTTGGAGAGCAGAATGTCTGCCTTCATGGATCAGCAGCGGGCACTGATGGCCAGCCTGTCTGGCGCATCTGCCCCGACCACCGGGACATCGACTTCGAAGTCGACCCCGGAGACCGAGCCCGATTTACTCGAGTCCCTTGCGGCTCGAGGTCGTCCTCGGTCGAGGTCTCCCTCTTCCTCCCGTTCGGGACCGAGGGTCTCGATGCCGGTGCCACCGATGTCGGGGCGGGTGCCTAGAGGCCCCGCGGGGTCGGACCTCGACTCGACATCGGACGAGTCTGCTTGGGAGACCGAAGACGAGGAGTCTCCTGACACCTTCAAGACTCAGTGTGTCCCTTCGGACTCACCTGAGTCTGAGCCCCGGAGTAGATCCCCTCCGGAGGATACTAGGTTCTCGGAGTTTGTCCGCGATATGGCCGCTGCCCTGGCTATCTCGGCTGACTCCGAGGAGGAGCCTCGAGCCGAAGAGCTCGATGCTCTGCAGTATGACTCTCCTCCGAAGGAGGCCTTTACTGTCCCGGTTCCTCCGATGCTGGAACGGCTCCTCTTCCGGATGTGGGAGGCACCGGCCTCGGCGCCGGTTTTGAGCAAGCGAGTCGATTCCATCTATCGGCTCCGAAAGAGTCCTGGCTTCCAGAAAGCACAGCTACCACACCATTTCATGGTTGTGGAATCGGCCATGCATCGTCTGAAGAGTCAGAAGATGCACTCTGTGGTGCCTCCTGGAAGGGAAGCCCGAAGCCTTGATGGCGTCGGTAGAAAGTGCTTTCAGGGCTCGATGCTTGCTTGCCGTGTCCAGACTTACCCAGCTGTACATGAGCATGTATTTACGAGACCTGGCCAAGGAGTTGGCCGGATTCTCTGCTGGTCTCTCCGGGGAACCCTTGCAGAGTTTTAAGTCCTAGTCTTCGAGGATCCGGGAATGCTCTAAGTTCATGTCCCGCGCCGCCTACGATGGCTTCGAGGCTTCGGCCTGAGTAGCGGCAGCCGGCATCGCGGCCCGATGCCAGGCATGGCTGCAGTCATCGGACCTCAAGCCATGGGTTCATGACAAGTTGGTCGATGTCCCTTGCCGAGGTGAAAACCTTTTTAGCAAGCCTGTGGCCGAGAAGGCCGCAGCTCGAGACAGAGCACCTCACGAGGACAAGGCTGTCGAGGAAGACCTCTGCCCCTTCTCATAAGTAGAAGGGCTCGGGTAAAAAGTCCTTTTACCCGAGGAAGGGCACTGCCTACAAACAGTACCCACAATATCCGGTTGCCCAAGCTGCCCCCCAGGGTCAGCAAGCCAAGGGCCAGGGTAATGGGCCCCGTAGGCAGAGGACCCCCAAGCCTGAAGCCCCTGCTCCCACTCAGCAGGGTAGGGGTTTTTGACTCCTTGAGTATAGCCATTCCTTCCTTGCAGACCCAGCCCTGCACAGGAGGCCGCCTAGCCTTGTTCGCCCACAAGTGGCCCTTGATAACCCGAGACAGTTGGGTGCTGGACATGGTCCATCGAGGCTATGCCCTGCACTTTCACCAACTGCCTCCGCCACACTTCCCAGGGGAACCTTTCCGGCATCCCCTGCATACAGCCCTTCTCCTCCAGGAGCTAAAAGGTCTGTTGCTGGGCAAGGCGGTGGAGCCTGTGCCTCCCCACTTCCGAGGTCACGGGGTTTACTCCAGATATTTCCTGGTGCCAAAAAGAACCGGTGGTCTTCGACCCATTTTGGATCTCAGAAACCTGAACAAGTTTCTAGTGAAAGAGAAGTTCAAGATGCTTACTCTTGGAACACTTCTGCCCTACTTCCAGCAGGGAGATTGGCTTTGCTCTTTAGATGTAAAGGATGCTTACACTCACATCCTTATTCATCCAGACCACAGACAGTACCTCAGGTTCATTGTGGGAGGAAACCATTATCAGTACAGAGTACTGCCTTTTGGACTGACCTCCGCTCCCAGAGTGTTTACCAAGTGCCTGGCAGTGGTGGCAGCCTACCTGAGAAATCAGGGCATCTTTGTGTTTCCTTACCTAGACGACTGGCTCATCAGAGGCCAGACTTCCCTGGAAGTTCAACAGGCCACCAACAGGACCATAGAACTGCTCCAAAAGGTGGGCTTTGTCATCAACTTCGCAAGGTCCACTTTGCTCCCCTCCCAGAACTTGGAGTTCATAGGGGCAAGGTTGGATTCTCAGCTGGCAAGAGCATTCTTACCAGTGGACCGAGCACAAAGGCTCATGGACCTCGCCAGCAAGTTTCTGCACAGGTCCCTGGTCTCCGCCAGACTCTGTCTCAGGCTTTTGGGCCATATTGCGTCGACGGTACAGGTGACCCCCAATGCCAGGCTCAATATGAGTCCTGCCCAGTGGTGCCTTCGGACTCAGTGGTCACAAGCCTCAGGCAGACTCAGAGACAGGATCAGAGTGTCCCACCGTTTCCTGGCCTCCCTCAACTGGTGGTTACACCCCCCCAATCTGCTGGTGGGGGTGCCCTTTCAGATCCCACCTGATACAGTGGTACTGACCACCGATGCCTCTCTGCAGGGTTGGGGAGCACACTGCCTAGACAAGTGCACCCAGGGCCTGTGGTCTCATTGGGAGGCATCCCAGCAGATCAATCTGCTGGAACTCAGAGCTATTCGCTTGGCCCTCACCAGGTGCGACCCTGACCAGGTGCTTCTCCGGGAACAAGCAGGAAGTCAATCCTCACATATGGGTGATGTCAGCACTGACAGAGCCCTCATGGAAGCATCCCCCAGCTTTCAAAGAAAGCCTTTGGGAGATGCCACCATGCATGTGTTGTCCCCTACCTGCCCAAGGGTGCCATCTTGCTCATTTTTTCCACGGAGCCCTTCAGACATTTATCTGGCTTGTCTCTCCGAGTTTCATACTCACCTCTGGTATTACAAAGGTAATCTTCCCACCTACTGACCTTGTTTCCTTGGCGTCTAGTTCGGTGTATTTTTGTAGTTTTTTTTTGTTTTCTTTTCCTGGCATCTTAGTGCTTTTTTTCTCTCGCTGGCAGGCTAGAGAGTCTTTGACCTCGCAGGGTTAATTTTTCCCCCCATGGCTACCAGTGGCTTTAAGAAGTGTGATCAGTGATCTAAAATGATGTCTTTGACAGACACACATGACTGCTGTCTCTGCTACCTTCGGCAAGACCACGACCTGGCAGCCTGTGGTCTCTGCAAGAGGATGTCCAGTAAGACTCTCAAGAGCCGCCAGCAGCAGCACGTTAAGTTTTTCCCTGAGTCCCCGGTGCCTCCGAAGGCCAGGGTCTCATCTGAGGCCCCGACATCTCGAGCAAAACCTTCCAAACCCGAGCCTCATTGTTGGTCCTCAGAAAGGGGGGGTCTTCCTCGAGGGAACTCAGGAAGAAGAAGAAACCCTCGAAGGCAGCATCCTTGGACGGTTCTGATCGACGGGTGCTCCCTAGGTCCGATCCCGCAGTCTGAGGCTTTTGTCCGAGGCATCAGAGAAGGAGTGGCCTGCAAAGGTCCCTCTGAAGGATCTGACCGCGGACCGGCCTCTGTTCCCAGACACCATCCTTGTTGAGGATTCCCCTTCGGGGGAGCTGGCATCGGGCCCAAGTCCCTCGGTGCCCACGCCGAGAGCTGCGGAGCCTTCTGGTCTGGAGTCCAAAATGGTGGCCCTGGAGTGCAGTTTCTGCCTTCATGGACCATCAGCAGGCGCTGTCAGCACAACCGGTTCATCCACCCCGATCATCGGGTCCTTGGCGTCCAAGACATCCCTGGAGGACGAGCCGATCCTCAAGGTCCTTCAGCCTCGAGTTGATCCTCTGCCGAGGTTGAAATCTGAGTCCCACTCGACAGGACCACGGTCATCCCTATCAAGTTTGCCGGGCACCGGCCGCAGGGCTTCGGAGGCCCCGAGGCCCGCCAAGCAACCCTCCTATGACTCCTTGACGGACTACTCCGAGAGGGAGACGGAGGGCAAAGAGTCCTCCGATACACGTTGCCACCGCAACGTCCCATCTGACTCTCCCATCTCGGAGCCTCGACTGCGGCTTCCGCCCGAGGATATGGGCTTCCTTGATTTTGAAAAGGACATGTCAAAGTCCCAACGAGTCTGAGGAGGACCCTCAGGCAGATGATTTGGAAATCCTCCAGTACGAGGCCCCTCTGCGGGAATTGCTTACGGTGCCAATCCCTCCCATCCCAGAATGGCTGATGCTCCGAATGTGGGAGACACCGGCTGATCCTCGGCGCCTGTGCTGAAAGCTGCAGAGCCTTCTGTCTTGGAAACCAGAATGGCTGCTCTGGAGCAGAACATCACTGCTATCCTGGTATTGCAGCTGCATAGCTGGTTCATCCTCATCATCTGCCCTGACCACCAGGCCCCTGACTGCGGGGGAGTCCACGGTCATCGAGCCGAGCTCTGAGCGCCACCATTCGAGGTCTTGATCCCATCCCTCAGCCAGTTTCCATGACTTGGACCTCAGATCCTCCGGAGGCCCCTGGCACCTCAGTACTTGCCTCAAGGCAAGGAGTCACAGGGCCTCGGACTCATCGTCACCCCAAGACTCAGAGTGGGAGACCAATGACGAGGCATCCCCAGAAACCAGACTGCACCAGGATATCTCCTTAGACCCATCTACCCCGGCGTCCCAGCGCCACTCTCCTCCATAGGACTTGGCTTTCCGAGACTTTGTCAAGGACATGGCCAGAGCCTTCTCGGTGCAGACCAAGGAGGAGGAAGATCCACATACCAAAGAACTGGAGATTCTCAAGTATGAGTCTCAATCCCAGGAAACTCTCGCAGTGCCGATGCAGTCGATCCTCGAACGGCTATTACTTGGATTGTGGGAGACCCCAGCATCAGTGCCGGTGGTCAGCCGGCGCCTCGACACCATGTATTGCGTCTGGAAAGACCCAGGGTTTCACAAACACCAGCTCCCACACAACTCCATGATTGTTAATCAACTATGCAAAAACTTAAAAGCGATAAAACCCTCTTGAAAGGGATGCTAGAGCCCTCGATTCCCTTAGATGCAAGTGTTAACAAGGCTCAATGCTGGGGTGTTGGATCTAGGCCTATGAGCTATACATAGGCATGTATCTGAAGGCTGTAACCCAGGAGTTGTCAGGGTTTTCAGTGGGGCTTGCTGGAGAACCTCTCCTACGGTTCCATTCCCTGACCTCTGGGATCAAGAACTGCTCTGCTGGGTGGCCTAAGACAGCTTTGAGTCAGCAGCCCGAGTAACAGCAGCAGGAATCGGTGCCCAGCGCCAAGCCTGGCTTCAGTTTTCGGACCTCGAGCAATGGATCCAAGACAAACTGCTTGACGTTCCCTGTACTGGGGAGAACCTGTTGGCAAACCTATGGCTGACAAGGAGCCAAAATCGAAGCCAATGTGGTGATCCAACAGAGGCACTCAAAAAAGACCTCATCCTTTCCCTGTAAGAAACCATCGGGGAAAAGACCCTTTTTTCCAAGGAAAAAGGGGCAATTCCAACAGAGTCTCCACTACCAGTCCTTCTCAGGCCAGCGACAGTGTTCTCAACCCAAAACACAAGGCCATGGAGCTCAGAAACCAAAAGCTCATTAGCCCCAGGCCCCAGCTCCCTCCCAACCCTGGGGGAGCTTTTGACTCCCAGAGAAGGGCCTCCCATCCCCTAGGAGACCTTCACCAGCCCACAGGGGGCCGCCTGGCACTCTTTGCCCACAAGTGGGCTAAGGTCACCTCGGACCAGTGGGTACTGCAAGTGATAAGAGAGGGATACTCCTCCCCTACAGCAGGTACCACCCAAGTTCTTCTCAGGTGAGCCAGTGTGATCTCTTCTTCACCAGACCCTTTTGCTGTAGATGAGAATGTGGGAAAAGCCCCTTATGATACCCACTGTCAGCAGGAGGGGTGGACTCAATGTACCAGGTCCAGAAGGCCCTTGGGTTTGAGAAGCCTTAACGTCTCCACCACTCTCAGGTGTTAGAGTCTGACCTGAAAGGAATCAAGAGAAGTAAGGCTCGCTCCTCGTGTCCCTGGATAGAGAGGCATGGATGCTAGATTCTTTTGATTCATCCAGAGCTCCAAGCTGGTAGCTAGGATCTTATCATGCCATCTGTACATGAGCATGTTCTTGAAGGACATCATGCTGGATCTTGTGGAGCTGGGCTTGTTCATGCCCCCAGAGAGGCTGTGTACAGCAAGGATTGCTCCAAGTACATAGTCTGGACAACTTATGACACCTTTGAGTCAGTCTGCAGGGCAGCGGCGGTGGGCATTGGGGCCCACTGGCTCACCTGGTTCCAGTCTTTAGACTTGGAGCAGTCTGTCCAGAACAAACTGGCAGATGTGTCATGCAAAGAGGGGAAATCTCTAAGGGGAGCAGGTGGAGACCAAGGTTAGTAGCATAGAGAAGCAGCACATCTCCCTCACCAGGCTCCTCTGATCCCTCTCACAAGCGATACCAGAGGCCCGAAGAAATCTTCTTACCAGTGTAAGCGCAGGTACTTTCCAAGCTTTCAAAGCTCACAGCAAAAGGTGCAGGCCCCTCACCTACAGCGACGCAAGAAGTCTCAGAAGACCCAGCCTGCTCCACAGCCCAAGCCGGGGGGCAGGGTTTTGACAGGTTCCTGCGGGGAGTAGCCAATCCACATGTTGCAACAGAGGGATACCTCCTGATGGGGGGGGGGGGGGAGGTGGCTCATCCACTTTGCCCACAGGTAGCGTCTCATCACCTCGGACTCATGGGTTTTACAGATATTCCAGAATGGCTATATGATGCACCTCATTGACCTGCCGTCTCCTCCCCTTATAGATCCTCTGCACCTCAGCCTTCTGCAAGGAGAAATCATCTTGCCATAGAGCCTGTGCCTCTAGCTCAGGTCAGGTGAGGGTTCTACTCCAAGTACTTCCTGGTCCCCAAAAAGACGGGGGAGGAGGGAGGTTCAGCCCATGACTTCAGCACCTTTCTGATGTGAGAAAAGTTCAAGATGGTGTCGCTGAGGACTCTGCTCCCTTACCTTCAGAGAAACGATTGGCAATGCTCCCTGGATCTCAAGGATGCTTATATACACATTCCCATCCATCCCACCTACAGAAAATATCTCTGTTTTGTCATGGGGGGGGCCAGCAAGTCCAGTACCACGTGCGTCCTTTTGGTCTGTCCTCGGCATCCCAGGTCTTCACGAAGTGCCTTGGGGTAGTGGCCGCTTATCTACGGACCCTGGGTGTGTTTGTCTACCCCTACTTGGATGACTAGGTCACACAGAGCTCCACGCCAGATGGGGTTGGTCAGTCAACTCAGCTGACTACCCAGGTGCTTGAGCTGTTGGGGTTCATGATCAACTACCCCAAGTCTCACCTCCAGCAACTGGAGTTCAACGGGGCTCTCTTTGACACTACTGGAGCGCGGGCCTTTCTTCCGCAGGACCGTCTGCAGAGACTGATAGTCTTGGTCTGCAATGTCCAGCAAATATGCCAAGTAATAGCTTGTGGAAAGTTGAAAGCGCTTGGGCATATGGCTTCATGTCAATCCCTTGGCTCGTCGATGAAACAAGCTCAGTGGATTCTCTGTACACAGTGGAAACAACCAGGTAGCGGTCACTACTCCTCTAGTCCAGTCCCTGCCCTGGTGGCTAGATTCTCAGAATTTTCTCAGAGGCCTCCCCTTCCAGATATTGCCTCCCCCAGAGGCTGATGACAATGGACGCATCCAAGCTGGACTGAGGAGCACATCTGGATGGTCTTTGCATGCAAGGCATATGGTCCGAGCGGGAGACCTCCACCAGTTGAACCTTCTGGAGCTCCGTGCCATAGCAAATTTCCTCAGGGTGTTCCAGGTCCGCCAGGCCAACCAAATGTCTTGATCCAGACTGACAATCAGGTATTAATGTACTACATCAACAAGCAGGGGGGCACTGGGTCGCATCTCCTGTGCTGGGAGGTGGTCCAGTTGTGGAAGTTTGCCATTGCTCACAGTATGGAGTTGAGAGTGACTTACTTGCCCAGGGAACTCAACTCCCTGGCGGATAAGCTGAGCCAAGTCAATCAGCTGCACAAAAGGACTCTGAACAAGAACGTCGTGGCCCAGATCTTTTAGTCATGGGGTGCCTTCTTGCTAAATCTGTTTGCCACTCCGAACAACGCCCAAGTGGATCAGTATCTGCTCAAGGTTGCCTTAAGAGACTTGCTCACAATGGATATCTTCCTCTTGCACTGGGAAGGGCCTGCTCTATGCGTATCCCCCCATTCTGCTCATAGCAAAGACCCTGTGAAAACTTGGCCGACAAGGGCTTGATGATTCTCATCACACTGTATTGACCCAGACAGCCATGGTTTCCCCTGCTGCTGTGGCTCTCTCATTGGGAGCCTCTGCTGTTGGACTCTACTTCAGACCTTATCTCTCAGGAGGATGGGAATCTGCTCCACCCAAACATCTGGTCCTTGGTCTTCACGGCATGAATGTTGAGCAGATAGTCCTGTTGGAGCTCAGTCTGCCAAAGGGAGTTAAGGAGGTCTTGCTGGCTTCCAGGAGAGCTTTGGCAAGAAAGTCGTATGTCTTCAAGTGGAAAAGGTTCACTGCCTGGTGTGCTGATCAGGCTCTGGATCCCTCCTCTTGCTCTGTCGACAGGTAGCTCGAGTATCTCCTGCACCTCTCTGAATTGGGTTTCAAATCCATTTCTGTCGGGGTTCACTTGAGCGTGATTGGAGCCTACAATTGCGACTCGGAGGGAAAGTCCATCTCGGCTCAACCTCTGGTGGTTAGCTTAATGCGAGGACTGCTCCTCTCTACGCTTCCTCTCAGGCCCCCGGTGGTGGCTTGGGACCTCAATGTGGTTTTGGTGCAGCTCATGTCAGTGCCCTTTGAACCACTCGCTTCCTGTCCTCTAAAGTTCCTCATCTGCTCGATACCAGATTCCACCATAATAGAATGGTCTTACGCACTCATCTGTGTTTCCTGCTTTCCATATTAACCATCAGTCTTGCTGTGCTTCCTGCTTTCCATCTTAACAAACAATCTGTTATATTGCCCACCTTCTTTTCCAGGTTTCACACCTACAAGGGGAAGGTGACACTGACATTTTGGACTGCAAGCGAGCCTTGAGCAGATGAGGACTCGCCGAAGGTCCACTCAGCTGTTTGTCTCATTTGACCCCAGCAAGCTCAGGGCTGCCATTCCCAAACTCATTTTGTCAATTTGGCTAGCAGCCTGCATCTCTTTGGCTTATGCCCAGACTGACCTGAGCCTTGATGGTCATGTCACTGTTCATAATGTCAGAGCCATTGCTGCATCAATGACCAACTTGCATTTGATCTCCATGGCAGATATCTGCAGGGCTGTAACGTGGTCTTCGATCCACACATTCGCATCATATTGTCTGGAAGGGGATTCTTGATGCAACAGTAACTTGGGCCAGTCCGTACTCCAGCATCTCTTTGGGGACTAGGTTCATCTCCTTTTCCACCAGGCCCTTCTGTCCATCCAGGTTACCAAAGAGACTCCTTATAGAGCAAAACACTGATGTGTGGAGTTGTATGATGTGGATTTTGAATCAGTGAGTTCCCCCAGGGGGGACTACCTCTGTTAACTATGTATTGTTTCTCCAGTTCTTGTTTTGTTACCCCTGTTGGTTTTTTTGTCTCCTTGGTTTTCGGTAGCCTGTAGCTTGGGAGTCCCATATGTGCGGACTCATTCCTGCTTCTCCATGGAGAAAGTGTAGTTACTCACCTGTAGCAGGTGTTCTGCATGGATAGCAGGAATAAGTCCTCAGAACCTTCCCACTTCCCTGAATAGTTGTCGTCTTCTACATTTTTTTAAATTTATATCATTCTGGGGAAGATGGTGCCACAGCAGGCAGGAAGGCAGGCGCGTATGTACGGTGGAGCCTCTCAAAAGCTTCCAATAGAAGCTGAGGAGTGTTCCCACACAGAGCTCCATCAGTACCATCACCCATACGTAAGGACTTATTCTGCTATCCATGGAGAACCCCTGCTACAGGTGAGTAACTACGTTTTATTAAAACTTGATATACCGCCACTCGTTGTTATGTTGAGGCAGTTTGCAAATATAAAATTCATAAAAAGGTAGGCTAGATAACCTCATACATTCATAACTGCAAAGGAGAGAGGACAAAATATAAGTATAAGCCAGAGAAAGGAGAGTTCCAGTTAATAAAACAGTAATGGCAATTCTAATCAGGAGGGAGGGCAAAGGCTTTCTGGAATAGATGAGTTTTGAGCAAATATTTTAACTTCCTAACTGAGGGCTCCAGTCAGAAATCCAAAGGAAGGATATTCCTTAGACTGGGGCCGAGATAGTAAAAAGCAGAATGATGAGTGGATTTAAGCCTTCCAAATGATGCAGAGGGGAGGTGAAGATGGAACATGGAACATACGAAGCATGAACCAAGGGAAGTTGGAGGTGGTCAAGAATGAAATGGAACGTGTACAACTTGATCTGTTGGGTGTCAGCGAACTGAAATGGACTGGCATCGGGCACTTTGCATCAGATGATCACATGGTCTACTATGCTGGAAATGAAAGACAAATAAGAAATGGTGTTGCATTTATAATAAAGAAGAAACTTGCAAGAACTGTAATGAAATGCAATGCAGTCAGCGAACGCTTAATCTCTATTTGTCTACGAGGCATGCCTATCAACACAACTATAATTCAAGTATATGCCCCAACAACAGCTGCAGAAGAGAATGAAATTGAAGAGTTTTATGAACAAGTACAAGCTGAAATTGACAGAACATGCAAACAGGATATCCTGATAGTCATGGGTGACTGGAACGCAAAAGTTGGCAACAAAGAAGAAGGCAGGGTAGTTGGAAAATATGGACTTGGCAACAGAAATGAAACTGGAGAAAGACTGATGGAATTCTGCAAGACCAACGATCTATTCATCTCAAACACCTTCTTCCAGCAACACAAGCGGTGACTGTACGCATGGACTTCACCCAATGGATTGTATAAAAATCAAATTGACTACATCTGTGGAAGTCAACGATGGAAAAGTTCTATAACATCAACAAAGACAAAACCTGGAGCTGACTGTGGTACAGATCATCAACTACTAGTATGCAAACTCAAGCTAAAGTTGAAAAAGAGCAAACCACTCATGAATGCAGCAAAATATGACCTTGAGAATATACCACTGGAATTTAAAGACTGCCTGAAAAATCGATTTGCTGCTTTAGATACAAATGACAGAGCTCCAGAAGAGTTATTGAATGACATCAAGAAGGTTGTGTTGGAAGAAAGCGAGAAGTCTCTACAAAAGGTGAAAAAGCAAAAACGGCCAAAATGGATGACGGAAGAAACTCTGAAAATTGCCCAGAAACGCGAACAAGATCGGCTTTCCTAAAGCTATGAGAGTTAAAGAAAAAGTTCCAGCCTCAAATTGGAATGTTACAAGATGCTTAAGGTTCTATGTTGAATGATGCTGAGAAGATCAAGAAAAGGTGGAAGGAATATACAGAGTTTTTATATGATAAAGATCAAGTGGACCAACAGCCATTTCAACCTGTACCTTATGATCGGGAACCATTGGTGATGAAAGAAGAAGTTAAAGCAGCATTGAAAGCCTTATCAAGGAACAAAGCACCAGGCATTGATAGCATTCCCATAGAAATATTACAGCAATCTCATGCAGCTGTTACCGTACTTACAAGGCTCTGCCAAGAAATATGGAAGACAACATCATGCCAACTGACTGGAAAAGATCTGTGTTTATACCAATACTAAAGAAAGGTGATCCAACTGACTGTGGAAATTATTGCACAATCGCTCTGATCCCACATGCCAGCAAGATTCTACTGAAGATTATTCGAAAGAGGCTACAACCATACCTGGAACAAGAACTACCTGAAATGCAAGCAGGGTTCAGGAAAGGGCGAGGAATGAGAGACATCATTGCGGATGTGAGATGGATCCTTGAAAAGACTAAAGAATACCAAAAGGATATCTATTTGTGCTTTATCGACTATAGCAAGGCTTTTGACTGTGTAAACCATGAGAAACTCTGGGCCACATTAAGAAGCATGGGTATACCAGAACACCTGATTGTACTCTTGCATAATCTGTACATTGATCAAGAAGCAGCAGTTCAAACGGAACAAGGAGAAACAGAATGGTTTAAAATAAGCAAAGGTGTAAGACAAGGCTGCATACTTTCCCCCTACCTGTTTAATTTATATGCAGAACAAATCATCAGAGAAGCAGGATTGTATGAAGACAACAGAGGTGTGAAGATTGGTGGAAGACTCATCAACAACCTTCGCTATGCTGATGATACCACATTACTGGCTGAAAGTGAAGATGATCTGAAACATTTTCTTCTCACAATCAAAGAACATAGTCTCAAAATGGGCCTGCACCTTAATGTAAAGAAGACAAAGATCATGACAACTGGCATAATCAACAGGTTCATCGTTGAAGGAGAAGAAATTGAAATCGTGAACAACTTTAACCTACTTGGATCAACTATCAATAAAGAAGCAACAAGCAGTCAAGAAATCAGACGACGCATTGCTCTTGGCAGAATGGCTATGAAAGACCTAGATAAGATCCTCAAGAGCAAAGATGTCTCTCTCCATACAAAGATTTGACTTGTTCAAGCCATGGTATTTTCAATAACATCATATGGATGTGAAAGCTGGACAGTGAAAAAGGTAGACAGGAAGAAAATTGATGCCTTTGAATTATGGTGCTGGCGGCGAATACTGTGTATACCATGGACTGCCTGAAGAACAAACCAGTCGGTACTAGAGGAGATCAAACCTAAGCTTTGTTTAGAAGCTCAGATGACAAGACTTTGATTTTCATACTTTGGACACATCATGCGAAGAGAGAGATCATTAGAGAAAGATGATATGCTTGGCAAGATAGAAGGTCAGCGCAAAAGAGGAAGGCCAGCAATGAGATGGATCGATACAATAACAGCAGCTACGGGTACCAGTCTGTCAACAATGAGCCGCTTGACTCATGACCGAACACAATTTAGAATAGCTATCCAGAGGGTCGCCATGAGTCGACTCCGACTCGACGGCACTTAACAACAACAACAACAACAGGGTAACTGGGTTGGACGTGTGCTGAGACACTCCTCTGATCTGTCTTGGTTGCTTTGGAATTGTTACCTTATGGTTCCAAAGAGAAAGGGGAAGGGTAAAAGGATCAACAGCAGCCGCAGGTAGTCATTAGTGGCCCTATTGACTGCCATGTGGTGGCTGCAGCATCCGTATTGGTGCTGGCGGTTCTGTAGTGTGAGCGTCCTCCGGAAGAGCTGGGGATTTCCCTGAGCTCTGGTGCGCCCTCTCCCCACCGCAACCTGGTAATGCTCATGATGGATTTCCAGGGGCCTTGGTGGGCATGGAGCCTCAGTTACAACCTTCTCCAGGGTCATGGGTGGAGGTGGAAGTGGTGAACTCCAGAGAAACAGAAACTCACTCATTGCATCGGAGTGAGAGTGTGGTGGCCTCGGCATTGGAAGTTTCTTGGTAATCCTCGGTCCCACTTCCCAAGTCACTGCCCACCAGTGTTGGAGTTGGAGCAGCGGATCTTCATCCCAAGAAAATAGGGCATGAGGATGTTTGGGGTACTTTGCAGCAAATTGAGGCTTCAGTAAGTACTAATATTTCTCAGGCTTCAGTGTTCTCACAGCAAGGTGTTGCCAAGATGGAAGAATATAAGGTTGGCTTCAACTCTTTATCCAAGAGTCTTGGAGTTTTGGAGACTCAGATGACATCAGTACAGACTGCCATGGGAAATTTTATTAAAGAGAGTTTATCTTAAAGTGGAGTTGATGGAGAATGTCAACAGGGCCAGAAACATCTGGCTATTGAACTTCCCCAAGATTAGTCTATTGTCTGCTAAGGAGTTGTGGAAAATGTATTTCAAGGAGGTTTTGAAGATCATGAATCCAGATAAAATATCTCTTGGTCAATTGTTTTATATACTATCTAGGAAGAAAGAAGAGTCTGAAGAGGAGGGTGGACTAGATTCCTTACTGTCTGCGGATAGTTTGGACTTGTCTGCCTTTCTGGCGTCGTCTATGGATAACATCACCACTTGGGCTACCTTGATTGTTGTGTTGAATTTGTATTTCAAATAGAGAGATGTTGCTCTTTGTGGGCAGAGAGTTCAGATGTTCCCTGATGTCGGAAGGGCCATTCAGGCACGGAGGAAACGTTTTCTTGCTTTAAGATCTAGAGTGCTGGCAATTGGGGGATCTTTTATTTTAAGATTCCCCTGTAAGTGTGTTGTGTGGCATCAAGGTAGCACCTTTACTTTTTTTGACCCTACACATTTAAATGTTTTTCTTGATGGTAAGGCTATTTCTTGAATCTTCTTTTTCTAATGTATATTCCATCCTGGGGGTTTATGGGGTTATAAGTTGAATTGTCTGGTCGCCTATCTTTAGTATTATTGTTTCTTGAATATTGCCTGATCTGATTACTAGATCCTCCAAGTCTATGTTTCTTAGATGGTGGACTGGAGTATATAGGGGTAATTATTGTGGATGATGTTAATTTTGTTACTTTTTTCTATTATATTAGACCCTGTGTACTTTTCTTCTGTTTTTTATTGTAATTTTGAAATGGGAAAATAATAAAGAAAGAAATATATAATGTGCAAAGAAACTGTTCTATGTAAACATTGTTTAACTTGTTTAAGTTCTGTGTACGCCGCTTTGACTTCTGTGAAAAAGTTCAGCCAAATAAAAGAATAATTTAAGTGCTTTTAATAAGCATTAAAGCCAAGTGACAGATCTAAGGAGAGTAATTTGAAAAGCTCCCTCTATCAAACCAAATGCTGTGTGAATCATCCAGGAAATTGGGCACCGTGTATCAAGCCAGCTTTTGCTGTGTGTTTCTTTCCATCCCACCCACCTTTGGGCATAATCTTAGATTTATAGGCTCTTAAACCTATTAAATGGAAAGAGGTGGCCAAGTTCACTTTCAGGTTCAACTGGTTATCCTCATCAAGAATAGATTAATTAAGGCTCTGAAGTTAATCTTGAAATGAACAGTCCCCTAAACCTATTAGGTATAGTTGTATTGATACAAGTATCCCTAGCAACTTTTAAGTAAGTAAAGAACTTAAATATCTAAACAAATCCTTAAAACTAAGATGTAGACATCAGTCCAGCAGCGAGATGGGGGCTAGCTAGTCTTTTGCATTTAGTGTCACATCTACTATTTTCTCCCAGTACGTGAGGGGTCTTACATGTACACTAGGTGGAAGGAGCTCTTTGCATCATGGAACGAGTCCGATATCTGGAAGTTAGAGTAGCAGACTTGGAGGAGCTAAGGAAGACAGAGGTATATAGACGAGACCTGCAGGGATGTAATACTGAAGTCCCTCCTCCAGTCTGGCAGCTTTCCTGTTGCCATGGAGGGGAGAGGTCACGTGAAAGGAGAGCATCATCTTGGTGTGACAGAAAGTTATCCTGTAGCTAGGACCCTGTCTTCCAGGTGATATAAAACATTCTCACACCAGGAGAAGGGTTAGCACATGTGCCAATGAGGGCAGGGTTAGAACAGCCATTATAGTTGGTGATTCGATCATTATACATGTAGATAGCTGGATAGCTGGTGGATGTGTGGCTCGCCTGGAGACATGCTTGCCTGATGGGAAGGTACTGGACCTCATTTGCCACCTAGACAAGGTTTTAGATAGTGTTGGGGAGGAGCCTGTTACTACATGTTGGTACCAGCAACATAGGAAAATGTGAGAGGGAGGTTCTGGTGGCAAAATTTAGGCTTTTAGGTAAGAAGTTGAAATCCACACCAAGACCCAAAAGGCAGGCAGAGGTCTGGAGTGTCAATTCGTGGATGAGATGATCATGCAAGGAAGAGGGTTTTGGATTTGTTAGAAACTGGGCAACATTCTGTGGAAGGGAGTGCTTTTCCGAAAGGAGGGACTCCACCTTTCCGGGGTGGGACCAGGCTGCTGGCATTAACACTTAAAAATGAGTTAGAGCAGCTTTTAAACTAGATAATAGGGGAAAGCTGACAGTTGCCCAAGAGCACGTGGTTCAGAAGGATGTATCCTTGAAGGATACTGGCAAAAGAGGGAATTTAGGTCATCATGATAGGAAGGTTCCAATAAAGATGAAGGTAACCCGGATGCCTTTAAGTACAGAGCACACAGAGCTGAAAGATCCAAATTATCTTTGTCAACTGATAAACAGATTGTTAAAATGAATAAAATACAATCTCTAAAATGCTGTATGCAAATGCTAGAAGTCTAAACAATAAAATGGGAGAGCCAGAATATATAGTACTAAAAGAAAGGTTAGATATAATTGGCATCTCAGAGACCTGGTGGAATGAGGACAACCAATGGGATACCGTGATACCTAGGTACAAACTGTATCACAATGATATGGTAGATCAAATTGGTAGAGGGGTTGTACTCTTAGAGAGGGCATTGAGTCACACAGGATAAAAGTTTTGCAGGAAAGAAAACACACTGTAGAATCTCTGTAGATAGAAATTCCATGTAGAAAGGGGAAGGCAGTGGCAGTTGGGGTGTACTACCATTCGCCTGATCAGAATGAATAGAAGGAAGATGAAATGCTAAAAGAAAATCAGGGAAGCTAACAAAAATTATAGAGTTTAGAAGGATCTCAGATTTGTAAAGCTTCAGCTGCTGCACCACTCAGTGGTCATCAAATCTGCTCTCAAAAGAGCTATGAACTGGGTGCATATCTGACCCATCCTCCTATTGCAGAGGTACTGGGACACTGGTCAGAGGAAATCCTAATGCTCTCACAGGCATAAATATATCTCTAGGAACAAGTAGGAAGTCGGTCTTCACATATGGGTGGCGTCAGCACCGACGGAGCCTGGCCCGGGAACACTCCTCAGCATTCAATATGAATGCTTTTGGGAGTGTTCCTCCATGCATGCGTGTCTGCCTTCCCTCCTGGTCTCCTCAGTCATCTTTTTTCCGTGGAGCCATCAGGACCTCGTCCCCTGTCAGCCATGTCTAGAGACTTCAAAGATTTTTCACTAGTACCACCAAAAGTACTTAGGTTGCCTTCCCGTCAACCGACTCAACTCCCTGTCAATTCTTGTTCCCCTTTTTATTTTTATTTTACATAATTTTTATTTTATTTTCAATTTTTTTCACAAACTTTGAGGCCTGCGGCTTCATCGAGCACCATTGCCCAGTTTGATTTTGCCTCCATATTATTCACTAATATGGAGAAGCCCCGAAGTGGTTTCAAAAAATGCTACATGTGTTCCAGCACAATTTCTATCACTGATGAGCATTCGTGGTGCCATATGACTTCCAGAGGTAGAAAGAACCAGAACAAACAAAAGGCTAAGCTATTTCCTACAGACTTGGCTCCTTCGGTGCACTCCTCGGGGGTGTCAACTCCTTCAAGGTCTTCCCATGAGTAAGTCCTCACCAGCAAAGGAAAAGCATCGCTCGGAGTCACCAATGCTTAAGAAAAAGAAGACATCTGCCTCGGCATTGAGGTCATCAACTTCCAGGTTGGCGTCGGTTTTGGACACTGAGCATCAGCATCAGCACCATCATTCATCACATTCCGATGCTGACCATCCATCGAAGCAACCCCTGCAGGAGGTGTCACCCTCCAAAGCCACACAGGGGTTGGGGATGCCCCGAGGTCCAGTCCTCGGTGGGGCCCCCGATATTGGCATCGGGTGTTATGGCCAATGTTCCCTCCAAGCTGCGCTGGGTCCGCTGGCAACATTCCTGCCGGCGGGGCGGGGGGGGGAGAGTGCAGTGCGATCGACACTCCGCCTCTCCCAACACCGGCGGGAATGCCGGCGGAGGACCCGGCGCAGATTAAAGTGACCATTGCGAGGGTGCTGCGGCGTGTGTTGATGCCGCAGCACCCTCGCAATGGGCACTTTAATCTGCGCCGGGTCTTCCGCCGGCATTCCTGCCGGTTGGGGAGGGGAGTGGCGGAGTGTCGATAGCACTGCCCCCCCCCCCCCCCCCCCCTTGCCGGCAGGAATGTTGCAGGCGGACTCAGCGCAGCTTAGAGGGAACATTGGTTATGGCCCGCACAGTTGTGTCTGGAGCCACTCCATCATTAAATGACTGGGTCATCGGCATCAAGCGCAGCATTGCTAAGCTCTTAGCCGCAGTAATGCCGATGACATTGAGTGCTCCACAGCTGGCACTGGTACCAGTTCTGCCAATGCCAATGATGGCCACAGAGCTTGGCACATCACCTGCCTTGCATAGCTCCACATAGCAGCCGATACCAAGGCCCTTGGCACCACCGTGTCCGATACCCTCTACATCCAAAGCTCTGAACAGCGAAGGTATCGAACATCTCATAAAGATTATTTTGACTTCCTTCCGGACTCTGATTCCGAAGAGACCTCCAAGGTGGAGTCCATCCATTCCGATACCCATAGGGAGGTACCATAGGATCCATTGCCACCTTATGAACATCGGTGTTCACCGCCCGAGGACACATGTCCTTTCAGGGTTTTATTAAGGACATGGTGACAGCTCTTGATGTTTCAATGTCTACAGAAATGGAACCAAGAGCTGAAGAGCTCGATATCCTCCAATACCCATCAACGCCAAAGGAGGCTGTTACCCTCCGGGAGCATAACATCTTAAAGAACCTAATGGCTCGGATGTGGGAGGCCTCCCTGTTAACCCCTATGGTGAGTAAAAGGCTCGATACCCTTTATAGGGTTCCTCCCTCCCCAGGTTTCCAGAAGCCACAACTCTCCAAAACTCCATGGTTGTGGAGTCTGCCATAAGGAGAATATAAAGCCAGAAAAATCACTCCTCAGTGCCTCCAGGGAGAGAGGCGAGGACCCTGGATGCATTTGGAAGGAAGGCATTTCAAGCTACCATGCTAGCCTCTAGAATAGACTCCTATATGCTATATATGGACATGTTTCTCAAGGATATATTGAGAGATTTGTCAGAGTTACCACCCTGCTTCCCCATGACAAGTAGGCAGCTCATCAGATCTTAGTAACACATGCCCATAATACATCAAAGTTCTTAACAAGAGCAGCATTTGAGACCAATAGCAGATCTGCTGCAGCCTGCATAAGAACTAGGAGAACAGCATGGCTCCAAGCATCTGACCTGGACAGTGGGTCCAAGAGAAATTAATCGACATACTTTGGTCAGAGGTGGAGGGAGAAGGCCGGTGAGATAATTCACCATGAAGAGACTTTCAAGGAGGACAGCAGACTCTTCTAAGAAGAAGACTACCACTAAGAAACGTTTCTTTCCTAAGAAGAAAAGGTTTTATTCTCCATATCATTCCTATTCTGGCTAATCTGTCCCAGAACAGTAACAGAGACAGCAGGTCAGGAAACCCAAGGTTACCAAACCATAGCTTGCAGCCTACTGCTCCACCTCCTCAGAGTTTTTGACTGCTTCAAAAAGAGCATGGCCAATTCTCCCATAACTTTCCTCTTCCTCCCATGATTCCAGGAAGACTAGTGCATTTTGCACACCATTGGATCAACATCACTTCTGAGCCCTGGACTTTACATCTAGTCAGTCAGGGCCTACAGCTGAAATTCCAGGATCTTCCTCCCACTCACTTTGTGGGACAACCCTCCTTAGATCTCTTTCACTCCTCCTTGCTTCAGCAGGAAATTCTCTCACTGATGACACAAGGGGCTATAGAGGAGGTTCCCCCCTCTCAGCATGGCCTTTGATTCTGCTCATGATTCTTCCTAATTCCAAAAAAGATGAGAGGTCAGAGGACTATATTAGATCTCCGAAATCTCAACATGTTTCTCATCATGGAGAAATTCAGGATGATTTCTCTAGGCACTCTTCTGCCATACCTCCAACAAATTATCGGCTATGCTTTCTGGATCTAAAGAATGCTTATATACACATCCTGATCCACCCAGACTATAGAAAGTTTCTCAGGTTCATTTTTCAGAACAACCACTTCCAATACTGAGTCCTCCCATTCGGACTGGCCTCAGCACCCAAAGTGTTTGGCTGTTGTCACAGTCTACCTTCGAACTTTGGGGATCTTTCATCTCCCCTACTAAGGACAGATTCTGCTTCATCACTCGCCTCCGCCCTAAATCAAACCATTCATGTCCTTCAGGAGTTAGGTTTCATGATAATTTATTCAAAATCACATCTCATGCCAACTCGAGTTCATAGTAGCTCAGTTAGACACTGTAAGAAGCAGGGCGTTTCTGCCAGAGGACAGACTCATCTGTCTCATTGCCTTAACCACATAGGTCCAGCAACAATCATCAGATATGGCCAGCAACACTACTATGCCTCTTAGACCACATGGCCTCCACATTCCATGTTGTGTCCCATGCACATCTCAACATGAGGATCGGGCAGTGGACTCGCTCACAATGGAAGCAGTCCACAGGTCACCTATCCGACCTCATCAACATCACTTCACAAATGAAAACAGACCTTCAGTGGTGGTGCATCCCACAGAACCTGGTCATAGGGTCACCTTTTCAGAAGTCTGCACTGCAGTATACCCTAACAACCGATGCTTCAAAACTAAGCTGGGGAACCCACCTCAGAGCAACAAACAACACCAAAGAATTCAGAAAACTGCTTAAAACTGAACTATTCACAGACTACTTCAAGGACCTCACAGAATGACTCCTAAGATAGCAAAGCCATCCATGTAAATATGTATCTGTAAATATGTACCTTAAGCGCATACTGTATATAGCTCACATCAAAATCATCCACACGCACTCACGCAGCACACTGTATCATTTCTCGCACTGCATGCTAATGACAACCACACCCTTCATTGATTGTTTGCTGTGCCAACCGCTTTGATTTCATGATAAAGCGGTATACCAAGTCCGTTTAAATAAATAAATCTCAACGGCCTGACAACACAGGGTTTTTGGTTCACTCAAGAAGTGCTTCTCCATATCAGTCTTCTAGAGCTCAGGGCGGTCTTCAATGCCATCAGAGTCTTCTTTCCCCAACTCAAAAGACACTCTCTTCTCATACAGACGGACAACCAGGTGGCTATGCTTTATATAAACAAGCAAGGAGGAACAGGCTCGCAAAATCAAAATAAACATAACTGTCTCTTATATCTCAGCAAATAGGGATGATCTACACGGAGCGATGGGTACACCCCTAAATATGGGGATGGATGATCTGCACGGAGCAGCAGGTGTACCTACTCTTGCCACCTAGAGGGCAGACTAGATGGACCATACTAGTCTTTCTCCAGGACCAAGCAGGAAGTCAGTCCTCACATATGGGTGACGTCTGCGCCGATGGAGCCCCCGTGCGGAGCATTTCCCCAGCTTTCACAGAAAGCCTTTGGGACTGCCAGCACGCATGCACGGTCCCCTTCCCACCCAAGGGTGCCATCTTGCTCAGTCATCTTTTTTCCGCGGAACCCGACGGACGTGGTTCGTGTTCACCCGTGAAAAAAGTTGATTTTTCGTGGTTTTTCTCAGTTCGACACCGGTTTCCCCTTCCCGCCTCGGGCCTGTACACCGGTATCGAGACCGGACTTCTTTTTCGGTTTTTGTCCTTCGTGACTAGCGTTCGCGCCATTTTTTTATTTTTCACTGGCAGCCCTGTCTTTTGACCTCGCAGGGGCCCTTTTTCCCTCGATGACTGCCAGCGCATTTAAAAAGTGTGATCGGTGTAAGAAACTTATGTCTCTCACTGACACACATGACTGCTGCCTCCGCTGCCTCGGACCCGATCATGACCCGATGATCTGTGGTCCGTGTAGGAAAATGTCCTCGAAGGCGTTGAGGAGTCAGCAGCACCAAAAGGAAAGAATCTTCTCTGACTCCGCGTCCGGCCGGGCCCGGACTTCGTCAGAGGCCTTGACGTCTCGGGATTCCGATCCCGAGCATCGCCGGGGATCCTCTGAGAGGGGGTCTCTCTCGCGGGAGCATCGTAGGAAGAAGAAACCCGTGAGGGCGGCGTCAGTGGATGCACTTGGCTCCTCGAGGGCGAGGTCGCATAGCCCCGACCGCCGTCCCAGGTCTTTGGAGTCGGAGAGGCCTGCAAAACAACCTCGTGTGGAGCCGGAGTCCCCAAGTCACGTGAGTGCTGTAGTCCTCGTGGACTCTCCTCCGGGGGAGCCGACGTCGGGCCCGACGCCGTCAGGGCCCGAGTCCGGGGGCTGCTGAGTCTCCTGAGCTCGGACTCAGGTTGACGGCCTTGGAGAGCAGCTTGGCTGCCTTCATGAAACAGCAGCGGGCACTGATCGCCGGTCTCACTGGTGCATCTGCCCCGACCACCGGGACATCTACGTCCAAGTTGACCCCGGAGGTCGAGCCGATCCTCGAGTCCATGCACTCTCGAGTCAATCCTCGGCCAAGGTCTCCCTCAGCCTCCTGTTTGGGACCGAGGTCGTCGACACTGGTACCCTCGGCGTCGGGGCGGATGGCATCGGTGCCTGCCCGACCGGAGCCGCTCGATTCCTCCTCCGAGGAGTCGGGCTGGGAAACGGAGGATGAGGAGTCCCTGGACACTTTTCGGACCCGGTGTGTCCCTTCGGACTCACCGGAGTCCGAACCTCGAGACGGTCCCCCCCAGAGGACACCCAGTTCTCGGATTTCATGCGGGATATGGCCAAGGCCTTGGCCTTCCCCGCGGATCCCAAGGAGGAGCCGAGGAGCTAGAGGCCCTGCAGTATGACTCTCCTCCCAAGGAGGCCTTTACTGTACCGGTTCCTCCGATGCTGGAACGGTTGCTCTTCCGCATGTGGGAGGCGCCGGCCTCGACGCCGGTTCTGAGCAAGCGGGGTCGATTCCATCTATCGAGTCCACAAGAGCCCCGGGTTCCAAAAGGCACAGCTACTGCACCACTCCATGGTTGTGGAATCAGCCATGCGTCGTCTGAAGAGTCAGAAGATGCACTCCTTGGTGCCTCCCGGCCGGGAGGCCCGGAACCTGGATGCCCTCGGTAGAAAGTGCTTCCAGGGCTCTATGCTTGCTTGTCGTGTCCAAACCTACCAGCTGTACATGGGCATGTACCTTCGAGACTTGGCAAAGGAGATTGCCGGGTTCTCTGCTGGTCTCTCCAAGGAACCTTTGCAGAGGTTCAAGGCCCTGTCATCGGGGATCCGAGAGTGCTCGAAGTTTATCTCTCGAGCAGCCTGCGATGGCTTCGAGGCTTCGGCCTGTGTAGCTGCGGCCGGCATCGGTGCACGCCGTCAGGCCTGGCTACAGTCATCGTACCTCGAGCCATGTGTGCAGGACAAGTTGGTCTATGTCCCCTGCCGAGGTGAAAACCTCTTTGGCAAGCCCATGGCTGAAAAGGCTGCGGAACTCGAGTCCGAGACTCTTACCCGGACAAGGCTTTCCAGGAAAACCTCTGCCCCTTCTCAGAAGAAGAAGGGCTCGGGAAAAAAGACCCTTTACCCGAGGAAGTCATCTGCCTACAAATCATACCCTCATTTTCAGGCCTCCACAGCTCCCCAGCAGGGTCAGCAGGCCAAGGGGCAGGGACATGGGCCCCGTAGGCAGAAAACTCCCAAGCCACCAGCTCCGGCTCCTGCACAGCAGGTAGCGGAGTTTTGACTCCAGTGGCATAGCCTCTCCTCCTCAGCTGGCCCCTCCCAGCACAGGAGGCCAGCTGACCCTGTTTGCCCACAGGTGGTCAGCCGTGACAAGGGATACCTGGGTGCTAAGCATAGTCCAGAGGGGCTATCTCCTCCACTTCCACCAGGTACCTCCCTCCTACTTTCCAGGGGAGCCTCCAAAACTTCCTCTGCACAGGGACTTACTCCTGCAGGAGTTAGCATGTTTTCTGAAGGAATAGGCGGTGGAACCGGTGCCTCACCACCTGAGAGATCAAGGCTTCTATTCCAGGTACTTTCTAGTACCAAAAAGAACAGGAGGCCTCAGGCCCATCCTAGACTTGCAGAATCTCAACAAGTTCCTGGAGAGGGAAAAGTTCAAGATGCTTACCCTTGGAATCCTGCTGCCCTACCTCCAGCAGGGAGATTAGCTATGCTCCTTAGACCTAAAGGATGCTTATACTCACATCCTTATTCATCCAGACCACAGACAAGATCTGCGATTTGTAGTGGGAGGAAACCATTACTAGTAAAGGATACTCCCTTTTGGCCTAACTTCCGCCCCCAGGGTTTTCACCAAATGCCTGTCGGTGGTGGCGGCCTATCTCAGGGTTCAAGGACTCTTTGTCTTTCCATACCTGAACGACTGGCTCATCAGAGGTCAGTCTCAGCAGGAGACCAATCAAGCCACCCTCCGCACTGTCGCTCTTCTCCAGCATCTGGGGTTTGTCATAAACTTCGCAAAGTCCGCTTTGCACCCCTCACAGAACATGGAGTTCATAGGAGCAAGACTGGACACCCTTCAAGCAAAGGCTTTTTTGCCAGTGGACAGGACCCACAGACTGATGGACTTGGCCAGCCAATTCCACAGCAATTCTCTGGTCTCCGCCAGACAATTCCTGAGGCTCTTAGGCCACATGGCATCCACGGTCCATGTAACTCCAAATGCCCATCTACACATGAGGCCAGCTCAGTTGGGCCTCAGATCTCAGTGGCTGCAGGCCACGGGAAACCTGAAGGGCAAAGTGAGGGTATCCAAGCTACTAGCTTGTTCTCTACAGTGGTGGCTTCATCTTCCGAATCTGCTAAAAGGGGTGCCTTTTCAAGCACTCAACGTTCTCAAGTGCTGACAACCGATGCTTTTCTCCAAGGTTGGGGTGCACATTGCCAAGGAGCATGCACCCAGGGCCTCTGGTCCCCTTGGGAGTCCGCACAGCAGATCAATTTCCTAGAGCTCAGAGCAATCCGCCTAGCCCTCCGGACTTTCTCTATGTCCTCTCTCGCCAGTCCGTCCTAGTGCAGACGGACAATCAAGTTGCCATATTCTATGTGAACAAGCAGTGGGGCACAGGGTCCCAACCTTTCTGTCAGGAGGCACAGGACCTGTGCTCCTGGGCATTCTTTATCTTTATCTTTATTTGAGGCTTAATATACCGCTCAATGCAGTCACGTCAGAGCGGTGCACAATGTACAAAAAGGCTGCATGGAAAAAGGAAAGGAACGCCAAATGTATGATAGGATAGTTAAGAGAGAAGGAAAGAGCTAAAGAGAAAGGTCAGGTAACAAATAGGGGCTGTAAGAAATCAGCGAGGGGGAGGGGAGAGAGGGGAGGGAGGTGGGGGAAGATCAAACGCAAGGCAGAATAGGTAAGTCTTCAGGCGGGTCTTAAAGGTTTTCAGGGAGGGTTCCAGGCGAAGGTCCGGGGGAAGCGAATTCCAGAGACGGGGCCCAAGGAAGTAAAAGGCAGAGGAACGGGTGGATTCGAGGTGAGCCTGTGAAGGGGAGGGTAGGGTCAGACGGTTGGCATGGATAGAACGGAGAGAACGGTAGGGAGTGTGAAGGTGAATCTGGTCAGAGAGATAGAGAGGAGTACCTGTGTGGATGGATTTGTGAGCAAAAGTGAGGACCTTGTATTGTATACGGAAGGGAATAGGAAGCCAGTGCAGTCGTATGAGAAGTGGAGTGATGTGATCGAAACGAGAGGAGCAAGTGAGAATGTGAGCTGCAGTGTTGTGAACTCTCTGAAGGTGCTGTAGTTGGGACTGGGGAAGACCAGCCAGGGAGGCATTGCAGTAGTCAAGACGGGTGACAACGAGTGAGAGGAGAAGGCTGGTCATAGATGAGAAGGAAAGAAAAGGGCGAATGGAGCGAAGTTGACGTAGGGTAGAGAAACAGCGTTGGACGACGGAGGAAATATGGGCTTTGAAAGATAAGGATGAGTCAAGGGTGACGCCCAGGTATCGTAAAGACGAGACAAGAGGGATGGGAGAAGAGGAAAGCACAGGCAGAAGAGGGGGAGCGGGACTGCCAGCGGTGAACCATATGGCAGAGGTCTTAGAGAGATTAACGTGCAGAAAATTAGAGGAAAGCCAAGAAGCCACGGTGGAGAGACAGTTATTGAGAGGCGAAATGTCAGGGGAAGCAGAGTCAGTATGATAGAGCAGAAAAATATCATCGGCATAGTAATGTGCAGATATACCCTGTTGTTGAACTAAGAGAGCAAGAGGGGCTAGAAAGACGTTGAACAGGAGGGGAGCAAGGACGGACCCCTGTGGGACACCGCAGGGGAGGGGGGTGGAAGGTGAAGATAGGGGACCAGAGGAAACACAGAAAGAACGACCTGAAAGAAAGGACCGAAACCAATGAAGCACAGTGCCGGAAAGACCCACATCATGTAGACGTGAAAGGAGGGTACGGTGATCGACAAGGTCAAACGCAGCAGAGAGATCAAGTGAGACAGCAAGGGTGAAAAGACCACGGTCATGGGCAGAGCGGAGTTCGTTAAGGAGAGAAAGAAGAACAGATTCAGTACTATAGCTAGGGCGAAAACCAGATTGAAGAGGGTGCAGGGTAAGTGAGCTTCAAGATGTGAGGATAGTTGGGAAAAGACAAGTTTCTCTAGGAGCTTAGAAAGGAAAGTAAGGTTGGAAATTGGACGCCAGTTAGAAGGGGAGGATGGATCAAGGGAACTCTTTTTCAGGACAGGGCGGATGATAGCGTGTTTCCAAAGAGTGGGGAAGATACCAGTAGAAAGGCTGTTATTGATGATGGAGAGAAGATAGGGGGAAAGGGCCAAAGAGGGATCCAACAACCAATGAGAGGGAATGGGATCAGAGGGACAGGAGGTTTTGCGAACGGAGTGAAAGACCTTGGAAAGGGCGGAGGCAAAAACAGACTCGAAGGAGAACCAACAATGAGAGAGAGGGGGGGCACACTGAGAGGAGAGCAGAGTAGGAGAAGGGGGAGGAGTGGGCGGGGGATTGAGAGGAGGAGGAGAAAGAGGAGGAGGACAGGAGGGGAAGGAGAGACGGAGAGAGAGTATCTTAGAGGAAAAGAATGTAGCCAATACTGCAGGATCTGGGGAAACAGGAGGGAGAGAGGGTGAGGAGAAGGAGCGAGGAGTAGACAGGGAAACGAAGGACGGTATATAACTGACGAGAGGAGTTGGCGGAGGTAGAGATAAGGGTGGAGAAATAGTCCCTTTTAGCTGCGTGAAGAAGGGTACGATAGTGATGATGACAGACTCGGAAACGGTCCAGAAGGAGGGGGGAGGGGTGCTTACGCCATAGTCTTTCAGCCCGGTGGAGGTGTCTACGGTGGAGGGAAAGACCAGAGTGAAACCAAGGATGCCGATGGGGGTGACGGGGAGCAGGACGTGGTCGAAGGGGGGCTATACTATCAAGAGCAGAGGAGAGAGTATCATTCCAGGTACCTACCTGGGTATCAACAGGAAGGAGATGAAAGTCAGGAGAGAATAGGGTGTCAGAGGGGGGGAATTGGAGAAGGGTATCTGTGGTGATACGTCGGGTAGGAACAGAGGGGGAAGGGACAGTGGAAAAGGGAGGAGGGGGCGAGGGTAAGGGGAGTGAGAGGGAAGAGAAGAGACAATAATGATCAGTCCAAGGGAGGGGTAAAGAGGAAAAGGAGGAGAGAGTAAAGGGAGAAGTCAAGGGAGAAATGAAGAGATCAAGAGTATGACCGGTGGAATGGGTGGAAAAGGGAACGAGTTGATTGAAAGAAAGATCCGCTAGAAGAGAGAGAAAAGCATGATCACGGGGGGAGGAGGGAAGTAGCATGAATATTGAAATCCCCGAGGATTAAGAGATGGGGGAAGAGAAGGGAAACTTCGGATATGGTAGAGAGGAGAGAGTCCCAAGCAGGGGCAGAAAGAGATGGCGGAGTGTAAATAAGGAGAAAGTGAAGCGGAGGAGAGGTGTCAAGACGGAGGAGCAGGGATTCAGGATAGTGAAGAGCAGATGAGGTTTGTTCTTGAAGAGGGAGGGAGGAGCGGTAGAGGACAGCGATCCCTCCACCACTTCTTCCCCGACGAGAGACAGATAAAGCAGAGTAGCCTGGCGCTAAGCAACGGTTTAGAAGGGGTTCTTCACCATCCCTTAGCCAGGTTTTAGTTAAAAAGAAAAGGTCAGGGGTGTGCTGGGAAGTGAGCTCCTGAACCAGAGTGGTCTTTGAGCGAAGAGAACGACAGTTAAGAAGGGCAAGCTGAAGTAGCAGGATCGCCGGGGGAGATGGGGCCGAAGCAAAATGGGAAGAACAGCAAATCAGATTAGAGGGTGTGCGTGCAAGTGGACCAGGGCTGACGGGCAGAGGGAGCAGGTCGCCAGCCCCAGTGGACCGGGATGGCGGACATAGTAAAAAGAAGAAGACACAGGAGAAGGGAACAGAAACTAAGAAAGGAACAGCACTTACCGTGATATCGTGAGAGGGAGGCAGATATGAACCGCAGACGGGGAGGGAAGTAACTGTCCCAGGGCCACATGCAATAGGCAGGGGGGGTGGACTGAGGAGGCTCTGGATATTCGCCCCCGGACCCGCCCCAAGGAGCTCGCCCAAGGAGCAGGACCTGCTCCTTGGGCGCGCTCCTTGGGCGCGGAGGGCCGCACCGGAGTTGTTTAAATAGGCAATGATGCCTAGTGGGGAGAGGAGCGTGGGCGCGCGAAGCGCGACCGTGTCACTTCCGGGTCTTCCAGGTGCAGGAGGAGGCAACCAATGAGAGGCCAGTGGGCGGGTACCTGGAAGGACGACACAGAAAACAGAGAGTCAGGCACAGTCAATCATGGTATGCTTCTCAAGGCAGTCTATCTCCCTGGACAAGAGAATTACCTAGCAGACAGATTGAGCAGGATTCTGCAGCCACACGAATGGCAGTTGAATCCTCTGGTGGTTCAACAGATCTTCCTAAGATGGGGTCTTCCCACCATGGATCTCTTTGCCAGTCCACTGAACCGTCAACTGCCCAGTTTCTGCTCCAGGCAGCCGCATCCTCTCAGAGTAGCAGCGGATGCCTTTCTCATTCCATGGTCTACAGGCCTCCTATATGCGTTTCCTCCCACGCCTCTAGTGTCCAAGACACTGTTCAATGTGATCCGGGACAAGGCCTCGGTGATCCTGGTGGCCCCCAGGTGGCCAAGGCAACCCTGGTTCCGACTTCTTTTGCAACTAGCAGTGGACACTCCTCTTCCTCTGGGGATGCAACCCGATCTCCTGTCTCAGGAGCAGGGATCTCTCTTACACCCCAATCCCCAGTCCCTCAATCTGATGGCCTGGCTGCTGAAAGGGTAGTTTTAGCACCCTTACTACTGCCTAGGGAAGTGGAGGACGTGGTCTTGGTCTCTAGGAGGCAGTCCACTCGGAAGTCTTATGCCCTTAAGTGGCGTAGGTTCTCCACCTGGTGTGCTCAACACAAGGAGGATCCTTTCTCATGCCTGGTACCAGTGGTGCTGCAATATTTGCTTCACCTGTCCAACCTAGGTTTCAAATCCAACTCGGTTAGGGTCCATCTCAGTGCTCTCTCAGCGTACCATTCACAGGTGGAGGGTCAGTCTCTCTCAAGCCACCCTTTAGTGGCTCGCTTCCTCAGAGGCCTCCTTTTGCTTAAGCCTCCAGTTCGTCCACCTGCCCCTGAGTGGGATTTGAATGTGGTCTTGCAACAGCTTGCTAGCCCACCATTTGAGCCTATGGCTACTTGTCCTTTGCGTTTTCTCTCCTGGAAAGCGTTGTTTTTGGTAGCTCTTACCTCAGCAAGGCGAGTGAGCGAGCTTCAAGCCTTGGTGTCAGATGCACCATACACTAGGTTCTATCGGAACAGAGTAGTCTTACGGACTCACCCTAAGTTCCTTCCTAAGGTTGTCTCCTCCTTCCACCTCAACCAGGAGGTGGTTCTTCCAACTTTATCCCATGCCGCATGCCAGCCGGGCTGAGATGATCTTGCATACCCTGGACTGTAGGAGGGCGTTGTCCTTCTACCTTGACCGTACGCGGGGACACCGAAGGGCTGTTCAGCTCTTCGTCTCTTTTGACCCTAATAAGTTGGGGTTACCTGTCCATTTGGGTAGCAGACTGTATCGCCTGGGCGTACAGGGCAGCTGGCCTCTCGTTGCAGGGTCGAGTCACGGCTCACTGTGTCAGGGCGAAGGCTGCGTCAGTGGCTCATCTCCGCTCTGTTCCGTTGGTAGACATCTGCAGGGCTGCTACTTGGTCTTCAAGCCAGACTTTTGCGGCCCACTACTGCCTCGAGAGAGAGTCCCGCAGGGACAGTGCTTTCGGACAGGCGGTACTCCGTAATCTCTTTGAGGTATAGGCAACTCCTACCCTCCGGCCCTGGTGTTGGGCTGCCATTCAGGGGCATTCTCAGAGAAGATTATTTTCGTACATGCTGAGGCTCTAGAGCAGTGGTTCTTAACCTGAGTTCGTTCGAACCCTAGAGGTTCAGTGAGTCAGTCTCAGGGGTTCGGCGGAGGTCAAGACACAAGACACGCACCCGACTCATATGATTCGTGATGACACGCCCCGCTTGGCCATCATTGGCTGCAGGAGATCATGCTACATTGCTTGGCCAATCTGTGCTGCAGGGAATTTGGTGCACTCAGTAGTCGACTTGTGACTGTCGTGATGGTATGTCGTGTGATTTCTTTCTTAATATTTTAATCCATACTAACTATGTCGAGCAAAAAAAGAAAGTGGTCGGACGAATATTTACAACATGGATTCGCATATATAACAGAACGTGATGGGAGTCAGCGTCCTATCTGCATGATTTGCAATGCCAAATTAAGCAATTCTAGTCTAGTACCAGCAAAACTAAAGGAACACTTCCTTAACCTGCATGGAGATAGGGAATACAAGAACACAACGCTTGCTGAATTCAAGGTGAAGAGAGCCAGATTCGATGAAAAGGCTACTCTGCCTGCTCTCGGCTTTGTACCCATCAACAAACCGATCCTCACAGCATCGTACGAAGTTGCTTACCTGATCGCAAAGCAGGGCAAACCACATACCATTGATGAAACACTCATAAAACCAGCTGTGTTGAAGATGGCGAATCTGATGCTGGGAAAAGCGGCCGAAGTTAAATTATCCCAAATTCCTCTTTCAAATGACATCATCAGCGACAGAATAGAGGACATGAGCAAAGACATCTTAGCTCAAGTAGTTGCAGATCTGATTTCAAGCCCGGCAAAATTCAGCCTCCAACTCGACGAGACCACAGACGTTTCTAATCTAAGTCAGCTTGCTGTATTTGTGCGCTATCTGAAAGACGACATGATAAAGGAAGATTTTTTATTTTGTAAGCCTCTTAACAACAACAACTAAGGCAGCCGATGTGAAGAAACTTGTGGATGACTTCTTCAGAGACAACAATCTTTCGTGGGATATGGTTTCTGCAGTTTGTACGGACGGAGCTCCAATCATGTTGGGAAGAAAGTCTGGTTTTGATGCGCTAGTGAAAGCCGATGCACCACACATCTTTGTTATGCATTGTATTCTGCACAGGCATGCGTTGGCAACATATACCTTGCCTCCAGAAATGACAGAAGTATTAAAAATTGTAGTGGAATGTGTGAACTATGTGCGAAATAGTGCACTGAGGCAACGCATCTTCATTGAGCTGTGTAAAGAAATGGGCTCTGAATTCGAGGTACTTCTGCACCATTCTAACGTTCGGTGGTTGTCCTGCTGAATCGTGTTTTTGCCATGCTTGTGGAATTAGCCCTGTTTTTGCAAGAGCACCAACATCGTCATGCAGATTGCTTCAAAAATTCTAAGTTCATTCTCATTTTAGCGTACATGGCTGATATATTCGCATCTCTCAATCATCTCAATCAGCAGATGCAGGGTGGTGGAGTCAACATCATCGAAGCGGAAGAAAACCTGAAGGCTTTTCAAAAAAAGCTACCGTTATGGAAACGACGAACAGAGAACGATAACTTTGCAAACTTTTCCCTGCTGGACGACTGTGTAAGTAAGATCGAAGCTGTGTCTGGAATCGGTGACATTTCTGTACCCACGGAACTGAAGCAAGCAATTGCCACGCACTTAGATGAGCTTGCAAAGTCTCTCGACGGATACTTCCCTACAAGAGAGTCATATCCAGCATGGGTGAGACAGCCTTTCACGTTTGGTGGTGAGACAGCAGATGTCAATGATGAATACCTCGACAAAATCATTGAAATTCAGCAGAGCCAGGTTCAACAGCAACTCTTCAGAACAACAACGCTCTCAACGTTTTGGTGTCGACAAATGGTAACGTATCCTGTTATTGCTAGGAAAGCCCTGGAAATGTTTATACCATTTGTTACAACATATCTTTGCGAGCAATCCTTTTCGAGGATGCTGGACATAAAAATGAAGAAAAGGAACAGACTTTGCTGTGAAAATGACATGAGAGTGGCACTTGCCAAGGTGAAGCCACGCATTTCTGAATTGGTCTCTTAAAGGCAACAGCAGAAGTCACACTGATTTGCAGTAAATATTCATTATTATTGTAGCGGTGTAGCCTGATGGAAATTAGGTGATGGGTGTGTGTTAAAATGTTAAAAATAATAAATAGCATAAATACAATAAGTTCATTATTGGAATACATAAGGTTAAAAATTAAAACCATTTCAGTGTGGTAGTATTAAAAAAGGTCATGTCTTTGTGAAAGGTTATGTATGTAATTTGTTGTGAGTTCATGCATTGTATTGGTTTTGTTCTTTGAACACAGTGATGTGTCACACCCCCATTCTCAGCGTATAGGCGGTTGCCTGGAGGAGTGGGAAATGTGCCAGATTATCCTTGTAAGTGCTGATGCTTGGTATCCCTGTAGTTGTGGCCCAAACGAAAGACAGCCAAGGTTTTGTGTGATAACAAAAACTTTATTTGTTGCACAGGATTCTGTCATCTATCCTCCCCTAACCAGAAACAAAACGATGGATACTTTTATATGCCAATATAAAGTCCAACTGAAATACAGTCCAACCTGATCCTTCTCAGGGTTGTCAGATTATATACAAAGTTAATTCAACTTCTTCTCATCAACGAACAGCTTCAGTGGCAGCTAATCACTTCCATAGCTTTCACCATATTCAGCTGCTTACAGACATTGAGTTTCACTCCAGCAGAACGCTGCTTCTCTCCGTGCAAACTCAGTAGCATGAATTACTTATCAGCACTTCTTTTATACAATACTATTAACAGCTTCACTCTTGGCAACACATAGCACAGTCTGCTTCCATGTCAGAATAAGACCTATCTGATTTGGTTGAACCTAACTGCATGGATTCAACATCTGAGTCAGACGTCTCATGATTCAAATCAGGGTACTGCAGATCAACAGGCTTCCATGGTTCCAAATGGTGTCTAAGCTGTTTCCACTCTCTATTCCTTTCCCTCAGTGGAATATAATTATAACTAGAATCAGCAGCCTCCTTTAAAGTGGTGTTAAAGGAACTCAACTGGCTTGCTCCTCTTCTAGTACGTCTGGGTTGCAAAGGTGGGTAAAAAGACAAGTCTCTGTTCTTGCACTGCTCCTGTTTCACTGGCACAGCATGAGCTAGCGTTAGCTTCTCTCGTCGAAGCCTACCATCAGCTGATGAATTAAGAACAGCTGAGGTACTTCCTAAGCTTCTGCTAGTATCTGGCTTCCTGCACTTGGAACGCTTAGGCAGCTTATCATACAGAGTTTTATACTTGGTTAAACTCTCACCTCTGTTCACAGCTTCTAGGGAAGAGTCTAGGGAAGATATACTCTCTCTTCTGGTTAAGGGTTCCAGCCTCTCCCCTTGAGAATAAAAGTATGTTCCCACCTGCTTCTCCTGGCTGTCTGGTTCGTGTTGACCTCTCTCTCTCAGAGGAAGCTTGCTCCCCTGCTGTCTCAGAGACCTCCGTGTCTCACAGCAGTCTGGACGGCAACTCTCCCAGCACCATGTGCTATCCTGGCAATGGCTGCTCCACCCTTTGCTTCTCTCTGCCTCTCGGTCAGAGTCAGGTCCTGAGTCTCCTGCCTGAACACTTCCTGTTCTCCCAGGCACTCCTCCTGCTCCTCCACGAACTCTCCTCAGATCAGAACTCAATCTCCTTCTCCCACTCGAGCTCTCACACGATCTCCTCCGACTCGAACTAACTCTCTCTGTTACTTCCTGGTTAAGAGCATTGGGCTGTCCTATCCGGCTTGACTCCCCCCCCTTGCCTCTTACGTCAGCTCCCCTGTTTGTCCTGGAGCTGGGGTGTGGCTCTCTCACTGCCTTTCTGTGCAGAGAGTTTCTCTGGGTTTGTGCTTTAACCCCTCCCTTGCCTGCCTTAATGTGTGCATTAGAGGAAAGCTGCAGTTTTAAACCCATTTTCTCCCTGTCTAAAGCCTCTGCATCATCACAGATGTTAATGCACGATTTATTTTGTGAACCAGTAAAACATATACCTATGTCTTGAATTTGAAAAAAAATCATATTTTATTTTTCAATAAAGAAGGGTTCGGTGAATGTGCATATGAAACTGATGGGGTTCAGTACCTCCAACAAGGTTAAGAACCACTGCTCTAGAGGGAGCATATTTTTTCAGCTTTGGGTCCCCAGTAGCCTTAAGCTGGGGAGTCCCATATGTGAGGACTGACTTCCTGCTTGGTCCTGGAGAAAGAGTAGTTACTCACCTGTAATAGGTGTTCTCCAGGAGCAGCAGGAATCAGTCCTCACAACCCTCCCTCCTCCACTTGGAGTTGCAGTCTTATGATTTATTTTGTTTTTTGCTGTCTTTTAGCTATGTCATCAGACTGAGCAAGATGGCACCCTTGGGCGGGAAGGAGACCGCGCATGCATGCTGGCAGTCCCAAAGGCTTTCTGTGAAAGCTGGGGAAATGCTCCGCATGGGGGCTCCGTCGGCGCCGACGTCACCCATATGTGAGGACTGATTCCTGCTGCTCCTGGAGAACACCTGTTACAGGTGATTAACTACTCTTTATCTGCCATTATATACTATGCTACTATGTATGTTACCTTTGGAACTGGGCAATTCCTCAAGGAATTATCCTTCATGCAGTATACCTTCCAGGAGCAGAGAATCACTTAGCGGACAGACTAAGCCGAATCCTCCATCCACACAAGTGGATGCTGGAACCTCAAGTAATGTGACAGTTGTTCCACCTCTGGGGACGCTATTAATTGACCTCTTTGCTTCTCCCCTCAATGCCCAACTACCGTGCTTCTGCTTAAGGAGTCCTTCCCCCTCATAGGGCGATGTTGGATGCGCTCCTCATCCATTGGGACAAGATCTCCTTTATGCTTTCCCTCCCCTTCCACTCATAGCAAAAACACTCTTTAAATCCAGGCTGACCGGGGACAAATGATTCTCATTGCCCCTTACTGACTCAAACAACCATGGTTTCCTCTGCTTCTTCAACTTGCTCAAGCACCTCCCCTCAGTCTCGCTTATTCACCAACTCTACTCTCTCAGGAACAGGGGACCCTTCTGCACCCCAGCCTCAAAACGCTCCGCTTGACAGCATGGAGGCTGAGCGTTTTGTCCTCGCACACTTAGATCTCCAAGAGGACATGTTGCATGTGCTCCTATCTTCAAGAAAAGATTCAACCAGACATTCTTACGCTTTAAAATGGTGCAGGTTTTCCATCTGGTGTTCTACTACTACTACTACTACTATTCAGCACTTGTAAAGCGCACGCACGCAGCACTGCACAGCTGACCTACAAGAGGTAGCCAACATACAAGAGACAGTCCCTGCCCGTCAGAGTCAAGCTCATCGGAGCTTACAATCTAGTTAGAACAAAATATAAGTTAGAACAGTATAGAACATTAGTCAGTTCTGTGCAAGGTAGAGCATTAGTCAGTTCTGTGCAAGGTACGGTTTGGTCAGTAGTTTGGTCATAAATGATAACGGGGGTTAGGGTAAGATGAGGAAGGAGTCAGGATCTGAATGCAACAGTGAAGAGGTGGGTCTTCAATCTGGATTTGAAGAGGGCCAAGGAGGATGCCAGGCGCACAGATGCAGGTAGGCTGTTCCAGGCGTACGGTGCAGCAAGGTGAAAGGAGCGCAGTCGGGAGTTCGCAGTGCGTGTGAAAGGCATTGATAGAAGTAATTTGTTAGCGGAGCGCAGATTTCGAGAGGGGATGTAGGGAGAGATAAGAGGTAGTTAGAGGCCATAGAGTGGATGCACTTATAGGTTAGCAGGAGAAGCTTGAATTGGACAGGGAGCCAGTGAAGCGACCTGAGAAGAGGAGTAACGTGGGCATGACAAGGTTGGCAGAAGATTAGTCGAGCGGCGTGATTTTGTATAGATTGGAGGGGAAGGAGGTGGCTAGCGGGAAGACCAGCACGGAGTAGGTTGCAGTTCTCATAAAACACCAGATCCTTTCATATGTTCCATTCCAGACTTACTCCAGTACCTACTCCATTTGTCCTCCTCTGGCCTTAAGACCAACTCGGTGCGGTACATTAATCTGCCATTGTAGCCTCCCACCATACTTTAGAGAACTTCCCTATTTCAGTGCAACCCTTAGTCATCAGATTTATGCGTGGTCTTCTCCTGACCAAGCCGCCTTTCTGTCCACCTCCTGCACCATTGGATTTAAATGTTCTTGCACAACTCATGCGGAGTCCCTTTGAACCAATGGTTTCAGCTCATTTAAAGTTTGTAACATGGAAGCTTTTCCTCATAGCAGTCACTTTATCTCGAAGAGTCAGTGAACTGCAAGCTGGTGAACTATGCACCCTATACCACTTTTCACCATGATAAGGTAGTCCTTCGCACACATCCTAAGTTCTTGCTGAAGGTCGTCACCTCCTTCCACCTGAACCAATATGTCTCACTACCAACATTCTTTCCAAGGTCTCACCAACCCCCCCCCCCCCCCGGCTGAGGCCAGACTTCATACCCTAGATTGCAAGAGAGCATTGGCATTCTATCTAGACCACACTAAGGACTATCGCCAATCCTCTCAGTTTGTCTCTTTTGACCAAAGTCATCTGGGGACACCAGTTTCCAAAAGAACACTTTCAAACTGGCTAGCAGATTGCATATCCTTTGCTTATTTGCAGACTGGGCTGTCTCTTCCATATCGTGTGATGGTTCATAATGTCAGAGCCATGGCTACTACTGTAGCTAATCTCCGGTCTATCCCTACCTCAGAGATCTGCCAAGTGGCAATATGGTCTTCTCTGCATACCTTCGCAGTGCACTATTGCCTGGACAAAGACTCCAGAGCTGATCCTGAATTTGGACAAGCTGTTTTGCGTAACCTTTTTCAAATTTAGATAACTTGCCCACCGCTCATCTGACTACCTCGTGAGCCATGCTCTGAACGAGCTGAGTCTGTCTGATTACCTGCTGCAACCTCCAGCTGCACCAAGATTTTTCTCTTGCATAAGAGGGAGTCCCATAAGTGAAGACTGACTTTCTTGCTTGTTCCTGGAGATAGCGTCGTTACTGACCTGTGACAGGTGATCTCCGTGAAAGCAGGAATCAGTCTTCACAACCCGCCCATCTCCCCATCAAGTTGTCCCATTTTTTTTCTCCAGTATTCACCCGACTGAAGAGACCAGGAAGGAAGGCGGGAAGGCAGACACGCATACGTGGAGGATCGCTCCCAAAAGCATTCCTATTGGATGCTGGGGAGTGTTCCTGCGCCAGGCTCCATTGGTGCCGATGTCACCCATATGTGAAGACTGATTCCTGCTGTTCCCGGAGATCACTTGTTACAGGTGAGTAACTGCACTTTCCCTGTCTCCTCCTTCTCCCATTCCAAACAAACGTCTCCTGCTTTTCCTAAGCCAGAGAAGTCCCAGAAAGCCCAACCTACACCCATGCCAGAACCGGGCAGGGTTTTGACTGGTTTCTACAAAGTGTAAACTCCCTACTTGTAGTCTTTTTGGAGGGCACTCCATTTGAAGGGAGGATCCACTCTCTTTGCTCAGAGGTGGCCTCTTAGACACTTGGGTTTTACAAATTGTTCAAAAGGGCTACAAACTTCATTTATTCAAACTCCTCCAAATTGCCCTCTGAGGCAATTGTACCTCCTTATGCCCTCAGCACCGGGAGGTGGTACTTCAAGAAATTTCCAACCTTTGGACTACAGACACAATCGAGCCCGTTCCACTGGAGCAGAAAGGGTGGGGGGGTTTACTTGAGGTACTTCTGGTTTCTAGGAAGATGGGCGTATTCCATCTCATCCTTAATATGAGACCTGAACAAATATTTAGTGAGAGAAAAGTTCAGAATGGTTTCTCTAGGCATCCTACTTCCCTATCTTCAAAAGGGAAATTGGCCATGCTCTTTGGATCTCAAGTAGGTATATACCCACAATCAGATATATCGTACTCACAGGCAGTATCTCAGATTTGTTGTAGAGAACCAAGACTTCCAATACCGCTTTAGCACCTCGTGTTTTCACCAAATACCTGGCTGTGGTAGAAGCATTTCTATTCCAACTGGGAGTGCACATGTTTCCCTACTTGAACAATTGGCTGCTCAAGAGCGCTACTCAGGAAGGCAGTCTGGAATCAGTGCAAATCACCATTGGCATTCATAGGAACTCTTCTTGACATGACTCAAGCAAAAGCTTTCCTCCCGCACAACAACTGTCCAGATTGATAACAATGGTGCAGGACAATCAAATAAGTCAGCAGACATTGGCTCATACCATCTTGAGACTGTTGGACCACATTGCTTCCACCATTCATATAGCACCTTTGGCACATCTCCATATGAGACTATCTCAGTAGATCCTTTGCACTTGATGGACACAAGCCACCAGAAGGTTCAATGATATATTTTCTGTCATTCGCCCACTCCATGAATCCCTTACCTGGTGGACTCTCCATCGCAATTTGGCCAGAAGATTTCCCTTCCATATTCTTCTCATGACAGCTGCTTCCAAACTGTGCTGAGGAGCCCAACTCGATGGGTTGTCCACTCAAGGAACTTGGTCCCTACAAGAAAGTCTCCATCAGATTGACTTCTAGGAACAGAGAGCAATAGCAATAGCAAATGCTTTAAGGGCTTTAAGAGATCAATTAGTCAACCAAATTATAACAATTCAAACAAACAAGCAGGTTGCCATGTTTTATATCAATAAGCAGGGAGGAACGGGGTTGTATCTTCTATGATGGGAAATTGTCAGATTATGAAACTTCGCCATCTCTCACAGGATGGAGTTGAGCCATTTATCTATATGGCAATCAAAACATTCTAGCCACCAGGCAGAACTGAGTCCTTCAATCACACAACTGGACTTTGAACAGGGAGATGGCTGTCCACCGTTTTTGGGAATAGGGCACCCCCTTGATAGATCTCTTTTCCATTCTCCGGGAACAAGCAGGAAGTCGGTCCTCACATATGGGTGACATTGGCACCGACTGAGCTGCATGGAGCAAATCCCCAGCTTTCAAAGAAAGCCTTTGGGATTGCTACCACGCATGCGTGGTCTCCTTCCTGCCCAAGGGTGCCATCTTGCTCAGTCTCTTTTTTACATGGAGCCCACCAGACGTTGTCTGTTTTCCCCCCGGAAAAAGTTGATTTTTCTTGAGTTTTTTTTACTTGTCTCCGGTTTTGCACTGGTACCTTTCCTGCCCGCCAACCTCGGTGCCTCGGTATCGAGGTCAACTCCATTTTTACTTAAGTTTTGATTTTCTTGGTATCTTCATGCCTTTCTCTCCGCTGGCAGCCCAAAGGGTCTTCGACCTTGCTGGGGTCCTTTTTCCCCTTATGGTGACCATTGGCTTCAAAAAGTGTGATTGGTGTGCTAAAATAATGTCTCTGACCGACACACATGACTGCTGCCTCCGGTGCCAGGATACTTGGTCCCTGTACGAGGGTGCTCAGCATATCAACCTCCTGGAATTGCGAGCCATTCATCTCGCTCTGAAGGCCTTTCTTCATCACCTATGCCACCGATCAGTCCTAGTCCAGACAGACAACCAGGTCGCCATGTTCTTTGTGAACAAGCAGGGCGGTACGGGATCACGTGCCCTCTGTCAAGAGGTGTTAGACCTGTGCTCCTTTGCGTTCCAACAGGGCATCCTCCTCAGAGTAGTGTACCTGCCAGGCCAAGACAACCTGCTGGCCAACAGACTCAGCAGGATTCTCCAGCTGCATGAGTGGCAGCTGAACACCGGGATAGCCAGCAGGCTTTTCCAAACCTGGGGGGAACCAGTGATGGACCTGTTTACAAGCCCAGACAATCACCAGTTGCCCCGCTTCTGTTCCCGGCAGCCTCACTCCGCCAGGGTGGCCGTTAATGCCTTCCTGGTCTCATGGTCAGAGGGACTTCTGTACGCCTTCCCTCCGATGCCACTGATTACCAAGAATCTGTTCAAGACCCTCTGTGACAGGGCCTCGGTCATCTTGGTAGCTCCATGGTAGCCCAGGCAGCCGTGGTTTCCGATGCTTCTACAATTGGCAGTGGAGGACCCCTGGGGTCCGCTCCCCAACTCCTTTCCCAGGAGGGGGGGCTCTCTCCTGCATCCCAACCTAGGATCTCTTTCGCTGACAGCTTCGCTGCTGAGAGGGTAACTCTAGCCCCGCTCCACCTCCCCAGAGAGGTGGAGGATGTGTTGCTGTCCTCGTGCAAGGCGTCTGCCAGATGGGCCTATGCTTTTAAGTGGCACAGATTCTCACTTTGGTGTACTGAGCGTGGGGCCAACCCCTTCTCTTGCCCGGTGGTCACAGTATTGCAGTACCTGCTCCACCTCTCTTATTTGGGGCTCAAGTCTAATTCTGTTAGGGTACACCTTAGTGCCCTAGCAGCGAACCACTATCAGGTAGACAGAAAGCCCCTCTCAGCTCATCCAGCGGTGTCCTGCTTCCTACGAGGCCTGCTCCTGTCTAAGCCCCCGGTTCGTCCTCCGGCAACCGAATGGGATCTCAATGTGGTGCTGGGCAGCTCACTCGGCCACCATTCGAGCCCTTGGCTACTTGCCACCTTTGCTACCTCTCCTGGAAGGTGGTTTTCCTAGTCGCGCTCACTTCTGCACGAAGGGTAAGTGAGCTCCAGGCCCTTGTGGCAGAAGCGCCCTACACCAGGTTTTACAAGAATAGGATGGTGCTCCGCACGCACCCTAAATACCTTTCAAAGGTGGTGTCTTCCTTCAACCTCAACCAGTAGGTGGTCCTCCCTACCTTCTTTCCCAGACCGCACGCCAGTCGGGCAGAGACGGTCCTCCATACCCTGAAGTGTAAGAGGGCCTTGTCCTTCTATATCCAACACACTCAAGGCCACTGAAAAGTCTCCCATCTTTTTGTTTCCTATGACCCCAGTAAGCTGGGGGAGGTGGTGACCAAGCGTACGCTGTCCACATGGGTGGCGGACTCTATTGCCCTTGCCTACGAAGAGGCGAGGCTTCCGTTGGATGGCTGGGTCATGGCACACCGGGTCAGGGCTATGGCGACCTCAGTAGCTAACCTGCTTTTGGTCCCGCTAACAGATATCTGCCGGCCCGCCACCTGGTCTTCAGTCCACACCTTCGCAGCTTATTACTGCCTGGACAGAGAGTCCCAACGGGACAGTGCCTTCAGCCAGGCCATGCTCCGTAAACCTTTCAGGGTCTAGGCACCTCCTACCCTCCGACCCTTCTGTGTTCAGGCTACCAGAGTGCTGGTTCATTGGACAGAAGGATCCTGTTGATCTGTCTATACGGACACAATTGCTGCTGCTTGTGGCTCTCCATGAGAGAGCCCGATTTTTGCTATGGGTTTTTGGTAGCCTGTAGCTGGGGAGTCCCATATGTTAGGACTGACTTCCTGCTTCTTCCCGGAGAAAGCGTAATTACTCTCCTGTAACAGGTGTTCTCCGGGGACAGCAGGAATTAGTCCTCACAACCCTCCCTCCTACCCTTGGAGTACAGCTGTACCATCTTTTATTTTGTTTTGCCATCTTTTAGTTATGTCATCTGACCAAGCAAGATGGCACCCTTGCGTGGGAAGAGGACCACGCATGCATGGTAGCAATCCCAAAGGCTTTCTTTGAAAACTGGGGATTTGCTCCGCACAGGCTTCGTCGGTGCTGACGTCACGCATATGTGAGAACTGATTCCTGCTGTCCCTGGAGAACACCTGTTACAGGTGAGTAACTACGCTTTCCTCACAATACCCAGGTGCCTCAGTTAAGTTCCAGAATTGGGTCACAGAGCAAAATAGCCTCTGATGTCTTCCTCCTAGATTGGAGAGAGATCCTTCTGTATGTGTATTCTCCAGTTACTCTGATTGTGAATATCCTCTTGAGACACAAAACCAGAAAAGGAACCACCACCCAAGAAAAAGATTTAGGCGTCCTTGTGGATACCATGTTAAAACCCTCGGCCCAGTGTGCAGCGGCGGCCAAGAGAGCAAATAGAATGCTAGGTATGATAAGGAAAGGAATGGAAAATAAAACAAAAGATATTATAATGCCTCTATATCGTTCCATGGTGAGACCGCACCTTGAATATTGTGTGCAATTCTGGTCGCCGTATCTTAAAAAGGATATAGCGATTTTAGAAAAGGTTCAGAGAAGAGCCACCAAAATGGTAAAGGGGATGGAAGGCTACTCCTATGAAGAAAGGCTGAAAAGGTTGGGGCTCTTTAACCTGGAAAAGAGACGGCTGAGGGGAGATATGATAGAAGTCTATAAATTAATGAACGGAGTGGAACGGGTAAACGTAGATCGATTGTTTACCTTATCAGAATATAGAAAGACTAGGGGACATGCAATGAAGCTACAGGGTAAACTATTTAAGACTAATAAAAGAAAATATTTTTTCACTCAACGTGTAATCAAACTCTGGAATTTGTTACCGGAGGATGTAGTAAAGGCTGTTAGTGTAGCTGGGTTTAAAAAAGGTTTGGACAAGTTCCTGGAGGAAAGGTCCATAAACCATTATTAAGAAGGGACCCAGGATATCAATGCTTGAACCAATACAAGCATTGTGGAACCTGTGTCCCTTGGGGAAACTGCTAGGTACGTATGACCTAGATTGGCCACTGTTGGAAACAGAATACTGGGCTTGATGGACCTTGGTCTGACCCAGTATGGCATATCTTATGTTCTTATATGTTCTTATGATTCTCATTGTCCCTTACTGATCTTGTCAACATTTATTCCCTCTGCTTCTGGATCTTTCCATCCAGGAACCAATGTGTCTGTGTCATAAACCAACAATGATTTTGCATGAGAACAGCCAGGACCAGCCACCACTCTGCACCATGCTGTGCTGCCCCCCTCCCCAACATCCATCATCTCACCTGGGGGAAGTAAGTGGCACAGCACACAGTCCACATGGCAATCAAAGAGTGCTTCTAGACAGTCACACGGTGTCTAACCGACCACAAACTCTCAATAAACTACAGCAAAACCGAAATCCTGCACATAACCAGTGACCCAATCTACATACCCCTAGCAGTAATCAAGATCGACAACAATGAAATAAAAGTAAAATCTGAAGTCATATACTTGACATTTACACTAGACCAATGGCTAAACTTCCAACTCCACATAAAAAACTACCTCAACAGTCTACCACAATATCAGGATTCTCCACAAACTACATCCATTGTTAGCCACTGACCACTTCAGGACAGTATGTCAAGCACTAATAACTCTTCACTTAGACTATTGCAACTCTATTCTCCACAGCCTCCCAAAACATGCAGTACAGTCACTACAGCTAGCCTAAAACACAGCAGCTTGCCTAATCAATGGAACTCAAAAACAAGACCACATCACGCCCACCCTTAAGACCCTCACTGGCTCCCAATCCAAGCACGCATCAAGTACAAAACAATAATATGTTCAAGGCTATTCACAACCTATCATCAGAATACCTACAATCTTTCCTTCAGAAGAACTTGTATACCAGAGCAAGAAGACAACTGCATCAAAACCTACTCAACATACCTACCCACAAAACCAAAAGCTCACCAACCACCTGCAATAGAACCTACTCTATATACGGACCCGCAAACTGGAATGGCCTTCCAACCAATCTAAGAGCCATCATTGACCTAACAGAATTCCGAAGAAAACTAAAAACACTCCTCTTTCAAGAATCCTTTGGAAATGACACCCAAACATCCCCCCTCCCAAAAAAACCCTCCCAATTCCCCCCTCCATAACCACCTCCCCAACCAACTCCCAACTCAACTCACCCCACCTTCTTAACCACCTAATCACCCAGCTTAATGTATATAAGTTGACTGTTTAAAGTTATGTTCCCATCATACACTTTCTCCTAAAGTTCTCTGTATCAAGTTGTTGTTCTCTGTAAACCACTTTGATAACTTGAAAAGCAGTATATAAAAAGTTTAAAGAAATAAAATACTCCTCCATTATTTTTCAAAACAGGAGATCTCTGCTTTCATTTCAGCGCTGTGGCAGACCATAAAGTACCCGCATGCATGCATACCCTCACGACCTGCCGCTCCTGCCACCTCTGACATAACTTCCTTTCGGAGGGGGTAGGGGTGGAGGGGTTGCTGTGCCATGCCCTGTTGCCCACCGGGGTCTTCTGTCCCAAGCAGCTGCCTTGTTTCCCTAGAGGATGGAACAGCCCTGAGAATAGCAAAATGTTACATTCTAATATCAAGTCCCTAACCCTCACATCTTGGATGTTGAGAGGCTAAAGCTGTCCACTCTCAACTTGTCTGTCTGTGTCGCCGATGCCCTTTTGGCATCCAGGAGAGTCTCCATGAGGAAATCTTATGCTTTTAAATAGAGGAGGTTTGCTGTATGGTACAGAGAATGGTCTGTAGATCCTTAAGCCTGTCCCACACAATACTGCTTGAATACTTTCACATCAAGTTCACATCAGTACAATTGGAGCTTACCATCATGGCACAGAAGGTAAACCCATCTGTGTACTGCACTTAGTTGTTTGCTTCATGTGGGGCTTGCTTCTTCTTAAACCTCACTTTAAGCCACTCAGTGTTTTGGGACCTCGGTGTGGTTCTCACGCAGCTGATGTAAGCTCCCTTTGAGTCTCTTGATATTTGTTCCCTGAAGTTCTCGGCCTTGAAGGTCTTATTTTTGGTGGTGGTCACTTTATCATGCAGAGTGAGCGAGCTTCAGACCGTAGTAGTTCATCTGTCTTTTACAAAATTCTTCCATAACAGAATGGTTCTTCATTCCCATCCCAAGTTCCTTCTGAAGGTGGGTCAATTGTTCTTCCAACCTTTATTCCAAAACCCCATTCTCACAAAGGGGAAGCTGCACTGCATGTTGGACTGTAAAAGAGTCTCAGCCTTCTAATTGGAAAGGACAAAAGTCTATGGAAAGTCATAGAAACTATTCTCCAGGAACAAGCAGGAAGTCAGTCCTTACATATGTGTGATGTCGGCTCCAACGGAGCCTTCACGGAAGCATCTCCCAGGCTTTTAAAGAAAGCCTTTGGGAGATGTCACCACGCATGCATGGTCCTCTTCCCACCCAAGGGTGCCATCTTACTCAGTCTCCTTTTTGCCGTGGAACCCTTCAGACATCTCTCTGCTCTCCCTGGAAAAAGTTGATTTTTTTTTACCTGAGTTTCATAGTCTTCTCTCTGGTGGTGCACCAGTACTCTTCCCGCCACCTGAGCCCACTGCTCCAGCATAGAGTCTCTGGTCCGTATCCCATTTTTTCTCTTTGGCACCTTTATGTCCTTTTTTCCAACTGGCAGCACCATGGGTCTTCAACCTTGCCAGGGTACGTTTCCCCCCATGGCTACCAGTGGCTTCAAGAAGTGTGATTGGTGTACAGAAATTATATCCCTTACCAATACACACGACTGCTGCCTGCGCTCCCTCAGGCTGGACCACGATCTTGCGGCCTGTGGTCTTTGTAAAAAGATGTCCATCAAAGCCCTTAATAGCTGTCAGCAGCAGCATGATACATTTTTTCCGGAGTCCCCAGCTCTTCCGATGGCCAAGGTCCCGTCTGAAGTCTTGGACACCCGTAGTGCCCCGTGGACCTCAGGCGATGCCGTGGGTCATCAGAAAGGGGAGTCTCCCTTGAGGGAACACAAGAAGAAAAAGAAACCCTTGAAGGCAGGATGGATGGTTCTGGCAGGCTGGGTAACCCCGAGCCAGGACTCAGTCCACGCCTCTTGTCTGAGGGCTCTGAGTGGGGGCAGCCTACCAAGGTCGTCCAGAAGGAATCTCCTAAAGAGGCCCAGACACCCAAGGCCATCCTCATTGAGGACTCCCCTTTGGGGGAACCAGTGCCAGGCCGAGGGCTGCGGAACCATCTGGACTGGAGACCAGAATGGTGGCCCTGGAGTGCAGCTTGTCTGCCTTCATGGATCGGCAATGGGTATTGATATCTAGCATGGCCGGTTCCTCTGCCCCGACCACCAGGCCCTTGACGTCAAGGACGTCTCCGGAGGCCGAGCCGATCCTTGAGGCCATACCGGCCCTGAGTCTATCCTCGGCTGAGGTCTCAATCTGGGTCCCATGGGGCCTCCGAGGGGAGTGGTTGAGGCCGGACTCAGATCGGGAGCCTCTGGGCCGTCTTTCTCTCAATTCTTCCACCAATTACTTGGAATGGGAGACCGATGGCAAGGAGTCTCCCGACACCCGTCGCCACCGCGACATGCTCTCGGACCTGTCACCGTCCAAGTCTCTGTGTCTGTCCCCACCCAAGGACATGGCATTCCTCAACTTTGTGCAGGACATGTCAAAGGCACTAGCATTCCCAACAGAATCTGAGGGCAGAGAAACTAAAAATCTTCCAATACGAGACCCCACCAAGGGAATCGTTGATGGTCCACCCATCCTGGAACAGCTAATGCTCCGCATTAGTGAAATACTGGCGTCAGTGCCCATCATGAGCAAGCATCTCGGCTTGAAGTATCTGGTCCACCGGAGCTCCAGCTTCTGAATGGCACAGCTGCCACAAAACTCCATGGTGGTGGAGTTGGCTGAAGAGCCAGAAGACTCATTCCTCGGTGGCCCCTCGTAGGGAGGCCCGCACCTTGTATGCCCTTGGCAGAAAGTTCTACAAGGCCTCAATGCTCATTGACCAAATCCAGACCTACCTGCTGTTCATGGGCATGTACTTGACAGACATGGCAAAGGAACTTACTGGGTTCGCAGCTGGTCTCTCCGAGGATCCCCTGCAGTGGATCAAGAACCTTTCCAGAGCCATCCGTGAGTGCTCCAAATTCGTGACTCGAGCAGCCTACGATGGCTTTGAATCGGTGGCTAGAGTAGCTGCAGCGGGCATTGGTGCCTGGTGCCAAACCTGGCTACAGTCTTCTGACCTTGAGCAATGGGTTCAGGACAAATCGGTCAATGTCCTATGCCAAGAGGAGAACCTCTTTGGCAAACCCATAACAGAGAAGGCTGCAAAGTTGAAAACCGAACTCATGACGAGGACCAGGCTCTCCAAAAAAGACTGCTACCCTTCCCCGAAGGAAGGGCTCAGGTAAAAAGCCATTTTACCCGAGGAAAGGTGCTGCTTACAAAAACTACTCACATTTCCAAGCTCCTCAGCAGGGTCAGGTCAGCAGGCTAAGGGACAGGGGCATGGCCCTCGTAAGCAGAAGGCTCCCAAGCCCCCGACATCCACTCCAGCCCAGCCTGGGGGAGCATTTGACTCCTTGGGCATAGCCTCTCTACTGCAAGGAGGACAGCAGTCCACAGGGGGACGTCTGATCCACTATGCCCACAGGTGGCCAGCCATCACCACCGATTCCTGGGCACTTCAGGTGGTCAGGGAGGGCTGCCTCCTCCACCTGGCACAGTCACCTCCTCCTTTCTTCTCAGTAGAGCCCCCAGGGTCTCCCCTTCACCAAGACCTACTAATACAGGAACTCGCAGGCCTTCTTGAGGACAAGGCGGTGGAACCAGTACCCCAACGTCTCAGGGGCAAGGGGTTCTACTCCAGGTATTTTCTCGTGCCAAAAAGGACCGGGGGCCTACAGCCCATCCTAGACTTATGGAACCTAAGCAATTTCCTGGTGAGGGAGAAGTTCAAGAAGCTCTCCCTTGGAACATTGCTGCCTTACCTCCAGCAGGGAGACTGGCTTTGCTCCTTGTATCTGAGTGATACTTATACCCACATCTTCATTCACTGCAGCCACAGGCAGTATCTTTGCTTCATGGTGGGGGGAGGCCACTACCTGTACAGAGTACTACCTTTTGGTTTGGCACCCACCCCCAGCCTCTTCACCAAATGCCTGGCGGTAGTGGCCGCCTACCTCCAGCTCCCAGGAGTATTTGTCTTCCCCTATCTGAACGACTGGCTTATAAAAGGAGGCATGGCCGCCGAGGTGCAGCACACTACAGGGGTTCGTGATAAACCACCCCAAGTCCCACCTCCTCCCGACACAATGTCTGGAGTTCATAGGGGCAAAACTGAACACTATTCAGGCAAGGGTCTTCCTCCCCCTGAATCGGGCCAACCATCTCAGGGAATTGGCCGCAGATGTGCAACACCATCCCTTGGTGTTGGTTTGTCTTCTGTTACGCCTACTCGACCACATGGCCTCCACGGTCCATGTCACCCCAGATGCCCATCTGCAAATGAGGGTTGCCAGTGGTGCCTTCGAGAACAGTGGACACAGGCCGTGGGCCACCTCCAAGACAGAGTCTCAGTGACCCATCAGTTGGTGGACTCCCTGACATGGCAAAATCTGCAAAATCTTTAGGCAAGGATGCCCTTCCAAGCCTCGTCCTCTAAGGGTCCTCACAATGGACACCTCTCTGCTGGCGATGGGCAGCCCACTTCAAGGAACTTTGCACCCAGGTCAGCTGATCAGAGGCCCGGGGCAACCAGTAGATCAACTTCCTGGAGCTCCTGGCAATATATCTAACCCTCCAAGCACCTTTCGCCACCGTCTCAGGCACCAGCCGGTACTGATCCAAATGAATAACCAAGTGGCGATGTTCTGCATGAACAAGCAAGGGGACATGGGGTCTTGCACCCTTTGCCATGAGGCGATGACATTCAGTTCGTCAAGGAATGCTCCTATGGGCAGTGTATCTACCAGGCCAGGACAATGCCCTGGCAGACAAGCTGAGCAGGGTCCTCCAGCCACACGAGTGGCAACTGGATCCCAGAGTGGCCACCTGGTTCTTCTGACTCTGGGAAACCCCGCAGGTGGACCTTTTCACCAGCCCGGACAACTACCAGTTGCCCTGCTTCTGTTCCCATCAGCCCCACCCGGACCGGGTAGCAGCAGATGTGTTCCTCATCCCGTGGTCGGAAGGTCTTATGTATCTTTCCACCCACACCATTGATTACCAAGACCCTCTTCAAGGCTCTCCGTGACAGGGCATCACTATTCCTCGTTGCTCCATGGTGACTGAGGCAGCCATGGTTCCCGCTGCTCCTCCGCTTGTTGGTGGAGGCACCGATTCTCCTGGGGAGTTCCCCAGGGCTCTTGTCTCAAGAATCAGACTCTCTCCTTCATCCCAACCTGGGGTTTCTATCACTGAAGGCATGGCTGCTTAAAAGGTAACCTTAGCCCCTTTCAACCTCTCAAGAAAAGTGGAAGAGATCCTACTGGCCTCCCTTAAGACCTCCATCAGGGGGACTCACACCTTCAAATGGCGCAGGTTCTCAGTGTGATGCACAGGGGGGGTGAACCCATTCTCCTGCCCAGTGCAGCTAGTGCTGCTGTACCTCCTTCATCTCTCGCAATCTGGGCTCAAATCAAACTCTGTCAGGGTGCATCTTAGTGTCCTGGTGGCACACCACCACCTTGTTGAGGGCAAGCCCCTCTCGGCCCAGCTTCTGCTAATCCTTTTCCTGAGGGGGCTCCTGCTGTCAACCCCCCCCCCCCCAACCCCCTCTCTGCCCTTCGGCGACAGAGCTGGACCTCAATGTAGTGCTGGCACTGCTCACCCGCATGCCCTTTGGGCCCCTGGCTACCTGCCATCTGAGGTATCTTTCGTGGAAAGTCGTGTTCCTGGTGGCGCTCACCTCCGCTCACAGGGTCAGCAAACTCCAAGCCCTAGTGGCAGAGGTGCCATATACCAAGTTCTACAAGAACAGGGTTGTGCTATGCACGCACCCCAAATCTCTCCCAAAGGTAATGTCTTCTTTTCACCTCAACCAGGAGGTGGTGCTACCCACCTTCTTCCTGAGACCTCAGTCCTCCAAGGCGGAGATCATCCTTCACACCTTGGACTGTAAGAGGGCCCTGTTCTTCTACATTCAGTGTACCCAGGGCCACTGAAAAGCTTCTCAGCTCTTCGTTTCCTATGATCCCAGTTGTCTGGGGGAGGCAGCGTCCAAGCAAACCATGTCCACCTGGGCAGTGGACTGCATCACCCTCGCCTATGAGAAGGCTGGGCACACACTGGATGGTCGGATCACAGCACACAATGTCAGAACCATGGCGATCTCTATGGCACACCTGCACTCCGTCCTGATGGACATCTGCTGGGCCGCCATCTGGTCTTCAGTCCATACCTTCGCAGCTCATTACTACCTGGAGAGGGAATCCCAATGGGACAGCACCTTCAACCAGGCCATGCTTTGTAATCTTTTTGGGGTCTAGGCAACTCCTAACCTCTGACCCTTCTGTTTTCAAGCTACCGGAGCATTGGTTTCCTCGGACACATGGGTCCTACTGCAGTCTGTATCTGCGGACTCAATTGCTACTGCTCACGGCTCCCCTTGAGAGTGACTGTGTTTTTCTCTATGGGCTTTTGGTAGCCTGTAGCTAGGGAGTCCCATATGTGAGGACTGATTTCCTGCTTGTTCCCAGAGAAAGTGTAATTACTCAACTGTAGCAGGTGTTCTCTGGAGACAGCAGGAATCGGTCCTCGCAACCCTCCTCCTTTTTTGAAAGCTGGAGAGATGCTTACGCAAGGGCTCCGTCGGTGCCGACGTCACCCATATGTGAGGACTAATTCCTGCTATCCCTGGAGAACACCCGTTACAGGTGAGTAACTATGCTTTCCATGCATCTACCACTCTTTCTGTAAAGAAATATTTCCGCAAATTACTTTTGAGTCTATTCACTTTCAACTTCATCCTAGGCCCCCTCATTACAGAGCTTTCTTTCAATTCAAAGAGGCTCTCCTCCTGTGCATTTATGGAGGTTTTAAATGTCTCTATTAGAATTATATGTCCCCTCTTCCGCCTTTCTTCCAAAGTATGCATATTGAGATCTTTAGGTCTATCTCCATATACCTTATGATGAAGCCCATTGACCATTTTGGCAGATATCCTCTGCACAGACTCCATCATGTTCATATCCTTTTGAAGATGTGGTCTCCAGAATTGTGCACAATACTCCAAATGGGGTCTACTGCGACTGCTGATCATTTGTATAGTGCTACAAGGAGTACGTAGTGCTGTATATACACATTCAAAAGACGGTCCCTGCTCATTAGAGCTTAAAATCTTGTTAAGACAGACAAAACAACAGCTGAGGACAAGAATACATCTAGGGGTATGGTAAGGAAACACATAGATCTCACCAAAGGCTTATACAGGGGTGTTATCACTCTCCTCCCTGTTGGCCATTCCTCTCCCTATGCACCCAAGCATCCTTCTGGTTTCACCGTTGCTTTTCTTTCTGTTTAGCCACCTTAAGATCATCAGATACCATCACCCCCAGGTCTCGCTCCTCTTTTGTAGACAGAAGTATTTCTCCCCATAGTGCTCCTTTGGAGTTTTGCAGCCCAATTGCATGACCTTGCATGTTTTAGCATTAAATCTCAGCTGTCAAATTCTCAACCATTCTTCAAGCCTCGCTAGATCCCTCATCATGTTATTTACTCTTTCCTGGGTGTCTACTCTGCTTCAGATTTTGATATAATTCGCAAAGAGGCAAACCTTACCTGACAGCCCTTCCTTAATATCCTTTACAAAATTGTATAAAAGAATCAGACAAAGAACAGACCCCTGTGACACACCACTGATAACATCCTTCTCCTCAGAGTGAGTTCCATTCACCTGTACCCTTTGTCGCCTCCCACTCAACCAATTTCTAACCCAGTCAGTTAATTTAAGGCAGGGGTAGGCAAGTCCGGTCCTGGAGAGCCGCAGACCCGTCAGGTTTTCATGATGTCCCTAATGAATATTCATGAGATCTATTTGCATCCACTGCCTTACATTGTATGGAAATAGGTCCATGAATATTCATTAGGGACATCATGAAAACCTGGCTGGTCTGCGGCTCTCCAGGACCGGACTTGCCCACCCCTGATTTAAGGTACATCCTTAGGGCGCTCAATTTATAAGTCGACTGTGTGAAGTAATTAAGAGTGGATAAGGGGTTTTGTTTTGTATTTGGAAAGGAAATAATGGATTTTGGTGATGAAATAGAAAAAAGGATAACATAACAGCATCTTTTGATTGTATGAAAAATGAAGAGCAATAGGCTTGGTATGTTAATGTCTGATAACAATATTGACAAGTTCTTTCAGTGTACTGTTAAACGTTTTAGATGAAACGACATTTGGAGCCTCTTCCAGCTGGATACTTCTACAATGGGACCCAGTTTGTGAATTTCCTGGGAGACAAAGCAGATTATCATCCATGTATCCTTTTTTCTTTTTAAACTTATGATTTTTTTTTTATAATCATATATAAAGAATATAGCAGAACTAATACAAAGGTGGTAGGAAGACCTCCATACTTTTTATGAAGCTAAGAGCTCTGCAGTGTTCCAGCTACCATTTTAGAACCAATTGGAAAATTATAAGGATGCATATTCATGAGCATACATTGGGTTTGTTTCACTCGTACATATGTATTCTATGAATTAACATGCATACAATTGATAATCATTCTTAAAAGAGCTCTAACGCACATACAGTACATGCGTAAAGATGGAATATATGAAACATAAAACGTCTGAAAATTGGGAACATTTCATTTTACATAAGCACAGATCAAACTTCTTTCTAGTTGTGCAAACCCCTAAAAAATTAATTTGCTGACAGATTTTTGCTACTAAGCTAGAATAATGGTAGTTTCATAGTATAACACCAACTCATTCCAGCTGACAGAGTTGTCCCTTTTCACATTTCACTTATTTACATTTATATCTTGTTGTAACTCAGGTATCTCATACACAAGAAATAAAAGCAACAAGCACAAAATCATAAATAAGATTAAAACATCATAACAATACACAAGTCAACTATAATAAGAAAATAATGGGCACAGCAACGAGAATGGGCCCAATATTCAACACACCTAATGCATTAATTGCAGTGGCTAGGATAGTCAGCAACACTAACATAGTTAGTGCCACTGAATATCCCTGTACACCGCCACTGAACACCCCAATTCTAGCAGGGTGTTCCAGGGGTGGAGTTGGAGGCAACACCCAACTACCAGGCAGCAGAGATATTCAGTCACTGCCCGGTTATCCTTAAGTAGAGAATGTTAGGCATCTTAAAAGGTAGCCTAATTTTCACGTCAGAAACTGACTGGGAAGTGCCACTGCCCATTTAGCTTCCTATCTGGCTGATTCTGATATTCAATGCCGGTGGCCAAATATGGCCCTGGCACTGAATATCTGGGTCTTAGGTTCAGCAATGACAGTTGGCCATTTTACAATGGCTATCTGCCACCACTGATTGCCAGGCCCAATCAAAACGTAGCCCATATCAAATTTTAGGGCGCAGGTCTTGTTTCCATTTATGACCACCCTCCCTAACTAAGTGAAAAGTTTCCCTAAAAAGCAATAAGATCCGTAGTTTATGGGGACAGTGTCTGTATAAAGATTATCAGACAATTTATCACCTTATCTTTGTGTATTTTCAGCAGTGTTATCTGTTTAAGTATGACTGCTGAATAAGCAATCCTCAATTTAAATGGGTAAGTTATCCTTTTAAGTTACGATAGCTATTTATGTAGCCCTATATAAATGGATGAACTTAATATGTGGTTGTTGAGTGCTGTCGAGTCGATTTTGACTCATGGCGACCCTCTGGATAGTTGTCTTAAACTGTGTTTCTTCTTCAGTCAGGCGGTTCATTGTTGATTGGAACTTAATATAAAGACATAAAATTTCCCATACTGGGTTAGACGAAAGATCCATCAAACCCAGTATCCTGTTTCCAACAGTGGCCAATCCAGGTCACAAGTACCTGATAGGATAACTGTTGAATTTCAGTACTGTCCAGTTAAGTTTAAGTCCCTGGAATGCCTCTGTTGCCTTTCGTTATGCAAATAACTTACAGCTGATCATCAACATGTCCAACTAAAAGTTACCCATTTGATGGCCCAAAATGTTTTTTTTTAAAAAGTAAAATGCCTTCAGTTGCTTCCAAAAATCAGTGGTACAGACTATTAATCAAAGTGGCACTGAAAACTTGTTCTGTTCTATTGGTCCTGCTATTGAAAATTTGTTCCTGTACTCACTTAAGTGTACATTACAAATAGATGGAGCATCAAGTTGTTGACTACCCATTGATCTTAATGCACATGTAGGTTTATAAATCTGTATTACTGCATCAAAAAAATGGGAGCTGAACTACTCAGTGCTTTATATATTAAGGTTAATGCTTTAAACTTTAATCTCCAAGCAGCTGGAAAGCCAGTGCAGTGCACATAAGATCAGAGATATATGTTCTGACCAATAAATACCTGAAAACAAATACGCTGCTGAATTCTGGACTTATGTAATGCTCGAATAACTCGATCAGAAAGACCCAAGTGCAATTAAATTACAGTAGTCAAGTGTCGACAGCACCAATACTTGCAGAATCGTCCTGAAATCATCAGCAGGCATCAACTTCTGAAGTTTACTCAGCATTTGTAATTTTAGATAGGAAGAAACATAGAAACATGACGGCAGAAACAGATCATATGGCCTACTTAGTCTGCCCTTCCATATCAGCGACTATAGTCCCTTTTTTCCCTTTAGAGACTTTCTATGTTTGTCCCATGCTTTCTTGAATTCAGATACTGTCCTTGTTTCTACTACCTCCAATGGGAGACTGTTCCATGCATCTACCACTCTTTCCGTAAAGCAATATTCTCCAGGAACAAGCAGGAAGTCAGTCCTCACATATGGCTGACATTGGTGCCAACGGAGTCCCATGGAAGCATTTCCCCAGCTTTCAAAGAAAGCCTTTGGGAGATGCTATCACACGTGTGGTCCTCTTCCCGCCCAAGGGTGCCATCTTATTCAGTCTCCCTTTTTCCGCAGAGCCCAAGAGTTTGTCATCTTTCCCCAGGAAAAAGTTGATTTTTTGTGCATTAAAGTGCCTTTCTTTCTCTGGTTAACACTGGTCCCTTTCCCGCCTCCGAGCCCCATTGTCTTAGCTTCGAGTCTCAGAACCGTTTTTTAGTTTTTTTCTTCCAGTGCAGTTTTGCGCCTTTTTCTAACCACTGGCCGCGTCGATGATCTTTGACCTTGCAGGGATTTTTTTTCCCCCAATGGCCAGTGGATTACTCCGACTCGACGGCACTAAACAACAACAACAGCTGATACATACGACTGCTGCCTCTGGTGTCTAGGTGCCAACCATGACCCAGAGGTTTGTGCCCTATGCAAAAAGATGTCCTCCAAGGCCATCCAAAGTCGTCGACAGAAGCAAGACATCTTCCACAGGTCAGATTCTGCCCCTTTGTCCCTGGTAACTTCATGCTCTAAGGCACCCACACGGATCCTCGGAGTTGCATAAAGCCCCTGTGGCGCCCGATCGGGTCCATGGACACTTCAACAAGGGTTCTTCAGAGCGTGAGCGCAAGAAGAAGAAATCCTTGAGGATCTCATCCTGGGAATTGGACACACATGGCACGTCCCATGCCAGGTCCCACAGTCCTCGGAGGATATCAGAGGAGTCTGAGAGGGAGCAGCCGGAAAAGGTGCCCAGAACAGATGCCAAGACCTCCAGTGATGCTTCACAGACCCCCGAGGCCTGTCCCATCAAAGACTCCCTCTCCTCACCGACACTGGACCCATTCACCCCGGTGTCTGCATCAAAGGCTGCAACTCTTGAGTGGGAAGCCAGGATGATGGCATTGGAGCACAGTGTCACTGTCTTCCTCGCCTCACAGCAAGCATTGATGCCCAGTCCTGCCAGTGCTCGTGCAGAGACCGCAGGGACCTCGATATCGAGGACTCCCCGGGCTGCCGAGTATCTTCAAAAGCCCTGACCTTTGAGTCGATCCTTGGCAAGGGTCTCAATTCTGCTCCCATTCCTCGGGAAAAAGCAAAAGCCCTCAAAAACAAAACTTCTGGCTATGATCTATCTCTTGTTAGTAACATGACATATTACTAACAAGAGATAGATCATAGCCGGAAGTTTTGTTTTTGAGGGCTTTTGCTTTTTTGGTTTTCATATATGATAGTACCCTCTATGATACGACCACATTTGGTGTGATTACCCATTCCTCGGGAGCAAGATCCTCCCCGGTGAGCTCTTGTGACTCTGGCCAAGCAGCTGCGTGGATCACTGAAGACCTGACCCAAGCCCAATGCTTCTGGAGCCGTCAGGCCTCGAGTCCTCGACTGACTACTTGGACTGGGAGTCCGAGGATGAGGCTTCCCCGGAGATGCGTAAGCACCGTAATCTCCCCTTGGATCCATCTTCCCCGGCTTCGCAACACCGGTCCCCACCTGAGGACCCATCGTTCCTCAAGTTTGTCCGGGACATGGCGAGAGCCTTGTCTCTCACCACGGAATTGGAGGAGGACCCTCGCACGGAGGAGCTGGAAGTCTTCCAGTATGAGGCTCCACCTAAGGAGACCCTGACAGTCCCTGTCTCCACTATCTTCGGGCGACTCTTTCTTCGGATGTGAGAGATACTGGCATTGGTGCCAATACTTAGTCAACACCTCAACACCATGTACCGGGTCCAGCGAGTCCCTGGATTTCGGAAGGTGCAACTCCCTCACACCTCTATGGTGGTGGAGTTGACCATGCGCCTGCAGAAAAGCTAGAAGACTCACTCCTCCATGCCCCCGGGCAGATAGTCCTGCGCCCTCGAAGCCCTTGGATGCAAATGCTACCAGGACTCAATGCTGAGTTGCCAAATTCAAGCCTACCAGCTGAATATCGGCATGCATCTCTGAGACCTAGCAAAAGAACTCACAGGTTTCTTGGCGGGTCTCAGCGGAGATCACCTCCAGCGATTCCAAACTCTCACGAAGTGTGTCAGGGAGTGCTCGAAGTATATGTCTAATGCAAGGGTGGCCACCGCAGGTGTCCAGCGCAAGGCCTTGCTCCAGGCATCGGATCTAGAGCAGTGGGTTCAGGAGAAACTCCTCGATGTCCCCTGTCTCGGTGAAAACCTCTTTGGCAAACCGATGGAGAATAAGGTGACAGAGATTGAGACCGAGTTCGTCATGAGGACTCAACTCTAGAAAGGCCTCCACCCTTCCCAAAAAGGAACTGTCGGGAAATAGACCCCCTTTCCACAGGAAAGGCCAGCCTTACTGAGGCTATCCCCAATACCAGGCCATCCAGACCCTGCAACAGGATCACCAGCACAAAGGAGCAGGCCAAGGCCAACACAAGCCTAAGGAATCTAAGCTCCAAACACCAGCTCCTGCCCAAGCTGGGTCGGGGTTTTGACTCCCTGAGCATTGCCTCTCCTCCCAGGGGGAGCAGCTGCCAACAGTGGGGTGTCTTTACACATCGGTGGCCGGCCATAACCACAGACACCTGGGTCAGAGAAGGCTACCTCCTTCACTTGGACTGGACACCTCCCCTTTTCTTTCCAAAAGAGTCCCGTCAGACTCCCTTGCACCAGGCCCTGCTACTGCAGGAACTCACAGGCCTCATCAAGGACAGAGCTGTGGAACCAGTACCCCTCCACCTCAGGGGTAAGAGGTTCTACTCCCGTTACTTTCTGGTCCCAAAAAGAACAGGAGGCCTAAGGCCCATTTTGGACTTGCGAAACCTGAATAAGTTCCTGGTGCGCAAGAAGTTCAGGATGTTCTCCCTTGGAACATTGCTGCCTTACCTCCAGCAGGGAGATTGGCTATGCTCCTTGTACCTAAAGAATGCTTACACCCACATCCTTATTCATCTCAGTCACAGGCAGTACTTTGAGGTTCATGGTTGGGGGTGACCACTACCAGTACATGTACTACCCTTCGGCCTAGCCTCCGCACCAAATGCCTGGCAGTGTTGGCCACCTTCTTCCGTCTCCAAGAGGCCTTTGCCTTCCCATCCTGGATGACTGACTCGTGAAAGGAGAGACAGCCACTGAAGTGCAACAGGCCACTATCCACACCATCAAGGTCCTGCGGAATTTGGGGTTCATAATAAACCACCCCAAATCTCACCTCACTCCAATGCAGGATCTGGAGTTCATAGGAGCTTATCTGGACACTCTCCAGGCTAGGACCTTCTTTCCCCTGACAGAGCAGATCGCCTCAGGACCCTGGCCACCAAGGTACAGCGCCATCATGCAGTGTCGGCACGGTCCATGCTCCGCCTGCTAGGCCACATGGCATCCATAGTCCACGTGGGTCCAACTGCCATTTCACTTTTCAGTATCTTGGGCTCCAGTGCATCAGCTTCCTCACTTGGTGCACCATTGGTCCAACTGACACCTGACTTCCCTGCCTGATCAGAGACAGTGTCGAGAGGAGGCCTGGCACTATTTGGAATTCCTCTCGGAGACGGAGTCTGTGGGATGGGAGACCAAGGTGGAATCGGTAGTGTCCGAGGCCAGGTCTCCGGACCTGCCATCAGACTTCTCCCTTCCGTATGAATGGCAGAAGTTGCCCCCGGAAGACATCTCCTTCCAGGACTTCATTAGAGACATGGCCAAGGCCATACCCTTCTCCCTCGATCAGAGGATGATCCAAGAGCGGAGGAGTTGGAAATCCTCCATTATCCTTTGGCTCCCAAAGAGGCAGTTATGGTGCCTGTGCAAAGCAAGCTACAGAGGCTACTACTGCAGATGTGGGAGACTCCTCACACGGTGCCAGCCATCAGCCAGTGGCTGGACTCTATGTACTGGGTCCAGGAGGCCCCAGGCTTCAAAAAACCATAACTGCCTCACAACTCCATAGTGGTGGAGTCTGCCATGAAGCGGGTTAAGAGTACCAAGACCCATTCTTCAGTGCCCTCAAGCAGGGAAGCCAGGACCCTCAATTCTTTTGGTAAGAGATGTTTCCAGGGCTCCATGCTAGTAGCCTGGATCCTCTCATACCAATCTTTACATGAGCTTATTCCTTAAAGTCATCATGATTGACCTGGCCGAGTTTGGTTCCTCATTCCCTCGGAGCACCTTGATTCCTTCCATGCCCTCATGGGCAATGGCAAGGACTGTTTAAAATACATGGTCTGAGCCGCCTACGATGCTTTTGAGTCCACCAGCTGGGTAGTGGTTGTGGTCATAGGAGCATGCCGTCTCGCTTGGCTCCAGTCATCGGATCTGGATGTGCCTTACTGAGGGGAAAACCTCTTCAGGAAACCTGTGGAGGAAACCTGTGGAGGAAAGGACGAGATCAAGAAGGAGCACGTGACCCTCTCCAGGCTCTCGTGGAAGACCACCGACTCCTCACGCAAGAGGTACCAGGGTAAGAAGTCCTTTTACCATCACAAGCGCCAGTACTATCAAAGCCTTCAGACTGTGCAGCCTAAGGTGCAGGTCACTTGCCAGCAGCGATGGAAGAAGTCCCATAAGGCCTAGCTAGCTCCCCAGCCGGGGGCGGGGTTTGATGGGTTCCTCAAGAACATAGCTAATCTACCAATGCCCTAAGGGGTACCCCCTCAAGTGAGGGGGGGGCAGCTCGTCCAGTTCACCCACAGGTGACATCACCTCAGACATTTTGTTCCTGTAATTATTCAAAAGCGGATACATGCTGCATTTTGCCCAGTTGCAGCCTCCTTTCTTCCCTGGGGAGTACCCCCTGGACCTGCTGCATTGCAGCTTGCTGCAGGAGGCGATCTCTGCCCTTCTCACCGAGCTCGCCATCGAACTGGAACCCCCAGCCCCCAGGTCAGGTGGGGCTTCTACTCAAGGTACTTCCTGGTCCCCAAGAAGACAGGAGGTTACGGCCATCCTGGACCTCAGGAACCTCAACCACTTCCTAGTGCCAGGAAAAGTTCAAGATGGTCTCGCTGAGGATGCTGCTCCCTTATCTTCTCAAGGATGATTGACTATGCTGCTTGGATCTGAAGGATGCATGTACATACATTCCGATCTACCCTATTTACAGGAAATACCTTCGGTTTGTTCTGGGGCTCAGCACTTCCAGCGCCCAGGGTCTTCATGAAATGTCTCGTGATGGGTGGCCATGTATCTCCAAATCCTGGAGGTCTTAATATCATAACATAAGAAATGCCATACTGGGTCAGACCAAGGTCCATCAAGCCCAATATCCTGTTTCCAGCAGTGGCCAATCCAGGTCCACAAGTACCTGTCAGATACCCAAAGTCCACAGCTTCCACAATGCTCGTTCTGGGGTAAGCAGTGGATTTCCTGGGTCCTCCTTAATAATGGTTTATGGACCTTTCTTCCAGGAACTTGTACAAACGTTTTTTAAACCCAGTACACTAACAACTTTTACTACATCCTCTGGTAACAAATTCCAGAGTTTGATTACGCATTTAGTGAAAAAATATTTTCTCCGGGAACAAGCAGGAAGTTGGTCCTCACACATGGGTGACATCAGTGCCGATGGAGCAAATCCGCAGCTTTCAAAGAAAGCCTTTGGGAATTGCATCACGCATGCATGGTCCCCTTCCCGCCCAAGGGTGCCATCTTGCTCAGTCTCCTTTTTTCCGTGGAGCCCTCTAGACGTAGTCCCATAGTCCCTGTGGAAAAAGTTGAAAAATTCATTTTTTGTCTTGCTTTCCTTCGGTCGACACCAGTTCCTCTTCCCACCTGTGGCTCAATACATCGGTATCGGGTTTGGTTAGATTTTTTGGTTTTTCTTCGTCGTGACTGACGTTCGCACCCTTTTTCCTTTTCACTGGCAGCCCAGGTCTTCGATCTCACAGGGGCCCTTTTTTTCCCCTGATGACTGCCGCAGGTTTAAAAAGTGTGATCGGTGCATCAAACTCATGTTTCTAGTCCCACAGGTGCTCCTTGTGGTCTTGGGCAAGCCACTTAACCCTCCATAGCCCATGTTCCCTGTAAAATAGTTATCTCCAAGTTATAATGCCCTGTTCAATGTAATTTCAGTTTGTTCAATGTAAACCGCACTGATGCAGAATAGCGCGGTATATAAGAGAAAATAAATAAATAAATAAATGTCTCTCACCAACACGCATGACTCTTGTCTCCGGTGCCTCGGGCCCAACCATGACCTGACAGTCTGCGGCCCGTGTAGGAAGATGTCCTCTTAAGGCCCTGAAGAACCGCCAGCAGCAGTGTGATAGGATTTTTCCTGAATCCATGCCTCCGAGGGCCAGGACCTTGACTGAGGCCTCTACGTCTCGGGGGGAGCACTCCGAGCACGAGCTGCGTAGAAGTCCCTCAGAGAGGGGGTTCCCCTCGAGGGAGCACAGGAGGAAGAAAAAACCCCAGAAGGCGGCATCGTTGGATGGCTCAGAGTGGCCCAGTCCCTCCCAGGGCAGGTTGCGGAGCCCCGAGCACCAGCCAGGGTCTTCGGAGGCGGAGCGCCTGGCGAAGATGCCTCGACATAATGCGGATCAGCCGAGACAGGTAATTACTGTCCTCATTGAGGATTCCCCTCCGGGGGAACCGACATCAGGCCCGGCTTCATTGGGACCCAACCCGGGGGCTGCGGAGCCTTCTGGACTCGAGTCTAGAGTGGTGGCCTTGGAGCACAGTATAACTGTCTTCATGGAGCAGCAGCAGGCGCTGATAGCCGGCCTGTCCTGTTCTTCCGCCCTGACCACCGGGCTCTCAACATCAAAGTCGACCCCGGAGGCCGAGCCGATTCTGGAGACTTTTCAGACTCGAGTCGATCCTCGGCTGAAGTCCCAATCAGCCTCTCGTTCGGGACCGAGGTCGCTGCCGCCGAGCCTCCCGGCATTGGGGCCCTTGATGCCTGAGCCCATCGATTCTTCCTCAGAGGCTTCGGGATGGGAGACGGAGGAAGAGGACACCTGTCGGCACAGGGACATCCCGTCTGATTCCTCAGTGTCCGAACCTCGGAGAAGGTCCCCCACCAGAGGACACAAGGTTCTTGGACTTCGTGAGGGATATGTCCAATGCTTTGGCATTCCCTACGGAGTCCAAGGAGGATCCTCAAGCCGATGAGCTCGAAATCCTCCAGTATGAGGCCCCCCCCCTTGGGAGGCCCTTACTGTACCCGTGCCTCCGATCCTGGAACGACTGATGCTCCGTATGTGGGAGACTCACGCATCGTTGGCAGTGATCAACAAACAGCTGGACTCAATGTATCGATTCCGCCGAAGCCCTGGGTTTCAGAAGTCACAGCTGCTGCACAACTCCATGGTTGTGGAATCAGCCATGTGCAGGCTGAAGAGCCAGAAGACGCACTCCTTGGTGCCTCCCAGCAGGGAGGCCCACAGCTTGGATGCCCTCAGCAGAAAGTGCTTCCAGGGATCAATGCTGACCTGTCGGATCCAGGCTTACCAGCTGTACATGGGCATGTACCTGAGGGACCTGGCGAAGGAACTCGCCGTGTTCTCGGCTGGTGTCTCCAAGGGGCCTTTGCAGCGCTTCAGGAGCCTACCACCGTCCATAAGTGCTCGAAGTTCATGTATCGAGCTGCCTATGACGGGTTTGAGTTGGTGGCCCGGGCGGCCACAGCGGGCATCGGTGCACGCCGCCAAGCATGTGCTACAGTTTGACCTCTAGCAATGGTTTCAGGACAAGTTGGTTGATGTCCCATGCCATTGAGAGAACCTTTTTGGCAACCCCATGACCAACAAGGCGGCTGAACTGGAGACTGAGTACATGGTGAGGACACGGCTCTCCAAGAAGACCTCTTCCCCTTCTCGCAAGAAGGGCTCGGGTAAAAAGCCCTTTTACCCGAGGAAGGGTGCTGCTTACCGAAGCTACCCCCATTATCAGGCCTTCCCGGTTCCCCCACAGGGCAGCAGGCCAATGGTGCCTCAGAGACCAGTGGTCACAGGCCTCAGGTTGCCTCAGGAACAGAGTTTCCAGGCAACTGGTACAGTCCCTGGGCTGGTGGCTTCAGCCATTCCACTTGGAGGCGGGGATGCCTTTCCAGGCCCCTCTGCACACGAGGATCCTGAACACGGATGCCTCCCTACTGGACTGGGGGGGCCCATTGCTAGGGTTTCTCTACTCAGGGAGTGTGGTCCCCAGAAGAGAGAGCGCATCAGATCAACTTTTTGGAGCTCCGTGCCATCCGCCTGGCTCTGGGAACTTTCTGGTGAGTCCTAGCTCACGAGCCTGTTTTGATACAGACGGACAACCAGGTAGCCATGTTCTATGTGAACAAGCAGGGGGGCACGGGGTCTCGCCTTTTGTGTCAGGAAACCCTAGATCTGTTCTCATTTGCAGCCCGGCATGGCATGCAGCTCCGGGTCGTCTACCTGCTGGGTCAGGAAAACTGCTTGGCAGACAGACTCAGCTGGGTTATCCAGCCCCATGAGTGGCAGCTGGACCGGGGGATAGTTCACTGGCTGTTTCAGACCTAGGGAAGGCCAGTGATGGATTTATTTCTGAGCCCAGCCAACCACCAGTTGCTCCGGTTCTGCTCCAGGCAGTACCACCCAGACAGGGTGGCTACCGATGCCTTTCTGATATCCTGGTCTGTGGGCCTTCTATATGCATTTCCTCCGATGCCTCTGGTGGCCAAGACTGTTTTCAAGATCCTCCAGGACAAGGCCTCGGTCATTTTTGTAGCACCAAGGTGGCCGAGACAACCCTGGTTTCCACTTCTACTTCAGCTGGCGGTGGAAGCCCCCATTCCCATGGGGTCTTCCCCGAACCTCCTGTCCCAGGAGGAGGGCACCCTCCTGCATCCCAACCTCAGGTCCATCAACTTGATGGTGTGGCTGCTGAACGGGTAGCACTCGCTCCACATCTCCTCCCGAAAGAGGTCAAGGAGGTCTTGCTGGACTCCAGGAGGCCCTCGACCAGAAGGACCTACGCCTTCAAGTGGCGGAGGTTTGTAGAGTGGTGTGGGGGACAGGGTGCCGCCCCCTTCTCCTGTCAGATTGGGATGGTTCTCAAGTACCTTCTCCACCTTTTGGATTTGGGCCTTGTCCAGTTCAGTCAGGGTGCACCTTAGTGCCCTTGCAGCAAACCATTTCCCTGTGGAGGAGAAGCCCCTCTCCGCCCATTCTTTGGTCTCCTGGTTGTTGAGAGGCTTGCTTCTTTTGAAGCCTCCAGTTCACCCCCCGGCGACTGAGTGGGATCTCATTGTAGTTCTGGGGCAGCTTATTCGGCCACCTTTTGAACCAGTGGCTACCTGCCATCTACGCTACCTTTCTTGGAAGGTGGTGTTTTTGGTGGCACTCACATAGGCTAGGTGCATGAGTGAGCTGCAGGTTCTTGTGTCCGACAGGCCTTACACTAGGTTCTATAGGAACCGGGTAGTGCTTCACATACACACCAAGTTCCTTCTGAAGGTGGTGTCCTCTTTCCACCTCACTCAGGAGGTGGTTCTGCCTGTCTTTTTTCCCAGGCCGCATGCCAGTAGGGCAGAGACAGTACTGCATACCCTGGACTGTAAGAAGGCGTTGGCCTTCTATATTCAGCACACGCAGGGTCACAGAAGGGCTTCTCAGCTCTTCGTATCCTATGACCCCAGTAAGCTGGGGATGGCCATCTCCAAGCGTACACTGTCCACCTGGGTAGCGGACTGTATTGCCTGGGCATACAGGGCAGCCGAGCTTCCATTGGAGGGTCGTGTCACGGCCCATCGGGTTAGGGCCATGGGGGCATCAGTGGCTCATTTCCGCTCTCTTCCGCTGGCAGATATCTGCTGGGCCACTGCTTGGTCTTCCAATCAGACTTTCGCAACCCATTACTGCATGGATAGGGAATCCCAGCGGGACAGTGCCTTTGGCCAGGCTGTACTCCGTAACCTTTTCAAGGTCTAGTCAACTCCTGCCCTGTGACCCTTCTATGTTAAGGCTACCGGAGTGCTATTCTTTCAGTTAGATTCCTATAGTGACTGCTGGTGGCTCTCGTAGACGGAGCCTATTTTTCAGCTGTGGGTTCTTGGTAGCCTATAGCTAGGGAGTTCCATGTGTGAGGACTGACTTCCTGGTTGTTCCTGGAAAAAGCATAGTTACTCACTTGTAACAGGTGTTCTCCGGGGTCAGCAGGAATCAGTCCTCACGACCCTCTCTCCTCCCCTTGGAGTTGCAGTCCCTGGATTCTCTACAGGGAGAACTATTCAGGAAATTGGTAACAGACCCCACACGTGAAGAGGCCATACTGGACTTGGTGCTTACCAATGGTGAAAGTGTTTCTGATGTTATAGTAGGAGATCATTTTGCATCCAGTGATCACCAAATGGTGTGGTTCAGTATAAGGACTAGGGCTGTTAGAATCCATTCAAAGGTGAGGGTCTTAGACTTTAGGAAGACTAACTTTGCCAAGATGGGCCAATGCCTCAAGGAGTCGTTAGCGGGATGGGAACATCTGGGGGATGTAGAAAAACAGTGGGCAAAACTGAAAGGGGATATTTTAAGGGCAATCAACCTTTTTGTTAAAATGGTAAATAAAAGGAAAAGGAGACCACTATGGATTTCGAAAGAAGTAGCTGAAAAAGTGAAGAAAAAGAGGGAGGCCTTCATGAAATACAAGAGATCACAGAGAGAGAAAGACAGGCATCTATATTTGGAAAAACTTAGAGAAGCCAGCAAAGTAGTCAGGAAAGCAAAGTTTCAAAAAGTGGAGGAAATAGCCAGTGCAATAAAATGGGGGGATAAGACATTTTTCAGATATGTTAGTGAGAAGATGAGAAGAGGAAGGGCAAAAGTGGTATTTTCAGACTCAAGGGTGAAGGGGAGGAATATGTAGAAGCTGATGAGGATAAAGCGGAATTGCTTAAAAAATATTTCTGTTCTGTGTTCACAGATGAAGAACCAGGTGCAGGACCTCAGAAAACACCCACAAACAGGAACAGAAGTGAGGGACATCTTGAACAATTTTCAGAAGACTGTGTTAGTGAGAAACTATCTCAACTTAAAGTAGACAAAGCGATGGGACCGGATGGGATACACCCTAGAATACTGAGGGAACTTGGGGACGTTCTAGCAGCTCCACTGACTGACCTTTTCAATGCCTCGTTGGAGTCGGGAGTGGTACCAAAGGACTGGAGAGAGGCTCATGTGGTGCCTTTGCACAAAAGCGGAAGTAAGGATATGGTTGAAAACTACAGGCCGGTTAGTTTAACTTCGGTGGTGAGTAAATTATTGGAAACTCTGCTGAAAGAGAAAATAGTGAGGTTTCTGGAGTCCAGCAGATTACAGGATCCGAGGCAGCATGGATTCACCAGAGGCAGGTCTTGTCAGGCAAATCTGATTGATTTCTTTGACTGGGTGACCAGGGAGTTGGACCTAGATGTGGTGTATTTAGATTTCAGTAAAGCCTTTATCACTGTTCCTCACAGGCGACTTATAAACAAACTGAGCACCCTAGGGATGGACCCTAAAGTTACTGCTTGGGTTAGAAATTGGTTGGGTGGGAGGCAACAAAGAGTGCAGGTAAATGGAGCTCACTCTGAGGAGAAGGATGTTACCAGTGGTGTGCCCCAGGGATCTGTCCTTGGTCCGATTCTTTTTAACATCTTTGTTAGTGATATAGCGGAAGGGCTGTCGGGTAAGGTTTGCCTCTTTGTAGATGATACCAACATCTGCAATAGAGTAGACACGCAGGAAGGTGTAGATAACATGAGGAGGGATCTAACTAAGCTTGAAGAATGGTCTAGAATTTGGCAGTTAAAAAATGTAAGGCCATGCATTTGGGCTGCAGTAATCCAAGGGAGCAATATAGTATAGGGGGTGAAGTACTTTTGTCCACTAAAGAAGAGCAGGACCTAGGCGTGGTTGTGTCTGATGATCTTAAAGTAGCTAAACAGGTAGAAAAAGGCAATGGCAAAAGCTAGAAGGATGCTTGGGTGCATACGGAGAGGAATGGCTAGCAGAAAAAAGGAGATGATAGTGCCTCTGTATAAGTCTGGTGCGACCTCAATTGGAGTATAGTGTGCAATTCTGGAGACCGCACCATCAAAAGGATGTGAACAGAATGGAGTCGGTGCAGAGGGTGGCTACTAAAATGGTTAGTGGTCTTTATTATAAAGCATATGAGGACAGACTCAAGTTGCCGATGAAACCTTTGAAGATCCTGTGACGGGACTCGGGCGACTTGGTGCAGTGCCCTCCAAAAGTCTTGAGGCAGGAGCCTTTGGCCAGCAGTGACCGCACCAGGGTTTGAGAGCCCACAGTCGTCCTGGAGGATGCACTTTCTGGAATGCCTGCGTTGGACCTGAGGCTCTCGGTGTCCACACCAAAGGCTGCTGAGTCATCGGGCCTCAAGGCCTGTATGGTGGCCATGGAGCAGATCCTCTCTTCCGTTCTGGCCTTGCAAGAGGTATTGATGTCTGGACTCCCAGTATCATCGGCCCCGACACCCAGCCCCCCCTGCCTTGGGGGATCCCCAGGGTGTCGAGCCCGGTACCGAGTGCTGCCGAGCTTGGGTAAGTCCTTGGCCCCGGTCAAAGTCCCAGTCCCAGTCCCAGTCCTGGTCCTCAGGGCTCCGGTCCCCCTCAGCGATCCTATGGGGGTCTGACCCCCAGTCCCTGGTTCCTCGGGACTACCCTCGAGGCCGAGTCCTCAACTACATCGGGATCCGAATGGGAAACCGAGGACAAGGCTTCTCCCAAGACCTCCCAGCATTGGGATGTTCCTTCGGAGCCCTCACCCCCGCAGCCACTCCCCACCTGAGGACGTGGTGTTCCATGATTTCATTCGGGACATGGCCCAGGCTGTCTCAGTGCAGACGCGGAGTCTGAGGAGGACCCGCTCACCGAGGAGTTGGAAATCTTACAGTATGAGTCTCTGCCCAAGGAGACTCTCACAGCCCCGATCCCGCCCATCCTCGAGAGGCTCCTGCTCTGGATATGGGAGACGCCGGCCTCTGTGCCGGTAATCAGCCAGCGTGTCAACGCCATTTACCGAGTCTGGAAGGGTGCAGGGTTCCGTAAGCCTCAACTCCCCCACAACTCAATGGTGGTGGAGTCGTCGATGCAAAGGCTCAAAAGTCAAAAGACCTACTCATCCATGCCCCCGGGCAAGGAGGCTCCGGCCCTCAACTCCCTGGGCCGTAAATGCTACCAGGGTGCCATGCTTGGGTGCCATATACAAGCCTACGAGCTGTATATGGGGATGTATTTGAAGAGTCTGGTACAGGAGCTCTTGGGGTTCTCAGTGGGCCTCCGCAGGGTACCCCTCCAGCGCTTCTTGTCCTTGACCGGGGTTGTCCGGGATTGCTCTAAGTTTCTCTTTAGAGCAGCCTACGATGGGTTTGAGGCCTCAGCCTGAGTGGCGGCGCCAGGCATGGCTGCAGACCTCGGACCTGGAGCAGTGGGTGCAGGAGAAGTTCCTGGATGTGCACTGTAATGGGAGAATCTTTTTGGAAAGCCTATGTCCGATAAGGCGGCCGAGATTGAGGCCGAGGTAGTTATCTGGCAGAGACTTTCCAAAAAGACTTCAGCTCTCCCGAAGAAGAAACCCTCAGGAAAGAAGACCTTTTTTCTGGGGAAAAAGGGTTACCCCTTGGCTAGCCATTACCAGCCTTACCAGGGTGAGCCTCCCTACCCGCACAACCAAAGGGCCAGGGGTCCAGGAAACCCAAGGCCCCTAAGCCCCAGGTGCCAGCCCCCATCAGTCGGGGGGGGGGGGAGTTTTTGACTCGATGGGCAGGGTCTCCCCTCCCCCAGAAGACCCACTTCAGCCCATAGGCGGTCGACTGGAACACCATCACTACAGACCAGTGGGTTCTGCAGGTGATGAGAGAAGGTTATTCCCTCCACCTACAGCAAAACCCTCCAGATTACTTTCCAGGGGAGCCATCCTGTTCGCCCTTTCATCAGGCCTTACTCGTTACAGAGCTTGCAAACCTGCTTAGGGACAAGGCGGTGGGACCTGTGCCCCACCACCTCTGGGGCAGGGGCTTCTACTTAAGGTATTTCCTTGTCCCCAAAAGAACAGGAGGTCTCCGGCCTATCCTGGATCTGCGCAACCTCAACAGGTTCCTGGTAAGGGAGAGGTTCAAGATGCTCTCCCTTGGAACATTACTGCCCTACCTCAGCCAGGGAGACTGGCTCTGCTCCTTGGATCTCAAGGACGCTTATGTCCACATCCTGATTCATCCCTCCCACAGGCAACACCTGAGGTTTGTGGTGGGAGATCTGCACTTCCAGTATAGGGGTGCTCCCATTCGGCCTTGCCTCCTTCCCAAAGGATCTTCACTTAGTGCCTGGCCGCAGTAGCCGCACACGTGCACCTTCAGGGACTCACATCTTCCCCTATCTAGATGACTGGCTCGTCAGGGGCAGTACTGCCCGGGAGGCGGACTGGGCCACAAGGCTTACCATTCACGTCCTCCATCAGTTGGGCTGCATAATCAACTACCCCAATTCTAGGCTCTCCCCAGCTCAGACCCTGGAAATCATAAGGGCCCAGCTGAACACTCTGCTTGTCAAAGCTTTCCTCCCAAAAGACAGAGCCCACTGCCTGATGTGGTTGGCCGGGGAGGTGCAAACCTGTAGGTTGGTGCCGGCCCGGTGGCTCCTCCACTTGTTGGGCCACTTGGCCTCAATGGTATATGTTACCCCCCCTAGCCCACCTACACATGCGCGTGGCCCAGTGGTGCCTCCGGTCTCAATGGTCTCAGGCCAGAGGCAGACTGGGGGACAGGGTGTGGGTCACCCGGCAACTGGCGTCCTCCCTTGCCTGATGGAAGTCCCCACACCACCTCAGGAGGGGGATGCCTTTCCAGGCACCAGCACCTCAGAGTGATCTGACTACGGACACCTCCCTGGCGAGCTAGGGTGCGCATTGTGAGGGCCAGCGCACTCAGGGCTACTAGTCTTCCGAGGAGTCTCTCCTGCAGATCAACCTCCTTGAGCTCCGGGCCATCTTTCTGGTGCTGCGGACCTTCTGCCACCTGCTCCAAGGTCTTCCGATCCTCATACAGACAGACAACCAGGTGCCATGTTCTACGTGAACAAGCAGGGCGGAACGGGCTCCTACTCCCTCTGTCAGAAGGCTGTAGCACTTCACTCCTTTGCAGTACGCAACCACATGATCCTGAGGGCTGTGTACCTACCGGGCCAGGACAACTTCCTGGCAGACAAGCTCAGCAGGGTCCTCCAGCCACACAAGTGGTGCCTGGACCCCGAGGTGGCCCAGAGGCTCTTCTCACTCTGGGACAGGCCCTGCCTGGACCTGTTCGCCTCTCCAGACAATGCGCAGCTTACACGACATTCCCGCCGACCCCCCTGATACCCAAGTGTGTCTTCAAAATCCAGAGCGAACATGCCTCGGTGATCCTGGTGACCTCCGGGTAGCCCAGGAAGCCCTGGTTTCCCCCTGCTGCTCTCTCTGTCAGTGACAGCCCCGGTACCCCTGGGCCAGGCCCCGGGTCTTCTCTTGCAAGAGGAGGGTTCCCTCCTGCACCCCAACCCAAGGGCCCTAGTGTTGATGGCGTGGCTGCTGAAAGGCTAGCATTGGCCCCTTTCCACCTCACAAAGGAGGTCGAGGAGGTCCTCCTAGCCTCTAGGAAGCCCTCCACTGAAGGGCTTACGCCTTCAAGTGGAAAAAGTTCTCCATTTGGTGCGCAGACAGGAAAGTGAACCCATTCTCTTACCAGGTACAACTCATGTTGCAGTATCTCATGCATCTCTCGTACTCTGGGTTGAAATCTAATTCAGTCAGGGTGCATCTCAGTGCTATAGCGGCGACCCACCACCCGGTAGAGGGAAAGCCCCTCTCGACCCTGGCCCTGGTCTCCAGATTCCTCAGGGACCTTTTGTTGTCTAGGCCCCCCACCCTTGCCCTCCAGCTGCAGAATGGGACCTTAATGTGGTGGTGTCCCAGCTCACCAGACCGCCATTTGAGCCTATGTCCACTTGTCACCTGAGGTACATCTCCTGGAAAGTGGCTTTCTTGGTAGTCGTGATCTCTGCCTGCAGGGTGAGCGAGCTGCATGCCCTAGTGGTGGATCCTCTCTACACCCGGTTCTATACAAATAGAGTAGTGCTACATACGCATCCCAAGTTCCTTCCTAAGGTGGTGTCTGCTTTCCACCTCAACCAAGAGGTGGTTCTCCCTATCTTCTCTCCATGGCCTCACGCCGGCAAGGTAGAGTCGGTCTTGCACATCATGGATTGCAAAAGGGCCCTGTCCTCCTATCTTCATAGGACCAGGGACCATCACAAAGCACCCCAACTCTTTGTCTCATTCGATCCCAGTAAGCTGGGGCTGCCAATAACCAAACGGACTCTGTCCTCTTGGGTGGCAGACTGCATCACCTTCGCTTATGAGCAGGCTGGCCTTTCCCTGGAGCACCAGATCACTGCTCATAGTGTCAGGGCCATGACTGTGTTGGTGGCCAATCTGCGCTCAATACCGGTGACGGAAATTTGCAGGGCCGCCACATGGTCTTCAGTGCATACCTTTGCAGCACATTACCACCTAGAGAGTGAGTCCTGCAGGGACAGTGCCTTCGGCCAGGTGGTAATCCGTAGCATACTTTGGTGTATAGGTAAGTCCTGCCCTCCAGCCCATCGATGATCAGGCTACCCGACGAATAGCGACGAGGGTAGCTGGACGTTGTAAGGTCTCTCAATGGGGACTCATCTTCTGCAACTGGCGGCCTTCCCTGGTGGTCGTCGTTGGTGCTGTCATGGTTTGGGGTCTGGCAGCCTGGAGCTAAGGAGTCCCATATGTGAGGACTGACTTCCTGCTTGTTCCTGGAGAAAGCATAGTTACTCACTGTAAAAGATGTTCTCCAGGAACAGTAGGAATCAGTCCACAACTCTCCCTCCTCCCCTGGGAGTTGCCTTCACTATCTGTTTTTATTTTTTCGCCTATGTCGTCTGACTGAACAAGATGGCACCCTTGCGTGGGAACGGGACCACGCATGTGTGGTAGCGTTCCCAAAGGCTTTCTTTAAAAGCTGGGGAAATGCTCCACACGGGCTCCGTCGGCACCGACGTCACCCATTTGTGAGGACTGATTCCTGCTGTTCCCGGAGAACACCTGTTACAGGTGAGTAACAACACTTTCTCTTATTAGTTTTAAATGGATTACATTGTAACTTCATTGCGTGTCCTCTAGTCTTTCTACTTTTTGATGGCGTAAGCAACTGATCTACATTAATCCATTCAACTTCATTCATTAATTCATAGACTTCTATCATATCTCCCCTCAGCCTTCTCTTTTCCAAATTGAAGAGCCCTAATCTTTTAAGCCTTTCCTCATAGGGATATCTTTCTACCTCCTTTACCATTTTGGTGGCTCTTCTCTGTACCTTTTCTAATTCCGCTATATCCTTTTTAAGAGACAGTATTCAAGGTGTAGTCGAACCATGGAATGATACAGAGGCATTATAATATCCTTGGTTTTATTCTCCATTCCTTTCCTTATAATTCCTAGCATTCTATTAGCTTTCTTGGCTGCCGCTGCACACTGGACGGAGGGTTTCAACATATTATCCACAATGACGCCTAAATCTTTTTCCTGGGTGGTGGTTTCTAAGGTAGTACCTTGCACTGTGTAACCAAAGTTTGGGGTATTCTTTCCTAGGTGCATAACTTTGCACGTGTCCACATTAAATTTCATCTGTCATTTGGATGCCCAATCTTTCAATTTTTCAAGGTTCTCTTGCAATTTTTCACAACCCTCTTATGTTTTAACAACTTCGAATAATTTTGTGTCATCTGCAAAATCTGATCACCTCACTTGATATTCTCATTTCCAGGTCATTTGTGAATATCTTAAAAAGCAGCGGGCCCAGCACAGATCCCTGGGATTCTCCAGGACCAAGCAGGAAGTCAGTCCTCACATATGGGTGACGTCGGCGCCGACGGAGCCCTCGCGGAGCAATTTCCCCAGCTTTCAAAGAAAGCCTTTGGGAATTGCAGCGCGCATGCGCTGTCCCCTTCCCGCCCAAGGGTGCCATCTTGCTCAGTCTTCTTTTTTCCGCGGAGCCCTACAGACGCTGTTTCTGATCGCCGCTGAAAAAGTTGATTTTTCTCTCTTATTTTTTATTCTTTCTCGGTTCGATGCCGGATCCTTTTTCCCGCCCGGACCCGCTACGCCGGTATCGGGTACGTTTCTTTATTTTTCGTGTTTTTGTCCTTCGTGACAAGCGTTCGCGCCATTTTTTCATTTTCACTGGCAGCCCTGTCTTTTGACCTCGCAGGGGCCCTTTTTCCCTCGATGGCTGCCAGCGGGTTTAAGAAGTGTGATCGCTGTAAGAAACTTATGTCTCTTACCGACACACACGACTGCTGCCTCCGCTGCCTCGGACCCGATCATGACCCGATGATCTGTGGTCCGTGTGGCAAGATGTCCTCAAAAGCATTGAGGAGTCAGCAGCATCAACGGGACCGAATCTTCTCTTGACTCTGCGTGGTGTCTTAAATGTTTAGGTCCTGACCACTCCATCTCGGAGTGTATGGCCTGTGCCATGATGTCCAAGAGGGGTCGACAAAACCGAGCTGCTAAGCTCAGCACCCTGTTTCCCTCCGATGCAGCCTCTGTGGCATCAACGTCGTCCAGGGCTTCGTCTTCCTCCCATGGATCTCAGGTAACTAAACATAAGTCTGGCCGGTCCTCAAAGGGTAGATCTCCTTCCAAGCATCGAGATGCCTGTGGCATTGCCCTTGAGGGTTCTGTACCGGCAATATTGCCCCGGTGGGAGGCTTCAGCTTCCAAAGCATTATCGGGGCTCCAGGATGTTCTTGAGACCTCAACCTCGGCAGAACTACTGGTGCCATGCTTTGGGGTACCAGCTGCTTTCTCCGGTACCGACACCCAGGCATCGGCAGCGTCGATAGACCAGAGGTTCCTGGCTACTGAACGCAGTCTGGCGGCTCTCCTTGCGGCATCGACACCCTCGGAACCGCGTCAGACAGTTCAACCGGCACCAACTCCGGCACCGATATCAGCACCAGTACCGACAGCATCGACATCGATGTCTGCATTGCCGGCACCCAGTCATGCTATGCCTTCCGGTACCGATTCCCCCCAGCACCGACTTTGGTCGGTACGGGTATCATGCTCTACAAGAGCACCCGGACAGAAGGTACTTTGAATCCTCGGAGGAGTCTGAGGATTCTGACAGTTCCATCGGTACTGGAGTACTTCTCCCGGAGGAGCCTTCCTCTCATAAACGCAGGATGTCTCCTCCAGAAGATATCTCCTTTCAGGACTTTATCAGGGAGGTGGCTCAAGGTCTTTCTATTACTGTGGCTCCTGAAACAGAGCCCAGGGCAAAGGAGTTGGAAATGTTGCAATATCCCAAAGCTCCTAAGGAGGCAGCTACTTTGCCTATCCATGAGATCTTACATGATCTCATGTTGAGAATGTGGGAGACACCTCTTACCACCTCTCCTCACTCTCGTAGACTGGATACCATGTATCGAGTACCTCCGTGTCCTGGCTTCCAGAAAACTCAGCTTCCTCACTACTCTATTGTAGTGGAATCAGCTATGAGAAGGATCAGAAGTGCAAAGAGGCATGCCTCTAATCCTCCAGGACGTGAGTGTCGAACTTTGGATGCCTTTGAACGTCATACTTTCCAGGCTTCCATGCTTTCTGCCAGGATCAGTTCCTATATTTTATATATGGAAATGTTCCTTAAGGAAGTCACAGGAGATTTAGAGGTGTTGAGCTCTCTTCTTCCTGATGATAAGAGACAGGATTTTCTCACACTGGTTAAACATGCCAGGATGTTTTTAAGTTTGTCAATCGTGCAGCTTTTGACTGTTTTGAGTGCATAAGCAGAACCTCTGCCATTGCCATAGGTGCACGTAGAATTGCCTGGCTCCAGGCATCCGATCTGGAGCTCTGGGTGCAGGACAAACTGGGCAATATCCCTTGTACAGGTGAGAATCTATTCGGCAAGAATTGGCAAGAGAAGGCCAATGAATTGGATGCTGACAAGTCCACTTTGGATAGACTGTCCAAAGCCACAGTTGATCCTGCAAGGAGAAAATCTTTCAAGAAACCATTCTTCTCCAAGAAGAAGAGGTTTTATCCTTCTTATTCCCAGCAGGCACATTCTGCAGGTCAACCTGCCCGAGTCAGCAACCACCTAAACAGAGGAAAGCGAAGACGGCTAAGCCTCAACCGTCTCAGCAGTCTCAGCCTCCAAAAGGCCTTTGACTTCCATCTAGAGAACTTAGCCTTCCTGGCTCTCAATGGTCCCGAACCTTCCACCATTCCAGGAAGATTGTGTCACTTTGCCCCCAGATGGGGGCAGATAACAGCAGAGCTTTGGACTCTCTCCATTATAAAAGAGGGGTACAAGCTTCACTTTCTGTGCATGCCCCCTCCCACAGTAGTAAGACAATTCAATTCTCAGACCTCTCTCATCAATCTGTTAGATCAAGAGGTCACTATCCTTCTTGCCCAAGGGGCAATAGAAGAGGTACCTATTTCTCAACAGGGTACAGGGTTTTACTCCCCCTATTTCCTTATCCCAAAGAAAACAGGGGGACACAGACCTATTCTAGATCTCAGAGAACTGAGCAAATTCCTGTTCAAAGAGAAATTCAAGATGATTTCTCTGGGAACCCTGCTGCCATACCTTCAGAGTCTGGATTGGCTTTGTTTTCTAGATCTCAAGGATGCGTACACTCATGTTTTCATCCATCCAACTCACAGGAAGTTCCTTCGGTTCCTTTTTCAAGGAAAGAACTACCAATACAGGGTGCTTCCTTTTGGCCTGGCCTCAGCACCAAGGGTGTTTACAAAATGCATGGCTGTGGTAGCAGCATTTCTTCGCACTCTAGGAATATTCGTCTTCCCCTACTTAGACGACTGGCTCATTCGAGCCCCATCAGAGTCAGAGGCCAGGATTTCTCTATCTTGCACAATGCGTATCCTTCAGTATTTGGGTCTGGTCATAAACATCCCAAAATCCAGCCTAACTCCCACTCAGTCTCTAGAGTTCATAGGAGCTTTGCTGGATACCAGGAAAGCAAGGGCCTATCTTCCCCAGACCTGTTGCCTTCACATGGTGCAGTTAGCTTCTCAAGCAGTGCTAAAGCCTTATCTCACTGCTCAAGAAATGTTACAACTACTAGGCCACATGGCATCTACCGTGCATGTGGTTCCTTATGCTCGCCTCCATATGAGAGCAGCCCAGTGGACTTTATCCACTCAATGGACCCAGGCATCAGGGTGCCTGTCAGACAAAATAGCAAACACAAATTGCCTTATTTTGTCCCTCCAATGGTGGCAGTCCACTCAAAACCTGTTGGTGGGGTCCCCATTTCAACAGCCTTTACCCCAGGCAACTTTCACAACAGATGCTGCACCAATGGGTTGGGGAGCTCATCTGCAAGACCTCTCCACCCAAGGCACTTGGACTCCACAGGAGACTCATCTACACATCAATCTCTTAGAGCTCAGAGCAATCTTCCTTGCTCTGCGAGTGTTCCACACCCTGCTCAGCTACAAGACAGTCCTCATTCATACGGACAATCAAGTAGCCATGTTCTACGTGAACAAGCAGGGAGGAACAGGCTCTCTGTTGCTTTGCAACGAAGCTTTGCGACTATGGGCCCTCGCCAGAGAGCATCAGATTCATCTCCTGGCAGTGTATCTTCCAGGTATCCAAAACTCTTGGGCAGACAGACTCAGTCGAGTTCTGCTTCCACACGAATGGTCTCTACATACAGACCAGGTGGCCAAGAATTTACAAATTTGGGGAACCCCGGACATAGACCTCTTTGCAAGTCCGTTGAATGCCAAACTTCCCCGGTTCTGTTTCAGAATTCTGGCTCAGGGCTCTCAGGCCAGGGATGCTTTCCTCCTTCATTGGGGTCAAGACTTCCTTCATGCCTTTCCACCCATTCCCCTGATTCCCAAAACCCTGTTCAAGCTTCAGAGAGATAGAGGCCGTATGATTTTCATAGCTCCACATTGGCCATGGCAAGTGTGGTACCCTCTGCTTCTACATCTCTCTCAAGCTCCCTCTCTGGAGTTAGGGTCTGCTCCAGATCTCCTGTCTCAGGAGAATGGAATGTTATGGCATCCCAATCCCCAGTCTCTGCATCTCAGGGCTTGGTTGCTGAAGGTCTAGATCTTCATGATCTTAACCTTTCTCAGCAAGTAAAGGATATCCTTTATGCTTCTAGAAAACCTTCCACAAGACGCTCTTATGCTTTCAAGTGGAAAAGGTTTACCATATGGTGCTCGCAGAAGGGTCTTAGCCCCCTTGCGATACCTCTGGAATAATTACTGGAGTATCTCTTTCATTTATCCAATACAGGACTTAAAACTAACTCAGTAAGAGTCCATTTGAGTGCTATTGCAGCTTCTTTCAAGCCTTTAAATGGACAACCTATTTCCTCCCATCCTCTTATAGCAAAATTTATGAGAGGCCTTCTTCTAACTAAGCCTCCCATTAGGCCACCACCGGTGGCTTGGGACTTAAACCTGGTTCTTGGCCAGCTCATGAAGCCACCTTTCAAACCCTTAGCTACTACCTCATTGAAATTCCTTTCTTGGAAAGTTATCTTTCTCATTGCAATCACATCAGCACGTCGCATCAGAGAGTTGCAGGCACTAGTGGCTGATCCTCCTTATATAAGGTTCCATCATGACAAGGTAGTCCTTAGGACTCCATCCATACTTTATGCCAAAGGTGGTCTCGCCTTTTCATTTGAACCAAGCGGTCTACCTGCCTGTGTTTTTTCCAAGGCCTCATGCATCAAATGCAGAAAGGAATCTTCATACTTTGGACTGTAAAAGAGCTTTAGCTTTTTACTTACAGAGAACACAGCAACATAGAAAGTCCTCTCAACTCTTTGTTGCTTTTGATCCTTCTCATCTGGGACTTCCAGTCTCCAAGAGAACACTGTCCAACTGGATTGCACAGTGTATTTCCTTTGCCTATCAGAGTAAGAATCTTCCTCTGGAGAGCCATGTCATAGCTCACAATGTGAGAGCCATGGCAGCTTCAATGGCTCATCTGCACTCTGTGTCTATCGACAACATCTGTCGAGCAGCCACTTGGGCCTCGGTTCATACCTTCACAGCCCATTACTGCTTGGACAAGGACTCCCGCCGGGATGCCTTGTTTGGTCAGGCTGTTCTCCAACACCTGTTCCATACTGTGGCGACCACACCCCTACCAGGCGGCCTAGTAGGGACGGGAGACCATCTTGTATTCCTTTTCCAAAGGGTTGTAGTTGTGTAGTCAGAAATGAACCAAGTGGATGTTTCAAAGTGCACAGGAATTTTTATTAGCTTCCTTTAGGTAAGATGGTAACAATCTTCAAAGCAACTTTACACTCAGGACAAAGAAACAAAGGATAATCTTCTCCAATTAAAGCAAATGTCAAAACAGTGTTTCCGTGGAATTATTTACAATGGCTTTCCTTTTCTTTCCCTTTAAGATGCTTCTTACTTCAGCAATCATAGAGGCACATGTATTTACAACTTACAATCAAAGCCAGTACGGCTGCTTAGCTCCTCCTTTGCTGTTTTTAGTTAAACAGCTCTCAGCTGTCTAGCCCCGCCTTGGTTGCACTAGCCACTTCTTTAGGAAAGAACCTTAGTGCTTCAATATAAAACTCATTCTCTTCTTTACTTCAGGCTTTCAGCTTGTGATAAGGAAGCTTATCATAGCTCAGGAAGGAGCTATAGAAAAGGTGAAGTGACTCTGAACAAGCAACCTGTCAGTTCTGATAGAAATAAGAAAACAGAATTTTTCCATAAAAGACTACCAGTCCCAGAATGCACCAGGTTTCCAACAGCCATTAGAGGAGCTGAAGTGAGGAAACGTGTGTTCAATCAGGAGGGCTATGAGGTAATCCCCAAGCACTCATCACAAAGGGCAGGGCCTGATTCAGCACAGCTGCGCTGTGCTAGGGTGGAGCACTCATCTAAGCAGAATAAAGGTAGGGCTTATTCTACAGAGAATCATCCTCAGATTCTTGGAGATCCTCAGAATCATCCTCATCTGGGAGATCCTCAGCTTGGACATCTTCATCATCTGAAGGATCAGCAGAAGCAGAAGCCAGAACGGACGGACAGAGAGGGCAAGAAACCCTTTGGAAGAAAGAAGAGAAAAGCATTTGGGAGGTCTAAAGGAGTCCAGAGCAGTACGTATACTGGGAGACATTCAAAAGGCCAGCATACACCATTGGACTGGGGAAAGCCAGAGGAGTGGTGCTGCAGAGCCAGGAATCTTCAGACGGTCCCTGTGAGGGAGACGGCTGCACGTGGAAGGGACCCTAAGACCCGTGCCAGAAGGTATGTGAAGAGAGATCCAGTGTCCAGGGATCTGGATTGGAAGGCTGGACATAAGAACTGGACTACATACTGGCCAGGCTATTTAGAGAGGAACTCTAACAGCAATGGAAGCTCAGGTATGAACACTGATCTATGCCCTAGCTATACCCTTGAAAGACAGCAGGGAAACAAGTATTCTCCTGACAGTGCTCCATTGAGAAATTCCTCTGTGCCAATCCATGATTTTGAACCCATGATTGTTGAAGAAGGGGGAGAGGTGGTAGATACAGGCTGTGAATACATGGATTGCTCTCTGTCTAAACTTCTTTGGTAATTTACTGTTACAAAGTACAACAACCATCACAAAGAAATACAAACTTGTTCTTTAATCTACTCAGAAAAGCTCCTGAGTAGGATTTGAGCCACGCAGTAGAAAGCAAGCCAGCTAAGGGGTTTCAGCTGGGTAACTGCTAGCAATTGAGCCTTACCTAATTGCTTGTGAGCTCTGAGGAAATCACTTCTGAGTATGCACCCAATGTTTATGAGGTCCGGTTCTATCAGCAGCTTACCCAATTGCTTGCGAAGACTGCTGGTTATCAAGTCATTCTAGGGGGTGACTTCAACGCGGTGTTGGATGAGGATTTGGATAGATCGGGGCGACCTGGCAACAGAGACATGAGGAGTGCGCGGCGCCTTTTGGGGTTGTGTGAGGCACATGGACTGATGGATGTATGGAGGGTGGTGCACCCGGGTGACCGAGAGTACACTCACAAGTCTCGGGTTCATGGGACTTGGTCGCGAATAGATTATTTTTTGATTTCTGATTCTCTGTTCGGGTCTCCAGAGTGGAGGTGGGGCCTTCCGTCATTTCGGACCACGCCCTGGTCATTTTGGAACTTTCTCGGGGGGCTCATCACCGTACTAGGCTTTGGCGGAATCCGCTGGAGCTGCATGGCGACGTTCAGTTTGAGGGGTACTTGCGGGATAAATGGGAGATTTACAAAAGCCTTAACGAAGGGCCGGACATTAATCCCACCTTATTCTGGGAGGCGGGGAAGGCTGTGCTCCGGGGCGAGATTATTAGCTATCTGAGCGCAAAGAGAAAACGGATGAATCAGCGTATTGTCATGTTGGAGCGTGAACTCAGCAAGGCGCGTAGGCGGTCGGCGTTGACGGGGAGTGCGAGAGATAAGACTCGTCTGCAGGAGCTGCAAACGGAATTGGAAGTGCTGCTACACCACCGTGCTAAAAAATCGCTGATGTATTATCGGTATCAACTATACCAGCATGGGAATCGGGCGGGTAGATTGTTATCGTCTTTGATTCGGCCAGAGGGAGGCCCTCGACGTATAGGAGTCATTCGACACCCGGATGGGACTTTGCGGAGGAGGGAAGGGGACATCGCCGAGATTTTTACTGAGTATTTTCAGCGATTATACGCCGGGGAGGAAGGGAAAGAGGAGGAGGGCCGGGCGTTTTTGGAGGGCTGTTCATTGCCCACTCTAACTGCGGAGAATTTACAGGTTTTAAACCAGCCTATTTCTCTACGTGAAGTTCACATGGGTATTAAAGCCCTGAAGCAGGGGAGGGCCCCGGGGATGGATGGTCTCCGGAGTGAATTTTACAAAATCTTAGGGGACAAGGTAGTGGTTCCTTTGGCAGAATACTTTGGAGATCTGGTACAGCGTGGTTGCTTTCCGTACGAGGCCAATAAGGCTTTGGTCACCATCTTGCCGAAACCGGGGCGGGATCCGCTCCTACCTGGCTCTTATCGGCCTATCTCTCTTCTTAATGTCGACATTAAAATTCTGGCCAAGATTATGGCTGACTGGTTGGCTGAGTTCTTGCCTACTTTAGTTCACGAGGATCAGGTGGGCTTTGTGCGAGGGCGGCATGCGGCCTACAGTTTGCATCGTATTATGATCTCTCTGTGTGCGGCTCGGGTGGCTCGCCGGAGCTCTATGTTAATTAGCTTCGACGCTGAAAAAGCGTTCGACAGGGTTGACTGGGAGTTTATGTATCAGGTGTTGGAAGGGATGGGTTTTGCAGGGTTCTTTGTGAATGTGGTGCGGCTTTTATATGCTGATCCCCGGGGAGCCGTGATGGTGAATGGTACTATGTCGCCCGAGTTCCGGATTGGCAAAGGGACCCGGCAGGGGTGCCCTCTGTCTCCGCTACTGTTTGTCTTAACCTTGGAGCCGTTATTGATTCAAATTCGGTCCAGCGTACAGTTTCGGGGGATTGCGGTGGGAAAAATGGAATTTCGTGTAGCAGCCTTCGCGGATGATTTGCTTTTGCATATTGTGGATCCCCAGGAGGGCTTGCCTAGGTTGTTAGAACTCTTTAGAGTTTATGGGGTGCCTTCGGGTTTCCGCCTGAATTTGGATAAATCTGAGGCCTTGTTGGTAGGGGAGGCGGCGTCTAGTGGGTGGTTGGACGCATTCCCTTTGAGATGGGCAGCCGGGAAGTTCAAGTATTTGGGCATTTATTTGCCCACCCGGCTGGAGGATCTATACCAACTGAATGTCAAGAAGCTACTGACGGAGTTGACCCTTAGCGTGGACAAATGGAGGGATTTGCCGTTGTCCTTGGGCGGTCGTATTGCGTTATATAAGATGGCTTTGTTTCCCAAACTGTTGTATGTGCTTCAGACGCTCCCATTGTGGTTGACGCGTTCCGATATCAAGAAAATGGATAGAGTGATTAATCAGCTGCTCTGGAAGGGGAGGAGGCCTCGGGTGTCTTTGGATGTCTTGCGTCAACCTTGGGGTAGAGGGGGTATGGGTCTCCCTGATCCTCGGAAGTATAATTTAGCCTGTCTTATGCGCCATGTGAGGGATTGGATATGGGAGTTGGGGGTGTATACCCCGCTTGCAATGCTTAGGGAACTGGTGAGGCCCTGGAACTTGCGTTATCTACTGCACGCGAAGTCGTGTAAAGGGCTTGGGGCGGATACGCGAAGAACGCTTTTGGAGCCTATGCGTGTGGCTTGGAGGAATCTCTGCAGGGTTCGGGGATTCTCGATTCATTATTCTCCCTATCTCCCGCTGCAAGGGAACGGGGATTTTCTTCCTGGCACTTCCGGGGGAAGCTTTGAAAGATGGCGTCAGCTTGGCATCGTTAATTTGGAGCATCTGCTTATGGACGATGGCCATTTGGAGTCTTTTGTTCTCTTGTCTCAGCGATACTCTCTGGGTGGCCGGGACGATTTTCCTTATGCTCAGATTCGTAGTTATGTTCGTAGTTTACCGCCTGGCGCCTTGCGGGGGGTAGTTAGCTCTGGGATTGAAGAAAGCTTGATGGGGGGGAATTTGGGACAGGGGTGGCTTGGTTACATAAAATGTTGTGGGAATTGGAGCCGCCGATCAGGTTGGTGGCACTTGCTTTGGCTTGGTCTCAGGATTTGGGGGAAGCGGTAGATGGGGACGGGGTTTTGCGGAGCTTGGCTAACACCCCGAAGTTGAGTGTGCTGGTACAGCATCGCGATATGCATTATAAATTGGTCAGACGCTTATACTTTGCGCCAGTGCGAGCCTGGAGGGCAGGCATTAGTGCTTCCCACTGTTGTCCATGGTGTGGGGAGCCCAGAGCTACGCTTGGACATATGTTCTGACTTTGCGCCCGGGTTCGGACTTTTTGGGGGAAGGTCCATGCCTACTTGGCCGGCTGTGTGCCTTCGAGTTTGCACTTCACAGCGCAGAACCTGGTGTTGGATATTTGGGATGTTTCTGGGGGTGAGGAAGTGGGGTCGGTGGTGTGGCAGTGGATGCGTTTGGTGTTGGTGATCGCCCGTGGGACTATTTTGCAGAGATGGCTGGATGCTAGGGGGCCTACTTAAGGGCTTTGGAGGGGGAGTTTGCATGCGGTGTTGCTGATGGAAATGCGTCGGGCGAGTGGTCATCCAAGGCGGTGGCAGCGCTTTTTAGAGGGGTGGGGGCCTCATCTACACTCTTTACCCAGTGGTACCCGCTCCAGGATCTTGAGTGAGGGGTAGCTGCTCCTTGGGGATGGTATCTCCTACCTAGGTCCTTCTATCCCTATTACTCTGGGTATCTTTCTCCAGTATGTGTTTCTACTTCCTTCCTTTTTTTCCTTTCTTTTTTTTTCTTTCTCTCTTCTGGTCTCTCCTCCTTGTTGGGGGGGGACTTGCGAGATGCTTTAGCCAGATGGGGGGCAGGGGGGTTGGGAGGGAGAGGGGGTGGGGAGGGAGGGGAGCTTCTTTCACAAAAATAAAAAATTCTTCTTCTTCTGGGATTGTTCGTTGGTGGGGCATTGTTTACGGTTGATGGTTGGGTTCTGTTGGCCTGGGATCCATATGTTGTGTTTGTACCTTTAGGTTCCTGGTATCAACTGCGACCCTGATGGATGTTGTATTGTGATCTTTTTCTTGCCAATTCTGTGTATCATATGCCCTGTCAAGTTGTTCTTTGGACTGTTAATAAACATATTTAAACATAAAGGGTGGAATACAGCTGGTCTGGGCTTCCAAGATAGTCTTTTTAAACAACACCCAAGCTTGATGTGAGTCTTTAACCTTTACAACTGCTCCTTTTAGTTTTTTCTTAACTATTTTCCTCATTTTATCATAGTCTCCCTTTCGAAAGTTAAAAGGTAGTACTGTGGATTTCCTTACCGTCCCTCCTCCACTAATTAATTCAAACGCGATCATGCTATGATCACTATTGCCAAGTGGCCCCAACACCCTTATCTCTTGCACCAGATCTGGTGTTCCACTAAGGACTAGGTCTAATATGGCTTCCCCTCTGGTCGGTTCATGAACCAGCTGCTCCAAGAAGCAGTCATTTATTTCATCTAGGAACTTTATCTCCCTAGCATGTCTTGCCGTGACACTGATGACCCAGTCGATACCGGGATAATTGAAATCACCTATTATTATTGTGCTGTAACTTTTGTTAGTTTCCTTGATTTCTTTGAGCATTTCATCATTCATTTGTTCATTCTGGCCAGGCGGTCAATAATACACCCCCACTGCCATCACCTTCCCCTTCCCCTTTTTACATGGAATTTCAATCCATAGAGATTCTACAGTGAATTTTGTTTCCTGCAACACTTTAATCCTTTCTGACTCAATGCCCTCTCTAACATAGAGTGCAACCCCTCCACCAATTTGATTATCTCTGTCATTACAATATAGTTTTTACCCAGGTATCACAGTGTTCCACTGGTTGTCCTCCTTCCCCATTCAGGTGCTCAAGCGGCTGGGGTTCATGGTCAATTACCCCAAATCTCACCTCCAGCCCGCTCAACAGCTGGAGTTCATCAGAGCCCTTCTTGATATCACTCGAGCTCGGGCCTTTTTTCCAGTGGATCACATGTAGTGGCTGACAAAGATAGTGGGCAACATCCAGGGGAAGTACCACACAATGGCATGAGGGATGCTGAAGATGCTTGGCCACATGACTTTGACGGTACACGTTACTCCACCAGCCCATCTCTAATGAGGCAGATTCATGAGGCAGGATATTGAGCACACAGTGGAAGCAGGCCTCCGGCTGCTTCTGGGACTGGGTGACAGTTACTGCACCTCTAGTACAATCCCTTCATTGGTGGCTAGAGCCGCAGAACCTGCTCAGGAGCCTTCCCTTTCAGACATCGAGGCCCCTGAGGATGCTAACTACTAATGCGTCCAAGCTGGTCTGAGGTGCTCATCTGGATGGGCCTGCACATGCAGGGCCTCTGGTCCAAACAGGAAAGCCTACACAAATCAACTTCCTCAAGCTCCACACCATGCATGCCCTCCTGACTTTCCAGACATGCCAGGCCAACCAGGCTGTCTTGATCCAGACAGACAAACAGTTGGTAATGTTCTACATCAACAAAGCAGAGAGGCATGGGATCATACCTTCTGTGCTGGGAAGCGATTTGCTTGTGGAGGTTCACAGCCACCCAAGGGATGCAACTGCGGGCGACTTATCTGTCCGTGGAACTCAATGTCCTGGCAGATCATCTGAGCTGAGTCCTCCAGTGGACCCTCAACAGAGGAGTCATGGATCGGATCATCTGGGCGTGGGGTACTCTCATGATAGATCTCTTTGCCTCGCCACACAATGCCTAGGTGAAGCAGTTCTGCTCTAGGATGGCTGGTAGCAACCGGCTGGGTCCAGATGCCTTCCTCCTCCACTGGGGGAAGGGTCTGCTTTACACATACTCTCCAATCCTGCTTGTGCCGAAGGTCTTGCTGAAGCTTCAGGCTGGCAAGGATTCCATGATTCTCATTGCCCCATATTAGCCCAGGCAGCCGTGGTTTCCCCTGCTGCATCAGCTCTTTCACTGAGAGCCTCTCTGTCTGTGATCCACCCCATACCTGATCTCCCAGGAGGACTGTACCCTGATGCACCCCCAACGTCTGGTCCCTGACTCTCACGGCTTAGCTGCTGAGTGGGTAGTTCTCTCAGAACTTAACCTACCCAGGAATGTAATGGATGGTCCTTCTGGTCTCCCGCAGGAATTCTTTGCACAGATCCTACACGTTTACATGGCGAAGGTTTTCTGCCTGGTGCAAGACAGGGCTCTGGATTCCTTCTCCTGTGCTGTGGTCAAGTTGCTGGAGTACCTCCTGCACCTCTCAAACTCCATTCTCAAGTCTGATTTCATCAGAGTCCATCTGAGCATGATTGGGGCTTACCATTGTGACTCTGAGGGCAAGCCCATCTTGGCCCAGCCCCTAGTGGCCCATTCCATGAGGGGCTTACTCCTCTTCAAACCTTCAGTCAAGCCTCCGCCAGTGGCTTGGGACCTTAGTGTGGTTCTTGCACAGCTCTTGTCGGCTCCTTTCGAGCAGCCCTCTTCCTGTCCTCTGAGGTTCCTGGCCTGGAAGGTCATGCTCCAGGCGGTGGTCACGTCGGCCTGCCGTGTTAGTGAGCTCCAGACATTGGTGGCTCACCTGGTTTCACCATAATTGGGTAGTTTTGCGAACGCATCCACTTTTCTTGAATAAGGTGGTCTCCGCTTTCCACCTAAACCAATCAGTCGTTCTGCCCACCTTCTTTCCCAGACCTCATGCCAGCTTTAGAGAGTTGGCACTGCACGTGCTTGCCTGCAAGCATGCCCTGGCCTTCTACTTTGAGTGGACAAAGGCGCACTGGCATTCCTTCCAGTGGTTCATCTCATTTGAACCCAGCAAGCTTGGTGCTGCTGTCTCCAAATGCACACTGTCCTTTTGGCTGGGGGACTGCATCTCCTTAGCTTATTCCCAGACAGGCTTGAGCCTGGAGGGTTGTATCACAGCTCACAATGTCCGAGGCTGCTTCAGTAGCCAATTTGTGCTAAGTCTCCATGGAGGAGATTTGCAGGGCTACTACGTGGTCTTCAGTCCACACCTTCACAGCACATTTACTGTCTGATTGAGGATTCCCAACGTAACAGCAGCTTCAGCCAAGCCATATTCTGGCATCTCTTTGTGGCTTAGGTTCAACTTCTTCCCACTAGCCCTTCTATCTGTCCACAAAAATATAAATATTGTTCCTCCACTGTCCTACAGGTTAGATGCTTAACTTATTTATTCAATGTAACAACGACAATGATCTGATACAAATGTTTATAAATTATTAGTTGAAGATCCCACTGTGGATATACAACTATTAATTAAAAGAATCACTTTACAGGCCTTAGAGGATAAATTAATCAACCAAAAAGAGTGGAATTTTTTGAATAGTTCGGATTCCACGATTGCGCGATTTTACTTGGTTCCAAAAATACACAAGAACTTAACTACTCCTCCGGGTCGTCCGATTGTGTCCACCAAAGGCAGAGTTTTGGAACCTCTTTCCATCTATATAGATTCTTTTTTGAGACCTCTGATGAATGATATCCCTTCTTATATAAAGGATACTCCTCATTTTTTACAAATATTGTCTGATATTTCTGAATGGGCATCTAAGAAGGACACACTCTTAGTCACATTGGATGTTTCAGCTCTTTATACCAGTATCCCACAAATAGCAGCTTATCAAACAATGCATACTTCTCTACATAATCGAGGGGATTTGTCAATTAAGTTGATTTCGAACCACCAAAATGAGATAAGCACTTTTCCTTGATTGTCATAGGAAGTTTTTCTAAACTGTATAACCCCTGGTAAAAATATAAGGTCGTTGATGCAAGCACGGCATTACTTTGTAAACTTGAAGAAGGTTTAAGAACGATGCCAAGTTAAGTCTGAGACCTTGGGGTTAATACATTCTGGAATATTTGAAGCAGTCAGGTTGAGTTACCTAGACAATCAGCAAAAAAAGTTAAGATAGTTACATTGAATAAATAAGTCAAGCATCTAACCTGTAGGACAGTGGAGGAACGATATTTATATTTTTGTGGTGACACACTCCTCCGTAACACGTTTTAAGTGGCTTCTATCTGCCCAGGCTACCAAAAGGTGTTCTCTCATTGTTGATTTGTGCTCAGGATGCTGAATCAGTTTAGTCCCCTGAGTGAACTACCCACACTGTTTCTTCCATTTCTCCAATTTTGTTGCCCCTGTTGGTCTTGACTTCCTCAGTTGTCAATAGCCTGTAGCTTTGGCGTCCAATATGTGAGGACTTCCTGCTTTCCCACAGAGAAAGCGTAATTACTCATCTGTAGCAGGTATTCTCCATGGATAGCAGAAATAAGTCCTCACAACCCACCCTCCTCCCTAATGTAATAAAACATAACCTTTTACACAATAACAGGCTCCTCAGTGAAGCAAAGGGTTACTTTAATTACATTCTTGCAAGAATGGTTGCCTGACTGAACAGACACATTTATCCTCTGTTTCACAGTTCTTTTATAGTACACTATGTCCTCTCCCTCTTCCAGCATGTCTATAACTCATTGGTTAATACTGTCTCACTCCACTTCTTGCACTTCCGCACCTGTGGCAGGCTACGTGTTACTAGCCACGAAGTCTCTCCTTCCAGGATGCAGATATACCACAAAGGGAGTCAGAAAGTCATTACATACAAAATTCTATTACAGAGTGGTAGATGAGTGGAATACAAAAATTATATTACATTGTAAAAATAACATATCATTTGTTTATATCAAACCCCTCCCTCTTTCTTTTTAGAGTTTTCTTTTTACTTTTTACACTTACTCTACAGTTCCGTAGGAAGCTTCTAATTTAAATAACATCCTTCCTGACTCTATCTCTTCCCCTTTATTGTCCATTAATAACATTGCATCCTTGTGCTCTGGAGGTGATAGAATCATTTGTTTAGTGCTTGCTGTTTCTATCAATCTTTGAGTTAGCCCTCCTATACACTGTATTATGCAACACCCCACCGTAATTAATACTCCAGTTACAACAAGTACAGAGGTAAATATGTATACTACCACCCACCCCTTTCTACTTCCCAAACCATGACTCCAACCATCCAGTGAGAGAAGTATCTGTACCTGAATTTTCTGCCAATTCCTCTGCCAAGGTAGTTAGTCCTGACAGGGCTTTAGTGATAGTGCGATCAGGGACTGTGTTATTGGGGAAGAATGTACAATATTTCCCCTCCAACATCACACACACGCCCCCTCTTTCAGCCGCCATCATATCTAAAATCATTCGATTCTCCCAGCCCATTCTGCTAGCGGCATCCAATTGTTCTGCGATCCCCTTTATTGCATCCCAGGTATAATTGATAAACCGCTGTTGGTTATAATATATATAATTTATCCAATCTACATTTTTGTTTATCGTGATTACCCATAACAGGGATTCGAATACAGCTGCAATCTCGTTTCGGGCTTTATACTCATCCGGAACCCCCCCTAGGGACTCCCATTGCGTCTATATATATATCCTGTTATCAAATGAGGCTCCCAAGGTATTCCTCCTTTTCTTTTGTATTTGCCCCTTGTCCTGCTCTGTGAATGCCAAGGTGAAAGGAACTGCCAATTGAACTATTGCACATGTTCCCAACCATAAGGGTAGGCATTGTTGGTCTCAACGTCCACCCTCCACAGTACCACCACAGGTCTGCCCTAGGTATTACCAGGTTGGAGTAGTTCTTCTCTTCTCCTTCCATCCCTGTCAGGTTTAAGCTTAGAACGCAGGTGTTCAGTTCTCCCACTTCCCTCGTGTAGTTCTTCCCCTGCCTGGTGAGACAAGCAGAGTGATTTCCAAACACTGCTGAAAATGTGGGGGGAACTTTCACCTACTTCAAGTCTGTAGAGGGAAAGAGCAAACTCAATGACTTGCAACTTTCATTTCCCCAAGCCGTTTTTCCTGATACAGAGCTATGAGGCATCTTACTCCATCGGGATCTGTATCCCACCTCAAGGGTAAGGGCACAACCTGTGCAATGGGCCTCCCAGAGGCACATGCATAGCAATTGCTACGGTTGAGACTTCCTACGGTATATTTAACCCAATCCACCCAGGCATTCACCTCCCCATAACCCATTTCCACCTCTAGAGTGTCCCTCAAATCTTTAATCTCCACTATCTTGACTGCCTTAGGGTCCTTATTAGGTTCAAAGGATATGCTGGGGAAGGGTGTGGAGATCTGAGTCTGATTCTTGAGGGGTATTTTTATCCTCAGTCTTCCCAGGGAATTTTGCCCACTAACGTCTATTCCTAGTCCATAAGTCCCATCCAGTGAGTCATACCTTCCAGAGAGGGTGACCACAATGGGATTGCAACTTCCTGAGTTACATTGCTGAATGCTGTGTTTCTCTATCATTGTTATTTTCTTTTGAACTGGGTGCCCCTTCCCCTCTGGGGAGACCCAGCCTCCATCCTCAGTGGTCCACCAAACTTGTGACCACCCATAACAGGGCATAAGAACATAAGAACATAAGATATGCCATACTGGGTCAGACCAGGGTCCATCAAGCCCAGTATTCTGTTTCCAACAGTGGCCAATCTAGGTCATATGTACTTAGCAGTTTCCCAAGAGACACAAGTTCCACAATGCTTGTACTGGGTCAAGCATTGATATCTTCGGTCACTTCTTAATAATGGTTTATGGACCTTTCCTCCAGGAACTTGTCCAAACCTTTTTTAAACCCAGCTACACTAACAGCCTTTACTACATCCTCCGGTAACAAATTCCAGAGTTTGATTACACGTTGAGTGAAAAAATATTTTCTTTTATTAGTCTTAAATAGTTTACCCTGTAGCTTCATTGCATGTCCCCTAGTCTTTCTATATTCTGATAACGTAAACAATCGATCTACGTTTACCCGTTCCACTCCGTTCATTAATTTATAGACTTCTATCATATCTCCCCTCAGCCATCTCTTTTCCAGGTTAAAGAGCCCTAACCTTTTTAGCCTTTCTTCATAGGAGTATCCTTCCATCCCCTTTACCATTTTGGTGGCTCTTCTCTGAACCTTTTCTAAAATCGCTATATCCTTTTTAAGATATGGCGACCAGAATTGCACACAAAATTCAAGGTGCGGTCTCACCATGGAACGATATAGAGGCATTATAATATCTTTTGTTTTATTTTCCATTCCTTTCCTTATCATACCAAGCATTCTATTTGCTCTCTTGGCCGCCGCTGCACACTGGGCCGAGGGTTTTAACATGGTATCCACAATGACGCCTAAATCTTTTTCCTGGGTGGTGGTTCCTAATGTGGAACCTTGCATCGTGTAACCATAGTTTGGGTTGTTCTTCCCTAGGTGCATAACCTTGCACTTGTCCACATTAAATTTCATCTGCCATTTGGATGCCCAGTCTTCCAATTTATCAAGATCCTCTTGCAATTTTTCACAATCCTCTTGGGTTTTTAACAACTTTAAATAGTTTTGTGTCATCTGCAAATTTGATAACCTCACTCGTTATTCCACTTTCCAGGTCATTTATGAATATGTCAAAAAGCAGCGGACCCAGCACAGATCCCTGGGGTACACCACTATTCACCATTCTCCATTGGGAAAATTGGCCATTTAGCCCTACCCTCTGCTTTCTATCTTTTAACCAGTTCCTGATCCACAATAGTACACTGCCTCCTATCCCATGACTCTTTAGTTTTGCCAAAAGTCTCTGATGAGGGACCTTGTCAAAGGCTTTTTGAAAGTCCAGATACACAATATCAACCGACTCACCTTTGTCCACCTGTTTATTCAATCCTTCAAAAAAACATCCCATACACAAGAGTCTAGGCAGTCTCTGGACATACATATACTTATGACTATTTCCCCACAACATTTCTTAGTATCCCCCATCACAACTTATCACTTGGCAGGCATCAAATTCTAGGCTCACTGGTCCCTCTCCCTCTGGTACGGTTACAGTAAATATGTTAGGGCAGGGGTGGGCAAGTCCGGTCCTGGAGAGCCGCAGACCAGTTAGGTTTTCATGATGTCCCTAATGAATATTCATGGACCTATTTCCATACAATGTAAGGCAGTGGATGCAAATAGATCTCATGAATATTCATTAGGGACATCATGAAAACCTGACTGGTCTGCGGCTCTCCAGGACCGGACTTGCCCACCCCTGTGTTAGGGTACACCCTTCCCCATTGTGTCTGTGTTCATATTTGTTCATCCGTCCATCCCTTTCCCCATCCTAGATCCCATGTCATTCCCCTTAACAGAGAAAGTGATCCCCCCCCCACCATAGCAACACCATCCACTTCTCTTTGTCCATGTTATAATTTTTATTAGTCCTTTTTAACCAACTCCTCTCCTGTTGTTCTGTTTTTCCTTGTTATTTTCAGGCGCAGTGGGTCATTAGTTCACTGGACCTTCCATTGTTTGTCTGAAGGAGCTTTGACCGGACCTTTAATTCGTGTATAATGAGTCCAACTTTTTTCCACAGTTCTTACAGCAGTTTCAGTACTCAGTAAGACCTGGAACAGGCCTTCCCAGTCTGGTTGCAATTTGGACTCCTTCCAAGATTTTATCAAGACCCACTGTCCTGGTTTGAGACCGTGAACTGCAAACTCCAATGGAGGTGTTTGTGCCAACAGTCCTTTATTCCTGAGAACAGATAAAGAAGAGGACAGCCCAAGTATATATTCTTTAAGAAACTTATCTTTGGTTTCAAACTGAGGAGGTTCCTTTAATTGTCCCATATAGGATAATCCGAATAACATTTCGTAGGGGGACAATCCTAAATCTTTCCGTGGAGCTGTTTGGATTCTTAACAATACTAAGGACAAACACTTAGTCTAGGGTAATTTTGTTTCTAACATCAATTTGGCTAGCTGCTTCTTTATAGTCTGAATCATGTGTTCCACTCTCCCTGAGGAGGGTGGATGCCATGGAGTATGGATATCCCAGAGTTTCCATTATGTTTTACTATACCTTGGCTGTGAAGTGGTCTGAGTCAATGTGACCTATCATTCCATATCTTGGAATGATTTGTTCCAAGACTATTTTTATTACTCCTATTGCCGTGGCAGCTACCATGGGATATGCCTCCACCCATCCCGTCAAATGGTCCACTATTACCAACCAGGGGCAGCTCAGTGAAATCAACCTGTATACTTTGGAATGGATGAAGACCAGGGTCTCTACCTCCCTACGATTGTTTCCTAAGGACCTTTTTGTTTATTTTCTTACAGGTTGTACACCTCACACACTTGCTTGGCTACTGTGTATATTCCCATACACGCATAGTGCCTTAGAACCAGATCACACATTGCCTATACACCCCAATGACTCCCTTGATGTAGAATGGCCATAATTTCTCTCATTATTTGTTTGTTTACCATCTGCCTGCCATTAGGTAAAACCCATTTTCCCCCTTCAGTTTCTACTGCCCCTGTATCTTCAAGTTGCGTTTTTCCCTTTCAGTAAATATGGGATTTGCTGCCTGACTCTCTATTTCTGGGGTTAAATTGTATATGGGGGTTAAGTCTTCCTCTAAGGCAGCTTCCTTAGCAGTTTCATCTGCTAAACTATTTCCTCTGGCTTCAAAAGAATTCCCTGCTTAATGACCATTTATATGCACCACTGCTATTTCTTGTGGCAGCAGCAAATTCTTTTACACTTGCTGAATTAATCTTTTCACTGTTTACATATAAGTTAAGGATTTGACATAACAACCCTTCGTCCGTGCCAAATTTCGGCAAAAAGACTGCAGCTGGCTTTATGCTTTCTTTTGTCCATGTAAAACAGCAAATTCTTAAACACTTCTTTGCTTTATCCTTATTCTTAGTGTGTTCATTACTCTGCCATTTACTTCAACATCATCCCTAATACAGCAGTTCTTACAGCACGAGGCATGTCCCCAGGACCTGTACTGCCAGCCCCGTTCTTACTCAAGTTTCCTTTAGAATTCCAATCCCATCGAGACTCCTTTCACCAATGTGCTTTTCACTTCGTCTCTCTCCAGCCGCACTCCTCGTGGATGTCAGAACCGTGGATTGAGACTCCGCACTCCTTGTCTAGGACACGTCTGATACACACAACAATCTGTCTCGTTAGCCAACCACCAAGGCAATACTTTACAGTCTTGTTTCTTACCTTGGTCCGTGCCTGGTTGATGCATTTGTGCCTGCTTAATATTTCCTTCATGGTCTCAGGATTTTGCTGTCAGTACGCTGTCAGAGTCCCCCGTCGTCGATACACGAGGCCATTGAACTCAACAGGACATATCTCCCCATCCTCAGCGGCAAGGCGGCCCAAGGGGGGGTGCGGGGCCATGTGCGGAGACTTGGTGCAGGAACTCATTTGCATAAATATTTGCATAATGTTACCATACACTAACTTTTAGTAAACATGCCTCTTAATGAGTGTATAGATAAAGAAAGACTAAAAGATTTCTACATTACTGTAATCCAGTGCCAACCGCCAGGCACATTAGGAAATACTTCAAACACTGCCCATTTAGAACCCATAGCAAACCCGCCGTATCATAACAGCACTACCAGGACTCACAAAGCAACATACTCTACCTATCAAAAGGCAACACTGCAAATATTAAAACAATACATTTCAGAGAATAACAATACATGACCTACTGGGGAAAGAGAACAAGTGGCAATGTCAAATAGAAACTACATAAACAGAATACCTCAGCTCAGTTACACATGCAGAACATAGACCATCACCAAACAAGGAATCACAATTTAGAAACAAGAAGACAATTAAACTGGGAACCCCAAAAGCCAAACTTGGAATGTACAACAACACTGTAGAAATAAAACTATAAATATATTTCCTCTTGTACTAAACAAAGCGCAGATGTTAATGATGCACATTTCCCAGAGCTGATGTATTCCAGTTAATAAATTCAAAATAAAGAGATATTTTTCTACCTTTTGTGCATTTTTTTTTCAGTTGCAATTGCTCCAGCCACTGTCTTCTGGTTTCTTCGTGTCTTCTGCTAACTCTCCATCATCTGCTGTCCATTTGTCCTTTCTTCTCCTAGTTTTTTTCCATTCTCTCTCTACATCTGCTTTAACATGCTAATCTTTCTCCTTTTGCTCTTTCCTCATTCCTATTTCATCCACTCAAATTTTACCCCTCCATCCTCAATCCCCACTTACTCTCCCAATACCAGGCCAATTGTAGGTTTTTCTTCCCTCCCACACAAAATATTTTTCCCCTCTCCATTTCACTCTCCCAGCCTCATCCCATTCTAATCCTCCCCCAACATCACCTCCCTTTTAGTTCCAGCCCCACCCAACATCCGCTCCCTTCTAGTCCCCGCATCAGCCCATTTCCAGTCCTAGCCCCCCATCAGCCCATTTCCAATCCTATGCTAGCCCCACCATCAGCCCATTTCCAATCCTAGCTCCCCCATCCCTTTCCAGTCCTATTCGAGTACCTCCATCAGCTCGTTTCCAATCCCAGCCCCCATCAGCCCATTTCTAGTCCTTTCCTAGCCCCACCATCAGCCCATGTCAGATCCTAGCTCCCCTCCACTCAGCCTATTTCCAATCCAAGCCCCCCATGAGCCTACTTCCAGTTCTAGCCCCTCCATGAGTCCATTTCAATCCAAGCCCCCACCACAGCCCATTTCCAATCTTAGCACCCCCAACAGCCCATTTCCAGTCCTATCCTAGCCCCTCCATCCTCCCATTTCCTGTCCTAGCTCCCCCCCCCCCACTCAGCCCATTTCTAGTCCTAGCTCCCTCCCCTCACAGCCCATTTCCATTCCAAACCCCCATCCCCATCGGCTATTTGCATTTCAAGCCCCCGTCCACTCAGCCCATTTCCAGTCCTACCCGCCCCGTAGCCCATTACCAGTCCTAAGCCCCCAAACAGCCCACTTCCAGTCCTAACCCTCCCATCACCCCATTTTCAGTCTTAGTCCCCCATAGCCCATTACCAGTCCTAACCCCCCATCAGCCCATTTCCAGTCCTAGCCCCCCCATCAGCCCATTACCAGTCCTAACCCCCCATCAGCCCACCTCCAGTCCTGGCCCCCCATCACCCCATTTTCAGTCTTAGCCCCCCCCCCCCCATTACCAGTCCTAACCCCCCTCCCCCCCCATCATCCCAGGTAAATTTAAAACTAAAAAAACAAACTTGGCTGCTGCTCTGCCGCCATGGCAGCAGAAGAATCAAGTGTCCCGCGGCCCCCGTCATCTGCCCGGCAGAGCCCTCCCAGCATCAGCTCCATCAGCGGCGGGCTTTTCGAGCTGCAAAGGGAGTGTTTCCCCCTCCCGGCTCTGTTAAGCCCGCTGGGGCTGATGGGAAACAGGAAATGCCTGTTTCCCATCAGCGCCGGCGGGCTTAACAGAGCCGCGAGAGAGAAACTCTCTCTTCGCAGCTCTGAAAGCTGCCACTGATGGAGCTGATGCTGGGAGGGCTCTGCTGGGCAGGCTGTGGCTCCGCGGGGCACTTGATTCTGCCTCTGCCACGGCAGCAGCAGAAGCTAGTGGGGTTTTTTTTTTTTTAGTTTTAATGCAGAATGTTGTTTGAGCGGGGCCTCCTGAAACACAGCGCCCTGTACAAACAACATTCTTGCTCCATGGACAGGCCGGCCCTGCTCGGCGGCAGTGGTCTCCTCCAGCAATAACATAATAATGGACGAGCGCCCAATCTGTAATAAAACATAACTTTTTAAACAATAACAGACGACTCAGTGAAGCAAAGGGTTACTTTAATTACATTCTTGCAAGAATGGTTGCCTGACTGAACAGACACATTTATCCTCTGTTTCACAGTTCTTTTATAGTACATTATGTCCTCTCCCTCTTCCAGCATGTCTATAACTCATTGGTTAATACTATCTCACTCCACTTCTTGCACTTCCACACCTGTGGCAGGCTAGGTGTTACTAGCCACGTAGTCTCTCCTTCCAGGATGCAGATATACAACAAAGGGAGTCAGAAAGTTATTACATACAAAATTATATTACAGAGTGGTAGAGGAGTGGAATACAAAAATTATATTACATTGTAAAAATAACATATCAGTTGTTTATATCACTGAGGAGTTGTTTTTTGGCTATTAGCTATGTTGTTATACTTGAGATAAGATGGCACCATGGCAGGCGGAAAGGCAGGCGCGCATGTGCGATGGAGCCTCCCAAAAGCATTCCGACGTGGGGCTCTATCAGGGACATCACCTATATGTGTGGACTTATTCCTGCTGTCCATGGAGAACACTTACTACAAGTGAGTAACTATGCTATTTCCTCCAAAGTATACTTTTTGAGATCTTTAAGTCTGTCCCCATATATTTTATAACAAAGACCGCTGACCATTTTGGTAGTCACCCTCTACACTGACTCCATTCTTTTTATATCCTTTTGAAGGTGTGATCTCTAAAACTGCACACAATACTAAAATGAGTTCTTAAGAACATATGATATGCCATACTGGGTCAGACCAAGGTCCATTCAGCCCAGTATCCTGTTTCCAACAGTGGCCAATCTAGGTCATACGTACCTAGCAGTATCCCCAAAAAACACAGGTTCCACAATGCTTGTATTGGGTCAAGCATTGATATCATGGGTCCCTTTTTAATAATGGTTTATGGACCTTTCCTCCAGGAACTTGTCCAAACCTTTTTTAAACCCAGCTACACTAACAGCCTTTACTACATCCTCCGGTAACAAATTCCAGAGTTTGATTACACGTTGAGTGAAAAAATATTTTCTCTTGTTTGTCGTAAATAGTTTTCTCCAGGACCTAGCAGGAAGTCAGTCCTCACATATGGGTGACGTCGGCGCCGACGGAGCCCTCGCGGAGCAATTTCCCCAGCTTTCAAAGAAAGCCTTTGGGAATTGCAGCACACATGCGCGGTCCCCTTCCCGCCCAAGGGTGCCATCTTGCTCAGTCTTCTTTTTTCCGCGGAGCCCTACAGACGCTGTTTGTATTCACCGCTGGAAAAGTTGATTTTCTCTCTTATTCTTTATTCTTTTTCAGTTCGACGCCGGATTCTTTTTCCCGCCCGGACCCGCTACGCCGGTATCGGGTCTGTTTCTTTATTTTTCGGTTTTTTGTCCTTCGTGACAAGCATTCGCGCCATTTTTTTCCCCACTCCATTCATTAATTTATAGACCTCTATCATATCTCCCCTCAGCCGTCTCTTTTCCAGGTTGACGAGCCCTAACCTTTGTAGCCTCTCTTCATAGGAGTAGCCTTCCATCCCCTTTACCATTTTGGTGGCTCTTCTCTGTACCTTTTCTAATAACGCTATATCCTTTTTAGGATATGGCGACCAGAATTGCACACAATATTCAAGGTGCGGTCGTACCATGGAACAATACAGAGGCATTATAATATCCTTTGTTTTATTTTCCATTCCTTTCCTTATGATACCTAGCATTCTATTTGCTTTCTTGGCCGCTGCTGCACACTGGGCGGAGGGTTTTAACATGTTATCCACGATGACTCCTAAATCTTTTTCCTGGGTGGTGGTTCCCAATGTGGAACCTTGCATCGTGTAGCCATAGTGTGGGTTATTCTTTCCTAGGTGCATAACTTTGCACTTGTCCACATTAAATTTCATCTGCCATTTGGATGCCCAGTCTTCCAATTTATCCAGATCCTCCTGCAGTTTTCCACAGTCCTCTTGGGTTTTAACAAATTTAAACAGTTTTGTGTCATCTGCAAATTTCATAACCTCGCTAGTTATTCCCTTTTCCAGGTCATTTATGAATATGTCAAAAAGTAGCGGACCCAGTACCAATCCCTGGGGTACTCCACTATTCACCTTTTTCCATTGGGAAAATTGGCCATTTAGCCCTACCCTCTGCTATCTTTTAACCAGTTCCCGATCCACAATAGTACACTGCCTCCTATCCCATGACTTTTTAGTTTTGCCAAAAGTCTCTGATGAGGGACCTTGTCAAAGGCTTTCTGAAAGTCCAGATACACTATATCAACTGACTCACCTTTGTCTACCTGTTTATTCACACCTTCAAAAAACATATCAGATTAGTAAGACAAGATCTTCCTGACAGCCCTTTCTTACCAGAGACTTATACAGAAGCACTATCACCTCCTTTTTTTCTGCTGGCCGTTCCTTTCCCTTTGCACCCAAGCCTCCTTCTGGCTTTTGCCGTTGCCTTTTCTACCCTTTTAGCCACCTTAAGATCATCAGAAACAATCACGCCCAGGTTCCACTCTTCTTTCATGGACAGAAGTTCCTCACCCTTTATATTGTACCGCTCCCTTGGATTTTTGCAGCCCAAATCCATGACACTGCATTTTTTAGCTTTAAATTTCAGCAGCCAAATTCTCAGCCATTCTTCAAGCTTAGCTAGATCCCTTCTCATGTTATCTATTCCTTCCTGGGTGTCGACTCTATTGCTGATTTTGGTATCATCTGCAAAGAGGCAGACCTTACCTGACAGCCCTTTCTGAATATCATTTACAAAAATGTTTAAAAGAATCGGACCAAGGACAAATCCCTGTAGCACACCACTGCTAACATCTTATTCCTTATCGTTCCTCCAGTTTAGTCCTCTACCTCTGGGTTGTGAACCTCTTCCTGCAGCTTGGAGACTGGGCATGTCAAAGTCGTGACAACACTGGATATAGCCTGCTGGTATCTCCCATCAGCCTCCAGTGTGTCCAGTCTCCTTGCAGCAGGAGGACATAGTGAGCCTAGCTTCTGGGCTCACTTGGGGGGAACAGATAAGGAGCATTTAGTGTGACAAATCCTCTTTATAAAATAAATAAGAATAAATTTAAAAATAGGACAGCAGTTTTGGCATTGATCCCTGATACCACATGTTCTTTCCCTCCTAATCATGTCTCTGAGGAGCATCTGTTAAGTCCCAGGATATTAGGCAATTTGCCAGCTTTTAGGTTCAAGGGCAGAGCCCTAACTTGTAGTTGGAAGGAGGGACAGCCTGGAAGTGTGCTTTTATGTATTCTATAGTGAAAGTTGCCCAAACTTCACAGGGACAGGTTTAGGAAACCTTAGGATATTAAAAAAAAAATAGACTGACAGTTAAACTGTCAACCAAGAAGTGCCTGTGCTACGGTCTATGGCCACCAGAGGGCAGCTGGTACACTCAATAGTGCCTTTCTATGACTGTGTGTATGCAGCCATTATCTGCAAGTCAGGAAAGAAATGCCACAGAGCAGCTGTAATGTTCTGAAAATCAAGATTATATGACCGAGATTTAAAGCTCTTAACTTCTGTATTGTTGGTCGGACTCTGGTGCCCTAAAGGCCGCCGAATGGCAATGCTGCTCATGAATCATATATAGTATTCAGTGCCCCCATCCCTGGGGGGGGGGTGGTAAAATACAAAATCATATTACTCATCAGGTTCACACAGGCAGCAACCTCTAAGACCTCCATTTGCAAGGTGGTAGGTGTATTCCACTGCTATTTCTCTGACTGCAGGAAGGCCGGGGGAGGTGCCTGTGTGTTTCATAGCAACACTTAGCATGCCCTTTCCAGGAAATTCTCATCTATTACTAGAGCAAGGTTTCATTTCATTTCTCTGGTTGTGGTTAATGCACAGCGTTAGGGGCTGTGTTCGAAAGCTTGGGTCCCACGGACTTCAGAGGGATTTCAAAAAGAAAAAGAAACTCGCTTTAGTGAGAGATAGCCTTGTTCATTTTTAGCTAACACTGTTGATTTTACTTTTGATTTTTACCTTTTGAGTCCTGAATCCCAAGGACGGGACACTGTTTGCTTCCAGGGGTTCTACTTTCTATTTTGCTCTTCAGCTCCCTGGCAGACGCAGCAGGCTGGCAGGGGATGTGCAACGCCTCCTGCAATGCAGAATCCCCCAGGATAAGGGGGGAAGGACAACTGGGTGCAGCGGGGGCTGGTAGCTTCTTGCAAAGCTATAGGAGCAGTTCGAGTAATTTTAGCTGATCTGCTTTGATTTCATTGGAGTTGGCGGAAACTTGGTTTTTGGAGTCCTATACTTTTTTTAAAAAAAGAAAAAAAAAGAAAAGAAAAAGGGGCATAGCTATGTTGATTTACAAGAATCTCCTTCCGCTATCCATAGAAGGTCCTATAAAGCGTTAAAGTCGGTTTATATGGCAGGGTAATATTTTTGCTTAGCTGCTGTGATATAGCGCTATGATCCGCTGTAAACATATTCAAGTCAAAAGGAATTATGGTGATAACTCTCTTGGACAGGTTAACAGGTGCTTGGGTGAGCGCCATGGCCAGTCCACAGATGTGGAATGCTCTGCCATAAGCATTATGTCATGAGAGGGGTTTTTATAGTTGTGTGGTTTCTCAATGGAAAATTGTTCCTGTTTAGTTTGGCTTTGCCCAAATTATAAGATTTTATGGTAGATTTGTAATGTCTTAATTTTGGCTATATGTGGTTTAATTTTACATATGGAAAAGGCAGCTCAGCGGAGAGAAGTTGCAAAATAGGACTCTGGCCTTTTTTAGCTATCTATGCTCCCATTCCATTTATCAGAGGTTCTCCAGTACGGAGAGTCTCTGCTAGTGTTCAGCGAATGCCTTAATGGGGGGCCAGAAGCACGCAGCCCGGCTAGTTCTCTAGCAGCAATGGCAGCGGCTCAGACTCTAGTAGGCATACTTCATATGCTGGGCTTACAAGATGGCTTCCGCGCTGATCGGCATCAGCCAAGGTGACTGCCGGTTTAGACTGTGAATGTGGAGTCAGCATGGAGGAGGGGCCTTGCATTCTCTGGACAATGCCCTGCATACACTGAACACTTCAATTTGATCAGCTACTGGCAGGACACAAGGCACTCTCGCATGCTTTTTTGCTTCAGTGGTCTAAAAGTGGAGTCTTTACCAGGTGGTATAATGGGAACTTGTCTGCAGTTTCTCGGCTTCTTCATTGCTGACTCAATTGCCACTGCGGAATGAGAGCTGTATTTCATATCTCCAGGTGCTAGTTGAACTTAAAATATAAAGTCCATCTTTGTGCAGTCAGACGGAATGGGACGTTACTCTAGCAGGAAGGCCGTGGATTAGTATGCCTGTGTTTGGGAGTTCTTTCTACTTCATATTGTTGGCACGGAAAGAGCGTCTCTTAACATATGCTGAAGGAATTTTTGGTTAAGAGGTGTCTTTGTAAAAAAAAAAAAAAAAAAGTATTCAGCTGTCCTGAATTTGCCTGTTCTTGATTGACATTTTGAGGCTAAGCAGGGGCAGGCCTGGGTACTACGTGGGTGGGTGCACACCTTGCACTACCAGGGGGTGTGGACTCACTGTATCGAAGAGAGCCCTAGCAATCTTCTTTATCGCAAGATAGGAAAGTGAATGGTTCACTGAAGCGATCGTTGGGGGCAGTGCTCTGGCCTTACAAGCTCCCATTTGTGGAGCCTGGGGAGACGAGAGCATGCTTCAGGTGGTCGCAGTGTTTACGGCAGTCTACTCGCCTGGAACAGGAAAGGATCAGGGAGTTGAATCGACTAGAGCCTGGTTTGCTTTATGGGGCAAATGTGCATTATGGCTTAATTCAAGCGCTAGCTAATATTATTGGCTTCCTAGGGGTTCACCCGGAGGTCTCTCTGGTGGAGGAAGGGGGCAGCTGATGGTTCGTCCAAGTCGAGGGTCAGTAAGCTCCCAATTAAGTCTTTGTCTTGTCCTTTCCCCGTGGGCTCTCATAAGGCAACCAGTTGGCGTATCAAGGCTTTCGGAGAAAGGTACTCGTGGTAGCGCCCGGTTGGACAAGACGGCCATTCTAGGCTTTTCTCATTCGCCTACTCAACAGGCTTTTCCTAGAAGTTGTCGGTAGCGGACGTTCTGCTGCGGCTAGGTCCGCGACGAATGTCTCAGGTGGATCGGTGCCCGCCTACGGTTTGGCCTTTGAATGGGCGGGGCTGAAGAAGAAGGGTTATTCTGCGGCAGTCTTCGCCACCTTGTTGAGAACAAGGAGGCAGGCTGCTTCTGCTACATAGGTCCGTGCTTAGCGCCTTTTGGAAGGCTGCTGTTCACGGCGGCAAGTCCGGGCGACAAAGGTGTCTGTATCCTTGGTCTGAGTTCCCTGCAGGACAGTGTCTGAAGGAACTAGCGGCCAGTTCCTTAGAGGATCCAGCGGGTGACTGTTTCCGGCTGTAGAGGTTCTGTGAAGGGAATAGCGCTAGGTGTTCGGATCGATGTGTAGCGTTTCCTTAAGTTGGGATCCGACTGCGCTCCTCAAGGAGAGTTTGGGTGTCACCGGGGGATCCCGATTGGGCCTTAGAGGCGTTAGCTAAAGAGCCCTTTGATTCTTTACTCCAGGCGTCGGTAAAGGATTTGCTGTTATAGACAGTGGCTTTGATAGCTCGTTGTTCTGCGTGACGAGTTTCGGAGTTTTAGGCGTTGTCATGTAATGAGCCGTTTTTACCCTTTCTGGATAGAGGGTGGTTTTGCGAGTAGTCCTGTCGTCCTTCCAAAAGGTGGTATCTGATTTCTCTCCTGAGCCTATTGGTTTCTCTTCCAGTTCTCGGTTTTTCTGGAAGGGGAGTTTTTTATTCATAGCTTACGCCGATAGGAAACATTAAATGCAGGGTGCGGCATTTGTTTCTTTGTTTTTTGTGTGCTGGTTGGAGGTCCCCACAAAGGGGAAGCAGCAGCGAAGGCGGCCATTTCGCACTGGGTTAAGGCGGTGGTTGCCTCAGCTTTCTAGTGGCAAGGTTGTATGATTCCGGGGGGCTTTCTGACTCTTGCTACCAGGGCACAAGCAGCTTCATGGGTGAATCACTGTGTCATTCCACCAGGGGGGATTGGTAGAGCAGCTTCCAGGTTGTCTCTTCATTTCCTCAGTAACCACTACTGCCTAAATGTTTTGGCAGTAAAGGATGCCTGTTCCGGGTCGACGGTGTGGTGAGTTGGCTGGATAGGTCCCTCCCAATGATTACTGCTCTGTTACATCCCAGAGGTAGAGGACTAAACTGGAGGAACGATAAGGAAATAGAAATTACACTTACCTGGTAATTGTCGTTCCTTGAGTGACCAAACAAAAGTAACTTACTGTCACTTCCTTGAGTGACGACAGTTTAGTCCTCATTCCCGCCCAGGGGTGTGATTTCTTCAGAGTTTATTTTCAGGCGGAGTGAAGCATCAATCTCAAGGAGTAGATAGATCCTTTCAGTTTCTAGATCGCAGTGAGTATCCCTCTCTGTTCTTTCTTCCTTTTCTCTTATTTAAACGAGGTGATGGTATACGAAACGTTTTTGCATAGGGGGGACATGAATGTAAAATTTTAAAAAAAAAAAAAAAGAGAAAAGAAAATATAAGACGGATACGGTTAAAAAGGCTCCTCCGGTTGAGGAATGGGGAGTTATTTAAAGTTATGGTATAGTTACTTATTTGTTGTTCCTTTGAGTTTGCTTTGTCAATAGTACACTGGAGGCTGATGGGAGATACCAGCAGGCTATATCCAGTGATGTCACGACTTTGACATGCACAGTCTCCAAGCTGCAGGAAGAGGTGCACAACCCAGAGGTAGAGGACTAAACTGTCATCACTCAAGGAACGACAATTACCAGGTAAGTGTAATTTCTATATCCTGAATGAGCTCCATTTACCTGTAGCCTTTGTCACTTCCCACTCAACCAGTTTCTCTAACCCAGTCAATTTAGAGTCCATCCCTAGGGTTCTCAATTTATTTATAAGTTGCCTATGCAGAATGGTGTCAAAGGCTTAACTGAAGTCTAAGTACACCGCATCTGTGGCTCTCCCTCTGTCCAACTATCTGGTCACCCAGTCAAAGAAATTCAATCAGATTTGTCTGACAAGACCTACCTCTAGTAGAACCATGCTGCCTCAGATCCTGCTACTCATTAGACTCCAGAAACTTCACTATCCTCTGTTTTAGCAGAATTTCCATTAATTTACTCACCCCAGAGGTCAGACTAATCGGCCAGTAGTTCGCAACCTTATCCTTACTTCTGCTTTTGTGTAAAGGGACCACATGTGCCTTTGTCCAGTCCTCTGGGACCACTCCCAACTCTAAAGAAGCATTGAAAAGGTCAAACATTGGAGCCACCAGAACTTCCCCAAGTTCTTTCAGTAGTCTGGGATATATACTATCTGGCCCCATCACTTTGTCTACTTTTAGTTTCTCTGGGAACAAGCAGGAAGTCAGTCCTCACATATGGGTTACGTCGGTGCCGATGGAGCCCTCATGGAAGCATCTCCCCAGCTTTCAAAGAAAGCCTTTGGGAAATGCCACCACACATGTGTGGTCCTCTTCCTGCCCAAGGGTGCTATCTTGCTTCAGTATCCTTTTTTCCGCAGAGCCCACTAGATGTCTGTCTGTTTTTCCCTGGTAAAAGTGCTAGATTTTTCTGAGCTCTCTCTCTTTCCTCTGCTCTTGCACCAGTACTCTTCTTGCCGCCAAGCTCGCTTGCCTCAGCGTCACATCTCGTATTTGTCTCTTTATTTTTTTCTCCAATGCGGTTTCATGCTTTTTTTCCACTGGCAGAGCCTCGGGTACTTTTTCCTCCCATGACTTCTGCCACTGGCTTCAAAACGTGTGATCAGTGCTCGAGGACCATGTCCCTCACCGACACACATGACTGCTGCATCCATTGCCTCAGACCAGACCACGACATGACCCTTTGGACAGTGGCCTGTGCAAGAAAGTGTCATCCAAAGAGTTGTCAGCAGCAGCATGACAAAAGTTTCTCAGAGTCTCTAGTGCCACCACACTCCAAGGCCCCCTCTGAGGCCTTGGACTCGCATGGTGACTCCGCGGGCTCCAGATGGGGAACACAAGAAGAAGAAAAAGAAACCCTCGAGGATGGTATTTGTGGATGGATCCAGGAAGATGGGTAAGTCCTGAGCTAGATCCTGCAGTCCACGCCACTAGTCCTAGGGCTTGGAGCGGGAGTGGCCTAGCAAGGTAGCTCAAAAAGAATCATCGGCCTCCGGTGATTGGTCTCAGACCCCCAAGCCCATCCTAGTTGAGGACTTCCTTTCAGTGGAACCAGAGACAGGCCCAAGCCCCTTGGTGCCCACACCGACTGCTGTGGAGCTTTCTGGACTGGAGACCAGAATGGCAGCTTTGGAGTGCGGCTTGTCTGCCTTCATGACCCAGCAGTTGGTCATCCGCCCAGACCACGGGGCCCTCGACTCAAGGACATCCCTGGACATCAATCCAATCCTTGAGAGCCTGCAGCCTTGAGTCAATCCTTGACATTGGTCTCTATCCCAGTTCCTGTTCCATTGGACCAAGGTCCTCCCCGTTGAATGGATCCTCCGAGGGATCTGAACCATTGGTCTTGGGGCCGGATCGCCTGGCCCAGCCCTCCCTCAATGACTCCACTGATTACTCGGACTGAGAGACCAAGGACGACGAATCCCCAGATACTCGCCGACACTGCGACGTGTCCTCAGATCCATTCCCCTCTGAGATTCGATGCCAGTCCCTGCCTAAGGATGTTGCGTACCTTGGCTTCATAAGGGACATATCGAAGGCACTGGCATTTGCCACCGAGTCGGAGGAGGATCCTCGCAAAGAGGAGCTCAAGATCCTCCAGTATGAGACCCCACCAAGGGAAGCACTAATAGTGCCCATTCCACCCATCCTGGAAATACCGTGTCGGTGCCTATCATGAGCTAATGGCTCACTTCGATGTATCGAGTCCGCCGGAGCCCAGACTTCCAGAAAGCACAGCTGCCACATAACTCTATAGTGGTGGAGTTGGTCATGTATCAGCTCAAAAGCCAGAAGACGCACTCCTTGGTGCCCCCAGGTAGGGAGGCCCGCACCCTGGATGCCCTCGGCAGAAGGTGCTACCACAGCTCAATGCCCATTGGCTGGATCCAGGCATATCCAGCTGTTCATGGACATGTACCTGAGGGACCTGGTGAAGGAGCTCGCCAGGTTTTCGGCTGGTTTCTCTGAAGAGCCCCTCCAGCGGTTCTGGAACCTGGCCAAAGCCATCCATGAGTGCTCCAAGTTTGACTCAAGCAGTCTATGATGGCTTCAAGTCGGCAGCTAGAGTAGTCGCGGCGAGCATCAGTGCCCGATGCCAGGACTGGCTACAATCGTCTGACCTGGAGCAATGGGTTCAGGACAAATTGGTAAATGTCTCTTGCCAGGAGAGAACCTCTTTGGCAAACCCATGACCGATAAAGCTGCAGAGTTGGAGACCAAGTTCATGACGAGGACCAGGCTCTCCAAGAAGATCGCTACCCTCCCCCAATGGAAGGGCTCGAGTAAAAAGCCCCCTTACTTGAGGAAGAGAACTGCTTACAGAAACTACCTGTAGTATCAGTCCTCCCTAGCAGGGTCAGTAGGCCAAGGGACATGGGCATGGCCCTCATAAGCAGAAGGCTGCCAGGTTCCGGCCCCGGCCTAGCCTAGCAAGAGTTTTTTACTCCTTGGGCATAGCTTCTTCATCCCCAGGAGGGCAGCAGCTCACAAGGGGACTTCTGATCCACTTTGCCCACCGGTGGCCAGCCATCCCCACTGATGCTTGGACACTCCAGGTGGTTCAGGAGGGTTACCTCCTCCACCTGGCGCAGAGGCCTCCCCTTTTCTTCCCGGGAGAGCACCCCAGGACTCCCCTTCACCATAATCTACTACTGCAAAAACTCACAGGTCTCTTCGAGGACAAGGTGGTGGAACCAGTGCCCTATCAACTCCAGGGCAAAGGGTTCTACTCCTATTACTTCCTTGTTCCCAAGAGAACCGGGAGGCCTTCGGCTCATCCTGGACCTAAACAGGTTGCTGGTGAGGGAGAAGTTCAAGATGCTCTCCCTTGGAACACTGCTGCCTTACCTCCAGCAGGAAGATTGGCTATGCTCCTTGGATCTGAAGGATGCCTATACCCACATCCTGATCCATCCCAGCCACAGGCAGTGTCTCAGATTCATGGGGATGGCCACTACCACTACAGGGTATTGTGCTTCAGCCTCGCCTCCGCCCCAAGGGTCTTCACCAAATTCCTGGCAGTAGTTTCAGCCTACCTCCTCCTCCAAGGGGCCTTTGATTTTCCCTACCTGGATGATTAGCTCATAAAAGGGGACACGGCTGCCAATGTACAACAGACCATGGCCCATACCATCCATGTCCTGCAATATCTGGAGTTTGAAATAAACCACCCCAAGTCACACCTCCTCCCAACACAGTCTGAAGTTCACTGGGCAAAGCTAGACACCGTTCAGGCCAGAGCCTTCCTCCCTCTGGTCAGGGCTGACCCTCTCAGGGTACTGGCTGCAGATGTACAGTACCAACCCTCTATCTGCTTACCTCCTGCTGTACCTACTTGGCCACATGGGCTCCACGGTTCATATTTTCCCGGACACCCATCTTCATATGAGGGTGGCCCAGTGGTGCCTCCGCTCCCAGTGGACACAGGCCACTGGCCAGCTGCAAGAAAGAGTGTCAGTGACCCGCCGGCTGGCATAGTCCCTCGACTGGTGGCAGGCCACACAGCATCTTCAAGCAGGGATGCCCTTTCAGACACCCCCCCCCCCAGAGGGTCCTCACTATGGACAACTCCTTGCGGGGCTGTGGCACGCATTGCGAGGAACTCTGCACTCAGGGCAGTTGGTCCAAGGCAGAAAGCCAGCAGCAGATCAATCTCCTGGAGCTTTGGGCAATATTCCTGGCTCTCTGGGCCTTCCGCCACTGCCTGCAGCACCAGTTGGTGCTGGTACAAACGGACAATCAGGTCTCAATGTTCTACATCAGCAAACAAGGGGGCACGGGGTCCCACACCCTATGCCAGCTGTCTGCTCCTATGCAATTCGCCAAGGAATGCTCCTGCAGACAGTCTACCTATTGGGCCAGGACAATGCCCTAACGGACAGACTGAGCAGGGTCCTTCAGCTGCGTGAGTGACGGCTGGATCCCAGAGTGACCAGTCGTCTCTTCTGGCTCTGGGGGACCCCACTAGTTGATCTTTTTGCCAGCCTGGACAATTCCCAGTTGCCTCACTTCTGCTCCTGGCAGCTTCACCCATCTCGGGTGGCTGTGGATACATTCTTCATCCTATGATCGGAGGGCCTTCTGTACCCCTTCTGCCCATGCCATTAATTGCCAAGACCCTTTTCTAGGCCTTTCACGACAGGGCATCACTGATCCCGGTGGTCCCACTGTGGCCCAGGCAACTGTGATTCATGCTGTTTCTCCGCTTGTCTGTGGAGGTCCCGGTCCCTCTGGAGAGTGCCCCAGGGTTACTGTCTCAGGAGGAGGGCTCCCTTCTGCACCCCAACATGGGGTCCCTGTCGCTGACAGCATGGCTGCTGAAAAGGTAGCCTTGGCCCCTTTCAATCTCTTGGGGGAGGTGGAGGAGTCCTCTTGACTTCTCATAAGATCTCCACCAGGTGAGCCTATGCTTTCAAATGGTGCAGGTTTTTGGTATGGTGAGCAGAGAGACGAGTGAATCCATTCTCATGTTTGGTGCAGCTGGTGCTGCAATACTTGTTTCACTTGTCTCAAGCCAGGCTGAAATCCAGTTCTGTCAGGGGGCACCTGAGTGCTCTTGTGGCACACCACCATCCCATCGCGTGAAAGCCCCTCTCTGTGCAGTCTCTCATAACCTGTTTCTTGCATTGTCTTTTGTTGTTTAAGCCCCTCATCCGCCCACCAGTGGCAGAGTGGAATCTCAATGTGGTGGTGTCACAGCTCATGGAGCTGCCATTCGAGCCCCGGGCTACCTGATACCTGAGGTATCTCTCATGGAAAGTCATCTTCCTGGTTGGGCTCACATTTGTTCACAAGCCTTGGTAGTGGAGCTGCCCTACACCAGGTTCTACAAGAACAGGATCATATTCCGCACGCACCCCAAATTCCTTCCAAAGGCGGTGTCTCCATTCTACCTCATTCAGTATGTGGTGCTTCCCACCTTCTTTCCACAGCCCCACACCAGCAGGGTGGAGGCTATTGTCCATACTCTGGACTGTAAGAGGGCCCTATCCTTCTACCTTCAACGTACCCAGGGCCACCGCAGAGCTTCAAAGCTTTTCATTTCCCATGACCCCAGTTGGCTGGAGGAGGCGGTGGCCAAGTGGACTGTCCACCTGGATGGCAGGCTGTATTGCCCTCGCCTGTGAGCAGACTGGGCTCTCTCTGGAGTGCCAGGTCATGGCGCACAGCGTCAGGGCCATAGCGGCCTCTGTGGCAAACCTGTGCTCCATTCCAATGACAGACATCTACCAAGCCATCACCTGGTCTTCGGTCCATACCTTCATAGCTCTTTACTGCCTGGAGAGGGAGTCCCAATGGGACAGTGCCTTCGGCCAGGCTGTACTCTGTAATCTGTTTGGGATTTAGATAACTCCTACCCTTCGACCCTTCTGTGTTCAGGCTACTGGAGTGCTGGTTCCTCACTGGACACATGGGCCATTCTGGAGTCTGTATCCTTGGGCTCAGTTGCTGCTGCTCATGGCTTCCCCATGAGGGCATCCCTGTTTTTCTACAGGCTTTCGGTAGCCTGTAGCTAGGGAGTACCATATGTGAGGCTGACTTCCTGCTTGTTCCTGGAGAAAGATAGTTACTCATCTGTAACAGGTGTTCTCCGGGGACAACAGGAATCCATCCTCACAACTCTCCCTTCTCCCCATGGAGTTGCTTTCTTGATGTTTTGTTTTTTTGCCGTCTTAGCTATGTCATGAGACTGAGGCAAGATGGCACCCTTTGCGGGAGGGGGAGCACGCCTGCATGGTGTCATCTTCCAAAGACTTTCTTTGAAAGCTGGGGAGATGCTTCCGCGAGGGCTCTGTCGGCACCGATGTCACCCATATGTGAGGGCCGATTGCTGCTGTCCCCAGAGAGCAGCTGTTACAGGTGAGTAACTTCACTTTACCCAGTTTCTCACGAACAGTCTTCTGAAAATCATTCAAGATCCCCTTCACTTCTATTCCTAATTGTGTGTATTTTCTGAGATCCTGCTCCTAGTCCTTCATCTGTGAACACAGAACAAAAATATTTGTTGAGCAATTCTGCTTTATCCTTCTCAGCTTCTACATTTTCCTCCCTTTCACCCTTGAGTCTGACAATACCACTTTTGCACTTCCTCCTCCCACTAACATATCTGAAAATGTTGTGTCCCCCATTTATTGCTTTGGCTATATCTTCTTTGTGTATCTTTGCTTTCCTGACTACTTTCCTAGCTTCACTAAGTTTTTCTAAATATTGATGCTTGTCTTCCTCTTTCTGTGATTTCCTGGTGTTTTTTGAAGGCCACCTTTTTTTTTCTTCACTTTTTCAGCTACTTCTTTTGAGAACCATAGTGGCCTCCTTTTCCTTTTACATTTATTTACCTTTCTAACAAAAAGGTTTCTTGACCTTAATATCCCCTTTCATTTTTGCCCGTTGCTTTTCTATATCCCCCAGCTGTTCCCATCCCGCTAACAGCAACTTGAGTCATTTTCTCATCTAGGTAAAGTTAGTTTTCCTAAAGTCTAAGATCCTCGCATTTGAATGGACTTTTATCAGCTCTAGTTTTAATACCGAACCATACCATGTTTATGTTTATGCAATTTCTTGATATATTGCCCAGACCAAAGAGCATCAGAGCAGTTTACAATCGCTACAAGCAAGTACTGGATACATTCCCTCGTCCCCAAAGGGTTCACAATCTACATGTGTACCTGAGGCAACAGAGGGTTAAGTGGCTTGTCCAAGGCCACAAGGAGTTGCCTATAGGACCTTCAGCCTGAGATTGCTGTCCTCAGGTGGGAATTGAACCCCCGGCCCTCCGGCCTGAGGTACCTTGCCCTAACTACTAGGCCACTCCTCACATCTGATGATCACTGGATGCAAGATGATCTCCCACTATAACATCAGTAATACTTTCTCCATTGGTAAGCACCAGGTCCAGTATGGCCACAACGTGTGTGGGTTCTGTTACCAGTTGCCAGACTAGTTCTCCCTTTAGAGAATACAGGGATCTTCTTACTTCAGGATGACACCGCAGCAGGGATGTGCCAATAAGCATCCAGCATTTTAAAATCATCTATCAATAGCACTTCTCCTTTCATGGCAATACTGTGTATGTCTTCTCTTAAATCTCTGTCCAATTCTTCTCCCTATGAAAGAAATCTGTATATCACATCAATGCAAGTGGATTTCCTGTTCCCCCTTTCTAGTTTAACCCACAGTGCCTCCTCACTCCCTTTTAAACCCTCTATTTCTATAGCTTTAATATTATTTTTTTACATATAGTGTCACTCCTCTTCCCCTTTTTCCTACCCTGTCCTTCCCATAATAGCCTGGTATAATTACATCCCAGTCATGGTTGTCCATGAACCAAGTCTCCGTAACCACCACTAAATCCACCAAACACACTTCATTAATTTGCAACATTGTAGACAAAGAAGAACCCAAAATCACATCCAAACATACCACCTTAGGAAGTGTTGAGATGAGAGGGAACCAGTCATTAGAGAAAACACCTGATCACCCACTCCATCTCTCATAACAATCATAACTTCCATTTATTCATATTCGTGACTAAACTATTCCGAATCTTCCATACCTCAATAATCTGAAAATATTTAGAGGCTAAATCAAGTGAATCCTGCAATGTACTTTACCATCAACAGGAAAAAAGAACTGAATGCTATCAGCATAAATTCTCTAATGAATTTCTAACTTCCTAAAGATCCTATATAGAGGAGCTAAATAAATATTAAAGAGCAGGGCAGAAAGAACTGAGCCTGTGGAATACTAGCCCTTAGCAGTAAAGATTTCACAAAACCGGTAGCTGTACCATGCTCCCTCAGTCATTTCACCAAAATAAGATGGTCTGTGGTGTCAAATGCTGCAGAAAGATCGATCAGAACCAAAATAAAAGTTTGGACAATATTCAAACCTTTTAGTAACACATCTAAAAATGTCAAAAGTATAATTTCTATACTGTGTGCCATGTTAGCTTTTGGTGGCTTGCCCAGCATATTCCTGCATCTGAGACATGACTGAGTACATTAACGTGCAGTGCAGTTAACACGGGTGCATCTAACACCACCCATAGAGGTGTCTTTAGGTGCATTCACCCTAAGAGCCATGTTACCTGCAGTTGTGCGCTAATGTGCTCATCATGCACACACTGCATCTCTAGCCCAGCCACTTTCCACATTAGCACACAAGTGCCAGTTAATGTGCATTTTGGCATTTGGGAGCTGGCATGCCTATGTGTTGCTGTTCACTGCAGCCAGTTACTGCACTATATAATGCGCATTAGCTGGTTAGCAACACTTAGTAAAAGGGTTCCTTAGTCAAGTGATTCTCTTCATACCCTTTACATTTATTTTACTTTATGGCATATATGAGTTTAATTAATTAATTCAGGCCCTTCTTTTAAGAAATAGTGAATTATGTCATCAGTAATGGAACAAAGTTTTATTGGAATTCTCATTTAGTTTATTACATTCCAAAATGAAATCATTTGCAACATGGGGAGCCTATTTATCATTTCTTAAGTTAATCACTATTTAGATATTATTCCTTAGAGAAAATACGAGGAAATCCCAAACAATTTAATCCTATTAGTCTTCTTTTTTTTTACTTGAGTCTGCCAGAAATTTCTTTCTATTGAACACTGCACGTTATATAACCCTGTGCATTATGGAATGCAATACCAACAAAGTTATACAGCCTGTCTTATCTGCTGATTTTAATAAACTGTACAGTGCAAAAGGAAAGCTTAACTTTGTTTACTAGAAATGATATAGTCATCTATTAGGGTAAGTTTTTGAAATCCCTGCATTGCTTGCAAACCTGTGAAATACAAGCAAATTTTCAAAGGGAAAAAGTCCCATGTTTTTGCCAGCCCTGTTCTCTCTCCAAATCTGTGTGCCACTAGTAAAAGTACCATAGGGCAGGTATTTTAACCCAAAGAAGAGTAGGGCTATTTTCTATTGCTGACTTTGTGGGTACCTCTGGGGATGGAGGATTCCTCAAAACTGAATATCTTTCAGTGTTAAATGTTAAATTGCTTGTCCTGCTAGCGTGTTGTAGCACTTGGTCCAAAGCACATGTTCAATAGTAGACTAATGTAAGCCCATGGTAAATAGTGTATGAAGTAGAGAGAATGCTGTGCTATCTAGCATATGTCTGTAAAATCCCAATTTGCACCAGATATTCTTACATTTCCAGCATGTGTATGCAGATTTTAGGACACAAGCTACTATTTTGAAGCACTGGTTTAGCTTGCTTGGTGCATAGTATGCTATTCCACAATCACAATAACAATGAGTGCAGGGTTCCCTCGATCTGGTTCCCAAGAGCCATAGACCAGTCTAGTTTTCAGAATTTACACAATAAATGTTAAAATACAGTGAAGGTGATGCATATAGATGCATATTGCTTGTGGAAATCCTGAAAACCAGACAAATTTTCAGACCTTGAAGACTGGACTTGGGGACCCTCACTTTACTTTTTAATGTTGATAGTGGGGACCCTCATTTTTCCCCATAGTATGTTTAACGAAATAGTTTGACAGATGTCTTGGGTAATAAGCCAAAGTCATCAATTTTAGCACAGCTGAAATCCTGTCTTAAAGGGTTGGTTAAGCAACAGGATTATTCCTATGCCTTAGCTTAGTCATATGGTCTTACAATTTAACTTTATAAATCATTTTCCTTAATATTGTTGACATTAGTAATGGACCAGTTCATAAATGATTATGTGGAAGACGCCAACAGAGAAATTGAGAAGTACAACAGAGAACTGGAGCAGCAAGAATATTACGATCTCTTTGAACAAAAGATATAACTGAACACATTTCTGGAGTATTATGATGGTCTAGATTATTATCAGTTAATATAACATGCTCTCCATGTTTAGCGAAAAAGAAAACATAGTTTCTTAAACTTGTTCTTGTCTGTCTCTTTGAAATGTTTGTTCTTAGGTTTGGGAGCTACATTGTTATTTGTTTACTTGTTTGTACTGTCCAGTTTATTCCCTTTTTATCATAAGCTTAAATCCTTTTAAACAAAAAAATAAGCACCAACTTGAATTTTTACACAAGTTAATATTGTATAGCTAGCAGTGTAAATATAGAAAAATACTAAATAGGCTTGGGCCTGATGTTAAAACTAGTAAACCATACTATGACTCATAAGGCTTTGCCTCGCTTTAAAAGGCACTTTAAAAGTGTTTTCAAACACGAAATCAAAACTGAAAGAGAACATCATTTGCAATGAAACTTAGGAACTCAGTGGACTTCATACATGTATAAAGAGCAGAACTCCATAAATGGAAGCCAGTGAATAGAACGGGAAAATAATTTTTCAGCTATTTCCAGTATAAGTTGTGTTCAACTCTGCTTAAGTATTTTATTGCATCTAGCCATCATGTTTGCTTCACTGGGATTGAATCCCTTGCTAGCGTACTGGAAGTTTAGGGAGTTGTAGCTAATTTCCTTTGTACTTTTAATTCTAGGTCGTCTTCAGCCTGCTAATTAGGAGATAACCCAGTTCAAAAAGGACTTTATGAGACATAAATTAATTTATCATAAATAGGCATTTTGTTTTTAGGTTTTAACTGATAAACATTGATAAAACACCCTACAGTGAAAAGAACGAAATCAATGTTTATTGGCAAAGAGTGAAAAAAAACCTGTTTCTTTGTTCTCCCCACACCACCACTGCCCAGTACTCTCCAAACCTACTCCTGCCTTAGAAATACTGGTTTGTCTTTGCACCTTTTCTTTGCTGTTGGATCTTGAGAGGCACAAAATCTTACCAGCCAGCAGACTTTCACACTCTTCTTGCTATTGGTTCCGGTGTCCCCTGTTGGCTGGTGTTACAATTGGGTATATATAGAAATAAAGGCTAATAAAAACAAAAAATATATATTCTTATTGGACTAACACCACATTTTTTGACTAGCTTTCAGAAACTAAAACCCTCTACCTCAGGATAGAACAATATGAGCAAAAGAGGGCATTAATAGAATCTATAAATAAATCAGAAACTCAATCCAATGATAATCAGAAGGGGAAAAGGTAGGAGAGAGGGGGAATATTCTAAGTTTCGAGTATCTGATCATTTTAACTTCATTGATACAGTGCTCTGGTTCCGAGAAATGCTACCCCACTGAGGTGTCACCTTAGTCTGCTTTGTGGGATCTGTTCTGATAACTATGTGAATTGATTGTTGTCTTTTAACATCTGGCCTGACTCTTCAGCATACCATTCTTCACATATTCTGCATTGAATAATATATACTACATGAAAGGAGGAGCATGAGTAGGATTCCCTTATGCTGCATGTGGGTAACTGTGGGATCCTGTGATATGTGCTGGCACAGTTTGCAGTTTGGTATTGTGGGGACTTCTGCCATTCTCTTCTTTTTGAACTTCTATTAGAAGCTTGCTTTTCACTAATTTTTGCTTCGGCTTGTGTAGTTGTCATATGCTCAATATTAGCAGAGCAGGCAATATCTCTTTTAGTAATTTATTCTCATGGAGTAGTATCCATAGGTCTTTGGTGATTTTTCTGTTTTTCCAGCTCTAGATTGTATGTCACTGCAAGAGGCCTCCTCTCTAAGGTTTTCTTTTCTTTGTACTGCAGTAGGTTTGTCCTGAGAGTGCTAAATGATGACTTGGGGATGAGCAAAAGGGAAAATAGGCCTTACGAGAGTAAGTAGTTGGGATGAAATTTGTGTGTCTACATAAATCTCTAAAATAATTTTTAAAATCAAAATAGTTAAATTTAGCAAATGTAAACACTTAAAAAAGAAACCCTAAGAATGATGAACCTTTAGTAAGGAAAACTGAATACAATTGCACACTTAACCTTATTCCCTCATAATTATTTAAAGTTCCGTGGTTTCAGTTGTGCAATTTGCACTTGTTAGAATAATTTTTTGTAGTTTTTGGGTAGTGTTTAAATGTTACATAAATGGGATAGCAATATAATTCCCTGCAAATGAGATTCTTTTGAGTTTTTAAATTGTTTATATGGTAGCATGGTGTAAGTGTAGCCAAAAATCAGTCATAGTATCAAACTAGCCTTTGTTTGATCAAATATAATTCATGTGCTTCCATAGAAAAATTAACTGAAGAATTAGATTGTTGGTTACAACATTACGAAGACAGATGCAGACACATCAAAAACATATAATTTCAGTCCCAGAAAACCAGCATATATTTTAATGCTTAAAGTCGAGACTTTTAAAATGTAGATTGAAGACTATATGAGGCCCGCTAGCACAATTTAAACACATGAAAATAAGGTGCTATCTCTAAATACCCTATTGTTTTATCATTAGTAGAGTGAAAAAACTATTTTGTTAAATAGTATTTTTTTATATTTTAAGCTGTTCAAACAGAATTTGGTCCAGCTACAGTACTGGTAAAAATGCTGGGATTGTTTGGGATTTTTTTTCCTTTAAAGGTAATCGACCTTGGGGAAATGCAAGAAAGGCTGGACGAGCATACTTGACTGGACAAAGGTTTTAGAGCAAAGCAGTTCTATGGTCATCATGCTTAATATTGGAAGAATCCTTTTTGTGCCAACCACTGAAGAGCAGCAAGTAATGTTGACATCACTAAAAATGTTATTGTTGGCATTAAGATGGATGCTATAAGCAGCAAACAGGATCTTCAGTCACCTGGCTTAAAAACATTTTGTCCAGACAGACAGATATGTGTTGCCTGTGTTGGCAATACATTTTTTTCTTTAAAGGACAGTGATACTGTCCATTAAAGATATTGCTCTTTTTTATGAGAACAAGTAAGACTCAATTTTTGCAAAGGTTGATGGGCTGAATGTACTTTAAAACAAATACAAATTCACATAGACGTTAATTTTTATTTATGGTATTGTATGGTTAAAAGAAGTGATTGATGTTTGTGGTATGCTTTATTATCAAGAAAATGGATCAACTCAACAATTTAAAATCAAAACAATGTTGAATTTAAAACTGTTTTCTAGGAAATTGTGTTTAAATAGCATAAATTGGATCACAATATGGAAATACAGAATATACATCATTTCTGACGTGTTCTGTTAACATCCCTTCTGGTGATTAATTATAGGACTCTTACACTAGTAAGATTTAGAATTTCAGGCAATGTAGATCATAATTATAAACGTTTCTAATGCAATAGTTTGTTGTAGGTCTTTCTTGTTGAAATCTAAAACAGTTTTTGAAAATTAAGAATCTCTCATGCACTAGAGACATTGAGAGTAATTATGATTTTCCTATGAAGTCCAATATATGTGCTGGCAGTTTGTTATCCAGCTTTCTTAGGAAAACGTTTGTGACAGGTTTTAGAGCACTATTAAGCTATCTATGCATGGCTACTCTTGAATTTTTTTTTATATAGTGCCTGTTAAAGTTGATAATAGGAGATTATTGGTGTTTTGAAAATATCTTTAATTGGGCTCTGTCTACAGGCATTGTATAAATATTTCAGGACAATGTGAGCAACATACACAAAATACTTACAGGATACAAAAGAGGGAAAAAGTTAATAAAAATACAATATGGCTTGTAAATACAATTATCTACAACAGCTGATACTTTTCCAATATACGAGTAGTCATATTGTTCCAGAAAAGCCATATATCTATAATAAGTACATTCGTACTTAACTGTTGGGTACTTTAATTAAGACTTGTAGTAGTTAAGATAACATTTCTAATCATTTTGTCTTTTAAAAATTAGCATGTAGGTTCTAAGTGCAATTTAAGTAAGAATAGATGATTCTAGTTTAACTTTGCTCTACTGACTCTTTAAAAACTTGCCTATGTGATTGAATAAAATCTCAAAATTGATATATGTAAACTAATGAATTCAGGTTTATTATGATGGATTTAATCACACAAAAAGAAAATTCACTTCTGTATTAGTAGACCATAAAATTGTATATGTAGATTCTTTCTATGCTCTGTACACAAACTAGTTTTTAAAGAATGAGTCAGGAGATCATAATAAGTGATATAATGTAGATACTGTCTTGTGCACGCTAAATTTTAATGTCACAAGAAGAAGACCTTTCACCATGCTGGTACTGCTTCAGTTATGTAAATTATTTTGGTATTGAAACAATATGATTACCTCAGACTTTGATATGTAACAAATTTGTGAATAAAATACAGAAAACTGTGATGGCGCTATGTTTTTTAAACATTTCAGTGCCTTGCTTATGGCGCCATTGATGCACTAAGCGAATTTGAACAGTGGTTGTCATAAGTCTTATAGCTTTCTCCCTTCTTTTAAGGGGGTCAACAGTGTTGGTGAAAGGACTTAAAATTAGCTTAAAGTATTAGTATATGCTGCATAGGTAACTTGTACAAAAAACTCTTTGGGGACTAAATATGTGAAAAGACATAACTTTATATTAAATGTAGAACTGCTAGCATTTTAATAGCAGTAAAAGTTGTTTCTAACAGGTTGGCAGCACTTTTTCCCATAGACCATAATTTTATATTCCTGTTAGAAATGTATATACTGTACTGTAACTCTTACTTTAGGGCTAATTATTTAGAAAAAGAATTGGCTTACTAAAATGTCTAGTTTTAAAGGTTTTGTAGCTACTTTAAAACATGATTAAAATGTTTAAAGTACAAAAGTGCCATTACACTGTGTCTCTTCGTACTGTATGAAAGAAGAATAACAGTAACTTGAGTGCAGGCATTTCTACTTCATTTAGAAGTGCTTAACAGAGTCCTCAAGGGGTTTACATACCTTGCTGACCTTCTCCTTAGCAGCTTGTGGTTTTTCACAGAGAATGAGTGTAATTTGAAGTTGCTGAAGTTATGGGAGGGAAGGAAGGAGACAAACTTTACAGGGAATCAGTTGTAACTTGAAGTACTCTGTAATCAGTTCATAATATTTTTAAGCTATTGATTTGTGTTTCATGTCTAAGATCTTATGCTAAACATTATTTCAAAAATTACAGGGTGCATTTCAGTTGTAACTTGAAATATCCCTAATAAATTGATCTTGAGATATTTTTTTTCTGAATTTGCACAGCTATCAGCTCTGGAATGCCTCTAGAGGTGTTCTTGAAAGGGAAAATTTAATAATAAACTGTGAGTTATTAGAAATGTTCATTTAAGTTTTAGGGTTTTAAAAAAAAGTACCTCAAAATGTTTTTTAAGAAATTGCTTAGTTTTAATAGTTTGTAAGCTACTAATGATAAATTTCACTTTACAGTGTGCCAAAATTTGCTTTTATATTACCTTTCAATGCTGTGATTTTTCAAGTTAAATTGAAAACTTGTTTCCGCAAACACTACTGTAACTTCAGTGAAACAATTGTGTGATTGAAGCCTTTTTTGCTTGTTCTATTTATTACACTATTCAGTTTGATATCTATATTAAATTACCTTTCCATTTATTTTTGTATTTTACCTGGTTGTGTGTATTTTATTTTTACACATGTAATTCAGATGTGATGCTAAAAACCAATAAACTATTCTATTATGTATGGGTTTCATTTAATTGTTTGAATTAATTGTAAGCAAGCAGTTGTTAAAAATTTATTTTTACTTTTAGCAAAGAATATAAAATTCATGCTTCAGATCACCAATTAGCAATCGGAATTTTACTATTCTGTTCATTTCGGGTGTATTTATTGTTTATTTAAATAATCACAGTTCATATCCCAGATTTTATTTTCCAGCAAAAATTGTGTAGGTGGAATCTTTGAAAGACCAAGTAACCAGGGTATCCCGGAGGCCCTCCGCCTCCTCTTAAGTAACACATCCTCATACCCCCCAGCCATCCTTAATACCATGTTCCCCTACACACCCCTTTGTCATAGCAAATGACACACACCAAATTTCTGGCAAAACTTTTTTTCGCAGCTTTATTGTCCGCTTACAAGCACCGGCCCACAACACAAGCCACACATTTACAACATCTCAAACATAATCCTCCCCCCCCCCCAACTCCAGACAATGCCCCCCATCAGCTGTATTATTAGCAAGGTGGTGCATCATCCTCACCCCAACCCTGCCGCCTGCCTTGCCATGTTAATAGCAAAGGCCAGCCCCACTACCCTAGACCGGGCAGAGACCCCCAACCGGGATGTCTCGCCCCACCACGGGAAGCCCTTTGCTCCCCCCAATGCGCCTTAATCTGTTTAAGCCCCGCCGTCTCGGCGAGCGCTAGCTTTCTACCCTGCCACCAGCACAAGGTGACCTCTCCATCCTAGTGCCGCCCCCCCCAACAAAGTTGTGACCAACAAACCTCTCCAGTGCCTCCTGCCAGTCATTTAATAACAAATCCTGACCCACTGGAGAAAGGTGCACACCATCCGTGTGATATAAACCAGCACATTTCACCTCCACCCAAGGATGCTGTACCTGTAAACCGCCAGTCTGCTGAACCCATCGCCCAATCTGCTGGTTAATCTTAACCAAACCTCGAGACCAATGAAGCTGAGATTGGCAAGCCGGGCGAGGAATTATATCCGATCATACAATCACCACCCCCGGCAACAAGTTCTGCAACAAAGCAACATCTCGCTGGACAGCACGAATAAGCTGTCTACAGAACCAACTGGAAAGATCGTTGCCACCTAAGTGAAGCACCAGTCCCACTGGCGCTGTCGTTGTCTGGCCTGCTGGTGCACCAACGGTAGGAGCTGCCACCAGCACATGCCACGCTCGCCCATCCAGATCAGCTGTATGTTGCAGGACGCCAGGCCCAAGTGCACTCAGGGGACATGAGATGGCCCTGCGCTCCGCCCAATACACAAAGGAATGACCAATGAGCCACCATGGAAGCCACCAGCAACCACCCTCTGCGGCATGCCACTCACTGGAGATCCTGTAAAATGAAGAAAAACATTAATGCCCCCCCACACCACCCCGACCCCCACCTGCCACTCTCACCTCCTATCTCCACCCCCAAAATACCCAACCCAGGCAGCTCTCCCCACCAGGCCACATTACAACTTTTCCGGGTGAACATAACCTGCATATGCCCCAGAACGGCACCGGCCAATCCGTTGAATGACCTCTCCCTCCAGCCCAGCCGCCGCTGAACTAGTAGCAGCCCCAATCCTGAAAGAATGTGACGCAAACTGCGTCTCATCAAAGCCAACCGTAGTGAACTGAAACTGTCACAGGCTTGCCATCCTCATGCAGAAATAAGAAGCCAGGACCCTTCGGCCGCTTGCCCAAATACGAAAACATTCTGCACCAGGCAAGAACACAACTCGGGAATTGCTTTCAGCACCACCCATTCCCCTTTCCCCAACTGGTCTGTTTTGGATTGAGGGAGGAAGATGCACAGCTGAGTCGCAGACAAAGCCACATGCTTAACATCCAGACCCCCAAATGCCCCCCGCTTTTTGGACCGAGGCACCAGCTCACAAACACGAAATGCCCCAAAAAAGGCAATGACAAACATGGCCCTAAAGAGCACTGACTCAAAGTCAGAGACCGCCACCACAGGCAACACCTCCCAGATCCGCAACAGCAATTCGTGCAACACTGGCTGACGCCAATCTTGTCCCATGGGATGCTCTTTTGCCCATCCCCTCAACAGACACCTCACCAAAAAGGAAGCCCTAGGGTTGCCCCAACCAGCAGCCTTGCAGAAAAAGGAAAAGCCGGCTAACGCCGACAAGATTGCCAACCTGCACCAGCCCTCACCTTTTGCCCATACTATGAACAAACCCAATGACCCATCATCAACTCTTCCCCCCCTCCAACCCTGCCCCCTCAAAAACTCACACACCTTGGAGTAGCCTCGCAAATACGAGGACCAGGTCCTCGGCGCCACCAAGGAACACAGCAATGCCATCACTCCAGGGTCCCAATCTGCCAAAGATGATCCGGCACTGCCGATGCTGCCACGTCTGCCCCTGGGGCCAACAGGCAAAACTGCGACCACTGAAAACGGGACAAAGCATCGTCAATTAAGTTCTGTATGCCCGGCACATTTTATTTATTTATTTATTTAGTCAGATTTATTATACCGCTTTATCATTAAATCAAAGCGGTTATTACAGCAAACAATCGAGGGGAGTGGGGAGAGTGTGCGACATGCAGTGTGAAACATCTTAGAGAGTGTGGTCGAGGGGTGTGAGTGAACTATGTAAGGCTACTTGAGACAAGTGGGCTATGTACAATTGAGCAATCTACAATTGGGCTATATACAGGTCTAGATACAGTTTGTAAAGGCTTCAGTTTGGCTATGGCGGAGTTTAGTTCAGGTGAAGTCCTTGTAATGATCCATGAAAAGCTTTGTTTTTAGTAACTTTCTGAAATCATTGAGGTCCGTGGCAGATCTCAGCTCGTCTAGGAGAGAGTTCCACAGGGTGGGTGCCGCCAGGGACAGAGCTCTTCTTGAGGTGTCCTGTCTAGATTTGGTGAATTCTCGTGGGGTGATGATGTGGTTGGTGGTTTTCCTTCTTCTGGATCTGGTGAATCTGTCCGCTTTGATGAGAGGTTGCAGGCTGTCTGCTGAGATGTTCTGTCTTATCTTGAATATGTTTAGGATAACTTTGTATTGTATACGGGAGCTGATTGGGAGCCAGTGGAGGTGGTACAGGATAGGAGTAATGTGATCCTGTCCGAAGTGGCCTGTTATTATGCGGGCGGCAGTGTTCTGAGCCATCTGAAGTGGTTCAAGGGCCTGTTTTGGTAGCCCTAGGTATATTGGGTTGCAGTAGTCGAGTGTAGGGGTGATGAGTGTTTGACAGACTGTACGGAAGTGGTCCTGTGAGAGGATGGGTTTGAGGCATCTGATGGTTCTCATTTTGAGGTAGGCGTTTTTTGTGGTTCTGGCGATGTGGGCCTGTAAGTTTAGGTCTTTGTCGAGCGTGACTCCGAGGTATCTCACTTCGAGCTTTACTGATATTGTGACGTTATTTAGTTTGATGGTGGGTGTCATTGAGAAGGTAGGGTTCCTTGATATGACAAGAGCTTCTGTTTTGTTATGGTTTATGGATAGATTGTTTTCTAAGAGCCAGGTTGTCATTTGCTGGAGACAATTGGCTAGGTTGGAGTAGTCAGGGGTGTCCAAGTCTATTGGGGTGAATATCATTATGTCATCTGCGTAGATGGTGTATTGGATCTTGTGGTTCTTGATAATGGAGCAGATTGGTTGTAGGTATATATTGAATAGCAGGGCGGATAGGGATGAGCCTTGTGGGACGCCCTGGGTGGCTTTCAGGGGCCGGGAGGTGTCTGCGCTGCATTTGACTTGTAGCTTTCTGTCAGTCAGGTATATGGTGAACCAGTTCAAGGTGGTGCCGTGTAGCCCAATCTCTTGTAGTCTCGCTAGCAGAGTCGTGTGGCTCACTGTGTCAAATGCTGCGGAGACGTCTATGAATATCAAGATGACTCCCATTTTGATGTTATCGATAGTCCAGCTCAGTTTGTCGAGGAGTTGGATTAGTAGCGTTTCTACCCCCGTGGTTTGGTCAGAAGCCGTGTTGATTTGGGTCCAGGGGGGCATGGGTATCGATGTGGTCCTGTAGTTGGTGCTGGACTGCTTTTTCGATGACCTTGGCTAGGAGGGGAAAACTTGAGATGGGTCTGTAGGCAGCAGGGTCAGTTTTAGCTAGTGTGGATTTCTTTGGGATGGGGCGTATTGTAGCTAGTTTGAGTGCGCTTGGCATTATTCCTGTAGTGAGAGAGCTTGTGGTTAATTTGCAGATGTCCTGAATCAGTTCTTTTTTAAGAACTTTGATTTATGTTACGGGGCATGGATCGGTGGGGCGGTGCTGGTGTTGAGGGTGGTGATGATGTTTGATTATCTGTTCCTTGATTGGGATGCTGAATTTGTCCCATCTTTGGTTGGGATGAGGGGGCTTGTTGCTGCTGATTACTTTGTTGTCCTTTCTGGGGGCTGTGAATTTTGTTTTAAGGTGGTCCGCGAAAGTCTGTGAATCAATTTGCTGTTCGTTTCTATTCTGGGGTTCGTTGGTGAGGGTCTTTACTATGTTGAAGAGTTTGCGGGGGTTGTTGGTAGATTCATGATGAGGTTTGTGTGGTAATCCTTGTGTTGGTTGATGAGTTTGTTATATTCTTCTTGTTTTGACTGGTATAAGTCCTGTAAGGGGTTTGATTTGGAGCGTCTCCATCGGCGTTCGAGCCTTCTTAGTGCTCTCTTTGCATTGCGAATTTCCTTAGAGTACCAAGGAGTGAAGCTGGGTCTATTTTTGTGTGGTTTCCTTGTGTTGGGGGTGTTAGATCTGGCGGTGTTTGAGATGGTGTTTTTCCAGTTTTCTGTTTGTTCGTTTATGTCCTCTGGGCTGTTGTTGAGGAGGGGTAGGGTGGCTTGTAGGAATTGATCCTTATTGAAGCTTCTGAATCTTCTTGTTGTGGGTGGTTTGTCTTGGAGGTTGTTGCATTTTGCAGCTTGTATCTGGATTTGTAGTAGGTGGTGGTCCGACCAGGGTACTGGTGTAATTGATGGTTCTGCGATGGATTTGCTTTCTATTAGGTTGTTGGGGGTGAATATGAGGTCAGGGGAGGATCCGTTTCTGTGTGTGGGTGTACTGATCATCTGGGTGAATTGTGAGTTTATCGCTGCAAGGAAGGCTTCTGCGTCCTTGTTATTTGTGGATTTGAGGTTGAAGTCACCGAGTATGAGCAGAAGTTTGTGGAGGTTGTTGACTGTACATATGGCTTCCAGTATTGTAGATAGTTCGTCTGATGGTGCATTCGGTGCTCTGTAGGTGAGGTAAAGTGCAAGGTTCTTGTTTTCATCCTCCTTCCGCTTCTTCCATCTCTCACCAGACTGCATCCTCCCCTCTAGAAGTCAAAATATATCAATATATCGACGCCTCCAGATCCGATGCCTCAACTTCCGCGGAACGCCCTCCCACAACTCCGCACAATGAACCACCAAAGAGGATGCACAATCACCCTTATCGACAGCCGCCACTGGCGATCCGACTGAAGAACTCCCCAACAAGGAAGAGAAGAACGACGAAGACGACTCGCGATGACAGCGACACCCATGTCTACGCTTAGACTTGGCTTTGTGGCCCGCCTCAACCGTGGCCCCCACAGACAGCGCCACCCCACCTGACCTAGTAGCCTTCCCCACGCACTCACCGTCCAGCGCAGCGCAGCACCAGCAGCCGGCTCACAGATGACCGGCGCCTCCTCACTCGGACCCGACTGCCCTAGCATCTGCAACCTTGACGCTGATCCAACAGTCCAATTAAGATCAGATATACCGGCCCTCACACTCACATCCACAGTTACCTGCAGAGGGAGAGAAGTAGAAACACCAGCAGCAACAGCCCCAGGACTGTTACCCCCCTACCCCACCCACCTCCCCAACTCCATGCAGAAGCTCCCAAACCCCCATCTGCTCACCCCACGCCCCCCATGCTGAGCAACTGATCCATACCGCCGAGGCCTACCCCTGACCAGTCTCCCCAACCATACCCCCAAGGCCCAATTCCACCTTGCTGCCCCCCCAGACCAACTCCCACACCCCCCGTAGGCGATGGAGACATAAAATGCCCCCTAGGGCGCCACGGACTATAACCACCCGGAAAAAACGCAGGGAAAGGAACCCCACCTGCATTGACTCCCACAGAATCAGCACCCGGGCTCACCTGAATTCCACCCAAAACACCCCCCCCCCCCCTCAGCTCCTGACATCTCTACCCCTGACACTTTCCCCCAGATGCCCCTGGATTACCTGCTCCACCTGCGGAGACCCCCCCCCCCCCGGCAACTCCTAGCCACGCCCTTAGCCCCCTTCCAGGAACCGAGCGTGCCCTCCCCCCACCTCCCCCTCGGGATCCCCCCTACCGACCCCCTAACCCTACGAGCTCCCGGCGCCACAGACCAGACAGTACCAGGCAACCCGCCACCGGCCGGCACTCCCCCTGGATGGGGCTCTTAAATCCCCCCACTGACCCCTCACACTTGGGCCCTTCTGCAAACGCACCATGCTCAGCTCTGCCCTGCAGAAGTTCCTCTTCTTTTTTTTTTTTTTTTCTTTTGATGAATTATAACATCCAGCCCACTAAACTCGCAGCCTAAACTGCTACCCCCTGTCTATTTTTGTTTTTTAATGCCCTCAGGTAACAAGGCCCTCAGAAACGGCCCAAACTGCTGCACCTCCCCACCCCACACCCGGCAACTGTATTGACTGCCGCACCCTCCCCCACCTAGTGGCAAACAGCAACTCTCCCGCGAAAGGAAAACCCACACGCTGCTATTCGCAAGCGAGCCCGGCTTCCCCACCTGTCCCACAGCCTCCTGCACCTCGCAAGTTGACCACCGAAACTGCTTGACACTTTCCACACCCCTCTCCCCCGTCCCCACGACACAGAAATCCGACGCTCCTAGACAGCTCCCCCCCCCCACAATCCAAACGAAGCGCCCACCCCCCACAAAGGCTACCTAATCTGCTGCGACTCACCACCGCACAAGCCGCCGCCATCGGAAAACTGCCTGCATGCTCTCGCCGAGGACCCGACAGGCTCCACTCGCCCCGCCCACCTCCTAAGTGCCAATGAAATCGCCCCACGCACCAAACGGGCAATTTCAAATGACGCCCGCTTTCCCTCGCACACACTCCCCCCCCCCCCCCCCACACACACAACAAGCACGAGGCTGAGAGCCGGGCCCCGGGAACTCGGTTGCTGTTGGCCTCGGGACCCGGCCCTGCAGCCTCGATCATTAACTGTAAAGATCAAAAATTCTATTGTTCATTACTTTTGGTGTGCTTTTTGTTTCCATTATCTATAAAATGTCAGCACAACACTCAAAAGATATGATCCTGGTAGAAATGATTCCTTTCTAAATTATAAAATCTAAGGGGTTTTTTTTGCACAGCTCCCTTGACATGAGGATGTGCATGCAGAAATGGAGTAAGATACCTAACTGTCGGTCATCCCATATGTATTATTCTTTCTGCGTATTGTATGATATGGTTGCTACAGCCCATCTTGGACCACTTCTGCGTATTACCCTGTCTGTAAATCTAGGTCCATGTATTTCTTTTGGGATCGTGCTTCCTTTACAATCTTTCTCAACACAGAAAGCACAGGGATTGCATAGCAAGAAAGAGTTTCCCGAAAGAGTTTCCAGCACTTCTATCCACTGTCAATTCTACTGACTATGCTTTCACCCTTCCTTATTATAACACATACATGCTACCCCTGAAAGATCACCTTACCAAAACATTCATAATTTCCACTGCTACTGAAAAATCACTGCCAGCTTCCCAAACTATTCCTTTCATATGGCCCATTGCATGATAGCCTTGTGGCAGGCTATGGCCTAGTATGGCCTGCTACTATGAAAGGCCTGTAAGTTAGGCCTGGATCCTAACCCCCATTATAGCTAGAAAAGAACTAAAAATCTGTGAAAAATGAGAAAACTGCTGTAAACTGCTTAATAAGAAGTTTTACATGAATTCATAAGTCTTTCATTATTCTCTTGTGTGCAAAAGAAAGAAATGTTTCAATACATGCATTCCTGAAGCTAGGGATAACCTTGCAGTAGAGAAGTATCAAAATCAAGAACTGCACCATTGTTAAGAACAATCCTAAGGGAGGGGGCTGGTTGCTAGGCCCCGGAGGGATTACTGATTGGACAGGTGCAGGGGGCGTTGGAACCAATGAAAGGTTTGCACGTATCAAGCTAGAACCAATAGAAAGTTCTCATGTATCAAACTGAAAAAGAGGTATAAATGGTTATGTCTCTGTAAAAGCTTTGCTCAGTTCCTTTTGAAGCTTTGACTGACTGGGCCTGTGCACAATAAACTGGCTTGGACCCTGTCAATTGACTCCTGGATTTATTCATTGATTACACTTTGCTGCAGCATATTCTTGGTGCGTTGGCCGGGAAGTGCGAGTAGTAAATGGTATTCAAGTGAATAATCTACGAAATTTGCCTCGAGGTTTGGCCCGGTTGGAACCGTGTCTGTCCGACCGCGGGGGGAACCTCAGGTGCCGCCGGCCCCTTTGTGCCGGAGAGGGTTTCGCCTGCCTCGGCGGGCCATAGGGTCCGGCTGGCCAACACCTCCGACCCGGGGGGAGTCCAGGATCCAACCCAGGAACTGGTGTGGTATCGGGAACCGGATCCGGTGAGTAGACATTTCTGTGATTTGATAGTCAGAAAGTACAGCCTGGGACACAACGTCTTGCATGTGCAGGACTGATTTGGTATATTTGGTATAGACTAACTGGGAAAATCTCGCATGAGTATGCGCGAGACAAGGGAGCCTGATCACCTCCCATAAGGGCGGTCCTAGTAAGCTCCGCGTAAGGGAAAGCGGAAGCCAAAGCTAGCGACCCTTCTTGTTTGGAATAGTCAGTTAGTCAGAAAACCTGGGCACTTGAAAAATGATTTCTTGTTGAAATATGATTGCTTGTGTGATTGAGAGGTCTTGAAATACAGATCGAGCGAGAGTGGACTCCTGAGTAGCGCAGTTCCTGGCTGGGCGACCGCGCCCAGGTCGCGAAAAGGAGGAAGTGAGTGGTGTTTGTCCCCCCCAGTGTTCTGTGGGCTGTACGGACCCCTTACCTACAGCCATACTACCTATCCTTATTGTTCATTGTCCTGTACGTCATTACATGTACATAGTTACGTTTAGATTATGGGAGGGGCGGAGTCCACGCAAACTCCGTTGGAGTGTATGATCAAGAATTTCCGTAAAGGATTTTCAGGTGATTATGGTATGAAAATGACTCCGTCTAGATTAAAAATGTTATGGAAAAGGGAGTGGCCCGTGTTAGCTACTTCATGGCCCCGCGGGGGCACCTTTGATGTAGAAACAGTTTTTCGAGTTCATCAGCTTGTACAAAAAGCGTATCCTGACCAGTTCCCCTATATAGATTCCTGGTTAGGTGCTTGTGAACGACAGCCCTCATGGATGAAGCGCTGCTGTGAGGAACGCTGTAGAATATTTGTAGCCACCACTAGGGGAACCAGGAGAGTTGAGGAGAAGCTGCCTGTGTATTCTGCCCCAGAGTCCCCTGATATCCTGGCTAGGTTACCCCAGTACCCACAGAGGTTAGTTCCTCCAGCACCACGGCTTGAAGTGGAGCCAGATGAGGAACCCCAGAAAACGCCACTGCAGCAGCCTAAGAAGCTCCCTACCCGGAGTGATAGTCCCGAGTCAGGCCCAAGCACGTCGGGGGGACCCGAGTCCTCTGATGAGGTAGAAAGCGGAGGCTCTCCTGCCAGTTCAGGGTCACCCACCAAGGAGACTTGTGCCTGGGAGCCTTATGATTTAAGAAGTATAACTCCCAAGAAGAAGAAGGAGAAAGCAGGGCACCTAATGCCATTACGCCAAGTGCCTGGAGTACCTGTTTTAAATGATCAGGGCCAGATGGCGCCAGGACCAACCAGCCTAGTTTACGTGCCCTTTTCCACTACTGATTTATGAAACTGGAAAATGCATTATGCATCCTATACAGCCAAGCCTCAGGAATTAACAGAATTAATGTCTAGCATTATGCAAACCCATCAGCCTACCTGGGCCAATTGTCGCCAGCTCCTGTCCACCCTCTTTACTACTGAGGAGCGAGGGCGAATTGGGCAAGCAGCCCTCCGTTGGTTAGAAGAGAACCCTGTAGAAGGGGGAGGAATAAACCCCCCACAAGCAGCTGCTGCAGATTATCCAAATGAAGATCCCATGTGGGACCCGAATGATGAAAGGGGGGCGGCGGCCCTAACCAGATTTCGTCAGGCCTTATTGCAGGGCCTGAAGAAGGGAGGCCAGAGGGCCATGAATATCGGGAAGGTATCGGAAGTCCTCCAAGGTCCAGATGAGAGCCCAGCGGCCTTTTATGAGCGGTTGTCTGAAGCTTATAGATTATATACCCCATATGATCCCGCCGCTCAGGAGAATTTACGCATGGTAAATGTGGCCTTTGTCAGTCAGTCCCAGAGAGACATAAAATGAAAATTGCAGAAATTGGATGGATTTGCGGGCATGAATACAGCACAGTTAATGGAAGTCGCTCAGAAAGTATTTGTGAATCGTGAAAATGAACATGACAAAGAAAGTGAATGGAAGATGAAGAAGGCAGATCTTCTTGCTGCCGCTATAACCGAACGACGTGGAGGAGGTTTTCCTAATCAAAGGACCAGAGAACGTGGAAGAGGCCGCGGAAGTGGAAGGCCTCCATTAGGTGCGAATCAGTGCAGAAGGACATTGGAGAAGTGAATGCCCGCATCTGGACTCTGCCCCTGCGAGGGGAGGAGGGAGTCCCTGGAGAGCAGGAGGACGATTTCGAAGGAGGGGAGGAATGAACCGAGCACAGTTCCAGCAAGAGAGAGAGGAAGCCATTGAGGGAGTGGCAGTAGCAACGGGCTATGATTTGGATGACGTGGATGAAGACTAGGCCAGACCGGGCTCCAAGTTCACCCTGGGTCCCCAGGAGCCTATGGTCAGTTTGAAGATAGGGGACCAATACATGGATTTCATGGTAGATACAGGAGCAGAACATTCAGTAGTAGCCAAGCCAGTAGCTCCTCTTTCCTCTCGATCTGTTACCATTGTTGGAGCCACTGGAAATAAAGCCAAAAAGTCATTATTGCAGAACCGCATGTGTGAACTAGGGGGACAGAAAATAACGCACCAGTTCTTGTATATGCCTGAATGCCCCATTCCACTACTGGGCCGAGACATGCTTGCTAAGCTTCAGGCACAGATATCTTTTGCTGAAGGGGGAGAAATGAAAATGACTGTGAACCCAAAGCCTGCTGGATTGATGGTGCTCACTGTTCCCTGAGAAGAAGAGTGGCGGTTCTATAGTGCACCTCCAATAAGTCAACTAGTCCCTGTATACCTACCAACCTCATAGCCCCAACTGAAGTATGGGCAGAAGATAATCCACCTGGCCTAGCGAAGAACATAGCCCCTGTCATTGTCACCCTCAAGCCAGGAGTGGAACCAGTGCATGTGAAGCAGTATCCTGTCCCTCGACCAGCCATCGAAGGAATTCACAGCCATTTGATGAAACTGCTGAAGTATGGACTTCTCAAGGAATGTCAGTCATCTAGGAACACCCCCCTTCTCCCAGTTAAGAAACCTGGGACAGGGGACTACCGCCCAGTACAAGACCTAAGGCGAGTGAATGATGCAGTTGAAACTATACACCCTGTAGTACCAAACCCTTATACTCTCTTGGGACTGATCCCCGCTGAGGCTACTCATTTCACCACCCTGGACCTGAAAGATGCCTTTTTCTGTGTACGCTTAGCCCCCACTAGTCAACTTTTGTTCGCTTTCGAATGGCAAGACCCCACAACAGGAAGGCGGGGCCAACTCACCTGGACCAGATTACCCCAAGGATTCAAGCATTCACCTACTCTCTTCAGTGCTGCCCTGAATCAAAATCTTTCAAGTTACCCAGTGGACCCAGGGAGAAGGGATCTTCTTTAATATGTGGATGACTTGCTCATAGCCACCAACTCAGAAAGTGAATGTCTACAAGCTACTAGTGAACTTTTGTACCTTCTCAAAGAGGCTGGATACAAAGTCTCAAGAGCCAAAGCACAACTATGCCAAACTGAAGTCAAGTATCTAGGATTCCAGTTGTCCAGTGGGATCCGACGTCTGGGACCAGAATGCAAAGAAGCTGTATGCAGTATCGCTACTCCATCCACTAGGAGGCAAGTAAGAGCCTTCCTGGGGGCCGCAGGGTACTGTCGCATATGGATCCCCAATTTTGCGCTGATAGCAAAACCATTGTACCAAGTCACCAAAGGAATGGAAAAGTCTCCACTAGAATGGGGACCTGAACAGGATGCAGCATTTCGGTCTCTGAAAAGTGCTCTGATGTCATCCCCAGCTTTAGGTCTTCCAAATGTTCAGAAGCCTTTCCATCTTTTTGTCCATGAGTCACAAAGAAATGCGTTGGGAGTACTGACTCAATCTCTTGGATCTTGGCAACGACCAGTAACCTATCTGTCAAAACAATTAGATGTAGTTGCAAAAGGATGACCCCCTTGTTTGAGAGCTGTTGCAGAAACAGCCCTCCTAGTGGGCGAAGCAGATAAGCTCACACTGGGACAAACTCTTCAAGTCACCGTACCACACTCTGTTCTGACTCTCATGGAACACAAAGGAAACTACTGGCTGACCAATTCACGAATGTTGAAATATCAGATCATGCTGTGTGAAAACCCCCAGATACAGTTTAAAGTCAGTCAAGCTTTGAACCCTGCTACATTGTTCCCAATTGGTCCTGGGCCCCCTGATCATAACTGTTTAGAAACCATGGACACTGTATTCTCAAGTTGCCCTGATTTGACCGATGTCCCTCTAGATCCTGAACGGACTTTCTTTGTGGATGGAAGCAGTTTGGTCATCAATGGACATCATTGTGCTGGATATGCAGTGGTGACCGTTGATCTGACAGTTGAGTCCTCAGCCCTGACCCCAGGAACCTCTGCACAGAAAGCTGAATTGATAGCCCTCAACAGAGCCTTGACATTAGGAGAAGGACTCCGCTTAAATGTGTACACAGATTCCAAATATGCTTTTACCACTTTGCACGCACATGGAGCCTTGTACAAAGAACGAGGGTTGATCACCTCAGGGGGTAAGTCCATTAGGTATAGGCCCGAGATATTGATGTTATTAGATTCTGTGTGGGCCCCCAAACAGGTGGCAGTCATGCACTGCCGAGGTCTTCAGGCAGGAACAGGAGAAGTCACCCGAGGAAATAGATTTGCTGATGCCACAGCCTGGAAGGCAGCCACCACAGGACAAGTTCGGACCCAAGATACTATAATGCAAGCAGCCCTATTCCCTGTGCCCCATAGTTCCTGGGCACTCCGATACACTACAAGAGAGTTAGATTATTTTTGTGAAAAGGAGGGAGGAGTCTTGACAGAACAAGGTTGGATAGTGCTGCCACCCCCAGAAGGTAGTCCACCTCCAGGTCCTACAGTCATCCCTGAAGCATTAGGGCCAGCCTTTGTTCAAGCTTTTCACCAAGCCACACATTATGGGAAAACAGCCATGGAAAAAGCTCTGAGACCCCATTTCTGTATTTCACTACTAGGATCCCTGACCGCCTCGGTGGCACAGCAATGTCTGATATGTGCAAAGAATAATGCTAAGCAAGGTCCCATTCCACCCCCAAGAGTTCAGTCAGTAGGGGTGACCATGATGAGTGATATGCAGGTAGACTTTGCTGAAATGCCCCGTACAAACGGGTATCACTATATGTTAGTGTTAGTCTGCACATTTTCGGGATGGGTAGAAGCCTATCCCACCCGAACTGAGAAAGCCCGAGAAGTCACTAGGGTATTACTTCATGAGATTATTCCTCGATTTGGAATGCCATTAACTATAGGATCAGATAATGGCCCATCGTTTGTATCCCAAGTGACCCAACAGTTAGCTCGAGCTTTGCAAATACAATGGAAGTTACACACTGCTTACAGACCCCAGAGTTCAGGAAAAGTGGAACATATGAATAGAACCTTGAAAACTCAGTTGTCCAAGCTTTGTCAAGAAACACACCTAAAGTGGCTCCAAGTTCTCCCTTTAGCCCTTTTTAGGATACGTTCTGCTCCCACTAAGTCCCTAGGAGTCTCTCCTTTTGAGATTTTGTATGGGCGACCTCCACCCATAGTGCAGGGAATAAAAGGAGATATGAGACAGATAGGATCTGAAATAACTAGACAAGAACTATTGGCTTTAGGTTCTGTTTTGCAGAATCTCCAAACGTGGGTGCAATATCAACTACCCATCAACCTGACCGAGCCTCTGCATCCTTTCAAGCCAGGAATGTCCGTGCGGGTGAAAGAGTGGAGAAAGACCCCGCTGGCGCCGCATTGGAAGGGACCATATGTTGTCATCCTGTCAAGGAGTGGAGGAGTGGCCTAGTGGTTGGGCAAGGTACTTCAGGCCAGAAGGTCGGGGGTTCAAATCCCACTAGAGGACAGCAACCTTGGGCCTGAAGGACTGGGGTTTCTAGTCCCACAGGTGCTCCTTGTGGTCTTGGGCAAGCCACTTAACCCTCCATAGCCCATGTTCCCTGTAAAATAGTTATCTCCAAGTTATAATGCCCTGTTCAATGTAATTTCAGTTTGTTCAATGTAAACCGCACTGATGCAGAATAGCGCGGTATATAAGAGAATGTAAATAAATAAAATAAATAAAAAAACCCACTGCAGTAAAAGTTGCAGAATTTGAACCCTGGATCCACCACAGTCAAGTGAAGCCGGCAGCTGCTCCTGATCCTGGCCAATGGACATCAGTGGATGATCCCGAGAATCCATTGCAACTTACATTGCGGAGGCAACCGGCACTATAGAGAATCTTCAGAATCTACAGCTCTATTTTCGTCACGCGAGGGTGACCATCACAGCAGGAAAAGTAGAAGAAGACTCAACAAGTTCATCATACCCAACTTTCCAGTTGATCTCCAAAGACTGTAATCACAATGTTCTTCCACTATTGCCTTGTGGGAGTGGTGATCCTGGGATTTCTGGGAAAGACTTTTGCCTTACCCCCTTGTGCAGCCTGCATAACTACCACCCGAACGGGACAAAAGATTACTCAGACGTTACTCTACCATTCCTACTATGCTTGCACTGGTACAGTCAGCCGGTGTATTTATAATGGCACCGAACTGAATATTTGTACAAAGGGAAAAAGTAAGACTTGTTATAACACCCGACAAAACCCTTCATATTATACATTTGAGATACGCTGGAATGATGAAGATGGAGCCATCATAAATGCTACAAAACCCCTTGTAGACCCCACAAAATCCATTATTTTGAACTTTGATGCCTGTGATGCAATTAACAGAAACGCCTACCACAGATGTGGGTCATGGGAACGTGCTTACTATCATGATGATAAATATATGTGTCCAGAAGGAGCCTACGGATGGGGATGGTGTACAGGAAAGAACTCTCCAACCACCACTTACACCACTGCATCTAAAAATGATTACTTCTGCCCAAAATGGGACTGCGTATATTTTGCCACGTGGAAGAATGCACCTGTGGGACGAGATGGTGATAATCGCAAAGGCAGTCTGACGAGGATCAGATTGCCTGAGCCTAAGAAATGCCAGAAAGGTGCTTGTAATCCTCTGCAACTTCTCATAATTAATCCTAGCCAATGGAAGCAAGGATACAAATTTGGATTGCGTATAGCAGGAGGAGGTGTAGATCCCGGAACTATCCTGTATCTACAATTGAACACCAAGGCCCATGTATCCTCCTCACCCTATCGTATACATCACTCCTTCTACGAAGCCATGAAAGCAGAGTTTGAAATTCCTCCTACCTCCCAGAACTTGTTCCTTGAGCTAGCGGGAGCAGTAGCATCTAGTCTCCACATTTCAGACTGTTTATTTTGTGGAGGAACTAAGATGGGAAACCAATGGCCTTGGGAGGCACAAGAACTGTACTATTCTGTTCCATATAATCAGACTGACATACATAATTCAACGAGCGAATGGGTATTGGCCCACTCCATTGTGGGTAACTTATGTTTTGCTCGCTATGGACCGCTGTTTAATATGGAAGTGGGGCAGCTGGTCTGTCTCAATCAAAAGTTCTACAACAGTACCACTAAGAAGACGTCTTGGTGGTCAGGAGTCAACGCTACAGAACCCTCCAATCTTCTAGTCCGTTTCCCCAAACTTGCCAGTATCTAGACTAACTTAGCAGCATATAATTCCTGGCAAGCACCACCTGGACTGTACTGGATTTGCGGAACCCGAGCATATGCTAGGCTCCCTCACCATTGGGGAGGCGCATGTGTATTGGGAACCATACGACCTTCCTTTTTCCTTTTGCCTACATCCCAGGGAGAACAACTGGGATATCCTGTGTACAGAAGTCGACAGCTAAAGGAGGCCTTGAAAATAGGCCAGTGGGACAAATGGGATGCGACATCTGAAGAATGGCCACCTGAGAGAATTATCTCATACTATGGACCTGCTACTTGGGAGCAGGATGGGACATAGGGATATCGTACCCCTGTTTATATGATTAATCGAATAATACGTTTGCAAGCTGCTGTTGAAATAATAACCAATGAAACTAGTAAAGCACTAACCCTTTTGGCTAAGCAAAGTACGCAAATGCGCACAGCCATTTATCAAAATCGTTTAGCTTTAGATTATTTGTTAGCAGCTGAAGGGGGTGGGGTATGTGGAAAGTTGAATTTAAGTAATTGTTGTTTACAGATTGATAATAATGGGCATGTAGTTGAGGATCTAGCCACCCAGATGAGAGAGCAGACATTTGTGCCTGTTCAGACCTGGCACAGTTTGAAGCTGGATGGGTGGTTTGGTTCACTATTTTCATGGATCGGTGGTCTAAAAGCCCTTGTGTTTATTGTATTATTCATATTAGCTATGTGCTTATTGCTCCCTTGTCTCCTACCCCTTTGCTTACGCCTGGTAACTTCAGTAATTGATAGTACTATAGAGCGGAAGGCAGCTGCAAAGGTATTAGCTATGTGGCAATATTACCCTATACCCCACGATGATGCTATTGCACCAGTATAATGTGTTAAATGACTAATGAGTGATTTAATTCTCACCCTTTCTCACTTGCGGGTGAGAATAATCAAAGGGGGGAATGTGGCAGGCTACGGCCTAGTATGGCCTGCTACTATGAAAAGCCTGTAAGTTAGGCCTGGATCCTAATCCCCATTATTGCTAGAAAAGAACTAAAAATCTGTGAAAAATGAGAAAACTGCTGTAAACTGCTTAATAAGAAGTTTTACATGAATTCATAAGTCTTTCATCATTCTCTTGTGTGCAAAAGAAAGAAATGTTTCAATACATGCATTCCTGAAGCTAGGGATAACCTTGCAGTAGAGAAGTATCAAAATCAAGAACTGCACCATTGTTAAGAACAATCCTAAGGGAGGGGGCTGGTTGCTAGGCCCCGGAGGGATTTCTGATTGGACAGGTGCAGGGGGCATTGGAACCAATGAAAAGTTTGCACGTATCAAGCTAGAACCAATAGAAAGTTCTCATGTATCAAACTGAAAAAGAGGTATAAATGGTTATGTCTCTGTAAAAGCTTTGCTCAGTTCCTTTTGAAGCTTTGACTGACTGGGCCTGTGCACAATAAACTGGCTTGGACCCTGTCAATTGACTCCTGGATTTATTCATTGATTACACTTTGCTGCAGCAGCCTCACAACAAGGTTTTTTCACTGATGATCACCCACACTTCACCCATACCTCTGGATCTTGACCTATTCCTATACATTCTTGCATTTCCAGCTTAGAACATGTCAATCCACTCCTCTCACTTCTTTCACACTCCCATGCTGCATGCATTTCTCAGGTCAAGTTTGCTTGCCATGGGGTCTAATATGGAAGTCTTTTATGGACCAGACTCCTCCAAAGTCACTGCTTACCACAAGAAAACCATCTGGTAGAGCATTTCATCCAAACTGAATGTCATCTTCCACAATAATCAAGACATTGAAGCTCAAGAAAAAATGGAGAGATTTGAGAGATCAGGGCAGCCATGGCTAAACAGGCGGTCAGAGTTAAAGAGAGGCTTTCTAGCCATGTTATTGCGTCCCAGATGGAGTGCAAGGTTTTGTTTATACCAAATGACACTAAAGTGACTGGTGGCAGCCAGCTGGAGGCCTCACACTCTGTAATAAAGAACAGAACATAAGTAATAACATAGTAGATGATGGCAGATAAAGACCGAAAAGCCCATCCAGTCTCTCATGTAAGGTAGTTAGGGTTGTAGTTTCCACTTTGTGCATGTTGTTCCCCAATGTTTTAATAAGTACAGAACCATTTTACAGTTATTTTGAGCTGAAGGTTCAATGTCTGGTTTCCACCTTCTTGTTATTTTGGAGTCCTTTGTATATATCCCACTCTTTCTTGTTATTTTCTAGCAAGCCTAGCCACCTATGTTTGCACTGTTCCCCTCTGCTCCTTATGCAAAGGTCTCAGATGGAAAGCTACCAGAGTGTAGCCTGCCATTCCAGTATGACAACCTTCTGATATGTCTAACACCTGACTGCAAGGGTGCTATAGTAGTCAAGGGCTGCTGCTATCCTGCTCTTGTTGGAAGGGTGTGTCTGAGAACTTTGGGGAACAGCCTGAAGTGAGGCCACAGGATATGCTGTGTAGATAGCTGCTTAAAACACTTGTAGCAGGCTGCTATGATGCTGTGGCAAAGTGCAATCAATGAATAAGTCCAGGAGTCGATTGACAGGGTCCAAGTCAGTTTATTGTGCACAAAGCCCAGTCAGTCAAAGCTTCAAAAGGAACTGAGCAAAAGTTTATACAGAGACATAACCATTTATACCTCTTTTTCAGTTTGACACATGAGAACTTTCTATTGGTTCCGACTCGATACATGCAAACTTTTCATTGGTTATACATTCCCTTCATTTGTCCAATTAGAAATCCCTCCGGAGCCTAGCCACCGGCCCCCTCCTTTAGGATTGCTTGAACAGTGGTACAGTTCTGAATCTCGTTACTTTTCTATTGCAAGGTTAACTTTGGCTTCTGGAATGCATATACTGAAACATTTCTGTTCTTTCACACACAAGAGAATAATAGAAGACTTATGAATTCATGAAAACTTCTTATTATGTAGCAGCAGAGCGCAGACAAACCAATGATACCAGGAGTCTGTTCAGAAGGTCCAAATCATTTATTTGTGCACAAGTCTCAAGCAGAATCAAATTCAAAATGGCTGAGCAATGGCTGTTAGTAAAACAACAACTTTTATAGCTTTCTTTCCCATTCTAGACATAGGCAAACTTTTCATTGGTCCCGGTAACCCCTCGTACACCTTCTATTAGTCCCGGTACCGATATGGCTATCCAATTAGGACTCTGGTCTGGGCTCAGCATCTGCTTACCCCCCTTCTAGTCCCAATTACAATGGTCAGTTCTTCCAACTTAGATACTTCTCTCCTCCAAGGTCACTTAGCTAGCTAGAACATGTGGGAAAGCAGGGTACTGTAACCTTTCTTTCAGCAGTGTTAATTAATGCCATAGAAGCTGTACTCTCTTATCAATACCAATTAAACTCATTTTTCTATATTTTCTAAGTTTCGATTCTGCTTAGTTATACTAAATTGTGCTCAGTTAAGTTTCAATTCTATGGTAGCAGCATATTGGGGGATGTGTAATTCCTTTGGGCCTCTCCACGGGCTTCATTTACAGGTCAAGCTACTTAGGCCTGTCTGTTTAGTTCAGACCTCATGGATCATAGGCCTTCGCCTACCACATTCCCCCCTTTGATTAATCTCACCCTATTATTAATAAGGTGTGAGAGTTAAATCACTCAATTATACTGGGGTCGGGTTTTGACCATGAGCAATAGGATTAGGGTGCCATAAGGCTAAAATCTTAGTTGCGGTTTTCCGCTCTACTGTGTTCTCAATAACACTGTTAATAGAACGCATACAACATGGGATTATACATGGTAACATAAAAAACAAAGCTAGAAAGACTACTATTATCATAGCAAAAGTAGTGAATCCTCCTAAGCCAGAAAAGATAGATGCAAACCAATTGGGTATCTGAAGACTATGCCAGGTCTGTACTGGCACATAAGTTTGCTTCCGCATGTGTTCAGCAATTTCTTCAACAACCTGGCCCTTATCATCTATCTTTAAACAACAATTTGTGAGATTCAGCTTACCACAGACTCCTCCTTCAGCAGCTAATAAGTAATCTAAGGCTAGGCGATTTTGATAAATTGCAGTGCGCATTTGTGTGCTTTGTCTCGCTAAAAGTGTGAGTGCTTGGCTAGTTTCATTAGTGATAAGTTCAACTACTGCTTGCAAGCGTATAATTCTATTCAACATATAAATTGGGGTACGATATCCCCACATGCCATCTTGCTCACAAGTGGCAGGTCCATAATAGGCAATGATTCGTTCTGGTGGCCAATCCTCACCATCCCATTTCTCCCACTTGCCTATCTGTAAAGCTGTTCTCCTTTGTCTTTTTGAATGAACTGGATATCCTAGCTGCTCACCATGTTCTGTGGGCAACAGAAAGAAAGAGGGTCGAATAGTTCCTAAGACACACGCTCCTCCCCAGTGGATAGGGAGTTTGGCATATGCTCGGGTTCCGCAAATCCAATATAGGCCAGGTGGGGCTTGCCAGCTATGATGTCGGTTTAGGTTAGTTCATAAAGGGGCAAGCTCGGGGAACCTCGCTAATGGATTGGTGGGTTCCGGTTCATTAACTCCTGACCACCAAGATGTCCGTTTTGTGGTATCATTGTAGTACTTCTGGCTAAGACAGACAAGCTGTCCTACCTTAGAGGTAAATTGGGGTCCAGTTCTAGCGTAACACAATCGCCCAACTATTGGGTGTGCTAATACCCATTCGCTGGTAGTCTTGTGTAGCTCTGTCTGATTATAGATTACTGAGTAATTCAATTCTTGGGCCTCCCAAGGCCATTGATCACCCATTTTGGTCCCACCACAGAAATAGCAGTCTGTGATACGGAGGCTGGATACCACAGCTCCGGCCAACTCTAGGAATAAATTCTGAGAGGGGTGAGGGATATCAAACTTGTTTACATGCATGGTCTCATAGAAAGTGTTATGTATATGATACTTTGATGATCGATGGGCTTGGGTATTCAGTCTAATATACACAATGGTTCCTGGATCTGATCCAGAACCTGCAATGCGTAATCCGAATTTATAGCCTTGTTTCCATACACTGGGATTGGCTATGGACAATTCTAATGGATTACAAGCACCTTTCTTACAATTCTTAGGATCCTTCACATATGGCTTAGTTAAAGTAGCCATTCGATTATCTTTAGTATGTGTTATCGTGCCAGTTTCACATGTAGCATAGAACACGCATTCCCATCTTGGGCAATAATAGTCTTTAACTGGTGCCGTGCTATATATGTCTGCGACACCTCGTTTACTTATACACGCTCCCCATCCAATTGCTCCTTCTGGACACACATATTTACCATCATTAGCATAAGCTTTTTCCCAATTGGCACACTTTGAACGACTATCTCTATTAATGGCATCACAGGCATCAAAATATAAAACAGCAGGCTGTGTGGGATCAGTTAGTGGAAGTGTTGCATTTAGTAACTCTCCATCCGCATCATTCCATCTTATTTCTAAAGTATAATACGATGGGTTCTGATGTGGATTGAAACAAACCTTAGATTTACCTTTTGTACAAACATTCAGTTCAGTGGTGTTATAAATACACCGACTTACTGTACCAGTACAGGTATAGTAAGAATGATAAAGCAAAGTCTGAGTCACTTTCATTCCAGTCCGAGTGGTAGTAACACAGGCAGTGCATGGGGGTAAAGCATGTACCAGTTCAAAATTCCCCAGGCAAGCAGCCAAAACAAGATAAAAACAAAGATGCATGTTGATTGTAGTTCTTCTGGATCTCCGCTGGAAAATCTTGACCACGTCGTCTTCCTCTCGGCGCAATGCTGACCCGTTTGCTAATGAAGCAATTCAACGGGTGTCAATGTTGATTGAAGATCCTCAAAAAGTCTCGTTATGATGCCAACTTACCAAATGTAGTTGGTCTGATGAAAGTCTATAAAGGCATAGTTAGTCGATGAAGAAAACAAATGTCTTTGCTGTATTGGGAACAGCAATCCTCTTCGAAAGACTTGGCTGCTGTAGGGCACTGTAGTTCATAAGTGTCCCCAATGAGATCTAGGCTGCTGGCTGCCTCCGTAGGGTAAGACGCAAAGGGATGTCAGGATGTGGCTCCGCTGTCCACTGGTCCTGATCTGGAACTGCTGCTGACTTGACTCTGCTGTGATGGATCCAGGACTCGATTTCTGCTACCTTTACTGCAGTCGGGGTAGACAAGATGACGGTATATGGTCCCTTCCAATGAGGTTTCAACGGTGTCTTTTTCCAATCTTTGATCCACACCGAGGTACCAGGCTTGTAGGGATGCAGTGGTTCCGTCAAATTGATAGGCAACTGGTCCTGTATCCACGTATGGAGAGTCTGCAGAACAAAACTAAGAGCTAGAAGTTCTTGTCTGGTTATTTCTGAACCAATCTGTGGCAAACTACCCTTAACACCCTGCACTATTGGTGGGGGTTTACCATACACAACTTCAAAAGGGGAAAATCCTGATGATTTTACAAGCGCTGAGCGTATTCTAAGTAAGGCTATTGGGAGAACCTGGGGCCACTTCAGGTGGGTCTCCTGACATAGCTTAGACATCTGAGATTTCAAAGTTCTATTCATTCGCTCAACTTTCCCTGAACTTTGGGGTCTGTATGCAGTGTGTAACTTCCACTGTATCTGTAGGGCACTTGCTAACTGCTGGGTAATTTGAGATACAAAGGAGGGTCCATTGTCTGACCCTATCACTGCCGGAATTCCAAATCTGGGGATAATCTCTCTTAGTTACTTCTCGGGCTTTTTCAGTTCTGGTGGGGAAAGCTTCCACCCACCCAGAGAAGGTACAAACTAATACTAACAAGTAGCGATATCCATTGGCTTTTGGCATTTCAGTAAAATCTACTTGCAGGTGGTGCATGGGGGTTACACCTCCTGACTGAACTCGTGGTGGTGGCGTGGGGCCCTGTTTGGCATTATTCTTGGCACAGATTAGACACTGGCGAGCTACTGAGGCTGACAGGGCTCCCAATAGAGCGATACAAAAATGTGGTTTGAGTGCTTTCTCCATAGCACTCTTCCCATAATGTGTGGCTTGATGAAAAGCTTTGACAAAGGCTGGTCCCAATAATTCAGGGATCACTATTCGTCCTGGAGGTTGACTGCCCTCTGGTGGTGGCAGTTCAATCCATCCATCTTTTAGTACTCCCTCTTCTTTGTTACAATAGTAGTCCAATTCTTTGGTGGTATATCGTGGTGTCCATAGATTAAGGGGTACTGGAAACAATGCTGCTTGTTTTGGCATGGCTTGTGGTGAAATCTGGCCTGTCATGGCTGCTTTACGTGCTGAAGCATCAGCGAATCTATTTCCTTGGGCAATTTCTCCTTTTCCCGCTTGGTGTCCTCGACAGTGTATGACAGCCACATGCATCGGGGCCCATAATGTGTCTAATAACATCAATATTTCTGGGCCATATTTAATTGATTTGCCTCCTGAGGTGATGAGCCCTCGTTCTTTATAAAGAGCTCCATGTGCGTGCAGAGTGGTGAAGGCATATTTTGAATCTGTGTATACATTCAACAGAAGTCCCGCACCCAATACTAGTGCTCTGGTGAGTGCTATCAATTCTGCTTTCTGTGCTGATGTACCTGATGCAAGGGCTGATGATTCGATGACTTCATCCCGGGTAACTACTGCATACCCGGCACAACGTCGTCCATCAATAATGAGACTACTTCCATCTACAAAATAAGTCCGGTCAGGATTTTCTAGGGGCACATCAGTTAGGTCAGGTCGGCTCGAAAATACAGTATCCATGACTTCTATACAATCGTGCTCTGGGGGGTCCTCGCTGATTGGTATCAGGGTAGCTGGGTTCAAGGCATGGCTCACTTCTAGTTGTATTTGTGGATTTTCACATAGCATACTTTGGTATTTCAGCATTCGAGAATTGGTGAGCCAATGATTTGCTTTTTGTTCCATAAGGGCAAGTACCGCATGTGGTACGGTAACACGTAGATTCTGTCCTAATGTGAGTTTGTCTGCTTCACTCACTAGTAATGCTGTAGCTGCAACTGCTCTCAAACATGGTGGCCATCCTTTGGCCACAGTGTCCAATTGTTTCGATAGGTATGCGACAGGTCGTTCCCAGTGTCCCAATTTCTGAGTCAACATGCCTAAGGCATTTCCGTGCATCTCATGCACGAATAGATGGAAAGGCTTGTGGACATCTGGCAACCCGAGTGCTGGTGACGACATCAACTCTTCCTTCAGGGTTTTGAACGCTGTATCTTGCTCAAATCCCCATTCCAGTGGTGATTTTTCTTCTCCCTTGGTGGCTTCATATAGTGGTTTGGCAATCTGGGCAAAGTTGGGTATCCATATCCGGCAGTATCCTGCTGCTCCCAGAAAGGCTCTGACTTGCTTCCTGGTAGTTGGGGTTGGGATACTGCACACCGCCTCTTTTCTCTCACGTCCTAATTGTCGGCTTCCTTTGGTCAGACGAAAGCCCAAATATTTTTACTTCTTTTTGACATAGCTGTGCTTTTGCTCTGGAAACTTTATATCCAGCTTCATCAAATAGTTGCAAGAGATCCGTAGTGGCTTGTATACATTCACTTTCAGATGTGGCGGCTACCAATAGATCATCTACGTATTGGAGGAGTACTCTCATTTCGGGGGCCACTGGATAACTTGAGAGATCCTGGTTTAGTGCAGCACTGAAAATGGTCGGTGAATTCTTAAATCCTTGAGGTAATCGTGTCCAAGTGAGTTGGCCCCGCCTCCCTGAGACAGGGTCCTGCCATTCAAAGGCAAACAGCAATTGGCTAATTGGGGCTAATCTTATGCAAAAGAACGCATCTTTTAAGTCCAAAACAGTAAAGTGGGTGGCTTCAGCAGGAATCAATCCTAAGAGTGTGTAGGGATTTGGCACAACTGGATGTATGGTCTCAACTGCTTCATTCACTCTCCTTAGATCTTGCACTGGGCGGTAATCACCTGTCCCAGGCTTCTGCACTGGCAGGAGAGGTGTGTTCCATGGTGACTGACAAACTTTGAGTAGGCCATACTCCAGTAGCCTTAACAAGTGGCGATGGATGCCTTCAATTGCTGCTCTTGGGAGTGGATATTGCTTGACATGTATTGGCTGTGCACTAGGCTTGAGATTCACAATTATTGGAGCTATGTGTTTGGCTAGGCCTGGTGGATTGCCTTCTGCCCATACTCCAGGAGGGACTTCAATGCTTTTCAATGTAAGTTCAAAATAAGTATCAATAATTGGCTCAGTACTTGGCTCAGTACTATAATATCTCCATTCTTCTTCTCGAGGAACAGTAAGCACCATTAGACCAGCAGGTTTTGACTGGAAATTCACTGTCATTTGCATTTCTCCTCTCTCAGTAAAGGATATTTGGGCCTGCAGCTTGGCTAGCATATCTCGTCCCAGCAATGGCACTGGGCACTCAGGCATGTAAAGGAATTGGTGCGTTATTTGCTGTCCTCCTAAGTTACATATGCGATTTTGAAGAAAAGGTTTTGTGGCTTTTGCTCCAGTTGCTCCCACGATGGTGACTGCTCTTGTAGAAAAAGGAGCTATTTGTTTATCTACTACAGAATGTTCTGCTCCAGTATCAACCATAAAGTCCATAAATTGGTCTCCTATTTGTATACTGACCATAGGCTCCTGGAGACCTAATGCGAATTCGGAGCCCGGTCTGTCCTAATCTGCTTCATCCAGATCATAGGCGGTGGCCGCTGCCACTCCCTGGATGGCTTCCATACGTTCACATTGTGATTGTTCTCGATTGGTTCCTCTACGATTCTGGGGTCGGCCTCTCCCTCTTTCTCTCCAAGGGGCGTGTTCCCCTTCATCCTGAGAGGCTTCTTCGAGTTGCGGGCATGCACTTCTCCAATGTCCTTCCTCTCTACAATAAGCGCATTGGTTCGCGCCTAATGGGGGCCGGCTATCTCCTCGGCCCCACCCTCTTCCTCTGCTCCTTCGATTAGGGAAACCTCCCCTTTTCTGTTCCACTATGGCCGCAGCCAAAAAATCCGCTTTCTTCTTCATCCGTCGATCACTTTCTTTCTGTCTTTCATTATCACGATTCACATACACTTTATGGGCGACTTCCAGTAACTGCGTTGCATTCATGCCCGCAAACCCTTCTAATTTCTGTAACTTGCGTCTAATATCTGGTTGTGACTGGTTTACAAAAGCAGAATTTACCATGCATAGGCTTCCTGGGGCATCTGGATCATAGGGAGTATACATCCTATATGCTTCAGTCAATCTCTCATAGAATACTGCTGGGCTCTCATCTATGCCCTGACTGACTTCGGTCACTTTAGAAAGATTCATAGCTTTCTGGCCCCCCCTTTTCAGACCTTGCATGAGGCCTTGGCGGAACCGGGATAAGGCTCTGGATCCTACTTCAGTATTTGGATCCCATTTGGGGTCTTCGTTAGGGAATTCTTTCTGAGCTGCTTCGCGATTGTCTATGCCTGCCTCCTCTCTCTCTACCAAGGGATTGTCTGCCATCCAATCGATAGCAGCTCGCTTAATTCGTACCCGCTCCTCCATAGTACATAAAGTAGACAGGAGCTGACGGAAATCTGCCCAAGTGGGCTGGTGAGTTTCCATGATCGTATGCATTAATTCTGTTAACTCTTGGGGCTTATTTGTGTAGGAAGCATAATGTATCTTCCAGTTTATCAAATCCGCAGTGGAGAAGGGCACATATACTAAACTTAAGGGTCCCGCTACTATCTGATCATGCTCATCCCGTACGGGCAGTCCTGGGACTTGTCTCAAGGGGGCTATTACTTTCGGGATGGCTTTTGTCTTCTTAGTAGCGGCTTTCGGTATCTGGGTGGGGGCTTTCAGCTTCGAGACTCGCCTAGTCTGGGGAGCCTCGCTTGCAGCTGATGAACTAGCACTGACAACTGATTTTTCACTTTCTGTCTCTGTCAGGGAAGATACGTCTTCATCTTCCTGTTCTGACTCCAGCTTATCCTCAGTCTCTGTCTCCGACTGATCGGCATCTTTGCTGGACCCTTCATCTGGCTGCTGATTTCTGGCGGGTGAGGGGGTGGACTCTCCCGGTCCCGGGGGCCTGCCCCGGGGCGCGGTGGTACTCTTACTGGGTGCTGGGCTCGGGACTGCCTAATTATAGCTCCCGGGGACTCGGGATCTGCGAGAACAGGTTTCTGGCTAGGTTTCTTAGCTGTCCCTGTTTTCTGGGTCTGATCTGTTAAAGCTAACATTATTCTGCACTGTTCTTCATAACAGCACTTTGCCCAAGGGGGCGGATCTTCACAAATACCTAACCAAGAATCTATATAAGGATACTGATCGGGGTGCGCTGCTCGCACCTTCCGATGAACTGACTGAATAATTCCTAGGTTAAATGTGCCATCTCGGGGCCACATAGGGTCTATGACAGGCCACTCCCTAGTGCACAAAAGCTGTAATCGTGAGGCAGTCAGTTTTACTCCATAATCTCCTGAATATCCTTTACTAAAATGTTTGATCATACATTCTAACGGAGTGTTCCTAGTAGACTCCGCCCCTCCCATTTTGATGTGTGCGCGCAACAACAAACAAGAAGGAACAGGGAGGCGGGCCGTGGGTAAGGGGTCCTCACGGCCCTAGAAACATTCAAGGGAAACAAATAACAAGACAAGACGACGGTCGCTTCCTCCTTTTTACGATCTGGACGCGGTCGCCCGGCCAGAAAATGCGTTACTCAGGAGTCCGCCTTCGCTTGGTCTGTATTGCAAGACCTCTCATTCACACTCCATTCACACAGTCATGCTAGCAACGTATCCCAAAAACAGCCCAATCCTGTCTCAACTGACTAGGCTATATCGAATTCCAAAATCATAAGACCCTGCGCATACTCATGCAGGGTCCCCTTGCGCATACTCATGCAAGGTTTCAACAAAAAGACGGTAGTTTCACCTTGCGCATACTCATGCAAGGTTAGTCGGACCATCTTGAGAGGTGATCAAGCTCTCTTACCAAATACCAAATTCCAAGTTTCCAAAGTTACAATATTCAAGTTTCAAACTGCAGTACTGCTCTGACTCATCTGTCTAGACATGTCACAAAATTATACTCACCGGATCCGGTTCCCAAAGTTCCCAAGCAAGCGCATGAGTTGGACCTCGGACTCCCCTCACTCGGGTTTGAGGTGTTGGTTCCAACCGGGCCCGGCACCCGCCGAGGTCCGGCCAGCTCCCTCCGATGCAAGGGACCGGTGGCGCCAGGGAGCGAGCCCACGTCGGAAGGGCGCGATCCCGGCAGGACCAAACCTGTAGAGGCGGAAAGTCGTGGTATATTGCCCTATATACCCTCTATTACCACACCTTCCCAGCCAACGCACCAAGAATATGTAGCAGCAGAGCGCAAACAAACCAATGATACCAGGAGTCTGTTCAGAAGGTCCAAATCATTTATTTGTGCACAAGTCTCAAGCAGAATCAAATTCAAAATGGCTGAGCAATGGCTGTTAGTAAAACAACAACTTTTATAGTTTTCTTTCCCATTCTAGACATAGGCAAACTTTTCATTGGTCCCGGTAACCCCTCGTACACCTTCTATTGGTCCCGGTACCGATATGGCTATCCAATTAGGACCCTGGTCTGGGCTCAGCATCTGCTTACCCCCCTTCTAGTCCCAATTACAATGGTCAGTTCTTCCAACGTAGATACTTCTCTCCTCCAAGGTCACTTAGCTAGCTAGAACATGTGGGAAAGCAGGGCACTGTAACTTTTCTTTCAGCAGTGTTAATTAATGCCATAGAAGCTGTACTCTCTTATCAATACCAATTAAACTCATTTTTCTATATTTTCTAAGTTTCGATTCTGCTTAGCTATACTAAATTGTGCTCAGTTAAGTTTCAATTCTATGGTAGCAGCATATTGGGGGATGTGTAATTCCTTTGGGCCTCTCCACGGGCTTCATTTACAGGTCAAGCTACTTAGGCCTGTCTGTTTAGTTCAGACCTCATGGATCATAAGCCTTCGCCTACCACAATTAAGCATTTTAAAACAGTTTTCTCATTTTCCACAGAGTTTTGGTTCTTTTCTAGCTATAATGGGAGTTAGGATCCAGGCCTAACTTACAGGCCTTTAATAGTAGCAAGCCATGCTAGGCCATAGCCTACCACATTCCCCCCTTTGATTATTCTCACCCGCAAGTGAGGAAGGGTGAGAATTAAATCACTCATTAGTCAAGTAACACATTATACTGGTGTAATGGCATCATCATCGTGGGGTATAGGGTAATATTGCCACATAGCTAATACTTTCGCAGCTTCCTTCCGCTCTATAGTGTTATCAATTGATGATGTTATCATGTGTAAGCAAAGGGGTAGGAGACAAGGGAGCAATAATCACATGGCTAATATGAATAGTACGATAAACATAAGGGATTTCAGACCACCAATCCAAGAAAACAATGAACCAAACCACCCATCCATCTTTAAACTGTGCCAAGTCTGGACAGGCACAAATGTCTGCTCTCTCATCTGTGTGGCTAAATCTTCAACTACATGCCCATTATTATTATTTTTTTTTTGTTAACATATCTTTATTCAGAAAAGAAAAGTTTATAAAGATAAACATACACGAGATGTGAAGTACATAGTACATCTCTTCACAAGAAGCCACAGACATCTCATTGTAGTAAGGAGAATCAAATTAACAACAGCAATGTAACATAACATATAAACATAAGAGAAAACATTGAAACAACACAAGCCACGACCAGTCCATAACCAGAGTACAGCCCCGCCAATAAGGTAGAGAGGCTGTATGAACGCTCTAATGCCTTGATCCGATATAATTATGTAATGTACTCCATTTCCTACCCAATTTGCCTGCCCAAGGGCATTTAATTGTGTATATTTCCTCGTAGCTCTGATGGAGGCACAATAAGTTCCACCATTGCTCAAAGTGCACCTGATCCAAATTCTTCCAATGCATTAAAATAATTTTCAGAGCCAAGCTTATCATAAGATCCAATAGCTGACTGTCAGGTTTAGACAGCCTGGGGCTAATCATCATGGATTTGAAAACAATAATTTGATAGGTGAGCGGAGCTTGTATACTTAAGATACTCGACACACGCTGCCAAACTCTCCTCCAGAACTCTTGCAGCATATCGCAGTAGAAGAGCATGTGAGATAAAGTTCCAATAGCTGTATTACACGACCAGCAGCGGTTGCCCTCTTGTGCCGCCCATTTCATCTTTCGTTGTGGAGTGAGATAAGCACGGTGCGCCAGAAAGTATAAAGATTGTGTTAACGACGCAGCTCTAGTAATTCTTACTTGAGAGTCCCAAAAGGAACTCCACTGCTCCGTGCCAAAACAATCCCCTGTATCCTCCATACTACATGCCCATTATTATCAATCTGTAAGCAACAATTACTTAGATTCAACTTCCCACATACCCCACCTTCAGCTGCTAACAAATAATCTAAAGCTAAACGATTTTGATAAATGGCTGTACGCATTTGTGTACTTTGCTTTGCCAGAAGGGTTAGTGCTTTACTAGTTTCATTGGTTTTTATTTCAACAACAGCTTGTAAACGTATTATTCGATTAATCATATAAACAGGAGTACGATATCCCCAAGTCCCATCCTGCTCCCAAGTAGCAGGTCCATAGTATGAGATGATTCTTTCTGGTGGCCATTCTTCAGATGACGCATCCCATTTGTCCCATTGGCCTATTTTCAAGGCCTCCTTCAGCTGTCGACTTCTGTACACAGGATATCCTAGCTGTTCTCACTGGGATGTTGGCAGAAGGAAAAAGGAAGGTCGTATGGTTCCCAATACACATGCGCCTCCCCAATGGTGAGGAAGTCTGGCATATGCTCGGGTTCCGCAAATCCAGTACAGTCCAGGTGGTGCTTGCCAAGAATTATATGCTGCTAAATTAGTCCAGATACTGGCAAGTTTGGGGAACTGAACTAGAGGATTGGAAGGTTAAGTAGTGTTGACTCCTGACCACCAAGATGTCTTCTTAGTGGTACTGTTGTAGAACTTCTGATTGAGACAGACCAGCTGCCCCACTTCCATATTAAACATTGGTCCATAGCGAGAAAAACATAAGTTACCCACAATGGAGTGGGCCAATACCCATTCACTTGTGGTATTGTGTATATTAGTCTGATTATACGGAACAGAATAGTTCAGTTCTTGTGCCTCCCAAGGCCATTGGTTTCCCATTGTTGTTCCTCCACAAAACAAAGAGTCTGAAACATGGAGACTAGATGCAACTGCTCCCACTAATTCAAGAAATAAGTTCTGGGAGGCAGGAGGAATTTCAAATTCCGATTTCATGGCTTCATAGAAGGAGTGATGTATACGATAGGGTGAGGATACATGGGTTTTGGTGTTTAATTGCAGATATAAGATAGGCCCAAGATCTACACCTCCTCCTGCAATACGCAACCCAAACTTGTATCCTTGCTTCCAGTGGCTGGGGTTGGCTATGAAGAGTTGTAGAGGATTACAGGCTCCTTTCTGGCATTTCTTGGGTTCTGGTAGTCTGATTTTTGTTAGGCTACCTTTGCGATGATCTCCATCTCGTCCCTTCGGTGCATTCTTCCAGGTAGCAAAATATACAGATTCCCATTTTGGGCAAAAGTAATCATGTCTCGATGAAGTGGTGTAGATGGTGGCTGCTGTACTCTTTCCTGTACACCGTCCCCATCCATAGGCTCCTTCTGGACACATGTATTTATCATCATGGTAGTATGCTCGCTCCCATGACCCACATCTGTGGTAAGCATTTCTCTTGATTGCATCGCAAGCATCAAAGTTTAGGATGATAGGTTTTGTGGGGTTGGTGAGGGGTTTTGTCGCATTCAGGATGGCTCCATCCTCATCATTCCAGCGTATCTCAAATGGTATAGTATGATGGGTTCTGTTGAGGGTTATAACAAGTCTTACTTTTCCCCTTAGTGCAAATGTTCAGTTCAGTGCCATTATAAACACACCGGCTGACTGTACCAGTGCAAGTATAGTAGGAATGATAGAGCAAAGTCTGAGTAATCTTTTGTCCTGTTCGGGTGGTGGTTATGCAAGCTGCACAAGGGGGTAGGGCAAAAGTCTTTTCCAGGATTCCCAGGATCACCACTCCCACAAGGCAATAGTGGAAGAACATTGTGATTACAGTCTCTGGAGGTTAACTGGAAAGTTGAGGATAATAAACTGTGCTAAGTTTTCTTTTGTTTATGCTGTGATGGTCACTTTCGCTTGACGTAAGTGGATTCTGAAGATTCTCTATAAAGCTGGTTGTCTCCTCAAGGTGAGTCGCAATGGAGTCTCAGGATCATTCACTGACGTCCATTGGCCAGGATCAGGAGCAGCTGCCGGCTTCACTCGACTGTGGTGGATCCAGGGTTCGAATTCTGCAACTTTCACCGCAGTGGGGGTTGACAGGATGACTACATAGGGTCCCTTCCAATGCGGCGCCAGTGGGGTCTTTCTCCACTCTTTCATCCACACGGACGTTCCTGGCTTGAAGGGATGCAGAGGCTCGGTCAGGTTGATGATAGTCGGTCTTGCACCCACGTTAGGAGTTTCTGCAAAACAGAACCTAAAGCTAATAGTTCTTGTCTTGTTATTTCAGATCCTATCTGTCTCATGTCTCTCTTTATTCCCTGCACTATGGGTGGAGGTCGCCCATACAAAATCTCAAAAGGGGAGACACCTAAGGATCTGGTGGGAGCTGAACGTATCCTAAGAAGGGCTATGGGTAGAACTTGGAGCCACTTTAGGTGTGTTTCTTGACAAAGCTTGGATAATTGAGTTTTCAGGGTTCTATTCATCCGTTCTACTTTCCCTGAGCTCTGGGGTCTGTAAGCAGTGTGTAACTTCCATTTTATTTGCAAAGCTTGAGCTAACTGTTGAGTTACTTGAGATACAAATGATGGACCATTATCTGACCCTATAGTTGATGGTATTCCGAATCGGGGAATGATCTCATGGAGCAATACCCTGGTGACTTCTCGGGCTTTCTCAGTTCGGGTGGGGTAGGCTTCTACCCACCCTGAAAATGTGCAGACTAACACTAACATATAGTGATATCCATTTCCACGGGGCATTTCAGCAAGGTCTATCTGTATATCACTCATGGGGGTCACCCCTACTGACTGAACTCTTGGGGGTGGAATGGGACCTTGCTTAGCATTATTCTTGGCACATATCAGACATTGCTGTGCCACCGAGGCGGTCAGGGATCCTAGTAGTGAAATACAGAAATGGGGTCTCAGAGCTTTTTCCATGGCTGTTTACCCATAATGTGTGGCTTGGTGAAAAGCTTGAACAAAGGCTGGCCCTAATGCTTCAGGGATGACTGTAGGACCTGGAGGTGGACTACCTTCTGGGGGTGGCAGCACTATCCAACCTTGTTCTGTCAAGACTCCTCCCTCCTTTTCACAATAATAGTCTAACTCTCTTGTAGTATATCGGGGTGCCCAGGAACTAAGGGGCGCAGGGAATAGGGCTGCTTGCATTACAGTATCTTGGGTCCTAACATGTCCTGTGGTGGCTGCCTTTCGGGCTGTGTCATCGGCAAATCTATTCCCTCGGGTGACTTCTCCTGCTCTTGTCTGATGACCTCGGCAGTGCATGACTGCCACTTGTTTGGGGGCCCATACAGCATCTAATAACATCAATATCTCGGGGCCATACCTAATGTCCTTACCCCCTGAGGTGATCAACCCTCGCTCTTTATACAAGGCTCCATGTGCGTGCAAAGTAGTGAAGGCATATTTGGAATCTGTGTACACATTTATGCGGAGTCCTTCTCCTAATGTCAAGGCTCTGGTGAGGGCTATCAATTCAGCTTTCTGTGCAGATGTTCCTGGGGTCAGGGCTGAGGACTCAAGGGTCACCACTGCATATCCAGCACAACGATGTCCATTGATAACCAGACTGCTTCCGTCTACAAAGAAAGTCCGTTCTGGGTCCTCTAGAGGGACATCGGTCAAATCAGGGCGACTTGAGAATTCAGTGTCCATGGTTTCTAAGCAATTATGATAAGGTGGCCCAGGACCAATTGGAAACAATGTAGCAGGGTTCAGAGCTTGACTAACTTTCAACTGTATCCGAGGGTTTTCACACAACATGCTTTGATACTTCAACATTCGTGCATTGGTTATCCAGAAGTTTCCTTTGTGTTCCATGAGAGTCAGAACAGAGTGTGGCACGGTGACTTGAAGAGTTTGTCTAGTGTGAGTTTGTCTGTTTCGCCCACTAGGAGGGCTGTTGCTGCAACAGCTCTCAGACAAGGGGGCCATCCTTTTGCAACTATAGCCAATTGTTTTGACAAATAAGCTACTGGCCGTTGCCAGGAACCAAGAGATTGGGTCAATACTCCCAATGCGTTTCCTTGTGACTCATGGACAAAAAGATGGAAAGGCTTCTGAACATCTGGAAGACCTAAAGCTGGAGATGACATCAGGGCCTTTTTCAAAGTTTGGAATGCTACATCTTGTTCAGGTCCCCAATCAAGTGGGGATTTTCCCATTCCTTTGGTGGCTTGGTATAGTGGTTTTGCAATCAGGGCAAAGTTGGGGATCCATATGCGACAATATCCCGCGGCCCCCAGGAAGGCTCTTACTTGCCTCCTAGTGGTTGGAGTGGGGATATTACATACAGCTTCTTTGCGTTCTGGTCCTAAACGTCGGATCCCACTGGACAACTGGAATCCTAAATACTTGACTTCAGTTTGGCATAGTTGTGCTTTGGCTCTTGAGACTTTGTATCCAGCCTCTTTGAGAAGGTACAAAAGTTCACTAGTAGCTTGTAGACATTCACTTTCTGAGTTGGTGGCTATGAGCAAGTCATCTACATACTGAAGAAGAACCCTCTTTCCTGGGTCCACTGGGTAACTTGAGAGATCTTGATTCAGGGCAGCACTGAAGAGAGTAGGTGAATTCTTGAATCCTTGGGGTAATCTGGTCCAGGTGAGCTGACCCCGTCTTCCTGTTGTGGGATCTTGCCATTCAAAAGCGAATAAAAGTTGACTGGTGGGTGCTAGGCGCACACAGAAAAAGGCATCTTTCAGGTCCAGGACGGTGAAGTGAGTAGCCTCAGCGGGGATCAGTCCCAAGAGAATATAAGGGTTTGGTACTACTGGGTGTATAGTTTCAACTGCATCATTTACTCGCCTTAGATCTTGTACTGGGCGGTAGTCCCCTGTCCCAGGCTTCTTAGTTCCAAGGTGACTGGCATTCCTTGAGAAGTCCGTACTTCAGCAGTTTCATTAAATGGCAGTGAATTCCTTGTATGTCTGGTCGAGGGAGAGGATACTGCTTCACATGCACTGGTTCCACTCCTGGCTTAAGGGTGACAATGAGAGGGGCTATGTTCTTCGCTAGGCCAGGTGGATTATCTTCTGCTGTCATGCCCTCATAGCCCAATCGGTAGGAACCGGTATTGCTGGGCTCCCTGAGGGTGGTAGTTGTGCCTTCCTTCGGACAAATCACAGAACAAGTTTAATTCTACGTTTAGGGTTTTATTCCCCGTCCCTTGAGGTTTCTTTTCCTTTTTGGAAACACAAAATAAGAGCCAACTTTGGCATATAACAAAAGACAAATGGTTAACAAAAATAGCTTACTTCAGCTTCAAACATCAAACAAAAGAAATGAATAAACAGCCTTACTATCCTATATAGGCTTTTCCTTTTGTTTGCAGATAGCACAGCTTACGTCTGCTGTTTGTAAGAGAGTGAGAGCAATTAGCACATAAGTTACAGCACTGGTACTTTGGTTATAAGCAAGTAATTTATCTCAGAGAAAACTCCTGGTCACTCACAGTTAAAGAACAGTCCATTGGTTCAGGAACTATAGACACCTCTGAACTCTCACATTCCATCAATTCTTGTTCACCTGTATTTATGCTCTTAATATCAGCTGTTGGATAAAGGTACGACTGGCTTGCTTCGTCACACAGGAAGTTTCTTTCTCCCTCTGAGCTAATGCCTCTCTGGGTAAAACCGTATGGCTTTGAGTTGAGCTTGTCAGGGCTCTGCCCCTGCTGGTAACCCAGTAGATAACTCAAATCCTTGTTTGGTTTGTTAGTAGAGTAATTACGGTAGGCTCTGTGCCTGCTCAGGTCTAGCTCAGCTGACCTAAATTGCAAAGCTTTAGACGGAACTTTACTAGAAGCTGGGAGCTCACAATCACTAGGGAAATCTTCAGCTTTTTCTGGTAAGGAAATCTCTCTTCTCCTAGGGTTTCTGTAACCAGGGGAAAAGTTATTCTCAGCCTCTATATAGCTTGTCTTTGTGTGGCTATTTCTATGACTCCAGGGTTTTACCCTCTCAGATAGCCAATAGCCTCTACTTTTATTTCTTGCACTGGTACCTGCTATGGCAGTCTTCCCACGTTTCTCTTGTCTTCCAGGCACATACACGCTATCAGGCTGCTGACTTCCAAATCTTTCATTCAGGTCTCTGGCTTCCCTCAGACCTTTATGCTGGCTCCCTTGTTGCTCCGATAACACATTCTCACTCTCTTTCTCTCTTTCATACCAACTCCATGCTCTCCACGGCTTCAGCTGTGTTCGCCACGGTCTCTCTGGTTGTGACCTTTGTTGCCTCAACTCCTCTCTCCTTCTAACTGTTTGGGAGCATATTTTATCCTCGTGTCTCATGGCTCCATCTCCACCCAACTGATCCCTATCAGGCAAAGCAAATTCCCTTTCTTTGCTACCTGGGTGTGTCTTTATTGGCCTTGTGCACGTGTGCCTGGGTTGTCTATAGCAACCTTCTGACATTACTTTGTTTACCCTGTCATTTTTCCTCTGATCATTCGTGCTGATCTCCATTTTCTCGGGCTGCCCTAGGTCTACCTTGTGACACTGCCCATACTTCAGGTGGGGCTATAAGGTTGGTAGGTATACAGGGACTGGTTGACTTTATTGAAGGTGCACTATAGAACCGCCATTCTTCTTCTCGGGGAACAGTAAGCACTATTAATCCAGCAGGCTTTGGGTTCACAGTCATTTTCATTTCTCCCCCTTCAGCAAAGGATATTTGGGCCTGGAGCTTGGCAAGCATGTTTCGGCCCAGTAGTGGAATAGGGCACTCAGGCATATACAAGAACTGGTGCGTTATCTTCTGTCCCCCTAGTTCACACATGCGGTTCTGCAAGAATGATTTTGTAGCTTTATTTCCAGTGGCTCCCACAATGGTGACAGATCGTGAGGACAGAGGAGCTACTGGCTTGGCTACTACTGAATGTTCTGCTCCTGTATCTACCATGAATTCCATGTATTGGTCCCCTATCTTCAAACTGACCATAGGCTCCTGGGGACCAGGGTGAACTTGGAGCCCGGTCTGGCCTAGTCTTCATCTATGTCATCCAGGTCATAGCCCGTTGCTACTGCCACTCCCTCAATGGCTTCTTCCCTCTCCTGCTGGAACTGTGTTCGATTCATTCCTCCTCTCCTTCGAAATCTTCCTCCGGTCCTCCAGGGACTCCCTCCTCCCCTTGCAGGGGCGGAGTCCAGATGCGGGCACTCATTTCTCCAATGTCCTTCTTCCTTGCAGTAGGCGCATTGATTTGCACCTAATGGAGGCCTCTCGCTTCCGCGGCCTCTTCCACGTCCTCTGTTCCTTTGATTAGGAATACGTCGTTCGGTTATAGCAGCAACAAGAAGATCTGCCTTCTTCTTCATCTTTCGTTCACTTTCTCTGTCTCGTTCATTTTCACAATTCACAAATACTTTCTGAGCGACTTCCATTAACTGAGCTGTATTCATGCCCGCAAATCCATCTAATTTCTGTAATTTTCGCTTTATATCTCTCTGGGACTGACTAACAAAGGCCGCATTTACCATGCGTAAATTTTCCTGAGCGGCGGGATCATATGGGGTATACAATCTATAAGCTTCAGACAACCGCTCATAAAAGGCCGCTGGGCTCTCATTTGGACCCTGGAGAACTTCCGATACTTTCCCGATATTCATGGCCCTCTGGCCTCCCTTCTTCAGGCCCTGCAAAAAGGCCTGGCGAAATCTGGTTAGGGCCGCCGCCCCCCTTTCCTCATTCGGGTCCCACCTGGGATCTTCATTGGGGTATTCTGCAGCTGCTGCTTGCGGGGGATTTATTCCTCCCCTTTCTACAGGGTTCTCTTATAACCATCGGAGGGCTGCTTGCCCGATTCGGCTTCACTCCTCAGTAGTGAAGAGGGTGGACAGGAGCTGGCGACAATCAGCCCAGGTAGGCTGATGGGTTTGCATAATGCTAGACATTAATTCTGTTAATTCCTGGGGCTTGGCTGTGTAGGAAGCATAATGCGTTTTCCAATTTAACAAATCTGTGGTAGAAAAGGGTACATAAACTAAGCTGGTTGGTCCTGGCGCCATCTGGCCCTGATCATTTAAAACAGGAATTCCAGGCACTTGGCGTAATGGCATTAGGTGCCCTGCTTTCTCCTTCTTCTTGGGAGTTACGCTTCTTAAATCATAAGGCTCCCGGGCACTAGTCTCCTTGGTGGGTGACCCTGAACTGGCAGGAGAGCTTCCGCTTTCTATCTCATCAGAGGACTCGAGTCCCCCTGCTGTGCTTGGGCCTGACTCGGGGCTTTCACTCTGGGTAGGGCACTTCTTAGGCTGTTGCTTTGGTATTTGCTGGGGCTCCTCTTCGGGCTCTACTTCAAGTCGCGGGGCTGTGGGGACTAATTTCTGTGGGTGCCGGGGTAAACTAACCAGAATATCTGAGGACTCTGGGTCAGAATACACAGGTGGCTTCGCTTCCTTAGCCTTTTTGGTTCCCCTAGTAGTAGCTACAAATATTTTACAGTGCTCCTCATAACAGCGCTTCATCCATGAGGGCTGCTGTTCACATACACTTAACCAGGAATCTATATAGGGGAACAGGTCAGGATACGCTCTCAGTATAAGCTGATGGATTCGTAAAACTGTCTCAAAATCAAAGGTGCCCCCTCGGGGCCATGAAGCAGCTAATGCGGGCCACTCCCTTTCACATAACATTTTTAATCTGGATGGAGTCATTTTTGTACCATAATTGCCCGAAAATCCTTTACGGAAATTCTTGATCATACATGCCAACAGAGTTTGCGTGGACTCCGTCCCTCCCATAATCTAAACGTACCTACGTACACTACTACCTACGTACTCAACGTACCTGCGTACGTTACGTACCCTACGTTCCTACGTACACGTAATGACGTACAAGACAACGAACAATAAGGATAGGTTGTATGGCTGTAGGTAAGGGGTCCGTACAGCCCACAGAACACTGGGGGGGACAAACACCACTCGCTTCCTCCTGTTCACGACCTGGGCGCGGTCGCCCGGCCAGGAACTGCGCTACTTAGGAGTCCGCTCTCGCTCGGTCTGTATTTCAAGACCTCTCACTCACACACGCAAGCATATTTCAACAAGATATCATATTTCAATATTTCAAGTGCCCAGGTTTTCTGACTAACTGACTATTCCAAGCAAGAAGGGTCGATGGCTTCGGCTTCCGCTTTCCTTACGCGGAGCTTACTAGGACCGCCCTTATGGGAAGTGATCAGGCTCCCTTGTCTCGCGCATACTCATGCAAGATTTCCCAGTTAGTCTATACCAAATATACCAAATCAGTCTTGCGCACGCAAGACGCTGTCCCAGGCTGTTCTTTCTGACTATCAAATCACAAAAATGTCTACTCACCGGATCCGGTCCCCGATACCACACCAGCTTCTGAGTTGGAACCTGGACTCCCCCGGGTCGGAGGTGTTGGCCAGCTGGACCCGATGGCCCGCCGAGGCAGGCGGAACCCTCTTCGGCACAAAAGGGCCGGCGGCGCCTGAGGTTTTGTAGGGAAATTTGACTTAAATCTGCCTTGGGTCTGCTTATATATATATATTGGCTTCATATTAGCTTTATATGACTGCACCCTTGCCTGATGATATTATGGATGGCACAGAAGACAAGCATGTGGGTATAAAGGAGTAGATGTGGCCTGCTATGGAGGATTTGCTATGGAGAATTCTGGGTAACCATATTCTGCATAGGAGTATGCAAAAATATTGGGCCTAGCAGTATTTGAGCCTAAGCAAGAAAAACACAGGCTAAGCCAGGAATGCAATTCTTATGAGCATAAACACACTCTCCTACCCTGAAGGTTTCAATTAGTGCCAAGAAGAAGGAAAAATACAGGAAGGGTCAGAGGTCACAGGCCATGCATAGATAAATAGACCTAAAAGCACAGAGGTCACAGGCCATGCATAGATAAAGAGACCTAAAAGTATAGAGGTCATAGGCCATGTATAGATGAGCAGGTCTGACAGGTCTAAATGTACAAATGTAAGGAGATTATCCCCTGGGAAAAGTGTTGCAGGGCCCTGCTGACACTTAAGAATGTATGATGGATTCAAGTGTTGTAAGATTCTGAGGCCCTGCTGACACTTAAGAATGTATGATGGATTACTGAACTTAATTTGAAACAGACATTTGAGACGGAGAGACATGTATATAAGGCAATTATTTTTCAGGTAAGAGCGGGCGGTATTTTCTTCCTCTTCACAGAGAAAGAAAGTACTGTCTGCCATCTCTAGATAGGCATTTGCTGTTTGCTATTTTATAATTACTTTTGTTATTCTAAATAAAAGTCTTTTGAGCTAAAGCAACTGCCGTCTAAGTAATTCTCTGATTGTTGATATTTTGGGCAACCGTTGTGGGAACCAGAAGCTACAGTTTCCCCCGCGGTTGGACAGACACGGTCCCAACCGGACCAAACCTCAAGGCGAATTACGTGGATTACTCACTTGAATACCATTTACCACTCGCACTTCCCGGCCAATGCACCAAGAATATGCTGTGGCAAAGTGCAATCAATGAATAAGTCCAGGAGTCGATTGACAAGGTCCAAGTCAGTTTATTGTGCACAAGGCCCAGTCAGTCAAAGCTTCAAAAGGAACTGAGCAAAGGTTTATTCTCCAGGACCAAGCAGGAAGTCAGTCCTCACATATGGGTGACGTCGGCGCCGACGGAGCCCTCGCGGAGCAATTTTCCCCAGCTTTCAAAGAAAGCCTTTGGGAATTGCAGCGCGCATGCGCGGCCCTCTTCCCGCCCAAGGGTGCCATCTTGCTCAGTCTTCTTTTTTCCGCGGAGCCCTACAGACGTTGCCTGTGAATCCCCGCAGAAAAGTTGATTTTTTCTCTTTTTTCTTCGGTTCGACGCCGGTTCTCTTCCCGCCCGGACTCGCGACGCCGGTTGCGAGTCCATCCAGTATTTTTCGGTTTTTTGTCCTTCGTGACAGATTTTGCGCCTTTTTCCTTTTTCCCTGGCAGCCCGGTCATTCGACCTCGCAGGGGCCCTTTTTCCCCCGATGGCTGCCAGCGGCTTTAAAAAGTGTGATCTCTGTAAGAAACTCATGTCTCTTACAGACACTCATGACTTCTGCCTCCGTTGCCTCGGCCCAGATCATGACTCCCTGATCTGTGTGCCATGCGGCAAAATGTCCTCAAAAGCATTGAGGAGTCGGCAGCATCAGCGGGAGTGTATCTTCTCTGACTCCGGCCGGGCTCGGACCTCATCAGAGGCTTCGACGTCTCGGGACTCTGGTCCTGAGCATCGTCGAAGTTCCTCTGAGAGGGGGTCTCCTTCCCGGGAACATCATCGGAAGAAGAAACCCGCGAGGGCGGGATCGGTGGACGCTCCTGGTTCCTCGAGGGCCAGGTCGCATAGCCCCGACTCCCGTCCCGGGTCCTCGGAGATGGAGAGGCCATCAAAACATCCTCGACTCGAGGTGGACTTGCTCGCTCACGTGAGTACTGTTGTCCTCGTTGACTCGCCTCCGAAGGACCCGCTGTCGGGGCCCGAGTCGGGGGCTACTGGGTCTCCTGAGCTCGGACTCAGGTTGACGGCCTTGGAGAGCAGTCTGACTGCCTTCTTGGACCAGCAGCGGGTATTGATCGCTGGCCTCGCCGGTGCTTCTGCCCTGACCACCGGGACGTCGACCTCCAAATCGACCCCGGAGTCCAAGCCGATCCTCGAGTCCATGAGGGCTCGAGTCGATCCTCGGTCGAGGTCTCCTTCGGCCTCCCATTCGGGACCGCCGTCGTCGACGCCGACTCCCTCGGCGTCGGAGCGGATAGCATCGGTGCCCGCCCGACCGGAGCCGCTCGACTCCTCCTCCGAGGAGTCGGCCTGGGAATCTGAGGACGAAGAGTCACCTGGTTCCTTTCGGACTCAGTGTGTCCCTTCGGACTCCCCCGAGTCCGAACCTTGGAGACGGTCCCCCCCGGAGGATACCCGGTTCTCGGACTTCGTGAGGGATATGGCCAAGGCCTTGGCCTTCCCCGCGGATCCCGAGGAGGAGCCTCGAGTCGAAGAACTCGATGCCCTCCAATATGACTCTCCCCCGAAGGAGGCCTTTATTGTACCGGTTCCTCCGATGCTGGAACGACTTCTCTTCCGCATGTGGGAGAGCCCGGCGTCGTCGCCGGTATTAAGCAAGCGGGTCGATTCCATTTATCGAGTCCGCAAGAGCCCCGGCTTCCAGAAGGCACAACTACCGCACCATTCCATGGTGGTGGAATCGGCCATGCATAGACTTAAGAGTCAAAAAATGCACTCCTCGGTGCCCCCTGGTAGGGAAGCCCGAAGCCTGGATGCCCTCGGTAGGAAGTGCTTCCAGGGCTCTATGCTTGCTTGTCGAGTCCAGACATACCAGCTTTACATGGGCATGTATCTCCGAGACCTGGCTAAGGAAATAGCCGGGTTCTCTGCTCGTCTCTCCGACGAACCTTTGCAGAGGTTCCAAACCTTGTCCACTGGTATTCGGGAGTGCTCCAAGTTTATATCTCGAGCAGCCTATGATGGTTTTGAGGCTTCGGCTCGAGTAGCTGCGGCCGGCATCGGTGGACGCCGCCAGGCTTGGCTTCAGACGTCCGACCTCGAGCCCTGGGTACAGGACAAGTTGGTCGATGTCCCCTGCCGAGGTGATAACTTCTTTGGCAAGCCCATGGATGAGAAGGCTGCACAAATCGAGACGGAGACTCTCACCAGGACTCGTCTCTCAAGGAAGACCTCTGCCCCTTCTCAAAAGAAGAAGGCCTCGGGGAAAAAGCCCTTTTACCCGAGGAAAGGTGCTGCCTATAAATACTACCCTCAGTATCAGGCCTCAGCAGCTCCCCCACAGGGAAAGCAGGCCAAGGGACGGGGTAATGGGTCCCGTAGGCAGCAAGCCCCCAAGCCTGCACCACCGGCCCCTGCTCAGCAGGGTGGGGTTTTTTGACTTCCTCAGCATAGCCTCTCCCCCTCAGCTGGTTTCTCTCAGCACGGGAGGCCGGCTAGTCCACTTTGCCCACAGGTGGTCCAACATCACCACAGATACCTGGGTACTTCACATAGTTCAAAAGGGCTATCTTCTTCACTTTCACCAGGTACCTCCCTCCTACTTTCCAGGGGAGCCTCCCAGACTCCCTTTGCACAAGGACTTACTCCTTCAGGAGTTAGCAAGTCTCGTTCAGGAACAAGCTGTGGAACCGGTGCCCCACCACCTGAAGGGTCAAGGGTTTTACTCCAGGTACTTCCTGATTCCAAAAAGAACAGGAGGCCTCAGACCCATCCTGGACTTGCGAAACCTCAACAAGTTCCTTGCAAAGGAAAAGTTCAAGATGCTTACCCTTGGAATCCTGCTGCCCTACCTCCAGCAGGGAGACTGGCTATGCTCCTTGGATCTCAAAAGATGCATATACTCATATCCTCATTCATCCGGACCACAGACAATATCTCAGATTTGTTGTGGGAGGAAATCATTACCAGTACAGAGTGCTGCCCTTTGGCCTATCCTCCGCACCCAGGGTGTTCACCAAATGCCTCGCAGTGGTGGCGGCTTATCTGAGACTTCAAGGTCTGTTTGTGTTCCCATACCTGGACGACTGGCTCATCAGAGCCCAGTCTTCCCAAGAAGCCACTCAAGCCACTCATCACACTGTGGCTCTGCTCCAGCACTTGGGTTTTGTCATAAACTTCGCAAAGTCCACTTTGCTCCCCTCTCAAAATCTCGAGTTCATCGGCGCCCGGTTGGACACACTTCAGGCGCGGGCCTTCCTCCCTCTGGACAGGGCCAAGCGGCTCATGGGTCTCGCCGGCCACTTTCACAGCAATGCGCTGGTCTCCGCCAGGCACTTTCTGCGACTGCTCGGTCATATGGCTTCCACGGTCCATGTGACCCCCAATGCCCAACTGAACATGCGTCCTGCTCAGTGGTGCCTTCGTAACCAATGGCATCAGGCCACGGGGAGCCTAGCGGACTCCGTGCAGATCTCCGACCAGCTGGTCTCTTCTCTACAATGGTGGCTTCATCTGCCCAACCTGGTACTAGGAGTGACTTTTCAGCCCCCTACGCATTCTCAGGTCCTGACGACCGATGCTTCTCTCCTGGGTTGGGGAGCACATTGCCAAGGGACATGTACTCAAGGCCTCTGGACTCCTTGGGAGTCTGCTCAGCAGATAAACTTCCTGGAGCTCAGAGCCATCCGCCTAGCGCTCAAAGCATTCTCTCACCTGGTTTCTCACCAGTCGGTGCTGATACAGACAGACAATCAGGTTGCAATGTTCTACGTGAACAAACAAGGCGGAACAGGCTCCTTCCTTCTCTGTCAGGAGGCACAAAAACTATACTCTTGGGCTGTCCACCACGGCATCATCCTCAAGGCTATCTCCCAGGTCAAGAAAATTACCTGGCCGACAAGCTCAGCAGGATCCTCCAGCCACACGAGTGGAGGTTGGATCCGCTGGTGGTTCAGCGAATCTTTCTCAAGTGGGATCTCCCCACCATGGATCTGTTTGCCAGTCCTCTGAACCGGCAGCTGCCCAGATTCTGCTCTCGACAGCCGCATCCTCTCCGGGTAGCGGCGGATGCTTTTCTAATTCCATGGTCCACCGGCCTCTTGTATGCCTTTCCTCCCATGCCACTGGTGTCTCGGACGCTCTTCAAGGTTCTCAGAGACAAAGCATCGCTGATCCTAGTGGCTCCCCGGTGGCCGAGACAACCTTGGTTCCCGCTTCTGATGCAGCTAGCGGTAGACACTCCTCTTTCACTGGGATTTCAGCCCGACCTCCTGTCGCAGGATCAGGGGACTCTCCTACACCCCAATCTCCGGTCCCTTCATCTGATGGCCTGGCTGCTGAAAGGGTAGTCCTTGCTCCTCTGCAGCTACCTCCAGATGTGGAGGAGGTCGTCTTGGCCTCCAGGAGGCCCTCCACCCGAAAGGCCTACGCTCTCAAGTGGCATAGGTTCTCCGTCTGGTGTACTCAGCAGTCTCAAGATCCTTTCTCCTGTTCAGCATCAGTGGTCTTGCAGTACTTGCTCTCTCTCTCCAACCTTGGACTTAAGTCCAACTCGGTAAAGGTCCACCTCAGTGCTCTTTCTGCGCATCACATGCCGGTGGATGGTAGACCTCTTTCCAGCCACCCTTTGGTGGCTCGGTTTCTCAGAGGCCTCCTTCTCCTTAAACCACCTTTGCGCCCGCCAGCCCCGGACTGGGATCTTAATGTGGTGTTGCAGCGGATTACCTGTCCTCCTTTTGAGTCTATGGCTACCTGTCCACTACGTTTTCTTTCCTGGAAAACCTTGTTCTTGGTCGCCCTCACTTCTGCTAGACGCGTTAGTGAGCTGCAGGCCCTGGTTTCTGATCCTCCTTACACTAGGTTCTACAAGAACCGGGTAGTCCTACGGACTCACCCCAAATTTCTTCCCAAAGTGGTTTCCCCTTTTCACATCAACCAGGAGGTGGTACTTCCGACCTACTTTCCCAGGCCACACTCCAGCCGAGCTGAAATGGTCCTGCATACCCTGGACTGTAGAAGGGCGTTGCCCTTCTACCTTCACCGTACGCGGGAGCACCGAAAGGCTGTTCAGCTTTTCGTGTCTTATGACCCCAACAGGTTGGGGCTCCCTGTCTCCAAGCATATTCTGTCCATCTGGATTGCGGACTGTATCGCTTGGGCTTACGAGGCAGCCGGCCTCGTGCTGGAAGGTAGAGTCACAGCTCATCGTGTTCGGGCGAAGGCTACGTCGGTAGCTTACCTCCGCTCTGTTCCATTGGCAGACATCTGCCGGGCCGCTACTTGGTCTTCAAGCCAGACTTTTGCAGCCCATTACTGCCTGGAGAGGGAGTCCCGCAGGGACAGTGCTTTCGGACAGGCAGTCCTCCGTAACCTCTTCGAGGTATAGGCAACTCCTACCCTCCGTCCCGGTTGTTGGGCTACCGGTTGGAGACATATTCAGAGAAGATTCCTTCCTTCTGTGCTACTGACCTTGAGGGAGCTCATTTTTGTGCTTAGGGTCTCCGGTAGCCTTAAGCTTGGGAGTCCCATATGTGAGGACTGACTTCCTGCTTGGTCCTGGAGAAAGCGTAGTTACTCACCTGTAACAGGTGTTCTCCAGGAGCAGCAGGAATCAGTTCTCACAACCCTCCCTCCTCCCCTTGGAGTTGCAGTTATCTGCTTTTGTTTTTGCTAATTTTTGCTGTCTTTTAGCTATGTCATCTGACTGAACAAGATGGCACCCTTGGGCGGGAAGAGGACCGCGCATGCGTGCTGCAATTCCCAAAGGCTTTCTTTGAAAGCTGGGGAAAATTGCTCCGCGAGGGCTCTGTCGTCGCCGACGTCACCCATATGTGAGGACTGATTCCTGCTGCTCCTGGAGAACACCTGTTACAGGTGAGTAACTACGCTTACAGAGACATAACCATTTATACCTCTTTTTCAGTTTGATACATGAGAACTTTCTATTGGTTCCGACTCGATACATGCAAACTTTTCATTGGTTATACATTCCCTTCATTTGTCCAATTAGAAATCCCTCCGGAGCCTAGCAACCGGCCCCCTCCTTTAGGATTGCTTGAACAATGGTACAGTTCTGAATCTCGTTACTTTTCTATTGCAAGGTTAACTTTGGCTTCTGGAATGCATATACTGAAACATTTCTGTTCTTTCACACACAAGAGAATAATAGAAGACTTATGAATTCATGAAAACTTCTTATTAAGCATTTTAAAACAGTTTTCTCATTTTCCACAGATTTTTGGTTCTTTTCTAGCTACGGTGCTCAAATCCTGGCCACCTGCTCTTGGGTCCCAAGTGCAATGCTGTCCTACAGGTGTGCCACCCATGTTCATGCCTCTGCTACTATGTATCCATTTATATTTCCTACTTGAAGGTAAAAAGAGGGCAAGGGCAGAAAAGATGCCATGATCTGTGCCCTGCAAGTCAAAGTGAAAAATAGGCAGAATGGCATGAAGATGGGAGGAGGAGCCAGTCCACCAGAAGGAAATCTAGCCCAGGAGCTGCTGTAGTTTCATTAGATGTTCTGGTGTTAGTGGGGAGAAGAACATACTGAACATAAGAACATAACAGATGCCATATTCAGTCAGACCAAGGATCCATCAAGACCAGTATCCTTTTTCCAACAGTCTAGATCACACGTTCCTGTCAAGTTGCCACAAAGGTACACAGATTCTATGCTGCTTATCCTAGGACTAAGTAGTGGATTTTCCTGATCTCTTTAATAATGGTTTATGGATTTTTCCTTCTGGAACTTATCCAAAGCTTTTTCCTTTACGTCACTCCAGTCCAGTCCCGGAATCTCTGGGATACAGATCCTCCTGCAGTTGCTTGGAGACTGAATCATAACATTCTTCTGATGTCATCCATATAACTACCTGAGGGACCGCCCACTCGCTCCAGTTTTTTCAGTCTCCAAGCAGTTGCAGGTTGTAGAGCCTAAGGATCCTGGGCTCTTTTGAGGAACAATTAAGTATTTTTTTTTCTATTTATAGAATTTACAATAATAATCAAGCAACCGCTTATACAGAAAACAGCTACTTGCATAGTAAATATAATCAACAAGAAAAAACATACAATAAGGAAAAAAACTTATTATAAGAGTTTAGTTAGCCCACTATAATGGGGGAAATTGCCTTGAAAAAAACTCAAGGAAAGTGAAGCCTTGGTCTATTAACAGGAAAAATATAGAACTACGAAGGCATCGGAGGCGCGGGACAGAGAGAACCACAAATAAGAACGATCACTGTGGTGATGAGGAAACAATCTGGGCACTAATGAATGATGATAGATCTTCAGGCTGAAAAAACACATATTTCTTATCTCGAAAGTAAACCATACATTTACACAATTAAGTATTTTAATTTGAATTTCTTATTTTGATTTTAATTTTAATTTAGTTTCAAGTTTCCTCCTTCAAGTTTGCTTTATTTTATTTAAAAAAAAAGGTTATACACCTTTAAAAGCTCTAAATGCCCCCCTCTCTTTTAAAGGAATTCATTTAGCAATTTAAAGACGCGTACTTCTTTGTAAGATTGTTGAGGGCTGAGTGTGAGTCTCCCGATCCTACTAGGGCTAGGAGAGGAGTATTTAGCAGTCTGGAGTCATCTTTGATTTTTGTTATTACTGATACTCCCCCACATGGATCTTCTGGATACCTCCCAGGCAAGAAAGAGCTTATTATCAGGGATCCGGTAAGCAGAAACAGCGTTTTTTAACTGGCAGCGACAGGTATTTCGTTGCTGCGCAGTTCTTAGAGGTGACGGTTAATGAAGGCCGTGCCGTGTTGGTGCGTGCATATATCAACGGCGTTCAGCGAGTTGTTTAAAGATCAGCTGGCATGTTAAACGCAATACTTCCGGGTTGCTCCTATAGGCAGAAATGCTTAGCTAGGAGAGACCCGATGGAATAAGACAGAAAAGGAAAGTTTTTTGATTTTGATTGCTTCACTGATTTGTGAAGGCTACAGTTTAAAAAAAAAGAAAAACCGCCGTTTTTAAAACTTGAAGGGGCAATCCTATATCAGGAGTAGTTGTGAGTATTTAATATTTTATTACTTGGAAAATTTGTAGTGCACAATGCCTTTAAAGCCACAATGTCTAGTCTGTGGTTCAAAAAGGGGCATTTCGTCGGATTCTGGTGTATGCAAATCCTGTATTCAGGAAAATACAGAGATACAAAATGCTGTAGAAGTCTCGGCAGATGCTGTTAGACATACTTCCTCACCCTTAAAAGAGGTAGAGGTGGATTCCTCCCCGCAACTTTTACCAGAGCCTGTTGCGGGTCCTTCTTCCATGCCGGATATACCAGTAATGCCTTCAGTCTTCTTCAGGTTTAGCGGCGTTGTTTTCAAAAGAATTTCATACTTTAATTCAGCAAAGTTTTAAGACTGATAATAAGGGTATTTTATCATCCTTGGTATCTGACATGGGAAGAAAGCATTCTGCTATTCATTTGGAAGTTAATGAGGCTCCTGTACATGGTAAAAAGATGAAAATAGGAAAAGATTTTTCAATTTCATCTGAAGATTTGCATTCAGATGGAGATTTAGATATGGAGGAGGAATTGGAAGAGGGAGAGCTGATAAACCAAGAGGATCAGTCTAGAATAGTGCGTGTTTTTCGGCGGGAAGAGTTGCCAGCACTAATTATGGAAACCCTTAAGGCACTGAATATGCCAATCTCGGAGCCTGACGAAGATTCAGTATTAGAGGATCCTTTGTTGCAAGCGTTTAGAAAATCTCAGAAGGCTTTTCCAGTTCATAGAGTGGTTAAAGATATGATTCAGCAAGAGTGGAATATACAAGAGCCTGGTTTAAGAGGCTCCAGGATTATGGCTCGTCTGTATCCTCTATTGGATAGGGATCGAGAATTGTTTAATCCACCTAAAGTAGATGCAGCTATTTCAGCTGCAACTAAAAGAACTACTATTCCAGTAGAGAGTGGTGCAGCTCTTAAGGATAGTTATGATAGAAAGTTGGACACTTTGCTGAAACAAGTGTTTGATATAAATGCACTGTCTATTCAGGCATCCATTTGTGGAGCATGGGTAGCAAGAGCATGTTTGCGTTGGTCACAGAAAATGCATGCTAACACAGTAGAAGATTCAGTAGAAGAAGCATTTAAATTAGAAACTGGAGCAGCTTATTTGGCTGACATGCATTATGATCTTAGGGCATTATCAAAAGGTATAGGCTCAGTTGTCGCAGCTAGAAGGTCTTTGTGGCTGCGAAGCTGGGCTGCAGATGCTTCTTCTAAGGCAAGACTTTCCAAGCTTCCTTTTAGGGGAAAATTACTTTTTGGGGAAGATTTGGACAAGTTGGTAAAAGATTTAGGAGATTATAAGGGAGGCAGACTGCCTGAAGATAGACAAAGGTTAGGACGCTCAGTCCAGGCAGCTAGAGGCCAGTACAGAGATTTTCGTCGTTTTCGTAATGCTTGTTTTGGTCAGTTTCAGAGGACGCCAGTTTGCTAGGAGTCAGGGGTTTCGAGGTTTTAGGGGAGCAGGCAGAGGTTTTGCAGCTTCCTCTACCTCTGCAAACCCAAGAAAATCACAGTGAGATGAGGAATACCCAGGTGGATGTTATTCCCGTAGGGGGACGGCTCCGGGACTTTTATCCGGCCTGGGTTCAAATCACATCCGATCAGTGGGTGTTAGAGATCATTCAAAAGGGGTATGCGCTGGAACTTCAACATCCAGTGCCTGATTTGTTCGTTCAATCTCCTTGCAAGGCACACATAAGAGGGGCAGCAGTTTGCGAAACCTTGCAAAGACTTTTGAATTTGAAAGCTATTCTACCGGTACCGTTAAGTCAACAAGGTGCCGGTCGATACTCAATTTATTTTGTAGTTCCAAAGAAGGACGGTTCTTTTCGACCGGTGTTGGATCTTCGCGGGGTAAACCGTTATCATCGGGTGACTCATTTTCGTATGGAAACGTTGAAATCGGTGATAATGGCAGTGAGGAAAAGAGAGTTTCTCTCGTCTCTGGATTTAACAGAGGCGTATCTGCATGTTCCAATTCGTCAGGAACATCAAAAATTTTTAAGATTTGCAGTTCCAAGGGGTCATTTCCAGTTTCAGGCATTGTCCTTCGGTTTGGCAACAGCTCCGCGAACATTTACAAAAGTAATGGTAGTGGTGGCGGCAGCATTAAGAAGAGAAGGAATTCTGGTTCACCCTTACCTGGACAATTGGTTGATTTGAGCAAAATCGGAAAGGGAAGGCAGATTAGCAACAAACAGAGTAGTAGAATTTTTGAAAAGTTTAGGCTGGATAGCCAATATGACAAAGAGCAAATTGCTTCCATCACAGAATCTGGAACATTTGGGTGCTCGGTTCGATACAAAAAAGGGAAGAGTTTTTCTTCCTCGCTCTCGGGCGCTAGCATTAAAAAAATCTGGTGAAAAGCTTTTTGACAAGAAAGGAACCCACAGCATGGCATTATCTACAATTGCTCGGAACCATGGCAGCAACTTTGGACTTAGTGCCATGGGCGAGAGCTCATATGCGACCGTTGCAAAGAGCACTGTTGAGAAGGTGGTCGCATCAAAGGAGTCCACTATCAAAGAAATTACCATGTCTTCTGGAAACGCGTCAAGCTGTACAGTGGTGGTTAAGACCGGAGGTGCTAGAGTTGGGAATGAATCTGGAGTCTCCGGATTGGGTCCAGTTAACAACAGATGCCAGTCTAGTGGGCTGGGGGGCACACTTCGAAGGAAAGTTTGCTCAAGGTCAATGGACCGAAGAGGAGAAAGTGTGGTCCATAAACAGATTGGAGTTGAGAGCAGTAATTTTAGCTCTGTGAGTATTTCAGCATTACCTTCAGGGGAAGGCTATTTGGGTGCTATCAGACAACGCAACCGCGGTAGCTTACATCAATTGTCAAGGGGGCACAAGCAGTATTCCTCTGGAGACCGAGGCAGAGCAGTTGTTCATCTGGGCCGAGAAGAACTTGGAGTCTTTGTCTGCAAGTCATGTTGCAGGAGTAAGCAATGTCGAAGCAGATTTTCTGAGTAGGGTGAGGGTGGAACCAGGAGAGTGGGTTTTACACCCTCAGGTGTTTCAGTTGTTAGTAAAGTGTTGGGGGATTCCGGTGATGGATCTCATGGCAAAATTCGAGTCGGCAAAGGTTGATCGATTTTACAGTCGAAGACGAGAAAGCAGTGATTTCTACTTTGTTAAGGTCAAGAAGGAAATCTACTGGAGCGAGTGGGCGGTCCCTCAGGTAGTTATACGGATGACAGAAGAATATTATGATTCAGTCTCCAAGCAACTGCAGGAGGATCTGTATCCCAGAGATTCCGGGACTGGACTGGAGTTTCTAAAGGAACAACAATTAGCAGGTAAGTCTAATTTACCTTTTAAACCCAGCTACACTAACAGCTTTTACTAAATCCTCCAGTAACTAATTCCAGAGTTTGATTACATGTTGACTACATTGTAGATTCATTGTAAGTTCCGTAGTCTTCTACTTTTTGAAACAGTAAACAACCAATCTACGTTTACCTGTTGCACTAGATGCATTATTTTATAGACCTCTATCACATCTCCCCTCAGTCGTCTTTTTGCCAAGTTGAAGAGCCCTAACCTTTTAAGCCTTTCCTCATAGAGGTAGCCTTCCATCCCTTTTACCATTTTGGTGACTCTTCTCTGTACCTTTTCCTGTTCTACTGTATCATTTTTAAGATATGGCACCCAGAATTGCACACATTCCTTATCATCCTTCCAGTTCAGTCCAGACTACTGGATTATGTTCCATTACCAGAAGATGGAGACTGAGAATTCTATGCTTTGATGATGTCATGGTATAAGAGAACAGAGCCCCTCCTCTCAAGCCAGTATTCTGTCTCCAGCAGATGGTGATAAGCTTCATGTAGTCTGGGCTACAGTGAAGGAAAAGGAAGAAACAAACAAAAAAAATCCTTAAATTTCTAAGAGGAGCTTTCAAAAAGGTTCCTGAATAGCTTTAAAACAAAGAAAAAGGTTGGCAAGCAGAAAGTTCACCTCTGAGGTTCTAAGGCTGTTGATTCAACATCGGGTACTTTGTCTGGGGTACACATCTGATGGTCCAGGTCCCTGCCCCCGCTGTTAAGCCACTGTCCCCCACTATATTTTTTTTGTTAATTTCATTTTGGTGGTGCAGTACCTTTAAATCTTGAGCTTTAGCAGTAACCAATGTCGGCAGCTGCGGTAAATCTTTAGGGCATTTTCTTTTCTGTTTGGGGTTTTTCTTGTTCATTGCCATAGTTTGTTTAATTTTAGATTAGGGTCCCTCACCAGTTTTTGTGTGCCTTGGGGTTCATTTGTTTTCCTCAGGTTTGCGTGGGCTCAGGCATGCCATCAGGAAAAGCCGTCTTTGTGGCCTGTGGATGCAGGCGGGGCCATCTTTCAGCAGTGGGTTTTTGCCATTCGTGTGAAGAGGAACGGTCGGAACACTGAAAAATTGATTTGGACCACTTAGCTATCATAAGAGGAGACTGCTAGTCAGTTTTTGACAGCAGGCGAGATATTAGAGGATTTATCCCCTTGGTCCCTGGTTCCTGCGGTTTTGGCAGAAACCATGGCCATTTTAAGCCAGGCTGAGTTTACCCTCCATTAGCCCTACAGAAGGACAGGATTCAGTTCCTCTACCTGCAGGGCTTCACTCTGGAAAGCAGTCTAATTGAGCATGTGCCTTTCTCGCCTGAGTTTGTCCTGCTCTTACACCAGGCTTATTGCATTAAGCAGAGCCTGGAAAAAACTTCAGGGACCAAAGCTGCTCTGCCTAGCCTTAAGAAAGTCTTCTCCTCTGGGCTTCTTGAGCTAGGGGCTCTGGCTGCAAAGTGGGCTCAGGTGGAGGAGGATAGGGCCTCAAGGATCTCAGTAGCCTCTGAGGACCCCCTGGAGGGACCCTCCGGCCTTTACGGGGTACTTACCCTTCTGGACTTGAAAGAGGGGGAAATCCCTCCAGGGGAGGATCACAATATCATTAGGGTATTCCCTTGGGAAGAATTGTCCACACTGATTTGCTCATTTGCTGGCAGCTCTGAATATTTCTTAGGATCCGCAGGAGACAGCCTTTCCTCTCGAGGATCCTTTGTTACAAGGCATAACGGCCTCAGAAACAGCCTTCCCAGTGCATAGGGCCATAAAACAAATGTTGGGAGCAGAGTGGGAGGTGCCTGAGGCTGGCTTACAGGGCGACAGAGCTATGTCTTGTTTGTATCCCATCCCATCCCATCCCATCCAGCAAGAAGGATCCCTTTAGGGTTCCTATGCTGGACGATTTGGTCTCTGCTGTTACTAAAAAGGCCATAATTCCCATAGAGGGTGGTGCGGCCTTGAAGGATATACAGGACAAGAAGTTAGAATCTCTCCTGAAACGAGCCTTAGCATTGCAAGCTTCTTTGTGTGGACCCTATTCAAGCGTTATCACTAATCTTTTCCCTAACTCATTATGATCCTGTCTTATCTCAGCTCACAATTTGTATATAGTTTGCCTGCTTGTCCTTTGTCCATTCCACCTTGTATTTATTGTCACCCCAGTTAGTTACCCTGTCTCTTACCATTGCTTCTTATTCACTTGACACGTTCCATGCAGCTTGAGTACTTTCTTTGCTTGTTATCATGTAAACCCCTTTGACATGCTGAGAAAGCGGTATATAAAAACAGTTTAATAAATAAGTAAATATGTGGCAAGAACTTGTTTACAATGGTCGCAAGCCCTGCCAGATACCAAGTGGGGAGGGGGCAGGATCACTCTCGGAGGCAACTAATTTGGAATCGGGGTCTGCATATTTGGCTGACGCCTTCTATAATCTGATTAAGGGCTTCTGCTAAGAGCATGGCATAAGTTGTAACGTGTGCCAATTCCTTTGGTTGTGCAGTTGGTTGGCAGACGTTTCCTCAAAGACACATTTGGGTAAGCGTCCCTTTAAGGGTAAGCTTCTGTTTGGAGAAGCTTTGGAAAAGTTGGTTCTCTGGGAAAAAGTAGGAAGTCAGTCCTCACATATGGGTGATGTCGGCACCAACAGAACCCACGTGGTAACCTCTCCCAGCTTTCAAAGAAAGCTTTTGGGAGATCAACCATACATATGTGTGGTCACATTCCTGCCCAAGGTAGCCATTTTTCCTTAGTCTTTGCTTTTCTGTGGAGCCCACCCGATGGTACCATCTGCACCGCTGAAAACGTTGGTGTTCATTTCGATGAATACTTTGTTGTTTTCTCGCTTCTTTTTTCTTAGTCACATACTGTCATCACCTCATGGTCATGGAACCGTTTCTACCATGGCATCACATATTTTTCAGGTCCTTTATCTTCTCTTTTAGTACGCGGGATTTTTTTCTTGCGCCCTACTAATCAGGACATTGATCTCACGGGGGGATCTTTTCCACTATGTCCTCGATTAGTGGTTTTAAATATACTGAACATAACATAACAGATGCCATATTGGGTCAGACCAAGCATCCATCAAGACCAGTATCCTATTTCCAACAGTCTAGATCACAAGTTCCTGTCAAGTTCCCAGAAAGGTACACAGGTTCTATGCTGCTTATCTAGGACTAAGTAGTGGATTTTCCTGATCTCTTTAATAATGGTTTATGGATTTTTCCTCCTGGAACTTATCCAAAGCATTTTTAAACCCAGCTATACTAACAGCTTTTACTAATCCTCCGGTAACTAATTCCAGAGTTTGATTACGTGTTAAATGAAAAAATATTTTCTCCTATTAGTCTTCAATGGGCTACATTGTAGATTCATTGTGTGTCCCCCAGTCTTCTACTTTTTGAAACAGTAAACAACCAGTCTACGTTTACCTGTTGCACTAGATGCATTGTGGCAGGACCATGTCCATCACAGTTCCTGCCTTCAATGCCTCTGGGTTGATCACAATGCCTCCACTTGCCTTCTCTGTCTTCACATGATGAGCAAGGGGCATAAGAATCATGAAAGGCAGAAGCGAGACACTGTTTAGCCTCAAGTCTTTGGCCTAAGCTCCATCATTGGCTTCAGAATCAACAGCCTCGGGGGTGGCCGCAGACGAATTGGACCTGGGCAGTCACTGAGCTTACTTGGAGCCCTGAGTTCGCAGAGCATCGGACCAGCAACAGTCTGTGGAGGACCATCTCTGGAATGAACAGACATCAACCAAGACCTCATCAGGGGGCGATGTCTGTACCATGGGTAAGACCCATGGGCACTGGCACCGCAGCCCTCGACAGGACTCTGAGGGTGAGAGCCTGGAGCAGCCCCCAAAGCTTCCCTGGCAGGAAGCAGCTCCCACCCCTATGGAGAATCACCCTCAGACTGTCGAGGCAATCGCCATTCATGAATCCCCACTGAGGGAACCAGCGTCAGGCCCGATGCCCTTGATGCCCATGCCGGTGGCTGTTTAGCCTTTGGGCCTTGAGGCCAGGATGGCGGCCTTGGAGTACAGCCTCACTGTATTTCTGGCATGCCAGCAGACCCTGTTACCTCTGGTTCCTCAAGGCCGGTGATGGGCCCCTCCACCATGAGGGCCTTGCCGGAGGAGTTCCAGCCTGTTCTGGAGTGGCATGTCCTGTGGGCCAATTCCAGTGACTGATCCTGGTCCCAGTCAAAACCTCGGGCTTCTCCACTGAGTGCTTTGGGCTCAGAGCACCAGAAATCCTGGCCGCTGTCCTTGCCTCTGACTGTGCATTGGCAAGAAAACAAGTATTCCCATACCATTCAGCAGTGGGACATTCGGTCAGACCCCTCTCCTCCTCAGGAGTGTTGGAAGTCCTCGCCTGAGGACCTCTCCTTCCTGGATTTCGTCCGTGACATGGGTAAGGCCCTCTCCTTCACTATTGAGACAGAAGAGAAGCCTCAGGTAGAGGACCTGGATATACTCCCAGTATGACTCTCTTCCCAAGGAGGCCATAACGGTGCCTGGGCCTTCCATTTTGGAGCGCCTCCTTTTCAGGATATGGGAAGCCCCAGTTACCGTTCCTATTATCAGTAAGGTGCTCAATTCTGTTTATTGAGTCCGCAAATGCCCAAGTTTTGAAAAAAACTCAACTGCCATAGAACTCTATGGCGGTGGAGTCAGCCATGCGCCAGATCAAAAGCCAGAAGATGCACTTCTCGGTGCCCCTAGGTCGGGAGGCCCTCACTATAGACAATTGGTTTGGTAGGAAGTGTTTCCAGGGCTCGATGCTCATGGCCCATATCCATGCTTACCAGCTGTACATGGGCATGTACCTGAGAGACTGGTGAAGAGCTCGCCGGGTTCTCAGCTGGGCTGTCCAATGACCACCTCTAGCACTTAAGCAGTCTGGTGTCCACAGTCAAAGAGTGCTCCAAGAATATAATTTGAGCGGCCTATGATGGTTTGAGTCTCTGGCTACAGTAGTTGCTGTGGGCATTGGTGCCTGCTGCCTGGCATGGCTACAGTCCACAGACCTGGAGCAATGTGTTCAGGACAAATAGGTCAATGTTCCCTGCTGAGAGGAGAATCTCTTCGGCAAGCCCATGACTCATAACGCTGCTGAGTTCGAGACAGAGCTGATAAAAATATACATAAGATATGCCATACTGGGTCAGACCAAGGTCCATCAAGCCCAGAATCCTGTTTCCAACAATGGCCAATCTAGGTCATAGGTACCTAGCAGTTTCCTCAAAAGACACAGGTTCCACAATGCTTGTATTGGGTCAAGCATTGATATCCTGGGTCACTTTTTAATAATGGTTTATGGACCTTTCTTCCAGGAACTTCTCCAAACTTTTTTTTAACCCAGCTACACTAACAGCCTTTACTACATCCTCCGGTAACAAATTCCGGAGTTTGATTACACGTTGAGTGAAAAAATATTTTCTCTTATTAGTCTTAAATAGTTTACCCTGTAGCTTCATTCCATGTCCCCTAATCTTTTTATATTCTGATAATGTAAACAATCGATCTATGTTTACCCGTTTCACTCCATTCATTAATTTATAGACCTCTATCATATCTCCCCTCAGCCATCTCTTTTCCAGGTTGAAGTGCCCTAACCTTTTTAGCCTCTTCTCATAGGAGTAGCCTTCCATCCCCTTTACCATTTTGGTGGCTCTTCTCTGTACCTTTTCTAATAACGCTATATCCTTTTTAAGATACGGCGACCAGAATTGCACACAATATTCTAGGTGCAGTCGCACCATGGAACGATACAGAGACATTATAATATCCTTTGTTTTGTTTTCCATTCCTTTCATGATGCCTAGCATTCTATTTGCTCTCTTGGCTGCCACTGCACACTGGGCAGAGGGTTTTAACATGTTATCCATGATGACGCCTAAATCTTTTTCCTGGGTGGTGGTTCCCAATGTGGAACCTTGCATCGTGTAACCATAGATTGGGTTGTTCTTTCCTAGGTGCATAACTTTGCACTTGTCCACATTAAATTTCATCTGCCATTTGGATGCCCAGTCTTCCAATTTATCAAGATCCTCTTGCAATTTTCCACAATCCTCTTAGGTTTTAACAACTTTAAATAGTTTTGTGTCATCTGCAAATTTGATAACCTCATTCGTTATTCCCTTTTCCAGGCCATTTATGAATATGTCAAAAAGCAGCGGACCCAGTACCCTGGGGTACTCCACTATTCACCTTTTTCCATTGGGAAAATTGGCCATTTAGCCCTACCCTCTGCTTTCTATCTCTTAACCAGTTCCTGATCCGCAATAGTACACTGCCTCCTATCCCATGACTTTTAGTTTTGCCAAAAGTCTCTGATGAGGGACCTTGTCAAAGGCTTTCTGAAAGTCCAGATACACTATATCAACTGACTCACCTTTGTCTACCTGTTTATTCATACCTTCAAAAAAACATAACAGATTAGTAAGACAACATCTTCCTTGTCTAAAGCCATGTTGGCTGTCTCCCATTAGGCCATGACTATCTACATGTTGAGTAATTTTGTTCTTTATGATGGTTTCTACCATTTTTCCCGGTACTGATGTCAGGGTCACAGGTCTATAGTTTCCTGGATCACCCCTGGAACCCTTTTTAAAAATTGGCGTTACATTGGCAATCCTCCAAGCTTCAGGTATTACAAATGATTTTAATGATAGTTCACAGATAACTAATAGCAGGTCTGCAATCTCATATTTCAGTTCTTTCAACACCCTTGGATGTATACCATCCAGTCCAGGTGATTTGCTACTCTTCAGTTTATCAAATAGTTGTAATGCATCTTCCCGGTGTAGCGATATTTCTTTCAATTCCTCTGCAGTATCACCTTTAAATACCACTTCAGTCATGGGTAACATCCCTAAATCTTCCTCAGTAAAGACCGAAGCAAAGAATTCATTCAGTCTCTCCGCTATAGCCTTGTCCCCTCTTAATGCCCCTTTTACCTCTCTATCATCTAATTGACTTTCTCACTGGTTTTTTGCTATGAATGTACTTGAAAAAGTCTTTATTACGTGTTTTTGCTTCCATAGCAAGTTTCTTCTCAAATTCTCGCTTTGCCTACCTTATCAATACCTTGCATTTAACTTGCCAGTGCTTGTGCTGTTTCCAGTTTTCATGATTTGGCTCTTTTTTCCATTTCCTGAAAGATGCTTTTTTGGCAACAACAGCCTCTCTGACCTCACCTTTAAACCATGCTGGCAGTTTTTTGGACTTCCTTCCACTTTTCTTAATGCATGGAATACAGCTGGTCTGGGCTTCCAAGCTAGTCTTTTTAAACAACATCCAAGCTTGATGTAAGTCTTTAACCTTTGCAACTGCTCCTTTTAGTTTTTTCTTAACTATATTCCTCATTTTATCATAGTCTCCCTTTCGAAAGTTAAAAGGTAGGACTGTGGATTTCCTTACCATCCCTCCTCTACTAATTAAATCAAACACGATCATGCTATGATCACTATTGCCAAGTAGCCCCAACACCCTTATCTCTTGCACCAGATCTGGTGTTCCACTAAGGACTAGGTCCAATATGGCTTCCCCTCTGGTCGGTTCATGAACCAGCTGCTCCAAGAAGCAGTCATTTATTTCATCTAGGAGCTTTATCTCCATAGCATGTCCTGCCGTGACACTGACCCAGTCAATACCAGGGTAATTGAAATCACCCATTATTATTACTGTGCTGTAACGTTTGTTTTTTTGGGTTTTTTTAGTGCCATCAAGTCAGTGTTGACTCATAGCGACCCAGCTACCTCTGGGTTTTTTGGCAATGTATCACCGGAAGTAGATTGCCAGCCTTTTCTTCCGAGGCAATGGAGGGTAAAGTGACTTGCCCAAAGTCACAAGGAGTGCCAGTGGGAATCAAACCCTTGATCTTCTGGGTACTAGGCAGTTGCTCTAACCACTAGGCTGCTACTCCACTCCACTGACCGTGACACTGACCCAGTCGATACCGGGGTAATTGAAATCACCCATTATTATTACTGTGCTGTAACTTTTGTTAGCTTCCTTGATTTCATTGAGCATTTCATCATCCATTTGTTCATTCTGGCCAGGTGGTCAATAGTACACCCCCACTGCCATCACCTTCCACATTTTACATGGAATTTCAATCCATAGAGATTCTACAGCAAATTTTGTTTCCTGCAAAACTGTAATCCTTTCTGACTCAATGCCCTCTTTAACACAGAGTGCAACCCCGCCACCAATTTGATCAGTTCTATCATTACAATATAGTTCCTGAGCGGTCCTCCAGTTTAGTCCTCCACATCTGGGTAGTGCACCTCCTCCTGCAGGAAGGAGACTAAGGAGCCGAGCCGTCACTGCACTTCCCCCCCCCCCCCCTTTACTTTGCTGGCAGTTTCAAAACAGCATTTTTTGATCGCTCCCCCTAGACGGTACGGGGGAGAGATCGGGTGCTCGCAGTACCTATCTCAGCGTCAGCAAGCTCTTCTGTGCGTTGGCTGCGACAGAGAGAACTGCAGGGGGCTCGGCTTACCGGCTTACCTCAGACAGCCGGAATATCAGCTCTGCACCGCTCAAGATTCGAGCGGATTTGCTGACTGTTAAACCATTTTCTGACAGGGTAAGTGGATTCTTTCCCGATTTCTTCCTGGCGGTTGTTCTTTTCGTTTCTCTGCACGCGGCGTTTATAGTTGTGATTTTTGGTTTTTGTCGCTTTTTTTTTTCGCCGGTCGCCGGTCGCAGCGGCCATTTTGGAGCCTGACTGTTCCGCAGGAAGTGCAGGAGCCTGTAATTTTTTTGCAAGCGGGTACCCTTAGCACTTAAGGCAGGCACGTGTGTTTCTTTAATTGACCACTCCTCAGTTTCGTGCTTTAAAAAAAAAAAAGTAATAATTATAGCTACTTTTCTCTTTGGAGCTTTTTGGTCAATCAGTCTGTTCTTTTCTTTCTGGGGGTGATAATGTCCATATTAATGTCGACGAGACCGCAGTGCATGGTCTGCGGGTCTCGCAGGAGCACAGCATCAGATTCCGGGATTTGCAAGGGCTGTGCTGCTGTTTCTTCGGACATAGAACAGCAGATGGAAGGCAAGCCGCAACCAGATCCCTCAGAACCTAATTTGCCTGCTGAGTGGAATGTTTCTACGGTTTCTCTCGTATCTCCAGCGCCAGTCCCTTCTAAGGGACAGGGGTCTGGATTGCTGGTGGAAGGGGCGGAATCTTCTTCTGTCTTGGCAGATTTTTCCCCAGACTTCGTGCTGCTTATGCACCAGGCATTCAAATTGGGGCGTTTAGGAAAGATGACTGAGGCCTTCGCCGCTCCGGCACCTCTACCGCCCTCCACAGCGGAGGGTGCTGGGCGGATCTTATCCAAGCCGGCTAAAACATTTCGGCCCTTGGAGATAGATCAGGAGGATATGGAGTGGCAGGAAACAGATGTTGAAGTGGATCCGGAGGACGTTTTTGATGAACTGGAGGAAGGGGACATTCCTGAGCCCGAAGATCAGGCTAGGATTATCCGTGTGTTTCGTAAGGAGGAGCTGGTGCCCTTGATTACGGAAGCCCTTCAAGCACTCCATCTTGCTGCAGCGCGCCCGGTTGAAGACGAAGCTTCGGAGGATCCTCTCATTCAGGCGGTACGGGAATCTCAAGTGGTGTTTCCGGTACAGAGAGTGGTAGATCAGATGATTCAAACCGAGTGGGATCAGCCTGAATCTCATTTGAAAGGTATCCGGACAATGAACCGCCTCTATCCATTAGCGGACAAGGAAAAGGAGAAGTTTAAGTCGCCTCGGGTTGACGTCACCGTGTCAGCAGTAACCAAGAAGACGACCATCCCGGTTGAGGGATGTGTAAGTACCTGTAAAGCTACGATTATCTCAGGGGTGGGTGGGTATTGGGGAGGGAATGAGGGAAATACGACCTATTAAAAGAGTGCTGTCCTGTGCTTCTAAGGTAAGCTGTGACCAACTTCCTGGGTGATTAAAATTCCTTGCTTGGATAGAAGGAGTCTTTCAAAATGGCCTTTTGATCTGCCCCCTGGATTTAACACCTATTTAAAAACTTTCAAAGGTCTCTTGCCCCCTAGGTAGAATGCCTCTTTGTAAAGGTCTTTAGAAGACTTTATTTATTGCTCAAAGAATACTGACCCTGTTTTGCCTTTTATGCTAAGTTATAATCTGATTTGATTTAAATTAAAACTCTTTGCTGCTGCTAGGCTCTGAGCTAGTATGACATTTAAACTAGAAGCTCTCTGCTGGGTTCTAAATTTAACCAGAAAGCTCTCTTTTGTGTTTTAAATTTAAACTAAAAGCACTTTGCTGCTATTAGGCCCTGAGTGAGTATTAAATTTAAACTACAAGCTCTCTGCTGGGTTCTAAATTTAACCAGAAAGCTCTCTTCTGTGTTTTAAATTTAAACTTAAACTGCTGCTACTAGGCCCTGACTGATTTAACAAATAAACTGAGTTCACAGATTTAATCGGCTTTAATCCAAAGAATTCCCTTCAGAAAAATCCCAGAAGTATATACTCACCATTGCAGATCTCTCTCCAGAAGTAGCAGTCCCCTTTTGTAGACTAGAACTAGGCTCTCTCGGAAGACCGCTGATCCTTCCCGGTGGAAGGCTTCAGGGGAAAAGGTCCTTCTACTCGAAGAGAAAGAAGGCCTATAGAATGTACCCCCAACATCAGGCCTATCAGTCCTATCAAGCTCCCCTGCAGGGGCAGCCAGCCAAGGGGCAGGGATTCCATAGGCCTAATGCCTCCAAACCCCAAACCACCTCTGCTGCAGCCTGGGATGTGGGGGGTTTGACTCCCAGGGCATAGTCTCTCTTCCACAGGAGGTCAGGAGCCACAGCAGATAGGGGAACATTTCATGTTCTTTGCTCACTGGTGGCCCAGTATCACCACCAACGCCTGGGCCCTTCAGGTGGTAAAGGAGGGTTAGCTCCTTCTCTTCCACCAGACACTCCTATCCTATTTTCTGGGGGAATGCCCTCTGAATCCCCCCATTGAGACTTCCTTCAAAGGGAGCTCACGGCTCTTCTCGCCGATGGAGCGGTGGCGCTCGTCCCATTGCCTCAAAGAGGCATGGGATTCTACTCCTGCTACTTTCTGGTTCCCAAGAAAATGGGTGGGTTGTGCCCCATTTTAGACCTACGGGAATCTCAACCACTTCTTAGTGAAGGAGAAATTCAAGATGGCATCCCTTGGAACGATGCCTTACCTTCACCGGTGAGACTACGGGTCTGTCTATTTGGACTAGCGTCCACTCCCTTGGTGTTCACAAAGTGCCTCGCAGTGGTCGCCACCTACCTGCGACTGCAGGATATGTTTGCATTCCCTTATCTGGATAACTGACTGATAAGGAGAAAATCCCCAGACAAGGTCTAACAGACCCCGCATTGCACTATCCAGCTGCTGGAGACCTTAGGATTCGTAGTTAACTATCCCAAGTCTCACCTATGACCCATCCAGCACCTGGAGTTCATAGGAGCCCTCCTCGATGCCACTCAAGCCTGGGTGTTTCTTCCATCTGACAGGGCTCAGTGCCTATCTGTCTTGGCGGGTGTGGTCCAAACCTGTCCGGCGGTCTCAGCTCATTGGATGCTCCGCCTCCTAGGGCACATGGCCTTGACGGTTCATGTCACGCTCTCAGCCAGTCTCCACATGCATTGGGCCCAGTGGAAGTAGGCAATGGGGCGCCTGTTTGACAAGGTGTGGGTCACCCCGTTCTTCTCCAATTCCCTTGCCTGGTAATGGCAGTCGGGCAATCTTTTGGGTGGGCTACCTTTTCAGGATCCCCCACATCAACAGATCCTCAATACAGATGCCTCCAAGCTCGACTGGGGTGCCTATTTGAATGGCCTTTAGTTCCAGGGTCTCTGGTCGCAGGAAGAGAGCCAGCATCAGATCAACTTCCTTGAACTCGGCGCAGTCGCGAATGCCTTGTGGGTTTTCCAGGGCTATCTAGCGAATCAGGTTGTCCTTGTTCATCCGGAAAATCAAGTCACGATGTTCTACATCAACAAACAAAGAGGCACAGGGTCATACCTTCTCAGCTGGAAAGTGATCTGACTCTGTAATTTTTCAAGTCGCTGGATATCCTCTGTCAGCATACATCAACATGACATTATGCTTAGCATAGGTGTCATGGCTTTTTCCCCAGACCTTGGATTTCATGCAGCTTTGTTACTCTGGTGATATCAGTCTCCAAAGTTAATGAGGGTAGTTTACAAGATGAGATTAACTCTGACCCCCTGGTGATGTCTGTCTCCGGGCCTGATGGGATTGGTCTGCAGCCCCTCCTTGCTAAATCAAGAATAGCAGACCTCAAAGGGAGGTGACTGGAAACAATAGCAGACCTCAAAGGGAGGTGCTAGAGAAAATTCACTATAAAGGACAGAAACACGTCCTCTCTCTCTCTCTCTCTTCCTCTATTCATCGGACATGAAGGACAGGAGGCTCTGATAATCACTTCTCTTCACCCCTCCCCCCCCTCTCTCTCTGATCTCTCTCTTCCTATTTTCATCGGACACACCTTGCCATGAGGCTCTGACCCATACTTCTCTCCCCTCCCCCACTTCTTTCTCTCTCTCTCCCTTTTCTTCTTACTATGAGGCTCTGACCCACATGTTCTTGCCTCTCTCTCTCACACACACACACACAGATTCATTGAAGTAAACTGAAGCAGCTTTCTAACAACCTTATAACTCTGTTCTATACCTATGTAATAAGCCTATTTCTACATAAAGGCCTGTTTCCAAGCCATGCCTGTTTGGTTGTCTTATCTGTGCTGCTTACCTTACAGTCTCTGTGAAATGAACCCAGGACCAAGTGGAGAGTAGACCGAAAGATTACATATTCAGAAGATTACATCCTCCTGCGGGCCATCTACCTCCCAGGGCAAGAAAATGTCCTGGCGGACCGGCTCAGCAGCATGCTGCAGCCTCACGAGTGGACCCTCAACCCACCCTGGTGGCACGGGACATCATCCAGAAGTAGGGCATGCTGGCAGTGGACCTCTTTCCCAGCCCTCACAACGCCCAGCTGCTGCTGTTCTGTTCCAGGATACCTTGCCAGAACCACCTCGTGGTCAATGTGTTTCTCCAGGAACAAGCAGGAAGTCAGTCCTCACATATGGGTGATGTCGGTGCCGACGGAGCCCCATGCGGAGCAATTCCCCAGCTTTCAAAGAAAGCCTTTGGGATTGCATCGCGCATGCACAGTCCCCTTCCCACCCAAGGGAGCCATCTTGCTCAGTCTCCCTTTTTCTGCGGAGCCCAACGGACATAGTCCAACTTCCCTCGCAGAAAAAGTGCGTCAAAACTACTGAAGATTTTGCTTCTTCGGCCTGGTTTGACGCCGGTTCCCCTTCCTGCCTCAGTTCGGTACACCGGTATCGAGTCCGGTCTCTTTTTTGGTTTTTGTCCTTAGTGACTACTGTTCACGCTCTTTTTCTTTTTCACTGGCAGACCGGTCGTTTGACCTCGCAGGGGCCCTTTTTCCCCACGATGGCTGCCAGCGGGTTTAAAAAGTGTGATCGGTGTAAAAAATTTAATGTCACTCACCGACACACACGACTGCTGTCTCCGCTGCCTCGGGCCTGACCATGACCCGAAGGTCTGTGGCCCGTGTGGCAAGATGTCCTCCAAGGCACTTAGAAGTAGGCAGCAGCAGCAGCGCGAAAGGATTTTCTCCGAGTCCGCATCCACCCGTGTCCGGATCTCTTCAGAAGCCTCGACATCTCGGGAACTATGTGACCGAGCATCGTTGGGGGTCTTCTGAGCAGGGGTCTCCCTCGCGGGAACACCGGAGGAAGAAGAAACCTGCGAGGGCGTCAGTGTCGGATGCCTCTGATCGGCCTGGGTCCTTGCGGGCCAGGTCGCGGAGTCCTGACCGCCACCCCGGGTCCTCGGAGTTGGAGCGACCTGCAATGGTGCCTCGCACGGAGCCGGAGACGCCGAGGAAGGTAACTGCTGTTTTCCTCATTGACTCTCCTCTGGGAGAACCAGCATCGGGCCCGATGGTGTCGGGACCTGATCTGGATGCTGCGGAGCCTTCTGAGCTCGGTCTCAGAATGGCGGCCCTGGAGCGCAGCATGTCTGCCTTCATAGAGCAGCAGCGGGCGCTGATGGCCAGTCTCACCGGTCCATCCACCCTGACCACAGGGACCTTAACGTCCAAGTTGATCCCGGAGGTCAAGCCGATCCTCGAGTCGATCCTCGGCCAAGGTCTCCCTCCACCTCCCATTCAGGACCGAGGTCATTGACACCGGTGCCCTCGGCGTCGGGGCAATCGAGACTGAAGCCCTCACGGCCGAAACCCATCAATTCCTCCTCGGAGGACTCGGCATGGGAAACGGAAGATGAGGAGTCCCCGGACACCCACCAGACCTGGTATGTCCCATCGGACTCACCGGTTTCCGAGCTGAGGAGCTCGAAGCCCTCCAGTATGACTTTCCCCCTCGGGAAGCCCTTACGGTACCAGTTCCTCCGATGTTGGAACGGCTGATGCTCTGCATGTGGGAGTCACCGGCCTCGATGCCGGTTCTCAGCAAGTGGGTCGATTCCATCTATCGAGTCCGCAAGAGCCCTGGGTTCCATAAAGCACAGCTGCCACACAACTCCATGATTGTGGAATCGGCCATGCACAGGCTCAAGAGCCAAAAAATGCACTCCTCGGTGCCTCCTGGCAGGGAAGCCCGGAACCTGAGAAGAAGCTTGCTGCGGAAGCAAAAACGCGAAATAAAGACCTTTTCAAGTACATTCGTAGCAAAAAACCTGTGAGAGAGTCAGTTGGTCCATTAGATGATAAAGGGGTTAAAGGAGCACTAAGAGGCGACAAGGCGATAGCGGAGAGACTGAATGAATTCTTTGCTTCGGTCTTTACTGAGGAAGATGTAGGGATGTTACCCATGACTGAAGTGGTATTTAAAGGTGCGGAAGAATTGAAGGAAATATCTATACATCGGGAAGATGTCTTACAACTATTAGATAAACTGAAGAGTAGCAAATCACCTGGGCCGGATGGTATACATCCAAGGGTGTTGAAAGAACTGAAATATGAGATTGCAGACCTGCTATCAGTAATCTTTGAACTATCATTAAAATCATCTCTAATACCTGAAGATTGGAGGATCGCCAATGTAACACCAATTTTTAAAAAGGGTTCCAGGGGTGATCCGGGAAACTACAGACCGGTGAGCCTGACGTCAGTACCAGGAAAAATGGTAGAAACCATCATAAAGAATAAAATTACTCAGCATGTAGATAGTCACAACCTAATGGGAGACAGCCAACATGGCTTTAGACAAGGAAGATTTTGTCTTACTAATCTGTTATGTTTTTTTGAAGGAGTGAATAAACAGGTGGACAAAGGTGAGTTGGTTGATATTGTGTATCTGGACTTTCAGAAAGCCTTTGACAAGGTCCCTCATCAGAGACTTTTGGCAAAACTAAAGAGTCATGGGATAGGAGGCAGTGTACTATTGTGGATCAGGAACTGTTTAAAAGATAGAAAGCAGAGGGTAGGGCTAAATGGCCAATTTTCCCAATGGAGAAAGGTGAATAGTGGTGTACCCCAGGGATCTGTGCTGGGTCTGCTGCTTTTTGACATATTCATAAATGACCTGGAAAGTGGAATAACGAGTGAGGTTATCAAATTTGCAGATGACACAAAACTATTTAAAGTTGTTAAAACCCAAGAGGATTGTGAAAAATTGCAAGAGGATCTTGATAAATTGGAAGACTGGGCATCAAAATGGCAGATGAAATTTAATGTGGACAAGTGCAAGGTTATACACCTAGGGAAGAACAACCCAAACTATGGTTACACGATGCAAGGTTCCACATTAGGAACCACCACCCAGGAAAAAGATTTAGGCGTCATTGTGGATACCATGTTAAAACCCTCGGACCAGTGTGCAGCGGCGGCCAAGAGAGCAAATAGAATGCTAGGTATGATAAGGAAAGGAATGGAAAATAAAACAAAAGATATTATAATGCCTCTATATCGTTCCATGGTGAGACCGCACCTTGAATATTGTGTGCAATTCTGGTCGCCGTATCTTAAAAAGGATATAGCGATTTTAGAAAAGGTTCAGAGAAGAGCCACCAAAATGGTAAAGGGGATGGAAGGATACCCCTATGAAGAAAGGCTAAAAAGGTTAGGGCTCTTTAACCTGGAAAAGAGACGGCTGAGGGGAGATATGATAGAAGTCTATAAATTAATGAATGGAGTGGAACGGGTAAACGTAGATCGATTGTTTACGTTATCAGAATATAGAAAGACTAGGGGACATGCAATGAAGCTACAGGGTAAACTATTTAAGACTAATAAAATATTTTTTCACTCAACGTGTAATGAAACTCTGGAATTTGTTACCGGAGGATGTAGTAAAGGCTGTTAGTGTAGTTGGGTTTAAAAAAGGTTTGGACAAGTTCCTGGAGGAAAGGTCCATAAACCATTATTAAGAAGTGACCGAAGATATCAATGCTTGACCCAGTACAAGCATTGTGGAACTTGTGTCTCTTGGGGAAACTGCTAGGTACATATGACCTAGATTGGCCACTGTTGGAAACAGAATACTGGGCTTGATGGACCTTGGTCTGACCCAGTATGGAATATCTTATGTTTTTATGTTCTTAACCTAGATGCCCTCAGCAAAAAGTGGTACCAGGGCTCGATGCTGTCATGTCGAGTCCAAACATACCAGCTGTACATGGGCATGTACTTGCGGGACCTGGCAAAGGAGATTGCCGGGTTCTCAGCTGGCCTCTCCGAGGAACACTTGCAGCGCTTCAAGAAATTGTCCACTGGGATTCAGGAGTGCTCGAAGTTTGTCTCGAGCAGCCTATGATGGCTTCGAGGCCTCGGCCTGAGTAGCCGCAGCCGGCATCAGTGCCCGCTGCCAGTCGTGGCTAATGTCGTTGGACCTGGAGCCATGGGTTCAGGACAAGTTGGTCGATGTCCCTTCCCGGGGTGACAACCTCTTTGGCAAACCCATAACCGAGAAGGCTGCTGAAATCGAGTCCGAGTACTTGACCCGGACAAGACTCTCCAAGAAGACCTCTGCCCCTTCTAAAAAGAAGGGCTCTGGTAAAAAGCTCTTTTTCTCGAGGAAGGGTGCTGCTTACCGCAACTACCCCACTCACCAGGCCTCCCCAGCTCGCCCACAGGGGCAGCAGGCCAAGGGACAGAGGAAAGGCCCGCGTAAGCAGAAGACCCCCAAGCCCCAGGCCCCTGCTCTGACCCAGCCGGGAGGGGGTTTTTGACTGCCAAAGCATAGTCTCTCTCCAACCAGGGGTGAGGTCTTGCACAGGATGAAAGCCGAGCCTGTACGCCCACAGGTGGCCAGCAATCACCACAGATACCTGGGTCCTTCAAATAGTCCAAATGGGCTATTTGCTCCACTTCAACCAGGTACCTCCCTCCTACTTTCCAGGAGAGCCTCTCAGACCCCCTCTACACAGGGACCTCCTCTTGCAGGAGTTGGCTGGTCTTCTAGAGGATCAGGCAGTGGAACCGGTGCCCCACCATTTGCAGGAACAGGGCTTCTACTCCAGGTATTTTCTGATACCAAAGAGAACAGTGGAGTGGAGGAGTGGCCTAGTGGTTGGGGCAAGGTACTTCAGGCCGGAAGGTCGGGGGTTCAAATCCCACTAGAGGACAGCAACCTTGGGCCGGAATGACTGGGGTTTCTAGTCCCACAGGTGCTCCTTGTGATCTTGGGCAAGCCACTTAACCCTCCATAGCCCATGTTCCCTGTAAAATAGTTATCTCCAAGTTATAATGCCCTGTTCAATGTAATTTCAGTTTGTTCAATGTAAACCACACTGATGCAGAATAGCGCGGTATATAAGAGAATATAAATAAATAAATAAATAAACAGGAGGCCTCAGACCCATCCTCGACCTGTGAAACTTAAACAAGTTCCTGGTGAGGGAAAAGTTCAAGATGCTTTCCCTGGGAATATTGCTGCTTTACCTCCTTCAGGGCGATTGGCTATGCTCCTTGGACCTGAAGGATGCCTACACGCACATCCTCATACATCCAGACCACAGACAATATCTCAGATTTGTAGTGGGAGGAAACCATTTTCAGTTCAGAGTACTTCCATTTGGCCTAGCCTCTTCTCCCAGGGTGTTCACCAAATGCCTGGCGGTACTGGCGGCCTTCCTCAGGAACCAAGGGATTTTTGTCTTCCCTTACCTGGATTACTGGCTCATCAGGGCCCAGTCGCCTCAGGAGGCCCAACAGGCCACAGCTCGCACTATCAACATGCTACAGCATCTAGGCTTTGTCATAAATCAAACAAAGTCCACTTTGCTCCCCACTCAAAACTTAGAGTTCATAGGAGCTAGGCTAGAAACCCTTTGGGCAAGGGCTTACCTGCCAGAGAACAGGGCACAGAGGCTTCTGGCGCTGGTGTACCAAGTCAGCCACAAGTCGCAGATCTCCGCGAGACACTTTCTATGCCTCCTGGGCCACATGGCTTCCACGGTACATGTGCCCCCTAAACGCCCATCTCGACATAAGGACAGCTCAGTGGTGCCTTAGAGATCAGTGGACACAAACCACAGGATGACTCCGAGACAGAATCAGAGTGTCCAAATGACTGGTGAAATCGTTGACATGGTGGCTTCAGCCACCCAACCTGCTCGAGGGAGTGCCTTTTCAGTCTCCCTCGCACACAAGAGTGCTGACGACAGATGCCTCCTTGCTGGGCTGGGGAGCCCATTGACAGGGATCATGCATTTGGGTTGTGGTCTCCTCAGGAGAGTACACACCAAATCAAGCCTCTTAGATCTACGGGCGATTTGCCTAGCTCTTCAAACCTTCTATCATGTTCTCTCACATCAGTCTGTCTTGGTGCAGACCGACAATCAGGTAGCAGTGTTCTACGTGAACAAGCAGGGAGGTACAGGGTCCCATCTCCTATGCCAGGAGACACTTGACCTCTGCTCCTTTGCAATCAGGCAGGGTATGTCTCTCAAAGCTGTTTACCTGTCAGGTCAGGAGAACTTCCTAGCAGACAAGCTAAGCATGATTCTTCAGCCTCATGAGTGGCAACTGAAACCGGAAGTGGCCCAGCAGATCTTCCACAGCTGGGGGCATCCGTCCATAGATCCCTTTGCCAGTCCGCAGAACCACCAGTAGCCCGGTTTTTGCTCCAGACAGCCACATCCTCAGAGGGTGGCTGCAGATGCTTTTCTGATCTCCTGGTCAGTGGGCCTCCTGTATGCGCTTCCTCCCAAGCCTCTGGTGGCCTGGACTCTGTTCATAATCCTTCGGAATAAGGCCTCTGTCATTCTGGTAGCCCCCAGATGGCCGAGACAGCCTTGGTTTCTGCTTCTACAGCTGGCAGTGGAAGCCCCACTCCCTCTGGGGACACAGCCCGACCTCCTGTCCCAGGAGCAGGGCTCTCTCTTACATCCCAACCTTGTAGGAGTGGAGGAGTGGCCTAGTGGTTGGGGCAAGGTACTTCAGGCCGGAAGGTCGGGGGTTCAAATCCCACTAGAGGACAGTCCCATAGGTGCTCCTTGTGGTCTTGGGCAAGCCACTTAACCCTCCATAGCCCATGTTCCCTGTAAAATAGTTATCTCCAAGTTATAATGCCCTGTTCAATGTAATTTCAGTTTGTTCAATGTAAACCGCACTGATGCAGAATAGCACGGTATATAAGAGAATGTAAATAAATAAATAAACCTCAGGTCCCTCAACCTAATGGCATGGCTGCTGAAAGGGTAGTGCTGGCTCCTCTCCTCCTACCTAAGAATGTAGAAGATGTGTTACTGACCTCAAGGAGGCAGTCCACTAGGAAACCTATGACTTCAAGTGGCGTAGGTTTGAGGTGTGGTTACCCAGCACAATGAAAACCCTTTCTCTTGCCTTGTACCAGTGGTGCTGCAGTGCATGCTTCACCTCTCAGAATTAGGTCTCAAGTCTAACTCTGTCAGGGTCCACCTGAGTGCTTTGTCAGCACACCACTCTCCAGTGGAAGGACAACCTCTTTCGGCTCACCCCTTGGTGTCCAGATTCCTCAGAGGTCTACTTCTACTGAAACCCCCAGTTCGTCCACCGGCAACCAAGTGGGATTTGAATGTGGTCTTGGAGCAGCTTACTCACCCACCTCTTGAGCCGATGTCCACTTGCCATCTGCGCTTCCTCTCCTGGAAGGTGCTCTTCCTGGTGGCACTAACATCTGCCAGATGAGTGAGTGAGCTGCAAGCTCGTGTTTCGGATAGACCGTACACATGGTTTTATAGGAACAGGGTGGTCCTTCGCACCCACCCCAAGTTCCTTCCAAAAGTGGTCTCTTCGTTCCACCTCAACCAAGAGGTGGTTCTCCCAACCTTCTTTCCCAGACCGCATGCCAGCCGGGCAGAGGCGGTCCTGCATACCCTGGATTGTAAGAGGGCGTTGGCCTTTTACCTGGAGCGTACGTGGGGACATCGAAGGACTACTCAGCTCTTTGTCTCTTATGATCCCAGTAAGCTGGGGCTACCTGTCTCCAAGCACACGTTGTCCACCTGGGTGGCAGATTGCATTGCCTGGGCATACAGTGCGGCTGACCTCCCGTTGCAGGGTCGAATCATGGCCCACCGTGTCAGGGCTAAGGCTGTATAAGTGGCTCACTTCCATTCTGTTACGCTGGCAGACATCTGCTGGGCCACCAGCTGGTCTTCAGACCAGACTTTTGCAGCCCATTACTGCTTGGATAGGGAGTCCCGACGGGACAGTGCTGTCGGCCAGGTGGTACTCTGTAACCTATTTGAGGTTTAGGCAACTCCTACCCTCCGGCCCTTTGGTGTCAGGCTACTGGAGGTGTTGCGTTCTCCGCTGAATTCCTATTACAGCTGCTGCAGCTCTTCTAGAGGGAGCCATTTTTCAGCTATGGGTTCTCGGTAGCCTATAGCTAGGGAGCCCCATATGTGAAGACTGACTTCCTGCTTGTTCCTGGAGAAAGCATAGTTACTCACCTGTAACAGGTATCCTCCAGGGACAGCATGAATCAGTCTTCATGACCCTCCCTCCTCCCCTGGAGTTGCAATCTTATCATTATTATATTTTGTTCATTTTGCCGTCTCTTTGGCTATGTCATTTGACTGAGCAAGATGGCACCCTTGGGCGGAAGGGGACTGCGCATGTGCGATGCAATCCCAAAGGCTTTCTTTGAAAGCTGGGAAATTGCTCCGCACGAGGGCTCTGTCGGCGCCGACATCACCCATATGTGAGGACTGATTCTTGCTGTCCCTGGAGAACACCTGTTACAGGTGAGTAACTACGCTTTCTTCTCCACTGGGTCAAGAGCCTGCTGTTTGCTTACCTGCCCACTCCCTTGGTAGCAAAAACCCTCATCAAGGTCCAGACAGACAGAGCCAAAGTGATGCTTATTGCCACGCGCTTGCCTCAGCAGTCATGGTATCCTCTGCTGCTCTGACTTTCTCAGGCGCCGTCGATCCTCCTGGGTTTCACCCCAGATCTGATCTCTCTGAACGACGGGACCCTCCTGCACGCCACTCTCAGGTCATTAACTCTGATAGCGTAGATGCTGAGAGGATAGCCCTCGGTGGTCATCCCCTGCACTAGGACACTGAGGATGTCCTCCTCGCAAGTTTTGTAAATAGTTTACCCGTTATCCAAGTTTTTTGCCCTGTTATCTGTAAACTCATACGTGTTAACTGTACTGAGCATTTTTGTTCCATGTAAACCGCGCTGATGCTGAATAGTGCGGTATATAAGAGACTGTAAATAAATAAATAATTCCACAAGAACACCACCAGGTGAGGGTACGCCTTCAAATGGCGCAGGTTCTCAGTCTGGTATGCAGATAGAGGTTTCAGTCTGTTTTCCTGTCCAGTGCAGGCAATCCTGCAGTACCTTCTGCACCTCTCCTGGGCTGGGTTAAAGTCCATTTCCATCAGGGTGCATCTAAGTGCCCTAACAACATTCCATCATGTGGTTGACAAGCATTCCCTGAAAGCTCATCCTCTCATTGGCCGTTTCATGCAGGGTCACTTGCTCTTGTGGCCTCCCATTTGCTGCCGCCAGCAGTGGCGTGGGACTTGAACATGGTTCTGAGTAAACTCATTGACCCTCCTTTCGAACCTCTGGCCTTCTGCCATCTCAGGTACCTTTCGTGGATGGTTGTATTCCTAGTGGCTCTCACTTCAGCGCACAGGGTTAGTGAGCTGCAAATGCTGGTAGCTCATGCTCTCTACACCAGATTTCATAGAAATAGGGCGGTCCTCCACACAAACCCTAAGTTTCTTCCTAAGGTGGTTTCCCCCTTTCCATCTCAATCAGGAGATGATTCTTCCTATCTTCTTTCCCAGGCCACATGCAAACAGGGTGGAAGCCTCTCTTCATACCTTGGATTGTAAATGGACTTTGACTTTCTACCTTGATCGGATGAAGGCTCAGCGCCGCTTCTCTCAACTGTTTGTTTCCTTTGACCACAACAGACTTCGCATGGCCATCTCTAAGCGCATCCTTTCTACCTGGGTGGCTGACTGCATTTCCTTTGCCTATGGACAGGATGGTCTTTCTCTGGAGCGTCAGGTGATGGCCCACAACGTTCAGGCTATATGGAAGCCTCTGTGGCTAACTTACGCTCTGGTCCCCTACCAGAGATTTGTTGTGCGGCCACCTGGTCCTTGGTCCATACCTTTACAACTCACTACTGCCTCGAAGAGACCTCCCAGTCGGACAGCATCTTTGGCCAGGCCATTCTTCAGCATCTCTTTGGGGACTAGTGCAACTCCTTCCTTACAACCCTTCTGTATGTCCAGGCTACCAGAGAGTTGATTCCCTTGCAGATGCTGGTGTTGCATCCTGATGCTTGAGGCTTTTCAGCTGCCATTCATGGTTTGACCTTTGGGTCACCAATGGCTTTTTACAGGTTTCTTCGGTAGTCTGTAGCTGGGGAGTCCCATATGTAAGGACTGACTTTCTGCTTGTTCCTGGAGAAAACGTAGTCACTCACCCGTAGCAGGTGTTCTCTGGGAACAGCAGGAATCGGTCCTCACTAACCTCTCTCCTCCCTATGGAGTTGTTGTTTTTATTTTCTGCTTGATTAAGCTATGCCATTCTACTAAGGGGAAAATGGCTCCCTTGGGTGGGAAGGTGACCATGCATGCATGGTTGATCTCCCAAAGGCTTTCTTTAAAAGTTGGGGAGAGGTTATCAAGTAGATGCCAACGTCTCACATATATGAAGACTGATTCCTGCTGTTCCCGAAGAACATCTGCTACAGGTAACTACACTTTAAGGACTTGGGGGAGTCCAAGTCAGCAAGACTTCTGGAGAAGAAGCCTAAGAGCAGTAAACAGGAGTTTCCAGTGCTTGGACTGTTTCAGGATTAGATACTGAGCTGTTCATTTTGCTCCCTTTCTGTGAGCTCGCTATCCCTCCAGGAGTCAGTCATTTTGGGGTAGTAAAGGAGCTGGGAGAGACTATTCTTCTGCAGCCGGGGCCGGCTCTAAAAAGCCACAGTGAAGTGAGGGGGACCCAGGAGGAGTTGATGCTGGTGGGTGGGCAGCTGCGCTGCTTTTACTCTGCTTGGGTCCAGATCACTTCCGATCAGTGGATATTGGAAGTCATTCAAGAAGGTTGCACTTTGGAGTTTGCCAGACCTCTCTGACGCCTTTATTTTATCCTCATGCAAGGCTCTTTCCAAACGGCAGGCCGTTTCTGAGACTCATTCAGTTGGAAGCAGTGGTGCCAGTTCCCGCAGCCCAGTGCAGTTAAGGTCGATACTTCATTTATTTTTTGGTTCCTAAATAAGAGGGTACCCTTTGGCCCATACTCGACTTCCAGTACATCAACAGAGCATTGTGAGTTCCCCATTTTCAGATGGAAACCTTACATTCTGTGATAGTAGTGGCAAGAAAGGACGAGTTCCTAACGGCTCTAGATCTCACATAAGCATATCTGCATGTTCCCCTTCATCCAGAACATCAATGTTTCCTATGCTAAGTAGTTCCGATGGGTCAGTTTCAGTATTAGATGCTGCCCTTTGGGCTAGCTATGGCTTTCCATACCTTTACAAACATTATGGTGGTAGTGGCAGCCACCCTTCGGTGTGAGGGAGTACCCATGCTTCTTAATGTGGCCCAGAGTTTCTCATGGTTTACACAATCAAAAGCCTTGCTGTAGTCAATAAAGCACAAATAGATATCCTTTTGGTATTTTTTAGTCTTTTCAAGGATCCATCTCACATCCGCGATGATGTCTCCCGTTCCTCACCCTTTCCTGAAACCTGCTTGCACTTCAGGTAGTTCTCATTCCACGTATGGTTGTAGTCTCTGTTGAGTAATCTTCAGTAGAATCTTGCTGGTATGTGGGATCAGAGCGATTGTGCAATAATTTCCACAATCAGTCGGATCATCTTTCTTTAGTATTGGTATAAACACAGATCTTTTCCAGTCAGTTGGCCATGATGTTGTCTTCCAAATTTCCTGGCAGAGCCTTGTAAGTATGGTAACAGCTGCTTCAGATTGCTGTAATACTTCTATGGGAATGCCATCAATGCCTGATGCTTTGTTCTTTGATAATGCTTTCAATTCTGCTTCGACTTCTTCTTTCATCACCAATGGTTCTGGATCATAAGGTACTGATTGGAATAGCTATTGGTCCACTTAATCTTTATCATATAAAAACTCTGTATATTCTTTCCACCTTTTCTTGATCATCTCAGCATCATTCAGTTTAGATCCTTGAGCATCTTGTAACATTCCAATTTGAGGCTGGAATTTTTTCTTTAACTCTTGTAGCTTTAGGAAAGCCGATCTTGTTCTTCCTCTAATAGTTTCTGCTTCTGTTTCCTTACATGCCTCATTGTAGTACTTCTCCTTGTCTTGTCTTGCTGTACATTGGAAATCTCTGTTGAATTCTGCGATTGCCTCTCTTTCTTCTCTGGCTTTAGCTTTTCTGTATTTCTGGGCAATTTTCAGAGTTTCTTCTGTCATCCATTTTGGCCATTTTTGCTTTTTCACCTTTTCTAGAGACTTATCGCTTTCTTCCAACACAACCATTTTGATGTCATCCCATAACTCTTCTGGAACTCTGCCATTTGTACCTAAGGCATCAAATTGATTTCACAGGCAGTCTTTAAAGTCCATTGGTATATTCTCAAGGTCATAATTTGCTACATTCATGAGTGGCTTGCTCTTTTTCAACTTTAGCTTGAGTTTGCATACTAGTAGATGGTGATCTGTACCATAGTCAGATCCAGGTTTTGCTTTTGTTGATGTTATAGGGCTTTTCCATCGTTGACTTCCACAGATGTAGTCAATTTGATTTTTGTACAATCCATTGGGAGAAGTCTATGTGTACAGTTGCCGCTTGTGTTGCTAGAAGAAGGTGTTTGAGATGAATAGATTGTTGGTCTTGCAGAATTATATCAGTTTTTCTCCAGCTTAATTTCTGTTGCCAAGTCCATATTTTCCAACCATTTTGCCGCCTTCTTTGTTGCCAACTTTTGCATTCCAGTAACCCATGACTATCAGCATATCCTGTTTGCATGTTCCGTCAATTTCAGCTTGTACTTATTCATATAACTCATCAATTTCATCCTCTTCTGCATCTGTTGTTGGGGCATAGACTTGAATTATAGTTGTTTTTATAGGCATTCCTCGTAGACAAATAGAAATTAAGGGTTCACTGACTGCATTGCATTTCATTACAGTTCTTGCAAGTTTCTTCTTAATTATAAATGCAACACTATTTCTTCTTTGTCCTTCATTTCCAGCATTTCCAGCATGTGATCATCTGATGCAAAGTGCCCAATGCCAGTCCATTCCAGTTCGCTGACACCCAACAGATCAAGTTGTACACATTCCATTTCATTCTTGACCATCTCCAACTTCCCTTGGTTCATGCTTCATATGTTCCATGTCCCAATATGTAAATCATCTTTGCAGCTTCATACTCTCATTTCATGTGCAGCTACATAAGCAGTCAGATGTCCCGAGGGCTTTGATCCAATCACATCATAAATGCTGGCTTTACTCTGAAAAATCTTCAGCTCTTCCCCAGTAGTCAGTTGAGTGCCTTCTGACCTGGGAGGTCTCATCTTCCAGCACTATAGTGCAATTTGTTTTGTTGTGATTATCCACTGGGTTTTCGTGGCAAGATATAGCAGTAGATTGCCAGGCCTTTCTTCCGTGCAAGTTTAAATTTAGTGTTGCTGCCGTTGTCACAGAAATGTGATCTACTAATACCGTCCCATTCTGCTGCTGCCCAGATGGGTGGTTTGTCTTGGTCTGGCCCCTTAGCTGAGACCTATCCATCATGGGAGACCCTGCCAGTAGTTAAACTACTGATAGCTTAGCCCTTAGCATTATGGATGCACACAAGTCCTCACGGCACGGCAAACTGCAAACCAAGTGAGGGAAGCAAATGCTACAAGTCTAAAAAATAAGATGGAAGAGCTAGAATTTATAGCACTAAATGAAAGGTTAAATATGATTGGTATCTCAGAGATCTGGTGGAAGGAGGACAACCAGTGGGACACTGTGATACCTGGGTACAAACTATATCGCAGTGATAGAGTAGTTCAAATTGATGGAGGAGCTCTATGTTAGAGAGGGCATTGAGTCACATAGAATTAAATTTTTTCAGAAAACAAAATATACTTCTCTATGAATAGAAGTTCCATGTAAAAAGTGGAAGGCAACAGTAGTGGGGGGTATACTACCAACCACCTAGCCAGAATGAACAGATGAAATGCTAAAAGAAATCAGGGAAGGTAACAAAAGTTACAACACAATAATGAGTGATTTAAATTACCCCAATTTCAACTGGGTCAATATCACAGCAGGGCATGCTAGCGTGATAAAGTTTCTAGATGAAATAAATGACTGCTTCTTGGAGCAGCTGCTTCATGAACCGACAAGAGAGGAAACTATTCTGGACCTAGTCCTTAGTGGAACACAGGATCTGGTGAAAGAAATAAGAGTTTAGCGGCCACTTGGCAATAGTGATCATAGCATGATCGCATTTTGCTGTAATAAATGGAAGAAAGATGGTAAAGAAAACAAAGGTACTACCTTTTAACTTTCAAAAAGGAGACTATGATAAAATGAGGAAAATAGTTAAGAAAAAAATAAAAGGAGCAGCTGCAAAGGTTAAAGATTTATCAAGCATGGGTGTTATTTAAAAGTACTATTTGGGGATTGCCATCTTTTGCTGTTTCTTTTTTATCTACTTGCCTGTTTGCACTTGGGAGACGCCGGGAGAGCTGGTAGCTGGAGGAGGAGGAGCTTCCTGTGTCATCCCTCGTACTGCCATTATAAGAACTTGCTGCTCCACGGTATGCAGCCTGCCCCTTTGGAACCCCTTTGGAGTCTGGAGGAGTCTGTGTTTGTGTTTTATGGGAAAACATAAGAAGTGGTCTTTGCCAGCCGCTGTGGCTAAAGACTGTGAAAGGTTTTGGGCCCATGGATCGTCATCTGCAGGCAATTTCCATTAATCTTTCTATGGGGGACCCAATTATTTCTTCTGGAAACGTGAGTACTAACTCAGACAAGTCTTCTCTATTGGTGGGTTTAACCCCGCTCAACTTGCAAGGTACTATAGAGTCCGCGGTTCCCTCGTGCCAAGAAGGCTTGGTCTTATCCTACTCAGCAAGACTTCTCTCGGTTGGACACTTTAGATGTGGTTATCCCTGTTCTGTTGTCTTTTCAGGCACCTGCGGTGACTTTGGCTGCTACAGATAATATATCACTATGTGATATCTGGGAGGTAGTCACCCATACGGAGGTTATAGTGCGGTTGGCACTTGCCCAGATTTCAGTTTTCTAATGTTCTCCAGGACCAAGCAGGAAGTCAGTCCTCACTTATGGGTGTCATCGACGCCGATGAAGCCCCAGCGGAGCATTTCCCCAGCTTTCCATGAAAGCCTTTGGGAATGCTGGCACGCATGCGCGGTTCCCTTCCCGCCTAAAGGTGCCATCTTACCTCAGTCTCTTTTTTTCCGTGAAGCCCATCGGACGTGTGTCCTTTTTTTCCCGGAAAAGAGAAGTTTTTTCTTGGCGTTATTTCGCTTTTTTCCTCGGATTCGACGTCGGTTCCCCTCCTGCCGGGTTCGGTACACCGGTATCAAATCCCTTTTTTCTTTTTTCGGTTTTTGCCCTTAGTGGCTAGGCGCTCACGCCAATTCTTTTTCTTTTTCCCTGGAAGGCCGGTCCTTTGACCTCGTAGGGACCCTTTCCTCCCCAATGGCTTCCAGTGGTTTTAAAAAGTGTGATCGGTGTAAGAAGATAATGTCTCTCACCGACACACACGACTGCTGCCTTCGGTGCCTTGGCCGGACCACGATTCTAAAACGTGCGGGCCATGTGTAAAAATGTCTTCCAAGGCCCTCCAAAGTCGTCAGCAACAAAGTGAAAGGCTTTTCTCGGACTCGGCCTCTGCCTGGGCCCGGACCTCGTCTGAGGCCTCAACATCTCGGGATTCCGATCCCGAGAGGCGTCGGAGCTCCTCGGACAGGGGGCCCCCGACCGGGAACGTAAGAGGAAGAAGCGGCTCGCGAGGGTGGCGTTGGAGGAGATCCCTGAGCCCTCGAGGGCCATGTCTAAGACCCCCGACCGTCATCCCAGGCCCTTGGACCAGGAGAAGCCAACTAAAGTTCCTCGCATGGAGCCGGAGTCTGCTGGACACGTAAGTCCTGTTGTCCTCGTGGACTCGCCTCCCCGAGTACCGACGTCGGGCCAGGCGCCGCCGGGGCCCGAGTCGGGGGCTGCTGTGTCACCCGAGCTGAGTCTCAGGTTGACAGCCTTGGAGAGCAGAATGTCTGCCTTCATGGATCAGCAGCGGGCACTGATGGCCAGCCTGTCTGGCGCATCTGCCCCGACCACCGGGACATCGACTTCGAAGTCGACCCCGGAGACCGAGCCGATACTCGAGTCCCTTGCGGCTCGAGGTCATCCTCGGTCGAGGTCTCCCTCGACCTCCCTTTTGGGACCGAGGGTCTCGACGCCGATGCCACCGACGTCGGGGCGGGTGCCTAGAGGCCCCGCGGGGTCGGACCTCGACTCGACATCGGACGAGTCTGCTTGGGAGACCGAAGACGAGGAGTCTCCTGACACCTTCAAGACTCGGTGTGTCCCTTTGGACTCACCTGAGTCTGAGCCCCAGAGTAGATCCCCTCCAGAGGATACTAGGTTCTCGGAGTTTGTCCGCGATACGGCCGCTGCCCTGGCTATCTCGGCTGACCCCGAGGAGGAGCCTCGAGCCGAAGAGTTTGATGCTCTGCAGTATGACTCTCCTCCGAAGGAGGCCTTTACTGTCCCGGTTCCTCCAATGCTGGAACGGCTCCTCTTCCGGATGTGGGAGGCACCGGCCTCGGCGCCAGTTTTGAGCAAGCGAGTCGATTCCATCTATCGGCTCTGAAAGAGTCCTGGCTTCCAGAAAGCACAGCTACCACACCATTCCATGGTTGTGGAATCGGCCATGCATCGTCTGAAGAGTCAGAAGATGCACTCCGCGGTGCCTCCTGGAAGGGAAGCCCGAAGTCTTGATGGCGTCGGTAGAAAGTGCTTTCAGGGCTCGATGCTTGCTTGCCGTGTCCAGACTTACCAGCTGTACATGGGTATGTATTTACGAGACCTGGCCAAGGAGTTGGCCGGATTCTCTGCTGGTCTCTCCGGGGAACCCTTGCAGAGTTTTAAGTCCTTGTCTTCGAGGATCCGGGAATGCTCTAAGTTCATGTCCCGTGCCGCCTACGATGGCTTCGAGGCTTCGGCCCGAGTAGCGGCAGCCGGCATCGCGGCCCGATGCCAGGCATGGCTGCAGTCATCGGACCTCAAGCCATGGGTTCATGACAAGTTGGTCGATGTCCCTTGCCGAGGTGAAAACCTTTTTGGCAAGCCTGTGGCCGAGAAGGCCGCAGCTCGAGACAGAGCACCTCACGAGGACAAGGCTGTCGAGGAAGACCTCTGCCCCTTCTCATAAGAAGAAGGGCTCGGGTAAAAAGTCCTTTTACCCGAGGAAGGGCACTGCCTACAAACAGTACCCACAATATCCGGCTGCCCAAGCTGCCCCCCAGGGTCAGCAAGCCAAGGGCTAGGGTAATGGGCCCCGTAGGCAGAGGACTCCCAAGCCTGCAGCCCCTGCTCCCACTCAGCAGGGTGGGGGTTTTTGACTCCTTGAGTATAGCCATACCTCCCTTGCAAACCTAGCCCTGCACAGGAGGCCGCCTAGCCTTGTTCGCCCACAAGTGGCCCTTGATAACCCAAGACAGTTGGATGCTGTACATAGTCCATCGAGGCTATGCCCTGCACTTTCACCAACTGCCTCCGCCACACTTCCCAGGGGAACCTTTCCGGCTTCCCCTGCATACAGTCCTTCTCCTCCAGGAGCTAAAAGGTCTGTTCCTGGACAAGGCGGTGGAGCCTATGCCTCCCCACTTCCAAGGTCACGGGTTTTACTCCAGGTATTTCCTGGTGCCAAAAAGAACCGGTGGTCTTCGACCCATTTTGGATCTCAGAAACCTGAACAAGTTTCTAGTGAAAGAGAAGTTCAAGATGCTTACTCTTGGAACACTTCTGCCCTACCTCCAGCAGGGAGATTGGCTTTGCTCTTTAGATCTAAAGGATGCTTACACTCACATCCTTATTCATCCAGACCACAGAAAGTACCTCAGGTTCATTGTGGGAGGAAACCATTATCAGTACAGAGTACTGCCTTTTGGACTGACCTCCGCTCCCAGGGTGTTTACCAAGTGCCTGGCAGTGGTGGCAGCCTACCTGAGAAATCAGGGCATCTTTGTGTTTCTTTACCTAAACGACTGGCTCATCAGAGGCCAGACTTCCCTGGAAGTTCAACAGGCCACCAACAGGACCATACAACTGCTCCAAAGGGTGGGCTTTGTCATCAACTTTGCAAAGTCCACTTTGCTCCCCTCCCAGAACTTGGAGTTCATAGGAGCAAGGTTGGATTCTCAGCTGGCAAGAGCATTCTTACCAGTGGACTGAGCACAAAGGCTCATGGACCTCGCCAGCAAGTTTCTGCACAGGTCCCTGGTCTCCGCCAGACTCTGTCTCAGGCTTCTGGGCCACATGGCGTCGACAGTACAGGTGACCCCCAATGCCAGGCTCAATATGAGGCCTGCCCAGTGGTGCCTTCGGACTCAGTGGTCACAAGCCTCAGGCAGTCTCGGAGACAGGATCAGAGTGTCCCACCGTTTCCTGGCCTCCCTCAACTGGTGGTTACACCCCCCCAATCTGCTGGTGGGGGTGCCCTTTCAGATCCCACCTCATACAGTGGTACTGACCACCGATGCCTCTCTGCAGGGTTGGGGAGCACACTGCCTAGACAAGTGCACCCAGGGCCTGTATTCTCATTGGGAGGCGTCCCAGCAGATCAATCTGCTGGAACTCAGAGCTATTCGCTTGGCCCTCAAGGCCTTAACTGCTTCCCTGGCACAACAGTCTGTCTTGATCCAGACAGACAACCAGGTAGCCATGTTCTATGTAAACAAACAGGGCGGGACTGGTTCCCAGCCCCTTTGCCAGGAGGCCCAGGACCTCTGTTCCTTTGCCCTGAAACACAACATGCTCCTCAAAGCTGTCTATCTTCCAGGCCAGGAGAATTCCCTAGCCGACAGATTGAGCAGGATTCTGCAACCACACGAGTGGCAGCTACATCCTTTGGTGGTTCAGAAGATTTTCTTGAAATGGGGGCTTCCCTCCATAGACCTGTTTGCCAGTCCACTGAACAACCAGCTGCCAAGGTTCTGCTCCAGGCAACCGCATCCTCTGAGAGTAGCAGCAGATGCTTTTCTGATTCCCTGGACTCAGGGCCTACTCTATGCGTTTCCTCCCACCCCTCTGGTGGCCCGAACACTGTTCAAGATTCTCCGAGACAGGGCCTCAGTCCTCTTGGTAACTCCCAGGTGGCCAAGGCAGCCTTGGTTCCCCCTCCTGCTTCAACTGGCAGTGGATCTGCCTCTGCCTCTGGGATTGCAGCCCGACCTTCTCTCTCAGGATCAGGGCTCCTTGCTGCATCCCAATCTCAAAGCTCTCAATCTGATGGCTTGGAGGCTGCAAGGGTAGTGTTGGCTCCCTGGGGCCTGCCTCCCGAGGTTGAGGAAGTTCTCCTAGCCTCCAGGAAACAATCCACTAGGAAGACCTATGCTCTCAAGTGGAAAAGGTTCTCTGTGTGGTGTCAGCTACGTGCTGAGGATCCTTTCTCCTGTACTGTGTCAGTAGTGCTTCAGTACCTGCTGCACTTGTCCAATCAGGGTCTCAAGTCCAACTCTGTTCGGGTCCACCTCTCTGCTTTAGCAGCTCACCACTCCCTAGTTGAGGGCCATTCCTTGTCTGTGCACCCTTTGGTGTCTAGGTTACTCAGAGGCTTGCTTCTGCTCAAGCCTCCCATACGTCCTCCTGCTCCTGAGTGGGAGCTTAATGTGGTCTTGCAGCAGCTGACTCGCCCACAATTTGAGCCTATGGCTACTTGCTCTCTACGCTTCCTTTCCTGGAAGACTCTCTTTCTAATAGCGCTTACTTCGGCTAGGAGAGTGAGTGAGCTTCAGGCCTTGGTCTGTGATAGACCTTACACCAGGTTCTATAAAAACAGGGTGGTCCTCAGGACTCACCCTAAGTTCCTTCCTAAGGTTGTCTCCTCTTTCCACCTCAACCAGGAGGTGGTTCTTCCTACTTTCTTCCCTAGGCCTCATGCAGGTCAGGCTGAAACAGTTCTCCATACCTTGGACTGTAGGAGGGCCTTATCCTTCTACCTTGAACGTACGCAGGGTCACAGGAAGGCTTCTCAGCTCTTCCTTTCTTTTGACCCCAATAACTTGGGGAGGCCTGTGTCCAAGCGTACCTTGTCCATCTGGGTGGCTGACTGTATCACCTGGGCTTACAAGGCAGCTGACCTTCCTTTGCAGGGTAGGGTCACGGCCCACCGTGTGAGGGCAATGGCTGCATCAGTGGCTCACCTCCGCTCTGTTCCATTGCAAGACATCTGCAGGGCTGCTACTTGGTCTTCAAGCCATTCTTTTGCAGCCCACTACTGTCTGGAGAGGGAGTCCCGTAGGGACAGTGCTTTTGGCCAAGCAGTACTCCGGAATCTCTTTGAGGTCTAGGCAACTCCTGCCCTCCTGCCCTCTGGTTGGGCTACCTGTGGAGGGTGTGTTCTTGCAAAGCCTTTACTGTGTTGCTGAGACTAGAGGGAGTTCTCTTGTTCAGCCTGGGTTCCTGGTAGCCCAGAGCTGGGGAGTCACCCATAAGTGAGGACTGACTTCCTGCTTGGTCCTGGAGAAAGAGTAGTTACTCACCTGTAACAGGTGTTCTCCAGGAGCAGCAGGAATCAGTCCTCACTACCCTCCCTCCTCCCCTTGGAGTTGCAGTTGTACATAGTTTACTTTTTACATTTTTGTGTGCTGTTTTTAGCTATGTCATTCGACTGAGGTAAGATGGCACCTTTAGGCGGGAAGGGAACCGCGCATGCGTGCCAGCATTCCCAAAGGCTTTCATGGAAAGCTGGGGAAATGCTCCGCTGGGACTTCTTCGGCGTTGATGACACCCATAAGTGAGGACTGATTCCTGCTGCTCCTGGAGAACACTTGTTACAGGTGAGTAACTACTCTATGTGGTGGCTAGGTTCACTGAGCAGGAGGCTAGTATATCTAGGTGTAAGTTGACTGTTAATATGTTAGAGGGTCAGGTGGCTGATGCTCAAGCTGCTATTTGTTCGTCTGTTCGAGACAGCTCTGTGATTCATTATCAATTGGAATCGAAGAATACGGCAAGGGCAAAACATTTGTGATTTATTAATTTTCGGCTTTTTTGGAATCATCAGCTGATATTATTCCTCAACGGGCCACATTAATTGCCTCTTTTCTTTTACTTTCTGACAAAAATTTGATAATGAAATTGTATTTTTCTAAGAAGAGTGTGGATTTTTGTGGGCTTCCTATTTACATTTTTCCTGATGTTAGCAGGTCTACTCAAAAGCGTAGGAAAGATTTCCTGAGTTTGAAACCAAGGACTTTGGCCCTGGGTGCTACTTTTTTCTTGAAATATCAGTGTAAATGTATTGTGCAATATCAAACTGATGTTTGTTTTTCTAGATCCTGCTCAATTAGAGGTTTTTCTTTCTGGGAAGGAGAATGCAGTGTGTATAAGTGTCTAATCTTTACTTGCTTGCTATTGTATATGGGGTTTTGTGATGGGTTATTGTCTCCTGGGTGCTATGACGGTATTTTGCCATTTGTAATTTGGCTATCTCCAGGAACAAGCAGGAATGAGTCTTTACATATGGGTACATCGGTACCGACGGAGCCCGCACGGGAATGCTCCCCAGCATCCAATCAGAAAGCTTTAGGGAGCATCCCTCGCGCCTGCGCACTGCCTTCCCGCCTTTTCCACTGCCTCTCCTCAGTTTTCATTTTTCTGCAGAGCCGGCAGGACGTCCTCCTGTCACCGCAGAAACTTTTTTCTTTAATTCTTTATTTCTTGTTTTCTTGTGGTCGTGGCTGTTTCTCCCGCCGCCACCGGTACCGCCGGTGGGTTTTTCTTTTCTTTTTCTTAAACTCAGGGAGATTTTTCCCTCAGTTTCTGTCTCTAAGAAGTGCCTTCACTGTGGAAACACAGTTTTCTTTTTAGACTCCAATGCCTGGTGTCTAACCTGTTTGGGTCCTGACCCTTTTTCCCCTGAACAATCAGGCTGCGAAACTGTGAGAAGAACTTCCCTCTTTCGAGTTTCCCTCGATACCGTTTTCCCTCCCGGAGTGAAGGCACCGGCTTTTTCTTCTCTACAGGATCAGGTAACCCACAAACAGTCTGTTAAGACTAGCTAATCCTTGAGTGGTAGGTCTCATGCCAAGCATGATGACGGCTCTGGCCTTGCCCTCAAGACCCCATTGGCATTAAAACCCCGGCGGGAGTCTCCGGGCTCCAAAGCATTTCAGGGGTTTCAGGTTGTTCCTGGGGCTCACCCCTCACAGAACATACCTGAGCCATGCTCGGTGGTGGCATCCGCTTCGAGCAGTACCGATACCCCGGCATCGGCACCGGTGTTGAGTGATCCACTCTTCACGAGGGATCGTCATCTGGCGTCCTCGGTACCTTCGGGACCGACCGATACGACCCAGATTGACTTTCCTGTATCTGAGCCATGCTCGGTGCTGGCATCCGCTTCAAGCGGTACCAATACCCCGGCATCGGCTCCGGTGTTGAGTGCTCCACTCTTCACCAGGGATCGTCATCTGGCGTCCTCGGTACCTTCGGGATCGATCGATACGACCCAGATTGACTTTCCTCTATTGGCAACATCGCCGATACCACCACCGACGTCGGTACCCTCTAGACATGCATCGATAGACTCGCTCCCTTCGATGCCGAGTCTGGAATCGATATCTAGTCTAGATGACTGGGTACCAACGCGTCTCGGAACCGACCCTTATCGTTTCCGGATACGCAGTACCGAGGATATTCACCAAGCGTTTCTGGTTGCCTTGGTACTGCTTGAGCAGCCTCCGATGATTGCTGCGAGGGCGTTACCGTCTCCGATTCTGACTCAGCTACCGGTATCGGTATCGATGTCGGTTCCTGCAGTTACATCGGTACCATCGATCCTTTCTATGCCTAGTTTGGAATCGATACCTGGCATGGACGATGCAGTACTCACTGCCTCAAATCGTGACTGCCAGTACCACTATCCATCTAGTGGGGTTCTTTTTCTGCACCAGACCAGTACATCCTCTGGTGCTCAGGCTGCTCTTTCAACCTTAGCCTGCCCAAGGATAGTTCCCATTGGAGATCCCTCTTTTCAGAAATTTCTCCTTGACATGGCAACATTTCTTGCTATTCCTATCCCTGGCTGTGATCCTACGCGAGGCTCTCCTGCAGAAAAGGAAAATATAATGCTTCCTTTACATCATTCTTTGCAGGATCTTCTTCTGAGAATATGGTGTGATGCAGCAAGGGGCACACAGCCCAGGGAAAATAAGATAAAAGAAAGACTTACCTCAGAGTCAGCTTTAGAAAGCAGCACTAGGCACCATGATTCACTGCAGCAAGGGAAATTCTTGCTACGTAGCAAACAAAAGTCCCATCAGGAACACCTGAGTGAGAGTCCCCAGGTCACGTGTAGAGCTAGGGATTATTTAGGGCAGGGTTCCAGTCAGTTAGGCAGCGTCAGCAGCAGGATCACCACGGGAAGCAGTAGGAGAGAGAGGAGCAGGAGGTGTGTCCCAGGTCAGCTGAACAGAAGCCCCAGGGGATTGCTGGGAGGAAATTCTTCTCACGAGGAGTCAGGAAGTGAGTCTGTCTCCAGCTCTCGAGAAGGAAGGTTCAAGGCAAGCTGCACTAAGGGAAGACCTGCTACCAGGAATAGCTTTGGAGAGAAGCCAGGATTACCCCACTACCCCAGAGGCCCGTATTTGCCAGCTCAAGGCAGAGGTCACGGTGAGAGGGAAGTGTTGGGGGATGGGCACTCCATGCATGGCTACAGCTTAAGAAATAGGTGTAAAGTTAGGAACAAACATATTCCTGTTCAACCAGCCCGGGAGGCTAGAAGCAAAGGCTATAGAAAGCCAAGCATAAAGACAAGCCCTGCAGAGAGAAGGAAACTTCCCTATAGTAACAAAGAGAAGTTTAAAGCTTATAACTGCAAAGGACAGGGTTCTGATTACAGACATAAGAAGCAAGATGTTTCAGAGCTAATGTTCTGGGAGGCAAGCCCAGGCAGAACCAGCTACCGAGAGAGATATAGACCCAAAGGGGGAAAAGCCTCCATTGACTGTTATAGTGAAGTGTCACAAGACGCTATAGCTGAATACCGTTCTCAAGAAGGGTCTGATACCAGCAGTGTGAGTAGTGCTGGGGAAATGATATGGGAAGACGCTGCTAGTCTGCAAGAGGATATTCCTATGGATTGCAGTGTCTGTGTTAAATGCAACCGTATGATGTAAATACTGGATGAAGAGAACTCTGTGAATATAACAAGAGAATATACGTGTGTCACCACTTTTGTTGCTAAGCTTATCTGATTTAAAGTTTCTGTTTCCTTTGACAATGTCCGAGCGGGACGGGGAATAAAACCCACTTTTCATTTCAAGTTGCTCTGAAAGACTTTTTATTTACAAGGCCAGAGCAATTACTTGTGCATACGCCCTAGGCAACCGCCTATATAGGGCTAAATAGGCCTCTAACCACAGGCGCCATCACAGGTTGGCGTAGTTTTATCGGATCCAGTCCAGGAAACAAGGAGCTACAGTGCAGAGCGACAACGCGGGACGAGCGGAGTTGGCACGCACGGAGGAGGATCCAGGTTCCAGAAGTGCGACCGCAAGCAACTTCTCAAAATAAGACCCTCCACCTTGCTCAGGTAACGGGTATTTGGGCACAGGTTGGGGAGGATCGCTGGTGAGAAGAGGAGGCTTGGGAGGAGAAATTTTTATCCTTGTTATTGTGCCGCACTTGGTTTGGTGTGTTTCTGATTTGTTTCAGGAAAGGAGATGACGACGATGATGGATGCACAGGAGGTTCTCAGGTGGATGAGCAGCCAGTTCGAGAAACAGGGAGAGCTAGCTCGACAGAACCAGGAGCAGGCTATCGCTGCCCTGGTGGAGCAACAGAAGCCCCTGACGGACTTAATGCGGACTATCCTGGAGGAGCCTAAGAAGGACGAATCACCAGCAGCCGTTCCTATCTGTGGGGTAGGCCCACAGAGCTGTGGGATTTGGACTTTAGGACAAATGCATGCTAGTGACAATTTTGATGACTTGGTGCAAACATTTGAACGAATAGCTAGTAATGCTAAATGGCCACAAGAGCAGTTAGCCGTTAGGCTGGCCTCAGCGTTAACTGGTGAGGCTCAGGCAGCCTATAGGGCCATGCCAGCAGCTCTTGCAAGTGACTACCAAGAGGTTAAGAGAGCTGTACGGGATAGGTTGGGCTTAACCCCTACCATGTACAGACGCATGCTAAGGTCTACCCGGATTCAACCAGACGAAACACCAAAGGCACTGTATCACAGAGTGCATGGGTTGGTTGTAAAGTGGCTTGAACCCGAGGGTAAACGAATGGAGGAAGTACTTGATCTAATTGTATTAGAGCAGTTCTTTGACGCAGTACCTGAAGAGGTTAGAACATTTCTTACTCTACAGAATTGTAGAACCTCTGCTGAAGCAGCGCACCTAACGGAAAGATTCTTTGAGGCTGAACTAATCAAAGGAGCCAGCGCTAGCAGCAGGTCAGGGTTAGACAACTCTGTAAGAAATGCTAATATGTCTTTAAGGAACAAGGTGGGTTCACAGGAATCCAGGTATATAAAAGCAGAAGGTAACAAGGTGTTAAAGTGTTTTAAGTGTGGGAAAAGTGGACACTTTAAAAGGGAATGCAGGTCTCGCACAGCACTTGTTACTGGCCAGGTTCACCTCACAGCTGCAGGTTTCCGAGTAGATGTGGAGGTACAGGGAGTCCCAGCTAAGGCCTTGCTTGACTCGGGGGCCGACCAAAGTATGGTCTCTCGCCGTTTTTGGAAGGCCATACAGGCCCAGAGGGGTTTTCCCCCGAGTCAGCAAGAGGGAACAGCGAAGATTCAGTGTGTGCACGGGGCAACAACTTCATATCCTTTGTTCAGGATAAAAGTTAAGGGCTTAGGCACACGAAGGGAAGTATTAGTAGCCATCATTCCCAGGCTACCATACGACATCGTGCTAGGAAGAGATTGGCCACCCTTCTATAAAGGCATGGAGAGCAATACATGCATAAAGGGAGGGTTAGTTTCCACCAGATCTCAGGCGAAGGAACTGAGGACCCCTAGTGACACTTTAGTGGAGGAAAATCCTAATCCTATAATGGAAGAAGGTGAGGTAGAACCAGAAGAGGGGGAAGAGGTGAGTGCAGATGAGGGCCTACACGAGCTTCCCAGGCACGATGATTTAATTGCTAACCCCAGCGAAGGGAAAAAGAAGAGTAAGGGTGAAAAGCGCCGAGAGAGGCAGCACCGAGCCCAGTTGAGAGCCGGAGTAGCCGATGGGCAAGGCTTGCCATGGGTACCGGCGGACCTAGTAAAAAAGTTTCCGTCCTTTGCTAAAGAACAGAGGGCAGACCCTGTATTAAAATATGCCTTCGAGTTTGCAAAGACGGAGAGGGACGTACTCCCTAGGTTCCTATTAGAGGAGGAGATATTATACAGGGAGAGTAGTAACCCCCAAAATAACGACATTAGGAAACAGTTGGTAGTTCCTACCACATTTAAGGCTGTTGTCATGAGGCTCGCTCACGACCACCCTATTGGAGGGCATAAAGGGGTACAGGCCACACTCGACCAAATTCTCGAGCGTTTTTATTGGCCTGGAGTATTTCGCGAGACAAAGAAATTTTGTGAGGCTTGTCCGGCTTGTCAGCGAGTAAGCGCTGCAAAGCCTGCAGGAGTTCCCCTGATCCAGATGCCTACCATAACGGAACCAGTTAGGAGAATGGCAATGGACATTGTAGGGCCCCTAATAAGAACCCCTAGGGGATTTCAGTATATCCTAGTTATCATGGATGTAGCCACTAGGTTCCCATGGGCGATTCCTTTACGGAACATTTCTGCTAGGTTTATAGCCACAGAATTAATAAAGTTATTCTGTGAGGTAGGTTTCCCGAGGGAAATGCTCACAGACAGGGGAAGCAATTTTGTCTCAAAATATTTAGCGCAGGTATGGGATGCTTTTGGCATCACCCATATAAAAACAGCGGCGTATCATCCACAGACAAACGGTCTAGTGGAACGCTTCAATCAAACCCTTAAGCAGTTGCTGAGGAGAGGGTTAGAAGGGCAAATGGCGGACTGGGATGTTATGCTCCCATTTGTCCTATATGCTAGTAGGGAACGGACACAAACTTCCCTAGGAACATCTCCCTACGAACTTATGTTCGGACGGGCACCACGAGGGGTCTTGGACATATTAAGAGACCAGTGGGTGGAACCAGGTGAGGAAGAAATAGGAGTTCCTCAATTTCTTTGCGGGCTATGGAGTCGCCTCCAGAGGGCATCTCAAGCCGCGGATAAGAATCTACAGGATAGTAGAAAAACACAGAAAAAGTACTATGACAGGGGTAAAAAACCTAGACAGTTGGCCACAGGTGATAAGGTCGTGGTAAGGGTCACTGATCCAGGGCCAAAATTTGAGGCCCGGTGGAAGGGTCCCTATACGGTAGTGGATCGCAAGGGTCCGGTGTCATATCTAGTCAAGAGTGACAGAGGGCGCCTTCAGACGTACCACATAAATGTTTTAAAACCATGGCATGAAAGGATGGTCACTGTTAGCAGTTTTAATATAGTACCCAAGTACCGGGCAGCACACACAGGTCCCCAGAAGCCCTACGAGGAGGGTAACCCATTGTACAGCAGGTATGAGGGAACACTCATGAGGCTAGGACAGATTCCGCGCTGTGTGCACAATGGTTTACCAGCACGGAATATCTTAAGAGGGGGGATATGTGATGCAGCAAGGGGCACACAGCCCAGGGAAAATAAGATAAAAGAAAGACTTACCTCAGAGTCAGCTTTAGAAAGCAGCACTAGGCACCATGATTCACTGCAGCAAGGGAAATTCTTGCTACGTAGCAAACAAAAGTCCCATCAGGAACACCTGAGTGAGAGTCCCCAGGTCACGTGTAGAGCTAGGGATTATTTAGGGCAGGGTTCCAGTCAGTTAGGCAGCGTCAGCAGCAGGATCACCACGGGAAGCAGTAGGAGAGAGAGGAGCAGGAGGTGTGTCCCAGGTCAGCTGAACAGAAGCCCCAGGGGATTGCTGGGAGGAAATTCTTCTCACGAGGAGTCAGGAAGTGAGTCTGTCTCCAGCTCTCGAGAAGGAAGGTTCAAGGCAAGCTGCACTAAGGGAAGACCTGCTACCAGGAATAGCTTTGGAGAGAAGCCAGGATTACCCCACTACCCCAGAGGCCCGTATTTGCCAGCTCAAGGCAGAGGTCACGGTGAGAGGGAAGTGTTGGGGGATGGGCACTCCATGCATGGCTACAGCTTAAGAAATAGGTGTAAAGTTAGGAACAAACATATTCCTGTTCAACCAGCCCGGGAGGCTAGAAGCAAAGGCTATAGAAAGCCAAGCATAAAGACAAGCCCTGCAGAGAGAAGGAAACTTCCCTATAGTAACAAAGAGAAGTTTAAAGCTTATAACTGCAAAGGGCAGGGTTCTGATTACAGACATAAGAAGCAAGATGTTTCAGAGCTAATGTTCTGGGAGGCAAGCCCAGGCAGAACCAGCTACCGAGAGAGATATAGACCCAAAGGGGGAAAAGCCTCCATTGACTGTTATAGTGAAGTGTCACAAGACGCTATAGCTGAATACCGTTCTCAAGAAGGGTCTGATACCAGCAGTGTGAGTAGTGCTGGGGAAATGATATGGGAAGACGCTGCTAGTCTGCAAGAGGATATTCCTATGGATTGCAGTGTCTGTGTTAAATGCAACCGTATGATGTAAATACTGGATGAAGAGAACTCTGTGAATATAACAAGAGAATATACGTGTGTCACCACTTTTGTTGCTAAGCTTATCTGATTTAAAGTTTCTGTTTCCTTTGACAATGTCCGAGCGGGACGGGGAATAAAACCCACTTTTCATTTCAAGTTGCTCTGAAAGACTTTTTATTTACAAGGCCAGAGCAATTACTTGTGCATACGCCCTAGGCAACTGCCTATATAGGGCTAAATAGGCCTCTAACCACAGGCCCCATCACAATGGGAATCACCTTTAAGGGTTCCCTCACCTTCTACAGCAACTGATGTTCTGTATCAGGTGCCCCCCTCTCCAGGGTTTCAAAAAACTCAACTTCCCCATCATTCCATTGTAGTGGAATCAGCAATGAGGAAGGCAAAAAGCAAGAAGAAGCATTCTTCTTATCCGCCAGGTCGTGCATCTAGAGCACTTGATGCCTTTGGACGTCAAACCTTCCAAACATCTATGCTGGCATCAAGGATTATCTCTTATATATTATCTCCAGGAACAAGCAGGAATAAGTCCTCACATATGGGTACGTCGGAACCGACGGAGCCTGCGCGGGAAAGCTCCCCAGCTTCCCTGAAAAGAAGCTTTTGGGGCCTCCCACTGCACATGCGCGCTGCCTTCCCGCCTTCCTGACCAGCTCTCCTCAGTTTCTCGTTTTCCGCGGAGCCAGCAGGTCGTGTTCCTGTCACCGCTGAAGAAATTATTGTTTTAGTTTGTTTCTTTAGACCGCGTACCTGCCTTCCCCATACCGAAACCGGTACCGCCGGTCTCTCTTTTCTTTTCTCTTAAAAAAAAAAAAAATCTCTTTTCTGCACAACTTGGTGACTTCGGTTAGGCCTCAGGCCTACACAAATTCTCCTCATGGAGAAACCAGCCCCTGGTTTTAAGAAGTGTACCAAGTGTAGTGCTATTATTTCAGTCACAGACACCCATGAATGGTGTCTTAAGTGTTTGGGACCTGACCACTCCATTCCGGACTGCCCATCCTGCTCCCAGATGTCTAAACGTGGGTTGCAGAACCGGGCCAACAAATTCCATGTGCTGTTTGCTTCTGATAATCCAGCATCACAGTCATCCAGGTCTTCCTCTCCGGATGGATCTCAGGTAACCAAACCCTCTGTGGGCAGGTCCTCAAAGAGCAAATCTCCTTCAAAGCATCGAGAGGCTCTCTCTTTTGAGTCTGAGGATCCTGCCCCAGCCAAACAACCCCGGCGGGAAGCTCTGGCTTCCAAAGCACCATCTATGGGGTTACAGGTTGACATCAATGGCACGGCCTCGACTGATCACCTGTTGGACTGCTCTGGGGTACCGGCCCATACCAGTACCGACATCCAGGCAGCAGTGGCGTCTATGAGCAATACTGTTCAGACCATGCAGCAGGCCATGCTGGCTTTTATCAATGCTGCGACGCCCTCGGTATCGCATTCAGCGATACCGGGTCCGGTTCCGGTATCGTCTCCCATACCGGAACCGAGACCATCGACTTCCAAACGCAGATCGGTTCCGCATGCCGGATTCGGGTTTTTACCCGATACCGATCCCATACCCGGTACGCCCAATGTCGATACCAATCGGTATGCGTATCGTGCGTTGGAAGCAAATAGAGAATACTCTGATTCCTCTGAGGATTTCAACTCCTCTGAGGACTCTGATGAGCTATCTCTAGTTCTTCATGAAGACCCCTCTTCCCCAAAGAGGAGAATGTCTCCACCAGAGGATTTGTCCTTTCAAGAATTCATTATTGAATTAGCTAAAGGACTTTCTATTACCACATCCTCAGAAAAAGAACCTAGATCAAAGAAATTGGATATTTTAGGATACCCCAAGGTTCCTAAAGAGACAGTCACCCTTCCTATCCATGAAATCCTTCAAGAACACTTGATGGACTTATGGGAGGCTCCTCTAACGTTGTCTCCTTATTCTCGTAGGCTGGACACCATGTACCGGGTCCCTCCTTCTCCTGGTTTTCAAAAGACTCAGTTGCCTCACCATTCCATTGTGGTGAAGTCTGCACTGAAAAAGATTAAGAGTACCAAAAGGCACTCTTCTACCCCTCCAGGACGAGAATGTAAGACCCTAGACTCTTTTGGCAAGAAACCTTTCCAGGCTACTATGCTTATAGCCAGGATTAATTCTTACAGTCTATATATGGGCATGTTTCTTAGAGAACTTGCCCTAAAGATACGACCTTTTGCCTCCTTTATCCCTGAGGATAGAAAGGAGGAGTTCATTTCTCTGGTGAAACAGCTTCTAGATGTTTCTAAGTTCTCCAACAGAGCAGCTTTTGATTCCTTTGAGGGTGCCGGTAGAGCTTCGGGCATTGCTATTGCAGCCCGACGACTTGCTTGGCTCCAGGCCTCTGACCTAGAACCCTGGGTCCTGGATGGCTTACGGAATCTGCCCTGTACAGGTGAGAACTTATTTGGTAAAGACTGGCAAATTAAAGCCACCCAAATGGATGCAGAAAATGCTACCTTGGATAGACTTTCTAAGTCTACCTCTGCTCCTGCCAAGAAAAAGTCTTTCAAGAGGCCTTACTACAAGAAGGCCAGATTTTCCACAAATACTGGCCAGCAATCTTCTCAGTCTCGCTTTGCTACTAAACGTCAGCAACCTAAACAGGCAAAGTCAAAGCCTGCAGTGTCTACCACTCCTCAGCAGGCTCAACCCCCTCAGGGGTTTTGACTTGCCCCTAGAGAACTTAACATTTCTGGCTCTAGAACAACCAGAGCCCCTCACCATTCCCGGAAGGTTAGCTCACTTTGCTCCCAGATGGGAGCAAATCACATCAGAGCAATGGACCCTCTCTATCATCAGAGAGGGCTACAAACTTCATTTTTCCAACCTTCCTCCATATACCATGGTGAGGCACTTCAATTCTCCCCCATTTCTCCTGGACCTGTTGGATCAGGAGGTCTCTTCTCTCCTTGCCCAAGGGGCCATAGAAGAGGTTCCTCTTCTTCAACAAGGGACAGGATTCTACTCCCCTTATTTTCTCATAACAAAGAAGACAGGGGGATTCAGACCTATCCTAGATCTGAGAGAATTGAACAAATTTCTGTACAAGGAGAAATTCAAAATGCTTTCTCTAGGCATTCTCCTTCCATACCTTCAGAGTCAGGATTGGCTTTGTTCTCTAGATCTCAAGAATGCGTACACACATATACTCATCCACCCATCCCACAGAAAATATCTAAGATTTCTGTTTCATGGAAAACATTTCCAGTACAGAGTACTTCCCTTCGGTCTAGCCTCTGCTCCAAGAGTATTCACCAAATGCATGGCAGTTGTTGCCGCATTTCTAAGAGGTCTGGGAATTTTTGTATTCCCATATCTGGACGACTGGCTCATCCGAGCTCCATCTCAGTCAGAGGCCCAGATTTCCCTGGACTGCACAAGGCACCTTCTGCAGTATCTGGGACTGGTGGTAAACCTTCCCAAGTCTCAACTTACCCCTACTCAGTCTCTAGAATTCATAGGGGCCCAGTTGGACACCACCACTGCAAGGGCCTACCTGCCTCAAGTCCGGGGCCAACGTCTGCTGTGCTTGGCCTCCCAAGCTCAGTCCAGCAGTCACTTGACAGCCAGAGAAATGCTGCAACTTCTGGGCCACATGGCCTCCACGGTACACGTGGTGCCCTACGCTCGTCTTCACATGAGAGCAGCTCAATGGACCTTGGCCACCCAGTGGTCTCAAGCATCAGGAGCGCTCTCCGACCAAATACTCACCTCAAAGCGTCTGTTTTGGTCCCTCCAATGGTGGATGTCCACCAAGAATCTGTTGTTGGGGGCCCCCTTCCAACCTTTGTTGCCCCAAGCAACCCTCACAACAGATGCCTCCCAAACAGGGTGGGGAGCCCATCTACAATCCCTCTCCACTCAGGGTACTTGGTCTCCGCAGGAGACCACCCTTCACATCAACCTCCTGGAACTGCGAGCAATCTTCTTTGCCCTCAAAGTCTTCCATACCCTCCTTGTCAACCTGACCATCCTAGTTCAGACAGACAATCAGGTGGCCATGTTCTACGTAAACAAACAAGGAGGGACAGGCTCTCTGTCGCTTTGCAACGAAGCTTTCAGATTATGGGCCTTCGCCAGAGAGCATCAAATTCATCTTCTGGCAGTATATCTTCCAGGGGTTCAAAACTCTCGGGCAGACATGGAAAAGGCATTCGATAGGGTGAATGGGAATTCCTTTTTGCGATGATGGATAAGATGGGGATAGGGAAATTTTTTTATCCAAGGGATTCAGGCATTGTATACGGTATCAACGGCTTCTATTTTGGTGAACGGTCAGCACTCAAAACCATTACGGCTGTACAAAGGCATGCAACAAGGATGCCTCTTATCGCCTCTTATCGCCCATGCTATTAACAATAGTTATTGAGGCATTTGCAGCAAGGATTAGACAAAACCCGAGATTAGTCCTGATAGGAAAGGGGAAAGATGGGCATAAAATCCTGCTTCCTGATCATCCCTCCAGTCTAGTCCCGGAATCTGTGGGTTGTCAACCTCCTCCAGCAGCTTTGGAGACTGAGAAACTTCACACTTGTGATGTCACTGGTATATAAGCACTGGAACCGCCTCCTCACACCAGTTATCAGTCTCCAAAGCAGCTGGCGGTGTGGTGAGCCCAGGGGTTTCAGGGCTCACTTGAGGAACGATTAAGCAGAATTTAAATTGAATTTAAACTGAATTTAAACAGATTTAAAGAAAAAAAAAAAGGGAAGACTGTGAAGAGCAAATTCTGAGGGGAGCTATTTTAAAGGCTCTATCTGGACATTATGTGGCTGATCTGGCCTCTGTTGTCCTGAGATCCTCCTTTCCTGTTAGCTTGATTAGTTTCCCTTCTTAGGACCAGTCGGGAACCTGCTGAATAGCGGCAGCAAGCTGAGGGGAGGACCGACAGCTGATTACCGGGCTGAGAGAGAAAGGCTCAGGTGTCACTGAAGGGCTGAGCTCGGCGTGTGCAGAAGACTTGCCTGCCAGCGCCTAGAGCCGTCCTATATATTTGGAGCTGCTTTGGGGGAGTTTTTCAACCCTGACGATAAAAAGTCTTCAGTCGTCCGCCTTGGAGGGGAAGCACGAGCCTGACAGTTACCGGCAGTTCGCCAGAGGCACAGGAGGTAGGAAGCCGTTATTAGGCGGGAACAGCAAGTTGTTTAGTGTGACAGGCCGGACCGCGTGGAAACCACGCGGGAAATCGCCGTTGCAATCTCGGGGCTTCAACTGTTGATATTTTGTCTAGGAAGCTTCGTTTTTAGCCGGGGTCTTCAGATTCTAGCTGGGGGGGTCGAGTCTGAAAGTACAGCTAGTAAAAAAAAAAAAAAAAAAAAAAAAGTATTTTTCTTTGCGGGTGACTTGGCTTTGCTGAGGCAAAGAGGTGTTCGTGTACCATGCCAGCCAAGCAGCTCTGCCTCATGTGTGGGACCAGGAGGAGTTCCCTAACGCAAGAAGGTGTCTGCAGGGGTTGCAGTCTTGAGTCTGAGGCTAGGGACCTAGCTCCTGAGCCAGAGGCAGGGGGGCAAGAGATTTTGAGGGAGGTGGTGGAGCCCACCGTTGCTTCTCTGCCTGCTCCTGAGCCGAGGCCCAGTACTTCTTCAGCGCGGGAACCCCCGGTTTCGCAGCCGCCTGGCATAGGGACTTTGGCGGCGATTTTTTCCTCAGATTTTATGGCTCTGATTCAAAAGGCTTTAGGCAGCCCACCGGGGGTACCAGTAGCGGGTACTTCAGGGACTGCACCCAGGGAAAAGAGGCCGTCTTCTCCGTTGATGGCAGATGTTTCTGGCATCAGCGCTAAGAGAGCCAGAGGAGATAGGGATCAGTTGGAGCCGTCAGTCCTTTCAGAGGACATACGCTCAGAAGACGCAGATATGGAAGAGGGTCTGGAAGAGGACTTAGAGGAAGGTGAGATAAGGGACCAGGAAAACCAGGCAAGGGTGGTGCGGGTGTTCCGTAGGGAGGAATTGCCGGTGCTCATAGCTGAGTCCCTCAAGACTCTTAATATGCTTACTGGAGGACCAGCGGAGGATTCTGCCCTGGAAGATCCCTTGCTGCAGGCCGTTCAGAAAACTCAGAGGGCATTCCCAGTGCATAGAGTGTTTAAGGAAATGATTCAAGAAGAGTGGGATATGCCGGAAGCCGCGCTTAAGGGGTCTAGAGTTATGGCGAGGTTTTACCCTCTGGTGGATCAGGATAGGGAGTTATTCAAAGCTCCGAGAGTGGATGCCGCAGTGGCAGCGGTGACCAAGAAAACTACCATCCCAGTGGAAGGATCAGTGGCGCTCAAAGATGCGCAGGATCGTAAATTAGAGACCTTGCTAAAACAAGTCTTTAAAGCAAATGCGCTATCCTTACAGGCATCTATTTGCGGGGCCTGGGTAGCCAGAGCCTGTTTACGGTGGGCACAGCGGATTCAGGGGGAGCGCTCGGGGGAAGAGACCGAGGACGCGTCCAGGTTGGAATCCGGTGCAGCATATTTGGTGGATATTCATTATGATCTTATCTGGGGTTTGGCGAAGAGTATGGCTTCGGTGGTCGCGGGACGGAGATGTCTTTGGCTGCGGAATTGGGCAGCAGATGGTTCGTCCAAGGCGAGGTTGAGTAGACTTCCTTTTCACGGTAAGTTACTTTTTGGAGAAGAGTTGGATAAGTTAGTAAAGGATATGGGAGAATCCAAGGGTGGTAGGTTACCAGAGGACAAACCAACGGCAAGGGCGTCCCGGTCACGGGGCTAAGGGGCAGCAACGGGAGTTTCACCATTTTCGCCCTACAAGGTTTGGTCAGGGGCAGCGGGGGTGTTTCCCTGGACGAAGCCAAGGTTTTCGAGGATTTCGAGGAGCGAGCAGGGGATTTTCGGCTGCCTCGGCTTCCTCCTCTTTCAGGAAATCACAATGAAGCCAGGGGGGTTCAGGCAGGACTAGTTCCCGTGGGAGGGCGCCTGCGGGATTTTTACCCTGCCTGGGCCCAACTCACGTCCGATCGGTGGGTGTTAGAGGTCATTCGAGAAGGTTATGCGTTGGAGTTGCAGCGTCTGGTGACCAATTCTTTCGTTCGGTTGCCGTGCAAGGCAAGCGCGAAGTGCAAGGCAGTGCGGGAGACGGTACAAAGGCTGTTATTTCTCAAGGCAATTGTGCCGGTTGCTGCAGACCAGTTCGGTTGCGGTCGATACTCCATCTATTTTGTGGTGCCAAAGAAGGAAGGCACATGGCGACCTATCCTGGATCTAAAAAGGGTAAATCGCTGTCTCCGCGTTTCTCATTTTCGGATGGAGACTCTCAAGTCAGTCATCGTGGCAGTGAGAAAGGGGGCATTTCTGACGTCCTTGGATCTATCGGAGGCGTATCTGCACATTCCGATATGGCAAGAACATCAAAAATTCCTCTGCTTTGCAGTGCCTATGACGCATTTTCAGTTTCAGGCCCTTCCTTTTGGCCTGGCGACCGCTCCACGCACCTTCACCAAGGTGATGGTGGTGGTGGCGGTGGCCTTACGGAAGGAAGGGGTGTTAGTGCACCCGTATCTGGACGATTGGTTGATCCAGGCAAAGTCTCGGGAAGAGAGTGTTTCGGCTACTTCCAAAGTGGTAGCTCTGCTGCAGAGTCTCGGTTGGGTAGTCAACATGTCCAAGAGCAAGTTGGACCCATCTCAAAACCTGGAGTATCTGGGAGCGTGTTTTGACACGAAGGACGGTCGAGTATTTCTACCCAGACAGCGGGTGCTCGGGCTCAGGCACATGATTCAACAGTTTCTCAGCAAGCGGTGTCCCACTGCCTGGGACTACCTGCGAGTATTGGAAACCATGGTGGCAACGCTGGAATTGGTGCTGTGGGCGCAGGCTCAGATGAGGCCTTTGCAGAGAGTGCTGTTAAGGAGGTGGTCGCATCAAAGGGATTCCCTGTCCCAGAGGTTGGTGTGCCCACCACAGACTTGCCAAGCTCTCCAATGGTGGTTGACTCCAGGCAGCCTGGAGAAAGGAATGTCATTAGAGATACCGGCATGGATATCCCTGACAATGGATGCCAGTCTACAAGGCTGGGGAGCCCATTGTCAGGGTCGCCTGGCGCAGGGACAGTGGTCCGCCCTGGAACAGACTTGGCCAATCAACAGATTGGAGTTGAGAGCGGTAGCATTGGCTCTGCAAGAGTTTCGCCCGTATCTTCAGGAGACGGCCGTGTGAGTGTTCTCAGACAACGCGACTGCGGTGGCTTACATAAACCGACAGGGAGGCACCAGCAGTATGATGCTAGAAGCCAAGGCAGAGAGTTTGCTCGAATGGGCCGAGAGGAATCTAGTGGCTTTGTCGGCAGCACATGTCGCGGGGGTGGACAATGTAGAGGCCGATTTCTTGAGTCGGGTGAAGGTAGACCCAGGAGAGTGGGTTCTGCATCCAGAGGTGTTCGAAATGTTGGTTCGGCACTGGGGGGAGCCGGTGATGGATCTCATGGCGACCTTTCAGTCGGCAAAAGCCGGACGCTTCTTCAGCAGACGCAGGGAGAGAATGGCAGAAGGTCTGGATGCTCTTGTTCAGGCTTGGCCAGAAGGGCAACTCCTGTATGTGTTCCCTCCATGGGTGTTAATCGGTCGGGTGTTGCAGCGAATAGAGCATCACAAAGGGCGAGTGATCCTAATTGCTCCGGATTGGCCAAGAAGGCTGTGGTACGCGGACTTGGTAAGGCTTTTGGTGGGGGAGCCCTGGAAGCTTCCTCTTCGCAAGGACCTTCTAACATAGGGACCTCTTTGCATGCCTCAAGTGGATCGATTCTCACTTATGGCCTGGCTATTGAGCGGGCTAGATTGACGGCGAGGGGTTATTCGAGGGCGGTGATTTCTACCTTGCTGAAAGCGAGACGGAGGTCTACGTCAATGGCATATGTTAGAGTATGGCGTATTTTTGAAGCCTGGTGTGCGGATAAGGAGGTCGTGCCTTTGAAGGCTTCAGTACCGCAGGTGCTAGCATTCTTACAGGATGGTTTTCAAAAAGGCTTAGCGTAGTCGTCATTGAGAGTCCAGTTGGTTCTCCTGTTATAGGGGTAAGGTGCAGGGCAACTCGCTGGGAAGTCATACGGATGTAAAGCGTTTTTTGAGAGCGGTGACTCTACTGCAGCCGCCACGTAAACGTTTCGTTCCGGCCTGGGATCTTCCGTTGGTCTTAGAGGCGTTGAGTAAAGCGCCTTTTGCGCCTTTAGCGGAGACCTCGTTAAAGGATCTGACTCTTAAAGTGGTGTTCTTAGTGGCGATTGCTTCAGCAAGAAGAGTTTCTGAGTTGCAAGCCTTGTCTTGTAGGAAGCCCTTTCTCTCTTTCTCGGATTCGAAAGTAGTTTTGCGGACGGTGCCGTCTTTCTTGCCGAAGGTAGTATCGGCTTTTCATGTGAATCAAGTGGTATCCTTGCCGGTATTTGCGATGAACAGTAAGGCGCAAGTTGCAGAACGGCTCCATTGTTTAGATATTAGGCGAGCATTAAAGAAGTATGTAGCTAGAACGGCTAGTTTCCCTAAGTCTGACAGACTGTTCTGTTTGCGGGCGCAAGACAAGGAGAGGCAGCCTCTAAAGGGTCGATTGCCCGATGGTTGAGAGAGGCGATAGCGTCAGCGTATATTTTACGTGGCCGAGTAGTTCCGGAGGGACTAACAGCTCATTCCACTAGAGCACAGGCAGTGTCTTGGGCGGAGTGTGGTTTGGTGCCGCTGGCTGAAATCTGTAAAGCAGCGACATGGTCGTCATTACATTCTTTCATGAAGCATTACCGTCTTGATGTGCAAGCAGAAAGGGACTCGTGTTTTGGATCGGCTGTGCTTCAGGCTGACTTAGCAGGTCCCTCCTGTTAGGTATTTCACTGCTCTGTTACATCCCCACAGATTCCAGGACTAGACTGGAGGGACGATCAGGAAGGTTAAATTAGACTTACCTGCTAATTGTAGTTCCTGGAGGAACTCCAGTTTAGTCCCGTGTCCCGCCCTATTTTGCTGATGGTTGGTGGCCTGAAGCACGACTTCCTTTACAGGTAAGCAATTTGTTTAGTATGTTAGGTTTTGGGTCCCGTTAGGGCAGGGGTGTTCTGGGGGGTCTGCGGGACATGGCGTCTTTGTTTTTTGCTCACAGAGGAAATGGGGACCTCAAGGCATAGACAGTATCTAAAGCTAGTGTAAATAGTTGGACCTAAGGTCCTGTAAAGTTAATTGAGTATTTACCTGTCTTTCTGCAATTCACTACTTACTTGTTGCTCCGGTGAGTCTGCTTTGTCAATAGGTTAACTGGTGTGAGGAGGCTGTTCCAGTGCTTATATACCAGTGACATCACAAGTGTGAAGTTTCTCAGTCTCCAAAGCTGCTGGAGGAGGTTGACAACCCACAGATTCCGGGACTAGACTGGAGTTCCTCCAGGAACTACAATTAGCAGGTAAGTCTAATATAACCTTTATGCAGATGATACTCTGATCTTTTTCTCCCGTCCACAAGATACGATGGACGTGCTCTTAGGGGAAATTAAAGCCTTCTCACAGGTGTCAGGTTTTAAAGTTAATATAAACAAAATGGAGGCCCTGCCGTTGGGGAGGTTACAGACTGGGGAGATGGTGAACTTCCTGTTCAAACGGGGGAGAGGGTCACTGAGGTATCTGGGGGTAAGGATCTCCCCGAACTGCAGTAACTTGTATGCACTCAATTATAGCCCACTCATGACAGCAATTAATCAAGATCTGGAGCACTGGGCTCCTCTTCATCTCAGTTGGATGGGAAGAATGGTAGTGTGGTAGGGGGGTAGGCGAAGGCCTATGATCCATGCTGCTTGAACTAAACAGACAGGCCTAAGCAGCTTGACCTGTAAATGAAGCCTGTGGTTAGGCCCAGAGGAATGAAAACCCCCCTGAATGCTGCCTCCATAGAATCGAAACTTAACTAAGCATAACCAAGCATAGCTAAGCAGAATCGAAACTTAGAAAAGATAGAAAAACAAGTTTTAATTGGTACTGATAAGAGTGTGAAAGCTTCTGTGAACTAATTAATTCTGCTGAGAGAAGGGTTACAGTGCCCTGCTTTCCCACATGTTCTAGTCAGCCAGCGACCTTGGAGGAGAATTGTATCAAGAGTCTAAGAACTGACCATTGTAATGAGGATCGTAAGGGGGGGAAACAGGTGCTGAGCCCAGACCCAGGTCCTCATTGGATAGCTACGTAATGGTACCGGGACCAATAGATGGGGTAGAAGGGGTACCGGGACCAATGAGAAGTTTGCCTATGTACAGAATGGAGAAGAAAAGTATAAAAGTTGTTGTTTTACTAACAGCCATTGCTCAGCCATTTTGAATGTGATTCTGCTTGAGTCTTGTGCACAAATAAATGATTTGGACCTTCTGAACAGACTCCTGGTATTATTGGATTGTTTGCGCTCTGCCGCTACAGTAGCCCTTAAAATGAATGTTATCCCTAGGTTCATCTTTCTATTTTCGCAATTACCTGTAAGGATCCCGCAGGCGAAATTTAAGAAGTGGGAGCAGCACATACAGCGCTTTGTATGGGGGGGCCGAAAGGTGAGGATTAGTGTAGGGAAATTGAAATGAGCAAGAGAAGGGGGGTGCGCTTCCCGTCCCTGGAATGGTATTATAGAGCGGCGATGCTGACAGCACTCGGGGATCACTGTTTGCGGCCCTCCGAAGCTCAATGGGTAGCTATTGAAGAGAAGTCCTAGCGCCGTGGTCGATCTTTGAGTGGCTAGAGGTCCCCGAGGGTGGTCAAGAGCAGGGGGATCTGATACATGGGCATCCCTTTTTAGTTCCACTCAGACAAGTGTATTAGAAGGGGGTACGATAAGGAGAATTTCCCAAGCCATTTTCAAAATGGTCTAGGCTTCAAGACTATACCCCATTCTCGGGTCAGGGGTTTAGGTAGTTGCAGGTAAGGAAGGGACACCCAACACAGGTGCGAGACATAGGGGGGAATGGTCAGATCCCTTCAATGCGAGTAGAAACCAGATGGGGAAGTCAAATCCCTTTTTATCAGTATTTTCAATTGTGGCACTTCCTGGAATGGTGTAGACCCCACCTAACACATCAAGTCAATTCTATGCTGGAACTATTTTATAAAGGTAAGGGGAAGAAGGGTTTTCTCGTCAAACTTTATCAGATACAGCTGGAGGCAGCGAGGGGGCACCCTCCGCCTCATCACATAGGATGGCATAGATGGCTGAAACGGGAAATAGAGGACAATAAGTGGGAGGAAATATATCTCAAAATATATCGGGTGATATCTGTTACCTCTTGGAGACACCCACAACTCCAGATAGTGCATAGGGCATATAGTACACCTGTACAATTATGTCACGCTAAGAGACAAGAAACCAAGCAATGTTGGAGGGGTTGTGGACAGGTTGGTATGTTTTATCATATGTGGTGGGATTGCCCAATCATACAAACATATTGGGAAGAGGTGGGATGGTCTCTCCTGGGTGTGGGAGGAGGTACTGCACGATGCTCTCCGGAAGAAGTGTTGTTGGGATTGAGTGGATGGGAATCAGGTAAAGGGAATAGGGGCTTTTTATGGGCAAGACTAATATTAGCGGCCAAGGTCGCCCTAGTGGCGCGATGGCAAGCGACTGCAGGCCCTAGGGTGGAGGATTGGTTTCACAAGGTGGAGGAGGCAATTAAGTATGATAGATTAACATATCAGCTAAAGGGGAAGGACTGGCTTTTCCATAAGGTCTGGGATCCTTACCTGAAGAAGGGGTAATGGGATCCAGTGATTGCACTATCCCCCTTGGGGGTCGATCTAATGTTCGAAGGGTTAGAAGGAGGTCACCCTGAACTAAGGAAATGGAATAAGAGGAGCGTCATTAACAGCCCATGGGCCGGTAAGCACTGCACCGTACTACTGAATGCTGTTGAAATTTGTTAAAGTTAAGAGGTTCAACGTATGGTTGATGTAAAATGATTCTGCTGGCTAGAGGGTATTTGCAAGCCACTGTGTCGGAGGACAAGCGAAACCATGGGTGGATATGGAGTAAATCACGGGAGAGCAAGTGAGTAGAAGCCCCGTAGTGGCAGCGCAAGTAGGAGAAGGAGAACTTGCACTATAAGGGAACTTGCACTATGAAGGACAGAATGTATACATAAAGGGAGGGTTAAAAGGAGAGAAGGAGGGGGGAGAGAGTGTGGGTTAGTTGTTAGGCACCTGATATGGTGATAATGTGACAAGCCATGTGTTATGTATGTGGGGTGGATCTTATTGTAAAGGCTTTGTAAAACCCTTGTCTATAATAAATACAATCCTATTAAAACATAAAGAAAAAACACACTATTGAAAAAGTGGCCTCCAGTGATAGCTATGGTGGTACATGGAGATGATTTTGGACCGGAAATTTCAGCCCCATCAGATCCAGCTCAAGTTCTGTTGGAGATCAGCTCTTGCTACACAAAGAAGAGATCTAGAAGGTATGATCCAGTGGAACCTGAAGGTATTCTCCACCCACTCGGGATGAACCCATCTCATTTGTCATGACATCATTACTTACCCTGGGGTGGTTATCTAGCAATGACCCTATCGGATTCTAGAGGCCCAGCAACAGGCCATTGCCAAGGAGCTAGAAGACATGCTTAACCTGGGAGTTATAGAAGAGTCCATGAGTAACTGGTTGCCACCCATCATCTTGGTTCTTAAACCCGATGGGAGCATCAGATTCTGTATTGACTTCTGGAGGGTCAATGCAGCTTCTAAACTGGAAGCATATCCCATGCCCAGAGTAGATGATGTAATCGAGTGACTCGGGGGAACATATTTTATATCACCCTTGGATTTGACCAAGGGGCACTGGCAGGTACCCTTGACCCTGGCTGCCAGGAGGAAAACTGCTTTTTCAACACTGCAAGGTCTGTTCCAGTTTGCAGTGCTGCCCTTTGGATTACACGGGGCTCCCACCACTTTTCAATGCCTAGTCAATCGCCTACTGAGACTGCACAAGGAGTATGTGGCTGTCTATCTTGACGATATCATCTTCTATAGCAGAGACTGGACCACTCATCCAACCCAAGTTCAAGCCATGTTGACAGCCTGTGGAAGGCCAGGCTGATGGCCAACCCCAAGAAATGTTTTCTGGGAGATCGAGGCGTTCAATATGTAGGGTATTTAATTGGGACTGGACAGATATGACCTCAACTACAGAAGGTAGATGCCATTGCCCAGTTCCCTACCCTGAACCCGAAGAAAGAGATTCATGTCTTCCTTGGACTGATTGGCTATTACCACTGGTTCATCCCTAATTTTGCAGAGGTGGTGGAGCCATTAACCAATCTTCTTCAGAAGAGAGCTCCCAAATGGATCCAGTGATCACCGGACCTGGACCTGGCTGTCCAGTGTCTCAAGAAGACCATGTGCTCTGAACCTGTCCTGAGTAGCCCTGATTTTTCTCTACTGTTTATTGTGCAAACTGATGCCTCAGAGGAGGGCCTAGGAGCCATTCTGGCTCAGGAAGTCAAAGATGAAGAACATCCCATTGAATTCATCAGCAGGAAACTGCTTTCTCAAGAGAAGTATTATGCAGTAATCGAGAAGGAGGCCTTGGCTGTCAAGTGGGTGCTGAAAACCTTCAAATACTACCTGCTCGGCTCTCCATTTATGCTAATAATGGTCCACCAACCCCTCAAGTGGCTGGCTCAGCATAAAGAGTCCAATGGCTGTATTATGCAGTGGTTTTTGAGTCTCCAACTCTACCAGTTCCAGGTCCGCCATAGGGCTGGTTGGACTCACCTGAACATGGACTTCCTTTCCCAGGTGGAGTCAGGCACTCAATGGGGCATGGTTGAACTGAGGGGGGAGGGTGTGTGATGGGGTCTATAGAGGGTTTCCCATCCCTCTCCAGAGGGATTATCAACATGCCCCTTTAAGAGAGCCTTCATTTCAGAATTCAGCTGGGAGGGTGTAGCTCCCAGGGAGAGGTTAAAACCCCAGCAGGCTGCAGGAAGGAAAGAGGCCAGTCAAGCTATAGAAGTCCTTTTCAGGCAAGCCATGTGAAGGTAGGTGCTTTAACTGCAGCTGGAGGAAGGGCTAGGATAACCAGGCTGTGAAGGTTTAACAGCTGGGATATAATAATGCTTGACACTGTTTTTTTGAATGCTGCCTGTTCTGTCTTTTAAACAAAACCCCTTTCCACCACACATCACACTACCACACTGCCATTCTGGTGGGAATTTACTTTGTAATGATTGTAAAGATTCTTGCTGACTTGTTATACTCTATCATGCAGTTAAATGTGCTCCCTAAGGAAATCATGGGCTGTGGTGAAGCTACAAGCTGGGGCTGAAAATGGTTTGAGCTACAAGGATATTTTGATGGGCACTGAGGATTCTCTTACAGAGTGGTGAAGATAATCATGAACACTAAGATATGTTATGGATTGAATTGTTACTGATATTTAATTGAGTACCACAATGGACTGTTTGTTTAAAAAGTTGAGCATTTTAAAAACATATTCTAAAAAAGGGTATTTCAGGAGCGATGAGGATTATGGTGGCAGGACAAACAGTTCTCTTGCTGTAAAAATAAAGCTGCTATTCAGTTTTGAGCTCCTTTTTGCTTATATACATTCTCTATAGTAGTTTTTGAAGTGAACAGAGCAATATTTTTAACAAATTTTGAGTGCTACGTTCATGCATGGGGCATGTAGCAGTGCATACGTAGATTTGGGGGTCCTGCTGCTTCCAAGGGCCATGTTCTTGTGAGCAGCTGGTCCCTCACCCTGACCATGGGAGGATGTGGTTGATACCTACTGGCCCTGAGAATCTACTTGATACTTCTAGCACCAAACATGGGCTTTCTGTGTTGGAGCTCACACTTTGGTGTCGCCTTCCTGACCCACACACCCTAATGTTGAGGCGTTCCATGGAACTGGGTAGCTCTTATAGGCTCCCAAGGTCCTATGGGCCTCTGCTTCCCTGACAGCTGAGGTGCTCAGCCTGGTTTGGCCACCTCATGGGGCTCTTCCCTGTGGGGCTGGTGGGGGGGGGGGGGAGGAGCAGCATGGGTGCCCTCTGTGGACTGTCCTCAGCCCCTTCTTGAAGATATGAGGCTACAGGGATGAGTGTCCTATATGGTGGGCCAAGGGATGCTTCTTAACCCCATATGGTAGAGGGGCTTGCTGGCAGGCTGCCCAGAGCATGTGTTCCCCCCACCCCCTCATAAAATCTGCGTGCTCATTGTGTTTGGCCTCCTGATTCACCTGTTCTAGTGCCTCCATTCCCCCTATATGGGCACACACTGCACAGTGGCTAAGGAGATATCCAAGCCATATAAAAGAGGTGAATAAGAGGGGAGGGGGTCCTTTTCCATACACCAGAAGCCTTGTACTATGTTCCCTGCAGATTAGATGAACAGGCACCTTGGCACCTTGGGGTGAGAGGCATTCATATACCCGATTCACATGATGGACACTGTGGGCACCCTACCTGATCCCATACCAAGCCCCCGGCATCGTCAGATGCCATAGTTGCACCCTATCTCCAACAGTTGGGTGTGCAGCACAGACTTGCTACACATGTTTATTTTCTGATTTGCATGCCCCATCCTCTTGCACTTAGCCCCATTGCTCTGAGCTGTGCAACCATTTGTGCCTATGCCTGGACATCCTTTTCTATTCTGCACTGGCCTGTTATTACTGTCCTGTAGATGGGATTTTGGGGCATAGTTATTACTGTCTTCAGTGGTTCTGTGGTACACTGCCACTATAATAGTGCATTTGTTGCTTATGATTTCAGGGCATGCATTGCGCACGCATCCACTGTGCACATGCGTTATGGCCGCGTCTTGGCAAATACCACGGTACTGAATCATCTAGTGCAGTGACATGTCCCTTCTGTGGCCACACCCCCTGCATCTACCAATGCTGCTGCACCCTAGTGTGGTAAAAATGCATTATTAAGAAGTGACCAAAGATATCAATGCTTGACCCAGTACAAGCATTGTGGAACTTGTGTCTCTTGGGGAAACTGCTAGGTACATGTGACCTAGATTGGCCACTGTTGGAAACAGAATACTGGGCTTGATGGACCTTGGTCTGACCCAGTATGGCATATCTTATGTTCTTATGTTCATTAGCCCCGCACTACTCGTGGCACTTTAGTAAACATGCCCCGTAGTGTGTGATTCCCACCTCAGGCGTAATCTTTGATTTATGGCCTGTAAAGCCAATTAAGAAAATTATAGGAGGGAATTTGTTTTTCACCATAAGGCTTACTTGGGCATTTTCATCACCAGGTTATTAACCTCTAGGAATAGATTAGTTCTAGGTCCATGCAGTTTATCTGGAAGCAAAGATAACAAATACTATGCAATATACCTAATTAACCTAAAGGCCTTTTTATTAGCTTAATATCCTTACTCCCTTAGCAATTTTAAATAACTAAATGACTCAACAACATTAAGATGCAGATAGAGGTTCAGCAGCAAAATGGGGGCTTCCATTTTTTGCACTGAGTGCCACATGTATGATGATTACCCAGTTGGTGAGAGGTCACATGTGTGCACTCAGTACAAAGAGTTCTTAGCTGTCAGGGAGTGAATCTGATCTTTAGAGGCTAGAGTGGCAGACTTGGAGGAGCTGAAGCAGACAGAGAAGTATACAGAAGAGTCCTTCAGGGACATAGTAGAAAATTTCCACTTTCTGCCTGACAGACTCTGTGCTGCCCTGGGAAGGAGAGATAGGTCACCTGAAAGTATCACTTTGGTGTTGATGGAAGTAATTGTAGCCAGAACCTGCCCTCTGGGCACCAAGGATATGTTTCCAGGAGCTGCTTCCCAGAAGGGAAAGATTAGGATTGCCATTGAAATTGGTGATTCAATCATTAGGAATGTAGTTAGCTGGTTGGTGAGTGAACATGAGGTTCGCTTGTTAACTTGTCTGTCTGGTTTGAAGGTGGCAGGCATCATTCAGCACTTAGATAAGATTTTAGACAGTGCTAAGGAGGATCTGGATGCCTTGGTGCATGTGGGTACCAATGACATAGGAAAGTGTAGAAGGAAGGTTTGGAAGCCAAATTTAGGATTTTTTTTCCATTTAAGTTCTTATTAACCAATATTTCCAAAGCATATACAGTTGCATATGGTATATGTACAGCCTACATAATCTGTTATTTACTTTTGAAGGTGTGAATAAACAGGTAGATAAAGGTGAACAGGTTGATATAATCTATCTGGATTTTCAGAAAGCCTTTGACAAGGTCCCACATGAGAGACTCTTGGCAAAATTAAAAAGCAATGGGATTGGAGGCAGTGTAGTATTGTGGATAAAAGATAGAAAGTAGGGCTACATGGCCAATTTTCTCAATGGAGAAAGGTGACAAGTGGAGTACCCAAGGGATCTGTGCTGGGCCCACTGCTTTTTAACATATTCATAAATGACCTGGAAATTGGAATAACGAGTGAGGTGATCAAATTTGCAGATGACACAAAATTATTCAAAGTTTTTAAAACCCAAGAGGATTGTGAAAAATTGCAAGAGGACCTTGATGAATTGGAAGACTGGGCGTCCAAATGGCAGATTAAATTTAATGTTGACAAGTGCAAAGTTATGCACCTAGGAAAGAACAACCCAAACTTTGGTTACACGATGCATGGTACCACCTTAGAAATCACCACCCAGGAAAATGTTTTAGGCGTCATCGTGGATAATACACTGAAACCCTCCACCCAGTGTGCAGCGGCAGCCAATAAAGCAAATTGAATGAGGAATCATAAGGAAAGGAATGGTGAATAAAACAAAGGATATTACAATGCCTCTGTATCGTTCCATAGTTCAACCACATTTTGAATATTGTGTGCAAGTCTGGTCACCATATCTTAAAAAGGATATAGGAGAATTAGAGAAGGTACAGAGAAAAGCCACCAAAATGGTAAAGGGGATGGTAGGATACCGCTATGAGGAAAGGCTTATTTTTATTTTATTTATTTAACATTTTTTATATACCGCACTATTCATCATCAGTGCGGTTTACATTGAACAACAATATACCTGCCAATACATGACTGATCTAGGTTTATATATAACAGGGAAGATAAACTGGGTGTGAACTGGGGATAACTATCTACATAATTATACATAATTATATATACATTGAATAGGTTACATCAAGATTCGATATTTGACAAGAATACAGTGTTTTCACATTTTGATCCTTTGTTCTGGATTGCTGTTATGTGTAGGAGTTATCTGAGTGGGCGAGAGCCGGTTCTATTGTGTGTACGGTAGCCTGAAGTGCAAAGTGAATAAATAGTGCTTGATGGACTTTCTAAATTGGGTGATATCCCTGATTGATCTGATGTTTGGAGGTAGATTGTTCCAGCACTTGGGAGCATAGGACACAAAAGCTCTGTTAGTAGTTTGTTGTGTCCATTTTGTGGAGATACTAGGAGTAACTAGTGTGTTTTCTGCTACTAGTCTCCTGGGTCTGTTGTTTGGTGTCAGGGTGATGAGATTTGAGATCGATGCAGGAGATAATTTATTAATAGCCTTGAATGTGATGAGGAGGGTTTTGTATGTTATTCTGCAGTTTATCGGAAGCCAGTGCAGATCGATCAGTATTGGTGTTATATGATCTCTTATAGAAGCTCCAGATAAGATGCGGGCTGCCGCGTTCATCGCCAGTTGAAGTGGATTTAGTGTATTCTTGGGGAGGCCATGAAGGATGATATTCGCATAGTCAAAATGTGGTGTGACTATTGCTTGGAAGACTGTACGGAAGTCCTTTGTCTCCATCATTGGTTTCAGGTGTCGCAGTGTTTTTAGCTTGTAGTAAATTGACCTTACTGTGTTCTTTATGTGCTCTTTAAGATTGAGTTTTTGGTCGAGTATCACACCGAGGTACTTTATGGAGGCCTTGATTGGGAGTTCTGCATCTCTTACTATGAGGGTGGTTGGTGGAGAAAATTGCTTGTTTCTTGTGGCTATGAGTACTTCGGTTTTCTTGAAGTTTATTCTCATGTTCTGATTGAGAAGCCAGTCGGTTATTGTGTTGAAACAGTTGATTAATGGAGAGTAGTCAGGGTTTGATATATTGATCGGTGTGAATATTAGCACGTCATCCGCGTATAGTAGGCAGGATATACCGAAGTCTCTGGTGATTTGGCAGATTGGTTGCATGTATATATTAAAAAGCAACGCAGATAGAGATGAGCCTTGAGGTACTCCCTGTTTCTGTTTGAAGGGTTCAGATGTAATGTTGCCTGTACAGACCTGTTGCCAGCGCTCATCTAAAAGGTTAAAAGGTTAAGGCTCTTCAACTTGGAAAAGAGGTGGCTGAGGGGAGATATGAGAGGTCTATAAATTAATGAAGTAGAACAGATTAACGTAGATCAGTTGTTTATGCCATCAAAAAGTAGAAAGATCAGAGGACACGCAATGAAGCTACAGTGTAACCCATTTAAGACTAATAAGAGGAAATATTTTTTCACTCAATGTGTAATCAAACACTGAAATTCATTACCGGAGGATGTAATAAAAGCTGTTAGTGTAGCTGGGTTAAAAAAGGTTTGGACAAGTTCTTGGAAGAAAGGTCCATAAACCATTATTAAAGAGGACCTGGAAACAGGGCCGGCCCGTCCATTGAGCAAGAATGTTTTTTGCATAGGGCCCTGCGTTTCAGGGGGCCCCACGCAAAATCATCTTGCATCAGCCCAACTAGGTTAAAAAAAACACAAACCGGCTGCTGCTGCTGCTGCCGCTGCCGCCATGGCAGCAGCAGAATCGAGCATCCCGCGGGGCCCCCCTGCCCTGCAGAGTCCTCCATGAGGCCTCAGCGTCGGCTGTCAGAGAGAGAGCTTCTCCTCTCGTGGCTGTGTTAATCCCGCCGCGGGGCTGATGGGATTTCCCATCAGCCCCGTGGCAGGATTAACAGAGCCACGAGAAAGGGAAACTCTCCCTTAACGCGGCTCTGAAAAGCCCGCGCTGAGGCCACATGGAAGACTCTGAAGGGCAGGGGGGCCCTGCGGGATGCTCGATTCTGCCGCTGCCACGGCGGCAGCGGCAGCAGCAACCGGTTTGTGGTTTTTTTTTAACTAGCTGGGCTGATGGGGGGAGAGGGGGTTAGGATTGGTAATGGGCTATGGGGGGTTTAGGACTGTTAATGGGCTATGGGGGGGTTAGGACAGGTAATAGGCTATGGGGGGCTAAGACTGGAAATGAGCTGATGGGGGGTTAGGACTGGTAATGGGCTATGGGGGGTTAGGACTGGAAATGGGCTGATGGGGGGGTTAGGACTGGTAATGGGCTGTGGGGGGGCTAAGACTACAAGTGGACTGATGGGGGGCTTATGACTGGTAATGGGCTGATGGGGGGGCTAGGACTGGAAATGGGCTGATGGGGGAGTTAGGACTGGTAATGGGCTATGGGGGGGCTAGGACTGGTAATGGGATGGGGGGTTACTAGGACTGGAAATGGGCTGAGTGGAAGGGGGGCTTGAACTGCAAATAGCTGATGGGGAGGGGGGCTTGGAATGGAAATGGGCTGTGAGGGGAGGGAGCTAGGACAGGAAATGGGCTGAGTGGGGGGCGGGCTAGGACAGGAAATGGGCTGATGGAGGGACTAGGATAGGACTGGAATTGGGCTATGGTGGGGGCTTGAATTGAAATGGACTCATGGAGGGGCTAGAACTGGAAGTAGGCTCATGGGGGGTTTGGATTGGAAATGGGCTGAGTGGAGGGGAGCTAGGATTTGACATGGGCTGATGGTGGGGCTAGGAAAGGACTAGAAATGAGCTGATGGGGGCTGGGATTGGAAATGAGCTGATGGAGGGACTCGGATAGGACTGGAAATGGATGGGGGAGCTAGGACTGGAAATGGGCTGATGGTGGGGCTAGGATAGGATTGGAAATGGGCTGATGGGGGACTAGGACTGGAAATGGGCTGATGCAGGGACTAGAAGGGAGCAGATGCTGGGTTGGGCTGGAACTAGAAGGGAGCTGATGTTGGGGGAGGATTAGAATGGGATGGAGCTGGGAGAGTGAAATGGAGAGGGAAAAATATTTTGTGTGGGAGGGAAGACAAATCTACAATTGGCCGGATATTGGGAGAGTAAGTGGGGATTGAGGATGGAGGGGTAAAATTTGAGTGGATGAAATAGGAATGAGGAAAGAGCAAAAGGAGAAAGATTAGTATGTTAAAGCAGATGTAGAGAGAGAATGGAAAAAAAACTAGAAGAGAGAAGAAAGGACAAATGGACAGCAGATGGAGAGTTAGCAGAAGACACGAAGAAACTAGAAGAAAGTGGCTGGAACAATTGCAACTGAAAAAAAATGCACAAAAGGTAGAAAAATATCTCTTTATTTTGAATTTATTAACTGGATGTGAAATGTGAATCATTAACATCAGCGCTTTATTTAGTACAAGAGGAAATTCATTTATAGTTTTATTTCTACAGTGTTGTTGTACATTCCAGTTTGGCTTTTGGGGTTCCCAGTTTAATTATTTTCTTCCTGTTTCTAAATTGTGATTCCTTGTATGGTGATGGTCTATGTTCTGCATGTGTAACTGAGCTGAGGTATTCTGTTTATGTAATTCCTATTTGACATTGCCACTTGTTCTCTTTCCCCAGTAGGTCATGTATTGTTATTCTCTGAAATGTATTGGTTTAATATTTGCAGTGTTGCCTTTTGATAGGTAGGGTCTGGTGCTTTGTGAGTCCTGGTAGTCCTGTTACCATACGGTGGGTTTGCTATGGTTTCTAAATGGGCAGTGTTTGTAGTAGTTCCTAATGTGCCTGTCGGTTGGCACTGGATTATAGTAATGTAGAAATCTTTTAGTCTTTCTTTATCCATATACTCATTAAGAGGCATGTTTACTAAAAGTTAGTGTATGGTAATATTATGCAAATATTTATGCAAATGAGGCCCCTTATGCAAATGAGGCCCCGCACCGAGTCTCCGCACATGGCACCATACCCCCCTTGGGCTGCCCCTGCCTGGAAAATCCACCGCTTACCCCAGGGCGAGCATTGTGGAACCTGTGGACTTTGGTTACCTGCCAGGTACTTGTGACCTGGATTGGCCACTGTTGGAAACAGAATTCTGGACTTGATGGACCTTAGTCTGACCCAGTATGGCATTTCTTATGTTCTTATAATACAGCTGGATCCATAATTATCTCTTATATAGTTCAGACAAAATGCTTATGAAATATTATGCGCTATGTTACCATAATTAGGAATTGTTATTACTCAGCCTTACAATTGTCCTCATTTACTGTAATACCAATTTCTATATTGTTATTAATTTAGACTGTAACTCTGTTTATTCCCGATAGCACAACCAATTTTTCACTCTGTTGATGAGGGGGTGGTGGCACTGAGGGTCCGGGTGTGGCATGGCCAGAGTGCGCCCATGGGTGCTGAGGTGGCTGCAGAGGGCCCCAAATGCAGGAGGTGGACCACAGCACTGCTCCGTGTCTCACCTGGCCCATGCTGAACCATATGGTGGGCACATGGCCTCTTGGTTGGGTAGCAGGAGGCGTGCCTGAGGGCTGCGGGGTTCTGCTGGGGGGTGCAGCTCCGCCTCTGGGCTCCCTGCTAGTTGCCTGCCAGTGGTGTCCTGTGCTACGTTGTCATACCTGAGGCGCATGATGATTGGTTCTTGTGTTCCCCTGCCATCCTCTCTGCTCCCACCTCCACTGACACTTCCATCCTGCTCTCCTCCTCCTCTGACCCCTCCTCCCCACCCTGCCCCGTCCCTCCGATCCCTCCTCTTCTGACACCACCTCCTCCCACTGTGCCATGGCCCCCTCGCTGCCCCCCTCCTCTGATTAGGTGTCCTCTAGTGTGGTGCCACTTGTTGTCGTCGTCGTCGTCTCATCACCATCGCTGCTGGTGGTACTGCTGCTGCTGCTGCTGCTATGCTCGGTTGATGCAGCCCTGCCAGTCCTGGGTGGCCGGTATGGTGGGCCAGCAGTCCCCTGGAGCCTGATTTTCATTTGTACTCAGCATGTGATGCTTCTCTTCTCAGTGTCCAACAATAGTTGGCCAGCATTAATGGGTTTCAGTTGCCCTGATACAGCTTTGCCGTCATCGCAATGTCCTGGTGAAACCTTTCACCATGTTCGTCGCTGATTGCATTAAGATAAGCAGGGAAGAAGTCCATATGTGAATGCAGAAAATGAATCTTCAGCGATATGTTGCAGTTCATGGTTTTGTATGCTTGAAGCATGTTGTCAACTAGCTGGACGTAGTTTGGTGCCCTGTAATTGCCATTAAAATTCTCAGCAATATCTCTGAATGCCCTCCATGCAATTTTCTCAGGCCCCACTTTGCAGATCTTCGAACCACTTGTCATTGATGACATGTCTGACTTGTGGACCCACACAAATGCCATCCGTAATCTTCGCATCAGTTATTCTTGGAAACATCTGTCTCAAATATCGAAATCCTTCACCTTCCTTGTTCATTGCTTTCACAAGGTTTTTCATCAGTGCGAGTTTTATATGGAGGCAAAAATATCTTATTTGTGTCGACAAGTGGTTCATGTGCCACATTTTTCTGTCCTGGAACCATATTCTTACGGAGTGGCCAATTATTTTTAATGCAAACAGATTCTCTAGCATGGGAGTCCCATTCGCACATGAAACAACAGTACTTGGTATACCCGAGCTTCATTCCTAGTAGCAGTGCCACTTCTTCTAGATGTAGTTATTGTATGGTATGTGTTTCAACAACAGTTCCATGCTTTCGTAGATTTCTTTCATGTGCACTCCATAGGCAATAGATATTGAAGGGTGGACATTGCCATTGTGTAACAAGACAGCTTTCAGGCTTAACAGTGATGAATTTATAAAAAGGCACCATTGTTGTGGGTCATGCTCACAACCCAAAGCCATGAACAACCCATCAGTGTCGGGGCAGAAACAGGTTGTCAAGCTGCGCAAAGAAATTTTTCATATCTTCTTGGTGGATATGAAAGACAGAAATTTTCGTACTTGGTAACCGCAATCCCCATCCTTGCAATCTTGAACCAAATTTATTTATTTATTTTAAATTGTTTCTATACCGCGCTCTTTACAATCAGCGCAGTTTACAGGTAACAAGAACTTGTGTAAAGCGGCGGAGCACACAGTGCACATTACAGAGAACCAGGTATTATAATTTGGGCTAACAGGGGAAAATATATACAACTGAGCTGTTTGTGCACAGGTATGCTACAGGTCTGGTTGTGGAGCCACGAATGCTCTGAACTACATACATTTACATTTTAACTAACTTTATACAGTTTATAACTATTTACAGGTTTATGCAGCAGTATTTCAGGCTGTGATTGCTTCAGTATGACATGGGCGTGCTGGAGGTGTCATTGTGGTGGGTGGAGGGTATGCTGGGTTGTGATGTTTCACTGGACTGGTAGTAGTGTTGGAGGAACAGATGGTGCTTTATTGCCTTCCTGAATTGGGCAAGGTCAGTTATAGCTCGGATGGTGGTTGGAAGGGCATTCCAGAGTTTAGGTGCGTAAACTACAAATGCTCTGCTCTTTGCTGCTTGGGAACATTTTGCTATTGCGGTAGGGATTACGAGTGTGTTTGCTGCGAATGCACTTCTGGATCTGTTTGGCAGAGTGGGGAGGATGAGGTCTGTAAGGGAGGTGGAGGATTGTTTGTTGAGGACTTTGAAGGTCATTAGTAATACTTTAAAGGCGAGCCTGCAGCGTATCGGCAGCCAGTGGAGGTGTTTTAGGATTGGGGTTATGTGGTCTCTTCTGGAGGCCCCGTGCAGGGTGCGGGTGGCAACATTCATTGCTAGTTGCTGTAAGGTTTAAGTACTAACTGGTAGAGGTTAAGTATGACAGATTTGGGGTTAAGTATGATAGATTTGCTTTTAATTTTTAAGTGCTAAGGATTAATAATGTTCCTGGTTCATAATCACTTAATGGCTGCCCTGAATCTCACAAAAAATTGCTAAAGAACAGCCACGCTGCTATAACATGTGAGCCAGCATTCAGGCCTTTGCAAGAAGAGATCCAGCACCGGAAGGAACCATATAAGGAGATATCATGAGCCTTGCAAGGTGCCAGTTTGGGCTGGAGAGTCTAGACTTGGACCTACAAGGGGATATCAGATAAAGGCCTGTAAGGCCTGTAAGGTCTATGTACACAGGAAACCACAAAGCTACCAACATATATGCTAGGCCAGGCTCTGAAGAAAGCAGATTAGCTGGATCATGGTTGGTGAGTATGGGAGGAGGGGAGCCAGGAGGGATTTTGCAACAGGAACTAAGGGGAGTAAAAAATAGGGGGGGGGGGGAGGGGGAGAGAACACAAAGGAATAGCTCTGGGGACTGTATGCAGAAAAACGGAAGAGAAAAAAGGTATAAATGTAACATGCTTTTTATATTCAGGGGGAGAGTTGCATTCTTGAGGTACCTAGTGCCCGATAGAACTCTCTTCCCCACTTTCTACCTGTATTTGGTCATCAGTTATCTAATAAACAGAGACTCTGGACTTCCGGTGATGCGGTGAGCCAGAGCAGTCGCACGCTGCTCGAGCTCTGGGCCCCCTCGCCCCCCCAACGAAGAAAAAGCTGTAGCCGGGGCTGACTTCGGGGCTCTCCGCCCCCCCCCCCCGGGCTCTCCCAACCGGACCACTGCGAGGAATGGTGCCCCGGTGCTCCCCTATCACCCCCACCCGACGAAATATGGAGGCGGCCTAGACCCGGGCAGCAGACACCGTGTCGTGGGAGAAGCCGCGCTGAGAGGTGAGCCGGCCGATCGAGGATTTCAGCGGCGGGTGGTGCGGGGTCCCGCGGCAGCGGCGGCTCTCCAGCTGGAGCACTTCACCTCTCCCCACCTCCCCCCTGCATGTCTATAGTGCAGGCCTTGAGAGGGGGGCTGATGCGGCAGCTACTGGGGGGGGCCGAGAACTGTTGATGGGCCTTGGTCTGGGCCACCGTCTGCTTTGCCAGCCCTCCCGGGAGATCTTTGAGGGCCGAACAGCCAGGAAAGTGCCTCATATTCAGCACATGGATGACTGAGACCTGTGTCCTGCCTTTGGCACGCGGGGGCCTTTGACCTGCGCCTTATCTTGAACCTATGGGAGCCTGGGCCGTACCCCCTGCCTCCGGCGTATTGGAGCCTTTGGCCGGTGCCCTGCCACCGGCACGTGGAAGCCTGTGACCCGCACCCAGCGCCCTGCATCCGGTGCACCGGAGTCCGAGACCTGTACCTTGCGGCCAACGGATAGGGGCGTTCATAAGCCTGGGACCAGTGCCCTACCCTTGGCTCTCGGGGGGCTGGGTCCTGCCCCTGCCCTCGGCCCACAAGAACTGAAGACTCCTGCCCTTCCTCCAGCGCACGGACGCCTGAGACACGTGCCCTCCCCCTGGCGTGCGGCGGCCCGAGACCTGCACCCCACCTCCAGTGCACGGGAGCCTGAGAAGAATTGGCGGTGCCTGGGACTTGAGACGGGGCCTGTACAGCACACCTTGGAGGAAGGCAACCAGGGCCTTCGTCGCCTGACAGTGAGTAAAGGGGACGGGGGTTGGGACCCCCCCTCCAGTGCAGATCACCGCAGCGGCTCTAGCGATGGCGGCAAAGGGAGGCCGCCGGGTGGAGAAGGAGAAGACCCCCCTGCCGCCAAGGGGGGGGGGGAGCAATCCTCGCCGCTGAAGGGGGAGGCTAAGGCCACGGCGGGAATGGTGGATGAAATCTCCATGGCCGTGGCAGGGGCGCTGTCTGCGCAGTTCGAGGACCTGTGGGGCCGCATGGACCTAATCCAAACCTCGGTGGGGGCCCTGGGCGGCCGACTGCAGGAGGCGGAGCACCGGATAGAGAGATCGGAGGAGCATGTGTTGGAGCTACAGCAGGAGATGGCCCGGGTGAAAAAGTTACTCCAGGGGCAGGAAGCCAAGCTAGATGACCTTGAAAACAGGTCCCGCCGTAACAATCTGAGATTTCTTGGGATCCCGGATGCCATAGAGGATCGGGACTTACAATCCTACGTAGAGGACCTGGTGAAACAAATCCTGGCGACCGACCCCGAAGGCACCCTAGTGCAAATAGAGAGGGTGCACCGGGTCGGGCCTAGGAGAACCAGTGACGGCCGACCCAGGGTGGTCTTAGCACGGTTCCTGAGATTCCCACAGAAAGAAGCGGTCTTGCGTGCTGCGCGAAAGCGAGGGACCATTCAAAAGGACAATGTCGGCTGCGTATTGTCCAGGATTACTCAGCGGCCCTGGGACAGCGACGACGAGAGTATGGTCCCCTGTGCCAGACCCTAATAGATAACAATATCAAATTTATGGTGCAGTATCCCGCCCGGTTGATCTTCACTCATGGTGGGACCCGCCGGTCTTTCGAGTCCGCGACAGCAGCAACGCCCTACGTGGAGGAGATACGGCGGAGGGCTGCCGTGGCGGCCGAGTCCTGAAGGCCGGAGGAGAGGACCGTTGCTGTGAGGAACAAGACTGGAGTTTTCTACTATGGACTGTAAAGAGATGGTGATGGTAACTAGGTTGAGGGAGGGGGGGTAAGGGGTCTGCTTAACCTACCTTTAAGTAGGGATGTTGGCTGTTTCCTTTGGATGCGGGAGGCGGGCGGGGGGCGGCATGAGTAGTTGGGGATGTATGGCGGGGGGGGGAGTGGGGAGGGGGAATGAGCCTGGAGGGGGGAGGCACTGGGGGGGACCCCGGACGGCCCGTAGCAGAGCCGGTACAATGGAGGGGTGGGGGGGTACCTCACGCATCTAGGAATACTTGGAGGAGATGAGGAGGATGGTAGTAGAAATAAGGAATTGGAGTGGTGAGGAGAGGGGGAGGGGGAGGGATAGGAGGGGGGAGGGGGGGCTAGGGGGGAAGAGAGGAGGGGGGGTGGGAGAAAGGGGGAGGGGGAGGAGAAAGGGAGCTGTATCTTAGAGGGCCAGTTGAGGAGGAGAAGGTGCGAGGATCATATTGGGAGGGAAATGGGGGAGGACCTCAGGCTGGGGGGGTGTCTTCCCTATATTCTGTATGGTACATAATAGACACAGTTGGGCCAAGTCTAGTAATACATGCCGCTTAAGATCATCTCTTGGAATGTGTGTGGCCTGGGCAGCCCGATTAAACAGGCTAAAATTTTGCAGGCCCTGGCAAGGCAGGGGGCGGACATCGCTATGCTCCAGGAGACCCACCAGACTGCCGAAGAGCACCGTAAACTCTGCCGGGAGTGGGTGGGACAGGTCTGGGGGGCCCCGGCCCTTGGTAAGAAGGGAGGGGTAGCGCTTTTGATACATAAACGTATAAGGATGGAGGTGGTGAAGGACTTGGTCGATCCATCGGGCAGATTCGTGCTGGTGCAGGGAGTCCTTGAGGGGAGGCCAGTAATTCTCGGCAATGTGTATTGTCCCAATGTACTAGATCTGTCCCTCTATGCGCGCCTTGCCTCTAAAATTGAGACGTTGCCGGAGATCCCCGCTATTTTGGGGGGGACTTCAATGGGGTCATGGATGTTGACCTCGACACCTCCAAAAGGGGGGAGCAAAGAGACAGGATAGCGACGGTTCGGGCATTACGACGTTTATGCTCCAGGCTGGGGCTGGTGGACCCGTGGCGACTACTGCACCCGGCCGAGCGGGATTACACGCATCACTCCCGGGCTCATGGCACTAGCGCACGTATAGACTATCTGTTGCTGTCTGCCGGGCTGTTTTCCAACGTCGGGGATGCCCAGATAGGACCCGTAGAGATATCCGATCATGCCTTTGTTTGGCTGGAGGTCTTTTGGAGTGGGAATACTCCTCGAGCCTTTCAATGGCGTTTTCCACTGGAACTCTATCAAGATGCGCAATTTCGTTCCTTTATTCGGAGGCGGTGGCAGGAATTTGAAGCTGATCATAGGGGTCATCAGGATGACCCAGAGCTGTTCTGGGAAACGGCGAAAGTCGTACTGCGGGGAGATATAATTGGGTTCCTTGCCAGGAAAAGAAGATTGAGGGCCGAACGTATCATGGACTTAGAGAGATTGGTGACGAAGCTGAGACGCCGATGGGCCCAAACTCCCACTGCAGGGCTTAAAAAGCAGTTGTGGGACTCTCAAATGGAATTAAACGAACTTCTACACCAGCGGGCTAAGAAGTCAGTATTATATTATCGCTATCAATTGTACCGTTATGGGGACAAGCCCGGGAAGTTATTGGCTCGGTGCCTTCGCGGGCCCAGGGGTTCCAAACTGGTACCAGCCTTGCGAGATGATTTGGGGACCTTACATAGGGAGAGCCCGGAGATAGTGCGTATTTTTCGCTCCTTTTTTCAGAAACTCTATGCTGCGGAGGCGACCTCCCTCACGCAGATGGCGGATTATGTGAGGGGACTGGACCTGCCCCGCCTATCAATAGAGCAAAGAGCACAGTTGGACCGGCCGATTACGGTGGCTGAGCTGCAAGGGGCTATATCAAAAGCCAGTTGCTACAAATCCCCTGGATCCGATGGCCTGGGCGCCGAACTCTATAAAATTCTTAACGAACAGATTTCCCCAACGTTGGCCGCTGTACATAACCGGAGAGCACAGCAGGGTTACTTTCGGTGGGGGGCTAACCATGCTCATATTGTCCTTATCCCCAAACCGGCAAAGGACCCTCTTTCTGCGGCCTCGTATCGTCCTATTTCCCTACTTAATTTTGACCTCAAATTAATGGCTAAGATCTTGGCAGATCGCCTGGCGGATTTTTTGGGGCAGCTGGTTCACGAGTCACAAGTCGGTTTTGTTAAGGGGCGATATGCGGTCCGTAACTTACGCAAGATCATCACGTCCTTAGAGTGGGTCCAGCATAGACATCTGTCCTCTCTATTGGTTAGCTTCGATGCAGAAAAAGCCTTCGACAGGGTGGACTGGCAATATCTGAGATTTATCCTCCCACAATATGGTATAGGGCCACTGTTTTGTAACATGGTTGCAAGTTTGTATGCCAATCCGACTGCAGCGATACTTTGTAATGGGGTATTATCAGAGAACTTTCCGCTGCAGAGGGGGACTCGCCAGGGCTGCCCCCTCTCTCCTCTCCTTTTTGTTCTTTCGCTGGATCCTCTCCTGCGGCGAGTGGCGGGTATGCGAACCATTCAGGGAGTAGGCATTGGTAATCAAGAATTTAAGATTTCAGCCTTTGCCGACGATTTATTGGTGCACTTGCTTTCCCCTGGGGACTCCCTGCCTCTTCTTTTGAAGGAGTTTCGAGCCTTTGGGCAGTTTGCGGGGTTTAGTATTAATAGGGATAAATCTGAAGCCCTGGATGTATCTGGCCGACTCCGGAGCAGCTGGTCGGGTGAGTTCCCCCTTCGATGAGCTGAGCGCCAGTTCATATACCTGGGGATTGTACTGTCCTGTCAGCCGGGTCAACTGTATGGGAGTAACTTGCGACGGATGTTGAACAAGGTGAGAACTCAGTTGCAGGCCTGGCTGCCTCTCCCCCTGTCCCTTATGGGGAGAATCGCGGCGATTAAATTGGTCCTTCTGCCGCGGATATTATACTAACTATATATAAAATTGCCCTACTAATTATAAATATTTTAATTTTTTAATGTTTTAATTCTTTAATTATTTAAACAATTTTTATATTTGGATAAAGGTCTCAGAATGAATGGGGAGGATAGCTACAGGCCACAGTTAGAAAACCTGAGAAAGTCCTTACCCCTTCCTTACATCAAGGACCTCGTATATCCAATATTTATTAAGTAAGCCTAAAATTTGTACTCTTGCTTTTTTAAGATACTTATGAAAAATATTTGAAAAAATTCCAGATTTGACAAAAATTTTTAAATTCTGCAAACTCTCTTATGAGTAATGCTTGCTAATATCTACTACAATGCAGATTTGACTGGATGATCAACTTTCCAGCTCTTTTTCCAGCTCTTTTTCCAGCTCTTTTTCAAAAAACTCTTTGTGAACGGTTGAAATGTCCGTCTTTCTATTAAGATGATATCAAAACAAAGTCTGGTAAGTCACACAAGAAAATAGAAAATGACCAAGGCAGTTCTTAAATATCCTGAATCTTCTTTAGCAGAAATAAATTCTAACAAAACCGGATCTTAACTGCAGGCTTTCAAAAGTGGACTTATCTGTGAAGACCAGAACTCTGTGTTCCCTTTACAGAGATCAGAGATATAGGCTTCTGTAAAACTCATGGTATCTTTCCATGTCCCTTCCATTTGTGTGCTAGACAAGTCAAGCAGATAAGGGTTTTCAGAGCAAAATAACCAACTATATATAAAATTGCCCTACTAATTATAAATATTTTAATTTTTTAATGTTTTAATTCTTTAATTATTTAAACAATTTTTATATTTGGATAAAGGTCTCAGAATGAATGGGGAGGATAGCTACAGGCCACAGTTAGAAAACCTGAGAAAGTCCTTACCCCTTCCTTACATCAAGGACCTCGTATATCCAATATTTATTAAGTAAGCCTAAAATTTGTACTCTTGCTTTTTTAAGATACTTATGAAAAATATTTGAAAAAATTCCAGATTTGACAAAAATTTTTAAATTCTGCAAACTCTCTTATGAGTAATGCTTGCTAATATCTAATACAATGCGGATATTATACTGGCTACAGACCCTCCCTGTTTGGATCCTCCGGCGGGACATTCGGCGTTTTGAGGCGGAGTTTCGGGGCCTTCTCTGGGGGGGGGTCGAGAGCTCGTATCTCCTATCGTCGACTAGTGGAGAAGGTGCGGGGTGGGGGATGGGGGCTCCCAGATCTTGGTGCCTATGCACTGGCTTGCCAGGCACGTCACCTGGGGGACTGGCTAGGTGACACCGATCTTTATACCCCTAGGGCCCTTGAGGAGGCATACGTGGCACCCCACTCCCTAAGAGCCCTTTTGCATTTGGAGGTACGTAGGTGGCCCCCGCATTTGGCGGACAGCGTGTTATTGGCCCCGGTTTGTAAGACTTGGCGGCAATTGAATGCCTACTGGGGTCGTCGTTGGCAGGTGTCGAGCTGGCTACCCATTCGGGGCAATGCCAATTTCACCCCGGGCACCGAAACCGCCGCGTTCTGTCTATGGGGGGAGAGAGGTATACATACTTTGGGCCATGTGGTGGACTTGACCGGCAAACCTAAGCCCTTCCTCGCATTAACCCGCGAGTATGAGTTGGGGCCCCTGCAGTTTTTTGCATACATGCAAGTGGCCCACTACGTGGCTTCCCTTTCGAGGACGGAACTATGTAGCGATCGCTCGGCCCAGATAATAGCATTCTTTGGTTTCACTGAAGCCGAAAGGCCGTCTATTCGGACCTTTCACCTCAGGTTGGCGCAGTTTCGACCGCAGCTGGACTACCGCGGTGTGGAACGGGCTTGGGGGGCGGAAATGGGTCGGGAGATCCCCCCTGACACGATTCTGGTGGCCCTTCGGAGAGTGGCGAGCCTGGCGGATGGCGCCCGCTGGCGGGAAATCCAGCTTAAGTGCTTGACTCGGGTTCATTTCTCCCCGCGGCGGGCCCTTCGTTGCCACTTGACTACGGATGGTAGCTACCCGAGGTGTGCAGAGCCTATGGCGACACTGTACCATATGTGGTGGGGATGCCGACGGATACGCCCCTATTGGCAGAGAATCGCCTTATTTATGGCCGACCTCCTTGGACAACCTGTTGATTGGAACGCTGCCTTGATCTTCTAGACCTCATGGGCCTTACCACTCCGAAGGGGAAATGGAGCCGCTGGCTGGTGCGGAAGGCATGTCTGGTGGGTAAAGGGCCAATTCTACGTGGGTGGAGGGACGGCCACCCTCCCTCCTTTTGGGAGTGGCGGAACTCCTTCCACCAACTCATGCTCCTGGAGTGTAGGGCTGCTCGAGGCCATGTTAAGCGATGGGCCACTTTCTGGCTGCTGTGGGAGCCCTATATTCAAAATCTGAGTCCTCGGACTCGTAATGTAATCCTGCAACTAGGCTGTTGATGGACTTACCTGTATGGGGAGACTAATTGCTGCTTCGTAATGGTGTACACACTGGTCCTGTTGGTAATGCTTGGGGGCGGTGGGGGGGAGGGGTTTCTTAGGGGGAGGTTGGGCGGGGGAGGGGGGATGGGGCAATCTTTCAAAAACCCTGTAACCATCCATGTGTTCCGCCCCCTGGGGATCAGAGTCCACCCTAGGGAGCGACTGTTATCAGTTGTGTACTTGCTGTTTATGTTTGATGGTTATAAATAAAGTTTTGAAAAAAAACAGAGACTCTGATTGCACCTGTACTGACTTTTTGGATCTGATCATTGCAGGTAATTAGTAATAATAATTAGGTTGTGGTCCATTTTTTGTATGAAACAGGGCCGTACAAAATTTGTGCCGAACACCCGGGATTGGGCTACGGGTGGGTCTTTATGACCAAGATATAAATTTAAAGATTTGGATTCCCCTCGAAATGTTGAGGGAGGTGTGTTCCCGGTGCAGAGTGAAGACCGGAGGAGAAGAAGAAGTGAGTGTTTGATTTCCCTAGGAAGACGACTGTTGTGATGACAAAGCCGTGAGTATACTTATTTTTGACCAAGCTTGGTAAGTGTTGTTTACTTTTTGTTCTATTGTGTTGATAAAGTGTAAAGATATTTTGCTGCTATGAGCCAGGACTGAATGAGGTGTGTGCTTTTGAGATACGTATCGGCTGATACGAAGCGTGTGTGTGTTCTTACTCACGGTTCCATACCTCCGCGAGGAGATTGGCTGGGTCTGAACGAAGCGAATCTCTGTTTGAAAGGTGTCCTGGACATTTCGTGCACTACCTCCCTTTGTAGATAAAAAGGTTGGATATTGAGATCCTTAAAATAACAGGTGGCACGTAGGAATTATGTCTCTGTTTAGGAGAAAGAAAGATGACAATCAGGGAATAATGGTAAATCAGGTTTCCCCAATGACTCCGGTCGAACGGATGATGAGAGATAATCCCATATTAGGAAAGGAAATTTTGAAAGTTTGCCTTAAATGGGCAAAGTGGAGCAATGCTCCTGGGACCCCCCTCGGCTGGCCACCGGAGGGGTCTTTTGATGGTAGTTGTTTAGCAAGGATTAGGGATTATGTTTTGTCCCATAAGACCAATGCTAGTCAGTTAAAACATCTGCAATACATTTCTATGTGGATGAAACAGGCAAACCCAGGTACCCTCAGTAGTGATGCTCCTCCCCCTTATTGTAGGACAGTGAACCGTACCATGGCAGCAATAGGGTATTCAGACCCGCAGATAAACACAGACCCCAAAAGGGAACAATCTGAGAAAACCCCTAATGATAAACAGGTGACAGAAAAACAAAAAGAGAATCTGGGAAAGACAAAACAAGCTGAGCCTTCTGCACGTCTGGGTCTGATTATCAGCAAATGCAGAAGTACACACAGGAACTAATACAGGAACTGCAGGACAAAGGCTACAAATTGAATGCAGAGAAGGCGCAATTAGTGCAGACAACAGTCATTTTTTTTGGGTTTCAGCTAAGCCAGGGTTCTATTGAGGTGGGAGATAAGACAGTACAGCATGGCTTACAGTTACCAGTCCCCAGTACAGTAAAAGAACTTCGTTCTGTTTTGGGCACACTTAATTTTTGCAGAAATTGGGTCCCTGCTTTTAGCTCTCGGACCCTTTGCTTCTGCCCTTATTTGAAGGGTGGGGTAAAGAACTCTGAAAAAATCACTTTAGATCCTTGTCATGTAAATGTTCTCCAGTCCATTTTGGAAGATTTAAAGTGTCTTCCAGCCTTACATCTGCCAAACCATCATAAACCCTTTCAATTGATGGTGGTAACTGGTTCCCAGGCATGGGCAGCCATACTATTTCAGGATAGGGTTTCCACTTTGTCATTTTTGTCTGGTACTTTTGGATGTACTGAGCTCCCATTGCCTGACCTTGAAAAATTAGTTATTGCAGTGGCAGCAGCAATAGAGAAAGTTCTGTCCATTTTCACTCCCACGACCTTGATTATCAGTCCATTGAATTGAAGGCTATTCTGAATAAATATACACTACATTTGTCCCCATCTAAGCTGCAGCAAGCTTGTGCCTCTATCCTGAATAGTGGAGTGATCTTTCGTCCTCTTACTGCCTCCACCTGTCCACTTAGTTGGCTACAGACAGCAGTAGATGTTTATACCCCAGTTCCTGATTCATCTTACGAGGAAGTTTTATCATTTATGGTATCCCCCGCTGACATGCCACCAGACAGTGAAATTTGGTTCACAGATGGCTCAGCACAGAAAGGTACAGTAGGTTTTGCTGCGGTACTGCTGACCCCTGATGGAGTGTCTGAGCATCGTTTACAGTATGCTCTGGACTCAGATCGGGGATATTCAGCGCAGGCAGCTGAACTGTGCGCCATATTGGCAGTCTTAGAAGAACGTCCGGCAACACCCCTGATTTTCTACACTGACTCACAGTATGTTCAAAAATTGTGTGGGGAATACCTTCAGATTTGGCTACAGCGAGGGTTTGTTAATTCATCTAGCAGTCAGTTAGTACACAAATCCCTGATTTTGTACCTCTATGATTTATTATTGCAACGTTGTGAGAGAAATATTCTAACTTCCTGTAATTGGGTCCCTGGCCATTCCCGCCATTATGGTTTCCTGCAGTTTGGCAATGCCCTAGCAGATGAAGCAGCAAAACAAGTCACAGATACTGTTCCCATTTTAGTTATTACACGAGCAAGAACTTACCCCTTACCTTCGCTGCACGATTATCAACAGAATCTTGCACTGGATGAGGTTCAGAAATGGAAGTTGTTAGGGTGCACTGAGCATAAGAAGTTATGGGTCCACCCCTCTGGGAAAATTTGTATTTCCTTTTGGTCTTTGCAGCAATTGTGTTCTCTGTTGCATTCTGTTGGCCATGCACCGGCTTCCAGCGTGTCTGCGCAGATTTCTGAGCTTTTTTGGCATCCGCGTCTCAAGCTCAGAATACAGGAGTGGTGCCAGAAATGTCCCCAGTGTTTAGAAAATTCTCCAGTGAAGGGCAAACATACTCTCCAAGGTCATCTTCCGACAGTTCAGGGTCCTTTCATTTCCTGGTATGTTGATTTCACAGATATGCAGGTTCGTGTAGATGGATACAGATTCCTTCTAGTCTGCGTGTGCCCATTCTCCAAGTGGGTTGAGGCTTTCCCATGCAAACAGGAAAGGGCCTCCAAGGTTTTCAATTGTTTTTTCGAAACATCTATTTCCTTGCTTTGGCATACCACGAACTGTTTATTCTGATAATGGCTCTCATTTCCGGAACCATCTAATACATCTTTTTTCCACAGCTCTGAGTGTAAAGTGGAAGTATGTTTCTGTGTACCGCCCCACTTCCAACGGCCTCGTCGAACGAACCAATGGCTTGCTCAAGACAGCCCTGCGTCTGATACAATCAGATAAAAGTATTTCCTGGCTGCAGGCCTTGCCCCTGGCACTGTTTCAATTGAGAAATCGTCCTCTAAAAAATATTGCTCTGACACCTCATGAAATTTGTACAGGAAGGCGATTGCTGCTATACAATCTCACTGACACTGCTATTCCCTTACCGGATTCTTTATCTCCTTACCTTGCAGGTCTGCGCCTGGCTTTGGCAGAGATTTCCCGACGCTGTGCCATCCGTGACCAACATCCACAGTCCCCAAAGGATACCTTGATCCCAATTGGAACCACTGTCTACCGCAGAAATCCTCATCGGAGTTCCTGGCAAGATCCAACATATTCAGGACCCCACATCGTTTCTGCATCAACTCCATTTGCTGTCTTGCTGGACGCTAGCCAAACTTGGACTCATATTGCCCATCTTTGGGTACCTTGAACTGTTTCTGATTTTTGGACTTTTAAGTGACCTTTTCTCAGCATGCCTCATATTGCTTATAAGTTTGCTTTTCTATATTTCGCTATGTTATTGACAATTTTTATTGGGTGGTTTCTATACTTTATCTCTTCCCGCCCCCACTCTTTTCACTCTGCTCCCATCTCCTCCCTATCTACTCCTTCTCTGAACCGCTCCCGTAGGTCAGTTCTCCCCCTCACTAATACTTGGAAAACAATCGTTCTTGAAGTGGTTGATCTTCTGAATATTAGTGACTGCATTATATGTACCCCATTGCCCCAAGGAGGTAATTATGCCCCTGTTCGTGCGCTCCCCGTCCCATTTGAGGAATTTATAGGTGCTATCCCTTGCTGGGATAACCCTAAGTTTATTAGGGGTTGTACAGAGCGGGGCCCATACGCTGTAATGATACCTGGGAAGCCCACAAGGCGGCTTCCTTCCCTGTTCGTGTGTCTGTCCCCCCTATGCTTTTTTATTACTGTCTTATCACTAATTCTTCCATCTCCTTTGCAAAAACCTGTAATGTCTCCTGGAATGTCCAATCTAATAAGTTTCATTTTTCACAAGGTACCATGCGCCCTTTCTGGTTTGGAAAAAATAAAACTTGGGAGCGGTGGTATCGCAACCAAGTCCACAAAAACCTAATTAATGTCACTTTTTGGGGCCCCCGTGTTAAAAGCCATTCCAGAGTATGGGGTTCTGACTTTTGGACTGATGCTTTTACTGTCGGCCCTGTTTTTGCTGACTATTCCCTTCTTTTCCGGGATGGTTTCTTTACAGGCTCTCCTTTTTCTTCTTGCTATGCACCTACCCTTTCTCAACACTGTAATTATAAGGCATGTGGGGGCATCAATGCTACCGCCACATACCATGGCCACCAACTTACTGGCCGCATCCAATGGAAAGCTTGTAAATCCCGTGATGATCATCCTCTCTGTCAGACTTCTTGTGTTCACTCCTATACCACAGGTAAAGTAACATGTGATCCACATACGTCTATTGCATATCCTATCAAAACATACTTTACTTGGAAACCTTCTTTTTCTCTTTCTGCTAGTGTGGGCCATTACTGGCTTTGCGGTGATGTTTTGTACCAGAAGGTTTCACTGTCTAATTTACCCTGTGCCCTAGTTAAAGTGTCCCCCTATTCAGTCCTTATTCCCCTAAATGTCTCATATAATTCCCCACCCTCTCCCTCTACTCCTCTGTACCAGCGCTATAAGCGCAGCTATGCTAGCCCCTGGGAGTCCTCCATGGTTGAAGATGCTGCAATACAAGCTTCCTATGAATATGTTAACTCCACTTACCCCATGACCAAAGCCCGCCTTATAGCTCTTAGCGCTACTTCTTGGATTCCTTGGGCTACCCCCGCCTTTACAGCGGAGCTTGGCATGTCTATTCGCCGCTTACAATGTTTGCTACATATACAAATGAAAGCTGTTACTGAATCTATTTCTCGCTTAGCTGAATCACTTGAACAAAATAATCAAATAAACAAAATAATCAAATGACTCTGCAAAATAGACAGGCTTTAGATTTATTGCTCGCGGCAGAAGGCGGGACTTGTTCCTTTATCAATGCTACTAATTGCTGCACTGTGATCGCGAACCATACGATATTTGTATTAGATGCTATGAATAAGATTAAGCATTTATCTGAACTACATATTGATGATTTTAAGGGTGGCTTCCAGATTGGAGATTGGTTTTCATCTCTCTCCTCCTGGTTTCATTCCCTTGGCTCTGGCTTGAAAGGCTTATTGATTTCTGCTGGCATTATTTTAATCATTGCTTTACTCTTCTGTTGTTTTGTTTCTATTTTTATATCCTGCTGTAAGAGACATTGCACCAAAGTATCTACCTCTTTTTTGCCTGTTCAAACTAGCCCTACTCTTGTCAATGTTTCTTATGCAGCAGTCCCCATGTCAGACTATTCTGACTTAGATTTCTCCCATTCCCCAGCCGAATAAAAAAAAAATAAAATGGGAGAGTTGTAGGGTTTAAGTACTAACTGGTAGAGGTTAAGTATGACAGATTTGGGGTTAGGTATGATAGATTTGCTTTTAATTTTTAAGTGCTAAGGATTAATAATGTTCCTGGTTCATAATCACTTAATGGCTGCCCTGAATCTCACAAAAAATTGCTAAAGAACAGCCACGCTGCTATAACATGTGAGCCAGCATTCAGGCCTTTGCAAGAAGAGATCCAGCACCGGAAGGAACCATATAAGGAGATATCATGAGCCTTGCAAGGTGCCAGTTTGGGCTGGAGAGTCTAGACTTGGACCTACAAGGGGATATCAGATAAAGGCCTGTAAGGTCTATGTGCACAGAAAAACATACACAGGAAACCACAAAGCTACCAACATATATGCTAGGCCAGGCTCTGAAGAAAGCAGATTAGCTGGATCATGGTTGGTGAGTATGGGAGGAGGGGGGCCAGGAGGGATTTTGCAACAGGAACTAAGGGGAGTAAAAAATAGGGGGGGGGGAGGGGGAGAGAACACAAAGGAATAGCTCTGGGGACTGTATGCAGAAAAACGGAAGAGAAAAAAGGTATAAATGTAACATGCTTTTTATATTCAGGGGGAGAGTTGCATTCTTGAGGTGCCTAGTGCCCGATAGAACTCTCTTCCCCACTTTCTACCTGTATTTGGTCATCAGTTATCTAATAAACAGAGACTCTGATTGCACCTGTACTGACTTTTTGGATCTGATCATTGCAGGTAATTAGTAATAATAATTAGGTTGTGGTCCATTTTTTGTACAAAACAGGGCCGTACATTGCAGAGGGGGTTCAGAGTGTTCTTGGGTAGTCCATGCAGGATAGCGTTGGTGTAGTCAAAATGGGGTGTTACCAATGCTTGAAAAACCATCTGGAAATCATCTGGTTCCAGTAGGGGTCATAGGTGGCAGATTGTTCGTATTTTGTGATAAATTGCCCTGGTGGTGTTGCCTACGTTTGCTTTCATGTCGAGCTGCTGGTCAAGGGTGATACCCAAGTAGCGGATGGTGGGCTTGCTCAGGAGCTCAGCGTCTCCTACTCTTATTGAAGTGGGGTGAGGGGTGAAAGAGTGGTTCCTGGTGATAAGAGGACATCTGTTTTCTTAAAATTAATCCTGAGGCTCTGCGAGTGGAGCCAGTCTGTGACAGCATCAAAGCGTTTTGCTAGGGTCGAGAAATCTGGCTGGTTGATTGAGAATGGTGTGAAGAGTAGTACATCGCCAGCGTCATACATGCTGGCAATGCCCACCTTAGTCAAATTTAAATCCTAATCAAAAAGTTCAGTCCAAACAAGGGTACTGGTTCTAACACATGTCAATTTATTTAACAGGAAAATTTGAGATGTCTGCAACAAAATAACTGCCACAGGCCTCCACAGCAGAAGTTCAGAGAGTAGCAAAGTAATTTATAGTGGCAAACAGAATCTTTAACACAAAGAATTCATATTTAGCATAACTCAGTACAATTCACTGACTAAATTCAGAAGTTTGTATTAAACTCATGCATGGTACCCGTAGGTTCTATAATGTCACCCCCCTCCTCATCACTGAACATTGGCTCCCAGTGGCTTTCTGTATAAAATATAAACTCATACTGACATACCATGTTCTTCACTCCAGCAACCCTGCATTCCTGTCGCAGTTCTTGTCTCCTTCTATCCCCCAACATGACACCTAAATCTTTTTCTTGGGTAGTGGTTCCTAATGTGAAACCTTGCATTGTGTAACCATAGTTTGGGTTCTTCTTTTCCTAGGTGCATAACTTTGCACTTGTCCACATTAAATTTCATCTGCTATTTGGATGTCCAGTTTTCCAATCACGTATCAAGGTCCTGTTGCAATTTTTCACAATCTTCTTGTGTTTTAACAATTTTGAATAATTTTGTGTTATCAGCAAACTTGATCACCTCACTTGTTATTCCTATTTCCAGGAATGAGATGATCATGGGGAGCTTGTTTAGAGGGGATCTATATTAGGGGTTTGTACTAACCAGAGGGGTTCTAGATTGGTGGGGGCTTTACTTTTTGGGGGCTACTCAAGGAGACTGAAAAAGGAGGGGATCGAATTGGGAAAGAATGCACCAGGGAGGTGAGCTGGGTTGCACCCTGCATCTTTTTTCTTTTTGCACTATAACATACATATATGCCTCAACAGATCAGCAGAGGCATGTAGCATGGGCCGTGTGGTGAGTGCCTGCCTTGTGCAGTAAATGGAAGGCAGATGCTGGCCTCACTCCCTGTAGTTACTGCACAGGCATTGCACTTACCACACTTTTAAGTTTTGCAATATAGTAAACAGGTCCCTGCGTTAATTTCAGCTAAGGCCAAAGGGCCAAAATATTTGCTAATATTATATCTATTACTCAACGTAATGTAGAAGGTGTATTTACAGAGCGTATACTAATGTAACTATAAATCGCGCTTGCGCTCTAAAACATTGTACCCCTATACCTTGAAACCTCTTCTCAATCAAAACTGTTCAACGTCAAATTGGCAAGGTCTCAGACTTCCCGGCGCTATCTTGGCTATCTGTCAGTGAACCAACAGAGCCGCGCCAACTAGCATCAACGACCTGCCAAATTCGTGACCAGTTTTACAATTCTCTTAACAATTTTTCCAAACTATGTAAACAGATGATAATAGCTTTCCAAAATGTTTGAAACAAATAATCATAAAAAATCATATCAATTATCTTAACCACCACCCTACCAAAAAGTGTGACATATTATTCTTTAAAAATGCACATGTTATGAAAATGCCTCTTAGATGAATCTACAATATTAACTTTAAGATCTCGATATAAACTCTCTGAATCTAAAGAAAAATTCCCAGTCTCGTTTTTGAGACTGGGAATTTTTCTTTAGATTCAGAGAGTTTATATCGAGATCTTAAAGTTAATATTGTAGATTCATCTAAGAGGCATTTTCATAACATGTGCATTTTTAAAGAATAATATGTCACACTTTTTGGTAGGGTGGTGGTTAAGATAATTGATACGATTTTTTATGATTATTTGTTTCAAACATTTTGGAAAGCTATTATCATCTGTTTACATAGTTTGGAAAAATTGTTAAGAGAATTGTAAAACTGGTCACGAATTTGGCAGGTCGTTGATGCTAGTTGGCGCGGCTCTGTTGGTTCACTGACAGATAGCCAAGATAGCGCCGGGAAGTCTGAGACCTTGCCAATTTGATGTTGAACAGTTTTGATTGAGAAGAGGTTTCAAGGTATAGGGGTACAATGTTTTAGAGCGCAAGCGCGATTTATAGTTACAATATTATATCTATGTCACCCCACAAAATCGTTGGCCTTATATATCAGAACGAGCAAAATCACAGAACTAAGAAAAAACCTCCGGGTAGGCCCATAGTTTCCACCCGAGGTAGTGTGTTGGAGCCCTTGTCCACTTTTGTGGATTCCTTCCTACACCCTTTACTGGTTACAGTTCCATCATTTTTAAGGGATACCACTCATTTTTTGAATGTGTTACAAGAAGCTAATGGGTTGGCAGGTCATCAGGATGTTTTTTTAGTGACGCTGGATGTCGTCTCGTTATACACTAGCATCCCGCAAAGGGAAGCTTTGGATGTAGTGGAAAAAGTATTAGTTCAGAGGGATGACTTGTCTGTGGGTAAGCGAGATTTCATCCTTAATTTAGCCCGTATAGCAATTTTTCACAATTATTTTGTGTTTCAGGGGGTGTTGTATTTGCAGAAAGTGGGGGTAGCCATGGGGGCTACCTGCGCTCCATCAATTGCAAATTTTTACATGGTGTTTTTTGAACATCAATGGTTGGTTTCTTCAGAGTTTGCTCCCCACATTTTGATGTGGCGGAGGTTTATTGATGATATCTTCTGCATGTGGCAGGGAACAGAGGAGTCCCTTCAACTATTTTTGGGGTGGCTTAATCAATGCGATGGGAATATAAAATTCACACATCTTTATCATAAGGATACCATCACTTATTTGGATGTTAAAGTTGTTAGGGGCACTGCTGGATGGTTAACTACTGTGTTTAGGAAGCCCACCGATAGAGTTACCTTCCTTCAGTTTGGGAGTTTGCATCCCAGGCGTTTGAAGGAGGGGCTTCCTTTTTCACAGTTTTTATGCTTTAGGCGTAATTGTTCTGATCTGATTTTAAGGTAAAAGCAAAAGAGTTATACCATAATTTCCTTTCGCGGGGGTATCCAAACCCGGTGGTAAAGCGTGCCTATCAGAGGGCATTGTTTAACCATTGGGCGGCTTTGTTGGAAATCAAACCTTTCAGAGCTGCAGCTGGGGTTGATGGGGATCACATTAATTTAATCACCAAGTTTTCCCCTTTGAGTAATGCAATTCAAAAAATATTTAAAAAGCATAGCAATGTGTTGACAGTGGTCCCTGGATTGAAAGAGAAATCCGTTCGGTGTGCTTGGCAAAGGGGCCGGAGTCTTAAGGAGTGGGTGAGTCCAGCAGTGTTACCACCAGTTTCACAGCAAGTTCGAATTACAGAGGAGCCTGGTCATTCCGGGTGCGGAGAATGTGACATTTGTGGTATCACCCTCATCACTGCGGAGTTTGTGTATCAGGGGGTGGTGTTTCGTCTCCGGCATCATACCACGTGTAGTTCTTCCTGTGTGGTATATGTGGTCATTTGCCCGTGTGGTTTGGGATATGTCGGGAAAACTATGCGCCTTTTTCGGGTACGTATGAGGGAACATCGTAGCCGCCTGAAGCATAAAGTTATGGAGGCCCCAATAGTTTCGCACTGCGTACAGTTCGGCCACACTTTTGATCAATTGCAATGTTTATGTATTGATCAGGTGGTTAAGGGAACGGGGGGTAGAACTTTAGATCAAGAATTGACCATCTTGGAGCAGCGCTATATTTATCGTTTACCTACCCTGATCCCAGGGGGATTGAATAGTTGTATTGAATGGTCGGCATGCGTTTAAGATTCTGAGAGCTGTTTTTTCTTGGAGTCTGAAAATGAGTATGCTGGGTGTGGAAGTGATTGATGAAGTGGGGTTGGTTGAGTAGGCAGGGCTATTTGGAGCACTTGACAGTTTGTACCGCGATTGTGAGGTCTTTGAGGTAGAGCGCTTGCGTGAGTATTGAGGGAACGTTTGGCTTTAATGGCCCTTGATGATATTGTGTGTAGTTAGGATTTGGCAGAGTGTGTGACTGCACGTCTTTAGTAACAACAGTGGGAAAATGATATGGTGCCGGATATTGTGCCGACGGGTCCGTTTGGTAGTGGTAATGTAAAGTCTGTGCAGGTGATTGGTTTAGCTGACGTCGGCAGTGACGTTTGGGGCTCTTTAAAATTTGTATTGGGAGTGTGGGATCCGCATGCATGGCGTTTTTTGCATTGTGGCAGGTGTGCAGTTCTTCTGAAGGAGGGAACAGTGTGTGGCCACGGTTTCAGTAGTACGCGGGCTGCATCAGAATAAAGGTGAGGCATAGATAGATTGTGTTTTTGGATTTGAATAATGGGGATTTTAATGTAGTAGGGCTGGATGTTATGTAGTTGTTTTTATCTTTATTTGTAGTGTGTTTCGGCATTGAAGGATCCCCTGAGGAAACATTGCTGTGAAACGTCTTGTTGGTACCGGGGGATCGGGATCGATTTAAACACTGTCAATGCAGCTGTCTAGTCGTATGAGATAAGTTTTTTGTTCAAGCTAATTTTCATTTGAAAGAGACGACTGACAGGGTGTTTAAAAAATTTAGAGGTCGTTGATGTGATAAAGCACATAGCACTATTTTTGACGTAAGTCTCAAATGAGCAGTGCTATTTTTTACTGAGACCTCGTAGTTTGTTTCTAGTCCTTATTGAAGGTGAAAAAAGAATGATTTTTCTTAGTTCTGGAATATTATATCTATGTCAATGCCATATTTAATATGTACAAAAGCACTTAATGGCCTTAGTAAGTCAAGGCTGGATTTAAAAATGGCACTTGGTAGTTTTTACTGAGTGAGAGCCATTAGTGTGGGTTTAATGGCGCTTTAGTAAAAATGCTCCATAATGTCTTGAGCACACTTAGGGGGATGTTTACTAAGATCCCGGTAAAGTGCGGGCCGCGGTAGAGTGCGGGTGCCATATAAGGAGTGGGCGTTTCGCGCTGAAGAAGGAAATGCGTGATTTGCATATGCGGTAAGGTGCGGGCCGCCCATATGCGCCCTGCACATTAGCACATGAAGTGGCTGCACGGGAGGAATAAGTGGCATGCTGATGTGCAATCATGAGAGCAAAGCTACAGCACAATGTTTAGCCCACTAACCACTGGTGTAGGGTTCAGTGTTTCAATCCCCCACAGTGCACAATGAAGATAGCTGTCTGAGGCGTAAGTTTTGGAGGCAGATAAATAATGGGTGGCGGAAGGCGGAGCGCTGCTGGGCCTAAAGCGGCGCGCGATTGTTTTTGGAGGCCTGTGAATCCCGGAAGGTATAAGTGGCACACTGATATGAAAGCAGAAGAAATGAGCCACAGCACAATGGTAAAAACACTGCCCAAAGGTGCAGGGAGCATGGGTTCAATCCCCCCCAGTGCTCAGCAAAGGAAGCTGGCTGTGGCGTTATTTTAGAAGGTACACCAAGTATGGGCGGCCTAAGGCGTTGCGCTGCTGGGCCTAAAGCGGCGCGCGAATGTGTTTGGAGGCCTGTGAATCCCGGGAGGTATAAGTGGCACAGTGATATGAAAGCAGAAGAGATGAGCCACAGCACAATGGTTAGAACACTGCCCAAAGGTGCAGGGAGCATGGATTCGATCCCCCACAGTGCTCACCGAAGGAAGCTGGCTGTGGCGTTATTTTAGAAGGTACACCAAGTATGGGCGGCCTAAGGCGTTGCGCTGCTGGGCCTAAAGCGGCGCGCGAATGTGTTTGGAGGCCTGTGAATCCCGGGAGGTATAAGTGGCACAGTGATATGAAAGCAGAAGAGATGAGCCACAGCACAATGGTTAGAACACTGCCCAAAGGTGCAGGGAGCATGGGTTCGATCCCCCACAGTGCTCACCGAAGGAAGCTGGCTGTGGCGTTATTTTAGAAGGTACACCAAGTATGGGCGGCCTAAGGCGTTGCGCTGCTGGGCCTAAAGCGGCGCGCGAATGTGTTTGGAGGCCTGTGAATCCCGGGAGGTATAAGTGGCACAGTGATATGAAAGCAGAAGAGATGAGCCACAGCACAATGGTTAGAACACTGCCCAAAGGTGCAGGGAGCATGGGTTCGATCCCCCACAGTGCTCACCGAAGGAAGCTGGCTGTGGTGTTATTTTAGAAGGTACACCAAGTATGGGCGGCCTAAGGCGTTGCGCTGCTGGGCCTAAAGCGGCGCGCGAATGTGTTTGGAGGCCTGTGAATCCCGGGAGGTATAAGTGGCACAGTGATATGAAAGCAGAAGAGATGAGCCACAGCACAATGGTTAGAACACTGCCCAAAGGTGCAGGGAGCATGGATTCGATCCCCCACAGTGCTCACTGAAGGAAGCTGGCTGTGGCGTTATTTTAGAAGGTACACCAAGTATGGGCGGCCTAAGGCGTTGCGCTGCTGGGCCTAAAGCGGCGCGCGAATGTGTTTGGAGGCCTGTGAATGCTGGGAGGTATAAGTGGCACAGTGATATGAAAGCAGAAGAGATGAGCCACAGCACAATGGTTAGAACACTGCCCAAAGGTGCAGGGAGCATGGGTTCGATACCCCACAGTGCACACTGAAGGAAACTGGCTGTGGTGTTCTTTTACAAAGTATGTGTGGCATAAGGCGTTGTGCTGCTGGGCATAAGGGTGTGTGCTAATAGTTTGGAAGCATAATAATGTTGGTAAGCCATATGGTGGTGCGCTGATGTGCAAGCCCAGAAACAGAATCACATCGCAATGGTTAGGGGTGCAATCCCCAACAATGGCAAATGAACATGGCTTGCTGAGTGCGTACCTGGTAGGGTTAATATTGCATTAGGAGGCACATCTCGTATATCTGTGCAATAGCTTATTCAAGCACATGTACTGTCACAGCACTGTAACATAACATGCCCCTGAGGTTACCTCAAATGACACATTTGTAAATGGATTGTCTGCCATGGCACTGTACAATGTTGTTGAAAGCGTGGCCGATGGGGCGCCATGTAGGGTGCCCTATGAGGCAGGTAAAGGTCACAGCACTGTTTCTGATGGCAGCACTGTGCATTGTGATGTATGGAAATGGTAAGTAGGTATGCTGACCCTGGTCTGACTTCCTTGTTTTAGTAGTGAGGGGCTGTAGCCAGCCCCTGGTGACTGATATTAACAGGGGTGCCGAGTGAATGTCATTGTAAGCAGTCGCCTGGGTCTGTCTGCAGCCCCTCCCCCCCTCCTTGCTAAATCATCAATGGCAGACCTGCATCTGCCATTACTGATTTAGCTAGGAGGTGCTGCAAACAGGCCCCGGGGACAGATATGAACAGGGGATCAGAGTCACTATTATCGGGGAAAATGCCCTATTCCCTTTGCATATTGAAATCCCAAAACTAGCATAGGCCCATTACATACAAGGTATGGTGAAAAACAACATACCCCTATGTAATGTATGCTCACAACTGTTGAAGACAGTCAATGATGTTGCAGGGGTCATGGTATACTATTTTCTGGACAGCAGGTTAGCTGAGTTATGTTCCATGTCTGTGTGAAAGTGTACAGAAATCCGTGCGTCCATCTAAAGAGAACTACACCCTTGTGCCATATATTATTGGCCAGATTACGGTGCATCAGATGGAACATCCTCTACATATCCCGTTAGCAAAGCAAACCATTAATATCTACCTGAGGCCATGTTTAAAGTCTGCCAACTCCCAAGGCACTATCGTAGGCACCCCATAAGCTGTGTGAATCCAAGGTGTGGCAGAAGATGCCCTAAGGATGTATAGGTGAAATCAGCAATGTTAGGCAACAACAGCAACATTGCACAATTTGAATGTTAAAAGACGTATGTGCCAAACACACATGTAACATGAACACTGCACAGAGCAGGGAACATAGACAATATTAAACTAAAAGAACGACGTAGATAAGTTGATGGAATGCAGATATCAGCTTCAGTCCATGTGACAGCCATAAAAATGGACAAACATGTTGTGGCCAACGAGATCCATGCACAGAGTGATGGAAATGTGCCATGCTGTAATGACTGTGTGTGACAGAGGATGGGAAGATGTGGCCAGCAGAGGTGGCTGCAATGGCAGGATAACTGAAATATCAGGATGACTGTGGAGTACAGGTGCTAGGCTGAGCACACACAGGGGAGGCAAGCAGGGTGAGCTGCAATGCATGAATATGATGGAGTTCACGATGTGGGGAAGCAGCATGCACATCTGGGTAAGATGGCGCACAGCTGGCAGACAGAGGATGGACACAAGGATGTATCACAACTCAGATGAGGGTACTATGTGGTCATACCACATATCACCACAGATATGACACACAGACAAATGAAACGCACCAATGCAGGACAAGCATACAAATCCAAGACAGCAGACAGGGAGCACACCGATTACCCCCACCACAAATGGCCATGCCTAAAACGGTAGGCCAAACCGCCAATTTGAGCACATTAGCAAAAGCTGCATACAAAAACACTGCATATCAGTACCCCAAACGCCTGCTGGGTGTCAGAACAAGCAAACCACCAAAATACATAATGAGCAAATGCACATGCACATCTGCCATGTACATATTTATGTCCACTCTGTATGTGGCATCGGGGACAACTGCACCAACACAAGGGAATGTTTTGTAGTGAATACAGCATGTAAAATCCATAACAAAGGAAAACCATGGCATCCCATGACGCTCTGTGGATCAGGTGACTAATGATGATTGTGGCGTGATAAAGATCAACATGCAATAAGGTGCACCACACACACCACCATAATCACAGCCAAACAAAATCACTACGTGCATTGGCATGTTTAAACCATAAAGTAAGAGACCTATGTAACAACGAATATGTTAAGGGGATGAAGCACACAGGATGCACCCTGTTGTACAGTGCAAAGAGGGAAGGGTGTGTGTAGAGGTGAGGAACCTGTTGGTACCTAATGGTGCATTTAAGCCAGTGTGCCAAAGAACCAAACAAGCGGAAGATAAACCCCAAACTACAGAGTTCAAACACATTACTGTACACAATCCCACAAACTGCAAAATGAGCACACTGTAACACAAATACCCCAAAGGGTGTGTGTGTATGTCAACCATTCATTCACAGTGATGTGCCATATGGCTGCCACATACACAGCTGGCACTGTGCAAGGATGTGAGCACATGTGCACCATGTACATGACCAGTAAAGGACCCCAAAAAGGGACAGTATGATCAAATAGTCTAGAAGTAACATGGGGAATAGAAAAGTGGCTTTGCCCCCAAACAACCAGTGATAAAGTCACATTAGCACTCCCTGTGTCATAGGGCAAGTCTGGGAACCCCCCATTTACGTTGAAAATTGTCACAGGGTGGACCTAGGGCAGCATGAGAAAATGCACGGCAGTGTGAATGATCAAGGAAAAAGTGACAGGATGAATGGAAGAATGCTTGATGGTTGCCAGGGACAACAAAAGCACACGTGCCCAGAGCCCAGAGAGACACACCCAGGGAGTAAAGCACGGGACTCTGCTTCACCTAATGGAGCGCAGCTGAGGAAAGGTGGAGTCAGAAAACACATAGATAAAACGGACTACCAAACATTCAGAGAGGGGGAACCTTTGAGAAGGAAGCAATTTTGGAGAGAGGAGCCGAGTAGGCAATCCTGGAGAGAGGAATTGTGGAAAGAGTCCAGAGACCTGTGTGGTTCTGAGAAAAGGCAAGTGAAATATAAGAAGGCTGCAACAGCAGGTACTGGGGAAAAGAAGGGATACAAGGGCTATTTGCCATCTAAAAGGGAAGAGTCTTGGAGGCATAAATATACCCTTAAAAAGCCTGGATATTCAGAGGCTGATAGTAACTTTTCTCCTGTTTATAAAAGTCTTAAAAGAAGGGAGTTTCACCTACCCAGAGAAGCAGAAGAAATCCCTTATTACGGTGAACGCCTAGCTCCAAGGGAATCACCGTTACACAGTTTGCAATCGGGCACAGCTGAGCCTGGAGAGCTGAGGCAGACCCGGCAGGGAGTGTGTCACAATTACTCAGCTAGCAAGCCATACAGAGACCTGAGCTATCCACTGAGATACCAGCGGGGGCAGGGCTCTAGAAGACAGCATACAGAGTTTTGTGACATTCCCCAGAGAGGCAGTGCTACACAGAGGAAGAGGAACTTCCTAACTGACGGGGCAAATCTGCCATACTTTTATTCCACATTAGAAGGGGGTAATGCAGATTCCAACGGACAGGAATTGATGGAATATGAAGAATCAGGAGCATTAGCAGATACAGAATTGATGGAATGTTCCCTTACTACAAAAGAACCTGAATACTCATTAAGGTAAAGGTTTGTGTAACCTTAATTCCCATATTCAAGTGGCAAACGCTACATCTCTCTCTCTCTCTCCAGCCAAACAGACAACGTAGGCTGTTTGTTATTTACTTTTGTTTGACGTTATATGCTGAAGGAAGCTATTTGTGTTATCCAGTTACTTTATGTTATAAGCCAAATTATGCTGTTAATTTCTGTTGTTAGAAGAAGAAACCTCAAGGGACGGGGAATAAAACCCTAAAAGAAAGAAAGTGCATCTGCGTGGTTTATATACAGAAGCAAGGCACAACTACCACCCTCATAAAAAGCCCAACCATACCAGCAGTCAAGGCTGGGGCGGAGGAGGTGTGACAAAATATACCACATCATCTACATACAGTGACATTGACAAGAGAACAATGTACTCTGTGGGTCACAAGGAGTCAGGACTGATACAAAGGCACACATTGCAGTCCAGGTCTGTCACCATGATCAATCATCAGACGGAGAAAATGTCTGTCAAATACATTTATTTATTTTCGTAACACATCACAAACAGTGTAGACAGTGGCATCATAATATGAAGGCTGACCGTATCCCCTGTGAAAGTGGGAAACACCCTTAGCAGCTCACAAATCCACCTCCTACAGTAAGGTTACTTTGTTGACCACACATTAAAGGCTCAAGATATAATGTGCATCAGGTGCATGCTGAGCACCCGGCAGCAGCCCCCCTGCCCACACCTGTTGTTGTTTGTCGCAAATGTGTTAACAACATATGAGTGCAGGTACAGAGTAGACACTGCATGCTGCGGACCCAACACACCTCATCTGTCCCTCAAACCATACACATCTGACCACACAGGAGTCAGACACTCATCCAAACCTATATTGGCAAATGTTTTACATGTCACTAAACATGCAATACAAGTAATGAGTAAGCTCTCATCATAATGGCTGATCTACGAAAAACACCAGTCAGAATGTGGCCAAAACCAATCATAAACATCACAATTAGCATATGGTAACAGGTAGCACAGCCACATGAACACAGAAATAATCCGAAATAAACATCCTGCAGAACAATGCACATAGAACACCATCAAGGAGGTCACCCTGCCCTTTCATTTTGGTTAGACACTGTGTTGTCACATATAGCATGATACATGGAATGCACAAGTGAAGAAGTTGAATGGCCACACACACTGCCACACTACAAACATAATGTGGCAATGTGAGTGTCCCTAACACATGGCATAATCTGGCCCGTGTAAATGGCAAATGGAAGGTCTGTACATATATGCACACTGTCATGTATGCACAGTAAACAAACACAAGATGTAGCATGTGAGGAAGGACATTTTGTAAAAACATATTACAGTGAACCACACATAAGTCATAGCCCCACATGCTGTGTCTCACAAACAGTCAGTCATATGCACAAGCAACAGTCACATTGGAACATGATACAGTGATGACACACATGCCCTTCAAAACCATTAGGTCAATGACAACATCAGTCCAAGATGTCGGTGTGCTCGGAAAGCATTGTGGAGGTAAAGGCGGTATCATGTGCAGGTGGAAAGCAGGTAGATGTTGACAAGAGGAGTGGCCCATCATCAGTCACATGCCAAAAACATGGGTGTTGTAAGGAAACCAGCATCATATCGTGGGTGCTATGACACACCCTTGGGACAAAGTCCTGTAAAGCTCAACTGTGTCTGAATGTAGCACCTACACTGTCCATGTCAGTTGCTGCTGCACAAGGGCGGATCAGTGTCCAAAGTCAATATAGTATCTGCAATTCATCAGGTTACGTTAACAGTTTAATATCAACTCTGGCCATGCATAGTCACGTGTCAGTGTGCAATATGGCACATTCCTTCAAAGTATATGTGTGTCCACTACATTGAGCATCACTCACTACCCAGCCATAGCATCAACATTGCGTTCGACACCTCTGTCATGGGGAAATCAGCAGTTAAAGAGTAATACTGTCCTTCGCAGTCATGTGATCCACTCTCATAGCTCAAACATCCACTGGGGAAATGTTGTGGTAAAGAGTTGCATGGTGCTCTGTCATCCATCAGGTGGTTGTTGGTGACAACAGATGCTCTGTAAGAGATGTGTCTGGTATGTCCTCTGTGCTGTGTCAGGAGAGGATAAGTATGTTATTGTTTGACACATTTCAAAATCAACACAAATGTCAGACTGTCACACCATACTAAATTCTTAATAAAGGGATACATAGGCAAACATGACCTGATATCAATACTAAAACAAACGTTGTGGCCAACATAAGTAATGGTAACCATAGACACGGGTGGCACATGGATATGGTCATGTCCATGCTCATGTCACACAAGTGTCTCATAGCTACACACAATATGCATCTGTTAATGTGAGCATAAAGGAAATCTAACATACACAGGAGGCACACATGAGATCATCACCAGTTAGATACAACTGCACAAATCAAAATCACAAAGGTGAAACCCACCGTGTGTTTGCAACAGGTGTATGTCATCAAGCCCTTGAGCCCCGAAACAGCCAGCTTACATCACAATGAAAGGGGACAATGTCATCAAAAGGAGTAGAATCACAAGGTCAAACCACTGTTGATACATGTCACCATCATGTTCATATCTGAAAGGCACCAAAGTTGCACACCAGTGCTTACTGTAAACAACAGACACATGTCTATGCACAGCACACAACACATGCAGATAATGGTCACAGGGCAAACCCCCCTATGTATGAGTTATGACTGCTGGCAATTATGTGAAGGTGCACAGACCCCTCACAGCAGAAGAAAATGTACTATGTCTGATCAATCCATCATCACACATGCAACCTATAAAACCAGCCACACACACAGTATGTAAAGTTAAGCGTCCCATCTCTAACACATGGCCTGTATGTGCACATGTGGATGTCTGTAGATATAAATACACAGGAAACATGTTATGAGAGCGTTTTGTTGTCTGATAGTACATTTTTGGGGACGTTGAAAGTGGCGGTAAACTACACCAAACCACAACCTACACACACATGCATGTATGTTGTACATGTCGCATGGAGACAGTGCCAGAGGACATGCTGAACACAAGCACATGGGGATATGATTGAACACAGAGAGAGATGGGTTAGTGAGGCACAGGTTTGAAAATATGAAATACAAGCATCTGCCCAATATGAGAAATCTCAGAAGACATATTATTCACATGACCACAGCCACACACAATGTCTATGTAGATTGACCTACCCAAAATCACTGCATCTTCCAGGAGGTAGAGTCACATGGCAATGCATCTCAAAATCAGTATCCGTACAAAGTATGTCCTGTGCATTTGGAGACACAAGAGAAGCCAACATATGTCATGGTCAAGCTGTGTATCAGACACTGCACCTTCATGCCCCCAGCTGTCAGACCCCACAACATCACACACTGAGTGACTGCTGTCTATCACAATGTACAGATGTCTCACATGTAATAGGCATCATGGAGGTGTTGTAGGCTATCTCTATGTTGTCCGTAATCTCACTCACTTTCGTGTGTTAACTCTCTGTCCGTTTACACACACAGAAATAGATGTGTGTGCTACCAGCATGGGTCGACCTCATGCCAAGCTCGTAATAATACCAGTGACCCACCATATTGCCAACATTGACCCCTGTCCCTGTTTTATGGTGACCAGATTGTGTATGTTAACCCACTGACAATTGCTACAACACATAGGAAATATGCAGGTGGACCTCCTGTATCCACTGCTCAAATACATATCCTGCTGCGTACATCTCATACATGCAGTAATAATGACACCTATGTTCAGATGACATGCCCAAATAGTTTGCCAAATTGCCATCATGTAGGCAACAACACACACAGTCTGTCAGTAAACCATGATGGCTGTATGCCATCCCACTGTGTGTCAATGACAATGTCAAAGCATGCATATCCCAGATGTGTAGGCCAGAGAAATACCTGTCCCCTAGCTCTTTGTTTTTATGCCATCATAACCGACACTTGCTCGTGTTTGCAATGTATCTACTCATATAGACTCATTTCCCCTGACCTACACACATACACAGCCTGTAGCACATGCATGATGTCAGATGCTGTGATAGCATCAGCGAGATATTTTCTGTACGCAATTAAAAACCTGTAATAACACAAGCCACTCCCACATATATGGCCCAGATTGGCTACCACTACCCACTCCTTGCTGTTTTGGCCTGTGTCATCTCACCATGTGTGTAGACATGCATCACTGCAGTGACGGTATACTCTTCAATGGAAACATTTTCCAAACCCACCCCCGTGATGGGCAATGGCAGGTCATCATCCCTAAACAGATCCAGGTCATATCTACTTGTTTACCAGTACATGTGTACACACTGTAGGGTTTACATTTACAGTCCGCAGACATAGTTATTACCATCCAGACATAGTTGCACTAAGCATGTGTACTCTGCTATGTATGACTTTGTGCCACACACATGAGGAGAACACAAACATAGGCATGTCAGAGGAGCTGAACAACCACCAAACCCACACTATTTGTTGTTATATTTACACTCCCCAAAGGACAAATGTTCACAAACACAGACAAACCCACAACGTGTAAAGCACACCATATGGCAGATACTGTGCTCATACCATAGCATCTTACCAAAAACCTGCATGTGCACAACAGCTGCATCTCCCAGAAGCAGACACTAGATGGGAATGTGACTGTTAAACTTTCCCAAAAAAAGAACAACAACCACACACATCAGCTGCCAACAAATGCTGCTGAGCCCTGCCCACATTCATTGTGTCACACTCATGCCTACATGTGATGTTGGCATTGAGCTTCTAATGCACATGGAGTGTGACATCAACATTCTAGCTTTAGAAAAACATCAAACTCACTAACCATTACGCACATAGTAGAAAACATTATTGTGGGAAGATAACCAATACGTACATGAGAAGATGTCTGCAATCACCCTCCTCCTGACTGCTGTGCCCTCCCGTGTGTCAGCACTGGCACGCTCAGGGGAGCACATTGGATCCTCCTCCAGATCCTCATTAATCTCTGCAGGGATATCGTGCCTGAGAGCAATGTTGTGCAGGATGCAACAGGCTATGATTATCTCGGCAACAGTGTGTGCTTTATATTGTAAGGCCCCACCTGTCCTATCCAGACACCTGAAGCGGCTCTTTAACACGCCAAAGGTGCGCTCAATGACTGAGCGACTGGAGGCATGGGCCTCATTGTACCTCCGCTCTGCACGTGTCCGTGGCTGACGCACAGGAGTCAGCAGCCAGGGGCGACACCCATATCCTGCATCACCTGCAGAAAGAAATGTTGCATGTGAATGCAGGAGCTCATTTCAAACATTACTTCCACCTGAATACACGTGACAAAACAATGCACAACACATTCTGACTGAACGATACAACACCACAACTAGTATATTTGGAAAGGAAAAACCAAAAGGTGACAGAAAATGACTTAAAATGAGCACATGGCCTCTCGAGCACGTACACCCATCACAAATAAAACAACATGTCCATCTATCCCTTCACAGATTGTGTGTGTGTGGGTGTGTGTGGGTGTGTGTAACATGCATATTGTCATGCAGTTACTGTCCAGATCGGCCTCACCGCCACTGTGAGACTCCAACAGCAATCCACAAATCACATAATCCAAGTGTATGTCTGAACTGTAACCCTTGTAAAACATGTTGACATCTACGTGACCGACACCCCCACCCCCCAACATGTATGCCAGGGAGCTATGGCACAATGTACGCAATATCACCTATACACATCATGTTGTGTAGGGTACAAATATCCATATGTGTCAGTACATTCCCACATGCAGTGTTGGTGGCAAAGCACTGTAATAGCCATCCTTTGCTGTTTAACCATTTTGTCTAAATTGTTAGGAAGTTGTGGATGTCAAACATGCATACTGTACCCCTCATGAGTGAGGGCCAAAAACATATACATACGCAAAGTAGCCTCCTGTGTAGCTGGTTGTGTAACCTGTTTGTATGCACCCACGTATTGCCCTTGCTTTAGCCGTCACAAATCAATAATGTTAACATATATGAGGATGTCCAGACAAGATGATACTAACTTGTGCGCATCTACAGTGCACAAAGGTACGTTAACACCTATGTTGTGTTTCCACCCAGCTGTGACATAGCCAAGAAGTGTGGACAGAGATATGCACACATGTTGTGCCTGTAGAACATTTAAAAATCACCCATAAGATATTGCTCTACACCCCCTCATGTTATCCTTGGCTTGCAGGGTGACAACTGCATTACAGAGTGTGTGGGTTACACTAAGACACACATGACACGGGTTACTTGTATGGATTATCAACAACATCAATGTTAAATGGCATACAATTAGGAGGCAACTATTAAACAGTATCACAGGTGTATGTGAGGGGCCACCCCCCCCCCCCCCAAGACATGTTTGCTGGTGCCTCCAAAACACATTTTGGGGAAATCAGCAACACCAGGGCCATAAGCACAGGGGTGTCTTCACATGTACACCATGTGCATGTTATGATCATATACTATTAGGATGATCATGTTCAATGGTTCATGTTTGTAGTGTACATGGACCTAGAGACGGCTGTAATAGTTGAAACGTACAGCAGTCCTCTATATAACATATCTCAAATATTAGCTGCATGTTCTGATATAAACATGTTGCATCATATGGTACTACAAATACACACATGTAGAAAGTCATAAACCGATAGGTGATCCTGACATACTCACCAAGCAATACACAGTCCCCGTAACGGTGATCCTCAAATTGTGTGAATACTGCCGAGTGATGCAGGATATAGGAGTCATGGGTGGACCCTGGAAACCTAGGGACCACATTCAGAATATGCAGATTTGCATCACATACAACCTGAACATTCAGGGAATGGTAGTGTTTGCGGTTGCGGAACGCTACCTCCCTGTCTCTAGGCGGGACCAGGGCAACATGTGTGCAATCAATAGCTCCCATCACGTGTGGTATCCCGGCTAATGCCTCAAAGGCCTGGTTCAGGGTCCTCCATTGTTGCCTAGTGTGGGGCATGGCTATGTAATTCCCCACCCGGCTGACCATGGCACGCAGTACCTGGTGGAGACAGCGTGAGAAGGTGGGGCGGCTCATACCACCTACTGCGGCCACAGATGACTGGAAACAGCCAGAGGCAAAGAAATGTAAAGCAGCAAGGAGCTTGACTAAACCTGGTATGGCATGGGACCGATCTGTCAGGGGCTGGAGGTCAGGTTTGAGATCCTCATACAGCTCCCTAATAGCCCTTGTGCTCAGTCGGTAAAGGGAGATGACCTGGTCCTCTCGCATGTCCTGGAGCTGGGCCCTGGGCCTGTAGAGGCGTTCCTGCCGAGCCTGCACCTCGGCACGCCGTCTGCGCCGTGCACGAACAGCACCAGCTTGGACAGCCCCCACAGCTGCAGGACTGAGTTGCTGCGGGACTACACCCATGCCCTGTGCCACAGCTCCATGGACACCATCTCCCCTGTCCGGCAACCGCAGCATCTGCCCACTACACAGGACACATGACTGAAGAAAGATATGTGCCATTAACTCCTCCCGCCCAACTACACAAACACACTCAGACACACAGACAAATCAAACTAAGCAGTCTACAAACCAAAAAGCACACAACACTATACACAGACAGGAAAATACAATAACTACTACAAACAACAAGAACAGAATTGACAAATACACCTGTTTGGATTCACCTCCTTTCTGTCTCAAAACACACTCCTACTCTTCCTCGCCTACAACCCACAACGTGGAGAGGCATGGCACGGCATTTATAGGGTTGGTGTTTTTGCCCTACCGTCTAACGCGCATGTGCATATGCACGCATACGTCTCTCTTGCGTGGCGCACATGCGCCAACCTACGCATGGGTGTCTGCCTGTGCGTGGTGTCACGCACATGCGCATCGCCACATGCATGCGTAAAACGCACACAGACGCCCATGCGTCACACGTCAATAGGTGTCGCAGGGCGCATGTGCGTATGTCCGCGTAAGCGTGCACGAGGACGGCGCCCATGCGTAAGCGTGCACGAGGACGGCGCACGAGCACCATACCTGCACAATTGCGCATGTGCAAAGAGAAAAGCGTGGAAAAACCCTATAAATAAGGCTGCGCACGTGGCACACGTTGAGGGTTGTTAGAGGAGTTCCACAAACAGACAGAGAGTTACAGAGAGAGCTAGAGAGCCTGTGTTGGCAGTGCTGCACAGGGAGGGTTCAGATAGACAGTCACAGGGACTAATAGGGCAAGAAGCTGTGCTGAACGTGCTTCAGGCAAAGGAGGGAGATAGAGAGGTACAGCGAATTAGAAGGGGACGGTTTGCCATAGGAGTAGGCCACACAAGACAGAGAGAATAATTGTTACCATTACTGTTGGGTGTTGTAATATTTCCCTTTGGCCTTTAAGGTTACCTGTGCTATTGTGTTCTGGACTCTGTGCTGTATTGTACTGCCCTTGTCCCCTCTGTTTCCGTCTGTGTTCTGTTCTGTTCAGGTGCGTTGTTTTATTTGCGAGGATCCTGTGCTGAAGAGGGAGATGGAGAGGGACAGCGCCAGAGAGGATCAGGGTGAGGGGGTGGAGGATGTGGGGCAGCAAGTTGTTGGTGAGACACCCAGGGCACACACCTCACAGCCTAGCCAGGAACAGCCAGGACCATCTGTTGGGCCACAGCAGGTAGAGTACAGGCAAACGGCCAAAAGGAAAAGGATACCTGTGGCTGTTACACAGAGGAAGAGAGCTGTAAGGTTCAGTGACAGGGAGAACCATATTTTACTGTCACATGTGATAGAAAACTATGATGTCTTATTTGGGCGTTTGAGCAGCCGCACACCAGTGGCCACCAGGATGGCAGTGTGGGAGGATGTACGCGAGGCACTGTCTGAGGCAGGGTGTCCCCCACGTGATGTGGAAGGTCTAAAAAAAAGGTACTCTGATATCAAACGAGGGGTACGTCAGCACATGCTTGCAGAGAGACAGCATGCTATGGGCACAGGTGGGGGGGGCCCCTTTATACCAACATTGTCGCCCCTTGAACAAGAGCTGGCAACACGTTTGGGACACATGTACCTGCGTGGACTTCCTGAGGCCCTAGATACGGCACATCCTCGAGCAGGTATGTACACTAAGTGTCACCTACAGGTTCAGGGGAACTATTAGCATTCCTCAGAGATCTGTCATCTGCACAGACACTTACAGATGTGTGACAAATCCAACCTCATTTTGCTATCCTGGTGGCACATGTTTGTGAAAAAGCCTTCTCCAACCTGTTTGTTTGACAGGTCCCTGGTCAACATAAACACTTTGTTTCACAAACCATCCCCTACACATCTGTAACTATGAAACCCACACACAACGGTGACCACACCAACACCGCACCTGTGATTGCCATCCCCTGTATGAGTGTGGGGGCCATTGATCATGTCATGTGTGTGTGTCATTGTATCAACACAGTGCAACATGTGCATCTCAGTGGGGCAGAGGAGCAAGCCACCTGTCGTCCGCTGCACAATGGGTCCCTGTCAATCACATGTAGCAATGAGCACATAACATGTCTGAACACATATGTGCCATATTCACTATCCAAGGCAGACATACAGTGTATGGCAAAATCAGATGTGAGGGTGTGGGCATCCACAGGCATGTGTCTGCATATCTGGCATAGATGCCGAAATGGAGGGGATGGTGAAACATGTGGAATGGAAACATGACCAGAAACATGGCAAACATGCAATCATTGCTAAGCCAAAGCATACACATGTGCCGCAGGAACAACTACATGGTGTGGAAACACGCGTATGGGATGGTGTATTGGGTACTGTATGCAGCACAATTGCGCCAACCCAACACATCATGTCTGTGGTGTCTGTAGCACACATGTACACATATGTGTTTTGCTTAAACATAGCTGTTCTCTCTCTGATTGTTCACAATACAGGTGACTACAGTGCAATGGTGGCTGAGGAGGAGGAGGTGGAGGAGCAGGAGGGGGAGGATGTTTTGGAGGAGGAGGAGCAGGTGGACATCCCAATCCCAATCCCAATGAGTCTGTTCGAGGCAGAACCTGCAGTCTCAGGGGGCAGCATAAGTGCAGGTGCGGAGTCCCTGGATCAACCCATACACACCATATCACCACTGGGGGCTGCAGCAATCGAGCAGACGCAACAACCCAGCGTGTCCGTAGACACAGCTACATCTGTCCCAGAGATGATGAGGGCAGAGATGAGGGCCTATGGTGCATCAACACATCGCGATGCTGACGGTGGGTAAAAAATGACTGTCACAACCACAACACAAGCAGCACTAATCTGTAGTTGTTGTTTGTGTGCTGGATGTTGCTACGTTACTGTACACAGTGTTACATGTATGGGTCATTTATATGGGACATGTGTGGAAGAAATGTTCTGGCCTATAGTAAATGAGGTTAGCATGTTGTAAAATCACAACAGCCTACGGTCAGGTGAGACACACAGATGCAGACCTAGGAGCAATGGTGTGTACGTTGCAGCAGGTCATCAGTTAATTACGAGATGCAGACATTGGCCTGACACCAGTATGCCTCTTTGCAGACACTCACATGTCTTGTAAACAACAGTATGACAAATAACCCATAGTCACCCAAAACAAAGACCATATATAAGTCAATGTAACCTTCCTCAGTGATGGTACCACACAAAGCCAACATTACCCACAATCTGGCTTCCCAGGTAAGGGGCAAATAGCATATGCAGCGATCTCATCAAATGCGTAAGGTCACCCATATACAAGGTGTCCCAGAGGTGTATTAAGCATACACCTATTATATCTGTTTGTTTTGGGTGAACACATAGTGCTATTTCCCAGGGAGGTTCAAAAATAACATATACTGAATTGCACACAGTCAAGCCCATAAACATGTTCCCTGTCAGCAACCCCACCAAACCATCACCAAATCGCATCCGCTGTGAACAAATACATCCCAGTCTGATTGAGGGTCTATGTGTCATTAGTCTGTGATGGTCCACATTATCATAGGTGGCTAACGTGACATGGGTGTTGTATGTAACCATACAATGATGAGTATGACACATGCATATTAATGAGCACATGGTTACAAAGGAGGACTAATGTATTGCACATGACAATACACAGGTGGAACCTCTACAACGCCTGCACATGTAGAGGCAATATCATACACACTGTATCCTGACCCCAATACCTGCATACAGATATCACCATACACAACCTTGCAAACCACAACACTGACAATATCACAGAGGACATTACAGAACGTACTGGGGAATGGTAGCAATTGCCAATGTCAGTTCTGAGTGAGAGACTCAAATGCCCTCATTTGCCTTTCAAAAGACAACCATACAACATCATACACCAGCTACCAAACCACACTTACATTAGGAGAAACATTAAAACCCGAGACAAACAAGGCAACCATGGAATGAGAGCCAACAGTGTAGAGGGTAACATGTGAATGAGATCTGAGGTCGCAATAATGACATCTATTATCAATCACTACAGCGACACATACTTTGTCGCTTGCAAAAAACACACTGAACAACATAATGTCTGTAGTTATGTTAAACCTCCATATGTCTATTAAAATATAATAAACACGTGTAGTCTGACATATTTAGCTGCCATTTCCAAGTTGCAAATGCCCCAGTCACATCCAGCAGGACTGTGCATGAGGTGTGCTCACTCAGCATCGTGTCACACCTCACCCGCCCCAGCCGTGACTGCTGGTATGGTTTGGCTCATGAGGGTGGTAGTTGTGCCGTGCTTGTATCTATACAAAGCACACATAAGACTGTTTCCTCTGTTAGGGTTTTATTCCCCGTCCCTTTGAGGTTTTCGTCTTTTACAACAGAAAGTAATAGCCTAACTTGGCTTATAACATAAAGTAACTGGATAACACAAATAGCTTTCTTCAGCATATAACGTCAAACAAAAGAAAGGAACAAACAGCATACTTTGTCTGTTTGGCTAGGGAGAGAGAGAGGGAGTTTGTAGCCTTTGCTACCTGCACATAGAATTAAGGTTACACAAACCTTTACCTTACGGAGTACTCAGGTTCTTTTATAGTAAGAGAACATTCCATTAATTCTGTATCTTCTAATGTACCAGAATCTTCATATTCCATCAACTCTGGTCCGGAGGAATCTGCATTGCCCACTTCTAATGTGGAATAAAAGTATGGCAGATTTGCCTCATTAGTTAGGAAGTTCCTCTTCCTCTGAATAGCGCTGCTTCCCTGGGGAAGGTCACCAAACTCTGCATGCTGTTTCCTAGAACCCTGCCCCCGCTGGTGCTTCAGTGGATAGCGTAGGTCACTGCTTAGCTTGCTAGCTGAGTAATTGGGATACGCTCCCTGCTGGGTCTGCCTCAGCTCTCCCGATTCAGCTGTACCCGATTGCAAACTGTGTAACGGCGTTTCTCTTGGAGCTAAGAGTTCACTGTAATAAGGGATTTCCTCTGCTTCTCTCGGTAGGTGAAACTCCCTTCTTTTAACACCTTTATAAACAGGAGAAAACTTGCTATCAGCCTCTGAATGTCTAGGCTTTATAAGGGTAGTTTTCTGCCACCAAGACTCTTCTCTTTTAGACGGCAGATATCCCTTATATCCCTTCTTTTCCCCTGAATCTGCTGATGTAGTTGTCTTATATTTCACTTGCCTTCTCTCAGAGCCACACAGGTCTCTGGCCTCTTTCCACAAGTCTTCTCTCCAGGATTGCCTACTAGGCTCCTCTCTCCAGGATTGCCTGTGAGAACGCCTCTCTCTCCAAGGCTGTTTCTCTCTCCAAGCTTGCCCCTCTCTCCAAGCTTGCTTCCCACTCGAAGGTAGCCTCTCTCTCCAAGATTGCCTGTCACTCCAAGATAGCCTCTCACTCCAAGGTAATCTCTCACTCCAAGATAGCCTCTCACTCCAAGGTAATCTCTCACTCCAAGGTAGTCTCTCTCTCCAAGCTTGCCTCTCACTACAAGCTTGCCTCTCCCTACCAGGCAGCCTCCCACTGAATGTTTGGTAGTCCGTTTTATCCATGTATTTTCTGACTCCACCTTTCTTCAGCTGCGCTTCATTAGGTGAAGCAGAGTCCCGTGCCTTACTCCCGGGGTGTGTCTCTCCAGGCTCTGGGCACGTGTGCTTTCGTTGTCCCTGGCAACTGTCAAGCATTCCTTCATTCATCCTGTCACTTTTTCCTTGATCATTCATACTGCTCAGCATTCTTTCATGCTGCCTTAGGTCCACCCTGTGACAATCGTCACATGTCTAGTTGGCAGACCGGCTCCAAAATATTGTTGTGTCCATCAGAACATTTACCTGCTGCCTGAACATACCCAGCATCTCACAGTTGTTTGTCCCGCACGTCCCTCACAGTTGCTCACGTGCTTATCATGGCCTACTCAAACCACTCATAACCTCACAGGAACAGGTGTATGGTAGATGTATCACCCCCCCCCCCAAAACATATATAAGTCTCTGGCGCAAAGTGTCAGGGCACCATCACATTCTGTTCATTCGCCAGCATCAACTGCCCTGCAGTTCCTGACTCAACCAGCATCCAATGCATTGCAGTCCTTGCAACAGGCAATTTCCTGGGGAACCTCAGTCATCCATTAACAGTTTGGAAACACCTCATCAGCCAATAGTTCAGCAAATGTCCCCATCACACCATACATAGTCCTGTCATACAACAACACCCCATCACATGTCAAACCAACATCAACATCACACACGGTGATGTAAGCATAACAACATCCATGATGCTACAAATAGTGCACACAACACAGGCATCGGTATTGGAACCCCAGAAGACACACCAGACAATGTAAGACACTACATCCCCAAACATCTCATGTGCAGGCCTATCTCTGAGACTCCAATATCCGTACAGCAGACATGGGCCTGCATTCCACAACTCATGCGTGCTCCAGACTCCCCATAGACCATTACGGGTCCTAGCACAACACAAATGCCATCTTACGCTGTACACCCTCACTAGGAACACATATTGTGTTGGGAACCAACGCATGCCAAACCCCTACGCATGTCACGCCCTCACCTACACAGTCCCATTGGCTGTGTGATGAATTGACAATTTTCACTGTGTAATTGCCATGTTGTTGCACCAGTAGCAGATGGGGGGGGGGGGGGAACACGCCCTCACTCTGCTAGGTCCCTCTGGAGGGCCATAAGGTTTGCAGACACAAACATAGTTTGCATTGTGTCTATTCTAGGACAAGGTTTGCATAGATATCCTATCCATCGCACCCGTGTGTCTAACAGAGCCTAGGCAAATCATTAAATACGCTTATGTGTCCTAAACAGAAACGGAAGGGAGACAGTCTCCATCTACAAGTCATCTCAGTCATTGCTGAGGTAATAACAGAACATTGGGAGAGGTGCAGGGAAAACCATTCTGTCATTGGGGCCACCTCAGCGGGGTGAGGTGGGTAGGCAAATCACCTGCGGGATTTGGGGACAAATGTGTCCGATGCATGGTGACACCTGAAATGGCGCTCCCTGTGCAAATAGATAGGTGAGCAATGTATGGCTTAACACTGTTTGGAACTCTCACACATCAACACATATGTCTGAAAAATGCCTATGTTGAGATGTAAAAGAGTTGACAAACAACAGCCACCACCTATCATGCCTACTGACATCCTAAGCAGACCGTGTCAACTCAGGCTTTCACTGTCCTGCAACAGTTCGTACCACTAGCTGTGTATGTCCCATCATGCACCGTCAATGTTCCCTTGCTATGGTCCACCTATGGTGTGGCCCTCTGGGACTCTGGCAGCTTTGTCCACACCCTCCATGTGTATCACATTGCCTAATGTATAATCTCCACAAACCGCCCTCTGTGTTACATAAGGTGTTTTAAAACCCGCAGGTCTCACATATGTGCAGCAGCACTGCACGTGTGAACGTCAGCTGTCACATCCCTGTCCTCACATTGCATCCCACACATTTGCAAAACTATCCCCTGTAGCCATGAGCAATTGTGATAAACCCTCCAGCTGTGATCTCCCTGTTGCTGGCGTGTTCCATACCGTCCCCTGTCCCTCCCTAATGCTGCTCATCACAGTTATTTGTGTGTGCTGCATGCTGCACCTCCCCTACACAATGGAAAGGTGATAGTTATCATTGCACAATCCTGTTGTGACGTCTGTAGTATTTCGGTGTGTATGCAGATCCTGTAGATTGTGGTTTTGGCCTCACACATCCAGGTCCTGTAAATTGTCATTTAGGCTTTGAATACCTCTAACACTGTGTTACATATGTATGTTAACTCTATCCATGTTAAAATTGGACTCTGCCCTATCACATATTCAATAGTGTTGGATGTGCATGACATGTTTGTGTACTACGGTGTATTAGTGGAGAGGTATGTCATTGACCACCCTGTATCCCATGCACAGGCATCATACGCGTTCTGGACAGGATACACATGGCAGTGCAGCAGAACACAAGGGAGGTGTGTGAGGAGCTGCGTCAGTCACGTGCGGAGATACGAGCCATGCCACTCACACGGATATGTGAAGCCCTTGAGGGCATACTTGATGTGCTACGGCGAGCTGCACCTGCACCCCCACCCCCACCACCACCACCACCGGTTCATGAGGTGGCCATTGACCCACGAGGGAGGAGGGGCCAACGTGGCAGGCGTGGCCGACCACGTAGATCTTAAACTATGATGTTGTCATCCGTTTGTAATATGTTTGTCAAAGCCTGTCTCTGGTGCAATGATCATTTGCAGCATTTATGTCTATGTTTCACCTTGTTTTGGGGATGTTGTATGTGTTTTTTTTGAAAGGCTCAGAGATGACACTCCTATGTTCATGGTGTGTCACATACACGGCTGGGATGAAAATCACACAATTATCATTGAGATGTTTGTAAAAGTACATTAATATGACGTAAATGCTGTGACAATAAACAGCTGGCATTAACTACATACACTGTGTGTGTCCAGTGACTGACCATGTGTTCCCGTGTGTATCTATGACATGGCGGGGTTGGAGGCCCGGACTACATTAGTTGCAAACCGGTCCCGTGCTGCAGCTACCTAGCCACAGGCGGCTACTATGTTTATGATGCGTACTGTCACAGGGTGGACCTAAGGCAGCCTGAACGAATGCTGAGCAGTATGAATGATCAAGGAAAAGTGACAGGATGAATGAAGGAATGCTTGACAGTTGCCAGGGACAACGAAAGCACACGTGCCCAGAGCCTGGAGAGACACACCCCGGAAGTAAGGCACGGGACTCTGCTTCACCTAATGAAGCGCAGCTGAAGAAAGGTGGAGTCAGAATATACATGGATAAAACGGACTACCAAACATTCAGTGGGAGGCTGCCTGGTAGGGAGAGGCAAGCTTGTAGTGAGAGGCAACCTTGGAGAGAGAGACTACCTTGGAGTGAGAGATTACCTTGGAGTGAGAGGCTATCTTGGAGTGACAGGCAATCTTGGAGAGAGAGGCTACCTTCGAGTGGGAAGCAAGTTTGGAGAGAGAGGCAAGCTTGGAGAGAGCAACAGCCTTGGAGAGAGAGGCGTTCTCACAGGCAATCCTGGAGAGAGGAGCCGAGTAGGCAATCCTGGAGAGAGGAATTATGGAAAGAGGCCAGAGACCTGTGTGGCTCTGAGAGAAGGCAAGTGAAATATACGAAAACTACAACAGCAGATTCAGGGGAAAAGAAGGGATATAAGGGATATCTGCCTTCTAAGAGAGAACAGTCTTGGAGGCAGAAAAATACCCTTACAAAGCCTAGACATTCAGAGGCTGATAGCACGTGTTCTCCTGTTTATAAATGTATTAAAAGAAGGGGGTTTCACCTACCGAGAGAAGCAGAAGACATCCCTTATTACAGTGAACTCTTAGCTCCAAGAGAAACGCCGTTACACAGTTTGCAATCGGGTACAGCTGAATCGGGAGAGCTGAGGCAGACCCAGCAGGGAGCATATCCCAATTAAATTACTCAGCTAGCAAGCTAAGCAGAGACCTAAGCTATCCACTGAAGCACCAGCGGGGGCAGGGGTCTAGAAAACAGCATACAGAGTTTGGTGACCTTCCCCAGGGAAGCAGTGCTATTCAGAGGAAGAGGAACTTCCTAACTAATGAGGCAAATCTGCCATACTTTTATTCCACATTAGACGTGGGCAATGCAGATTCCTCCGGACCAGAGTTGATGGAATATGACGATTCTGGTACATTAGAAGATACTGAATTAATGGAATGTTCTCTTACTATAAAAGAACCTGAGTACCCCTTAAGGTAAAGGTTTGTGTAACCTTAATTCTATGTGCAGGTAGCAAAGGCTACAAACTCTCTCTCTCTCTCTCCCTAGCCAAACAGACAAAGTAGGCTGTTTGTTCTTTTGTTTTGTTTGACGTTATATGCTGAAGAAAGCTATTTGTGTTATCCAGTTACTTTATGTTATAAGCCAAGTTAGGCTATTACTTTCTGTTGTAAAAGAAGAAAACCTCACAGGGACGGGGAATAAAACCCTAACAGAAGAGTAAGTCTTATGTGTGCTTTGTATTGATACAAGCACGGCACAACTACCACCCTCATGAGCCAAAACATACCAGCAGTCAAGGCTGGGGCGGATGAGGTGTGACAGTACATATGCAAGGTGTCCTGTGCATATCGTGTCAGCACAGTCTGTGAGCTGTACTGGCACAGTGTGCACACACATCCATGTCCAAACAGGGGATCTATGTTCGACATTGCCTGTGTCGTTGCCCTATGCATCAAGGTGTCCAACCCCTCATACACGACTATTTTGTGGCATATGTGTAACCCTTGCCGTGCCTAGTTTAATGACCACATTCCCTACACCCCACCATGTTGCTGCATGTGACAGTGGCAGAGCTTCACAACAAATATCATGCATTTGTTGACATATGTTGACATATGTGGTTCATGTATTCGCTAACGTGTGAGCTGTGTGACTCTGGGACAGGTGCTACAGTGTAACATCTGACACAAGAACCTCTTATCAGACACCTACACACATGGTCACCCCCAAATGTACTGTGGAGACAGTGGAGTTATCGCTAGCATGTTTACCCCTCGAAAACATATATGTCTACACAAAAATCACATGCTGACATCCATAGTCCTAGGCTGCATGAGGCACACAAGCATTACATGGTGTTTTGAACATATGTTTAATAACAACAAATCCAAACAGGGGTGACTATGTACATTTGTAAGAAGGGGGATAATACCATGACCCGCCCCCCCTAAACTCACCCTCCCCACCCCTTTCTCCCACACGCCCTGAACAATGTCCCATCCACAATCCCGCAACCCGACATGCCCCCCACCCTCCCTCCACATGCCCAGTGATGGAAGACAGGGCAACACAGGGCACATATGTGGACGTCACTAGCACCATTACTGACGCCAGTGACGCCATTGAGAGGGTGGTTGGCGACATGGTAGCCGGACCACCTCGGCTACCACCCTCTCAATAACTCCCGCCAGCCACTGCTGTGAGTGGCTCAGCTGGTGGAGCCGTTGCTCCATCGCATGCATGGCCCCAGACAGGTTTTCCACGCATCTGCCACCACACACACACATTGTGCCAGGTGTTTGTGTGGTGGCATCTGCGTAGACCCTGGGTGGGGCCCTGCATGGTTGAGGCAACCTTTGTGGCTGAGGGGAGCCCACAGTGCCCTGTGATGCCCTGTCTTCGACATCACTCTCCCACACCCCCTCTGGCACCCTCTCCCCCCCTGAGCCCTCCACAACGTCCCCCTCCCCCTCCACATCCCCAACACCCTGTCTCCCCCCTGGCACCCCCCCAATCAGCCGTTCCAGATGGCCATCTGGCCCCTGGTGGGGGACATCTGATGCAGGTGAATGTGTCTGCGCCTCCACCACCACCTCCTCCTCATCCTCCTCCTCCTCCTCCTCCTCATCTTCCTCCTCCTCTTCCCCCTCCTCCGATGTGATGAGGACCACCACCTCGTCTGCATGTGGTGTGGGGGGACGTCTCAGGAGGGGTGCGGAGGTTGTGGGCAGATCCTCTGGGACATCACCATCTGTGGAGGTCGACAAGCATAGGAACTCTGTTAGGTCTCACATACAGCACGTCTACATATGCAGTGGCCACACAGGTTTTTCTGGCAACTGCAACATCTGTTACTGATGTGACACTTTGAGAACACTCAGATGCAACCTTTGGGGAGCTCTCACCCTGGATTCGCTGCAGGTAGCCGGCATGGTGGTGGCGCAGCTCCCTGCCCTTCTTCCGGAGATCCTCAACCTGTTGATGGTAATTGAAAGGTTGGGTGCATTAGTGACATATCAACCTTCTGCTGGGTCACCCATAAAAACACACAGCCGTGTGGGCAATGTTTTGCTGCTACAGCCACACTGTTGTGTGTGTGTCTCATGTATAGCATAGTTCATCACATGTCATTGGGGATCACCATGGGCAACAGACATATGTCCTCACATGTGCATAATGTGGGTGGGGGGTGGGATTGACCCTGTATGAGCAATGGAAGATTGCTATCTTTGTAGGCCGTAGCCCTGCTGTGCAGACCACATGTGTGTTTACAACACCATAGACATGGGCAATATCACCATAACATCTGTGAACAACAGTGGTCATGTGTAGTTCTATGTATGTGTTGGTCAACCACACCTGCTGAGTTGATCATTGGAAGAACATCACTGATGTCCATGTGTGTCATAGGTTTGGCTTTCTATTATGTGTATAAATGCTGAAACAACATTTGCATGATGGTGTGGGGACATAGATCTGTTGCAGGTGTTTGTTAGCTTCTGACATGGTTCATGGGGATGGGGTGCTGTTACACACATAAACATCGTCCCCTACCATATCATCTGCAGACATCGGAGACATGTGTGATGATATATTGACCTCCAAAACTATGGGGTACGTACAACCTCTGTGCCATGAACAAACACAATATCTTTCTAACATACCCACCATTGCATGCCGGTATTTGGCCCCCTGGGGGTGGTGTATCCGAACACACATCATCAGCTCCATACACCATAGCAAGTGGGTGACTAACAGGACACATTACCATAGTCACTGGAATCCTGGGGATATTGGGAATGCATATAACTTGTTAGTCACACACAACCATATCTCCATGGTGCCAGATGACCCAGTGTGATGGGCTGCCTGGACCCACGGGATAGGGGAACACAGCACACTGTTAAAGCACACACAACCATATCTCCAGGGTGATAGATGACCCAGTGTGATGGGCTCCGTGCACTCCAGGGGATAGGGAGGGTAAAGCAAACTGTTGTAGCACACACAACCATATCTCCATGGTGCCAGATGACCCAGTGTGATGGGCTGCCTGGACCCACGGGATAGGGGAACACAGCACACTGTTAAAGCACACACAACCATATCTCCAGGGTGATAGATGACCCAGTGTGATGGGCTCCGTGCACTCCAGGGGATAGGGAGGGTAAAGCAAACTGTTGTAGCACACACAACCATATCTCCATGGTGCCAGATGACCCAGTGTGATGGGCTGCCTGGACCCACGGGATAGGGGGAACACAGCAAACTGTTAAAGCACACACAACCATATCTCCAGGGTGATAGATGACCCAGTGTGATGGGCTCCGTGCACTCCAGGGGATAGGGAGAACAAAGGAAGCTGTGAGAACACACACAACCATATCTCCAGGGTGATTGTTACGCCACTGTGATGACCTCACAGCACACCTGTGGATAACGAGACGTTTGGACCTTTTACATTACACTACCCAATACCACGATGTGAACAGGGAACCCACTGTGATGGGCTCTGTATTCTCCTGGGGATAGGGTGGATGTACTATATTGTGTTGCCACACACAACCATATCCACAGGGTGACCAATAGAGCACTGTGATGACCTCTCAGCACCCCTGATGATAGGGAGAATGTTCTTCAACTTTACATTACATACAACAATATCTCCAGGATGACTGGGAACACACTGTGATTGCCTATGTAGTCTGCTAATGATGGGGTCGATGTATGAAATTGCCTAGGCACACAGATCATATAGTAAGGGTGACTGATAGCCCACTGTGATGAACTCTCCACACCCCTGGGGATACGGAGACTGGTTTGACCTGTTACATTCCACACAGCAATATCACCATGATGAATGGAACACAGTGTGATGGCCTCTCTGTTCCCCTGGTGTTAGGGTGGATGTATGAAATTGTCTGGTCACACAGACCATATCTTACGGGTGACTGATACACCACTGTGATGAGCTGTACACACCTTTGGATATGGATTACGTTCTGACCTTTTAAATGACACACACTGATGTCACCAGGATGAATGGGAACACTGTGAGGGGCTGTCTGGTCTGCTGCTGATAGGGTGGATGTATGAAATTGTCGGGGCACACAGACCATATATGACGTTTGAGTAAATGTTCACGATGATGCGATCTCTGCACCGCAGGGGATAGGGAGAATGTTTACCACCTTTACAGTAAACAGACCAAGATCACCAGGATGACTGGTAACACACAGTGGTGCCCTCGTGGGGATGGGGAGGCTAATGCAAAGTGTTTCAGCACACAACAACATCTAGCCAGGGTGACAGGTGACCCACTGTGATGGGCTCTGTCTTCTCCTGGGGATAGGGTGGCTAATGCAAACTGTTTCAGCACACACAACCATATCCCCTGGATGACAGGCGACCCACTGTGATGGGCTCTGTCTTCTCCTGGGGATAGGGTGGCTCATGCAAACTGTTTCAGCACACAACAACATCTAGCCAGGGTGACAGGTGACCCACTGTGATGGGCTCTGTCTTCTCCTGGGGATAGGGTGGCTCATGCAAACTGTTTCAGCACACAACACCATATCCCCTGGTTGACAGGTGACCCACTGTGATGGGCTCTGTCTTCTCCTGGGGATAGGGTGGCTAATGCAAACTGTTTCAGCACACAACAACATCTAGCCAGGGTGACAGGTGACCCACTGTGATGGGCTCTGTCTTCTCCTGGGGATAGGGTGGCTAATGCAAACTGTTTCAGCACACACAACCATATCCCCTGGATGACAGGCGACCCACTGTGATGGGCTCTGTCTTCTCCTGGGGATAGGGTGGCTCATGCAAACTGTTTCAGCACACACAACCATATCCCCTGGATGACAGGCGACCCACTGTGATGGGCTCTGTCTTCTCCTGGGGATAGGGTGGCTAATGCAAACTGTTTCAGCACACACAACCATATCCCCTGGATGACAGGCGACCCACTGTGATGGGCTCTGTCTTCTCCTGGGGATAGGGTGGCTAATGCAAACTGTTTCAGCACACAACAACATCTAGCCAGGGTGACAGGTGACCCACTGTGATGGGCTCTGTCTTCTCCTGGGGATAGGGTGGCTAATGCAAACTGTTTCAGCACACAACAACATCTAGCCAGGGTGACAGGTGACCCACTGTGATGGGCTCTGTCTTCTCCTGGGGATAGGGTGGCTAATGCAAACTGTTTCAGCACACACAACCATATCCCCTGGATGACAGGTGACCCACTGTGATGGGCTCTGTCTTCTCCTGGGGATAGGGTGGCTCATGCAAACTGTTTCAGCACACACAACCATATCCCCTGGATGACAGGCGACCCACTGTGATGGGCTCTGTCTTCTCCTGGGGATAGGGTGGCTCATGCAAACTGTTTCAGCACACACAACCATATCCCCTGGATGACAGGTGACCCACTGTGATGGGCTCTGTCTTCTCCTGGGGATAGGGTGGCTAATGCAAACTGTTTCAGCACACAACAACATCTAGCCTGGATGACAGGTGACCCACTGTGATGGGCTCTGTCTTCTCCTGGGGATAGGGTGGCTCATGCAAACTGTTTCAGCACACACAACCATATCCCCTGGATGACAGGCGACCCACTGTGATGGGCTCTGTCTTCTCCTGGGGATAGGGTGGCTCATGCAAACTGTTTCAGCACACAAAAACATATCCCCTGGATGACAGGCGACCCACTGTGATGGGCTCTGTCTTCTCCTGGGGATAGGGTGGCTAATGCAAACTGTTTCAGCACACAACAACATCTAGCCAGGGTGACAGGTGACCCACTGTGATGGGCTCTGTCTTCTCCTGGGGATAGGGTGGCTAATGCAAACTGTTTCAGCACACACAACCATATCCCCTGGATGACAGGTGACCCACTGTGATGGGCTCTGTCTTCTCCTGGGGATAGGGTGGCTAATGCAAAGTGTTTCAGCACACAACAACATCTAGCCAGGGTGACAGGTGACCCACTGTGATGGGCTCTGTCTTCTCCTGGGGATAGGGTGGCTAATGCAAACTGTTTCAGCACACACAACCATATCCCCTGGATGACAGGCGACCCACTGTGATGGGCTCTGTCTTCTCCTGGGGATAGGGTGGCTAATGCAAACTGTTTCAGCACACAACAACATCTAGCCAGGGTGACAGGCGACCCACTGTGATGGGCTCTGTCTTCTCCTGGGGATAGGGTGGCTAATGCAAACTGTTTCAGCACACAACAACATCTAGCCAGGGTGACAGGTGACCCACTGTGATGGGCTCTGTCTTCTCCTGGGGATAGGGTGGCTAATGCAAACTGTTTCAGCACACAACAACATCTAGCCAGGATGACAGGTGACTCACTGTGATGGTCTCAGTAGTCTTATGGGGATAGGATGGATATATCTTCAATTGTCTGCACACACAGAACCATATCTCAAGGGTGATGGATAGGCCACTGTGATGAGCTCTCAGGACCCCTGGGGATTGGGGGGGGGGCCTATTCAACAACGTTTGTTTAGTAACCCATATCACCGGGTGGACTTACATACCAGTAATGCTACATGTCACATGGCCTATTGCTGTACACAAGGTGTTTGGATCCAGATCCACATCCCACCATATCCATATGATGTGGTATTGATGGATTGAGGGTGATTTATGGGCGTACATTCCTCATGTATGTTGTTGCAGGGCCACAGCAGCAGATTCCATAGCATCAGAACCTCTGTGACCATTACCAGCAACACCAGGGTACAGGACAAAGCAGTCACATATGATACACAGACATTATGTGATTTCTGGTCATCTGCTGGATATTCCTGACTCACAAAACCTTATATTACCAGCATGGACATCTGCAATGGACACAGGCTACATATCTGATTCCAATGAGTTGCCCCCATACACTTACCTCCCTTGGGTATTCAGCGAGGCGATTAAATCTTCTCTGTAGCCGCTCCCATGCCCTGCGGACCTTGGAGCTGTCCCTTTGCCTGCTGGGCCCGGGGAACAGCTTCTCTTGCCTGTTGGCAATCAGCCGGGCCAGGGAGCGCAGCTCGCGTGGAGTAAAGGAGGGCTTCCTTTGTCTGGGCGCCATTTTCCGATACTGTCATGTGCTTGCACGCAGCGTTATTCACGCGCATGCGCGCCGCAACTGGCGCATGCGCGCCGCAACTGGCGCAGATTAGTGACGTCTTACGTACAACTGTGCCCCGCAAATGGCGCGGTTTAGCGATGTCAAACGTCCATCTGCGTCCCGAAACGCAACGTATAGCAACCTATGATGTCCATCTGCGCAACGACCATAGTTTAACAACGTCATACGTGTGACTGCGCACCGCAGCTGGCCCATTTTTCAACTGGTTTACAGTCATGTACGCCACGCAACTGGCGCTGCTGCGTGACGTATTATGTACAAATGCGCACCGCAAATACGCATTTCAGCGCATAGACATATGCACATTCGCAGCACAATTTGCATATACACTGGTGAGTGACACCTATTTTAGACACATAAGATAGTTTGTGATCATATGGTGTCTACACATTTTGGACTTGAAGTAATCAACACTTCCACAATGTTTCTTAGGCTTTCGTATGACGTGATGTACTATGGCTTTGACATTGCAATGAGTGACACTACAAATGCAAACACAACAAGGTGTCATTGAGACCCATCAAAGTGGGCTATACGTCAACCGTGAAATATGTTTGTGTGTGCTTGCACCGTTTAATACAGCCTCCCTATCCCCATGCGTCATGGAGGCCATCACAGTGGCATATCAGTCACCATGGTGATATGGTTGTGTGTGCTTAAGGTAGACCACAAACACTCCCTATCCACAGGAGACCACACAGCACAACAGAGTGGTCTAACAGTCATCCTGGTGATGTGGAGCTATGAGTCCCAATATATCATGTTCAGTAGTTCATCTCAATGTGCGGCCAGCAATGATGTTCGGGATGGCATAAGGGGGGGGGGGAGGGGCTGGGGGCCGTTTCTATCTGGACAGTCTACATACACATTAGGTTGCGTAACACACATACTGAGCTGATGGAGTTTGCCATGAGACAGACAAGCACGTTGATTTTAAGTAGGTGTTCTGACATACAGACATTCTGGCTGACGTGTGCCACATTATTTGCCAATTCTCCTTATGGTACAGACCTACTGTTTCCCTTTACACAGTCTGCCTAATCAATATGACTTGCTGGGACATTACTCTCTAATATCAGCAGTGGTTTGTGTGTCCTTGGGTTATGGTTTTTCTTCTGACAGCAAACACACTGTGACATTGCAATAATCTTGGATGGCACATCTGATCCTCTATGAGCCACTCCAGAGAGTGCATTATGAGTTGCAGTCTCCGCCACAGCACCTTCTCATGTTCCAGTTCTGCCACCGTATAGGGTGCGTTTGATGAAGGTTCAGGCTACAGCACTGAGGGTGTTGTTGGCAGTAGCAAATGACGTAATATATGACACAAGCCTCAGATACACATGTCACATTACTCAACTGTGGGATCAGATGCATGACTTTTGCCTCAAGACACTGTGAGATCACAGGTGACCCACCTCTCCATAGCTCTGCGGTTGTGGAGCAGTCCTCCTTGAACCCCTTGGTCTGTCTGGTAATCTGGATAGGCCTAATGACTACACATGAGATCGCTATGCATCAGAGCTATCCTGCAACCTGAGTGTTTTGTGGCTCGATAGGTCTGGCTCTGAGGACACCTGCCTTACACCTCTGTCATTTAGGCGTGTGAGTGTGCAAAGCACAGATGACATAGACATGGAAGGCATAGATAGACTGTGTCACATACTTTGTAATTTCTCACCACCACCATGCAGTTGTATACTGAAAAACTATGTTGTTGGTGGTGACAGGCAAAGATGCATGCTACACATTCTATCTGACCTTTTTGATGTCTTACACATCAGCACCTTGGCCACTTACAATGGTTGATGACAGAGGTGTTGTCCAGGAGTGTTGACAAGCAGTCCTGGAGGGCCACACACCACTCAGCTTGACAAAAGATCGCGATTACTTATATATATCTTGCATCTTAATTTGTGCGTTCATAAACACCCATCTTGCCTAGGCTTTCAGGGAGGACTGGGTCAGAACCACTGCCATAGCTGCTAATACACCCCTGGCTGCCTGCAGGTGGACTACAGGCCAACACATGACCTGTTGGCTTTCTTTACCAGGATGGGGTTAACCACACATACCCATGATGCACTGCACATGTAAATCATCCGTCTACAAATAACAGCAAGATGATTTATGCAGCCAGATACCCACCTCAACCTGTATATAATTACTGAACGTGTAGGTTGATGACACAGAGTTGCTATTGACTGTTACATTGTGTGGGTCACGTGCTCACCCTGAGATTGAGAGTGGACACACAGCACCATGTCCTCAGCACCTAGCTTAGGTGGGATAGGCTATGGTGTAGGTCCACATCAGTGACACTGTGTGATGGGTAGTTGTTGTAGATGCACTGCCAAATACACTTGTGGCCATCTGATATTTCTCTGTGACGTTTACACCTTCAGCAATTTGCAGCACCCACATTGGTCTTATGCTGTGTGGTGCCAATGCCCACATATGTTATGTAATTGGGGGGAGGGGGTGGAAGGTGGGTTGGACAGATAGACGGCTTCAGTAACAACCCATACATTAACCACTGTAACGCATAATCACCCAACAACACATCCACAATACTGCAATGGCGCTGCTGGTGGGAAATGATAAACTGGGTCCAGCTGAGAGAAGATAAACATAAAACCAAACATAAACGTGGTGCATGGATTTCTATGCACATCCATAAGGTGACAGCAGACAAATGGCAGGCCTAAAAATGATCAGCAGCACACCACCACTATCTGACATTGTCCTCCAGCAAATAGTGGAACACTGCAGCCGATGCACCCCTGAAGGTGTGGCAACCTTACACATACTAGATGCATTCGGTCTGCTAGCTAGCCCATAGTGCATACTACTGGAGGAAATGTGCGCACCCAAAACTGGGATGTCTGCACAATCACCAAGCAGTTTAGCAAGTGATTCGGCACCAAAAGGAAACCCATACATATCACTTACAAGAGATGCTGTTGGCACTATGGCTGCCCTAGCCACGCCATGGTAACTGCTTAGTCAGGGTGAGAGTGACCTTCCAGGAGGACATGCAGGGGCTACCTTGTCCATGCTGCTGATGACCACACACTACGATGTCTGCTACATTGCCCTATGTTCTGCGCTCATGCATCCAGCCCAGGCCAGCCTGTCGGGGGTATACCCACAATACCTAGCTCCTCATTATGCACATTGGCAAGCTAATACTGGACACAGTACAAACATTGTGGGCTGAGTAAGGTCTTGCAGACATCACACACTGGATGTACAGACACACAATCCCACAGCTAGGCCATCACTGTGCTACTATAGATAGCTTTTGCAGTCTAGGCCAACTCAGCAGTCCTGGACACAGTGCAGGCATAGCTATGGTATGCAATACTGTTGCTGTCACACCCCAATGTGGGACACATTGTCGAACACCAGACGTGAGACACACTCCACAAACATCAAACATATTGGTGTCATAACACTCAATCACCATATTGTGCTTTACCTAGAAATTGATATCTGCTACTAATCTGTTCAACATGTTGCTATATGTGTATTGAATTACCAGGTTTATGGTGACAGCGCTAAGGTGCACACTTACTACTTGTGTGAGATGTACGCAAGGCCCAATATCATGTATATCCAATAGGCTTTGGATCATGGAGCCTGTGGGTCTATTCATTTATTCTCCTGATGGCCAGTACTGTCCGGCAGAGGTACCCAAATACAGTCCTGTTGAGTCAGACACTGTTCATTTTTCCCAAGTGTGCCTACGGAATATGCATGAGATATATCTGCATACCATGGACCAACACATTACATTGAACAACACCATCTTTATTTGACACATCATAAGATGTGCATGATTTGAGGCACTTCAGGACTGCATTTGAGTGAAACTGCTCTATGTGATGCACATGTTTCTCATATATGTACACTTTCTCAGAAAAAATACATGTATTGGCCATCTTTGCATTACCTGCACTACAGATTATTTTATGTTTCTTAAAATTGTGCGATGTCACAATCGTGGGGGCTTTTTGGCCAGGGACGACACACAGGATTTGAACTTGTGACCTTCACCTCCTGAGGGCAATGGCTGTGTGCTTTGCACCACCGTCTTGCAACAGAGACAGTGCATTCCCAGGGATATGCATGGGTGTTTGTCACACTGACCCTGTCTGTTGCACTCCACACCACCCACTTAAAAAGGAGTATGCCATGGTGTGCTGTGGACAGCTGCCACCAATTGCTCTGCCGTCAACATGCTCACATGGCCTTATATTGGAGACTGCATAAAACTTAACTAACAATTGACACTCCAGGACTGCATTTGGTTGACTCTGCTGTAGGTGATGCACATGCTTATGTGGTGGCTACTGTTGAAGGAAAACTACACATATGGGATACGATCTTAGGTTCTCATCAGCAAATAGCCACTCTTTACTGGCTTGTTTTAGAAGGGTACAATTATGTGACCTAGTTGGCCAGGAGCCACATACAGGATTTGAACCTGTGACCTTCTGTTATTGCACACACTGTCTGTATCCACTGCACCAACGTTTTGCAACATATATGCTGCATTCCCAGGGGAGTCCATGACTGTACATCCAACAGAGCATGTCTGTTGTGGTGGACGGTGCCAGACTGCACACGCCTACTGTACTGTCTGCTGTGTCTTTCAGCCAATGCCCCCTCCACCACCTGTACCCCTCAGCCAACATGCAGACATGTCCTTATCTGGAAAACCCATTTCACAGAGTTCCCCAAATCCAGTCTTGGTGTTCCACACACTGTTCTGGTTTTCATGCTATCCCTCATACATATGCATGAGCTACATCTGCATACCATGGGGGTGGTGCATAGCTATGCAGCACAGGCATCTTTGTTAGAGGCAGCATGGAACCTGAATGGTGTGGGGCCCTCCAGGACTGCATTTGGGAGACTCTGCTCCAGATAATGCGCCTGTTTATGGTGTCTGTGAGTGCTGTGGTAAAATATAGGTGTATTAATCATGCATATGTTCCTAGCTATACAGTTTTGTCCTTACTATCACGGTTTAGTTGTAGGAAAAATATGTGGACTGGATTGGCAGTAGCCCCAGCTGGGCTTTGAACCTGTGACCATCTGTTCCTGCACACACTGTCTGTGTGCACTGCACCACCGTGTTGCCACAGATATGTTGTGTTCCCTGGGGAGTACATGACTGTACATCCGACAGAGCCTGTCTGTTGCGGTGGACGGTGCCAGCCTGCACAGGCCTAGGCCACTGTCTGCTGTGGTTTGCAGCCACTGCCCCCTCCGCCACCTGTACCCTTCCGCAAACATGCAGACATGTTCCTATCTGGGAAAAACATATGACCTGAGTGAGTTGTAGCACACCAGGACTGACTTTGGGGGACTTGGCTGTAGGCAATGCCCATTGTTATGGTTTGTGTGCGGTGTAGGGTAAAATATAGGTGTTGGGACCATGCTTATGTTCTCTGCAATAAAAGAGTGTCTGTATTCTCACTGTTTAGTGGTGGGTAACATGATGGGGACTGGGTTGGCAGGAGCCCCAGCTGGGTTTTGAACCTGTGGTTCTCTGGTCCTACAGGTACTGGCTGTGTCCGCTGCACCACACTGTGGCCACAGAAACAGTGCAGTCTCTGGAGATGTGATACCTGGCCGCACGGGTCAGACACCCTGCTCTTCACAATTTTACTGTGGGCTCGTTGACCTTGTATGGGGACAAAGGTGCAAATAAACCTCACAAATGCCCTCCAAAAAAGGGGAGGGAAACCATAACCAAGCTGCGCAACAGTGATATCAATGGGCAACCTAGAAATCACTCCCAGGAAAGCTCCATTAAAATGCAGTGCTTTTGAATGAGTCTACGGAGCGTAGACCCTTCCAAAATTCATTTCTTTTTTTTGGAGCTTTCCTGGGAGTGTTTTGTATGGTTGCCCATTAATATCACTGTTGCTCAGCTGGATTATAATTTTCTTTGAATTTATTGTGGTCATTTTCATATCATGTTTGCTATTTTGTTCTGTGCACATGTATCACACTGCTCACGTCTTTTAGGTTTCCCCGATTTTGCTGTACATTGCTGACGGAAATGGTTTCTCTTCCCTTTAAATGCGCTCTACCGCGAGTGTTTCACTCGCGGTATTTTTTCCTTGTAAATTCGGGCACGCTCCTGTGCGGGGAGTCTCTCCCCTCCCACATTCCACCCATTGACCCCGTCTCTCCGCCCCTCGGGGGCCTTCCTCCGCCCTCATTTCGCCTTTCCACGCCTCTATCGCACATGAGCGCCCCGCAAACGTGCGCGTTTTCGGCGCACGTGTGCGGGGCCCGTTAATGTGACCCGCACGTGTACGGGGCGTTTAAGAGCACTTAAATGCATCATTTTAGGGCGCTCAGGTGCGCCCCGCACAGGTGCGCCGTTTAGTAAACATGCCCCTAAGTGTGGCTAGCGGCTTCTGTGTGAAATTGGAGCTGCAGCCTCATTGAATAAAATGGGGCCATGGCTCCGATTTTGCACGGACAACGTTAGCGCCCCGTAGTAAACAGACTTCCTAGTGTGCATACGAGACATGCTAAAAAGAAATTGGTTCTTTTACTATACACATCTCAATTTGTAGATTAGTATATATTAAATCAATTTTGTCTGCACCTACATTTTTAAGACATGCTAATGAACCGAATGTGCACTTTTGAATGCACATCCATAGTATTTACCTCAAGTCAAAAATTCAGGCAGTGGGACATAAAATAGACAACAAGCACTGCCTGTATAAACTTGTACAGATGCTGCTCACTAGTGCGGTGGTGTAATAGTTTTACATTTTCAGTCTGATGTTATGATCCTTCATTAAAAGTTGGTAATGTGACTATTTTTCCATGCAAATGGATTTTGTGACTTGGCTAACTATAGTCAACCCATTAGTAGCAAATTCTAATATTTCTGTACCATGTCATACCTCAGGATCTCATTAAGAATAGTGGAAAATTCTAAGCCAAAATCTAGAAAGCCAAAGGTTTCTTAATGTAAGAAAAGATTAAAAATATCAAGAAACAAATTAGCAAAAAATGAATGTTCTTCAGTCCTATGCAGAAGAGATCCTTGGTAATAAGAAGAGTGAACAATTATGTTGTTGTTGTTGTTGTTAAGTGCCGTCGAGTCGGAGTCGACTCATGGCGACCCTCTGGATAGCTAGCCTAAATTGTGTTCGGTCTTCAGTCAGGCGGCTCATTGTTGACAGACTGGTACCCGTAGCTGCTGTTATTGTATCGATCCATCTCATTGCTGACCTTCCTCTTTTGCGTTGACCTTCTATCTTGTCAAGCATAATGTCTTTCTCTAATGATTTCTCTCTTCGCATGATGTGTCCAAAGTATGAAAGTCGAAGTCTTGTCATCTGAGCTTCTAAAGAAAGCTTAGGTTTGATTTCCTCTAGTACCGACTGGTTTGTTCTTCGGGCAGTCCATGGTATACACAGTATTCGCCGCCAACACCATAATTCAAAGGCATCAATTTTCTTCCTAAAAGTTCTAACATGCATGCACTAAAAATGAATATGTGGGACGGTCTCCCTGCTGAATTTTACAAAACCTTTAACGCTGACTTAGCTCCAGTTTTGAAACTTTATTTTTCTGCTCTGGCCGAGGAGGGATCTCCTTCTGGGTCCTTTTCTATGGCAAATGTAGTAGTTTTTGAGAAAGAGGGGAGAGATCCGCAACTAACAGCCAATTATCGTCCAATTTCCCTCCTAAATGCGGACTATAAAATATTTGCCACCATTCTTTCCACCCGACTCTCTGATAGGATGTCTACTTTGATACACCCAGATCAATGCGGTTTCATTCCCGGTAGATCAACCGCTGACAATGCTCGGACTCTATGTCATGTACTGACTACCGCAGTTAATCTTGATCGACCATTTGTCGGCCTCTCACTTGATGCTGAGAAGGCCTTTGATCGCTTAGAATGGCCTTTCCTGTTTGCAACTCTCCGCTGGTATGGATTCGGAGAAGGTTTTCTCCGTTGTCTCCACGCCATGTATGCACAGCCTACAGCCAGTATCTGTGCTAATGCTTTAAAGTCTCAGCCATTTCCCCTTCAATGCGGTACTCGTCAGGGATGCCCACTGTCTCCACTTCTTTTCGATCTTGCACTCGAACCCTTAGCTTTACTAATCCGGCAATCGGAGGAGATTCATGGAGTCCCCTTCTCTCATAGAGAAATTAAAATTTCAGCATATGCTGATGACCTTATGCTCTTTGTCTCTTTAGACTCGGTGCCGGCTGTCCTAGAGCAAATCGGTAAATATTCACAACTTTCGGGGTATAAGATAAATTGGACCAAATCGGTAGCCTTCCCATTAAACTCTCTGATTCATCAAGCAGATATGCAATCCTTTCCCTTTTTATGGCAACCTCGCATGGTCAAATACCTTGGGGTCCACTATTGCTCTCCTTTGGAAGATGCTATCTCCTTTAATGCCAAAGACTTAACCTCTAAAGTCCGGGCGCTTACTCACCGTTGGACTCCTTTAACACTTACCTGGTGGGGTCGCCTAGAAACCATAAAAATGATGATTGTTCCTAAAGTGAATTACATTTTAGAAATGTTGCCCTGTCTCCTACCTCGACGTACATTTAAAGATTTAGAGGGCCTTCTGACTAGATACTTATGGCAAAACAAGACACCTAGGATAGTGAAGCATAAGTTGCAAGCTGATAAGGAAAATGGGGGTGTCCGATTCCCTGATTTCCTGAAATATCACCACTCTTTTCTTCTCAAACAAGGCGCTCGTTGGGTGGAAGATCTAGCACCGAGTAGACCTGTGTGGCTAGATATAGAGGAGAACCTTTGCAAACCGTTTCCTCTTACTTCTCTCCCTGGTATGACTCTCCCATCAGATTCCCACTATCCACCAATGCTTTTAGACACTTTAGGTGCCTTTAATACTCTTATTCAATCTTTAGACTCCCGATTCTGTCCGTTAGACAGACTCCCGCTCTGGTACAATACTCGATTTCAAATACAAAATAAACCGATGGCGTGGAGCCCCTGGTACACTAGGGGCATTTGGACCCCTACCCAGTTGTTCCATGATGGTCGCTGGAAAACTTTTAGTGAATTGCAAATTGAATTTGGTCTTCCAGCGAAACATTACTTTCAGTTGGTGCAACTACAGCATTGTCTTCGGAGTGCTAAGGTGCTCCCGCCATCGGAATCCCCTACCCAAGACTTGTCGGAGACTATCGAATCTATCGGGAGCTCACCGGGTGTAGCATCTAACTTTTACAAAACCTTAAGTACTGCTGTAAATAGAGGTACCCCTATAGCACAGAAAGCATGGGAGCGGGAACTGCATGTAACTTTGACCCCGGAGCAATGGAGCATTGTCTGGAGTAGAGTGACACGGGTCTCCAGATCCGCCTCACTCACTCAGACACTCTTCTTTCTAGCACAGCGGTGTTTCTTTAATCCTGACAGATTAGCCAAATGGAACCCCTCCCAGGGCAATAAATGCTGGACATGCCATGCGGCCATTGGTTCACTACCTCATGTTATGTATGAATGTCCCGCACTACAGTATTACTGGCGTCGGGTCTGGGGTCGTATCCAATCTATTTTGCACTTTCAAGAGCCCCTGTCTTGGAGGATAGTGGGACTCCGCTCAGCTGCGGGGATCCCCTCTCTTCCAAAATCGTCTTACTTCCTTTTAGACTTCATGTTGGGCATTGCTATTTCCCTAATTACGAAATACTGGAAAAATAGCTCCCATCTGAGCCCCAATGAATGGTGGAATCATGTCTGTCTCTACAGTAAATATGAACAAATACCTCGTATCTTTGCTTCTTCCGTTCAGACCCCCCATCATCTGTCTAAATGGAAGATGCTCAATGACTATGTTTCACACCGCTAAATGCTCTCATCTGACTGTTTAAATTTGTATAAATCTCTGTCACATGATCATTCTGTATCGCAGATGCTATTTATTTTCGTTTTGATGTACAATCACTGTTGTTTGGAAGCGCTCACATGCTGATACTGTCGACTCAGAGAAGAAGCAGGGGGGTGGGGGGTAATAGGGTTTGCTTTTCCTTATTGTATACTTGTTTTGTCTCCTTTGGTGTGTTGTTTCTTTTGTTTGTTGCAAAATGAAAATAAAAGTTTAAAAAAAAAAAATGAATATGTGAAAAAAACTGAAAAAAACACACCCAAATTTTGAAAAATTTAGAAAATTTTAAAATGAACCATTTTTTTCTTTTTTGGCTGGGCACATCCTTAGTCTCTGTCTGTCAATAACCTTTTGAATAGAGTAAATAAACAGGTACTGTTGAGTATATGCTCATTAGGAGGTGCCCATCCAGCTCCTGAGCTAGGCAAGGTTTACAGAGCACCTGTCTAGGAAGGAGGGCACCATGAATACTGATGGAGAAAAATAGGCTGCAATGGAAATTAAAGGTACAAATAAAAAAGACAGTATTGGATTAGTTCTGTAAAATGGCAGAATCGATCCAACCTGCTTAGAGTCATACATTAAATTACGTTCTTTTTTAACTGTGATATTATGCCATGTACATTTTTTACAATGAACAGAAATAAGAATCCGTGTTATCTTTCTGTGCTTAATAAAAGAAAATAACAAAGTCTTCTTAAGATTTTCTTTGAGAGAAGTTGGCATGATGTTTTACTTATGGATTCTATTAATATATTGCCTATTTCAAACAAACAGTACAATGTTTTTCAAAAGGTTTATTACATATTGAAACAGATGCTTTTACCGCTTGACCTACAGTTTGTTAATCATTTTATCATTAAAAATGTGTCTTTCTTTAAGGGTGGTAGTTTTATTCTGACCAATATGCCTCTGCTTCACTGTAGCTGGTAGGATGAGTTGCTGTAACATTGTGCATTTGGTTGGATGACTAAAAATGAGATATGGTAGCAGCTCCCCATTCCAGCAGCAGCAAGGATGGAGAACTCTTGTGGTACTTTGCAAAAGGTTGTTCCTGCCTGAACACTATGGGGTATGTTTACTAAACCGCGCAAATATGCGGGGCGCACCTGAAGGTGCACTAAGGTACCTTAGCGTACGCTAATAGTGTGTTTTTATGCCCCCGCACGCGTGCGCGCCCCCCGCACAAGTGCGCTCAGCCCGCACAAGAGCGGGGCGCGCTGATGTGCGATAGAGGCGTGGAAAGGCATTTTGAGGGCGGAGGAAGGCTCCCGAGGGGCAGGGTGACGGGGTCAATGGGTGGAGAGTGGGAGGGGAGAGGCTCCCCGCACAGGAGCGGGGCTGAATTTCGGCAAAAAAAATACCGCGAGTGAAACACTCGCGTTAGAGGCGATTTAAAGGGAAGAGAAACCATTTCCGTCAGCAATGTACACCAATACCGGGGAAACCTGCAAAACGTGAGCAGTGTGATACATGTGCATGGTTCCAACACCTATATTCTACCCTACACCGCACACAAACCATAACAATGGGCATTACCTACAGCCGAGTCCCACAAATTCAGTCCTTGAGTGCCACAACTCAATCAGGTCATATGCTTTTTCCCTGATAGGGACATGTCTGCATGTTGGCGGAAGGGTACAGGTGGTGGAGGGGGCAGTGGCTGCAAACCACAGCAGACAGTGGCCTAGGCCTGTGCAGGCTGGCACAGTCCACAGCAACAGACAGGCTCTGTCGGCTGTACAGTCATGGACTCCCCAGGGAACACAGCATATCTGTGGCAACACGGTGGTGCAGTGCACACAGACAGTGTATGCAAAAACAGAAGGTCACAGGTTCAAAGCCCAGCTGGGGCTACTGCCAGTCCACATATTTTTCCTACAACTAAACGGTGTTAGTAAGGACAAACCTTTATTGCTGAGAACATACACATGGTTCATACACCTATATTTTACCACACCAAACACAGACACCATAAACAGCCGCATTACCTAGAGCAGAGTCTCCCAAATGCAGTCCTGGAGGGCCCCTCACCATTCAGGATCCATGCTGCCTCTAATAAAGATGCCTGTGCTGCATTTCTATGCACCATCCCCATGGTATGCTGATGTAGCTCATGCATATTTATGAGGGACAGCATGAAAACCCAAACAGTGGTTGGAACACCAGGACTGGAGTTGGGAAACTGCCGTAAAGCAGCAGCCAACAGGGCCAGACACACCCACACACACACACCCAGGTCCCATTGGCCAATGCCTCCTGGAGAGGCAGGACATTGGGCCCTGCCTGTATCTCCCAATACTAGCAGTTGCATACCTTAGCAATGTCACCCTACACCTGGTATATGGTACACAGCTATCAAACGTTGCCCATGATAACTGGCAGATATCAATCCCTACGTTAAGCACATTTTGCTCATTGATCTCCACCATAACAATCATTGTGATGTCTGCGGTGTGCGCTGCAGGTCTGGTCTCTTACAGTGTTTACCACCCTGGGGAGTGACCCCAACAGTATTGCGTACCATATCCATGCCTGTACTGTGCCCAGGACTGGTGTGGTGGGTATGGCTGCTGGACTCCTCTATAGTAGCACAATGCTGGCATAGGTGTGGGGGTGGCTGTCTGTCTATCCAGTGTGTGGTGGCTGCAAACACCTTCCACAGCCCACACTGCCAGCAATGTTGCCAGTATTGGGCTGCCAATGTGCATAATGAGGAGCAAGGTACCATGGGTATAGGCCGGACAGGGTGGCCCTGGCCAGGGTGCATCTGCACAGGGCATAGGGCACTGACTGGGACATTTTAGTGCCCGGCCACCACCTACACAGACAGGGTGACCTCAGTATGTCCTGCTGAAAGATCACTCTCACCCTGACTGTGCAGTGACCACAGCATGGCTAGGCACCCCCATAGTGCTATATAGTATTTCTCTCATGTGATAGATATGGATTTTCTTTTGGGGCCCAGTCACTGATTTATCTGCTTGCTGTGTATGCTGACATCCCAGTTCTGGGTGCATGCATCTCCACTGGGAACATGCACTGTGGACTAACTAGCACACTGTTTGCAGCTGGTATGTGTCTTGATGGAGCAGCTTGTAGGGTGCAGTGGCTGATGACTTGCTGCAGGAGAATATCAGATAGTGGTGGTGTGCAGCTCACCATATCCAGGCCGAATGTCTGTCTGCTATTGTGTTATGGATGTGTATGGAGCTGCATTGACTGCCCTGTGGGGTGTCTGATCTTCAACAGGGCTGGGGTTGATGGTCCCCTATATAGCCACCTTTGCAGGGAGGTAGAATGTGGATCTATTGATAGGAGACCCTGTTTGCCACCCTCAGCCCTGAGGGAGAAGGGGTAGTGGTGGTAGTACATGGCTCACCTGGGGGTCCATAGGGGCTACACCTGACTGAACCACACAGAAATATCCAAGGTGTTTGTACAGAAACTACCCATCTCACACATTAACACTGCTTTGGACCTCCGGCATAGCCTCTTTCAGTCATGGAAGGTGTTGTGGACCTGGTCCTGGGCGCCTCACCACACCCTCAGGGTGAGCACAGTACCCGCACAATGTGACGGTGTGTAGCTACTCTGTGCCAGTAAAACACCACGGTCAGTACCCCCTACCAGGCCGAGGTGGTGTGTGGGTGCACATGGTCACTTCCCTCTACCAGGCCGAGGTGCTGTGGGGGTGCATTGCCCATCTTGTGTTAATCTGTGGACAGCTGATTTGCATGTGCAGTGCATCATGGGTATGGGTGGGCTAACCCTATCCTGGTGACCACAGCAGACTGTCTGTGTGGTGACGTGCATGCTCTCTGCAGCCAGGAAGGGACTTGCTAGCAGCTGAAGCCCAATGGTTACTTCACTGCCTCTGAAGTCAGAGATCATGGGTTCAAACTCACAGTGGGGTTATTTGATAGGGTTGTCCAACACATTATCTTTTGTTAATGTACATATTTTGATGCCAGCAAAAACACCCTCAGCGTACTGTACCCATAAGGTGCCTCTGAGGGTGCTTTATAGGGCGTCCTATAGGGCACCTTATGGTTCCCATCCATATAAGGTGCACTATACATTATCCTGTGACGCAACCTATAGGGTGCCCTAAAGGGGACATTTTAGGGTGCTGTGGCGGACAGTGCAATTTATAATGTGCCCTATGGAGTGCCTTATAGGGTGCCTTATACGGCACCTTCAATTACGACATGTGAGGGTGTGTTTGCTGGCAGCAATTAATAACATAAAAATAAAGTGCTGCAGGACAAAATATGTACAGTGCAAAGCTGATGCCACAGCCAGCCTTATGTATTAGGCACACTGGGGAGCAAACTCATGACCCCTGTATCAGCAGTCAGTGCCTTAACCATTGTGCTCCACTGCTGCTTCTCCTTGCCTGTCAGCGCACCTACATATGCTTTTCATTCCTTAAACTGCACAGTGCTGCCATAAAAAACAGTACACTGACCTTGCGGTACCTCATACGGCACCCTCTAAAGTGCCCTATAAGCAACATTCTAGGGTGCCTTGGCTGACAGTGCACTTTAAAATGTGTCTTATAGGGCGCCTTATGTTAACACGCTTTGAGAGTGCGTTTGCTAGTAGTGATAATTAAAATATGAATAAAATGCCTCCTAAAGCAATCTTCCCCATAATATGTTATGCCTCAGCCAGCCTTGTTCATTGGGCACTTTGGGGGATTGAACACCTGATCCCTGCACCATTGGTCAGTGTCTTAACCATTGTGCTGTGGTTCTGTTCCTGTGAGTGCATATCAGTGCGCCACCTTATGCCGCCCAATATTACAAAAAACGTAAAACAGCTCGCCGACTTATGCCCATCAGCGTGCCGCCTTATGCAGCCCATCATTTAAATGCCTCCGAAAATATTGCCTCAAACAGCTGTCTCCATTGGGCACTGTGGGGGATTGAACCCTTGAGCCCTGCACTATTGGTAAGTGTTTTAACCATTGTGCTGTGCCTCTGCTTTTCTTTCTATACATCAGCGCGCCACTTATACCGCCCAGTATTATAATGCCTCCATAAACATCAGCGCGCCACCTTATGCCGCCCAGTATTAATATGCCGCCAAAAACATTAGCGCGCCGCCTTATGCTGCCCAGTATTTCTGCGCCTCATAAATTAATGCCTCAGCCAGCTGTCTTCATTGGGCACAGTGGGGGATTGAACCCCTGATCCCTGCACCATTGGTCAGTGTCTTAACCATTGTGCTGTGGCTCTGCTCTTTTTCTTGCACTTCAGCGCCCCACTTATGCCTCCCGTGCAGCTATCTCATGCGCTAAGGTGCGGGGCGCACATGGGCGCCGCGCACCTTAGCGCATATGTAAATTCCAGCTTTCTTTTTCAGGACGGAACGCCCACTCCTTATATGGCACCCGCACTCTACCGCGGCCCGCACTTTACCGGGGTTTTAGTAAACATGCCCCTATGACTCAGCTCCAGTTTTATTGTAAAGAAATATGAAGTCTTAACTATAAGGTGTGTTTACTAAACCATGTTGGCTTTTGCAGCTAATGTGCCATTACAGTATATTGCAAATAGCATTGTGTTAGCTGCAAACATGGAGCATTTTCTGTTGGGAGCATGCACGGCATTTATCCAGCAGAAAACACACTGAAATTGCAAAGAACTTGGCCCGACAGCACCATGGATGCACATAACACCACTCATTGAGGTGGTGTTATTGGCACCCACGCTGTCTTCAGCTTTGATGGTGAGCACGCCCTGTTGATGCCCACAGTAACCATGCATTGCAAACAAGCCCACCTCCTGCCTATATCCCATCCACACTTGCACATACTGCAGACTCTGCGGATAGTGCAGCCATTTTCTGCACTGACAATGTGGCCCTATAGAGGGCACTACTGGCTGTGTTAACAGATAGCGCAGCTTTGTAAACATACCCTGTGTTATGGTATATGACAACTGTAAGACAAAAAAATTACCAGAAAATTACAAAAGAAAATCAAACCAAGGAAATGGCTCGCTGAAATTAAAAGTATTGCAATCTAATTATCGAAGATTTTGCAATACATATCAAGCAACTAACAACTAATGATGATTATTTTTACAAAAGTCATGTTACTGAAATAAAAATAGTCATTTCTTATCAATTTTTATATGCTGAACACAAATATGACAGTGAAATTGCAAAGTTGGCTCTAGTTTATTTGTAATCTACAAGAATTAATGTTTACATCACGAAATGCATGTCAATAGTAAATATAATAGGCCTTCGGTTAATACCTGTAAAAAAACAAGTCATAGACTACTTCTTAGATTTTTTCGCCTGTCTCTTGTACAGCTGTTTGAGAACTTCTCTGGGGAGTGTCCAGCAGTAGTCAGCCAGCATTGTAGTGGACCATTTTCCCTGGTATCTTTGCTCCATCGTTGCGATATCCTGGTGAAAACGTTTGTCCTGTTCATCACTAACCATACCACAGTTGTCAGGAAAGGAATAGAGATGGAAAGCAAGGAAATGGATCTTTAGAGACATATTGCAGCCAAGTTTCTGATACTGCATCAGCATGTCTTCTACTAGTTCCTTGTAGTTTTCTGCCCTAATATTCCCGAGAAAGTTTGTTGACACTAATACCTTACTCGGCTATCCTGCTCACACAAGAAACACATGTATTTTATATATCCCTGCTGCTGTCCCATTAAAAGGGCAACTACCTTCAAGTCACCACAGAGGTGCCAGCTGTACTTGTTATAGTTAATGGAAGTCAGTAGATGCTTTAAGTTATCGTATGTCTCTTTCATGTGGACGGCATGCACTACTGGAATAGATGGAAGACGGTTTCCATTGTTCAAAAGCACAGCCTTCAGACTCAGTTTTGAAGAGTCTATAAATAGTCTCCAGTCTTGTGGGTCATGAGTGATTTTTAAGGCATTCATGAGGCTTTCAATATCGGAACAGAATACCAGATTACTTTCCTTTCCGACTGCATATAGTACACTGCTGACGTCAGATGGCTACAGCAGCCGTCCGGCAGTAGTGTTGCATTGCATCAGAAAATGATGCAATCAACTCTGGATGATGTGTGCATGCTGGTATTATGCAATGTGATGCAATATTTCATCATTCAAGGCTTATTTGGGATGTTGTTGATGTCCTACTGGATAAATTTACACGGTGAAACGTCAAAAATGAACTACATGCAATATCTTCAAAACGAGAGCCAATAATTTTTTTTTAAATGTTATATTCATGTTCAGCTCACCAAGATACTACAGATTAGGGCCTTTTAAAGTCAGTAACGATTTCAATGTTGACCAGTGTAATGTTTCAACTGATTTTCAAAATAATACCAAGTTTAACCTCATGGCGCCTCTTTATAGCATCAAGGATTTTGGGGAGACCTGTGGATGTGTTAATGAATTTTCACATGTTCTTTATAAACCTAGATGCAGACATGTTTTCAGCTACTTAGCCAGAATTTTATATAGAAAAGTAAGTGCTTTATAAAATAGTTGCATTTTGTGTGGTTATAACAATTCCCCCACTTTATTTTTAAGTGCCTTCAAATCAATACTGACTCTTGGCAACTCAGCAGCCCCTGTATTTTCTTGGCAAGGAAACACAGGAAGTATATTATCAGGCCTTTTTTTCTGAGGTAATGAAAGATAACGTGATTTGCTAAAGGCCACAAGGAGCACCAATAGGAATCAAACCCAGATTTCCTGGGTGCTAGGCTATTGCTTGAACCACTAGGCTACACCTCCACTTTTGCCATGTGTAGATGCATATATTTGAAATTCTATATGTGTGCATAGGTTATCCCCAATTCATTTGTAAACAACTAGTAAAACTAAGCAGCTATATCTAACTGCTCTAGGCAGGGCAATTTTCACTCCAGGCATCTAGCTGCTTAAATCCTTAAGTAATAGCTAGCCAGCTGGATTCCTTAGAAAAGTGGCTCATTTTTTTCCATCCTTGACACTTTCTTAAAAATGTAGGGGGTTGAGGGGGGGCGGAGCCTGATGTCCAGCGGGATAGACGCTTTGCGTTGAAGCTCCCGAGAGGCCTACTCAGAATCCTGAATTAATACCTGCATAAATTTCATTTTTTTGCTCTGAACTTACCGGGGTGCCTCGGGGGGAACGGCGGGCCACAAACCAGTGCGACTGGACCTCGGGTCTCCCTCTTCTTCACACGAAAACGCTCCAAAACAGAGTTCTTCCCCACAAAAGATGGCCCCATTTTGGGAAAACCCCGCAACGCCACAGGGGATCTTGGAGGAGATACGTGGTGTGAAGGAGCTGGTACAATCCAACGGAGCGGCGCTCCGAACCATGCGTGAAGACTTTGGCACACTTCAGAACCGGCTTGAAAGTCTCCCACTACGACAGGACAACATGGCGGAGGTCCTTGACTCGCACGCGGTGCACTTGGTGAAATTGGGCAAGGCTGAGCGTATGATACAGCAATCTCAAACAGAGCTGGAGGATAGCAAAGATCGAGCTGGTTGCAACCATATGGGGCTCATTGGAGTACCGGAGGATGTGAGAGCAGGAGACATGCGAGAATTCTTGGTCAAAACTCTCCCCCCTTGCTAAAGATTATTATTTACAGAGATCTGGAGACTGACCGAGCGCATCGTGTTCGTGTTCCTGCTAATATGGCGTTCAATCGGACGACCCCTCGGGCTCTCAATTTTCGATTACTGCGATATCAGTGAGTAGAGCAAATTCGTATTGCTGCCCGGGCGAACTATCATCTTGAATTTGAAAGTCCTAAAGTTTCTTTTCCCCTGACGTGGCAAAGTCCACAGTTGACCGACGGAGGAGACTCCTTGCTTTTCGCCCTGGACTTTAATAACTGCAGGCTCACTTTGGCCTAATATATCCAGTGAAGCTCAGAGTGACTCTCCATAACCCAGCCATAACATTCGAAGATTCCGATCTACTAGCAATGTTTTTGGACTCCGAATAACGCAGATCAGATGCGCTTATCCAACCACTATGATTCAACAATTTTGATCTGTAATTCGCCGGATTTGCCCGCCATCTTGAACGGCCCGACGCGGTGATCCCAGCCTGGAATAGAGACTGCCTGGACTTTTCTTTCTATCTATAATTTACTTGGCCTTCTCTCCCTCCATGATGTGCACCTCGGTGGGATTCGAAACATGCATAGTTTTACAGGTTATATGTTTTAGCTTGGGCCCTCTCTGGAGTTTCTTCCCGCAGACATTAGGTCGCCAGTAATTTCTGGGGTTTTGCTTCTTCTCTAGTGCACCTCGGTGCTTATTTGTTTATATGGGGCGTTTCCATGATTTTCATTAACCCATTGATTATTAGGTTATGTGCACAGTCATACATAGTTAAGATGAGGGACATTGGGAAACTGTGTGCATTATTGTGTTCTTTCTCAGAATTTATAATCTTTCTTGATGGCCTTGTGTCAGTTCTTCTCATAAAACGTAAATGGCATTAATAGTCCAATCAAAAGAAAGAAAATCCTTAGCTATCTTACTCATGAGCATGTTAATTTAATGTTTCTTCAGGAAATGCATTTAAATTCCGCTGCGGCATTGAAACTTAATACCACGCCTAATATGGCGATTGCCTTCTCTTCCGCTGTTTCCAAGCGGTGTGGGGTAGCCATTTTGGTTAAGAAGTCTCTGCAAGCTATTGTAATGGATGTTAGCTTTGATAAGGAGGGTGGATGGGCCCGTGCACATCTTCAGGTTGAGACTGTAATTTACGTGTATTGGTATTTATGCTCCGAATGTGGATAATCCTGTTTATTCTGCAAGTATTATGCAGTTAGCACGGGCATTTGCCAGCCCTCCATTAATGCTCGGCGGCGATTTCAACCAAGTACTTGAGCCCTTGACAGCTTGGCTGCCGCCCAGAACGAGTGGTCCACCCAAGAGTCTTGATTCTTTTACTGCTTTGATAACAGCCTTTGCGTTAGAAGATATATGGAGGCTGCTTCTCCCCTCACTCCCATTATTCACCACTGCGCTCAGACAGCACAGAAATTCTGGGAGCGGGAGTTGCATGTAGCTTTGACCCCGGAGCATGGGAGCCCAGCCTGGAGCAGGTTGACATGGATCTCTCGATCTCCCTCACTTACTCAGACACTTTTTTCTTTTAATCCACCGAAGTTTCTATACTCCTGATAGGTTAGTCAAATGACCGCTACCCAGAGCAATAGATCTTGGATATGCCACACGGCCATTCACATACTAACTTATATTATGTTTGAATGCCCGGTACTACAATATTACTGGAAACTACTGGGGGAAAAATAGGTCCCCCTCTTAATTTCAATGAATGGTGGCATCCTGTCAGTCTATACAGTAAATATGAACAAATACCTCATCTGTTGGTTTCCCCGTTCAGACTCTCTATCATTTGTCTGAATGGAGGATACTCCACGATTATGTTTGAAATGCTAAAATGCTAAATGCTCCCATCTGACTGTTTCAATCTATTTCACCTGATCAGTCTATATTGCTGATATTCTTTTGTTTGTTTGGATGTACCTATGTATACGCCTCTTTGATGATACTCCTCAGTTCCAGAGAAGAAGCTTAGGGGTGGGGGGTAATTGGGGTTGCTTTCCTTATGTGTATATTTGTATTTGTCTCCTTTGGTCTGTTGTTTCGTTTGCTTGTTGTAAAATGAAAATAAAAGTTTCAAAAAAAAAAAAAATGTAGGGGGTCAATTTCAGTGCTGCAGCTATCACACTCAAAGCAGCTGGCCACCACCACGTTAAGTTTAAACTGTTTATTCAGTGCCGGGCATATCCAGCCATCAACATTAAACAATCGGATTGCCTGGATGGCTAATTAGCTATCTGGTCAGTGGCGATATTCAGCCATTGGCCAGATAGCTAAACTGGCTAAATTTAGGCCAGATTATTTTGGCCTAACTTTAGCCAGTTAAGGTTGAATAGCTAGTGGCTGAATATCGCCACTACCTGGTTAAGTTTTGTTGTTGCCACCACCACTTCGCCCTCAGACTCAGTGCTAAACTATTAGCGTCAGAGGGTTCAAACCCAGAAGGGAGGGACATTTTGCAGCACTCTATGCTTTAGTGCCACTGAATATCCCACTGACCAAAGTTTAACAGGTTAGCAGGTCTACTAACCAGCTAAACAGTTTTGAATATGCCCCTCCTCTCCCAAAAAACTGACATAATGTGAAAATTGGCTAATTACTCACAGTTGTAGTTATGAGTTTGATCTCTGGAAGCTAGAGTAGCAGACTTGGAGGAGCTATGGAAGACAAAGAGGTATATAGACGAGACCTACAGGGATGTAATACTGAAGTCCCAGCACCAGTCTGGTAGCCTCTGTGTTGCCATGGAGAAAAGAGGTGACGTGAAAGGATAGCATCACCCTGGTGTGGCACAAAATGATTCTGTAGCTAGGATCTGTCCTCCAGGAAATGTAAAAGCCTCTTGCACAGAGGTAGTTTCTCCAGGGCCATGTTCCCATGAGGGAAGGGTTAGGATGGCCATTATAGAAACATAGAAACATGATGACAGAAAAAGACCACATGGCCTATCTAGTCTGTCCTTCCATAACAACAACTACAACAATCCACTTTTTACCTTTAGAGATCCTCTTTGTTGGTCCCATGCTTTTTTGAATTCAGTTACTGTCCTCATCTGTACCACCTCCACTGGGAGACAATTCCATGGATCCACTACTCTTTCTGTAAAGAAATATTTCCGCATATCACTCCTGAATCTATCTCCCTTCACTCTCATCCCATGTCCCCTCGGAGCAGATCTTGCTTTCAATTGAAAGAAGCTCTCTCCCTGAACATTTATGCCATGGAGGTATTTAAACATCTCAATCATATCACCTCTATCCCGCCTTTCCTCTAAGGTGTACATATTAAGATCCTTAAGTCTGTCCTCATATGCTTTATAATGAAGACCATTAATCATTTTAGTAGCAACCCTCTGCACCGACTCCATCCTGTTCATGTCCTTTTGAAGGTGCGGTCTCCAGAATTGCACACCATACTCCAAATGAGGTCGCAACAAAGACTTATACAGAGGCATTATCACCTCCTTTTTTCTGCTAGCCATTCCTCTCCGTATGCACCCAAGCATCCTTCTAGCTTTTGACATTGTCTTTTCTACCTGTTTAGCTACTTTAAGATCATCAGACACAACCACGCCTAGGTCCCACTCTTCTTTAGTGGACAAAAGTACTTCACCTCCTATACTGTATTGCTCCCTTGGATTGCTGCAGCCCAAATGCATGACCTTACATTTTTTAACATTAAATCCCAGCTGCCAAATTCTAGACCATTCTTTAAGCTTAGCTAGATCCCTCCTCATGTTATCTACACCTTCCTGGGTGTCTACTCTATTGCAGATTTTGGTATCATCTGCAAAGAGGCAAACCTTACCCAACAGCCCTTCTGCTATATCACTAACAAAGATGTTAAAAAGAATCGGACCAAGGACAGATCCCTGGGGCACACCACTGGTAACATCCTTCTCCTCAGAGTGAGCTCCATTTACTTGTACTCTTTGTCGCCTCCCACCCAACCAATTTCTAACCCAAGCAGTAACTTTAGGGTCCATCCCTAGGGTGCTCAGTTTGTTTATAAGTCGCCTGTGTGGAACAGTGTCAAAGGCTTTACTGAAATCTAAATACACCACATCTAGAGCTCTCCCTCGGTCCAACTCCCTGGTCACTTAGTCAAAGAAATCAATCAGATTTGTCTGACAAGACCTGCCTCTGGTGAATCCATGCTGCCTCGGATCCTGTAATCCGCTGGACTCCAGAAACCTCACTATTTTCTCTTTCAGCAACGTTTCCAATAATTTACTCACCACCGAAGTTAAACTAACCGGCCTGTAGTTTTCAACCACATCCTTACTTCCGCTTTTGTGTAAAGGCACCACATGAGCCTCTCTCCAGTCCTTTGGCACCACTCTCCAGTCCTTTGGCACCACTTTGGCACCACCATTATAGATGGTGATTCGATCATTAGGAATGTAGATAGCTTGGTGGCTGGTGGACATGAGGATCATCTGGTAAGATTCTTGCTTGGTGCAAAGGTAGCAGACCTCAGGTGCCACCTAGACAATATTTTAGATAGTGCTACGGAGGAACCTGTTGTCTTGGTTATAAGTTGGTACCCATGACGTAGGAAAATGTGGGAGGGAGGTTCTGGCTTTTAGGTAGGAAGTTGAAATCGAGAACTTCCAGGGTAACACACAGGAACCAAAAGGCAGGGCAGGGCTCCAGAGTCTCAATGCTGTGAATGAGATGATGGTGAAAAAGAAGAGGGTTTTGGATTTGTTTGGAACTGGGCAACTTTCTGAGTTAGGGAGAGGATTTTCTGAAGGGATGGGCTCCACCTTAACCAGTGTGGGACCAGGCTGCTGGCATTAACCCTTAAAAAGGAGATAGAGCAGCTTTTAAACTGGATAATCGGGAAAGCCAACAGTCGCCCAAGAGCGCAAGGTTCAGAAGGATTGAAGGATATCAGCAAAAGAGAGAGAAGTAAGGGCATCCTGATAGGGAAGTTCTAGTAAAGATAAAAGTAATTCAGATGCCTTTCAGTACAGAGAAGACAGAATTGAGATTCCAAGTTACCCTTGTCAACTGATAACCAGATTAATATGAATAAAATCAAACCTCTAAAATGTCTGTATACAAATGCTAGAAGTCTAAAAATAGGATGGGAGAGCTAGAATATATAGCACTAAATGAAAGGTTAAATATAACTGGCATCTCAGAGAGCTGGTGAAAGGAGGACAACCAATGGGATATCATGATACTTCTATGTTAGAAAAGATGTTGAGTCACACAGGATAAAGGTTTTGCAGGTAACAAAACACACTATAGAATCTCCATAGGTAGAAATTCCATGTAAAAAGAGAAAAGCAATGGCAGTGGGGATGAACAGATGGATGATGAAGTGCTAAAAGAAATCAGGAAAACTAACAAAAGTTATAACACATAAGAATGGGTGATTTCAATTACTCTGGTATCGACTGGGTCAATGTCACAGCAGGACATGCTAGGGAGATAAAGTTTCTAGATGAAATAAAAGGCTGTTTTTTAAAGCACCTGACTCATGAACTGTCAAGAGGGGAAACTATTTTGAACCTAGTCCTTCATGGAACACAATTAGGGCCGCTTGGCAATAGTGATCATAGCATGATCACATTTGATTTAATAAATGGAGGGAAGATGGAAGGAAATCCATAATACTACCTTTTAACTTTCAAAAGGGAAACTGATAAAATGAGAAAGTAGTTAAGAAAAACCTAAAAGGAACAGCTGAAAAGGTTACAGGTTTACATCAAGCCTAGGTGTTGTTTAAAAATACCAGCTTGGAAGCCCAGACCACATGTATACACTTAAAGAAAGATTGAATGAAGGAAAAAAAACTGCCAGCATGGTTTAAAAGTGAGGTCAGAGAGGCTGTTGTAGCCAAAAAAAGCATTTTACAGGAAAAAGAACAAGGTGCCAAATGTTGAAAATGGGAAACAACATAAGCACTGCCAAGCAATGTTCCCTCTAATTTTCTGTAGGCTGTGTGCGCATAAAATATCAGCTGTGCAGCTTTTGAAGGATGGTTAAATTTTTGTGTGCCACATAACGACACTCAGAGTTACATACTTTAAAATTTGACTACATGTCAGAATACAGTATGTACTGTGATAAGGAGAGTTGTGTGGACCAAATGGAATGGGAAGGAAATGAGGGATACACCTTTAAAAGTAAAGGCAAACAGGGTTCCCTTGGAAACCACAAGCTTTCAGAGCATGTACTAGCTAGAGCTAAACCCTACCCCAGCAGTGACGTAAGAGCTAGTTGGAGCCCTAACGAACTTCACGTGTGCAGCAAGGAGGGAGTGGCTGGTGAGAAAAGCCATTTTAAGGCTGCCTCAGAGTTTAGTAAGAAAAGGAAGCCAGGAGAAAGGAAGCCAGGAGGAAGGAAGCCAGGAGGTGAACCAGGAAGCGAACTAGCAGGGAAATCATGGAACTCAGAACAAGCTAAGGAAGCTAAGGAGGATTCTGGAGAGGCTGCTGATCCCTATTCTCAAGGAGCACTGAAAGCAAACCTGAAGCTTCTGCCAAAGCAACCCAGAGAAAAGGTAGACAGGGCTTACCTTTACCCGGGGAAGGAAAGAGCTCTGACTGTAGAGAAAGCATTGCACGTTGGAAAGGTACGTCTGCTTCAGTCCCTAACAAGAGCTGTGCTGAGGATATTGTTAAGAAGCTAAGGTTCAGCGCTGAGCAGTCAGGACAGGAAAGCAGTAGAAACCAACTCCAGCCAGGAGTAAAAGTATTCCAAGTAAGTGCCCTGAGACAGCTTCAGATTCTGTGTTCAAATTCTTACAAGAGAATCAAACTCCTTCCCTAAGCAGTGTACGTGAAAACCAGAGAGAGCAGTTTATAGGACAACTGCAAGAGATTCTAAATAAGCTTCAGTTCAAACCTGATTATAAAAGTTCCTTAGAAGAGAATGCTAATGGAGCTTGTGAAGATATGATAATAGATGTTGATGAAGCACTTGTTGATAGTGATGTATGTGAAATGGATTGCTCTTTATGTGAAGCAAACAGCTTGGACTTACACTGAGTTACCTCTGCATGAGAGAAGTGCATAGCTGTTTCTAAACCTGAGAAAGAAAGACATTTTGTTGAAACTTTTAAGTTTGTCTGAATCAGTTCTTCAGCCTTGGCTGTGGAAAGCTTGGTGATTGCAGAGAAGCCTGAGCAGAGCTGTGAAGAAACAGTACTACTGTCATTTGATTCTCAACTTTCAGTTGTTTCTGTTATACTATTATTTTGGAGAAATAATCCATGCCATGTCTTGCGTTAAGAATTCTATGCGAGGGGGAAAACCCTGAATAAAATTTATTTGTTTGCCTTGAACCCCGTGTGGTCACAATACGTTGTTGGAGAGTAATTAAACTACAAGTCCCAGCATCCATTGCTGGCGCACTAGGCTTGAGACATTGCTCAAAAACAAATAAGGCAGCCCTTTTGCCGTGCGGCATTGGCCCTAGGCGAGGGGTATGACAGTACACACAATTGATTTTAATCAAATTAAAATGAAAAATAGGCGATTACTAAATGAAGTGGAAAATTTCTAGTAAATACAATCACAACTGTTAAATTTTAAGACGTCTGTGTTATTTTCTACCAGAATCAGAACCATAATTTTTGTGGCGCTCTGTTGTAAAGTATGTGCGCTGCTTGGCGAGGTGTGTGCGCGTGCACACACGCACAGCTTAGAGGGAACAGTGCTGCCAAGTTAGATGCAAGGCATTGATAAGGCAGGCAAAGGGAAAATTTGAAAAAAAACTTGCCATGGAAATGAAAAACACATAATAAAAATGTTTTTCAAGTACATTTATAGCAAAAAACCTGTGAGAGAATCAATGGGACCATTAGATAATAGAAGGATAAAAGGGGCACTAAGGGAGGACAAAGCCATAGTGGACAGACTGAATGAATTATTTACTTTGGTCTTTATTGAAGAATATACAGTATAAGGAAGTTACCCATACCTGAAATGGTATTTAAAGGTGATATATCAGATCAATTGAAACAATTTTTGATAAACCGGGAAGATGTATTATAACTATTTGATAAACTAAAGAACAGCAAATCACCTGGACCAGATGGTATATATCTGAGGCTGCTGAAAGAACTAAAACATGAGACTGCAGATCTACTATTAGTAATCTATGAACTATTGTTAAAATCTTCTGTAGCATCTGAAGATTGGAGAATGGCCAATGCAATACCAATTGTTAAAAAGAGTTCCAGGGGTGATCTAGGAAACTATGACTGGTGAGCCTGACGTCATTGCTGGGCAAAATGGTATAAATAATTATAAAGAATAAAATTACTGAACATGTAGATAGTCGTGGTTTAATGGGAGAAAGCCAACATGGATTTGGCCAAGGAAGATATTGTCTTACTAACCTGTTATATTTTTCTGAAGGTGTGAAAAAAACAGATAAAGGTAGGCTGATTTATAGAGTGTATCTGGATTTTCGGAAAGCCTTTGACAAGGTCTCTCATGAGAGACTCTTAGCAAAATTAAAAAGTCATGGGATAGGAGGCAGTGTACTATTGTGGATCAGGAATTTGTTAAATGATAGAAAGCAGAGAGTAGGCATAAATGACCAATTTTCTCAATGGAAAAAGAGTTGGAATAGTAGAATACCCCAGGGATCTGTACTGGGTCTTCTGCTTTTTAACATATTTGTAAATGACCTGGATATGGGAATAATGAGTGAGGTGAATCAAATTCGCAGATGATACAAAATTATTCAAAATTGTTAGGGATTATGGAAAAATCACAAAAGGACCTTGAAAAATTGGGAAAAACTGGATGTCCAAATGGCAGATGAAATTTTAATGTTGACAAGTGCAAAAGTGCTATGCACCTAGGAAAGAGCAACCCAAAACTATGGTTACACGATGCAAGGTTAGGAACATTAGGAACCACCACCCTAGGAAAAAGGATTTAAGAGTCATTGTGGGATAATACGTTGAAAAGAAAACCCTCTGCCCAGTGTACAGCAGCATCCAAGAAAAACAAAATACTGTAGAATGCAAGAAAGCAATACTGTAGAATTCTAGGAAATCATAAAGAAAGGAATGGAGAATAAAACTAAGGGTATTATAAATGCCTCTGTATCATTCATTGGTACAACCGCACCTTGAATATTGTGTGCAGTTCTGGGTGCCATATCTTAAAAAGGCTATAGCAGATTTAGAAAAAGGTACAAAGAAGAGCCACCAAAATGGTAAAGGGGATGGAAGGATACAGGGCCGGTGCTACCCGGTAAGTCGGGTAAGTGCGACAGGAGGGCGCCAGCGGCAGGGTGGGCGCCGCTGCTAGCCGCCGCCACACACAGCTTCAAAAAAGAAAGCAGCAGCAGGAACATTTCTCTGTTCCCTCGCCTCTGCTCTCTTTTAAGCTGCTGGGTCGCGGAGTTTCTAAAGGCGAGAATCATAAGGCAAGAAACTCCCACGACCCAGCAGTTTTAAAAGAGAGTAGAGCGGCAGGAACAGAGAAATGTTCCTGCGGCTGCTTTCTTTTTCAAAGGAAAATCGGAGCAGACATAGGGGGGGAGCCTGAAAAGGAGCACACACAGGGGAGCTGGAAGGGAGCAAACACGGGGGGAGGGGGCTGAAAGGGATCAGACACAGGGGGACAGCTGAAAGAGAGCAGACACGGGGGGAACTGAAAGGGAGCAGACTCGGGGGGGAGCTGAAAGAGAGCACATACTGGGGAGATGGAAGAGGGAGCTAACACTGCGGGTAGTTACAAGGGAGCTGATATGGGGACACTACAAGGGAGCCAGACATGGGGAGGGAGCTGGAAAGGAGCAAACACAGGGGGGGGGGGGAGCTGAAGAGGGAGCAGATACTGGGTATCTGGAAGGGAGCAGAAATGGGGGGGCTGCAAAAGGTAGCAGACATGGGAGGGCTACAGGGGAGCAGACACGGGGGGGGGGACTGAAAGGGAGCAGATACTGGGGAACTGGAAGGGAGCAGAAACGGGGGGGGGGGGGGGGCCTGAAAGGTATCAGCATAGGGGGGCTGAAAGGGAGGCAGGACATGGGAGGCTACAAGGGAGCAGACACTGGGGAGCTAGAGACAGCATACACAGGGGGTCTACAAGGGAGCAGACACGGGGGGAGATGGAAGGCAGCAGACACGGGGGGGGGGAACTGGAAGGGAGCAGACACTTGGGCATGGTGCTGGAAGGTGGCTGGGTAATAGGAGGGGCGTTGGAAGAGAACTGACACGGAGGAAGTAGGGGATAGAAAGGAGCTCACATGGGGGTTGGAAGGGAGTGGAAAAGAGGGGAAGAAGGAGGCTGGAGGGAAGGTGGGGGCTTGAAGGGAGCTAACACCCAGGGATGGCACTGGAAGTCAGAGGACAGAGGAGGAGGATGACTGGAAGGGAAATGACACGGGAGGGGGCACTGGGACTGGAAGTTTGCTGATACCCGAGATGGTATTTGGACTAGAAGGGGATGGATGATGGAGAAGGAGGAGGTCTAAAAGGGAATAGACACCAGTGGTGGTGCTGGGAATGCAAGGGGGTTGACACTGAAAGGTACTGGGAGGGGAGGCTGTAAAGGGGGCTGATATTGGGGAGGGTTACTGGGACTGGAAAAAGGCTGATAGAAGAAAATGAAGAAAGCAAAAGGAGAGACAAGAAATGGCAGATGGACTATAGACTATAGAAAAAGAGCTAAGAGAAGACAGAGGAAAACAGAAACCTCAGATCAGGATCAGCATGATCAAACTCATCAGACAACAAAGGTAGAAAAAATTAAATTTTATTTTCAATTTAGTGATTGGACTTTGCACTATCTTTATATTTCAAACAGTATGGGGAACTGCTCTATTATCTGGTGTGGCACCACATGCAGAGTCTGGCTTCTTGGGGTTTTATTTTAATTTTTGTCTGCATATTTTTATTTTTACTTTAGATTGTGGTCACTTATTCCTACTTGGTGAGGGTCTTTGTTCCGAGTGTGGTGACCAAGGCAGGCGTTCTGTTAACATGGAGTATGTATGTAGGGATCTGTACTGTAATAATTTGACTTGTACAGCTTTTCAACTAGGTGTATGGAGGTTTGGGTGCCCATTGCAGTATTTGTAGTACTGCTTTTTTCTGGGTAGGCCCCTTATTGTATGAGTTTTGGAAGTGTAGGCTGGTATGGTATGATAGATTTGACTTGTAGATTGCAGTGACTTATGCAGTGTTTTATATTAGTTCAAAATATGCCTGGTACTGGAGAATGTTATGCTGTTAGTGAGATGACAATAATCAGATTTTATTTTTGGACTATCAGAACCTGTTTGTATGATGCTAAGTATTTACTGCTAAGTATTTTTATTTTGGCTATGCAATTGCTACTTTGCTGTAATTTTCTTACAATACTGGATTTGAAGGAGAAATACTAATGTCGCTTGAAAAGAGTTCACAAAGCGGTTTTGGGAAAAAGGAGGGTAGGGTGCAGCCAACATTAATAATAATGAGGGAGGGGCACCGATTTATAGATTGCAGGGGGGTGCTAGAAACCCTAGCACCGACCCTGGAAGGATACCCCTATGAGGAAAAGCTTAAAAGGTTAGGGCTCTTCAACTTGGAAAAAATGCGGTTGAGGGGAGATATGATAGAGGTTTATAAATTAATGAAAGGAGTAGAAAGGGTAAACGTAGATTGGTTATTTACTCCATCAAAAAGTAGACTAAGGGACATGCAATGAAGGGTTTTTATACTGCTTTATCATTTCAGTTAAAGTGGTTTACATTGTTACTTAAACTTAGTAATATACATTAAACAGAGATATCGATAACTTGCATTTTCCTGAGGCAATGGAGGGTTAAGAGACTTGCCCAAGGTCATAAGGAGTGCTAATGGGAATCTAACCCTGGTCTTTTGGTGTCCAAGCCAGTGCTCTGACCATTAGGCTACTCTTCTACTCTAATGCAACCCAATTAAGACTAAAAAGAGAAAATATTTTTTTTAACTCAATGCATAATCAAACTCAAATTCATTCTTGGAGGATGTAGTAAAAGCTGTTAGTGGAGTTGGGCTTAAAAAAAGTTTGGACAAGTTACTGGAGTAAAGGTCCATACACTGTTTTTAAAGAGGACCATGGAAATCCACTGCTTACTCCCAGAACAAGTATTGGGGAGCCTATGAATCTTTCTGGGACACTGACAGATACTCATGACCTGGATTGACCCCTGGTGGAACCCGGATACTGGGCTTGATGTTCCTTGGTTTGACCCAGTATAGCATTTCTTATGTTGCTATGTAGAGTTAATAGCATGTGTTACCATATGAGTACGCATTATTAGTAAGTATGTACCATTGTATAAAACAGAACGTGTAGTTTAATGCCAATTAATGTGAATGCTAAAGCCGTAGCATATGTTAGTAACTCTCAAGGCATTTTTATTTGTTGGGGGCGAGAGGGGGTACATCCATCCACTTGATAATACTGCAATGCTAATATGCAGTACCATATTAGATCAACGAAAAAAACCCCTAAAGCAAAACCATGGTGCAAAATACTTTTTTTGTCGGAATACGGCAACAAAGTACCGGGAATTCAGTCCAGGTACCGCTGTGGCAATTCCTTTTATTAAAGATGTGGATAAAAAAATTTTCAAAATCCAAAAGACTTAGCTTATATTCGTTGCTGCTCCTCACACTGCCAAAATTCGCCAGCCAAAACTCTCCAATTGCGACGTTGGCTCCCCGTGTCGGGTGTAGTGTCCAAATGTCACTGGAACTTAAACACCTCTTTGCTTCAGTTGTCCCATCCACACTGCACTTTGAACTTTTGCAGTAGTGTGTGGATGGGCCTGAATCAGGGTGTTTAAGTTCTTTACATTTGACACTACACCCTACACCGTGGATCCACGTCGCAATTGAGTTTTGGCTGGCGAATTTTGGCAGTGTGAGGATGCAGCAAACCGAATATAACGCTTAGTCGTCTTTGGATTTTGAAATTTTTTGTCTCCACTCTTTAATAAAAGGAATTGCCACAGTGGTACCTGGGATCTGAATTCCCGGTACTTTTGTTGCGCGTATTCCGACAAAAAAAGTATTTTGCACCATGGTTTTGCTTTAGGGGTTTTTTTTTGTGTTTTTTCCTGGAATTTTTCTTGTTTTTGGTTATTATATATTGATTTTCAGGGGGGTTTAATATTTAAGGATTCTAGTGTACCATATTAGATGGCACTATGGGGTGCACTTAACATCACTACATAAGAGGTGGCAATTAGTTTAAAAGCAACACTGCACCCAAATACACCCATGCTAACTCACAATGTTACACAGCAATGTTCAGCAGAGGTGTAGGATGGGAGCCTACAGATGGACCAAGGTTGGACATGAGTCACAAGGGCCTGCAGAATCACAAATCTAACTCCTCAAGCCCGTTTAACTGGAAGAACTATTAATGCAGACCTCGAGAAAGTGGAGGAGATGGAAAGCCTCCCAGGAAAGGGAGGGGAAAACCACCAAACTAACCGAGCATACCCAAAGTTGCTGAATCAGTGTACCCACTAGAGAAAGCGAAGACGAGTACTGGTGACATTGGTGACTCTGCTTTCTGACATGGGTACTAAACCATCCATCTCTGCCCGACCAGACTTATCATAAGAATCATAAGAATGCCAGACTGGGATCAAAACCAAGGTCCATCAAGGCCCAGTCTCCTAGTTAACAGTGGCCAAAGTCACAACTATACCTTAAGCAGTTTCCCCAAAAGACACAGGTCCACAATGCTTTTACTGTGGCAGAGCAGTGGATTTCCTGGGGCAAGCAGTGGTTCCCCTTGTAATAATGGTGTTATGGACCTTTTCTTCCAGGAAAATTGTTTCCAAACCTTTCTTAAAGTGAGCTACACTAACACCAATTAATTATAGACCTGCTAATCATATTGCTTTCCCCCTCAGCCGTCTCTTTTCCAGGCTGAAGAGCCCCCAAACATTTGTAGCCTGCTCTTCCATAGGAGTCGCTTTTCCCATCCCCTTTACCATTTTGGTGGCTCTTTCTGTACCATTTTCTAATAACTCTATATCCTTTAAGATTACTAGTGACTAGAAGATATAGCGTTATTAGAAAAAGGTACAGAAAAGCACAACCAAAATGGTAAAGGGGATGGAAAGGATACTCCTATGAAGAGGAGAGAGGCTACAAAGGTTGGTGGCTCTTCAGCCTGGAAAAGGAGACGGCTGAGGGGAAGATATGATAGAGGTCTATAAATTAAATGAATGGAGTGGAACGGGGTAAACGTTTAGATATCGATTGTTGTACGCTATCAGAATATAGAAAGGACTAGGGGTGCCATGTAATGAAGCTCACAGGGGAAATCTATGTAAGGACAAATAAGAGAAAATATTTTTTCACTCAGCATGTAATCACACTCTGGAATTTTTGTTAGCACGAAAAGAAAAAAGAAGAGGACTAAATACATGTAGTAAGAGCTTGTTAGTGTAGCTGGGTTTAAAAAAAGAGTTTTGGACCCAGTTCCTTGAGGAAAGGTCCATAAACCATTATTAAAAAGGGACCCCGGATATCAACGCTTGACCCAATACAAGCATTGTGGAACCTGTGTATCTCGGGGATACTGCTAGGTATGTATGACCCTAGATTGGCCACTGTTTGGAAACAGTATACTGGGCTTGATGGACCCTTGGTCTGACCCAAGTATGGCATTATCTTATGTGTTCTTATGTTAACAGTTTTTACCTGCATCCTCCTGATAACGAATCCCAGAATTTGATTATGTTGTTGATTGAAAAAATATTCTCTTCTTATTATATTAAACAGGTTATACTGGTAGCTGCATTGCATGTCCCCTAGTTCTTTCTATAGTTTTTATGGCGTAAACAATCAATCTATGTTTACCCATTCCCTCCATTCATTAATTTACAAGACCTCTCATCATATCTCCACTCAGCCTTATCTTTTGCCAACTTTGAAGAGTTCATAACCCTGTTTTTTTTGTTTATCCTTTCCTCATAGGGTTATCTCTTCCATGCCCCTTTTACCATTTTGGTGGCTCTTCTCTGTACCTATTCTAATAAAGCTATCTCCTCTTTAAGATACGGCGACCAGAAGTTCACACCAATATTCAAGCCTAGCTGTCGCATTATAATATCCGTTTGCTTTATTTCTCCATTCATTACCCTATGGTTTTTTCCTAGCATTCTATTTGCTTTTTTAACCTCCACTGCACACTAGGCAGAGGGTTTCAACATGTTCGCCACAATGGACCCCTAAATCTTTTTAGGTGGTTGGGTGGTGGTTCCTAATATAAGATCCTTGCATCGGGTAACCATAGTTTGGGTTCTTCTGTTCTTAGGTGCATAACTTTGCACTTTGTCCACATTAAATTTTATCTGCTATCCTTGAACATCCATTCGTTTTGCCAATATTATCAAGGTCCTCTTGCAATTTTTCACAATCCTCTGGGGTTTTAACACATCTTTCGAATAATTTTGTGTCATCTGCAAATTTGAATTACCCCTCCGGAGCCTTATCCTCGTTATTCCCATTTCCAGATTCATTTATGAATATCGTTAAAAAGCAGAAGACCCAGCATCTAGATCTCTGGCGTGAGCGTACTCCATTATAGCCACCTTCTCCAATTGCTCCTGCTGCTTTCTATCTTTTAACCAGTTCCTGATCCACAATAGCACAATGCCTCCTATCCCGTTGGACTTGTTATTAAAAATGGTCGCAAGCAGAAGTCTCTCCATGAGGGACCGTTGTCAAAGGCTTTCTGAAAATCCAGAGGAGAGTCTATATTTACTGACGATGCAACCGTTGTCTACTTGTTTATTCACACGCTTCAAAAAAAACATAACAGATTAATAAGACACGACCTTTCTAAGCTAAAGCCATATTGTGCATGTCTTACTATCATTAAGCCATGACTATCTACAGTTTTCAGTAATTTTGTTCTTTATAATGGTTTCTACCATTTTTACCAGTACTGATATCAGGCTCACCGGTCGCCTGTCGGGATTTCCGCGGGCATCCACCCCTGGAACCCTTTTAAAAACTTGGCATTATATGTGGCAACAATCCTCCAACGTCCTTCTGTGTATTACAGATAACATTTTAATGAAAGTTCAACAGATTACTAATAGTACTAATGATATCTGAAATCATCATATTTCAGAGTTTCTTTTCAACACTCTTGGATGTATACCGACCATTCCATTCTGATATGACTGAGCGAAGGTGATGTGGATTAGTTACTCTTCAGGTTTTTTTTTCAAATAGTTGTTAATACATCTTCCCGGTGTATCTTGAATTATGTTCTTTCAATCCGTCTGTAGCATCACCCTCTGAAAATAGCCATTTAGAGGAGCACAATTACCCGATGTTGCCTCAATGAACCATGTCCCAGAACGACTGATACTGCCCTAGGTAATCCTTCTGAGCATATCATAGAGTGACTTCAGGGCTCTGGGACAGAGGGTTGACAGCATTATAGGGGTACAGATGGTATACTCTCTATCTTCAGTCCTCCCTGTTTAGAGTTAAAGGCCAGGAGCAGAGAGAGGCTTTGCATATCTGAGCGCGATCAAGCCTCCCGAGGTTTTTGTATGGGATGGGGTCCATCGAGAGATCAGTTTTGGTTTCCTGGACCACTGGTATATGACTGTTTCCAAGGGCATGCAGAGTCAGACATGTGGTATCCATAGTTCCACGACCAGGGATTCGGGGGGGGGGGGGGGGGGGAAACAAATTTTGGTTTGCTAACATTGTATTCAGTGGCAGACTGGGCTAACCTTATTGAAGGAAAATGCTTTAAACTAGAGATTTCATTGGCAATTGGGTAAAGACTGCCCCCAGGTAAGTGAACACATTAAATAACATTTTAAATAAATAGGCAAAAGAAACACCATCTGGAAAGCAGTGTCCATAAATGCCTGTATAGTATGGGAAATAAGGATACACAGATGATGAGACTTTAATGATAGCAGCTGACTTCGGATTTAGAGATAAGTTACAGAGATATTTTTTTATGGACAACCATAACGGGGACATGACTAAACCGGTCTATTACATTATTCAGAGAAGGCTGGGTGTTGGGACAATAGGGGAGGAGGCAGGTGAGCACTATACGTCTGTAAACAAATAATATCAAAATTATAGGAAATACAGGGCTTAAAAGGGAGAGAAGAGGCAGGTGTGGGTTACACTAGAAAGAGGGAAAGAGAAAAAAGAAAATCCGTATGGCATTGGTGGAATATACAGAACGCTCCATCACAGGGAGAAGGATCTGGACAGACGATTTTAATAGAAAGATATATGCAGCATGGCCAGAAAAAGAGGAAGTGCTACTGATAGGGGCATTTCAATATCAGCCATATGTTTTAACTCGGTGCTGCAATCTTTTCTCGTCTAACTGTAGTGTCATCTAGAAGCAAGCACATCCTGGCGGGGCGTTCTTTATAGGAAGAAGTAATTCCAGGCCTCAACTGGTAACAGAACCCACATCTGTGCAGGGGCCATAACTGGACTGGGTGGCTTACCAATGGGTGAAAGTGCACTTCTGATATTATAGTGGGAGACTCGAGTCATCTCGATTCCAGTGAATCACCAGATGGGGTGTGATTCAGGTATGGGGACATAGACTGATATCAGCAGATCCATTCTAAAAAGCAATCCATATCACTCACAAATCCACTTCCAAAAAGCAAGACTTGAGGGGAAAACTAACTTTGGCAAGATTGGAGCCAATACCTTCACGGAGTTTGTGTTCGCGGGTATGGGAACAGTTCGGGGGATGTGGAGAAAAACAGTCTGGGGCAAACACTGAAAGGGATATTTAACGGTGGCAACCAAATCTTTTTTGTTAGAATAGTAATCATAAGGGAAAAGGAGGCCTCTAATGTTTCTCAAAAGAAATAGCTGAAAAGGTTGAAGGAAAAAGAGGGGAGGCCTTCATGAAATACAAGATGAATCACAGACGAGATGAAGAACAAGGCATCTTGTAATTTGCGAAAAAACTTAGAGAGGATTGCCAAGTTATCAGGAAGCAAAGGACACAAAAAGAAGAAGAAACTAGCAAATGCAATAAAATGGGAGGATACAGCACATTTTTCAGCTATGTTAGTGAGAGAAGGAGGATGTGGCAAAAGTGGTATGTGAGACTCAAGGGTCGATATGGGAGGACTATGTAGATAGCTGGTGAGGAATAAAGCGGAATTCGGCTACTACCAGATATCTCTATCTGTGTTCACAGATGACAAGTCTGGGAGCAGGGCACCGCAGAACAACACCCACCAAAACAGGAACAAAAAGTGGGGGTCATATCCAGCAAACGATTCACATTTAGAGAGGACTAAGTTCATGAGGAAATAGGCTAAACTAAAGTGGACCAAAGTGATGGGACCAGATGAGATAGGTACACTCCAAGAATCCAAGAAGCGCCTTTGGGAACGGTCTAACAAGCTCCACTGGGACTGGAGAGGGGCACATCTCAATCTGGTCCCGTAAACCACAAAGCGGAACATTGACAGGATGTAGTCTGGAAACTACCGGCCGGTTAAGCTGAGAGGTGGTGAGTCGTCTACAATAATTATTTGGAAATTGCTGCTGGAAAGAGAACATAGTGAGATACGTTCTTCTGGTAGTCCAAATCGGATGGCAGGATCGATGGCCAGAATGGATTACACCAAATGACAGGTCTGTGTCAGGACGCATATGATTGATTTCATTGACTGGTTTTATGACCACGGAGTCAATGGACCAATACAGGGGAAGCCCTAGATGTGGTATACCGAGAGTTTAGTAAAGCCATTTGACACTGTTCCACACAGCAACATAAACAAACTAAGCACCCTTGGGATGGACCCTAAAGTTACAGCTTAGGTTAG